>CM065131.1:25807500-27140000 GCA_033026305.1 Cirrhinus molitorella
AATATACAGAAATAATTCACTCAAAAAAATAAATGGACAAAAAACTAAGTCATGAGCATTGCCAAAAAATTTAAAATAAAATAATAATGAATAAAATTAAAAGAACTTCAGGGAAAAAAAAAAAGCTACAGTGTAAAATATAACTTATGAATAAATAAATGAAACTATCAAAAACTAACTAACCTTGTAACCATCATTTAAGTACATTGGACATTTACTGCTCTGAAAAAAGGGTGTTTCAAGCAGTGTATGTGAATGACACAATTATTTATAAAATTGTATTGATTTTGTATCATCCAGAAAGACTTGTAATTCACACTGCATTGATTTTCCCCAATCCTCCCCTAACAGTGTTCACCGCATAAGCTTTGGCTTGTTCATGTACCCTTAAATCAACGCACCATCAACAGAACATCGATGTCTTGTGTGCGTGTGACCATTAATAGTCTTTTGTGGCTAAGAAGGTCGACCTCTCTTTCTGAAACAAGCTAATGCACCTCCATTTTATCCACCTACCAATGGAGTCTCTCAGAACTCTCTGCCTCTTAAAATGGGAGAGAGAAAGAGGAAGAGCCGAGATCACTCCTTTATGTTGCAGAAAAAAAAAAAAAGCTCAAAGGGTGCACGAGGAAAACAAATGGCCGTCTAAAAGTCCCCTTTCTCACAGGTTTTCAGATGACTAATAGGAAAGAGGAAAAACAGGAAATGATAGAAAGAGAACGTTAAGATTAATTTCATTATAAATAATTTCCTACCGATATGTTTGGAATTGTGGTTTTATAAGCTTATTGTTTGGTGATTTCAATGACTGTACTAGCTTCGCTAGAAAGGATGTAAACACTTCACTTCAAAAACTCATTTAAATGAGAAAATAAATATTTGACTGAAAGGGACTCTATCGTCCAAGTCTGGGCACCTCTAATAAAGCAATATTTGCAATTAGCACTCTCTGACATAAGGAAAATGTCAAACACTAATGAAAATGGGGCACTAGTTAATTCAGTATGCTAGAGCAATTCCATCACGGAAGATATAAATAAACAAACCACTTGTTATGACAGCATCCCAGATATGATCGCAAGAAAAACATACTATTGACTAAGCTTTGTTTCGTCACCTAAAACTTGTATGTATTTCGTGCCAGCCGACCCATATTTACATAAAACAAACAAGCCTACTTTACATAAACTTCCCAGTTAAAAATTTTAAATAAAGCCAATTGGTGACCACTGCTGTGCTTAAGCGCATGGTCCTCTCTAGTCCTCATCAGAGTCTATTTGAAGAATTCTATTTGAATGATTCTTTCTGATGTTTCTATGGATACAGCAAGCCTCTGAATTCATTCGATGAAAGTGCGCTTCCTCAAGACTGCAGCACTTGAGAGTTTCTAGGCTGATTGGTGACTGCTTCAAATGCCTTTTCTTGCAAGCTTTTAGAAGCGCAACCTAGAGTCAAATTTTACTCTCAGGAAGTTTAGATGAATATTCAATACTATTTCAAATCACACAGTTTTGCCTAACGTGAATGAAATATGTTTATGCCAATATGACCTTCTGTGTGCCCGGCTGTTGGTTCTCACCTGAGTTCTCCACCTCCATATCCTCAGCAGGTGGTTCTTCGAGCGGAAGTCCATCCACCTCAGTAAAAGCGAAGGGTTTTTCTGAGGCTACTATGATTCCTTTACCTTGAGGCTCCACAGCAGCGTAGTGCGGGACAGACTTGCCCTTCATCATCCTCCTCATCTTCACACCATACTTCCTCTCCTCGTCTGCGGGAAACAAAGCACTTTAAGAGCTATATTTTTCTACATTCCATATAGGGGTGTTCGATATTGACAAAAAAAAAAAAAAAACAATAATATCGATAATGATAATTAGACAATATTTTGCTGTGTTATTGTGCTTAAGGACTACCATGCTGACAGCTTAGAGAGGCAATATTATTTTCTATCAGCTGTGACATTTTTGTTATATTTAATCTATCTTTTCATTTTCATTTCATTTCTTCATTTCAAATGATTACATTTTATCTATCACAATAATATTACTGTCGTTATCTATACATTAAATTAAAATAAATTACACTGGAAAAATACAACTGCATTAAATAATGTTATGAGATTTTTTGTTTTAATATACATTTAGTCATTTAGCAGACGCTTTTATCCAAAGCGACTTACAAATGAGGACAATGGAAGCAATCAAAATCAACAAAAGAGCAAAGATATGTAAGTGCTATGACAAGTCTCACATTAGTTTAAGGTTTTTAACAAGGTTTTTTTTTAATTATATAGAAATTAAAAAGAAAACAGATAAAATAGAAAAAGAATAGCGCAAGCTGTTTTTTTGCTGTATTTTTTTTTGGTTAATTGTATAATAAATAAGAAGATATAAAAAGAGAAGGTGTTTTAAGAATAGAAATCAAAAAAGACAGAAGAGATATACAAATAAATTATGGGTGAAATCATACTTTTAAACAAAATTAAAGCACCGGTAGGTGGCGGCAAGTGAGCGTCTAATGAATGAGTCATTACATCAAACATTTATTTCATCAGATATTTCAACATTATGCATGGGCTAATGACACTTTGACTCAACTGATTTGTTTAAAACACTGAATCATGCAGCAATGAATCGGCTGCTTGCTGTGAGATGCGCTGTGGTTTTGCTGTGTCTTTCTTTGGAATTATTTTCGCTGCTGAAATCAAAAAAAAAAATATATATAATATGTAGGCTAAGTGACCTAATATTATTGCACTTGCTTATTGAAGTGTTTATTGAACAGTTGTGATGGTGAAAATGGTGTGATGCTTAAATATAAAAACTTTCCATTTTAAATTTTGACATCAGTATGCAGTTTCTTTGTGTTGCGCAGTTTGATTTCTCCTGGAGAGGCTGCGTGAGCCTCGCCTCAGCTACGAAACCTTATTCCGTCAGTACACGCTTCATTTATGACCCAGTATAAAACTTGCATGCTTTTAAGCAAATATGCATTTTCTCTGTATTAGCGGGCGCATCAGGCGCAGTTATCATATTTCAAAGGAAGCCAGCACCACGATCCTGACTGCATCACTGCTTATTGTTTCTGGCAAATAATATTTGCATTTATTCACATATGACTGGATGTGGTCACGATTTTGGCTATTGCACGACACAACTGAATGATGTGCATCGACTGATGAAGTGGGTATATGGCGTATACCTGCGTAGACCTATAACCTGCACCAGTGGTGTAGTGGTGCCTGGAGAAGTGGGTTTTTGCCCCAAATACACGCTGAAAAGAATAACTTACTGACATCCGGACGTGACTCTCCACAATATAATTGAATCCGTCGGGTTTTCTCTGTATTTGAGCTGTTTTGAACTTACTACTTGAAGGCATTTGTTTACTGGAACCTTGGACTGAAATGTTAGGGGATCACCGGTTTAAGAAATTTCTGATTGAAAAAAAAAATGCTTCTTTTCATTAAGGTATTACAATGTACTGATTCAAATTAATATTAATTATTATTAATTATTATTTTTTACCAATCTGCGCGCCTCCCCTGATATATTCTTGCGTATGTACTCACCCCCTTGTCATCCAAGATGTTCACGTCTTTCTTTCTTCAGTCATATTGTCGTAATGTTTTTAAAAACATAATTTTGGAAAACATTTCAGAATTTCTCTCCATATAATGGATATGTATGGTGCCCCCAAGTTTGAACTTCCATAACGCAGTTTAAATGCAGTTTCAAGGGGCTCTAAAAGATCCCAGCCGAGGAAGAAGGGTCTTATCTAGCAAAACGCGTCTTTTTCAAAACAAATTGACAATTTCTATACTTTTTAACCTCGAATGCTTGCTTGTCTCGTCTCTGCGATGCGCATGCCTAGTCTGTGTGATCTGGGTCAATACAGTTGATGTGAGATGAAAAACTCACATCTTGTTTTCATCTACATCGCAGCAGAAATACTAATCTAGTGTTTACAAAGTGAACATACAAAGAAGATCAAATGCCCTTTACAAAAAAAAAGGTAAAACAGCGCTGTAATACTTTCAGAAAGAAATGCATTTTAATATAGAATTTTATTATATAACAAAACTTTTACATACTATCAAAAATTTAAGTGAAAAATGTAAATGAAAAATTAAAACAAGTAAACTCTACTTATTAAGATAAGCAACCTACTTTGGATTATTTATTGAAAAAAAGTAAAAAAAAAAAAAAAAAAGAAAAAAAAAAATGGCACTGCAGCAACAGGTTTAAAAGTAAGAGCTGAAATAATTGAACAGCAGGGATATACTCACTCTCACCCTGCCCAGCAGAGTTGTCCACAGTGATCCACTCCAGTGAAATTGAGAAACCACTGCCTTTGGTATCAGATGGATCTTTCTGTACTCTTAAAAGCAGCACTTCAATGGTATGAACATGAGAGTGCACGTGAGCCAGGCTGTGAACGATGATAAACGGCTCTCCCAGACGCTCACTGAACATCGGCTGATAGAGAAATAAAACAGTATGCATGCAAAACATTTAGTGCATCTCATATATACAGTATTTCACAAAAGTGAGTACACCCGTCTCATTTCAGCAAACATTTTAGTATATCTTCTCAAGGGACAATACTATAGAAATGAAACTTGGATATATTTTAGTGTGCAGTTTGTATAGAACTATAGATTTACTGTCCTCTGAAAATAACATACAGCCATTGTCAAAATAGCTGGGAAAAAAGTGAGTACACCCTAAGTGACAACATCAGTATGTTGTTTAACCATGCAAAGCCACATGTCCTATTCATCATGTTTATGTTTTTGTCTGCTTGACAGGACAATACAAAGTTGTGTATCTTGTAATAGAGCAGTTAAAATTTGGTGCTTAAAGTACAATTAGGGGTGAGCGATATGACGATTTTTGATAGTGGATGATTAAAATGTCTCCACGATCTGCTTTTGAATAAATATCATGCTACAGCTTGCCTCCATCTCAATACATGTACAACATGATATACATTCACTCACGGGACACTGCACTTATTCACGAATCACAAAAGTATGTTATTTGCATGTGCTTGCCGGTAAATTAACGCTATTTTGTCTGCACGCTGTTCTGGCATAAGCTTCATGAACGCGTACACCTGTCAAACAGCGCCTGATTACTGGACTAAGCCATCTTTCACATCTGATTCGCTAATCGCTAATACTGTCAAAAACACACAAGGATTACATATAAACACAGTTGGTTATGTCTAAAGTGAAAGTAAACAGTTGAGAGAAAAAAGGATGCGCGCCTGTACATTAGAAGCGTGCATCTCTTAAAGGGACAGAAAAAACATGCCGCTGATTGTAATTAAAGGGACAGTTTATCCAAGCATTTACTCACTCACCTGTTGTTCTAAAACTCTATTTTTTTTTCTGGTGCTGAACAAAAAAAAAAAAGCTGGACGATCAACATGGCACCTCATGGCAAGGAACTCTGAGGGTTTGAGAATTAGAATTGTTGCTTTCCACAAAGACAGCCAAGGCTATTAGAAGTTCAGTAACACCCTGAAATTGACTTACACTACAATGGTTAGGGTCACACAGAGGTTTTCCAAGATGGGTTGCGTTCAGAACAGGCCTTCGATCAACAAAGTTGAGTACTCGTTCTGTGCATCAGGTGCAGAACCTGCTTCAAAAAACAGATGCATGAGTGCTGCCAGCATTGTTTTAAAGGTTGCAAAAGTAGGTCAGCTTGTCAGTGCTCAGACCGTATGCCACACACTGCAACAAGTCGGTTTGCATTGGCGGCATCCCAGAAGGAAGCCTCTTCTGAAGCTGGTTCACAAGAAAGCCCGCAAACAGTTTGCTGAAGACAACCTGTCCAAGAGCATGATTTACAGGAACCATGTCCTGTGGTCTGATGAGACTAAGATAAACTCGTTTGGCTCAGATGGTGTCCAGCATGTGTGGGGCTGCATGAGTGCTGCTGGTACTGTGGAGCTGCAGTTCATTGAGGGAAACACGGATTCCATTATGTACTGTACATTCTAAAGCAGAACATGATGCCTTCCCTCCAGAAATAAGGCTGAACGGCAGTTTCCCAACATAACAACCCAAACACACCACCAAGATGACAACTGACTTGCTTAGGAAGCTGAAGGTGATGGGATGGCCAAGTATGTCTCCAGACCTGAACCCTATTAAGCACCTGTGCATCCTCGAGCAGAAGTTGGAGAAGCACCATGTGTCTAACATCCAGTCATTATAGAGGAGTGGAAGAGGATCCCAGCAACAACCTGTGTAGCTCTGGCCAATTCTATGCCCAGGATGATTAAGGCAGTGCCAGACAACAAAGGTGCTACTCAATTTTGTTGCCAGCTATTCGGGCAATAATGGCTCAGGGCTCAAAATTAACTTTTTTACTTGGTAGCACTGGTGCTCCCAACTTCAAAAGTTAGGAGCACCAGCAAAAATTTAGGAGCACCCACCAACAATTAATGAGCACCACAACTACAAATTGTATATTAACAGATTTCTTTAATTTGAAAACAACAGCAATCAACACTGACAAAAACCAGCAACAGCAAAAAACAAACCTTTTTTTCTTTGGCGTAAATGTAATCCATTCCAGTTTCATCACTATTCTATGAGGTCTTACTTTGATTAGCATATTTGTGATATTTGCCTTAAACTTTTTAACTTCATGAAGGCCAATATTTTCCTAACCTTACTAAATGTATGTGTCATTATTTTCGTCAGATTCTTACTTATCAATGCATTTAGTTAGAATAATTAGACACTGTATGGTTGTTACCATTCATATTAAATCGGTGTCAACCAACTTCATTTTTCCACTGCAGAGGAAAACAAATCTGAAGTGCATTTAAATGTATTTACTGTTTAATGAAGATAAGAGGTTCCAAAAAATACATTTGCACAAAAAAAAACTGCAAATGCATAATGTTAGAAAATTAAATTTTAGTTCTT
Organism: Cirrhinus molitorella; assembly: GCA_033026305.1. NCBI lineage: Eukaryota > Metazoa > Chordata > Actinopteri > Cypriniformes > Cyprinidae > Cirrhinus > Cirrhinus molitorella. Next base: position 25,814,450 of record CM065131.1, read on the forward strand.
TAAACATATACATCTAAAATGTTGGTAAAATGTAATAATTTTTAAAATATGAAACCGAACCACCAATAGGTGGCGGTAAGTGACTGTTTAATGAAAAAGTCATGGTTTCAAGCAGTTCATTCTAATGGCTATTCACTCAATAAATAAAGCAACTGATTGTCTTTATGAATGGCTCAGAGATTCGCGACTGTTCTGCTGCGGCTTTGCATAGAACTATTTTCGTTAGCAAAACGGTCAATGATGTGTCTAAAATGTAAGGGAGTTAATATTAACTACTAGTTTACTGAACTGCTGTATAAAATCAATGTCACATTTGCAATCGTATTGGTGCTTGTTAGTGTACTGTTGCTTACCTATATATGTTATATACAATGTTGTTGTTTTTTTTTTTTTTTACCACAGTATGTTTGTTTCTTTGTGTTTGCTGTTGCGCCTATTAGTTTTAAGCCTCAACTGACGCAACCTTGATACTGTCTGTTTTCATCTCAAGAATCATCTCAAGTTTCGGTGCTGCGCTAGTTATCATTGATTTTTTGATCGGTTTACTGTCCGGTAGGGCAAGTAAAATTCTCTTTCACCAGTGCCATAATTTGTAACTTTAGGCAGTTTGCAAAAGAAATCTGTTCTTTTCACATTCCCTCTTCTTCAGCTCTTTACATTTTCCGCGGTAGTTAGCAGAGTGATTGACCGCTAATATTAACCAATCTAAAATCTGCACGGCAGACTGGTCACTTTATCAGCATTCAGTACACAGAAGCCACATACGGTGAACGTTTTTAGAGAAATGAAAACAGGTCACATGACAACAATTATATGCACTCGCACCAATGCTCCCAAATATATTTTGAGGTCACATAGATAAAATTTTGGGCGCATATGCGACCAAAATGGTCACAATTTCAAGCCCTGTGTCTGTATGTTGAGTAATTATCAGGGGACAGTAAATCTATACTTCTATACAAGCTGCACATTGACTACTCTAAAATATATCCAAGTTTCATTTCTATAGTATTGTCCCTTGAGAAGATATACTGAAATGGTTGCTGAAATGTGAGGAGTGTACTCACTGAAAAATCTTCCAAAATGTCATGGTAAAACAGCAGATGAATTAAGCCATCAATTACAAACTAATAATCTGAAGAATACGAGGTATTAAGACAAAAGACTGGTTGGTTTTTCACATACCTCCCATTTAATATGTGAACTCTCTCCCCTCTTGCTGGTGCGTAAAAGGGTCAACTTTCCAGTTCCGTCAGAGAGCGCGGCCCAAGTTGCAGAGGTCAGGCTCAACGAAGCACAAACCTGCTCTCCTTCACAAGAGCTTGGGTCTGTTTCGAAACGGAACATCTCACAAGGTTTGCCCAAGGCTGTGTCCTGAAAAACACATCAGAGGGAAACCTGTCAAGTATTCGATCTCTGAAAACCACACCTAGACCATCTCTACATCAGAAAACAAAGTCTGAGTACTAAAGAACACATTTTCTTGCAGACATGATTACACTGTGCATGTACAGCGGTGGCCAAAATGATTAGAACACTAGTATTTTCACCAGCTAAAAATGGTTAAGTCAGTTATTTCCATCTTTTGCTGTAATTGTAATAATGCAGTGAGATTTTTGTTTGCACAAGGAGTCTGACGACAGCCAGTGCTTCACACAGAGATCTGATCTTATCATTATCCAGTCTGTCTGGAATGACATGAAAAACAACAAACTGAGACTAAAGCTAAAACTGTAGCAACGTCTCTAAGATGCTTCAAGAGACCTACCTGCAAAGCTACCTGAAAAACTATGCGCAAGTGCACCTAGGGAAAAGCTGCTTTAAATGCAAAAGATTTAATTTAGTTAATAGAAGTTAATTGATAAAGAAAATTTATGACATTATTTTTGACAGCATCCTCATTTTGCAGCATTTTTGCACAAGCGCCTAAAACTTTTAACAATACTGTAGTTTTGCAGGTAGGTTTCTTGAAGCATCTTGGAGATGTTGCCACAGTTCTTCTGGATTTAGTTTATCTCAATTTGTTCTGTTTCTTCATGTCATTCCAGACGGATTGGATGATGATGAGACCAAATCCCTGTGTGGAGCACTGGCTGCTGTTAGACTCCTCTTGCAAACAAAAATCTCACTGGATTATTACAATTCATGGCAAAATGAATGTTTAAAAATGTAAAATGATATTTCCAACTGGCACACTTTGGCAAAAGATAACTGACTTAAAACCATTTTCTAGCTGGTGAAAATACTAGTGTTCTAATAATTTTGGCCACCACTGTATTTTGGAGACTCATTATGTTGCAAAATGCAAAAGAAAATACATGCATGTACAATAGGATCAAACATTTATGGATCAAACCATAAAGGGTATGATAGCCAACTTCCTGGTTACCAGTTCAGATAAACTTTAGATTTATTAATTAAACTAGCAAGTCAACGAGTTAACATCAACCCGAATCATGTGAAATAACTTCTTTTGTGTAAAGCTCCCACGATTATTATGTTCTTTTCAAGGGCTTTAGATTCAACGTCTCGCCAAAGATCTTTAAAACAAAATCTGTTAAACAAATGAGACAATAGCCAAAGAAACAATTTAGAAATGAAACTAACAAGTACCACACAACCAAGTCGACGTGTTCCTGAACTTCAAAGCCAGCAATTTGAAAAGGATTACAATGAACTTAATAATCATCAATTACACTCTTTATAAGGTAGCAATTTTTTCCAAAGCAATTGGCCTTTGGTTGCCATGGAGCTTGATGCACACATTAACAGCGATCCGTCTCAGTTTTCACTTCTTTCCCAGAAGCGAAATGCTCCCTGTCTAGTACCTTTGAGAGAACACAAACAGTCCCCAAGGAGAGATAATTGCAGTATGTTAACTGTAATTATAACGCAACAGGCACATTTCATAACGAGTAATTTCTTAACCCAGCATGTCAGCAGCAAGAATGACAAAAAATTACAATCAAATCATCAGCAGAAAATTTAAACTTGCTCCGAACAAAACATCCTGTAGAGACGCTGCATTATGCATCTGTGAATTTCATCTTATTATGCATTTGTTTGATTCTTTTCAGACTGTACGGTAATGCATCTGAAATTAAACTCCATATAAAACAACAGAAAGAAAATAAGAAAAGGCCCTTTGCACAGATTGAAATAAGGCTGCATTGATACTAAAACCCTATTAGCATAAACATATTGTTTGTATGGGTTAAAATTATTGATTTTTATAGGATATTAATTAGAGATCATGTTCCATGAAGATATTTTGTACATTTCCTACTGTAAACATATCAAAACTTGTCATATGGACAACTTTAAAGGTGATTTTCTCAATATTTAGATTTTTTGCAACCTCAGGTTCCAGATTTTCAAATAGTTGTATCTAAAAATGTACCCTTCTGACTGATTTTGTGGTCCAGGGTCACATTTTAAATTATTAAATTATTGGCATTTTTAAGGTGTTTTTTTTTTTTAGTTGAAGGTAACCTAAAATATTATTCTTTCATATTAAATTTGACTAGCTATTTTACATTTGTATTATTTTGCTGAAGATGTCTTTCATTATTAAAAACAAATAGTTGCTTCACTATTCAAATTTGGCCTTTTATAGATAAGCAAATAAATAATATTTGATTTATTCTTTTAATACTGTTAAGCTCAATATTTGATTAAAATCTTCTACCCTGAGTCCATGACACTACTATAAAACATGAATGCCCTCTGCTGGTAGAGAAAAACTAGAAATACTGTAAAACGGTGAGTGCTGATATATAATAAACGAATGAAAAAGTGATTCATTTGATGAAGCTTTGAGGTTAAAAATGCTTTATATACAGTTTACATTTCAACAATCGATTATTACAGCTATACAATATAATTTGAATCATCCAGTGACCTGTGACTTGTAGATTTATAACCCACACACGCATTATGAGGGAGAAATAATAGAAAATGTGCTCTGTGATGGAAATATAAATTCATTAACATATGTGGCCCTTATAGCCCACATTTGACATTCGTGAACCTGGACCACAAAATCAGTCTTAAGTAGCACAGGCATATTTGTAGCAACAGACAAAAATACATTGTATGCGTCATAATTATCAATTTTACTTTTATGCCAAAATCATTAGGATATTAAGTGAATATCATGTTCCATGAAGATATTTTGTATATTCCATACCGTAAATATATAAAAACTTAATTTTTGATTAGTTATATGCATTGCTAGGAACTTCATTTGAACAACTTTAAAGGTGATTTTCTCAAAATAAGCATACATCAATGTAAAGCTTACGTATTCAGCTTTCAGATGATGTATAAATCTCAGTTTTAAAAAGAATTGACCCTTATGACTGGTTTTGTGGTTCAGGGTCACATTTCAAAAATGATATTAAGAGACTCACCAGTGTGACTGTTAGACTGAGAACTCGGCCCATGCTGTCCACAAAGTACACACTGTCTTCATACCAGGGGTCGATATGGAGGTAGTTGTACATACCAAATGCTCTCACATGATCCAGGGTGTACTGACTGTCTTTCAGTTTAACCTCAGCCACAGCTGAAAGAAGACACACATTACCGATGGGGCAAATGACAGCAGATTTGGGGAAGGCATCCTAAACCACAGACAGCTTTGAGCTAACTTTAAAATTATAATTAAGATGCACACATCTGGTTGTTTATGAAGAGCAATGCGCATGTTGTAGAGCTGCATCTTTAGGACTGTTATACTGACAGTGTAGTTCACGACAGCTGACAAGGTTTTGTTTATGAGTTTGTCACGTTGAGGATTACATAAATGCGTATATAATAAATAAAAACATACAATATGAGGACAAAATAAAGCTTATTTCTCACCTGCGTCTAGTTCTACATTGTAAGTGGGGATAGAGTCCAGTGAAAGCCTGTAACTTTCAAAACTGGGATCCAGCAGATCTCTGTTCACCTTTAACGAGCAATTCGGTAAAGCCATATTTCATTAAAACATATATTCCAAAGAAACACTATATTAAATTCGAGGGCTACAATAAGAACAATATTTAACGTTACTAGTAACAGGAAATAAGCTGTAACTGTATGCACACGTTTCCTACGTGTCAACCCGGACTATTTTTCCGCCGGACCAAGCGCACATAATTCTGGGAAATTGAGTCCCTGCGGGTTCCGTTTTTATAGGCTATAAAAATAATGAATTCTAATTCAAATAAATAGTTAGTAAACTATACTTGTTATAATGTTATCTTTTATTTTTATACATCTAAAAAGATGTAACCTTTTTTTTTTTTTACTGGTAGACTACAAAATATTATATAGCCTATATGTGCCATTCATGCTGGACAAGAGTAAATTTGGCAAAAACAATGACAACGCATAATTTTCAGCCATTTTAACGCTGGTATTCGGTGGCTATTAATCTTTATTAAGTAAAGTAGCGACAAGAATTGTAACTATAACTGCAACTGCAAACAAGAAAATATAGCCTATAGGCCTATATATGTATTTATCTAACTTTTTATTCTAATTATTTAATTTGTGTGATTTTCAGGGACATATCTTTATATTCTTATTACAGCACAAAACTGCTGCATGTCTCTTTATTCAAATTTGACTTATTTATGCAAAAGAAAGTTTACGTGTAGCCTTACAGTAGCCTACAACAATGATGAATAGAGATCACTCTTGGATGTAAGTACTATGCTACTGCTGTTTAATTATATTTATATAAACTGTAATCCTCATACCATCTTCTTTTAGGTTATTCAAATGGATTACGTCTAAATACCTTTAAATAGTCTTATATTCAAGTTTAGTTACCATCGGAAGATCAAAGTTGACATTACAGTCCAGAGATCACGGTATATTACAAAATCATTGTTATCTGTGAAGCTTCAAATGTTTGTTATGGAACACTAAACAAGAATACATGTCCCTAGCTGGTAGAATGACAGCAATGCATGATCATCTGACACACAAAGGTGAAAGAAAAAAAAAGTGAGTGTCCTCTTGCCACCCTCTGGGCAGGTATAGTATAAAAAGAGTCAGCTATTCTTAACAAACGAACCACTGGTGTTTGGGTTTCAGAAGAGATTAAACAGGTATGTGACTCTGAATTATGGTCAGTGTGAACTTTAACGAATGTTTCTAAATTCCTATATATATATATATATATATATATATATATATATATATATATATATATTTATTTATTTTTTTTTTTTTTTGCATTTCTGTTAATCCATTTTTTAATATATAGAGCATTTACTTATACATTCATGGTAGGCTATATAAATTAATGTATATTCATTAGATAAGTAGTCTATAATTATTAAATATATAGCATGAATACTAGTATTGGTCTTTTCAACACTGCGAAAACGATTGTTTTAATGTAAATTTATTATTGTTTACATTTTTCGTGTATTTATTTATTTATTTATTTTTATTTTTATTTATTTTATTTTTTTTGCAGAAGGGATACAGTAACTTCAGGTATCTTTGCTTTGTGAGTCTATCAGGATGCGGCACCTGCGGCTGCAGCTTCTCCTGTCGCTCACTGTTTGTATTTTGCTGTGGCGTTGCGCAGGTACGGGCTTTATTCTTGTGTTCTTTCAGTAATTTAACGGTTTTGCGTGTTTTCATATCATTGTTGTCATCCTTAAAGCGAGACAGAATAGATTTTATTGACTGTTTTGCTAATCCTGACAGAAGCGCAGGTTGTCAACAAATTGACCCCAAAATACGGAAGCCTCAATGGCGGAACGAGACTGACCATAGAGGGTCAAGGTATTAAAAAAATCAACTAATATGTTCTTAAATAAATCCCAACATTTCGTTAAAAAATTCTCTAATAGCGTTGGTGATTTTCCCCCTCAGGTTTTGCCCAAGCCAGTCAGTTTAATCTCAATGCCAATGACCCAAACTTTGGAAACGCTGTGACACTGGTGTCCCGCACCAGATCTGTTCCCTGTGATGTCGAGAAAGACTCCACTCACTCCACTCAGATCACGTGTTATACAAGGTAAGCAATCAAATTACATAAACTTATACTAAATATAAGGGACTTCATCTTGATTGTAGTCATTGCACTGTATTCAGTCAGTGTGTCTCTGCTAATAAGAATTTTTAACATACTCATATCAATGTAAACTTTGACTAATTTCTAAAACTGGGGAGAGGTGAAATAATTAGATCCAATTCTCTTATTCAGTCTCAGGATCATGTTTAGACTACATGTCCTGTGGGAGAAATTCAAATGTCTTTTTATATTGTTCCAAACCTATAAAGCTAGTTTTCTTCTGTGAAACACAAAAGCAGGCATTTTGAAGAATATCCAGTCAGTATAATTGCCACGAGAAGTCCATTTGGTTTATGTGCTATATTCAAAGTTTTCTTAACTCATACTAGATATGTATGAGTAAAATAAAAATTAAAATCGTTTATTCACTTCAAATCATCCCCGTCCTGCAGCTCTTGAATCTTATTTGTGCAATTTGAAAATGTGATCATGTCATCTGTCACCTGTCATCATTAACTAACCTTTATGTCTTTTCAAACCTGTATGACTTTCTTCATTCTGTGGAACATGAAGATAATCTGATAAATCTCAGTATTTTTTTGCCAAACTACCCCTTTAAGACTTTGCTCTGTCTGTCTGTAATACGCAATTTAGTTCCTTGAAAAAGCTGGTATGCATAAAGTTATGTAAAACATTTATTACATGTGATTCTCAAATAAAAATGATATTGCATTATGTTTAGAGCTCTGCCAGAAGATGACTATGAGGTGCGGGTCACCGTGGATGGCGTGCCAATTCCTCAAAATCGCATTTGTAATGGATGGCAGTGGTATTACTGGTGCATGTTCTATGTAAGATGGACTTCATTGTGTTGTTTAGTGAAACATACTCTTACCCCCTCTGTAAAATGTTATAATATATTTATAAAAACTGCTTTCACAGCCCCGATCATTTCGTACACCCACCATTCAAAGTATCCGTCCGCTCTCAGGTCCCCCAGGTGAGTTTGTTTTGTTTTTATCACTACTCTGTGCTGCTTTGGTTTATAAAAATTACACTTTTCATAAAAAAAAAAAAAAAAAAAAAAATACTGAATGAACTTTAGGGACTGTGGTGACACTGCGGGGAAGAATCTTTACTGACGTATACGGAAGCAACACAGACAAAAGTTCAAATGGCATGGATGTGAGATTTTTAAGGTGTGTATCTGATACACAATGACAAAAAAAATACAACAACAATAAATCTATTCTGTGTCTGGAGATAAGGTTTGTATGCTCAATGTGTTTTCTCTGAACAGAGCATACATGGGAGGCATGCCTTGTGAACTTCTAAAACCCAATTCAGATGAAAAGTAAGTATTTTTCAGTTGGTTTTAAGCGAAGGTTAACATTAAATATGAATGCATCCTCAACAAATACACATTATGTTTTGTTTTTTTCAGGTATGGCCTTTATTTGGATTCTGATACAAGCCAATGGGGATATATGAGCTGTAAAATGACTGGAACATATGTTGGTGAGGACATGTCAAGCTGTTCAAGGATTATTCATTCACTATAGATTTGTGTTGGATTAAATGCCGTTGGCTTGGTTTTCAGGTCATCACAACCTCAGTTACATTCTCGACAGCGAATTTGGGAGGTCAGTTGAAGTTTGAATTTACTTTACTACATTGTACATAAAAGTCTCAACATGTTGTTGACAGAAAAGTACACAAAATGCATATTTTTCAGGAGCTTGCCCGACTTGGGGGTTTTCAGCGTCTCAGCACTGAACAAGCTTTCCATGTTCCAGACATATGCAGGTGCAAAAAACATTTCTTTTACACAAATAATGTGATTGCATGTACAAACTCAGATATTTTTGAAAAACTTGGCCTGCATGTGATGGTCTTTTTCAGAGGTGACAGGAGTTTCTCCGTCTGAGGGCAGTTTATTTGGTGGCACATTACTGACCATTCAGGGACGCTACTTTGATGAGACTGACAAGCCAGCTATGGTCTTAGTAGGAGGTATATTTATATGTATAATTTCCATGAGTACTAATCTTAATGTTTAAGCATATAATGATATTCTAGGGAATTGTGTCCTTCTAATTTTATAGCAAAAATTCGGACAGGACCCTTTTTTATTCTAACATGACAATGCCTGTGTGTATAAGGCAAGGTTCATAGAGAAATGTTTATCAGAGCCCATCAAGGTCGGCATTTAAAGTCACACCAGATGTGTTCAGCAGGGATTTGAACTTGGCTTATGCAGACCAGTCAAGTTCTTCCACACTGACTGAATCAAACATTTCTCTATGAGCCTTGTCTTATACACAGAGGCATTGCCATTTTAGAATAAAAAACATATTTATTGTAATACTTTTAGAAGGACACAAGTCCCTAGAATATCATTATATGCTTTTAAAATGACAAAATTTTATTACTATTTTTATTATTTAAATTCTTTTTTTTTTTCTTAGGTCGTGAATGTCAGATTCAGAGCATTTCAAATGAGAAGATAATCTGCATAACTCCTAGTTATGAAAGAACCAATATGACAGTGTTTCCTGGTGAGAACCTTATCTGATATCTGATCTCTTGTGGTGACGTTATATTTCTGTAATCTTTTCCATAATCAGTGTTTGCATGAGAGCGGAATTCTGCATATGTGAGAACATTTAACTCACTGCTGCACTGTCACATGTTATCTCAACCAAAACCATGATCCTCGTTTGGCACGTAGCTGTTTTCTCAGAATATCAATGCATATCAGAGCCCATCAAATATTTGACACAAAGACAACTGGAGTTTTAACAATTCCTTTTTAGTCCTTTCTTTGATCATGCCACAAATCCGTCTAAACATTACAAATTACTGTGATGATTTTTTGTAAATACATAAATTAATAGATGTTGCATAAATATTATGTGTGAATTAGAAAAAAAATATTGTATGCAATTTATTTTAATTATATAAATTTAATCTAGCACCTACCCTGAAAAATATTTACTGAAGTATAGGATTTGACAACAAGCTCTGGTCTCTTTTATATAATATTTATTAAATTACATTACATTTAAAGTGAGTCTCTCAAACAGTATTGTCCTTGAATGGATGATGGTTAAATTGTTTTTGTAGGTGGCAGAGGATTTAAAATGGAGATGTGGAACAACTCTCAACCAAGCTTATTAGAGGACGTCCTAAAGTATAATTCCAGTAGATCTGGATATTCAGTCCAGTGGATTGATTCTCTGTCCTATCTGTGGCCCAATGAAATTGATAATTTTGTGGCACGGATGAGTGGTTTCTTTGTTCCAACGGAGACTGACAACTACTATTTCCGAATCAAAGCCGACGATCGGTGCCAGCTGTATTTCAGCAAGACAGGTCTTCCGCAGGATAAGGTACCTGAATGACAGTAAAATCAATTTCAGTAGTTATCAGTGCAAGTCAGGTTATTACTTTACAAGCATATATATATATATATAAACTTAATCACAATTTTGTTTTGTTTACAGGTCAAGATTGCATCTCAGCCTTACTATACAACTAGTTTTTTTAGCTATCCCACCCAGAGGTCAGAGGTTATGCGCTTGGAGAAGGGAAAACCGTAAGTTTTCCAAATAATTCATGATCAAAAAGTCTGAGTACTGTCATGATCAAAAAGAGTACTGTATACTCTTTATGTTTTTCCCAATCTTGGATCTAAAATCATTTTCCGCACATGAAACATCTTTCAATGTGCTACAGGTACTACATTGAGATTCTAGTGCAGGAATATGGAGTCGTAGCATCAGTGGATGTGGCTTTTTTCAAAGAGATCAGTCCTTTCATGGCCCAGCAGACAACAGAAGCTGTTAATGAGAAACAGCAGATTAGTGCAAGCTATGATGTGCTACCTGAAAAACAGGTAGGTGAGCTGACAGGAGCACTTTAGGAAGTGATTTTCTACATAAGATAAAGGGAAGCCTATGAAATTCATTTTTTGAATTACACCTGCAGAAACTCAAGATGTCCCAGATATGGGCTCCTCTATCTGTATGTGTGTATTTTTAATTTCTTTGTTGTTTTAGGTGGTTAGCTTTGAGGGATGGACGCCAATAACCCCTGTCAATGAAGTGCAGACTCTGAGAATCAGCAGCAACTGCTTCTCTCTGAGCAACTGCGCAAACACATACTACTTCCTAGCGTATGGAGGTCTTAAAACAGGTGCATTAGCTCACATAGCTCTATGAATGTGTGCTTGATAAAGCTAGGTGGTCTAATTTTCATGTGCTTTTAATTTTTGCATTGACTCTTCTGCACTACCACTAGAAGATGGGTTTTTGTTTGCATGTTTGTGATGTTTATTGGAATTGCTTTGCATGCTTTAGGGCTGATCCCAGTTAGTGCTTCAGCGGTGGAGTTGCAGAATGCTCTGAATGATTTGTGGACGATTAAACCAGACAGTGTTACAGTCACAAAGCAAGAAATGGACAATGAGGCACTGTACAGCGTGACATTTAACTCTAACAGAGGTGAACTTAAAAAATTACCACTATTCTTTGACTGATTACTCTGGTGTCAGACGTTAAAATATGTGCACACTTTAACAACCAATTACAATTTTTTTTGTTTAACTTAATTTTAAAGAGTACCTTTATAGATGCTTCAGTTAAAGCCTAATGTTTTTACTTTATAATTTGCTAATTATAAGATGCTTAAGCACATTTCTGCATGTAAAATACTGTAATATGTACACTGTAAGAAATATGTGTTATTGTAACTGTAAAATATAGAAAAAGCACACGTAACAGTATTATTAATATGTTTTCTAAAATCATATAATTATTCCAGGCAACTTTGAGGATCTTGAAATCTTTAGCGTGGACTCCAATACGAACTTCACAGTTAGTGAGGTTGTGAAAGGACAGGCCAGCCTGCAGACGTTCACACTGCTGTGGAGTGGAGTTCCATCCCTCCCTTTGCCTTTCAATGCTTCTGAAACTGAGGTTTTTCTTTGTTTTATATTTCTTAATACAGTGGTTCTCAAACTTTTTATACCAGGTACCACCTCAGAAAATATTTGCCTCTCCAAGTACCACCATAATGACTAACATTATAATACAGTAGCATAGTAGGCCTAAATATTCAACTACAGCTCTACACAAAAACAAGGTAGTTTTAGTTCTAATAAGAATATTTTTTGTTGTCAGCCACTTTAACATTGTAAATACACAGTTTGAACATTAATACTGCACTGTGCTTACAAACAGGTAAATAAACTTAAATAATGATTAAATTCAAATTTTGTTGTACCTAAAAGTTAAAACTGTACTGTAGATGTAAATGTAAAAAATATATAATAAAAATTTTTTTTTTACTCAAATAAAGATTAAATTGTATTGTGTTTTAACATTAATTTATATTTAATTTAATGATTCCTCTGCGTACCACTAGTGATACTCGTACCACACTTTGAGAACCACTGTTTTAATATTTACCACAGAATAAAATTTTAGCTTTAACAGTATTATGAACAAAACATTTGAATTCTCTTTGGGGGTTGCATCTGTTTTTTTCATTAAAGGTGCGCTTGGCACTAGATGCGATGGTCACCGCTAAATGTCCAGCAGAGATTCCAACCACAGAGAACACTAATGTAAAATTTGTCAGAGATTATGAGAACACCACCACAGGGGTAAGCAAAGCTACAAAAGCTCATAATCCTGATGTTTGTATATGCATGTAACAACCTATTTCAACTCAAGTTAGCCTAGTGACATTACAAAATTGTAATATTGATAAACATTAATTATTTTGTTGAAAACATCACCATGTAGAGATTTCTCCATGTCGAAACAGTTTTCAGGTGATCTAAGCCGTAGAGGGGTCCGAGTCAATGATTCAGAGGCTTTCTGTGGCCGCTGGTCTCTGAAGAACCCAGAGATTCTTTTCAATGCCAATGACACAACAGCGTCAGGAACGACCTATGGTGCAGTACCACTACAAACGTACAACACTGTAAGCATCATCCGACACCTCAGTGTCTCATCCTCATTACTTTTTCAAGGATCAAAATGTTTTTTTTCCCCTCATACAGTACATTTCTAATATACACGCATGTTGTACATGTATTTTATTGTAGCTCTGCTTGGGCTACAAAGGGCGTTTGGTGAATGAACTGGGAATTTTGTTCAGCTACCAGGGGAATACTTTTCGAGAGGAGAGTATACGTATCTCTGTGCAATTTGATTCAACAAATGAGTAAGTTTAATCTAATGAATTAACATAAAGTTACCTATGGAAGGCTGTTTCTGACACTGAATAAAAAAGGTAATTGTGACTCTTTATTTCACAATTCTGACTTTTTTTCTGCAATTGCGAATTATAAAGTCAGAATTGTGAGACATAAACAGAATTGTGAGACATAGACTTTTTTCTAAGAATTGCGTGATATAAACTTGTAAATGTGAGTTAGAAAGTCAGAATTGAGAGATATAAATTTGTAATATTGAGAAATTAAGTCAGAACAGCATGATATAAACTTAAAATTACAAGTTATAAAGTCGAATTGCAAGATATAAACTAGCAAATCTGACTTTTTTCTAAGAATTGCATGATATAAACTTGTAAATTCGAGAGATATAAATTTGTAATATTGAGAAATTAAGCCAGAACAGTATGATATAAACTTACAATTGCAAGTTATAAAGTCGAAGTTGAGTTAGAAAGTCAAAATTGAGAGATATAAATTTTTAATATTGAGAAATTAAGTCAGAACAGCATGATATTAACTTAAAATTGCAAGTTATAAAGTCGAATTGCAAGATATAAAACTCGCAAATCTGACTTTTTTCTAAGAATTGCATGATATAAACTTGTAAATGCGAGTTAGAAAGTCAGAATTGAGAGATATGAACTCACAATTCTGACTTTCTCAGAATTCCGAGTTTATATCATGTAATTGTGACTTTTATTTTTTTTTTGCAATTCTGACTTCATAACACGCAATTTAGAGTTATTAAATCTGAATTGTGAGATATGAACTGGCAGTTCTGAGGACATATCAGTATTTTTCCCCCTCAAAATTGGACTTTCTAACTTGCAATTGTGAGTTTATATTTCGCAATTCTGAGAAAAAAAGTCAGAATTGCAAGATATAAACTCACAATTGTGAGAATAAAAGTAAGAATTGCAAGATATTCTCATTTGCGAGAACAAAACTCAGTTTTTATCTTGCAATTTTGACTTTACTTCTCACAACTGTGACTTCATCTGACTTCATTACTCGCAACTGTGAGTTTATTTAAAGCAAATCTTTATATTTCATAGTTGTGAGTCTATATCTTACATTCAGAGAAAAAGTCTGAATTGTAAGATAAGTAGTCACAATAACCTTTTTAAAAAATGTTATACAGTTGCGGAAACAGGCTTCTGTAGTTACCTGATGTCTTTCCTTTAGAGGATTTGTCACCGATGCAAGAGCAAAATGAAACAAAATGAAATTATTATGTTGAGGGTATAAAGTAACACTGACATTGCCATTCTCAGGTGGAACTACAAGTGTGTGGATCTCCTGAGCTCCATACAGACAACCTACATAGGCACAACCTACAAACTACTTCAGTTCAGTGTGTATGGAGAGGTTGCCAACTCCGTTTACTTCATAGACGCTGTTCACCTTGGGCGTGAAACGACTGCTTTGGATTCTAATGGTGAGTAGGCATAAGTTTTGGATTTGAACTTAAAAAAAAACAGTGGTATGAATGTAAAACGACTGAATACCTTATATCTGCAAAGCTGTTTTTTAAATAATTTTATTATTAAAACCATTTATTTAATTTTATTTTGAAGGGATCCTTTTACATTAAACACTCCATTTTCTTTCGCCACATGTTCAGTTATAATCCACAGAAGACGACCACCTGCTCTAGCCACTTCAGGACCTTTCTTTTCAAGCATCCTTGTGCGCAAACAAGCCATTGCTTCACAAGTCAGCTACGAGATAACAGCGACACCTTACAACTGTGGCTTTGGTGTCCCACTGTTTGAAATAGGTTTTCTGGAGGTGAGTTAGTTCACATGAAGTTCAAATGAAACACTACAAAGACTGTCTTGAAGTGATGGAATGTCCTAATCTCTCTGATATAAGTGATTAGTGACAACAAAATATTTTTCTGTCATAAGATCTGTCTTTGACATTTGAGTTTATCACTGTCTCTGAATTGTTTCCAGCAGATAATTGTCAAATAGTTGAGTAATCCCATGTGAGCTTTATCAGTCTTATCAATCAATTTTTGTATAACAGAAAATTCCAAACAGCACAGGGGACAGACTGATTCAAAGGCAAGGGAATGCTACCGTCACCATTATGCGCACTCAGAAAGCCAGTCCACCTCTTACAGGAACATTTGACATTGAGTTCTCCGGCCGACGTGTTGAAGGTAAGCACGTTGTCTGTGGTTTACCTGTTACTTTCCTAAGTTCCCATTGTTGCACAACAGATTCTTGCTGTCGGATACTGTAGATCATGTTTCAATCTTGGAATTATTTTATTTGAATAGTGAAATGAACCCTCCTTTCTGAATACACCACTATCTTCCAAGTGGTTTAACTGGTTTTTCATTTGGTATGTGCGGTGTGTGTTTCTCAGGCCTGGCTGTAGACATCAGCGCTGCGGACCTGCAATACGCACTGCAAGGTATCCCAGAGCTTGGCCAGCTACAGGTGGAAAGATATGGAGACTGTAAGGGCTACTACTGGAACATCCAGTGGCTCACCATGCCTGGAAATCAGCCTCTCTTAAAGGCAAGAAAGACTGTCAAGTCAAGTCACCTTTATTTATATAGTGCTTTTACCAATACATAACATTTACAAATTTTAGCTCACATTGCAGACTTTTTTTTTTTTTTTTTTGGCAAATATCTCATAGTTCTAACTTTAGTGAGGAATTCTGAGGGAAAAAATATACAAGTGTGGGATATAATCTTTTCTGAGGGTAAAAAGAGAGAACTACGAGTTGATTTTTCTTAGAATTGTAAGATATAATCTTGGAATTGTGAGAATAAAACCAGAATTTTAAAATATAAACTCAAATTCACCTTTTTTATTCTTTTATTCCACGGCTTAGACTGCCACTTAAAAACTCTCAGTTTCACAGAAATTCGTCTTTATCTTAATTTTCTCAGACTGTTCATTTCATACCTGGCTGAATTAACATTTTTGATAATGTTAACCAGATCAATGCTTCCAACGTGGTTGGCGTGAACCCTTCGGTGACATCACGCAAGATCGAGCAAGGAGGCCTCTTCAAACAGAGAATTATGGGAGATTTTCTGCGTGTGCCTACAAATAAACCACAGGTGCTTTTTTTTACTCATTGCTTTTGCTGCAATATGTTTGTCCAACACTGGTCACATAAATGAAGTTTGTTTTTGAAGACTTTTCCTCATGTTACCTGATGCCATGTAGCGTGCAAGTTTCAATAGTGCTCTGTAGTGGATCAGTTCGGTTGTTTTGCTCTGTTTGAATATCCACTGTTCAGGGGATTCTGCATGTCAAGAGGATTATGGGTAAACCAAAGAATGAAAGGTTCATTTGTATTATCACAGACAGACAGGTGTGCATTCTGTAGTCTGAATGTCCTATGGATTTTTCATTTAAGTAGTTCAGTACACTTGAAAAGGGGTAAACATTAAATAAAATTTATTAAAATCATTCCTAATGTCTGATTAATGTACATTTTTGTGATTTTTTTTCTATAATAATTAATTTTATACTTAATTGTGTAAAAATTTGGATCCTGAAGCAAAAAACAATTGAGAAACATCGCTTTAAGATGTTCAGTAACTGAAATGCACATTTCTGTGCTTGTTATCTTTAAGGTGGAGGTTTTCATCAACGGTATCCCATCATGGTGTTCAGGAGACTGTGGTTTCACCTGGAGTCAGTCAAAGACCCCAGTGGTGACTGCGATCTCTCCTACACAAGGTGGACTAAATGATCAAGTCTCATAAAAGCTATCATCTCCATTCATATAGTGGTATTTAGTGGTTTATATTGTATTATTTTTAGGATCCAGCGGTCTGGGAACAGTTCTTAACATAACTGGATCTGGTTTTGATGGTGGAAACGTCACTGTAAAGACTGGAGATGTGGAATGCTCTGTTCTACAAGTTACCAGTAAGTATATATATATATATATATATATATATATATATATATAAATTTTTCTATATTAATATACATTAAAATTGAATTTATTAAAGTATTAATTAAATTAAAGTCGAATTTCCAGAATCGTTACTCCAGGCTTCAGTGTCACATGATCCTTCAAAAATCATTCTAATATGCTGATTTATTATCAGTGCTGGAAACAGTTGCGCTGCTTAATATTTTTTTGAAATCTGTGATACTTTTTTTCAGGATTTTTTGATCAATAAAAGGTTTAAAAAGAACAGCATTTATTTAAAATAGAAAGGTTTTCTAACAATATACACTACTGTTCAAAAGTTTGGGGTCAGTAAATTTTTATTCCTTTTTTTTTAAAGAAATTAATACTTTTATTCACCAAGCATGTGTTAAATTATTAAAAAGTGATAGCATAGATTTACATTGTTAGAAAATATTTATTTTTTGAATAAATGCTGTCATTTTTAACTTGTTATTCATCAAAGAATCCTGAAAAAAGAATCACAGGTTGCAAAAAAATATTTAGCAGCACAACAGTTTCCAACATTGATAATTCTAATAATAAATCAGCATATTAGAATGATTTCTGAAGGATCACGTGACACTTAAGATTGGAGTAACAGATGATGAAAATTCAGCTTTGCATCACAGGAATAAATTATACTGTGAAGTATATTAAAATAAAAAACATTATTTTATATTGTAATATCATTTTGCAATATTGCTGTTTAAATAAATATATAAATAAATAAATGCAGCCCTGATGAGCATAGGAGACTTCTTTAAAAAACATTAAATGAAAGGGTGTGTCCAAACTTTTGACTGGTAGTGTATGTATATTTGTGTTTCAGGTGTATAATTTATTTGTGTTTCAGGTACTTCTATCACCTGCCAGGTCGGTCCTGCAAGTGCAGGTGTACAGCCAGTCTCTCTGAGTTTCTCTTTGATGGGAAATGCCCAATACCAGAATGACAACAGCTTTAACTTCACACATCTATTAGGAGTGACCTCCATGAACCCCACAACAGGAAGTGTAGCAGGTACACATAGCATTACACATTACAGGGGAACGATAAAGCTAAACAAACAAACAAAATACAATTTAAGTATTTGTTGCTTGCATGTTTCATACATATCACACTGTATATTAGGATACAAAAGTCTAGTACCACTAGTAAAACGGTTTCAGTTTCTGTTTTTAGAATTAAATGCATTTTTCCCATTAAAAATATATATATTAGAAGAACAAATTGAACAAAAGTGAACTGGAACATTATTTTCAGAATTTGTTTTGCCCAAAACCTGCTTACCAGTGTTAGCCCAATGTATTTTACAACTATTACTTGATCTCTTTCTGTATGTCTTCACAGGAGGGACGATTCTGACAGTGTCTGGCTATGGATTCAGTAATAATATCACAGTCACCATTAACACTCAGCCATGTAACATTATAGAAGTGCAACTTTTCCAGCTGAGATGCATAGTTCCAGCTGTAAGTGAAGAACCTGATTTCCCATGCAGGTTTCCAAAAGTAGCCAAATTTAAAATCCTAGATGTTTTATACACCTTTTTAAATCACCTTTGTAATTGTAATTTATTAGTATTATTAACAGAACTGAAATCAGTGAACACTTAAAACATAATTTCATTTAAAACTATTATGGGTAAGACATGCTTTACAACCTGACAATAAATCTATCAAATTTTATACTTTTATAAATTTTGTGTATAACACAGGGCTCAGAAGGTGACCAGAGAGTAACACTAACCATGGCAGAGATGACAGCAGTATCAGATGGCTTTTTCACATACAGCAACAATTTGACGGCCATAATCACATCTTTAAACCCACAAACTACAACAGTATTTGGTAAAGTATCAACAATTATGCATTTTCAAAGTCCATGTATTTCCCTGGGAATTAAACTCATGACCTTAAAACATTAAAGAAGCTGGGTCATTTTCTAGACCCAGACAGTGACATTCATAAGTACCATGAATTGCTTTAGATGTTCAAATATGTTTTTTCAATACCTATTCATTTTGTCAGAATTGGTGTTTGCTCTATAGGTCACATTTTATGTTTGCAAACAGCCAGCAGCTTATTGAATTCTGATCTGAGATTAAGCCGTAAGATGATACTCCATCTGCTGAATGTATTCTATTTTTAGAATAGAGTTATTTTTCCTTTATCCACAAGAATGCCGAGTAGTACATAAGGATTACAGAGCTTTCAGATCAATCAACGATTTAATCTCTTCGACATACAATGCTTAATAGTGCTTCAGTTAAGCGTCACTCAAAGACAAGTAGTCAAATCCAGTCTGATTAGTCTAACTTTGGACATGGAATGATGCTGTAATTATAAGTGTACGTGCAAGTCTAAAATGAACTTTTGCCACACCTACCAAAACAAAATTTTTTAGGCATAAAGCTTCTCTGAAAATTAAAAAAAATAATGAATAGTGAATTAATTAATATTTATTCATTCTTACAGTTTCTTTCTTTCTCAAAAAAAATATAAATGTTCCACACTTATACCCTAAATGATAATATATTCAGTTCTGAAAGCAAAAACCTTTAAAGGAACACTCCACTTTTTTTGCAAATAGGCTCATTTTCCAACTCCCCCAGAGTTAAACAGATGAGTTTTACCGTTTTCGAATCCATTCAGCCGATCTCCGGTTCTCCCGGTAGCCCTTTTAGCATAGCTTAGCATAAATCATTGAATCGGATTAGACCATAAGCATCATGCTCAAAAATAAAACCAAAGACTTTCGATATTTTTCCTATTTAAAACTTGACTCTTCTGTAGTTACATCGTATACTAAGACCGGCAGAAAATGAAAAGTTGCGATTTTTTAGGCTGGTATGACTAAGAACTATATTATATCGTTCTGGCATAATAATCAAGAAAATTTGCTGCTGTACTATGGGTGCACAGGCGCAATGATATTATGCAGCGCCTGAATTTAGTCCCCAGCTATTTTACTATTACCTTAGTGGCTTTGTGCTGATGACGTTGGAAGTTACCTAGCTGGGGACTATATTCAGGCGCTGTGTAATATCATTGCGCCTGTGCACCCATAGTACAGCAGCAAATTTTCTTGATTATTACGCCAGAACGAGAGTATAGTTCCTAGTCATATCAGCCTAGAAAATCGCAACTTTTCATTTTCTGCCAGTCTTAGTACACGATGTAACTACAGAAGAGTCAAGTTTTAAACAGGAAAAATACCGAAAATCTTTGGTTTTATTTTTGAGCGTGATGCTTATGGTCTAATCCGATTCAATGATTTATGCTAAGCTATGCTGAAAGGGCTACCGGGAGAACCAGAGATCGGCTGAATGGTTTAAAAAACTGTAAAACTCATCTGTAATTAGCCTATTTGCAAAAAAAGTGGAGTGTTCCTTTAAGCATTTTAGATAAAGCCCTCATGGTAAAATCCATCGAGGAGGAAGTTGAACAATGACACTTGAGCCACAACATGTTTTCTTCAGCAACTGTCTGTATATCTTTGATTTAAATCAGGCATATCTGTTAAATCAGAGAGGGTATCACTGTGATTTTTTTACAATGCAATGTAAACTTTGTCTTATGGTCTTTTTAATAAAGTTACTAGCCAGGTTTTATTTACTTACTAAAAACAATTCTTATTTGGCACTTCGTCTACTTACAGCCCTTAAATTAAAGGGGAATATTGTGTCTTTGTTTTTGTTTCAAATCATTTGCCTTTATTCCAAACTTTTGGTCACTTTTACCATTCAACCTGCTGATAGCAACAAAAAGATTTTGAGATGTATGTACCATGACAAGAAAAACAATATAATTAACCTTAAAAATGGGTCCAAAATACAATTAGTGAATTCCACTGCTTCTACATTCAAATAAACACTGGTTAGACTCTTGTCTTAGAGATACTTGATGATAAAGATGAAAGTCATGGGATACAAACAAACAGGTAAAATCACATTCAAGTCTCAAGTGTCTCTTTCCATCCCATTGTTCTGTACGTCTTGGTTACGTTTATAAACCCACACATGGCCTCCAGACAAACCTCTGCTGAAAGTTTTTCAGCTCTTTTGTGGAGGCCAGATAATTGCACTGGCTTTAGAGGATGTCACGCAATCAGAAAAGCCGGTTTGGCTGTGGTGAAAGAGAATCAACAGTGTTACGGTTCTTAAAAGCACTAAACACTCTAGACAATAAACAGTCACAGCAATTTCATATCTAACTTCCTTATTGCCCATCACAATTGTACTGGAACAGCAAATAATTTGACCTCGTGTCCATTTAATCTTAAGGACACAGGATTCTTACCATCTTGGGCACGAATTTTGCGGAGCTGGCTAATGGCAGCTCTGTTTTGATCGGTGAGGCCGAGTGCGAATTGCTGCAGTGGACCAATGAAAACATCACCTGCCTGCTACCAACACTCCCCCCAGCTGAATACAACGTCCATGTGAGAGTCGGAAACCAAGGTTACCCCTTAACCAGGTCTCATATCACTCTTCGTACTTTAAAACATCATATTTCAAAGTGTCATATTGAAAACTAGAAAAAATGGCATTTTTAATCAAAAATAAAGCTTTTTAGAGTGATATTTGTTTTCTTTGTGTGCAGTGATGGTGTTAAAACCACTATAGAGTATGTTCTAGAGGTGACTGGTTTTTCTCCATCTCTGGGATCTTTGTATGGAGGAACCACTATCACTGTCGCCGGCTCTGGGTTCAGCCCTGTCGCAGCAGATAACAGTGTGACTCTGGGTAAGACAAGACTACAACAGAAACCTTTCCTTAAAATATTCCTCATGCTTACTTTGAAAGCAGTGTTTTTCACAACTCTTGTAACTAATCATTTCCAGATCATTTACTGCAGTCATGCTTGTGACTCTGTTGTTTTTTTTTATACAGGAGACAGACAATGTCGAGTGACAGCCGCTTCAGATCATCACCTGGAGTGTGTGACACAGTCTAGAGATAAAACATTTACTGTGACTAACCAAGGTTTCCACCCCGGTAATACCTCTTTGCTTTTATCTCTTTTTCTGTCACGCACACAACACCTGAATACATCAGAGATAGGGGAACAATGGCTGTCAGCACAATGACTGTCTCATGTCAAAAGCTTGTTCAAATACTAGAGATGCCAGCAAAATAGCAGGATTCTTCTCCACAGCACTGTTTAAGTGGATTTTTTTATGCTCAAGACCCATGAAAATGGTACATTGTTAAAGAAGAGCATACAAATATTGCTGTGAGCTATATTTAGTCCTGTACATAATCCGCACAGATAAATTCAGTGAAATCAAGTTAGCAGATTTGCGAAGAAATTCTGGAATTCAATGTTGCTCCTTGAGTGTTTGCTTAATTAATAGTTGCAGAATAATGTTTTTTACCAATCAGACTCTCAAATTTGTTTAATATTCTGTTTACATTTTTTTGCATAAATCTATGGAAATTAATAACATTTTAAAATGTAATGAAAAATGCTTGAAAGTTATTAAGAAGAAAAAAATAAATAAAAATGCAAAAAGTAATAGAAAAGTCAGAAATGGATACATTTAAAACGTACAAATTAATTATTAAAAATACATTTGAAATAAAATATAATGGCAATAAAACTCTTGGTAACACTTTACAATCAGGTGTCATTTGTTAACATTAGTTATCAGTAACTAACATGAGTGAACAATGAACAATACATTACAGCATTTATTAATCTTTAATGTTAGTTAATAAAAATACAGTGGTTCACTGTTTGTTCATGTTAGTTCACAGTGGATTAACTAATGTTAACAAACACAACTTGTAATTTTAATAATGCATTAGTTCATTCTCATAATTGTTCATTCTTAGTTCATGTTAACTAATGTTAACTAATGAACCTTAAAGTATTACCAAAATCTTAAATAATAGACAAGTGATGAAAATTTCGTATAATCTTAAAAGGTAATCAAAAAGGGATGACAAATAACATCTTAAAATTAATGGAAATATGTCACAGAAATAAATAAAATATTAAAAGGTTATGAAACTTTAAGAGAAATAAAAACAGCTTAAAAAGTTATGGAAATTAATGAAGTCTTAAAGTAAATGTAAACTGTCATGTAAAAAAGCCATGGAGAGATATGTTCAAAATATTTATTTACATGCAAGTTACTATTTTTTAGATGCAATCTATATAACTATGGTAACACTTTGCAATAAAAGGTGTCATTTGTTAACATTAGTTAATGTATTAACTAACATGAATGAACAATGAACAATACATTTATTACACTATTTATTCATTTTTGTTAATGTTAGTTAATAAAAATAGTCATTCACTGTTCATGTTAGTTCACATTGCTTTAAATAATATTAACAAAGTATGATTTTAATAATGCATTAGTAAATGCTGAAATTAACAAGATTAATAAATGCTGTAGAGGTATTGTTCATTCTTAGTTCATGTTAACTAATGAAACTTAAGTGTTACCAAAATCTTAAATAATGGAGAAGTGATGAAAATTTAATATAACATTTTTAAAAGGTAATCAAAATATATAACGGAAATAAATAAAATACTAAAAGGTTATGAACATAACAAAACAGCTTAAAAAGTCATGGAAATGAATGAAATCTTAAAGTAGATGTAAATTGTCATGTAAAAAGTCATTGAGAAATATGTGTTCTAAATATTTCTTTTCATGCAAATTACTATTTTTAGGTGTGACACTTAAATGGTCTGGAAAAGTTAAAATGTGGGTTCCCTATATATTGTGTTATTGTGCTATAAAATGTACATTTTTGGCTACACATTAATTTTCCCACTTGCATTAAGTTAATCACATCACATGTTTGCAGTGTATGGTCAGGGTTACGCCTGGAGCCCTTCTGCGCTAATAGCCTCGGTGGGAGACACTGTGGTTTGGCGCTGGGACGCACCAGCTTTTGTGTCCGGTCTGGGCTACAGGGTATTCAGTGTGTCCAATCCCAGCAGCACAAACTATGATGACATTGCTTTCAACAGTGGAAACACCCCAACGGCCAAAGGTACAAACAACAAGTACTACTACTATTACTACTATCCAATAACCTGCATGTTAACCCTGCTCATTCTAATCTAACAAAACTACACAAACTACTTGTGAGAACATTTGCCTAAATACCCTTTTGGAAACCAGTCATTGTCTAATGTTGTACATTTTCGAGTCTAGTTGTTATTAAGAAACCCTATGTAACTAGATTCATTAAAACTATTAATATTAATATCTACCTTGTGTATGTATGAAAAATAATAAATATTACTATATATACTTTTTAATAGCTACCAGCTTTGAAAGATGGCTGACTGCTTTGAGTATTCTTTCATTTTGTCACATACAATATACAATATATTGTCTCTATTTGTGGCTTTTGGTTGTCCTGACCATTGCCAAGAAAGACATTTAGAGACTGGGACTTTGGGAAATACGTAGTAATTAAATACCCCAGACACAGACAAACATTTGATTTGTAAGAGTGTCAGATTTCATGTAGCCTAAACTCAAGGTGTCTGCGCACTACTTAACTGCATATAATGCCAACATAATTACATACCAGTCACTGTGTAGAAAACAATGTACTCTACTGTTTTGCCTTTTGCCGTAAATGTAAAAGTTTGTATTCCTTAAAAGGAACTGAAAAAGACAATGAGAGTTGGAGGCAGATGCCAGTTTGTTTGAGGAACAAAATCTGACCCTATTGTGCATGTGTTTTACCGTAAGGGTTTTTCGCCTACCGTTTCACGTCTCCTGGAGTTTACTACTATAGCAGCGGTTACATCGACTCTGGCAACCAGAAGACACTTCAGGGAGTGGTGACTGTTATGCCATTGGAGGACAGCACTGTTGGGCTTCAGGTGGTTGTGACAGGAATACAGGCCTCTATGAATATAGGTACAACAGAAATGCTCTGATAAGTATTTTCATATCGAAATACTCAAAATTACAGATTTCAGCTTTACGTGATGTTAAGGAATTTCTAGGTAAATCTATCATAATCATTTTTTGTATACTCCTCTAGTTTCAGGACAAATTAACTCATCCGACTCCACATGTGTGGCCACTTCTGACTGTTTTCGAGATCAGCTGCAATTGAATGAGACTTCAGACGGTCTGTACTTCAGTTTTACTTCCTGTGCCAGTCCCATTGTGTACAACATTACACCTGACCATGGCACTACACATGACATCATCAGAATCAGCGGATCTGACTTTAGCAGCATTAACTGTGCAAATGAGGTAAGCTTCAGTGGTCAGCCATGACACCATGCAAAAACTATCCCAAACACCTGACAGACGTAACTGAAATCCAATATATATATATATATATATATATATATATATTATCAACCAGACAAAAAAAACCCTAAATACCTCTTTTTCCACAATACATATAGAAAACAACAAAGAAAAAAATAACAACACATTAATAAAACATATGCATACATATAAGAAATGTAGAATATCTACCAAACAAAATATGTATTTTATATTTAGAAAATATACAAAATATACAATGCATTTATTACAGTATTTATTTAGCTTTGTTAATGTTAGTTAATAATAATACAGTTTTTCATTGTTTGTTCATGTTAGTTTACAGTGCATGAACTTATGTTAACAAACACAACTTGTGGCTGTAATAATGCATTAGGGCATGCTGAAATTAACATTAACGAAAATTATTAAATGCTGTAGAAGTGTCCTTAGTTCATGTTAACTAATGTAGGTAATTAAAGTTAACTAATTAACCTTATTGTAAGGTGTTACCAAAAAAGTAAAAGGCAATAAATTAAAATGACTTTAGATTTCAAAGTAAAGTTACACAAAACTTTATATCTAGAAATAAAAAAGAAGTAATCTACTTATAATAGTAGGTAAATCTAAGCAGAATGTATGTAATCTTTAGAATTTTGCCCCTTTCTGATAGATAGATAGATAGATAGATAGATAAATAGAATATATCTTTCCAACTAAAACAATACTTGAAATTTTTTTTTTTTTTTTGAGAAATCACCCATATTATTGTATATGAATTAAATGGTAATTGATAAAATATACTGATATTCGAAGTACAATCTTTGAAAACAAGTCTTAATGTTATGCAGTGTTGTTTCTCATTTTGTCTTGTTGGGAAATGACAGCCAGAACACTTTTTTCAGAGGTTTAAGTTAGAAATACTGTATTCCTGAAATTATGTACAGAACCTTTAAAACAGACCACCATTCAGAAGACTTAATAGTTTTAATATGATCCTAAGATCAATTCTGTCCATTCTAAAGGGTCCATAATTAAAACATTTTAATTAAACTTTTTTTCATTTAAGATTTCATTTAACCTTTTTTTCAATTAAAAAACATTTTTTTTGGTAACCAAAGGTCAATGTTGGAGATCGTCCATGTAACATCATTAACAGCACCTCCACTGAGATCAACTGCCAACTCAGTCCTGACAGCGGTGCACCGGTGGGCATCCCCTTAACTGTAACTGTCCAAGTCAACAACCTTGGCAGTGCCATCCTGACCATGCCAAAAGAGTACGACCGCAGATTTGTGGTTCTACCGGTGGTCGATTCCGTCTTTCCCATGGTGGGCAGCACTAGAGGGCACACGCGTCTCTTCATCTCTGGTTCTGGGCTCTCAGATGGTTT
The DNA here is from genome assembly GCA_033026305.1 of Cirrhinus molitorella. Taxonomy (NCBI): domain Eukaryota; kingdom Metazoa; phylum Chordata; class Actinopteri; order Cypriniformes; family Cyprinidae; genus Cirrhinus; species Cirrhinus molitorella. The sequence goes on from CM065131.1 coordinate 25,841,313, forward strand.
GATTACAGTAGCAGGGGTTCCATGCAACGTGGTATCCATAGATTACTCCCACGTAGTGTGCGACACCTCACCGTCTGAAGCTAACAGGGGAGATGTCGTAGTTTATGTCAACTCCATCTCTTCCTCATGCAGTTTCGATTGTACGTTCCAATATTCAGACTCCATCGCACCAAACATCTCCACAGTGCTTCCTAACTCAGTCAGTGGAAACGCCACCACTGTTGTGATCACCGGCAGTGGATTTGGGAACAATTCTGCCGATTTAATGGTGTCTGCAGCCAACATCCTTCTGGATGTCATAGAAGTCACAGACAGCAGGATCACCGTTTTAGTTGGTGCCCTTCCAGCTGGTGTACACACCCTGCAGGTGGTGGTGATGAGCAAAGGTCTTGCCACAGGAGTTGCCACCCTGACCAGCATAGCACAAGCTAGCATCAGCCCAACATCAGGCAGTATCGCTGGAGGAACTCCACTCTTGATCACAGGAAATGGCTTTGTGGCGGGAAATACAACTGTGAGGTTTGCTAACTCCCCCTGTAAGATTTTAGACGTCACTCCAGATACAGTGAGGTGCATAACACCTCCTCGCGCAGAGGGACAGGTCCTGGTGAATATTAAGGTGTTTAATGTTGCGTATCCAGCTCAACGTTTCAACTACTCCAAGGAGCTAACTCCAAACATCACCTTTGTCAGTCCTAAAACAGGTATGAACATGCTTTTACTATAGAAAGCTGCAGTGATTACATATCTTTGTAGACCAAACCCAGAAGTTAGCATCGCCCCAGGTCCCTCGACAAAAACTAAATAGGATTTTTCCATTGGCTTTTGGATTATTGCAGGAAATCAGCTGTGTGACCAACAAAAGTTTGTGATTCTTATACATTTTGTTCATCATAATACAAATGAATACATCTATGAACTTTAAGGACTACCCTGTTGAAAACATATGCTGGTTATGTATGTTTAAAGTATAGCAGCTAGTTTGAGCTGGTTTAAACTGGTCTTTAGTAGGTCATGAGCCCATAACCAGCCCATTCATAGGTTCCTGAGTCCATAACCAGCTTGTAACCAGCTCAGGACCAGCTAAAACCAGCTCATGACCAACTAAGGACCAGCTTAAAGGAGTAGTTCACTTCCAGAACTAAAATTTACAGATAATAAAGAAATTATGTTTTTTGAGAAAAACATTTCAGGATTTCTCTCCATATAATGGACTTCTATGGTGCCCGCGAGTTTTAACTTCCAAAATGCAGTTTAAATGCAGCTTCAAAGGGCTCTAAACAATCCCAGCCGAGGAAGAAGGGTCTTATTGAAACGATCGTTATTTTCTAAAAAGATTTTGAAGTTGGAGGAGAAAATAAAATGGGAGTTTTTCGACCTACCCTATCTGTCTTGAACTGGAATACACACAGAGCTAGACAAGACAAGCTTTTAAGGTTAAGAAAGTGTATAAATTGTCAATTTATTTTGGAAAATGACTGATCGTTTCACTAGATAAGGCCCTTCTTCCTCGGCTGGGATCATTTAAAGCCATTTGAAGCTGCATTTAAACAGCTTTTTGGAGGTTCAAACTCAGGGGCACCATAGAATTCCACTATATGGAGAGAAATCCTGAAATGTTTTCCTCAAAAAAACATTTCTTTATGACTGAAGAAAGAAAGACATGAACATCTTGAATGACATGGGGGTGGGTACATTTTCTGTAAATTTTTGTTCTGGAAATGAACTACTCCTTTAAAACAGCTGCCAGCTTCAAAACATACCTAACCATCATATGATGTTTTTTTAACAAGGTAAATGTAGGCTATAAACAAACTATACCACAGTTGAATGTTTTCAGTTATACCATTGTTAAACTCCAACAATTCTTTAGTTTTTCAAGTTTGAGATGGAATAGTTTACAAGAGCATGAGTACAAACTCAATAAGGTGAACTAGTGAGCAGATGAGTTTACATGTTCACTGTGATAGCATTTAATGTCTCTGATAACCTCCTGTTTAGCTACTTGAGTGTAGGTCTGGCAAGCAATTAATCGTGATTAATCACATCTAAAATAAAAGTTTGTTTACATAATATATATAGTTTAAAATATATACATGTATGTGTGTGTGTTTAAATATACATAATAAATATACACGGTAATAATAAACACAAACTTTTATTGTGGATTTGATTAATCACAATTAATCATTTGACAGCCCTACTTGTGAAGGGCTATTACTGATGTATTTTATGTTCGTCAAATTATCATCAAATATCTTCAACTTTTGTTAACCACAGGCCTTATTTTAAGCATTCAAAAAAAAAAAAACGTATTCAGGATGATGGATCATTTCCGAGTTTTGGCCTACAAATATAAGTCATGCAGCATGCTATTGAACTATTGACTATCACAACACATCGTAGTAACACTACAGACATAATCCTTTCCTTGCAGGTCCGGTTGGAACACAGATCACCGTCTCTGGTTCTGGGTTTGGCTCAGATGCAGCGCTTGTCTCCTTAGAGATTGATGGCGTGCCTTGTAGCGTGTCATCTGTCACAGATACACAGTTGTTGTGCAATGTTGGTGAACATGCTGGAGGAACTTTTCCAGTCATGTTTTACCATACAGTCAAAGGTCAAGCGCTGAGCCAGTCTGTCTTCACCTATGAGCTGCTGCTGACAGGGATCTCACCGAATGAGGGTAATCAAAAACATTTTCTCTAGGGTAAAATATTAGTCAATATGAATAGAATATGTATGTAAAATTACCAGACAAGGCTAAATTCCTAGTTACATAATTGTTTATATAGTTGCTAGTTCAAATCAAATACTTGTTTTAAAATCTTTTTTTAAAACCTTTACATTTACACACTTACACATTTTTACCTTATCTAACCCTTGCAATTCAACATATTAAATAAATCTTAAAAGTACAGTAGCATAAACATGGCCTCTGGTAATGTATTATTTGTGATACCACAAGTCACAGATTTCTAATAGGCATTTTGCTGCTTTATTTTAATAGAGGTGTGAGTTGATAAAAAAAAAAATCCAGTCAAAACAGTAAAATTTGGAAATATTATCACAATTTAAAATTCTTATATTTGAACACATTTTGAAATATAATTTATTCTTGTGACGTTTTTCAGCGTCATTACTCCAGTCTTCAGCATCACATTATCTTTCAGAAATCATTATAATAATACTAATAAGTGGATTTGGCACTCAAGAAACATTTCTAATTATTATTCATTTCGAAAACAGCCTTACTGCTTAATATTTTTGTGGAGACTGTGATACACGATTCTTTGATGATTGGAAAGTTTAAAAAACAGCATTTATTTTTATGTAAATTAAACTCTATGATACTTGGCCACAAATGTATGTCACATTTATAAGCAAACAAACACAGGTTGTGTTCTTCATCATTAAAAAACAAAACTTGCTTCCAGTGTTTCTTATGTATTTACAAGATGATTAGTCTTCCTGTTCAGCCTGCTGTGTTAAGAATTTTGTCATGATCATGAAGTTGATTCTAGTATTAATAAATATCTAAGCTGATTTTAGGGACATGTGGGTCATGAAACAAAACTAGATGAGAACCACTGTCATGAAATGCCTTTCTATACTTCCCATCACATTCAAATTACATAGCAAGACACTACAAGATATATTTGCTTTGTTTTGCTGTAGGAAGTTATGCTGGAGGAGCCATTGTTGCCATTCAAGGTTCTGGATTCGACCCAAACAACACCAAAGTCCTCATCTGTAACAGCCAGTGTAACGTGCACCTGCTGAACTCCACGTCTACCCAGCTCAACTGTGAAGTCCCACCTAACAATGGCATGTATAATTTTAAACGCGCTGCGTATGCGTCTAGAAATGTTCAGTTAGCATGACAGCTCAATCTATCGACGTGCTTCTATGCCTGAGCAAAGGTCCCAGGACAGACTTTTTCCTCAAAAGCAAGACGTGCCAAGGATGCTTTAACTGACAGAAGTCAGACACTGAGAAATAATGACAAATGTGACAGCCCAGATCCCCAGCTCTTTAGGTCACAGACGAATAGAGCTGAATTGAGGAGTTGTTCTGCATGCTTGCATCTTAATGAACACTTTTGTCTCTTACAGGAACTGAAGCAGAGCGGGCCTGCACAGTTGTTGTGATGAATGGAGGCGACGCTGTCAACCTGACCAACAGCTACACTTATAGATCTTCTCTGACCCCAGTTATTACTGAAGTGACACCACGCAGAGGAGGAACTGCTGGAGGCACCAGACTCACGATTACTGGCTCAGGTTTCAGGTGCAGAAAAGACCAGAATTACATTGTACTAAAATGGATTGTCCTTTAATGCTATGGTGTTCTCTATCACATTACTGTTACTTAGTAAAACATTTCTGTGAATTGCACAGTCAATATCTGCATTATTTTAGAATTACTTGCTGTATGTACTATTAAAGTTTTTAATTAATATTTTGATTTTTTTTTGTTTTCTCATTTTAAATATATATATTTTTTAATTTGCTTTTATTTTTATACTAATATTTAGAGTTATTTTATTTTTTATTTATTTTTAGCCCATTTTAGTTATGTAATTTTAGCTTTAATTCAGTAAACAAAAAATGTGTGGTCAATATAATTACAATTTATCTAGATTTTAATCTAGATTTAAAAAAAAAAAAGTTAAAACAATAATTGAATCACAAAATTGTAATTTATTCACACTCATGTTATTTTAAACCTTCAATTAGCACAGACCAAATAAATATTCCTAAACATTGAAAGTGAATGTTGACAAAGTACAGTCTAGCTCTAAAAGAATAAAAAACAAACAAACAAAAAAATACTATCAGTATTATAAAAGTACACCATACAATTTGTACACTCTTCTAAGAGTTATGAAGCCTAATTTAGATGAAGAAATTATTTTATTTCTCAGTTTCACCAGCTTTTCTCTTCCCTGTCTCACCTGTAGCTCAAATGTCAATGATGTCTTCGTCACAATTGCTGGGTCTGTCTGCGATGTTGAGTCAACCAGTGAGACGCAAATAATCTGTGTGACTAATGCTCAGCCCAGATCCCAAGAAACTCAAGTTCGCATCCAGCTGGGGAACAGAGGAATTGCCCGAATGGTAAACATGACATAAATACCAAGTTCTGCCATGAAACTCTAGATGGTGTAGGCTGATGGGTCGTTAACGCAAACTACTTGGCACAAGCTGATTGGTTCGTGTTGCATACGCAGCCAATGAGTTTGCACTAGAACATTTCGCAGAGCGCTCTCAGAGTTTCTCTGAAACCCTCCACCTCCCCAGCTCCACCCGTATAGATCTGCAGGTCATTTACTATAGAAATATTATGTTTTGTAATGTTTATGACTGTTATAGTGACAGCTGTAGTCCGATCTCCTTAGAACTTTGCATGCTTGTTTAGAATCACTGGTTGCATGTGGTCACCAGGTTTTGATAAGTTTTGAGTTTTCTTTGAGGATTTATAGGATTTTGGGTAAATTCAGACAGGCCCCTTTTCTAAATGACCCCTTTATAGCTTCCCAAAGGATGAATTTCAACTTTTATTTTCTCATAATTATTCACCTAGAGCAGGGGTGGCGAACGTCGGTCCTGGAGAGCCGCAGCCCCGCAGAGTTTTGCTTCAACCCTAACCTGAACACCTGAACAAGCTAATCAAGGTCTGAAGGGTAACTAGAAACAGGGTTCCCATGGGTCATGGAATTTCTGGAAAATCATGGAATTTTAAAAGGTCTATTCCAGTCATTGAAAGTCAGGGAATTTAATATTTTTTGGTCCAAGTCATGGAATATCAGGGATTTTTGTTTGTTGCTTTAAAATTTAGTTTCCATTTATCAAAATGTAATTTTTCTATTTGTGTTTTACCATTTTATTCCCTTCCCCCACGTCAACTAGCAATCACTTACGTCAAATACAGGCACCAGGCTGTACCTGATAACTAAGGCAAACATGCCTGGAAAATGTACATTTCAAGAGCTACATAATGTCCACTTCAAAGACTGGACGTGAAAAGTAGATGATAGAGAAGCAAAACTAAATGTGAAGAAATAAAAAAAAAAACTGAATGATGAACTTGATTACAAAGAGCAAATCCTTAAGAGTGTTTAACCCCTGAGATCATAAAAAACATAAATTCATTTCTGTAGAAATAGTACAGAAAAAGCCAGTTTCCGCCACTAAATAAAAAATAAAAAATGGTTATTGCTACTGATCTCACAATTCTGACTTATTTTCTCACAATTGCGTGATACAAACTCGCAATTCTGACTTTTTTTCTCAGAATTGTAAGATATAAACTCGCAATTCTGAGAAATAAAGTCAGAATTGTGAGATAAAAATTGGCAATTGCGAGTTATAAAGTCAGAATTGCATGATATAAACTCGCAGTTGCGAGAAAAAAAGTCTGAATTGTGAGATAAAAAGTCGCAATTGTGAGTTATTAAGTCAGAATTGCATGATATAAATTCACAATTGAGAGTAAAGTCAGAATTGTGTGATATAAACTCACAATTCTGTGAATATAACAGTATTTTTTTAAATGAGCTTATATCTCACAATTCTGAGAAAAAAAGTCAGAATTGCAAGATACAAACTCGCAGCTGCAAGAAAAGTCTTGCGAGAAACGGGCTTCCATAGTTTCGTACTAACAACGTTTGTAAACAAATAAATAAAGCTTGCAAATGGATGGATCCGTTCATTATAGATCATGGAAATTCTGCTTTTTAGTCAGTGAAAGTCAGGGAAAAGTCAGGGAATTTGACATTTGGCTTAGAGTGGGAACCCTGTAGAAAGCTACAGGCAGGTAAGTTTTAACAAGTGTTGGAGCTGAACTCTGTAGGGCTGCGGCTCTCCAGGACCGGAGTTCGCCACCCCTGGCCTAGAGTGTCCAGAGAATTGTACTGCAGTGTTTTTTCCAGATTGAGTGAAAAATCTAGTTCGCAAAAGTAGGTTGTTTACATCTTCTCAATAATTTAACAAACAATTTGATTGACAGTAGTGGTTCTAGAAGCAAAGTTGGCCGCAATGCACAGTCGTTTACACCCTTGAAAACACAATATAACCCCCCTTTGGAGCCGTGAGTCAAACAGGCCCACCAAGTTTCGTTCTGATCGGCCTCTGTTAACCATATGTAATATGTGCTCAAACTTCATTGGCCAATGGCGTTTTCATGTTGATAGGATAAATGGTTGCGTAGGTATAGCCATTTTTATGTTTTTTTCCTCTTATAGCGCCACCAAGTGGCCAAGCTTCATGCTTTTTTGGTCCTGCGGCCTCAGATTGAGCTCTTACATGTGCTCTGAGTTTGACTAAGATATCTCATTCTAATTAGGAGTTTTAGGCATTTTACTAAAAATGGCCCTGCCCCTTCAAACGTTTTGGTGCCCCTTTGTGACAGTGAGTCAAAAGTTGTTTTTACATAATTATTGATTTTCACTTTCCAGAGAATCTTTCTGCACTGGTTTGGTTCTGATCAGGCAAAAAATAGTTACTAGTTACTAGTTACTAGTTAAAAAATAAATGCAAAAAAATCCAAAATACCTGGAAATTTTGCAGGCTCACAAGCAAATCACTTGACCTGAGTCATGACTAAGTCATCACTTCCCACTGATGGTTTAGGAGTTAGGAGTGATTTCGTACTTTTCGCTGTAGCGCCCCTGTCAGGCCGATTGGGGTGAGTCTTGATGTGCAAAGGGGGGGTGAGTACTACCATCCACTGAAATTTCAAGTCTCTACGACTTACAGTTTGGTCTGCACGATCAGTTTTATGTGGGGATCACTGATCCGTGACAATTCTAACAATTACAACTAGGTGCTTGAATAAATACAATTAATTTATCTGCTTGGAATGCCTCTCCTCTCTTTCAGGATAATGCTTCCTTCTTCTACATTGATGTGTGGTCCTCTCCCTACACATGGGGTGGTCTCTCCCCTCCTGAGGAGGGCATGTTTGCAGTAATCACTGCTGGCCAGACCATCCTCCTGGACACCAGCACACCAGTCCTTAAGATGCTCCTTATCCAGGGTATGTTCATTTATACAAATACTTAAACCTTATAAACAAAGCTTTGACACACTCACAGTTCTGTAAATGCCTGTTTTGTATTTAGGCGGGCGACTGATTTTTGACGAAGCAGATATTGAGCTACAGGCGGAGAATATTCTGATCACAGATGGTGGAGCTCTGCAGATCGGAACAGAGCAGGCGCCCTTCCAGCACAAGGCCATCATCACACTGCATGGACACCTGCGTTCAACAGAACTTCCTGTCTATGGCACCAAGACCCTGGCTGTCAGAGAGGGGGTGTTGGATCTGCATGGTATGTACTAAAAAATAAACACTTCAAATTAAATGCATACCCATAAACATTATTAATACTATTTGTTTGTAAGTTGACTAATGTGACATATCTCAGAGCTAAAAGGTCACAATGTCAGAAACACAATCTTCTTTAGAAAATGACATAACCTTCACAAAAATAGAGATGACCTACATATCATTCCCAGAAGGCTCAGAAAAGCCCTTAGGTGGGCTTCACAGAAGTGCTAAATTTCCCTGATACAGACACCATAGTGTGAAATCACTCCCCTGCAGTAAGAGGTTTTGTTCTGGGTTTAACTACAATCCTGCTTCTCCAGGAATCCCTGTCCCTATGACATGGACTCGCCTTTCCCAGACTGCACAAAGTGGCTCCAACACGCTGACACTGATGGATGGCGTCACCTGGAAGACCGGCGACGAAATTGTCATCGCTTCCACGGGGCACAGGTATAGATGCATCGCCCAATCTACAGCGAAACTCGGTTTCAGGTTGATTTAACTGAAGCCAGTGATGCAAAGGAAATTAAAACAGTGCTGTTGTTTTATTAAAAAATATATTGTTCTCTACAAATTAATAAACATTTTAGCTTTTTTAGATTTTTTATTTGTTTTAGGGGGTAAAAATAGAAAATTACAAACTTACTCTTTAAATTCTTGCTGAAATTTTATATATTAAATGCTGTACAAATATAGTAATAATGTTGCTAGAAATTGAATTTAAGATGTCAGTATTATTGCTAATAATCTAAACTATGTTGTTTTGATGGAATCCATAGACACAGCCAGAGCGAGAATGAGTTGAGGAGAATTGCCTCAGTGTCAGCTGACGGAAGGACCCTCACTCTGACCGAACCGCTGAAATACACTCATCTGGGTGTGTCTGTCACGCTGCCTGATGGGACAGTTTTTGAAGGGAGAGCAGAGGTGGGCCTTCTTACCAGAAACATTGTTGTCCGTGGATCCAACAATGTGGAATGGAACGATAAGATTGAAGCTTGCCCCGATGGATTCAACACAGGTTTGGATGTTGTTTCCTCAGCTGTGGATGGAAAGGCAGACCAATAATCATGTCATGCACACAATCATGTCAATTCCTTAAAAGAATAGTTCACCCAAAAATTCAAATTCTGTCATTAGTTACTCACCCTCATGTTGTGCCAAACCTGTAAGACCTTATCTGTTCATCTTTGGAACACAAACTAAGATATTTTTGATTAAGTCTGGGAACTTTCTGACCCAGCATAGACAGCAATGCAACTGAACATGTCAGTTGCATTGCTGTCTATGCTGGGTCCAAGGCCCAGAAAGGTAGTAAGGGCATTGTTGAAATCGTCCATGTTACATTAATGGTTCTCATAGCTTCATAAAATTAGGGTTGAACCCCTGATGTCACATGGACTATTTTATTGAAGTCCTTACTACCTTTCTTTGAACATGGGCCTTGAACATGGTAGTTACATGGTAGTCTATGCAGGCCCAGAAGGATCTCGTATTTCAACAAAAATATCTTAATTTGTGTTCCAAAGATGAACAAATGCCATATGGGTTTGGAACGACATGAGGGTGAGAAAATAATGACAGAATTTTCATTTTTGGGTGACCTATCCCTTAAAGATTAATAAATGTCATGTGAAAGTCATTGTCACTTTTATTGACTTTTATTGAACACATGACTCTATATACTTTTTTCTTTTTTCTACAGGGGAATTTGCTACCCAGACTTGTTTCCAGGGTAGGTTTGGAGAAGAAGTAGGAAGTGACCAGTTTGGTGGTTGCATCATGTTCCACGCACCCAAACCAAACCAAAATCTGGCAATTGGTAGAATTGAATATGTTGAGGTAAATGTCAATTTTGTTTCAAAAACATGTGTTTCAAAAACCTTTGGAAACCATTAAGGGCATAGTCCACCCAAAAATGTAAATTCATCATTTACTCACCCTCATTTCGCTCCAAACGAGTATGCATTTCTTTCTTTTGTGGAACGCAAAAGCAGACATTTTAAAGAATGTTGGTAACCAAAGAGTTTCAGGTCTGCAAGAACTTACAAAGCATATGGAAGACATGTTAAATGGCTCGTGTATTTCCAAGTTCAAAGTCCATCTGACTTCCATAGTATTTTTTGTCCATACAATGGAAGTCAAAGGCACCAAAACCATCTGGTTACCAACGTTCTTCAAAATATCTTTTTTTGTAAGATATTCCAAAAGTAACACAAGGTTTGTAACGACATGAAGGTGATTAAACAATGACGATTTTCAATTTGGGGTGAACTATCCATTTAAAACATCAGATATTTACAATAAATGGCATTATGTTTGTCATTGTCCTCCGCTAGCTCTTCAATGTTGGACAGGCGTTCCGTCTGGGACGCTACCCAATCCACTGGCATCTGATGGGTGATGTTAAGTTTAAGTCGTATGTGCGTGGATGTGGCATCCACCAGTCCTACAATCGTGCCGTCACCATCCACAACACCCACAACCTACTGGTGGAGCGTAATGTCATCTACAACATCATGGGTGGGGCCTTCTTTATTGAGGACGGCATTGAGACGGGCAACATCCTGCAGTACAACCTTGCGGTATTCGTAAAACAGAGCACCAGTTTACTAAATGATGATGTAACTCCAGCTGCATATTGGGTCACCAACCCTAATAACACCATTAGGCATAATGCTGCAGCTGGTGGAACGCACTTCGGATTCTGGTATCGCATGCACGATCGCCCCGACGGGCCTTCGTATGACCCCAACATCTGTCAGAAGAAAGTACCACTAGGACAGTTCTTCAACAATACGGTGCATTCACAGGGCTGGTTTGGCTTGTGGATCTTCCAAGAGTATTTCCCCATGCGTACTGGCAGCTGCAGCTCCTCAACACCAGCACCAGCGGTCTTCCGCCGCTTCACTTCCTGGAACAATGAGAAAGGTGCCGAATGGGTAAATGTAGGAGCGGTTCAGTTCAGTGAGTTCCTGATGGTCAATAATGAGAAGGCTGGAGTGGAGGCCAAGAGGATCATCCAGCAGCAAGTCAGCGGATGGGGACTGGATGGAGGTGCAGCTGTGGTTAACAGCACCATGGTGGGCCATGTGGATGAGCTGGGACTGGGGAGCAACTACTGCACCGCTCGTGGTGTTGTCCTGCCCCTGGATGATGGTATGAGTGTCATCAACACCAAGTTTGTGAACTTCGATCGTTCGTCGTGTGCTGCAATTGGGGTGGCAGAAATAGTTGGAACCTGCATGTTCCGCTGTGGAGGCTGGAGCGCAAGATTCAGTGGGATCCAATACTATCAGTCGCCCAACAAGGCGTGGTTCAGATGGGAGCATGAGGTGGCATTGGTAGACACTGATGGGTCACTAACAGGTAGAGAAGCATTAGATAATACAAAAACTTACCAAACATTGTCAAAGCATTGAAAGCATGATTGAATTTAAATATTTTATGTTTCTAAAAAGGCAATGTTAGCTACAAGGTGGTACCAAGGAGTAACCTGCTTGACCCAAGACGCTGCTTCCCAGGAACAGAGTGGAGCGTTGGTGTCCCTGGTGCAGTATGTGACAACACCATTAACTTCCATCGCATGGTCGTTGTCAATCCCGCGCCGCCTTCACTTCAGTCTAAAGATGCCATTGTAACTAACTCATATGGTAAGGTGAAATAATCGACTCTGGCCGATTCTTCAATACTCTTACTGCATGTAATTTCCTTGCTGCATTCTTTGGTTTCCAGAATGAAAAAATCTTAGGGGCCATTCATGTAGAACACAACCAGTCTTTAAAACACTATAGGTTCGTTTCCATGACAGATTTGCGCAAAACTTTTGTGATATTTTATTAATGTCAATAAAAAAAAATTGCGAAATGATGCCGTTTCCATTAACCAATGTTATTTGCCAAAAAGTTCATTATCGTAGCCACTGCATGAGCAAATATTTTTAATCGAAGGAGACTTAGGCATGTATCTTTAAGGGTTATTAAAGCATTTAGGGTAAGAAAAGCCCATTATACTTGAGAGCGGTTTCTAGGTTGTTATCCTTTTTCAAATTGCCTGAAAAACCACCTCATGTAAGTGTAAAAACTTTTTCGATATATTGGAGTTTTTACAAAATTTATGTATATTTCTGATTCGTAATGGAAATGCAGCTATTAACAGGCTGCAGAAGATTCTAGATGCGAACACAGTGTTCAAACATTGGTCAAAATCTGTCTAGTGCATATTTACATAGAAAAACTATGGAAAAACAGCAGTGGAATGCAAAAACAAATTTTTGTGAAAGGCACATGTATGAATGTAAGAACTGTAAGAACTGGCCCTGCAAAATCTATATAAACTGAAAAACATCTTAATTAGCACAGTTAATCACAATGTCATATCTCTCTTTAGGGACATGTGTGCTTCCTTTCCTTAAAAAACTTGTGACCCACACATTTGGCTGGATGGCAATGGTGCCCACAGGACAAACATACAACTGGTACTTTGATGGTGCTTCCCAAATCACCAACATCTCATACAATGGAATGGTCTACGGCTTTCGGGTAAAGTGTGAACACTACACATTAATAAATAATCCAATGTACATTCAAAAGTTAAACATTTACTACCCTTTATAATGTTCCAAATGCTTTTGTAGTTTATATGTGTAACATAAAAAGAGAGTTAAAAAAAAACAAACAGCTCTTGTCATGCAACAAGAGTTCATAATGATCATGTCACAAAAAGTACTCCATACTCTTTTTAAAAACATTTTGATGCCTGGGATTAAAAAGAATATGCTCTATATTTTGATGTATAAAGACATTTAGAATTTTTTCTAATATACATTTGCTATTTTTTATGGATAGCATGTTGTTTGTACACTGTAAAAAGTTTTCACTAGTTTTAACTTAAATTCAGCAGCTGCCTTAGTTAAATCAACTTAAAACTACTAGTAATTTAAACTTACTACAATAAATTGAATTTAAATGACTTGTACTTTTAAGTAGATTTAGGATTAACTTTGAAGTTAATTAAACTTAAAATTAAGGCAGCTGCTAAACTTAAGATTTTAAGTTGGAACTGGTGAAAATGTTTTACAGTGTAACATTAAATGATTAATTTAGTAATATAAATAATTTAATCATTCTAAAAGCTTTTATATCATCACTGTACTGAAGCCAATGCAAATTAAATTAAATTATCATCTATATTTTCTACCAACTATGCCATGATAGAGTTATACACCTGAAGATTTTAATTTAATTATTTTCATAATAAATATTGTTCCAATAAAGCATGTTAAAAATATTGTTTTAATATTATTATTATTATTATTTTTTTTTATATATATATAGATATTTTTTTTTTAAGTTTGAAAACCCCTGATTTAAAATACAATTATCTATTGTGTGACTCCAGATGACTTAAATGCTACATTTACAATTTGTGCAACATATGTTCATTTTACATTTACATTTACATTACATTACATTTAGGCATTTGGCAGACGCTTTTGTCCAAAGCGACATACAGTTGGGAGAACATAGAGCGATTCTTCATAAGGAGACAAACAGACACAGGCAGTGCTATAATACCAGATTTCAAGTGGTGCTTCAGACAAGTACAAGCTAGAAAGGGAAGGAATAAAGAGATTAATTTTTTTTTTTTTTATGGTAACAGCAAATAGAGTTGAAAGAGATGAGTTTTAAGCTGTCGCTTGAAGCTTGTCAGGGAATCAGCATTCCGGATAGGGGTAGGAAGATCGTTCCACCAGCCAGGAACAGTAAAAGAGAATGTTCTGGATAGTGATTTAGCACCTCTCTGTGATGGTACCACAAGGCGTCGCTCACTAGCAGATCTCAGAGTTCTGGAGGGGGTGTAGATTTGCAATAGCGAGTGCAGATAAGCAGGTGCAGTAGCTGTGGTTGTCCTATATGCAAGCATCAGAGTCTTGAACTTGATACGAGCTGCAATTGGGAGCCAGTGCACATTTTTTTGTCTTCCTTTCTCCTTGACAGCCAGAAAATTATATTATAGTCAACCACAACCTGACCCAGACACCTGACCGGTTCCGCATTATAGATGACAGGAATGGATCCTCCCAGCCCCTGAGCCCCATTGTGAATGTAAATGGAGACTGGTACTTCAACCAGACATCTAAAGACCTCTATTACATGGGTAAAACTTTTCATCTCTTCACCCAAGACATCTATGCTATCTTTGTATTTAAATAGAACGCATACTGTATCATGCTGCTCAGTACAGTGCGAAGAATTATTATTAGAAGATTGAGTGTTTTTTGTCTACAGTGTCTGGAAGAGACCGTGTGAATAGCCGGAGGAAGAGAAACAGTGTGGACCGCTCAACTGTAGACAGATCACTGGACTTCAAAGTGTATCAGTGCTACTATCCCAACTGCATCCAACCAGTTCAACCTGCTCCTGTAGTCACTCCATCCAACAATTCAACCAAAAGACCTGCAAACTTCATGTATGTTTATGTTACCACACACACACTCAGCAACTTTGTTTTCATTTAATAATCACATGATCTTTTGTATCTATTGCTAATAAAAAACATATCATATTGGGTTTAGTCTCTGGTCAAATGAATCATTTTGGAGGTCAAGCTCAGTGAATAACTTCAATGTGCCACAAGAAGGCTCTGATGTGATTATTCCAGCTGGTAAGCATCTCTAATGTCACAAACCCCAAGCAAAGATATGATATACTATTTTTGTTAAACCCTATAGTGGCTGAAGTATATAAAATGTCACATTCTCTCTCAAAGGCATTTGGATGGTTGTGGATGTTGTAGTCCCCTCCCTGAACAAGTTGAAAATAGTTGGAGTTCTGGAGATTCCAGACACAAACAATGGCACTTCCACCAGTGTTTCTCAATATAATAATGTTGTTCTGAATGCCACATACATATCCATTCAAGTAAGTGCATAACTACATTCAAATTGCTGTAGACATCATATTAAATACTAATTATACATATTAAATAATACACCAATTCTCTCTGTGCATGTTCACTCAATCAGGGTGGACGCCTGATTGCTGGCTGGCCTGATGAACCCTTCAGAGGTCAACTACAAATCATACTGAAAGGAAGCCATTCCACACCAGACTGGCTGTTGCCATCTGGACCAAACCAAGGGTCCAAAGTGCTGGGTAAATGAACATAAAGAACATGAACGTATCCACATCAGAGACTTTCCTGTTAATTGTTCGCCAATTAAAAACATTGTCTTTTAGGTGTGTTTGGATCTCTTGACCTGTATGGCTTGCCACACAACGTGTATCACACTAAGCTTGCTAGCACATCCCAAGCAGGAAACAGCACCATCTCACTACAGGAATCTGTGGACTGGAAGGTCAAAAGCTTTCTTTAAAAAAGCTTGGAATCTAAAACACCATTTAGATTCCAAGCTCCATTTATGTTCTGAACCATTATTCACTTTGTTTGAATGAAAATGTTATTTTATTACTTTCAGGTTGGGGATCAGATCCTGCTGTCCACCACCAGCTATGACCCTTGGCAGACAGAAATACGCACCATCACTGCAATCTCAGATTTTGGCCGCACACTGACTCTGGACCAGCCTTTATCATACACACACATTGGTTAGTCTCCATTGATCCATTATAGCAATTACAGGCATTGTGCTGTATTAATAAGCTGTTAATTACTGTTAAACACAGTAAAACTAATATTTTGAAACATTATTACAATACCACTTTTCTATTTTAATATATACACTATATACACCAGTCAAAAGTTTTTGGACAGTAAAATTGTGTCACATGATCCTTCAGAAATCATTGTAATATGCTGATTTGCTGTTCAGGAAACTTTTTTGTTATTATTATCAATATTCAAAACCTTGATGAATAGAAAGATCCAAAGATCAACATTTATCTGAAATAAACAGCTTTTGTAACATTGTATTGTATTTTTGTATTCAAAAATATGCTGTTTTCAAAGAAACCTGAAAAAAAAATTCTACTCTGTTTTTTTTCAACATCATAATAAATGTTTTTTGAGCAGCAAATCAGAATATTAGAATGATTTCTGAAGGACCATGTATCTGGAGTAATGATGCTAAAAATGCAGCTTTGAAATCACAGGAATAAGTTACATTTTATTTTAAATGGTAACATTTAGTAACATTTTTACTGTTTTTGCGGTACTTTGGATCAAATAAATGCAGGCTTGGTGAGCAGAAGAGACTTCTTAAAAACACTAAAAACCTTTTGACTGGTAGTGTATTTTAAAATGTAAAGGCAAAGATTCTCCATCATTATGATGCTGTGCTGCTTAATATTTTTCTGCACATCATACAATTTTAAATACTTTTGAATGGTAATATATAATACAGTTATTGTTCATTTAAATAAATGCATTAGATTTAATATTAAATGTTTTTGTTCATACAGGGGAGAGCTACAGTGTGCCAGGTACTTCAAGAAGTTATCAGCTTGCAGGCAATGTGGCTTTACTGACCAGGAACATCAAGATCATTGGTCAGGAGTATCCAGAAATGAACGCGCAGTCTTATGGAGCCAGAGTGCTGGTGGGAACCTTCTTCAGCGGAGGATTCACTTTTAGAGGTATAAACTTTATTAAACTCTCATGTTGGGTGTCTTTCTTGAAATAAAAGCAGGGCAACATTATATGCAAACCACTGCTGCATTCAGTGGAACATTTTATATACAAATAGTTTTATGTTCTATTCATTTTCAAAGCAATTCTATATAAAAAAAACTTCATATCAAAATAATATTTCTGTATTTGCATATAGCATCACTTTCTAATCAGCCCTATCCAGCAAAGTGAATGTAACAAAATTATACTTATGTCATAGGAAAAGCCCAGATCAGAAATGTTGAGTTCTACCACACCGGGCAGGAGGGTTGGAACGACGTGTCAGACCCACGATATTCTCTGGTGTTTTTTGACTTAGGAGGGGTGAGAGAAAGTCACGATTCAGTACATGTCCATTCCTGATCATCACATTCACACATGTTCCTGTCAACTACTTATTGTCACAATATTTTAGGTGGCTGGTGAATCTTACATCAAAGGATGTGCTTTCCACGATGGCTTTGCTCCTGGTATCGGTGTTTTCGGGACAGATGGACTGAGTATCGAAGACAACGTGATCCATCACACAGTCGGAGAAGGTACAGAAGCAGCTTTACTTCCTTATTAGTTCACTTCCAGAATGATTTTTTTTCTGAAGATTTACTCACCCCCATGTCATCCAAAATGTTCATGTCTTTCTTTCTTCAGTCAAACAAATTTGAAGGTTTTAAAATTAAGGAAAACTTTCAAGGATTATTCTCCATGTAGTGGACTTTAATAGTGGCCAACAGGTTGAAGGACCAAACTGCAGTTTCAATGCAGCTTCAAAAGGCTCTACACGATCCCAGTCGAGGAACAAGGGTCTTATCTATAAAAACAAGAAGAAAAATATACATTTATTTACTTTTTAACCACAAATGCAAATCACAGAGCTTGTGCAAAATGAGCATTTGTGGTTAAAAGGTGTATATAAATGTTTATTTTATTAAGATTAACAACCGTTTTGCTAGATAAGACCCTTATTCCTTGGCTGGGATCATGTAGAGGCCTTTGAAGTTGCATTGAAACTACAATTTTGGCCACCAGTGAAGTCTACTATATTGAGAAAAATCCTGGGATGTGTTCCTTAAAAACCTTAATTTATTTTTGACTGAAGAAATACATACATACATGAACATCTTTGATGACTGGTGAAAAATGAATTAATCCTTTAACAAAACGTAATCATTATGACACAGGATGATATAATTTAACACCATTCTATTCTAATTTCCCAGGAATCAGAGTCTTTGGTGACAGAAATGTGGTCCGGAGAAACTTGGTTACAATGACACTGTGGTCTGGATCGTACAACGGCAGAGCGGAGGAATTCAACTTTGAATGGAATGCAGCCATTGAGGTACCCTTTTTACAGTAAAGTACTGTGTTTAGATGGTTATATCATGGTTCTTTGTTATCTAACACAATACACGATTTCTATATACATTTACCACGTTATTTAAATGGTAATTAAAAAATACCATGGTGCATGTCCAAAAAAAACATAGCATTATTATGGTATATGTCTTAAAAAACATCCACAGTACTTTTTTTGTTAGTGACAATAGAGGGAAACATATTTGCTGAATAATAAATCAATAAATAAATACCAGAATATAAAGAATTCATATATTATTGTTTATTAGGTGAGTGAAGCAACCAATGTGATTCTTCAAGGGAATATTGTTGCTGGCTATGAACGAGTTGGATACCGTATTGATGGAGAACCATGTCCAGGTATATAAAGCTTTGTTTTAAAAGAGGAAACTACCTGAAAAATTTAATAGAGTAAAAAAACAATCAAGTAAAAAAAAAAACTTTTGAGCAGCAGTATATATGTGTGTATATATATATATATATATATATATATTATATAGGTGATAGCACATATACACACAGCTGCTCAAGTTTGGAATCAATAAGATTGTTTTATGTTTTTAAATAATTTTTATATGCTCATCAAGCCTGCATTTACTTGATAAAAAATACAGAAAAAAGTAATATTGTGACATATTATTACAGTTTAAACTAATAGTATTCTATATTAATATATTTTAATGTAAGTGATGCAAAGCTGAATTTTTATCAGCCATTACTTCAGTTTTCAGTGTCACATGATTTTTCTAAAATCATTCTAATATGCTGATTAATTACTGTTATTATCAATGTTGGAAACAGCTGTGCTGCGTAATATTCTTTTTGGAACCTGTGATTTGTTTTTCAGGATTCTCGATGAATAAAAGGTTAAAAAGCAGCATTTATTAGAAAGACAAATCTTTTTCTAACAATATATAAGTCTTTGCTATCACTTTTTATCAATTTAACACATCCTTGGTAAATAAAAGTATTAATTTCTTTTAAAAAAAGAAAGAATGTACTGACCCCAAACTTTTAGATGGTAGTTATATTATTACAAAAGATTTATATTTTAAATAAACACTTTTTTTTTCTTTCAACTTTTTATTTGTTAAAGAATCCTGTAAAAAAAAAAAAATCACAGGTTCCAGCAAAATATTAAACAGCACAACTTTTTTTAACATTGATAATAAATCAGCATATTTGAATGATTTCTGAAGGATAATGTGACACTAAATACTGGAGTAATGATGCTAAAAATTTAGCTTCGTATCACAGGAATAAATATATTCACATGGAAAACAAAATTGAAATAATATTTCACCATGTAACAGTTTTTTCTGTATTTTTGATCAAATAAATGCAGCCTTGATGAGCATAAGAAGCATCTTTAAAAACCATTAAAAATCTAACTGACCCCAAACATTTGAGTGGCAGTGTATATAGACAGATTAACACATATGGTACCAATATCTTGTGCACCCATAATTTGAACCTTTCATGTTCAGTATTAAATAATGAAATTATTTTAACAATGTCAAAAGGATATCCAAATTTGGTGGCACAATGGAGTGAGAATGAGGCACATGGTGGTCTATATGGACTCTACATCAATAAAGACGGACTTCCTGGTTGCTCTCAAATCCAGGGATTCACCATCTGGAGGAGCTTTGATTTCGGCATTTATGTTCAAGTATGATAACTGATCCAAAAACTTCCTACTATTATTTCTAGTTATACAAATGCATTATACTGGTCTGGTGATTATTATTGTTTTTAATGAATGATCTCTTCTCACTTCCAGGTGTTCATGAATGTACTAATTTCCAATGTGAGCCTGATTGATAATGGAATGGGAATCATGTCTCTAATCTACAGTCCATCCGCACTCAGCCACGAATACTCTGACAAAACCGTCCGTGTACAGGTGAGGAAGCATTATATGTCTCTTTGGACAGAACAAAGCAAGCATTCTTTATTTTAATAACATTTTTTGTCTAGGGTGCCCTGATTGTGGGCAGCAGCCCCAACTTCAACTGTTTTGACAGTCTGTCCACAACTATGACCTACGTTAGTCTCAGCAGAAGTCACAAGGCCCCACGTCCTTCTGATGGTATCATTCATTCACTACTGAATATATTTAATATAACTTATCTATTTTGTAATCTAATTCCAACCTATTTTTTGTGTGTGTGTGTTTAACAGGTGGCAGGTCTGGAATTTGCTGGCCAACGTTTGAATCGAGCCATAACAACGGACCACAGAAACCTCTCACTGGACTAATGAGCTACAACGCCATTGCTGGTCTGATGACTGTCTCTGGTGAGTCTGATTCCCTCAAAATGCGTATGAATCTCCAGTTTAAAAACTTCCACAGTTGACAGAGATTTCATATAAAAATTAATTACTAATTATCTTTTTTCTTTTTCTTACCCGAGACACAACTTTTGTTGGGTTCAAGAATGTGTGCTCAACAGAGAGAAATTACATGTTCATGACCAACCCGGGAAATGAGGATCTACAACATCCAATCAGTGTTCAGAGGATAACCAAGATAGACAGCACAGAAGACTCTCTAGTGTTCATTCATCGGCCTGATCTAGGGTAAACTGAACACAGCTTGCAGTACACAAAATGTATAGGTTTTTTCTAACTTAGAATTGCTTGGAAAGTTCTACATCATGAGCCACATCAGTACCCTTAAAGCAATAGCATGTCACCATGAATTTACCACATTAAAGAGTATTAATAGGCTTCACCATGAATTCACCGTGATAAACAGTATTAATAGACTATCAGACTAAAGACTATATGTCTGAAAAATATAAACTTTGTGATCATTAGGCTGCGTGTCCACCAAAGCGTTTTTAGCCAGCTGAAAACGCCAGGCGCTCTGCTGAAAACGCCGAGCTGTGAGCGCTTGAGAGTGCAGCGTTTTTTCCGTTGAGATGCTGTGGTTGCTATGATACAAAATATCCATTGAAGTAATGGGAAACACATCGCTAATGAAATGTTTCTCCAAGCATTATTTTTCATAACAATTTTATGGTAGTCCGGCAATTCCATTTGGTAAAGACCTAAATACTCAAAGACAGGCAATATTAACTTCTGCAATTGTTGTTTAGCCTTAGTACAAGCAGGGTGGTCAGTAGTCCCTCCTCTTCTCCACTCTGATTGGTTGGCTGACTAGAATGTGACAGTGATGAGTGAAACGTTTTACTCAAAGTTGAACATTCTTCAACTCTCGGCGCAGAGGAAAAAACGTCTGAACGCTCAGCGCGAAAAAGACGCTCAGCGCTCGGCACGCTCCTGGCATTTTAAAAAATGCGACACTTCCATTGAGAACAATTGAAAAAATATGCCAGCCGCAGTGAAAAACACCTTGGTGGACATGCGGCCTTAGTCTATATATTGTGTATTAGAATAGAATGTTATAACATTTTTTATAAAACGGTTAGTTCCATTCCTGGATTCTGATTGGTCAGCATCTGTGTTTTATTCACGATACAGCACGGCTATGACCGTTCCACCCAATGGTTCTTATTAGTATCACTGCGCAGCACCCTTAGCAACCACCCTTAGCAACATAGACATATATTAGGTCTTATTTGAAGAAAGCAATAAGAGCTAACAGGCTAAAATGTTTCAAGTAAATTTTGATTTATATGACGTTAGATGAGTGGTTTGATTAACAATTTGGAAATACACACCGATTTCTGCTAAGGACATCACCATTAAACTATCTGACATGCTTAATCCAACACACCTGAAGTACTCGTAAACAAAGTCTGGTTTGATGTGCAGATACATTTCCGACTTAGAGAAAAAGAGGGGAACCGAGAACTCATGCCAGACTCATTCAACATTTTAACCGAAGAAAATGGTCTCAAGTAAGGCACAATGAGCTTTAACTTGTTTATCAGGCGGCTTTGCGTATATCCGCTTCTAATACCCTCCGATGCGCATCATTCAGTGTCCTGCATTAACCAAAATCATGACTGTCTTTGAAATATTTTTGATGATTGCGGCTGATGCGCCCGCGCCGTCTCCCGCATCTGGGATGCTGCTTTTCACACGCGAGAGCATGCCAGGGAAGGCGTGCGAGTGGAAAACTTACTAATTATTATTGATTACGGATTTAAATCATTTTATAATAACGAAAACAATACCTTAAACCAGAGGTGGGCAAACTACGGCTCGCCAGGCATTTTCATCCGGCCCGTGAGGCAGTTGGAATAAACTGGCTAATTTGACGCAATATCAGTAAAATCCAATAGATGTCGCATTTAGTGTGGTATATAGCGGCTTTCGCTTTTTTACGCTTAAACATAAGCGCCTAGTCATTCTTGACGGCATCCAAACCGCACAGCTCAGATACAAAATAAAAAGTCAAAATATACACCCTGTGTAAAACTGGCACATTTGCTGCTGTTTTTAAAAATGTGAAAGTGTTCATTTGTTTGGACAACAGATTGGTGACGAATATGAAAGGCAAGTGAGTTTGCATTGCGCATTTACCAGCAACGTTCAGTTTCTCTTTTAAATAATTAGGCTAGGCGTCTATAATAAATGTTTATAGTGAACGCCACTATAATTTGTGCTTGTTTTTTACTTACAGTGTCAGTCAAATGTTTTTGAATTGTTCCTAGCCTGTTTGTATTTGAGTTCCATGAAATTACGCATATAAGAACATTCGGTTGCAGTTAGAGACTATTTTTTACAGTGGAAGGCATAATAATTTTACTTAATGAAAACATGAATACATATTTTTAATATTTGCATTGTGTGGTAACCGTTTTATAAAAGCAATAAGGTACTCGCAATAAATCACGGCTGAAGGGCGTTGTTAGGCACGACGCGAAGCGGAGTAAAAACAGTAATACTGTGAAATATTACAATAAAAACTCTGCTTATTTTAATATATTTTAAGATGTAATTTATTTATGTGATTGCAAAGCTGATATTTCAGCCATCACTCCAGTCTTAAAGGGATAGTTCACCCAAAAATGAAAATTACCTCATGATTTACTCACCCTCAAGCCATGTTTATAATTTTCTTCTTTGACGTGAATACAATCTTAGTTATAGTAAAAAATGTCCTGGCTTTTCCAAGCTTTATAGTGACAGTGAATGGCTGTTGGGATTTTAAAGTCCTATAAAGTGCATCTATCCATCATAAAAAATACTCCACACTGCTCTGGGGTCTTAATAAAGGCCTTCTGAAGTGAATCGATATTATATCCATATTTAAAACTTCATAAACTGCAATCTCTAGCTTCCGCTAACTGTCGTTCACGAGAGTGGTTTTCCAGCAAACGTGGAAGCACAGTGGAAAGAGCAAAACAAAACACCGGTCACAAAGTACAAAATGAGGACTATAAAGAAGAATGTTGGAGAATTTCAGTGTAAGCCAAGAGGAGACTGGTTTGCCTTTTTCTGTAAACAAAACTTGGTTCTTGCAAAACTAGCATATTCTTACCAGAGCTTATGCTACGCTTATGTCCTTCGTCATCCGCTGGAAGTTTTAAATAGGGATATTTTTCTTACACAAACGGATCGCTTCACATTAGACAGCTTTCATTAACCTCCTAAAGCAATGTGAAGTACTTTTCATGATGGATGGATGCTATTTATTTTGCTTTAAAATCTCAAAACCCATTCACTGCTATTATTTTCTTGGAAGAGCCAATTTATAACTCCAATTTTTGTTTGTCTGAAGAAGAAAGCCATATACCGCTATGGCTTGAGGGTGGGTAAATCCTTTTTTAGGTGAACTATCCCTGTAAGTGTCACATGATCCTTCAGAAATCATTCTATAATGTAATATAAGGGATGACATTTACTAAAAAGATAAAAGACGTACTCAAAGTTTAACTTAAAATGTGTGTATACAGTCTCATTGCATTAAGATAAAAGTGATTTATATCTTTCTCTTTTATTTCAGCAAGGTGAACCCAGCAGACTGTGTGGACATGGACTGTGACGCGAAGAAGAAGACTATGTTGAATGATCTGGACGGCAGTTTCCTGGGTCCCTTGGGAGCAGTGGTGCCCCAGTCCGAATACGAGTGGAATGGGGATCCCCGGCACGGACTGGGCGATTACCGCATCCCTAAAGTCATGCTCACCTATCTCAATGGCAGCCGGATACCTGTGAATCAAATCGCTCCTTACAAAGGTACATCTGAGCACAATTTATTATTTACACTGATCTAATAAAATAATGGAGATGCTTTTAGCATTGACATTGCTGGTTTGCTTGTGCAGGTGTGATCAGAGACACTTGTACATACATGAGCACCTGGCAGAGCTACAAGTGCTTTGGCCTTAACTACAGAATGCTGGTCATCGAGAGTCTAGACGCAGACACAGAAACCAGGCGTCTTTCACCTGTAGCCATCCTAGGGGATAAATATGTGGATTTGATAAATGGTAGGACTCTTAACTCCCCTAGTGCTGCTAATTAAAATCTAACAAACAAACTTACTGTGAATATCTTGTCACAGGCCCACAAGACCATGGCTGGTGCGCCGGCTACACGTGTCAGAAGCGAGTATCTCTATTCCACGCCATTGTTGCAACCAATAGGTCCTTTGACATCTTTTTCACCAGCACAACACCACAGAAGCTGAGACTCATGTTGCTAAATGCTGGACCTACAGAGGTTAGTCAGTAAGATGTATATAAGTGACCCTGGACCACAAAACCAGTCATAAGTGTTTTTTTTTTAATTGATAGAATGCATAAATCAGGCTGAGATACAACTATTTGAAAATCTGGAATCTGAGGGTGCCAAAAATTGAAATGCCTTTAAAGTTGTCCAAATTAAGTTCTTACTAATTACTAATGAAGTTCGTACTAATAAAAAAAAAAATAAGTTTTGATATATTTACAGTAAGAAATTTACAAAATATCTTCATGGAACATGATCTTTACGTAATATCCTAATGATTTTTGACATCACCCATAATAGTTACAACTGGTTTTGTGGTCCAGGATCACATATATAAATTGATTATCTAAAAATATCTATTATATGTATTATATCTTGCTAAATTTTTTGTCTTAGCTTAGATAATATTACAATAGACACTAGACAATAAAAGATTTTATTCAGCACTAAAGCACTGTACTCTACACTGATCTTCTGTTGTCTTTAGGCTGTCAGGGTGGCTATATTTTATTCAAACCCTCAGCGGCTGGATGTGTATGTAAACAATAGTTTGGTTGGTCCAACAAATGCTCAGTGGAATGCAGACAAAAGCGACTACACACTGCGTGAGCCAACTTTCACAGGTAGAGTACCGCATGAAAATAAATGTTAATCCAGCTCCCCCTGCAGGCTAGAAGACCAAAATCTTTTCCAAAAGATTATAACTCCTGTTGTATATCTTCTCTGTGCTCCTCAGGGCAATATGTTCCCAGTTTGAACTCCATTCATGGCTCCAACTTTTTCGATCAAGACTACAAAATGTTGAACATACTTCTTCGTGGCTCAGAGCCTGTCCAAATCCGCACTTCCCCAGTTCTGTTCCTGGCCTTCAACCTCCCGGCCATGACTGAAGCAGAGTTCTTCGGGCCAAATCTAGTCAACAATCTGGCTTTATTCCTGAAAATACCCCCGAACAAGATTCGAATCACCAAAATCGTCCGTGAGGGAACTAATGCAAGAAGGCGGCGCTCGACAGGACTGACAGTGGAGGTTGAGATCAGAGAGCCTCCTGTCCAGACGTCCACCAACAACGGCACTGGTTAGAGCCAGCATCTATAGTTTATTAAAAATAATGATAAATACAGTGTTTAGATCACAATACAATATCTGAAATTGTATGTTTATATACCGTCTGCAGAAGCAGACCAACAGTTTGAGGTCCTGAAGAACATTGCTGATGATCTGGGTCGTGCTGCTGTCTCGGGCAATCTGAGTCAGTCCATTGGCTTCAATGTGTCGGCCCTGGGCATCATCCCCCCTCCTCCTTCTTCCAGTGATCCATCCTGGAATGATGTAAGATGTTAATCAACTCGTGTGACCAAACTCACTAAGATTATGTGTTATTATAATATGAAACAGCATTTAGAAATGACGTTTAGTAGTGCTGTCAAAGTTAGTGCAATAACGCAGGTGATTAATTTTTCCAGTTTAACAGCGTTCAAAATATTTAATGCAGTGACCTTTTATGAATTTCAGTCATAAAAAATATTTAACAAATATTAAAATATAAAAGTATAAACTTCAGTGTTAAGTAGAATTAATCACAAATAATTTAAGAAAAAATGCAAGATTAATTCATGTGTTTTTATTAATTGACTGTACCAGGAGTGTAATTTCCACTTTCAGATTAATTTGTTAAATAAATTAAATGTCTTGTATTGTAGAATGCATGCTCAGCACCGCCAAGAGTTTTGTGCGATCGTTAAACCGAAAGTAAAGCGACCAATCGCATTCAAAAGCAATTTTAATACCCTGAGCGACTCCCCAAAGCGTGCAAATTAGGCTACATAACATATCTAGGCTGTTATTATTAGTATGTAGGCTATAATGGGTTGTGTAGTTGTCTATAGCTCTGTATCATGCTTAAAAAAATTTGGTCTCTGTTTGCACTTTGAATATTGAGAGTAAGCCTACTTATGGCTGTGTTTATTGTTTGCACGTAATATGACTAAGAAAGAACTGTGTTGTTTACTTTTTGTCATTTGTGACCCTGGACTACAAAACCAGTCTAGATTAAGTAGCATGGGTATATTTGTAGCAATAGCTAAAAATACATTGTATGTGTCAAAATATTTTTATTTTATGCCAAAAATAATTAGGATATTAAGTAAACATGTTCCGTGAAGATATTTTGTACATTTCCTACCGTAAATATATAAAAACGTAATTTTTGATTAGTAATATTCATTGCTAAGAACTTAATTTGGACAAATTTAAAAGCAATATTCTCTCTATATATTCTCTCTCTCTATATTCTCTATATATATATATATACATTTTACCTGTAACTGTCTGTCTCACAGGTGGCCACTCAGGAAGTGACCCGTGAAGACCAGCAGGTGGAGACAGTCAAAACAGTGTCGTCCCTGGTGGTGATGGTCGAGCCCGTAGCGGGAACATCCCCTGGACCCCTCAGTGTGCAGCCCAGCATCATGGCTGTGGACACAGCGGTGAGACAGATGCTTCCTGATTTTCTTAAGAATACCTGAAACTGTAGTTTTCAGGTGATTACTAGGAAACTGCACCTGGAATCGAGTAGGAAGAGCATCCTTGTGTGTCTGTTTTCAGGGTGAATGTGTGTCTGTGGGTGTAACAAGTCTGACCATGTCAGCTGTGCTCAAAGATGCTAATGGAAATCTGACAGAGGGACTTCATGGTAACACCACCATCCCGTTCAGTGGCTGCTGGGCTAACTACACTGATTTAGCCATCCTTACAAGTGGTGAGTTGTCTTTGTTAGAAAAATTCAATTTTTGCATTGCTGTCAGTTGTTATTTTAAATATTTATGAGAATTTCTTTGCTTGTACCTGTTTCACAGGTGAGAACTTGAAGTTGGCCTTTACTCTGAATGAATGGAAGGCAGAGTCCAGATCTTTCACGCTCAAAACAGCTACAACTCCATCTCCTGTAGTTGTCACCACAGAGGATGATGACTTCCCCAGCATCTTTGACTCCAGTCCAGCTGTCTTGTCACAGTCTGTGTATCAGCTCATGCTGTTGAGTGGTCTACTCCTCCTGCTCATGAGACCCTAAATAATCACAACAAAGAGTGCACTCTTATATTATATTGACTTATAATCATTTGACTATAAACTACTATTCTTTTCCCATATGATCGTTATCAGAAAGCAACAACAAGGCTATAAATTCTGAGCACATTCACTCATAATATCTGTAGAATAAGTGTTACTTTAAACAAAATCAAATATTTAAATCTGCTACTTTTAAATTATATATATTTATATTCTTTCTTATATGCTTAATAAAATTTCAAGTTATTGCATAGTTTGTTGTTTTTCTATTTACAGGCCAAATATTTCCATGAATGTCAGCCAGAAAGAGTCTTTTCTTCCCTACTATAACATTCTGCATATCCGAGTAAAACTGCTGCTTTAATGAGAAAAAGTTGGACAGGACTTTATTATATTATGAGGGAATCTGAATAAAAAAAAAAAGAAAAAAAATATGCACAGATTATATCAGGTATAATAAACAGATAAAAAAGATTAAATCAATAGATTTCATTGTCATTTTAAATGTCTACAAACAAATAAAAATGTATATGGGCCATTCTACAGAACTGGTTTGAAGTCAGAGTGTTCTTTCCGCAAATTATGTATGTATGCAAATTTTATAATATCATATTGTATTTCCAGAAAGTTTTGGAATATTTATCAGTCACTGCTGAAACACAATAATATGTAACCCTGGACCACAAAACCATTCATAAGTGTAAATTTTTTTGAAATTTATATGATTTATACGTCATCTGATCAGCTTTCCACTGATGTATGGTCTGTTATAATAGGACAATATTTGGCCGAGATACAACTATTTGAAAATCTGGAATCTGAGGGTGCTAAAAATAAAAAATATTGAGAAAATCACTTTTAAAGTTGTCCAAATTAAGTTCTTAGCAATGCATATTACTTTTCAAAAATTAAGTTATGATATATTTACGGTAGGAAATTTACAAAATATCTTAATGGAACATGATCTTTTCTTAGTATCCTAATGATTTTTGGCATACAAGAAAAATCAATAATTTTGACCCATACAATGTATTTTTGGTTATTGCTACAAATATACCCCAGCAACTTAAGACTGGTTTCGTTGTCTAGGATCACATATATAATTTAATAAGAAGGGTGATTTATGAGATTTGTTGTATTTTAAATCCAATTTTTCTTTGTAGAAGGCAAAAATTTTATCATACTGATTTCAAACTTAAGAAGTCATTAGTTTGAATATACATTAAACCACTGTCATAACATCAAAAATATAATGGTTTCACGGTATATATTAAACAATAATTCTTATCAGTAACAATTACTATTAAAAGAATATGAACAAGTTATTTGAGTGAACAAATCCTTGAAACCATTTTAATAAAACTATTGAAGTCTCCCTTCTAATATATATATATATATATATATATATATATATATATATACATATACATACATACATATATATATATATATATATACATATACATATATCAATAATAAAGCTATAAGCCTTATGTATATCTACATCACACTTTAACATTAATTAATTAAAAAAATTTTTTTAAATGTTATCAAATTAAATTTAACAACTCCTTTTATTTTTGGCAAAGTGCTGCACAACAGAGGTATAAGTTAAAACATGGACAAACATGATATTCCCTAAAAATAATGTTTAAATAAATTCATTATTATAAATAATATTATTGTTGTTATAACTTTTAGGTACATTGCACAATGCTAATATAAAATTTCTGTCATAACTTTTTATTTTGACGGGTTGTAGCGGGTATGATTCTTCTATGGTGCCCCCGAGTTTGAACTTCCGAAATGCAGTGTAAATGTAACATCAAAGGGCTCTAAACCTACGGTGGCCCAGTAGTGCCAAACAAAACAACATTAAAAAAGCAAACATAAACTCACAACACAACGACATTAAAAAAAGCAAACATAAACTCACAACACAACGACATTTAAAAAAGCAAACATAAACTCACAACACAACGACATTAACAAAAGCAAACATTAGCTCACAACACAACGGAAATGCTCCGGACCACTAGGGGGCAGTTGGTCTGCAGAAATTGTGCGTATGTCACTAGTATTTGCGGTCACTGCCGGGCGGTCTGAACCTATGGTCTTAACTGCTGTGATAGTTTTAATTCCGTATTTTTTATTTGTATTATTTGTTTATTATTGAACATTAGCAATTGACACACTCAAGTGGGGAATATGCATATGAAAAACATACACTTCCCAATAATTTTATTTCTAAGTAGGCTACACATAAATATCCAGGTAACCTAGCCTATATAAATCTACACATAACAACAAACAAAACAAAATATTTGTATAACATTTTTGGAGGTTGCAAGGAAAATAAATAAATAAATAAAATATATAGGCTATAAAATATTCTTAAATTCTTAAAAGGAAAGAGACTCATAGTTTCATACAAATAGGCTACCAGGGGTTCTTCATCTTGGAATAAGTGTTTTAAAGATTCTGTGTATTTTTTCCATTAATTTTTATCAGGTTTACAGTTATTCCGCTTACTCCAAATAATGTTTCAAAGACATCTTTATCGAAAAACCATCTACCATCACCTGAAACAAATTAAATGACGGAATGTCTACTAATATCAATATTTAGCCAACTGTAGATATCCTTCCAAAATGTGAAAAAGATCTACCTCAAAACGGAATCTTCTCTGTAAAATTGCAGCAGCCGGATAGTTAATTATTCTAAACAATCCTTCATTTTAGGTAGAATTGGCCACTTAATATAATTACAAAATGTAGCTATTTTTAAAAAACCTTTTTATTTTTGAAGGTGTATCAAGTCTGAAAATAACTTACTTTTTAATACATTCCCTACTTTGTTCTTACACTTTTTGACTGGAGAAGTGGGTATCCCCGACGTGACTCTCTGCAGTTTATGTGCGTTCAAGTTTTCTCTTAGTGCCGTTTTGAACTTATTTGAACTCATTCGTTTACTGGATCTTTTGACAGAAGCTTACAGGGGTTTTATCGGTTTAATACATTTCTTATCTTAAAAACCTGCTTTTTTATATGTAAGGTATTGTTTTCGTTATTATAAACTGATTCAAATCAGTAATCAATAATAATTAGTCATTTTTCCACTCGTGCTCTCGCGTGTGAATTGGCGGCATATCCCAGATGCGGCAGACGGAGCGGGCGCTGGCGCAGTCATCAAACATATTTCAAAGCAAGCCGACGGCACGGTCCTGACCGCAGCATAACTGTCATTACTGGGTGTTTTTAGTGAATATTTGCATTTATTCACATATGACTTGATGTGGTGGACAGTCATGATTTTGGCTAATGCAGGACACTACTGAATGATGCGCATCGGAGGGTATTAGAAGTGGGTAGGCTATGCAGCCAAAGTGGATATACCTGCATATACCCTCCACTACACCACTGATTTAAATATGTGAGGGTGTTTTGCATTAATTGTTTTAAATAAGGAGGAATAGGCTAGTTGTATTAAATTCTCTAAAGGAACAATTTATCTCAAATTTCTCAATGCATGATTCATGAATGAATTACGTTGAATAAATTGACCAGCTTCATCTAACAAATCTACAACATATATAACCTTTTTTTCATACTCTTAGTTTTAATCAGAGCCAAGCAGCTTAAAAACTATCAAAGTAGCCCGGCGGCGCCGCAAATACCCGGTACTCGCTGCAGAGCCAAATGGGAGGAGCTAGAGCTCTAGCTCCCCCTCGCTGGATCTAGGGGGCGGGGCTTGAGGTGCTATCAAGCGCCACCAAGTGGCTGTTAATGTTATTGCGAGTTCATCCGTAATGGAAGTAAATGCTTGTTTTGATGCGCAAGATGCTTTTTTTAATCATATTGTAATTTTAAATGGAATATTGACTAATTTTAGACTTGTTTTGAGATTAGTGATGCGTCCTCTCCAACAACATTTGGGATAAGATGTAAGATGTAATTTAATAGTCACATACTCACATACACTGTCCTACAAGTGTTGCACTGGATTTATTTGTTTCTATTAACCCAAATGTGCAAAATGTGCATCTAAACATAAAATAAACATTACATCTAGATAAAATGTCATAATAATAATAATAATAATAATAATAAATATCATAAATATATTTCAAGAACACAACACTTCTTTCATACAATATTTTAATGGTATAACAATAAAATAATAAATATATTTCAAGAACACATAAAACATTTTACAGAGGCAAAATTTTAGGAACACCTTCTAATCAATAATCAAATAATCTCATCAAACATTTGCCTTCAGATTACGAGGTGATATTTAACTCCTTAAAGTGATTTAAGGATTTAAGATTCAAAGTATGTCTTCTTTTATGTCAGTTTTAATATATATATATATATATATATAATAAAAATGTATATATATATAACATTTTGAATATAAAAATATTAAATTATTTAAATATAGGCTAACTTAAAAGATCATTTAAAAATTAAAATAAAGCCACTGGTTTAATTACTGAATCATATCATTCATTTGATTCGTTGGAACGGCTTATTCTTTATAAACGCACATTCCTTCATAAACGAAACGAAACTGTGTTTGAATGTAGATGCGCAGTTTTGACTTCTTTCAGACCATTTTTGGCAACAAAATAGAGCAACATCAGGCAATAGTGTTATAGTCAGACAAAGTAAATCACTTAATATTAACTTTTTGTTTAACTGTTGTATTAAAATAATATCTCATTTACAAACTACCTTAAAATCATTAAAAGCTGTCACTCATCATTGTTAATAGCAATTTCACAAAGTTCCATTATAATCAACGAAGCTCTATACACTCCACAATCAATATCTTATTTACACTCTCTCTACACTTTGTTTATGAAAGGATTCGTGAAGTATGTCCGTGATACATTACTCAACGTTGCAAAACACAAAGAGTTTTCACAAAGTTTTCACAAAGAGTATTCTATACTCTTTGGTTTTCATAAAGGTTGTTTGAATGGATCTTGCGTGCGCGGTAGTACGTCTGGACCTATGACGTCTCAAGCCCCGCCCCCTGCGATGCACATGTGATCAGGTCAATGCAGTTAGGGTATGTCGAAAAACTCCCATCTTGTTTAATTTCAAAATCATGCTACAATGCTGTTTTACCTTTTTTTTTTTTTTTTTTTTTTTTTTTGTAAAGGTTATTTCATTTCCGTTGTATGTTCACTTCGTAAAAGGTTGGTAGCAACGTAGGACGATTTTGAAGCTGGGGAAGAAAACGAGATGGGAAATTGTCAATTTGTTTCGAAAATAACAGATTGTTTCGCTAGATAAGTACATTTTTTGTATTATGTACATTTAGTTCTGAAAGTGAAACGCTGAAAACAAAAACAATTATTATTCTCTTGCCGCTTTAATATTCCCAGACACTTCTACTGTATATAGTAATAGATTTTTCCCCCAAATTATGCACAAAGTATTCAGTAAATGGTCATTATCTTAATATAATAATACTTTGTCACACAGCACGTCTCGTTTATCATTGAAACATATTAAATGTATTATTCGACAATCGGAGGACCAGGCATTTAGAGATTGCTTCTAAAATCGCTTGCTTTTTTAAAGCAATACTAAACGAAACCGTAAGACAAAAATGCTTGATTCACATGTGAAGAGAGAAAAAATAGGTTGCACAAGATGACCACTAGAGGGAGATAATGTCCATAGCGCTCAATCCTCACTTTCCACCTGCTGAACTTTGAGGGGAAAGTCGTTCACATTCAAGATGAGCTTAAATTAAAGATTTTTTTTTGTTGTTTGTTTTTTTTTTTTGTTTTACGATTGTGTTTCGTATTCTACATATCAGTTAGCCTACATCCGTATTCAAATGCGTCATGTGGTACCCTAGTTCATAAAACCTAAAATGTTAAAAATAAACCAATATAGGCTACTATCAAACAAACAGTAGGCCTACTCATTAACGCTCTACTGTTAAAATAGCGCATATTAAAAATTATTCAGACACGGAGGCCAGTCGCGTCATCTGAAAACTGGGTAGGAGGCAGATATCTTTAAAGTCTTGTTTGGATTGAGTTGAGCTAATAATGTCATGACGGTACTTAAGGAGGCTGTTCTTCAGAGGAGCTGCTGTCAGTCTGCGCTCCTCCACACACACATGTGATGTGTTCGTGTTTTTCCCAAGCAGGTCCTTTTTTTCTCTTGTGCACTTACAAGATGTGTTCTTATGGAGGCTGTGGGGTATTTTTGATTTTTACGTTACTTCTGCATTTTGTTTGTGTTCACTCAATAAATCCTCTGTTTCCAACCGCATCCAAAGGCATGAAAGTGTCAAAGTCTGTTCCAACTGATGGCCACAGGAGAGCCAAACACGGCAAAAGTATATTGTCAGCATTACCGTTATCAGGAGACGTACAGTCACAGCGGGCGATCAAGGATGCAATTGAACCGCATGATTACATGATCTCCATCTACAAAACCTTCTCTGCGGCTGAGAAACTGGGTCTGAACGCGAGTTTTTTCCGCTCGTCAAAAGCAGCAAACACCATAACGAGTTTCGTGGACGAGGGTCAAGGTTAGTTATTTCTTTATTATTTGGTATCGGATTAAAAATATGGGTTTTTATAGCGTTTGTGTTTGCCTTTTCAACAAGTACCAAAGTAATTATGCGTTTGAGAGGAAGGAAAATACTTTTTACATTCTACACGTTTAACTCTTAGCTAACATCTAAAAAAAAGTAAGTCCAGAAAGAAAAAGTGAATACATTTCAATATGTATTTGTTGCAAAGCAATTATACTGCAGAATAATTAAGCCTAGAATTAATGGTTACAAAGGTAACATATCTATCCCACTCATTCTTTAAAGATATATTATTCATATATTAGCCCAAACATTAGTTTTTCAATGTGTGTCACCTTTCATTCTTTTTAATCTAACATTAAAACAAAAAGCAATCAACCAAGAACGAAAGAAGGGAAAAAAATCAACACAAGATAAACTCTTAAGTATAAAGGTGCTTTATTAGCATTAATGGTTCCATGAAGAACCTTGAACATCAATGGAACCTTTCAAATGCAGAAGTGGAAAAGGGCTCTTTAGATTTTTAAGATGTTCTTCAAAATGGTTTTAAGAACTGTTCACTAAAAGGTACAAGGTACTTTAGGGAACCAAAAAGAGTGTATCTTAGTTGCTTGAAACATTATTCTTCTGCATTCACATGTTTTGTATATATATATATACTGTACAGCCACTGTTACTAAACATTTGTGCTCTTTGTTCCAGATGACCTTTTGAACTCCCCACTGTGGAGACAGAAATACTTATTCGACGTATCGACTCTTTCTGAGAACGTGGAGCTATTGGGTGCTGAACTGAGGATATACACAAAGATCTCCGGAAGCTTCCGAGCATCCGAGACGGGCCCGGTGGAGATACTGACACGACAGTTGCGTCAGGCGTCAATGAACTATCGATTGTTTTGTTTAGAATTAACAAATATACTTTGTATATATTATCAAATTATGTATGATATTCAGTCATTTAGTGTATGATGCCCAGTTTTCCTTTGTGACTATTTACAGTACTATTATACTAAGTCTGGAAGTGTATGATGCCTGGTGTTTTAATATCTGTTCACATTTTAAAAGTCGTGTAGTGTATTTCAGCCTTTAGTTGCTTTTTTCACACAGCACACAGTATAAACAAACGTACAAATTTAAAATCATAGTCATATTGTCTATGCTATAGTATAAAAATGCAGATATAACAAACTGAGTTTATTAATTAACTACGTCAATGCACTGAATATGTCTGTTGCATAATCCAATATTTTTTCTTTGTGTAAAATGATTAAATATTTGCCAAAAATAAATTGGTACAAACTCTAGGTAAACCTTCTTTCTATGCATTTTTATAGGAGCCACAACAAGAGGAGTCCCACACTGTATCAACTTCTGGATCTCCTGATTTTATGCTTCACATTGTTGGTCCAAGGAAGTGGCAACATTTGTAAGTGTTATTGGCTTTCTGTACTTCACATTAATTTACATGAAAGCAAGCTCATTCAGGTGCAATGCACTTTTGTCACATTTACAAAACAAAAAAAAACATTGGTTTACTTATTTTACTTTATTTACTTAATTGTGTGTAGTATGTTCATAAATAAAAACAAATCAAATGGCAAATGTGAAACTCTAGAAAAGGGATTTGCAGTAGTTTTTAAAGGGATAGTTCACCCAAAAAATAAAATAATGTCATTAATTACTCACCCTTATATTGTTCCAAACCCATAAGAACACAAATTCGGGACACAAATTAAGATGTTTTTGATGAAGAGCTCTCTGACCCTACCACGATCAAGGCACAGAATGTAGCAAGGACATCATTAAAACAGTCCATGTAACATCAGTGGTTCAATCGTTAATGGTATAACACTTTTGTGCGCAAAGAAAACAATTCCCTGATTAATTTTTAATATCTACTTTACTGTTCGCTAATGCTTTATTTGAAATTGACACACAACCAAAATGTTTACTTTCATTTTAATTATATAGATATAAACATCTCATTATGATAAATGGATTTTTAAAGTAAAAAACTTACTTTATCAAGTTGGCAAGAGAAACATTTATTTACACAATTTATTTACAAAACTATGCATTTATTTATACTTGGACACTAAAATGTAACAGGTGTAAACAAACACTCAAGTAACACTTTACAATTTGCAGTAAGGGTTTTTGTATTTGTTAACATTAGTTACCTACCTAACATGGCAAATACTTAATATTAACCATGGTTAACTGTATTATTTATTATTTTAACTTTATACTACGGGGCCGTTAAATGCTTGAATCTGATTGGCTGACGAACGTTCTAAGGTGTGCAATTATTTTCATGGAAACGCATGACGAGCATAGTTCCAGGCAGCTCTTGACCGCATTACATGACCATACAGGGCTCTAGAGTGCGACCTAATTTCTCAATGGTGCGACTAAAAAAAATCTGAGGTCGCACCGGTGATCAGTGAATGGGTACTTTGATGTCATACACCCGCAGTGCCGCAAGTCGAAATCACATTTTCTTTTTGTTTGGAGTGTTCGGTGAGTTTCGTCCACTGATCTATATATTCTCTATTATAGATCAGTGGCTCCGTCATGAAATATACGTCATTCAACCTGACCAATCAGGTCGTGAATGTATCACTATGCCTTTACATTCTGTATCTTTAGGTCCGTTGTCAAACATACCAGCTAAGCGGACCAGGACCAAATGTATCATTTTTCTTTTTGGTCCGGACCAAATTAACCAAACGAACCAAACTACAAGTGTGAACACACCCTAAGAAAGAAGTAGAAGTAGAAAGAAATACATATATATATATATATATATACTACCGTTCAAAAGTTTGGGGTCAGTAAGACTTGCATTTTTTTTTGTAATGAAGTCAAGGCTGCATTTATTTGATCAAAAATACAGAAAATAAACTAATATTGCACAATGTTATTACAATATAAAATAATGGTTTTTATTTTCACACACACACACACACACACACACACACATATATATATATATATATATAAATAATTTATTTAATAAATGCGATGGAGTCGAAAATTTGGGTGCACCTAACTTTTAGGCGCACCAGTGCAACCAGTGCAAAAAGTTAGTCTAGAGCCCTGCCATATCACTTCGCCAAATAATTTATATTATTTCAAAAGTCTTATAACAGCAAAATAGCCAAAACCCACAATGACTCTAGCCAAACAAATAAATATAGTAATCAATATGATAAAAACGACTGATAACTTCCGTGATTTTGCCACAAAATTACGGTTTTATTACTTACGGAAAGCTATGCTCTCTCTCTTATGCACAATTCCAAAGAAATGCTGTTATTTTGACAGGAAAATACAACAAAGAATATTGTTTACATGTAGCACGTCAGTTCTCTATTTCTGTGTGTGTGTGTGTGTGAGACAAAGTGACGAGTCATGTGCATGTCTAATACAGCGTTGTGCATCTATTCAGTTCAACTGAAAAATACCACAGATCGCTTGACGAAGAAGCGTTCAATCAGGGTGTTCGGCAAGTGAAAATATATATATCTGTGCTAAACTTATGCTTAGCCCCTAACTCAAATACTGGCCAGTTGTCATGGATCGGTCAGGCTCCACCCCCAGCCTATCACTATCAGCACCTTCTCCAGCGAATACTAATCACCCGCACCTGCCCCTCATCACCACGCTCATTATCTCCAGCATATAAGCTCACACCACAGTCTACTCATTGTCCAATCTCGTTGCACGTACCTGGACACTTGCTGGTATTGTATGATCTTTACTTACCAAGAATACTCACCTGTTGTTACTCACCTGTACTCTCATTCCATGTTATGCTCCTCGAGTCCTGGTTCCGATCCTCACTGTGGTGTGAGCCCCATCCTCTCTGGGTCTCTGTCTTCAGAATCTCCCTCAACCTCCTGCAAAGATACGTGTATAGGATTATTACGTTTAAAGACCCACTCCGACAAGGACTGCAAGCTTTACTCACCTCCGACATTCTCGCTCACTGCAATCTGCTCACCTATTGTGTAAATAAACTAACTCAGTCTTTACTTACCTCTTTGTCTACCCTGTGTGTTGTAACACCAGTAAAATCTGAGAATTTATTAGCTGTTGGCTAATATTAGATATTACATCGATTTCTTTAAAGAAATCTTGAATGATGAAAAATGTAAAAAAAAATCATATTTAAATGTCTGTAACACAGATATTATGATGTGTGGTTGAAAAGACTATTTGTGGTGTTCTTTCTGGATCAGCAGCATTCAGGAGTAAGATCACGAAGGTGTTTGAATTTAGATATGCAACCTTTAAACGATTAATTGTGCAGCTCTAATGTAAACACTGCAAAATGTTTTGCAAGGATATATCACATTCTTAAGTGACCAATCCAATTTTGTGAGACACACGTGACATGAGATCTTGCCACATCCCTTTCCCTATCAAGAATCAAATTACTTATTATAAAATTACATTTCGATTCTGCTTCTCGATTTATTGCGTCTTTCATGGACCGTTTTAAATGCTTCCACACTTCGGCATATTTCCTGCATGAGTGCACCTCTCTGATCATGTCACATCATTGTTCAGTACAAATGTCAATGTATCAGTACACATATGGCACATGACTGTGAATGTTTTTAAAGAAATTAAAACAAGTCACACAAATGCTCACAAGTAAATTTTGAGGTCGCACAGGCTAAATTATGGGAGAATATGCAAACAAAATGGTTGCAACGGTACAGTGCATGCGTGCTTGTGCACTGTTTACGTTAATTTTTGGGTGAATTATCTCTTTTTAAGTGTATTAGAATTTTTCATGTTCTCATCTGTTTTATAGACAGATGATACACAGATCAATTTTAAACGTTTTAAAAATCTTGATGCCTATTTAAACTCACAGTCTCTGCCATTTTGCCCATTTTCCCACTGACAGGTTGCAGAGTAACAATACAAATAATGGATGATTTTGTACAGGAGAAGCTAAAAGAATGGAACTTGGATGTCCTGATACCAAGCTTTAAGGGTAAATATTATTTAGGTAAAATAAAAGTGCACTTCATGTGTTCATTATAGCCCAGTGTGCTTTGGGGAAGCCAGTTTTCTCACATTCTTCTCCACTTGTCTATCTTGTAGTGTATTGAGAATATGTTATAGAAGTGCGCTGCCCTCGTGTGGTGATTCTATGCTACTGCTTGCCTGTAACCTGGAATATAGGGTTGTTCTCACTTGTAAGTAAAGGCGAGCCTGCACGCTGAGTCCGGTGTCCGTCTGGGTTATTTAATTCACGTCAATATATTACTTATCTTCTTTCTTTTTTACCGATGAACAAATTGATAAGGACACCCTCCTGCTGCTTGATGAAAAATCACTTGAATCAATGATACCAAAGATAGGTCTACGTCTCAAATTTAAAAAGCACCTGAGAGACCTGCTTGTGAGTTAAGAATTGCAATGGAATTTATCTGTTTCAAGTGCAGAAAGACTGTTGGGACCAGTGTTCGTTTGTTGTGTTCACACCTAAGAAGAATACATAATGTACATAGTTCATCAAGTTATTTTGAGTGTGCTCAAGCTGGGTGTCATAGGACGTTTAATTACATCAGGTCGTTTAAGAGACATTTACTCCAGCACCATGTAGGGTCTGAGGCAGAAGAATCAGCACACTTGTCTGAGACTTTGACACTAAGCTCTGATAGCAGACCTCTTCACAGTCATAGTCTTCACAGTCAGCCTTTTGTGGAGGAAGATGATGCTTCTGAACATAATGCTGCTGATGACATGGAATGGGATGAGTTAGAGCTGAATACTCTCCAAGACAGAGTGGCCTTGTTTCTATCAAAGTTGAGGGCAAAATCATCTATGATCCTATCTACTGTCAACTTTATAGTTCAGCAAACAAATAGTATGGTCTTTGATATTGTTGGTGCTTTACAAAGACAGACAATGTCTTTCTTACAAAGGTTTGGCCAAAGTGAAACTCCTGAAGGCCAACAGCTGAATCAGCAATTTGCAAATGCAGCTGAACCTTTTCAGGGCTTGGATACTGAACACAAGCAGATGAAATACTTTGTTCAAGCTGGGTACTTAGTTCAACCAGTGGAGCAGCCTCTCCCTGGTGTCTCATACACCCAGCAAAGAGACTCGCAGACAGGGACTGTGAAGCAGGTAGCAGTGCAGGATACTTTCCAAAGGATTCCTTTATGTCCACTACTGAAAGTCATTCTTGAGAGTCCAGGGACAATGGAGAAGATAATGGAGTGGAAAATGAAGCTTAATGACTCAAACAGTCTGGATGACACCACTGTATTGAAAACAAGTTCTGTTTTCCCCACTGAGCCCTCTGTTCCTCTTCTGTTGTATAATGACGATTGTGAAATGGTTAATTCACTAGGTTCCAAGACCTCAATCCACAAATTGGGATTCATCTATTTCACTCTGAAATGTCTTCCTCCAGAGTGCCTTTCAAGTCTTGATTCTCACTTTCTTTTGGCAGTGTATAAGGCAGATGATGCCAAAACATATGGCATAGATGCTGTCCTGAGGTCAGTTGTTGATGATATCAATGACTTGGAAACAAATGGTGTGGAAGTAGACACGGCTCACTTCAAAGGCACATTGAAGGTTTGGGTTGCCCAAATTTGTGGGGATAATTTTGGGCTAAATTCAATCCTTGGCTATACAGAGAGCTTCTCCAGGAACAGTGTTTGTCGTTGGTGCCATGTGAAGGAACCGTTAATGTGAACACAAACAATGGAAGATCCCTCACTGCTTAGGAATAAGGATGACCATCTTTCCGATCTTGCGCAAAGTAATCCAACAGAAACTGGCCTAAAACGAGAGAGTGCTTTAAACAGCCTAAAGCATTTCCATGTGACTGAAAATATTGCTCCTGATGTCATGCATGACATCCTTGAAGGAGTAGGTCCATATGAAATGAAGTTGATATTAGGCTCTCTTATCTCTCAAAAGGTATTAACCTTAGACCAGGTTAATTACCGCATCACAAGTTATGATTATGGCTTCTGTGACGCTGTCAACAAACCATCTACAATTCGACCCCAAGAACTGAGAACACCTGAAAGTTCAAGAAACAGACAGCAGCGCAAATGTGGTGCCTGCTGCGACTGCTACCTTTAATGATCGGAGATCTTGTTCCTCAGGAAAACAAGTTCTGGGAGCTCTTGTTGCTTTTGTTAAATTGCATGGAATACATTTTTTCTCCTGCTTTAACACAAGATGGTTTATTATTTCTCAAACATCTCATCAACGAGCACCACAGCCTTTTCCTGGAACTCTTTCCTGAAAGACATCTGAAACCAAAGCATCATTTCATCCTTCACTATCCACATGCCATAAGGAGACTGGGCCCTCTGGTTCACTATTGGTCTATGTGGTTTGAGGCCAAGCATGGTTTTTTTAAAAGGCTTGCTCACATCACCTGCAACTTCAAGAACATCTGTAAAACAATGGCCTTCAGGCATCAAATGTTGCTCTGCTATAGCCTTTTGTCTGAACACTTATTTACACATCACAAAGAAGTTGGTCCTTGTTGCACCACTACACTTGCTTCCATTGAAGGATTTGATCAGGTCTGCCACAGATTTGGGGATACTCCGTCATTCACTGAAGTGTATCTACCCTCTTGGGTGAAGTGGAAAGGGACAGAATATTGTCCAGGAATGACCCTCCTTGTGTCTCATTCTCCAGATGGTGAACCTCAGTTTGGAACAATTCAGAAGATTGTGGTTTTTGAGTCTGTCATCAAGTTCAGTGTAAGGAAATGGGACACAGTAGGATTTGAAAGACACTATTTCGCATACTGTGTCATTCCCACTACTGTCATTGACTCCATTGATATTGACTCCATTGATGATTACCATCCTCTCCATGTTGTGAGGTCATACAAGGAAGGGGACAGCAACCGCTATGTGTCCATGCGATACAGGTTGTTTTAAATGTCCCTTTTTTCAGCTTGAACTTCCAAGGACCACGTTTTTTATTTATTTATTTATTTATTTATTTATCATTTTTCATTTATTTTTTTGGACTGATTGCACAATTTTGGAGATGCAAGCTTTTTTTTCTGAAGGAGGCTTACTTCACCATTTTTGTGACGAGAATACTTTTTGTACGGAAAGAAAACAAAAATAACGTTGTTATTCAACATTTTGCTTCAACCATGGCGCCATTTTGGAAAGTACCCGCGGTACGCACTTAGTGTACGCTGCTCTCCATCCGCTTTAATGACAATGCTATTTCTGTTTTCTTTCCATACAAAAAGTATTCTCGTTGCTTCATAATATTATGATTGAACCACCGATGGCAGATGGAGTACTCTGATGACATCTTTTATACTTTTCTGGACCATGAGTGTACATGGCACTCAATGGGACAGTCACAAGGAATTATACTAAAATATCTTAAAATGTGTTCAAAGGAGAAACGAAGCTTCTACAGCAATGGAACGACATGTGGGTAAGTGTTTATACAACTATTTTTCATTTTTGGGTGAACTAACCCTTTAAGCTTACATCCAAGCACTATTATGTGCAGAATAAATCTCAGTATGAAAAAAAAAAAAAAACGTCATAATGTAACTTTATATTTGTTATAAGGAATGAAACAATGTCCATCTAGGTAACCCTTTTTTCCATGCATTTTTATAGGAGCCACGACCAGAGGAGACCCAAAGTGGATCAACTTCCAGATCTCCTGTGGACCGACACTGAAGCAGAAAATCAGATGTTAGTGGAGAAAGTACCAACATTTGTAAGTGTTTTTGCCTTTCTGAGCTTTACCTTAATTTACTTAAGAGCAAGCACATTCAGGTGCAACACAGTAGGG
The DNA here is from genome assembly GCA_033026305.1 of Cirrhinus molitorella. Lineage (NCBI taxonomy): Eukaryota > Metazoa > Chordata > Actinopteri > Cypriniformes > Cyprinidae > Cirrhinus > Cirrhinus molitorella. Next base: position 25,884,758 of record CM065131.1, read on the forward strand.
ATGGCTTGATACCATAATTTTGAAATCGGTACAATACCAGAATGTAATACCTCGGTATCAATACTAAATAGATGCCACAGGTGACAAAATAACCAGCCTCAAAAGATAAGTGAATTGAAAACACGATGGGGGGGCACAATGCCGGCTCAACACCGTGACGTCTGTCATCCATCGATGGCCTCGTCTATCGACCCAACCCTAGTTACTCACCTGAAGTCTACTTACCTGTTGTTTGTTTGCTCTCCCAAGTCTCTGATCTCCTGCATCGAGCTGCTTGTCTCCAGTCATCAGCTCTGTGTCTAGGCATGTCCCGATCCGATCCTCCGATACCTTTTGTCATCAGGTGTGTGAATTCCCATTCAGCCGTATTTACCACACAGAACCGTTGTTCACTGACGAGCTGCGCAAATCTACGCTGATAATGAATGTGGTTTTGCGCAGCTCGTCAGTGAACAACGGCTCTGTGTGGTAAATACGGCTGAATGGGAATTCACGTACCTGATGGCATTTACCGTTCATTACAGAACAGGCTTTTACTGACAAAATGTGCAAAAGGTATGGGAGGATCGGATCGGGACATCCCTATCTGTGTCTCCATCTCCAAGTGTTGTGTGCTCTTCCTTTAAGAAAAGAACGATGGGGGGACACAATGCAGGCTCAACACCGTGACGTCTGTCATCCATCGATGGCCTCGTCTATCGACCCAACCCTAGTTACTCACCTGAAGTCTACTTACCTGTTGTTTGTTTGCTCTCCCAAGTCTCTGATCTCCTGCATCGAGCTGCTTGTCTACAGTCATCAGCTCTGTGTCTCCATCTCCAAGTGTTGTGTGATCTTCCTTTAAGAAACGAAAGAAAAGTGTTTACCTCTTCATCAAGGCCTATAAACGTGTGTGTGTGTGTGTGTGTGGTTTTCAGCTGTGTGCTCCATCTGCTATACTTCAGAACGCCTCACCAGAGTCCACTTCGGAATGCCTCTCCAGAGCTCGGCCAGGAGCTCAGCCCTTCTTTGTTTCCTGAGTCTCTTTCGCCTCTGGTGGTCCCATCCAGCTCCCCACTGTCTCATGTGTGTCTCATGTGCCACCTCATTTCCTGAGTCTCCTGCAGCTCCGCACCTCCAAGCGACCTCCAGTGTCACTTCACAAGATGCCCTACAGTGCCTGTTCCTCCAGATTGCCCTCAAGTGCCCACTTCTCCTCCAATTCATAAGTTTACCTAATAATTTGTGCTCTCATGTCCAGAAAACAATCCTCCATGAAATGCATAGCACAAACTTGCATATATGTGTTGTGCTGCTCTGGGACAGTGTTGAAAATGAAACTCAGCCACAGATTTCTTATGTTCTTAAAAAGTTTTGAAATTGCCTCCTGTAGCAACACATGATTTATAGCATTGCTTTGCCTACAGGTGCAGCAAGGTTAGGGTTAGTTGTTTAACCTTTATCTATTTTGTATGCAATGTAATGGCATGTTTCACTTCTACTGTTCTCTTTATTTATTGTTTATAATTTTGGGTGCAATGATAGTTTCATATATCTTGGTCTGTCGTCACATTTACAGGTTGCGCAGCAATATGGGAAGCGCTGCCACCAACAAGTGCTGTTCACAACAGCAGCATATAGAATATTGATTTGAGCCAAATTATTACGTCATACGTTTAAAATATAATATATATACCGTGCATCCCTACAGTACAATTTTGTCACATTTACAAAAAGTAACAATGGTTTTACTGATTTATTAGCTTATTTGTAGGGATGCATGATAAATCTGAAATATTTATATGTAAATATTTATATAAACACAGAATTGTCATTAATTTAGTAAATTTTTTTTAGTCCTGTATAGCCATGTTTAGTCAATTGTTTTAGTATCTACAGCTGGGTTTGATAGATTGCTTCTTTGTCTTTTATTTCAGAATATTTCTGAGGTACTAATGAGCAGCACTGAAGGCAAGGAAATTTTGGCCAGTCTTGAGAAGAATACTTTATCTTTAAATCAGCGAAGATGCATGGTCAGAATACTAGTTTCACACCTAATGAATCGCTTTGGAGAAAAGTAAGTATGCATTTGTCCATAACAAGTATATTTTATTGCATATACATAGTGGGATAAGTTTTACAATACATACAGTAGAGAACAGGGCTGGACTGGGACAAAAAATCGGCCCTGGCATTTTGGCCCTGACCGGCCCACATACGATCTAAATGCTACCCATCTTTGCAAGCCCTTGAATAAGTATACTAACTCCTATTCCATAAAAGCACTAAAGCCATATATGTGACCCTGGACCACAAAACCAGTCATAAGTGTCAATTTTTCAAAATTGAGATTTATATATCATCTGAAAGTTGAATAAATAAGCTTTCCATTGATGTATGGTTTGTTAGGATCGGACATATTTGGCTGAGATACAACTATTTGAAATCTGGAATCTGAGGGTGCAAAAAAATAAAAATATTGAGAAAATCACCTTTAAAGTTGTCCAAATGAAGTTCTTAACAATGCATATTACTTATTAAAAATTAAGCTTTGATACATTTACGGTACGAAATTTACAAAATATCTGGAACTTGATTTTTGCTTAATATCCTAGTGATTTTTGTCATTAAAAATATATACAGGTCCTTCTCAAAAAATTAGCATATTGTGATAAAGTTCATTATTTTCTGTAATGTACTGATAAACATTAGACTTTCATATATTTTAGATTCATTACACACAACTGAAGTAGTTCAAGCCTTTTTTTTGTTTTAATATTGATGATTTTGGCATACAGCTCATGAAAACCCAAAATTCCTATCTCAAAAAATTAGCATATCATGAAAAGGTTCTCTAAACGAGCTGTTAACCTAATCATCTGAATCAACTAATTAACTCTAAACACCTGCAAAAGATTCCTGAGGCTTTTAAAAACTCCCAGCCTGGTTCATTACTCAAAACCGCAATCATGGGTAAGACTGCCGACCTGACTGCTGTCCAGAAGGCCATCATTGACACCCTCAAGCAAGAGGGTAAGACACAGAAAGAAATTTCTGAACGAATAGGCTGTTCCCAGAGTGCTGTATCAAGGCACCTCAGTGGGAAGTCTGTGGGAAGGAAAAAGTGTGGCAGAAAACGCTGCACAACGAGAGGGGGACCTGCGGAAGCAGTGGACTGAGTCTGGAGTAGAAACATCCAGAGCCACCGTGTACAGGCGTGTGCAGGAAATGGGCTACAGGTGCCGCATTCCCCAGGTCAAGCCACTTTTGAACCAGAAACAGCAGCAGAAGCGCCTGACCTGGGCTACAGAGAAGCAGCACTGGACTGTTGCTCAGTGGTCCAAAGTACTTTTTTCGGATGAAAGCAAATTTTGCATGTCATTCGGAAATCAAGGTGCCAGAGTCTGGAGGAAGACTGGGGAGAGGGAAATGCCAAAATGCCTGAAGTCCAGTGTCAAGTACCCACAGTCAGTGATGGTCTGGGGTGCCATGTCAGCTGCTGGTGTTGGTCCACTGTGTTTTATCAAGGGCAGGGTCAATGCAGCTAGCTATCAGGAGATTTTGGAGCACTTCATGCTTCCATCTGTTGAAAAGCTTTATGGAGATGAAGATTTCATTTTTCAGCACGACCTGGCACCTGCGACTTAAGACTGGTTTTGTGCTCCAGGGTCACATATAGGAAATGGTGAAAGACACATTAAAAACTGAAAATTGTAATTTATTAATATAATAAAGCTATAATCCACACTGATGAATCCTGTGTGTCTGTGTGTTTGAGGGAGAAAGAGACATGATAAATTGTTGATCAGACTGTTTCCCATAGTATAGCATTAAATAAACTCTAAACTTACTTCAAAGGGGTGCTTGTGAACTTCTTGGATGAACCTTTAAAAGCAAAAGTCCCCCTGCTCCCTGCTCTTTCTCTCACTGACACTCTTCTTCTAATGATGCTATCTCAACCTGGCTCAAAAAGACATAAGGAGAGACTATATGTGGTGAATTATTGTTAACATAATGCAGTCAGGTACAGTATTAATATTCTCTGATAAAAGCAGTAATATACGAAATAGTCGTGTGGGTGTCTCACTTTCATTTCTGTATACATTTTTGTTTGGTCCTAAAAATACATTTACTCTACAGCCTAATTAAATAATGAACATAACAAAAACACTGCCTGCTGACTCACTGTTAATGCTGATTAAAAAAATAATGTTAAATAATAAAAGCAATGTATCAGAGACGATTAAAAAGTAAAACGCTTAACTCAACAGGGAAACAATTAATTTATTACAGTGCTATTCACCGTTATTTTGTGTTTTTGGCTCAATTTTATCAAGGGGTATCTACACTCCCCAGCAAGCAATTTTTGGTTTAAAAGATGTCTATTAGACGTTGAAACACAGCCCTGACGTCTAGGCTAAAACATGGCAAAAAATGGGCTGTCAGTGAAAAGTTAATAGACGTCTAACCATAGCCCAATAATAGACTAGACATCAGTTAGACCACTATTGAACGACTACATGTATACGTCTAATAGACAGTGAATATAGGTCTAGGCTAAAACAAGACTGAATTTGGGCTGTCAGTGAAAAGTTAATAGACGTCTAACCATAGCCCAAGACTAAACTAGTCATCAAATAGACAGCTAATGAACGCCTACATATATACATCTAATAGACAACAAAACGACAATCCATTTGTATGAACAAATATACAGCTTTTATTAAGAAAAATTATTTTAACAACTTTAGACAATACAAATGCATAAAAATTCTAAAGAATTATTGACAAAATAAAATGTTATAAATATAATACACTTAAATATAAAAATTATGATAGGGAATTTACTAACTAATGTTAACAAAAACATAAAAATGAAAAAAAATATATATATATTTTTTAAATAATTTAAGATGTTTAAAAGAAATAAATCTAATACAAATCAAGAGCATATTATCACACTTAACATTAAAACATTATGGATAAATGACAATGTAAAAAAATAACACTTTTGTTGGTTTATTTAACAAATAAAACAACCATAGTGAACAGAAATGATTAATTATTGTTTTTATATCTTTTATAAAATGCTTCCCCAACTGCATTCCTCAAATCCAACTCTGTTGCTGCCGGGAAGTTGGTCATCACAGCGTCTGCCAAATAAGAAAAAAAATAGCATAAGAAAAGCTTTTTTGACATAATTTTTGATGCATTTATTAACACTAATTGTGACAGAAAACAAAATTAAATGTTTTACTTTACATGTGGGGAATCTAGAATATATGAAACTTTCATTTTTTGCAATAAGTTACAATACAATAATAAACCTTTTCATGATGTTCTAACTTCTTGAGCTGCACCTGTATATTGTGTATCACCATTCAGTGTGTAAAAATGAGAGAAGCTCTCTGGTAAATGTTGTGTGTTGTATATACATACCTCTAATGACCTGAGAACAGTGCAGTCTTTTCAAATGCCGCCTCCTGCAGCAGACCACCCTCCTTCATGTTGAATTGAAAACCCTCAAATATAATACAGATTGAGGTGGTTAATAACTGCAGACAAAGTTTGACATTTCCAAATGACCAGTAAAGGATTTTAAAATTTCTGAATTGCATTGTAGCTTATTAAGTATTGACACCACAATATTTGATTAATGTGGCACGTTTTGAAGACTTTACCTGTCCAGAATCTTTCTGGTGCTGTCTTTGAGGTTTCTCCCTTTAATTCTCCCTTCAAAACTGTGACACCTGAATTACAAATGTCAGGAAGGTAGTATTACATGCGTCAGTGAACAAGTGTCCAAAATTGTCTGGCACAACTGATTTCATAACAACACAGTGATAGCTGCTGTAAATAAAAAGTAGCCCAGTACACACATTAAACTCCAATATACATGCAATAATAAATTCACCCCTGCAGTTTTTAATTGTTTTCTGATTGAACTGTTTAGTTTTTAATGCTGCATTGCACATCTTAGATATCTGCATTATTTTAATACTGCTGCAAACTTTTTAGAATTGATAATTTTAAATCATTCATATTTTTAAGCTTTAGTATCAATTTGGCTTCAAACTAAATCTTATTGTACTTGTAGAATGACAGATATTCAGTTAGCTCATGCTCTCTGTATGTAACAAGCCATTCGTCAGTCATAAATTCAATTCAATATAGTTAAAATAAATGATTGACTTTGTCAGAGATGAGAGCTTTTGTGAGGATTTTTTTTTACCATTGCTGCCTCGATCTCCTCATTTTCTATCCACTTTTCCAGATGTTGAAACTCCTATTCAGTTTATTCCTATTCATTCAGTGTGTTCACTGTATAATAGATTAATCTTTGTCAACGCTGTGTTTGTTCTATTGTTTGCCCTTTCACCTCTTTTTGCACTGTTTTACAACGATTGAGTTTGTAAACACGGACGAATTATAAACTTTAAAATTTATTATCCGTTACATTTTGCAATTCTCTGATCACATGAAAACTAAACCGTGGGCCTAGTCAAGGATCACTATCAACTACAATCTTCCTACACATAATAGCAAATAATACAGATAAACAATGAACACATGTCAAAATAAAAACACGGATACTTACAAGACCACGTAGGAATGTCCTTTATCGTTTGTCCCGTTGCTCTCAGACAAGTAAACTTAGTGCTGTCTCGTACAAAAACAAAATTCAAAAAGCTGAAATCGCGAGATCTCGCAGCGGTGATTCCTACTAGGTCCGTGTAACGCTTCACAATTCAATTTTCAATTTTGGATTCAAAAATGGAAAAACAGAAAAATGAAACCAAACGCCCATTTTTCAATTTTTGCAGTTACATGAAGGATCGATTATTCAAATTTTCTCTTCTTTTTTTCAACTTTACTTTTGCTAAACTATGACTTTTTAAATGATAAATGAATAAATGAATTCCAAGCGATTTATATACTTTCTTCTTTTTCTTGCGCTTTGTGCTGTGGGCTGTACCATTATTGCCGGGTGAGGGGGGGACTTAAGCCGACTACAGTACGTTTGCGGTGCGTACGCACACTCTACAGACAAGCAGAATAGACGCAGAAATCAAAGTAAATTCATTAGATTATTATTGAATTAAACAATAACATAAATTTTATTAATTAATACATTTATTTTATAATAAATTAATAAAATGTACTGCATATACAGTGAAGCAGATGAGCCCCATTAGCTAAACGTTAGCAACGGCTATGGCTTCGTTCTTATTATATTCGTTTTTAGTTGAGGTTTATGGAGGTTAGCGTGTCTAAAATTATAAAATGATAAAGGTCTCGACACCGCTGCCGTGCGCTTAGAGCGCGCGCGTCCTCGTTTCAAGGAAGGACTTTACATTTACATTTAGTCATTTAGCAGACGCTTTTATCCAAAGCGACTTACAATAGAAGCAATCAGAGCAACAAGAGAGCGACAGTGTATAAGTGCTGTGGCAAATTTCAGTTAGATAAACACGATAAGTCTTGCAAGGGTTTTTTTTTTTTTTTTTTTTTTAATATAGAAAACTGAAAAGAGTAGGAAAGTGCTAGTGTCAATTGGTCAAGTTCTGCCGAAAAAGATGGGTTTTCAGACGTTTTTTGAAGATGGCCAATGACTCAGCTGAACGAATTGAGATGGGTAGGTCATTCCACCAGCTGGGAACAGTCCACAAAAAGGTCCGTGAAAGTGATTTTGAGCCTCCTTGGGATGGCACCACAAGGCGTCGCTCATTTGCAGAACGCAAGCTTCTGGAGGGGACATAAGGTTGGATTAGACAGTTTAGGTATTCTGGTGCAGTGCCAGTGGTTGTCTTGTAGGCAAGCACCAGTACCTTGAATTTGATGCGAGCAGCTACTGGCAGCCAGTGCAGTCTGATGAAGAGAGGTGTGACATGGGCTTTCTTCGGCTCATTAAAGACCACTCTTGCTGCTGCATTCTGAATCATCTGCAAAGGCTTGGAAGTGCATGCAGGAAGGCCCGCCAAGAGTGCATTACAATAGTCCAGTCTGGAGAGGACAAGAGCTTGGACAAGAAGTTGTGTAGCCTGCTCTGATAGGAAGGATCTGATCTTCCTAATGTTGTACAAGGCAAATCTGCAGGATCGAGCTGTAGCAGCAATATGGTCTGTGAAGGTTAACTGGTTGTCCATCACAACTCCAAGATTCCTGGCTGTCCTAGAGGAAGTTATGGTTGATGAATTTAGCTGTATAGAGAAGTTGTGATGAAGCGCGGGGTTGGCTGAGATCACAATCAGTTCAGTCTTAGCAAGGTTGAGCTGAAGATGGTGTTCTTTCATCCAGCCAGAGATGTCGGTCAGACAAGCTGTGATGCGAGCAGGAACCGTGGGGTCATCTGGATGGAAGGAGAAGAAGAGTTGCGTGTCATCGGCATAGCAGTGATAGGAAAAAGCATGCTTCCGAATGACAGAACCTAACGATGACATGTAGATGGAGAAGAGCAGTGGTCCAAGCACTGAGCCTTGAGGAACTCCAGTAGCAAGAAGTTGTGACTCAGAAACTTCACTCCTCCAAGCCACCTTGAAGGACCTACCTGAGAGGTAAGACTTGAACCATTGGAGTGCGGTTCCTGAGATGCCCATCTTCATGAGGGTGGACAGGAGGATCTGGTGGTTGACTTTGTCAAATGCAGCAGACAGATCCAGTAAAATGAGTACTGAGGATTTGGATGCTGCTCTTGCCAATCTTAGGGCTTCAGTGACTGAGAGCAGGGCAGTCTCAGTTGAGTGGCCACTTTTGAAGCCAGACTGGTTTATGTCCAGGAGATGGTTCTGTGCAAGAAAGATAGAGAGTTGGTTGAATACTACTCGCTCAAGTGTCTTAGCGATGAATGGGAGAAGGGATACTGGTCTGTAGTTTTCTAAAAGTGCTGGATTTAGAGTGGGTTTCTTAAGCATTGGTATGACCCGAGCCTGCTTAAATGCTGTAGGAAATGTGCCAGTGTGGAGCGAGGTGTTTATGATGTGAGTAAGTGCTGGAATAACAGAGGTAGAAATGGCTTGGAGAATGTGAGTGGGGATAGGATCAAGCGGACAGGTAGTAGGATGATTGGAAATAATAAGTTTGGAGACGTCAGTCTCCATGAGTGGAGAGAAAGAGGAGAGAGTGTGAGTATTTGCTGTTGTGAAATTTGTATCAGTATGTGGTGTGGAAAATTGGTCGCTAATTGTTCTTGTCTTATTAATGAAAAATGTTGCAAAGTCATCAGCTGTAAGAGTTGATGTAGGAGGGGGAAGAGGAGGACAAAGGAGAGAAGAGAATGTTTTAAAAGGTGTGCGAGAATCGGGACAATTATTAATTTTGTTGTGGTAGTATGTTGATTTAGCAGTGGAGACATCTGCAGAGAATGAAGAGAGGAGTGACTGATACGCACTAAGGTCATTAGGGTTGTGTGATTTGCGCCACTTCCGCTCTGCAGCCCTGAGTCTAGAACGATGTTCACGGAGAACATCGGACAGCCAGGGAGCAGCGGGTGTGGTGCGTGCTGGTCTAGATAAGAGGGGGCAGAAGTTGTCTAGACAGGCTGATAAAGTGGAGCAAAGAGTGTCAGTAGCAGTGTTAGTGTCCAGTGCTGAGAACTGAGAGGGTGGAGGAAGTGTGGATGAAACCATAGACGATAGACAGGAGGTAGAAAGTGTGCGTAGATTACGCCTAAAGGTGACTTGCGGTGGAGTGCGTGTTGTGTCTGTAGCCAATGTGAGGTCAGAGGTGATAAGGAAGTGGTCTGAAGTGTGCAGCGGAGTAACTAGAGTGTTGGCAGTTGAACAGTAGCGAGTGTAGATAAGGTCCAATTGGTTACCTGATTTGTGAGTAGCTGTGGTAGATACTCGAATGAGGTCAAATGAAATAAGAAGAGTATTGAAGTCTGTAGCTTGGAGTTTTTCTAGATGGATGTTGACTTGTGTTCTATAGTTCGTTCCTGTGGAATTGTTACATTCTTTTTGTGTTCACGCTATATTTGTCGTTTATATTGTTGCTTAGAGAAAGTGTTGAAAACTGTAGCAATCATCTCATGCGCTGTCTGGCCAAATGCTACAATGAATCAGATTTGACTATCAGTGGGCTACAAATAGACCATCTGACTACGAGCTAAATCTCGGCTACGCACAGGCTATGAACAGAACATGTCAAAGAAATCAACCAACACATTCTAAATGCTGCTGACTTTGCTTACATGATGGAATATACTACAACTCACAAGTTAGTTTGCCAAAAAACGACATGTATCCAAGGTTATTTGGGCTAGAAGGGGGTTACACATAGCCGGACTATATCGGGTCTATAGGTAACCGAGACGGTGAAATGACGGCTATTGCTGGGTATTTCGGCTATGACTGAAGCGCAGGGCGGCGGTAGCTGGGAGGAGTTCCCCACCGAGCACGTCTTAGCTCGTGCACAGAGCCAGCACAGTTACGGTGGAAACGGAATAACCGAGACTGTTTGAATTCACGTGAATTACTTCTGTTTAATGTTTAGTTTGTACTTTTAATGTTATCATGCACGTGCTCCGGGCGTCGGGTGGTATTGCCGCCTGGGTGGTGGTGGTGATAGCCCAGCAAACACAGAACGTTCCCCTAACGTTCCCATATGGTTCCCATTTGGTTATTTTTTTGGGAACCAAACGAGAACGTTCTAGGAATGTTCTCTGTAGGTTCTCTTTTTAATAACCTATAAAGAACGTTCCCAGAACATTCCCTGCAGGTTATTTTTTATAACATTTTATAACCTAAAAAGAACCTTCCCAGAACGTTCCCTGTAGGTTATTTTTAGTTTTTTTTTTTAACCTACAGAGAACGTTCCCAGAACGTCCCCTGTAGGTTATTTTTAGGTTTAATTTTATAACCTAAAAAGAACCTTCCCAGAACGTTCCCTGCAGGTTATTTTTTGTTGTCATAACCATGGTAATTAAACTTTGCAGATGTTTCTGTTTATTCTAATGCTGAAATGTGTATTTTTATTATAAACAAACTATTTTTGCAGAATTTCATGTCTGAAAAAAGTTTTTAATATATTCAAAGTGGCCAAATCGCATTAGAATGATAATATAAGTAAAATTTTATAGATAAAAATAAGGTTAGTCTGAAAAACATAACATACACGGTTTATTTCTGCGCGCCTCTGATCTGCACGCGCGTCTCCAGATATTAACGGTCACTTCGTTCTAATATTCGTTGATCGATCTCTTTAATAAATAATTACTTATAATTAATATATACGAGTGTAAATATTGTGATTTAACTACAAAACTATAAAAATTCAAAGTTTAATAATAATTATTTTTTTAGTTGTTTATGTTCTAGTTCTGCATGTTTATTTATATACGTGCTGCGTGACTGTGACGTGCGCGCTGAGTCACATTCAAGCACTGCAGCGGAGGGAATAACCATGGAAACGGAAAAAAAAAACAAAAAAACAAACAAAAAAAATAACCATGGAAACGAGGCGGCAATACTCCAAATGACTAGCCGTAACACCCGGTCTATCGCAGCTGCTTTTACCGATTTCAGGTGAGTTCAGTTCCTAAAATAACACAGATATTACATAAAACTGCTCCTGACTCTTTTCTTACTTGTAACTGACATGTTTCTGTTGAATATTTACTTTATAGAAATAGTTTAGTGTCTTCGAGAAAGTCCGTTAGCATCTCAGCTGTTTTCAGACCCGGTAAGCTAATTCTTTATATTGAGCTCTCATTAATGAAAGCTTTGACTTTTAATCGCATCTTTATGTGTAGATAAGAGGTTTTGATAGTTTTGTAAAGGTTTTGCCGACAATCTGTCAATTCATCAACTGAATAGAGTTCAACTGTGATTTAATCTTTGAACTAACTCTCTAAGCTCTAAGATATCTGAATTTCAGAAGGGAGCTGCTGACAGATGTAGGAAACATGGGTAAGCTGCATTTTCCCACTAACATTACATAATTGTTTAGAATACCATATGTCGGCTAAACATTTCTTTTTTAATATTTCAAGATGGTTTTGACATCCTTTGATCAGCCCAGTCTTAGGTGTCACATGATTATTCAGAAACATCTAATTTGCAGCTCAAGAACTATTTCTGATTCATGTTTTGTTTTTTTCCCTCAAGATTTGTTGCTGAATATAAAGTTTAAAATGGGCGGTGTTTATTTGAAACAAAATATTTACTTTACTCACTTCTCATCAATTGAATGCATCCTTGCTGAGAAAAATATAAATGTCTTAAAAAATCTCTGACTGCAAACTTCTGAACAGTATTGTACACTACCATTTGAAGGCTTGGAGTGTATTTAACAATGAATCCTGAATAAAAAATCAGTTTACACTAAAATATTTATCAACATCTGTTTTTTACATTTATAGTAATCAGAAATGTTTATTGAGAAGCAAATAAACATATTAGAATTAATTTTGGAGGATCATGTGACACTGAAGACTGCTGAAAATTCTGCTGTGATCACAGCAATAAATTACAAATAAAGACATAGTTCTCTAGAATAGTATTATCATTTCACAGTGATACACATTCAGACACACTCTGTTTAAATATAGATTAAAAATGCATCTTTTTAGCCTAGTATTCACATGAAACATTTCAGTACACATTTCATGCTGAAATAGTTATAAGTGCAAATGATCATCTTCTGCATGAACAAATATGAACAGCATCTATGCTAATCATTGTCCTTCTGTTTTCGTGTTTCTATCTTTCAGGTTTCCCATCCCAATGTTACTACAGTTTGGATCCAGCCTTACTCGTGGTGACTTCAGATGTTGGCATTAAGACTCCAGATGTTGGCAACTATAGATGGACATACAAACCCAACAATATTATGTATTATAATCATTGCCTTTAATCATAAGCTTGGTGATTTTCAACCTGCTTTGTATTGTTACTAATATATGTGAACAAACAATGTTTAATCTTTCTCTGAGTTCCATTTATATTACATATTTTGTGACAATATAAAGTGGATTTAAATTCAACAGACTTACCCTTTAATAGTTATCTGTTTAATTGAGCATGACATTGAACAAATAACTTGTATTGTTATAAAGTTCTATGATTCTGGACCACAAAACCAGTATTAAAGGATTAGTTCACTTTCAGAACAAAAATGCACTGATAATGTATTCATCCCCTTGTCATGAAAGATGTTCATGTCTTTCTTTCTTCAGTCATAAAGAAATTATGTTTAAATGCAGCTTCAAAGGACTCTTAAACGATCCCAAGTGAGGAAGAAGGGTCTTATCTAGTGAAAAGATTGATTATTTAAAAAATTACGATTTAAATACTTATTAACCTCAAATGCTATTTTTTTGTAAAGGGTGTTCTGCATGTTTACTTTGTAAATACTGGGTCAGTATTTCTGCTATGATGCATGAAGTTGGAGGAGAAAATCTGTTGGGAGTTTTTTGACATACCCTAACCGTCACAAACTGGAAAAAACAGGCAGACCTAGACAAGACAAGCTTTTGAGGTTAAAAAGTAAGTTGTTGTAAAAAAAATAACCAAACATTTCACTAGATAGATTCTTCTTCCTCAGCTGGGATCATTTAGAGCCATTAGAAGCTGCATTTAAACTGCATTTTGGAAGTTGAAACTTGGCACCATAGAAGTCAACTATATGAAGAAAAATCGTGTAAAGTTTTCCTTAAAAAAACATAATTTCTTTATGACTGAAGAAAGAAATACATTAACATATCGGATGACAAAGGTGGTGAGTACATTTTTGTTTTGTAACAGTAGCCAAGCATACGCTGTCAATGGGTCAAACAATTTGGGTCAAAATTATACTTTTTTCTTTTATTCCAAAAATTATTAGGATATTAGGTTAAGATAATGTTCCATGAATATATTTTGTAAATATCTAAAAACTTATTTTTTTATTGGTAAGAAAAAAAATTTGAACAACTTTTTGCTTTTTGCACACTCAGATTTGTATAATTAATAATTGTATCAAGTGTATTTTTTTCAACAGAAAGCTTATTAATTCAGCTTTCAGATGATGAATACATCTCAATTTCAGCAAATTGACCCTTATGACTGGTTTTGTGGGCCAGGGTCAAATATGGACATTAATTTGTTGCCAGAAGGTGCTCCCCATTGAGTCACAGTTACTTGAAACATGCATTTTCTAAAGCTATATTGATTGTGAAAAGCACTTACTTACAGTTATCCGTGAAAGAATGGTAGCAATAGTAAAGTTTGTAGTTACTACACTACCAGTCAAAAGTTTGGACACGCCCTCTCATTTAATGTTTTTTAAAAGTCTCTTATGTTCATCAAGGCTGCATTTATTTGATCAAAAATACAGAAAACAGTAATATTGCAAAATGTTATTACAATATAATTTTTATTATTATTTTAATATACTTTACAATATAATGTATTTCTGTGCAAAGCTGAATTTTCATCAGCTATTACGCCAGTCTTAAGTGTCACATGATCCTTCAATAATCATTGTAATATGCTGATTTATTATTAAAATGATCAATGTTGGAAACATATGCTGCCAAATATTTTTTTGCAACCTGTGATTATTTTTTTTTTTTCAGGATTCTTTTAATAAATAACAGCATTTATTCAAAATACAAATGTTTTCTAAAATCTATGCTATAACTTTATTAATTTAACACATCCTTGGTGAATAAAAAATATATATTTTCTTTTAAAAAAGAAAGAATAGAAACGTAATGACCTCAAACTTTTGAAAAGTAGTGTATATTGTTAGAAAACCTTGCTATTTTAAATGAATGCTGTTCTTTTTTAACCTTTTATTGAAAAAGTATCACAGGTTCCAAAAAATATATTAAGCAGCTCAACTGTTTTCAGCACTGATAATAAATCAACATATTAGAACGATTTTTGAAGGATCCTGAGACTGCAGACTGGAGTAATTATTCTGCAAATTCAACTTTAATTACAGATATAAATTACATTTTAATGTATATTAATATAGAAAAACATTGATTTACATCGTAATAATATTTAATATTATTATATATAATAATATTTCACAATATTACATTTTTGTCTGTATTTTTGATCAAGTGAAAACAGCCTTGATAAGTATAAGAAACTTATTTAAAGTTTTGTATTTTTTTGGCCAAACTCTTGACTGGTAATGTGTATGTTTTACTACTATGGTGTTATGTAGTTACTGTGGAAAAATCATCTGAAAGTCGCATTGAAAAAAAAAAACAAAAACATCTGATTTACTGTAAATGCATTTGTATATGTAATCTGTTCATTGAAAGTGTGATTGTACGTGTCTTTGATACATTATTGTGCGCAAGGGCATTTAGCGAATTGAACTGTTTATGAACCACAGTGGACCGCCAGCAGAAAGTAAATATAAACCAGCGGATCGTCTGCGGACCGCTGTCGGAAAAGAAAAAACATATTAAAAGACATTTCAGCTCATTTAATGCTCAGTATGATGGTCTAATGTGCTTTGATTATCTGATTAAACACTAAAAAACAAGACATTGGTTTGTAGTGATTATTGAGGTCCAAATTTGTCTTCCATGCCGGGACGTCGGACTGCTGGATGACTACCGACGTGCAGCAGCGGTATCGGACTGATGAGGTTAGGAGAACGTTCTGGGAACCTTCAAAGAACTTTCAGGGAACCTTCTAGGAACATAAATAGAACGTTCCCTATTGGTTTGCCAGGAAAGTTTTCTTAACGTAAATAGAACGTTCCCTCTAGGTTAGGGGAACGTTGCGGGAACGTTCTCGGAACGTACCCAGTAGGTTCCCGGAACGTTCCCCTACGTTAAGAAAACTTTCCTGGCAAACCAACAGGGAACGTTCTCGGGAACATTCCGGGAACGTTCTGGGAACCAAAAACTAACGTTCCGGGAACGTTCTGGGAACCAAAAATTGTTAGCTGGGAGGGCGCCCCGTTCTTGGCTGCGGCGGCCGCGATGACCGTGAAGACCACCGCGGCGCCGAAGCCCATCTCCTCGCCATGATTGCGGTGGAAACGGAATAACAGAGACTGGTCGATAACACGTAAATTACTTCTTTTTAATCTTTAATTTGTACTTTTAATGTTTGTTAAACGAGTTTAAATAGGCAATATGTGTACATTAAAACGATAAATGCTGTAAATGATAAAGGAAAATAAAGGAAGTTATCGTGCAAACCAGTGGTTTACAAAAGTTTAGACGGTTTAAGTTAGTCTGCAAACATTATTTCATATGTATAAAGTAAAAAGTATAAAGTATTTCATAATTTCATATGTATAAAGTAAAAATAAGCTATATTATAATAAAAACTAATCAACCCATTAACTGAGTTAAATCAACCCATCATGATGGGTTAAATAAACAACCCAATTTGCTGGGTAAAAAGAACCCCAAATGGGTTCTGTCCTATATTTACCCAGCCCTTGGGTTAAAAACAAACCAAATTGGGTTGTTTTTAACCCAGTGTTTTTTAGAGTGCAGTAGCCTACAACAATGATGAATAGAGATCACTCTTGGATATAAGTACTAGCATAAGCTACTGCTATTTAATTATATATATATATATATATATATATATATATATATATAACCTGTAATCCTCATAGGCCTACATCTTCTTTTAGGTTATTCAAAAAGATTACGTCTAAATAGCCTACCTTAAAATAGTCTTATATTCAAGTTTAGTCGGAAGATCAAAGTTGACATTACAGTGCAGAGATCACGGTACAGTACAAAATCATTGTTATCTGTGAAGCTTCAAATTGAACACTAAAAAAGAATAAATGTCCCTAGCTGGTAGAATGACAGCAATGCAGGATCATCTGACACAGAAAGGCGAAAGGAAAAAAAGTGAGTGTCCTCTTGCCACCCTCTGGGCAGGTAGTATAAAAAGAGTGAGCTCTTCTTAACAAACGAACCACTGGTGTTTGGGTTTCAGAAGAGAGCTTAAACAGGTATGTGAGTCTGAATTATGGTCAGTGTGAACTTTAACGAATGTTTCTAAATTTCTATCTATTTTGCGTTTCTGTTAATCAATTTTTTTAATATATACAGGATTTATTTATATATTCAGGGTAGGCTATATAAATTAATGTATATTCATCACATAAGTAGTCTATAATTATTAAATGTATAGCATGAATACTAATACTGGTCTGTTCAATACTGCAAAAACGCTGTTTAAAGTAAATGTATTGCTTACATTTTCATGTATTTATTTATTTATTTATTTATTTTTAATTTACATACAAAAGACAAGTGTGACCACATATGGCATGTGTATTTTATTTATTTTTTTGCAGAAGGGATACAGTATCTTCAGGTATCTTTGCTTTGTGAGTCTATCAGGATGCGGCACCTGCGGCTGCAGCTTCACCTGTCGCTCACTGTTTGTATTTTGCTGTGGCGTTCCGCAGGTACGGGCTTTTATTCATGTATTCTTTCAGTGATTTTAACGGTTTTGCGTGTTTTCATATCATTGTTGTCATCCTTAAAGCGTGACTGAATACGCCTAGATTTTATTGACTGTTTTGCTAATCTACGTCGTGACAGGAGCGCAGCTTGTCAGCAAAGTGACCCCAAAATACGGAAGCATCAATGGCGGAACGAGACTGACCATAGAGGGTCAAGGTAGCCTATTTTTTTTTTTTTTTTTTAAATCTAATATGTTCTTAAATAAATCCTGTTTCTGTTTAAACAGTCTCTAATAACGTTGGTGATTTTTTTTCCTTCAGGTTTTGCACAAGCCAGTCAATTTAATCTCAATGCCAATGACCCAAACTCTGGAAACACTGTGACGCTGGTGTCCCGTACCAGGTCTGTTCCCTGTGATGTCGAGAAAGACTCCACTCACTCCACTAAGATCATGTGTTATACGAGGTGAGCAATCAATCAGTGTACTGTATTTTAGTGCGCCGGTCCTAATAAGATTTTTAGCATAGCCTCAAATGTGAATCCAATATAGGGAAGACTAGGGCTGTACATTAATGTATGAATGTAAATTTTGACTAATTTTTAAACTGAGGAGAAGTGAAATAATTCGGCCTAGATCAACTTCTCTCAACCAACCTCAGGATCAGGAAACATAGACCACATACCCTGTGGAAGAAATTCTAAATGTCTTTTTCATATTGTTCCAAACCTAAAAAAAACTTTTCTTCTGTGGAACACAAAAACAGACATTTTGAAGAATACCCAATCAATAAAATAGCCACAAGAGATTTGGAAGAGAAAATCATTTATTCACTGAAAAATCATCAATCTTTTTTGCTATTCTAAATGATCATATAATTTTATTTATTTAAAAAAAAAATCTGTTGCATTTTTAAATTGCTTTGATTGTGGAACATGTTTATTATAGCAATTTAAAGGCATAGTTCACCCCCCAAAAAAACGTGAAATTCTGCCATCTTTTACTCAGTTTTTTTCTAAACTGTATGACTTCTGTCAGTATTTTTTGTTCATAAACCATCGCTTGAAACTATGCTCTGTCTGTTTGTGATATACAAATTTTAGTTCCTTGAAATAGCTGGACTGCATAATGGTGTGTGATTTTACATCTTTTAGAGCTATGCCAGAAGATAGTTATGAGGTGCGTGTCACCGTGGACGGCGTGCCAATTCCTGAAAATCGCATTTGTAATGGATGGCAGTGGTATAACTGGTGGTGCATGTTCTATGTAAGACTTTATTGTGGTCCTTATTAAAACATATACTCTTATCCTGTCTGTAAAATGTTACAATATATTTGCAAAAACTTCTTTTCTACAGCCCTACTATTATCGTACACCCAGCATTCAAAGTATCCTTCCGCTTTCAGGTCCCCCAGGTGAGTTTGCTTTGTTTTTATTATTACTCTGTGCCACTTTAGTTTATAAAAATTACAACTTTCATTATAAAAAAAAAAAATAAAATTAGGGACTGTGGTGACACTGCGGGGAAGAATCTATACTGACGTATATGGAAGCAACACAGACAAAAGTTCAAATGGACTGGATGTGAGATTTTTGAGGTCTGGAACTATTTAATACACAATGGAAAAATATAGCTGAATGGTAAATCTATTCTTTGTCTTGAGATAAGATGTGTTTGCTTTGAACAGGGCGTATATGGGAGGCATGCCTTGTGAACTTCTGAAACCCAATTCAGATGAAAAGTAAGTATTTTTCAGTTGGTTTTAATCATAGGTTAACATTAAATATGAATGCACCCCTCCACAAATAAACATTATGTTTTTTGTTTTTTTTTAGGTATGGCCTCTATTTGGATTCTGATACCAGCCAATGGGGATATATGAGCTGTAAAATGACTGGAACATATGTTGGTGAGGAGACATCAAGAATTATTCATTCGCTATAGATTTGTTGTTCAAGAATTATTCATTCACTATAGATTTGTGTTGGATTAAATATTAAATGTCATTGGCTTGGTTTTCAGGTCATCACAACCTCAGTTACATTCTCGACAGTGAATTTGGGAGGTCAGTGGAAGTTTGATTTTACTTTACTACATTTTATATAAAAGTCTCAACATGTTGTTGACAGAAAGGTACACAAAATACATATTTGCATTTTTCAGGAGCTTGCCCGACTTGGGGGTTTTCAGCGTCTCAGCACTGAACAAGCTTTCCATGTTCCAGACATATGCAGGTGCAAAAACATTTATTTTACACAAATAATGTGATTGCATGTACAAAATCATATATATATATATATATATATATATATATATATATATATATATATTATTATTATTATTATTATTATTATTTATTTATTTTTTTTAAACTTGGCCTGCATGTGATGGTCTTTTTCAGAGGTGACAGGGGTTTCTCCTTCTGAGGGCAGTTTATTTGGTGGCACTTTACTGACCATTCAGGGACACTACTTTGATGAGACTGACAAGCCAGCTATGGTCTTAGTAGGAGGTATATACATTAAAATATATATTATATACATGAAATTAATAATAAATCATTATATAAATTACATTTACACATAGGAAATAATTACAATATTTTTATATGTAAAATTCATTGTTATTATTTAAAATGTATTATTATTATTATTTTTTTTAATCAGGTCGTGAATGTCAGATTCAGAGTGTTTCAAATGAGAGGATAATCTGCATAACTCCTAGTTATGAAAGAAACAATATGACAGTGTTTCCTGGTGAGAACCTTATCTGATATCTGATCTCTTGTGGTGACGTTATATTTCTGTCATCTTTTCCATAATCAGTGTTTGCATGACTGTGGAATTCTGCATTTCATACACGAGAACATCTAACTCTGTCACTGCTGTAGTGTCACATGTTATCTTAACCAAAACCATGATCCTCGTTTGTCACGTAGCCATTTTCTCAGAATAACACTGTATATCAGAGCCCATCAAACATTTATCACAAAAATGTTTTAACATTTAATGTTTTAACAGGAACTGAGTTTTAACAGTTCCTTTGTAGTCCTTTCTTTACGAATTATTGTGATTTTTAATAAACAAATGAATAATTGTTACATAAATATTATGTGTGAATTAGAATAAAATGCATTTTAATTTTATCAATTTAATCTAACACCTGCCCTGAAAAATATTTACTGAAGTAAAGGGTTTGACAAGAAGCTCTGGTCACTTTTATATACTATTTATTAAATTACATTACATTTAATGAGTCTCATAAACAGTATTGTTCTTGAATGGATGATGGATAAATTGTGTTTATAGGTGGCAGAGGATTTAAAATGGAGATGTGGAACAACTCTAATCCGAGCCTTCTAGAGGATGTCCTGAAGTATGATTCCAGCAGATCTGGATATTCGGTCCAGTGGATTGATTCACTGTCCTATGTGTGGCCCACTGAAATTGATAATTTTGTGGCACGAATGAGTGGTTTCTTTGTTCCGATGGAGACCGACAACTACTATTTCCGAATCAAAGCTGACGATCGGTGCCAGCTGTATTTCAGCAAGACAGGTCTTCCGCAGGATAAGGTACCTGAATGACAGTAAAATGAATAAACCATTTCATAATTTCAGTAGTTGTCAATGCAAGTAATTAAATAGAGGTTAATAACTTCCAAGCATATTTTAATATATGCGATATTGGTAAAATACAATATAGTTTTTTTTTTTTTTATATATATATATTTTTAATCACAAATATGTTTTGTTTACAGGTCAAGATTGCATCTCAGCCTTACTATCAAAATAGTTTTTTTTACTTTACCTCCCAAATGTCAGAGGTCATGCACTTGGAGAAAGGAAAACCGTAAGTGAAGTTTTTCAAATAATACATGATCAAAAAGTCATAAATGTACTGTATACTCTCTATGTTTATCCCAATCTTGGATCTAAAATCATTTTCCGCACAAGAAACATCTTTCAATGTGCTACAGATACTACATTGAGATTCTAGTGCAGGAATATGGAGTTGCAGCATCAGTGGATGTGGCTTTTTTCAAAGAGAGCAGTCCTTTCATGGCCAAGCAGACAACAGAAGCTGTAAATGAGAAACAGCAGATTAGTGCAAGCTATGATGTACTACCTGAAAAACAGGTAGGTGAGCTCACAGGAGCACTTTAGGAAGTGATTTTCTGGATAAGATAAAGGGAAACTCATTTTTTGAATTACACCTGTAGAAACTCAAGAGATATGGGCTCCTCTGTGTGTGTTTGCTTTTTATTCTTTGTTGTTTTAGGTGGTTTGCTTCGAGGGATGGATGCCAATAAACCCTGTAAATGAAGTGCAGACTCTGAGAATCAGCAGCAACTGCTTCTCTCTGAGCAACTGCGAATACACATACTACTTCCTAGCGTATGGAGGTCTTAAAACAGGTGCATTAGTTCACATAACTATCAATGTGTGCTTGATAAAGCTAGAAGGTCTAATTTTCATGTGCTTTTAGTTTTTGCATCTACACTGTGCTACCACTAGAAGATGGGTTTTTGTTTGCATGTTTGTAATGTTTGTTGGAATTGCTCTGCATGCTTTAGGACCGATCCCAGTTAGTGCTTCAGCAGTGGAGTTGCAGAATGCTCTGAATGATTTGTGGACGATTAAACCAGACAGTGTTACAGTCACAAAGCAAGAAATGGACACTGAGGCATTGTACAATGTGACATTTAACTCTAACAGAGGTGAAATAAAAAAAATGACCACTATTCTTTGACTGATTACTATTAAAATATGTGCATGCTTTAACAACCAATTACAAATGTACATTTTCTTTTATATGTTTTGTAATTTCAGCAAGTCAATTTTATAACTGCATTAATTAAAACCTAATGTTTTTACTTGATAATTGGCTAATTATAAGATGCTTAAAAACATTCCTGCATGTAAAATACTGTAATACACTGTAAAAACTGTACATACTGTAAAATACAGAAAAAAAAAACACTACGGAAAAAACTTAAGTTTTATACTATAAAATGTATATTTTGTTCTGTAAATGTGTTTACAGTTTTTTTTTTTTTTTTTTTTTTTTACATTTTACATTTTTTTCTCATAAACTTTCTGGTAAATATAAACATTTTATGTTGTTTATGAAGTTTGCCAGCACATTAAAAAGTATTATTAATATGTTTCCTAAAATTGTCGAATTATTTCAGGCAACTTTGAGGATCTTGAAATATTTAGCATGGACTCCAATACGAACATCACAGTTAGTGAGGATGTGAAAGGACAGGCCAGCCTACAGACGTTCACACTGCTGTGGGGTGGAGTTCCATCCCTCCCTTTGCCTTTCAGTGCTTCTGAAACTGAGGTTTTCCTTGTTTTATATTTCTTAATATTTACCATAAAATAAAATACAGTATGTGAACAAAACATTTTTCTTTTCTACATGGGGGTTGCATCTGTTTTTTCATTAAAGGTGCGCTTGGCACTAGATGCGATGGTCACCGCTAAATGTCCAGCAGAGATTCCAACCACAGAGAACACTAATGTGAAATTTGTCAGAGATTATGAGACCACCACAGGGGTAAACAAAGCTACAAAAGCTCATAATCATGTACTATATGTTCTATATGCATGTAACAACCTATTTCAAGTCAAGTTAGCCTAGTGACATTACAGAATTGCAACATGATAAACAAATTATTTTGTTGAAAACATCACCTTGTAGAGATTTCTTCTGGTCAAAACAGTTTTCAGGTGATCTAAGCCGTAGAGGGGTCCAGGTCACTGATTCGGAGGCTTTCTGTGGCCGCTGGTCTCTGAAGAACCCAGAGATTTTGTTCAATGCCAATGACATTACAGCGTCAGGAACAACCTACGGTGCAGTACCTCTACAAACGTACAACACGGTAAGCACGATCCAACACCTCAGTATCTCATCTTCATTACTTTTTCATGGATCAGAATGTTTTTTCCCTTTTACAGTACATTTCTAATGTCATCCCATTTTGTATGTTTATTTTATTGTAGCTCTGCTTGGCCTACAAAGGGCGTCTGGTGAATGAACTGGGAATTTTGTTTAGCTACCAGGGGAATACTTTTCGAGAGGAGAATATACGCATCTCTGTGCAATTTGATTCAACAAATGAGTAAGTTTAATGTACTGAATAAACACAAAGTTATCTATGAAAGCCATTAAATAAAGAAAAGGGTAACTGGGACTTTTTGTCTCATGATTCTGTCTTTTTTCTTGCAATTGCAAGTTTATATCTTGCAATTCTGACTTTTTTCCCAGAATTGAGAAAGTCAGAATTACGAGATATAATCTTGTGAGTTTGTGAATTGTGAGTTTATATAACGCAGTTCTGAGAAAAAAAGGCAGACCTGTGCTTATATCTTGCAATTCTCACTTTATAACTTGAAATTGTGAGTTTACATCACGCATTTCTGACTTTATAACTCATAATTGGGAGTTTGTATCTTGTAATTCTGATTTTATAACTCACAATTTTGAGTTTATATCATGTTTTTCTGATAAAAAAGTCTGAACTGTGAGATAAAACTGACATTGACATTCTCAGGTGGAGCTACAAGTGTGTGGATCTCCTGAGCTCCATACAGACAACCTACATAGGCACGAACTACAAACTGCTTCAGTTCAGTGTGTATGGAGAGGGCGCCAACTCTGTTTACTTCATAGACACTGTTCACCTTGGACGTGAAATGACTGCTTTGGATTCTAATGGTGAGTAGGAATAAGTTATGGATTTGATCTTAAATTAAGCAGTTTTTTTATATTTTTATTATTAAAACCATTTTATTTATTTTATTTTGAAGTGGTCCTTTTAAATCAAACATTCCATTTTCTCTCGCCATATGTTCAGTTATAATCCACAGAAGACGACCACCTGCTCTAGCCAATTCAGGACTTTTCTTTTCAAGCATCCTTGTGCGCAAACAAGCCATTGCTTCACAAGTCAGCTACGAGATAACAGCGACACCTTACAACTGTGGCTTTGGTGTCCCGCTGTTTGAAATGGCTTTTCTGGAGGTGAGTTAGTTCACATGAAGTTCAAATGAAACACTACAAAGACTGTCTTGAAGAGATGGATAGATCTGTCTTTTGACATTTGTTGAATAGTTGAGTGATCCATGTGAGCTTTATCAATCTGATCAATCAGTTTTTGTCCAACAGAAGATGCCAAACAGCACAGGGGACAGACTGATTCAAAGCCAAGGGAATGCCACCGTCACCATTACGCGCCCTCAGAAAGCCAGTCCACCTCTTACAGGAACATTTGACGTTGAGTTCTCCGGCCGACGTGTTGAAGGTAAGCACGTTGTCTGTGGTTTACCTGTTACTTTCTTATATTCATGTGGTTGCACAACAGATTCTTGCTGTCATATACTGTAGATCATGTTTCAATCTTGGAGTTAATTTATTTGAATAGTTAAATGAATCCTCCTGTCTACATACACCACTATCTTCCAAGTGGTTTAACTGGTTTTTCATTTGGTA
This sequence comes from Cirrhinus molitorella, assembly GCA_033026305.1. NCBI lineage: Eukaryota > Metazoa > Chordata > Actinopteri > Cypriniformes > Cyprinidae > Cirrhinus > Cirrhinus molitorella. The sequence goes on from CM065131.1 coordinate 25,909,621, forward strand.
TGTGCGGTGTGTGTTTCTCAGGCCTGGCAGTAGACATCAGTGCTGCGGACCTGCAATACGCGCTGCAGGGGATCCCAGAGCTCGGCCAGCTGCAGGTGGAAAGATATGGAAACTATAGGGGCTACTACTGGAACATCCAGTGGCTCACCATGCCAGGAAATCAGCCTCTGTTAAAGGCAAGAGTTTAGAGTGTCAAGTCAAGTCACATACAGAGTTCTGGCATGAAACTCTAGAATGCAGTCCGATGGGTCTAACTCAATCTGACAACATGACATCATAATCACACGGCATAGCCATTTGGTTCTCTCCTGTGTCAGTAGCCATTGAGCTCACTACATAACATTCAAATATATGACTAGTGCTAAATGTAGCAGTTTGCAGCATGCTTCAGAAACCCTCCACCTTCCCCAGCTCCACCTGCATAGATCTGCTATGAGGTGATTCATATATGCTATGGGGGTAAATTATATATGTTATATGTGCAGCAGCAGTATTTCTTACCAGCAATATTTGTCAATTCTAAGGAAAAAATCCAGAAGTGTGGGATATAAACAATATATAATGTGGAATATAATCTTTTCCTAGGGGAAAAGAGAGAACAACGAGTTGATTTTCTTAGAATTGTGAGATATAATCTTGGAATTGTGAGAATAATACCAGAATTTTAAAATAAAAACTCAAATGTACCTTTTTTATTTTTTATATTTTATATGAAAACTAATTTTTACAGAAATTGTTCTATATCTTAATTTTCTCAGACTGTTCATTTCATACCTGGCTGAATTAACATTTTTGATAATGTTAACCAGATCAATGCTTCCAACACGGTTGGCGTGAACCCTTCGGTGACATCACGCAAGATCGAGCAAGGAGGCCTCTTCAAACAGAGAATTATGGGAGACTTTCTGCGTGTGCCTACAAATAAACCACAGGTGCTTTTTTTTTTACTCATTGCTTTTGCTTTTTGTCAATATTTATGTTTGTCCAACACTGGTCACATAAATGAAGCTTGTTTTAAAAGACTTTTCCTCATGTTACCTGATGCCGTGTAGCATGCAAGTTTTAATAGTGCTCTGTAGTGGATCAGTTCGGTTGTTTTGCTCTGTTTGAATATCCACTGTTCAGGGGATTCTGCATGTCGAGAGGACTATGGGTAACCCAAAGAATGAAAGGTTCATTTGTATTATCACAGACAGACAGGTGTGCATTCTGTAGTCTGAATGTCCTATGGATTTTTAATTTTAATAGTTCAGTACACATGAAAAAGGGTAAACATTAAATAAAAATTATTTGAATCATTCCTAATAACTTATTAATGTACATGTTTAGGATTTTTTTGTATGATCATTAATTTTGCATTGGATCACCACAGTGTAAATGTACATTTAATGTCCAATATCTTGTGTAAAAAATTGGATCCTGAAGCAAAAACCAGTTGCTTTAGGATGTCCAATAACTGAAATGCACATTCCTGTGCTTGTTATCTTTAAGGTGGAGGTTTTCATCAATGGTATCCCATCACGGTGTTCAGGGGACTGTGGTTTCACCTGGAGTCAGTCAAAGACCCCAACGGTGACTGGGATCTCTCCTATGCAAGGTGGAGTAAATTATCAAGTCTCATAATAGCTATCATCTCCATTCATAGTGGTATTTAATGGTTTATATTATATTTAGGATCCAGTGGTCTGGGAACAGTTCTTAACATAACTGGATCTGGTTTTGATGGTGGAAACGTCACTGTAAAGACTGGAGATGTGGAATGCTCTGTTCTACAAGTCACCAGTAAGTCAAAACCAAGTAATGTCATAAAATCTGTTTTTCTCAGGTAACAAACTGCATCACTTAAAAAAAAAAAAAAAAAAAAATTCAAACATCTGTCATTTTTAGGAAATATGAAGACTGTTATAATTTACTTACCCTCATGTTGTTTCAAAGCCGTATGACTGACTTTCTTCTGTGGAACAAAAAATTAGAATTTAAGAATTGTGCTAGTCAAGCTTTTCCAATTTACTATGAAACATATGATACTAAGGTTTCAAGCTTTAAAAAGAATGCAAAGCACAATAAAAGTATCCTACATGTGGCTCAAACGACTTGCGTACTGTATTCTAAGCTTTCTAAGCAAGAAAGAAATTTAAAATTTCTATTAGTGTTATGTTTCACAAAATAAATAATACAAGTTTACAGTGCTGATGTGATGATCCATTTTTATTTTTATTTTTAGTGAATGTTTCCTTAATGCACTATTTAAGAAAACATTTGATCAAATATGTGTTTCAGGTACTTCTATCACCTGCCAGGTCGGTCCTGCAAGTGCAGGTGTACAGCCAGTCTCTCTGAGTTTCTTTTTGGTGGGAAATGCCCAATACCAGAATGACAGCAACTTTAACTTCACACATCTGTTGGGAGTGACCTCCATAAATCCCACAACAGGAAGTGTAGCAGGTACACATAGCATTACACTTCCCTGAGGGCAACAATAAAGCTAAACAAACAAACAAACAAACAAACAAACAAACAAACAAACAAACAAACAAACAAACAAAAAAACTGGAGTATTTGTTTCTTGCATCTTTCATACATAACATACTGTATATTAGGATACAAAAGTCTAGTACCACTAGTAAAACTGTTTCTGTTTCTGTTTTTATAATGAAATGTTTTTTTTTTTTTCAATTAAAAATTATATTAGAAGAACAAATTGAACAAAACTGAACTGGCACATTACTTTTTGCCCAAAACCTGCTTACCAGTGTTAGCCCAACATATTTTACAACTATTACTTGATCTTTTTCTGTATGTCTTCACAGGAGGGACGATTCTGACAGTGTCTGGTTATGGATTTAGTAATAATACCGCAGTCACCATTAACACTCAGCCATGTAACATTATAGAAGTGCAACTTTCCCAGCTGAGATGCATAGTTCCAGCTGTAAGTGAAAAACCTAATTTCCTATTCAGGTTTCCAAAAATAGTCAAATTTTAAACCCTAAATGTCTTATAAAACATTTTCAATTAATTATGTAACTGAACACTTATTATGAACAATATTTTACTCCTTAGGTTGAAGACATTACACAGCTGCACCCCTTTAAATAGAATTTTATGTTAAAATCCCTGCATCCTCTACAACCTGACAATTAATCTATCAAACATTCATGAATCTTGTGTATAACACAGGGCTCAGAAGGTGAACAGAGAGTAACACTAACCGCGGCAGAGATGACAGCAGTATCAGATGGCTTTTTCACATACAGCAACAATTTGACGGCCGTTATCACATCTGTGAGCCCACAAACTACAACAGTATTTGGTAAGGTATCAACATTTCAGCATTTTCAAGTGATTTGACTTAATTAATAGTGGATATGTTTAAAAGTCCATGGGAGTTAAACCCATGACCTTAAAACATTAAAGAACCTGGGTCATTTTCTAGACCCAGACAGTGACATTACCATGAATTGCTTTAGATGTTCAAATATGTTTTTCAATACCTATTCATTTTGTCAAAATAGGTTCTTGCTCTATAGGTTACATTTTATGCTTGCAAACAGCCAGCAGCTGATTGTATTCTGATCTGAGATTAAGCCATAAAATGATACTCCATATGCTGAATATATTCTATTTTTAGAATAGGGTTCTCTTGCCTTTATTCACAAGAATGCAGAGTAGTACATAAGGATTACAGAGCTTTCAGATCAATCAACAATTTAATCCCTTCAACATACAACGCTTAATAGTGCTTCAGTTAAGCGTCACTCAAGTCTGATTAGTCTAACTTTGGACATGAATGATGCCGTAATTATAAGTGTAGGTGCAAGTCTAAAATGAACTTTTGCCACACCTACCAAAACAAAAAATTTTAGGCATAAAGCTTCTATGAAGATTTGAAAAAATAATGAATGAATGAATGAATGAATGAATGAATTAATTAATATCTATTCATTCTTACAGTTTCTTTCTCACAAAATATATAAATGTTACACACCTTATACCCTAAATGATAATATATTCAGTTCTGAAAGTAAAAACCCTTAAGCATTTTATATAAAGCCCTCATGGTAAATTTTCCATTGAGGAGGAAGTTGAACAATGACACTCGAGCCACAACATGTTTTCTTTAGCTACTGTCTGTATATCTTTGATTTGAATCAGGCATATCTATTAGATCAGAGTAGGTATGGCTGTGATTTTTTTTTTTACAATGCAATGTAAAATATGTCTTATGGTCTTTTTAATAAAGTTACAGGCTTTATTTACTTACTAAAAATAATTCTTACTCACATTTCGTTTACTTACGACCCTTAAATTAAGAGGAGAATATTGTGTCTTTGTTTGTTTGTTTCAAATCACCTGCCTTTATTCCAAATAGCCTTTTGGTCACTTTTACCATTCAACCTGCTGATAGCAACAGAAAGCTTTCGAGATGTATGTGACATGACAAGAAAAACTGTCAATATAACATACAATTAGTGAATTCCACTGCTTCTACATTCAAATAAACACTGGTTGGCCTCTTGTCTTAGAGATACTTCATCATGGGATACAAACAAACTGCTCTTTCCATCCCATTGTTCTGTACACCTTGGTTACAGCTGTAAACCCCATATGACCTCCAGACAAACCTCTACTGAAAGTTTTTCAGCTCAGGCCAGATAATGCACTGGCTTTAGCAAATGTCACGCAATCAGAAAAGCCGGTTTGGCTGTGGTTATGGTTACGGTTCTTAAAAGCACTAACCACTCTAGACAATAAACAATCATAGCAATTTTAGATCTAGCTTCCTCATTACCACTCATAATCTTACTGGAACAGCAAATAATTTGACCTTGTATCCATTTAATCTTTTATGATAAAGGACACAGGATTCTTACCATCTTGGGCATGAATTTTGCGGAGCTGGCTAATGGCAGCTCTGTTTTGATTGGTGAGGCCGAGTGTGAATTACTGCAGTGGACCAATGAAAACATCACCTGCCTGTTACCCACACTCCCCCCAGCTGAATACAATGTCAATGTGAGAGTCGGAAACCAGGGTTACCCCATAACCAGGTCTCGTATCACTCATTGTACTTTAAAACATCATATTTCAAAGTGTCATATTGAAAATATCATGCTACAACTGTGGAAAACTAGAAAAAATGGCAATTTTAATCAAAAATGAAGCTTTTTAGAGTGATATTTGTTTTCTTTGTGTGCAGTGATAGTGTTAAAACCACTATAGAGTATATTCTAGAGGTGACTGGTTTTTCTCCATCTCTGGGATCTTTGTATGGAGGAACCACTATCACTGTCACTGGTTCCGGGTTCAGCCCTGTCACAGCAGATAACAATGTGACTCTGGGTAAGACAGGATTACAACAGAAATCTTTCCTTTTAAAATATTCCTCATGCTCACTGTGAAAGCAATGTTTTTCACAACTTTTTACCGAAACCAATAATTTTCAGATCATTTACTGCAGTCATGGTTGTGACTCTGTGTTTTTTTTATACAGGAGACAGACAATGTCGAGTGACAGCTGCTTCAGATCATCACCTGGAGTGTGTGACACAGTCTAGAGATAAAACATTTACTGTGACTAACCAAGGTTTCCACCCCGGTAATACCTCTTTGCTTTTATCTCTTTTTCTGTCACGCACACAACACCTGAATACATCAGAGATAGGAGAACAATGGCTGTCAGCACAATGTCTCATGTCAAAAGCTTGTTCAAATATTAGAGATGCCAGCAAAATAGCAGGATTCTTCTCCACAGCACTGTTTAAGTGGATTTTTTTTTATGCTCAAGAACCATGAAAATTGTTTGTACATTGTTTGGTTAAATAAGAGCATACAAATATTGCTATGAGCTATATTTAGTCCTGTACATAATATGCACAGAAATCAAGTTAACAGATTTGCAAAGAAATGCTGGAATTCTGTGTTGCTCCTTGAGTGTTTGCTAAATTAATAGTTGCAGAATGATATATTTTTTTTATGAATCAGACTCTCAAATGTGTTTAATATTCTGTTTAAACTTTTTGCATAAGTCTTTAAAATGCAAGGGAAAAAAAAAAAAAAAAAAAGGAAATTAATAACATTTTAAAATATAGTGGAAAAATGCTTGAATCTTGAAAGGTTATTAAAATAAAAAGAAATAAAAATGCAAAAAGTAATAGAAAATCATAGAAATGGATACATTTAAAACAAAATTAATTATTGAAAATAAATTTTAAATCAAATGTAATGCAATAAAAATCTTGGTAACACTTTACAATCAGGTGTTAACATTAGTTATCAGTAACATGAATGAACAATGAACAATACATTTATTACAGTTGTTATTAATCTTTGTTAATGTTAGTTAATAAAAATACAGTTGATCACAGTTTGTACATGTAAGTTCATATTGCATTAACTAATATTAACAAACACAACTTGTGATTTTAATAATGCATTAGTAAATGCTGAAATTAACATGAACAAAAATTAATAAATGCTGTAGAAGAATTGTTCATTTTTAATTCATGTTAACTAATGTTGTTAACTCATGTTTCCTAATGCACCTTAAAGTATTACCAATATCTTAAATAATGGACAAGTGATTAAAAAGTGTATCTTAAAAGGTAATCAAAAAGGGATGACAAATAACATCTTAAAGTAATAGAAATATGTCACAGAAAAAATAATAATAAAACTTTTAGAGCAATAAAAACAGCTTAAAAAGTGATAGAAATTAATAAAGTCTTAAAGTAAGTGTAAACTGTCATGTAAAAAGTAATGGAAAAACATATGAAGAGTTCAGATACAAAACCAGCTAAAAGCTATCTCGGTCAAAAATTAGATAATGATACTGAGTGAATGCTGTCGACACATATTATACGTCCATCAAATACTTTTACTTCAAAATCGCTAAAATACCCCCCTCAGCAAGTACAGTCAGAGGTACCACTACTTACATAGAAACCTATACATCAGAGCCAGATTAAAAAAAAAAGACATCTTTAAAGAAAGACGTCATATGGATTTGAACTCTTCATATGTTCAAAATATTTCTTTAAATGCAATTCACTATTTTTTAGCTGCAATCTAACGACGGTAACACTTTGCAACAATGTGTCATTTGTTAATAATAAATAATGTGTTAACTAACATGAATGAACAGTGAACAATACATTTATTACACTGTATATTAATCTTTGCTAATGTTAATGAATAAAAATACAGTCATTCGCTGTTTGCTCACATTGAATTACCAACTTGGGATTTTAATAATGCATTAGTAAATGCTGAAATTAACATGAACTGAGATTAATAAATTGTATAGAAGTATTGTTCATTCTTAGTTTATGTTAACAAATGAAACTTAAATGTTACCAAAATCTTAAATAATGGAGAAGTGATAAAAATTTATTATACATTTTTTAAAAGGTAATCAAAATATAACATGGAAATAAATAAAATACTAAAAGGTTATGAACATTTTCGAGATATAAAAACAGCTTAAAAAGTAATGGAAACGAATGAAATCTTAAAGTAAATGTAAAAAGTAATGAAGAAATATGTGTTCTAAATATTTCTTTGCATGCAAATTACTATTTTTTATGTGCAATCTATAAAACCACTTAACTAGTCTGGAAAAGTTCAAATGTGGGTTCCCTATATATTGTGTTGTGCAATAAAATGTGCAATTTTGGCTACATGTGTTAGTTTCCCATTTGCATAATGTTAATTACACCACATGTTTGCAGTGTATGGTCAGGGTTACGCCTGGAGCCCTTCTGCGCTAATAGCCTCGGTGGGAGACACTGTGGTTTGGCGCTGGGACGCACCAGCTTTTGTGTCCGGTCTGGGCTACAGGGTATTCAGTGTGTCCAATCCCAGCAGCACAAACTATGATGACATTGCTTTCAACAGTGGAAACACCCCAACTGCCAAAGGTACAAACAACAAATACTACTACTATTACTACTATCCAATAACCTGCACGTTTACACTGCTTATTCTAAGCATACAAACAAAACTACACAAACTACTTGTGAGAACATTTGCCTTTATACCAGTTTAAAAAGCAGTCATTGTCTAATATTGTATATTTTGTAGTCTAGTTCTTATTAAGAAACCCTATGTAACTATATGAATTAAAACCACAATCCATTAATATTTAATATCTGCATGAGATATTAATAAGATAATTATGAGATAATTTCATATTTATGAAAAATAATAAATATCACTCTAAATCTTTTTGAATGGCTACCAGCTTGAAAGATTGCTGACTGCTTTGAGTATTCTTTCATTTTGTCACATACAATATATTGTCTCTGAAACAGTGTAAGTGGCCTTTGATTGTCCTGACCATTGCCAAGAAGGAAATTTAGAGCCTGGACCTTTGGGAAATACACCGTAATTAAATACCCCCGATGCAGACAAACATTTGTTTTGTAAGAGTGTCAGATTTCATGAAGTGTAAACTCAAGGTGTCTGCACGCTACTTCATATAATGCCAACATAATTACATACCAGTCACTGTGTAGAAAACAGTGTACTCTACTGTTTTGCACCTTACAGTTTTTGTCGTAAATGTAAAAGTTTGTATTCCTTTAAAGGAAATAAAAAAGACAATGAGAGTTGGAGGCGGATGCCAGTTTGTTTGAGGAACAAAATCTGACCCTATTGTGCATGTGTTTTGCCATAAGGGTTTTTTGCCTACCGTTTCACGTCTCCTGGAGTTTACTACTATAGCAGCGGTTACATCGACTCTGGCAACCAGAAGACACTTCAGGGAGTGGTGACTGTTATGCCACTGGAGGACAGCACTGTTGGGCTTCAGGTGTTTGTGACAGGAATACAGGCCTCTATGAATATAGGTACTACAGAAATGCTCTGATTAATATTTTGATATCAAAATACTCAAAATTAGAAATGTCAGCTTACGTGATGTAAGGAATTTCTAGATAAATCCATCATCTTTTTTATCCTCCAAGTTTCAGGACAAATTAACTCATCCGACTCCACATGTGTGGCCACTTCCGACTGTTTGCAAGATAAGCTGGAATTGAATGAGACTTCAGATGGTCTGTTCTTTAGTTTTACTTCCTGTGCCAGTCCCATTGTGTACAACATTACACCTGACCATGGCACTACACATGACATCATTAGAATCAGTGGATCTGGCTTTAGCAGCATTAATTGTGCAAACGAGGTAAGCTTCAGTCGTCTGCAATGACATTAAAGTTAAACACCACACATAAACTATCCCAAAAACCCATCAGATGTCACTGAAATCCCTCACTGAAATGTTCTACATATAGAAAACAGAAAAACTAAACACATTAATAAAACATACATAAACTAATGTTTAGAATATCTACCAAACAAAATATGTATTTTATATTCAGAAAATATACAAATATACAAAAAAGGGGTAATACTTGACAATAAGGTGTTATTTGTTAACATTAGTTAATGTATTAGCTAACATGAATGAACAATGAACAATGCATTTATTACACTGTTTATTCATCTTTGTTAATGCAGTTTTTCATTGTTTTTTAGTTTATAGTGCATTAACTAATGTTAACAAACACAGATTGTATTAATGCATTAGGAAATACAGAAATTAACATTAACCAAGATTATTAAATGCTGTAGAAGTATTATTCATTCTTAGGTCATGTTAACTAATGTTAACTAATGAACTTTATTGTGCTAAGTGCTAAAATTACTTTAGATTTCAGAGTAAAGGCACATCAGTTACACAAAACTTTATATCTAGGAATAAAAATGTATACAGTTACTAAGTAATCTATTTATAATAGTAGGTAAACCTAAGCAGAATGTACGTATCTTTAGAAAAATTGACAAATTTTGCCCTTTTATATATATATATTCTACCTAATTAAATTTGACATTTCTAATAGATAGATAGAGAGATAGATCAGTTAAACTGAAATCTTTTTATCCTTAATTTTAAATATATATATATTTTCAACTAAAACAATACTTGAATTTACATTTTTTTTGAAAAATCACCCATATTATCGTAATTAATAAAATATACTGATATTCAAAGTACAATCTTTGAAAACAAGTCTTAATATTATGTAGTGTTGTTTCTCATTTTGTCTTGTTGGGAAAATGACAAACAGAACACTGTTTAAGTTAGAAATACTGTATGCCTGAAATCATGTACAGAACCTTTAAAACATAATAGTTTTAATATGATCCATTCTGTCCATTCTAAAGGGTCCATAATGAAAACATTTTGACCCTTTTTTTTCGGTAACCAAAGGTAAAAGTTGGATCTCGTCCATGTAACGTCATCAACAGCACCTCCACTGAGATCAACTGCCAACTCAGTCCTGACAGCGGAGCACCGGTGGGCATCCCCTTAACTGTAACCGTCCAAGTCAACAACCTTGGCAGTGCCATCCTGACCATGCCGAAAGAGTACGACCGCAGATTTGTGGTTCTACCGGTGGTTGATTCCATCTTTCCCATTGTGGGCAGCACTACAGGCCACACACGTCTGTTCATCTCTGGTTCTGGGTTCTCAGATGGTTTGATTAAAGTAGCAGGGGTTCCATGCAATGTAGTATCCATCGATTACTCCCACGTAGTGTGCGATACCTTGCCGTCTGAAGCTAAAAGTGGAGATGTCGTAGTTTACCTCAACTCCATCTCTTCCTCATGCAGTTTCGATTGTACGTTCCAATATTCAGACTCCATCGCACCAAACATCTCCACAGTGCTTCCTAACTCTGTCAGTGGAAACGCCACCACTGTTGTGATCACCGGCAGTGGATTTGGAAACGATTCTGCTGATCTAATGGTGTCTGCAGCCAACATCCTTCTGGATGTCATAGAAGTCACCGATAGCAGTATCACCGTTTTAGTTGGCGCCCTTCCAGCTGGTACACACATCCTGCAGGTATTGGTGATGAGCAAGGGTCTTGCCACAGGAGTTGCCACCCTGACCAGCATAGCACAAGCCAGCATCAGCCCAACATCAGGCAGTATCGCTGGAGGAACTCCACTCTTGATCACAGGAAATGGCTTTGTTGCAGGAAATACAACTGTGAGGTTTGCTAACTCCCCCTGTAGGATTTTAGACGTCACTCCAGATACAGTGAGGTGCATAACGCCTCCTCGTGCAGAGGGACAGGTGCTGGTAAACATTAAGGTGTTTAATGTTGAGTATCCAGCTCAACGTTTCAACTACTCCTGGGAGCTAACTCCAAGCATCACCTTTGTCATTCCTAGAACAGGTATGAACATGCATGTACTATAGAAAGCTGCAGTGATTACATATCTTTGTAGAACTAAATCCAGAAGTTAGCATCACCCTGGTTCCCTTGCTTTTGGATTATTGCAGGAAATCAGCTCTGTGACCAGCAAAAGTTCACGATTCTTAGACATTTTGTTCATCGTGATACAAATGAAAACATCTATGAACTTTAAGGACTACCCTGTTGAAAACATCTGCTGGTTAGGTTTGTTTTGATGTATGGCAGCTTGTTTGAGCTGGTTTAAACTGGGCTTTAGTTGATCATGAGCTGGTGGTCCATAACTAGCTTATAACCAGCTCATGACCAACTAAAGACCAGCTTAAACCAGCTGCCATGCTTTAAAACATACCAAACCTGCATATGATGTTTTTTTTTAACAAGGTAAAAAGCTTAAAGTAGGCTATAAAAAAAATATACCATAGCTGCATGATTTCAGTTTCACCATTGTTAACCTATTGTAACCTAATTGTTAAACAATTCTTTATCTTCTAAGTTTGAGTTAGAATAGTTTACAAGAGCGTGAGTACAAACTCAATGTGAACCAGTGAGCAGATGAGTTTACATGTTCGCTGTGATAGCATTTAATGTCTCTAAAAATCTGTTGTCCTATTTAGCTACTTGTGAGTGGGGCTGTCAAGCGATTAATCGTGATTAATCGTGATTAATTGTATCTAAAATAAAAGTTTGTTTACATAATATATATAGTTTAAACTATATACATGTGTGTGTGTGTATGGAGGATGAGAAATGACTTAAGTATAAATAAATAAATAAATAAATAAATGAATAAATACATAAATGCAGAAATAAATAAATGTAAAAATACATAAATTAATGAATAAATAAATAAATACATGTAGAAATACATAAATAAATAATTAAATGCTGAAACAAATAAATGTATAATTACATAAATAAATGAATAAATAAATAATTAAATGAAATAAATAAATGTAGAAATACATAAATGAATAAATAATTTTGTCAAAAGTGTCATTTTTAATTTTGCTATTTTTGTAGCATTTGTGTTATACTACATTTATTTCTACATTTATTTATGTATTTCCACATTTATTTATTTTTACATTTATATCTGCATTTCTACATTTATTTATTTCTGTATTTCTGGGTCCATATGTTAATAAGGAAGGCGGTCCTAACCTCCTCTCAACGCAGGATTGGTTAAACAGGATCGCTATCATTACGGCTGCACTACTGTGGATAATATCGTCATTGCTAATGATTTAACAGCAAATGCACCAAGCGACTGTCTTCTGCTTTGTTTGGAACATACCCTCGATGATTTAGTTCAGCTCAGTGCTGTGGATGTAAGTTAGACCTTGATCCAGCTGTGCTCACCGGTGTTACGGTTAAGCGTGTGTCCGTGCAGGGGCGGTAGACTTTTCACAAAAAGAAAAAGCTGTGCCACCCCACCTGCCACCCCAGAATTATGACAGAATAAAATGTATATGTAAGCAGTGTTTCGTGTGCTTTTCACCCGCGGCAATGACAGTGTAACGAAAAATAATAGTCAAACCGCAGGATGGTTGAACGCGCACGCAGCGCCCCCAGTGTAGCCGACCTTATGAACAAATTACTCTTATGAACTGGTTCAAACACACAAAATGTGGCTCAGTTCACTAGCGAATTGTTTTCATATGTTCGTGAATCAGGTAATTACTGCTTCTCGGTTAACTCAGAAGTCCTATGAGAAATCTAATCCTGTCCGGATATGTCTGAGATTCATCGCGTTTGCTGATCCGATTCTCCGACCGCTTGCTCCACTGCCATATCCAACCCAGTCACATACAAATACGTACCTCTGGGTACTTTTTAGCAGGACCTTTTTTACGTACCTTACTACACGTTTCCAACAAGAAGACGCCGATAACGGAAATTAATAGCAAAAATAGGTAAGAATCTAGTCGTATTGCAGTTTTCTAGATAACAAAATATAACTGTTTTTAGTTGGCCCATTTTCCCAAACCATTAATTCAGTTCTCAAAAAGTTTAACAATGAATAAGTTAAATATTAGGTAGCAAAACTGATGACACACCAATTAGAAACTGCATTCTAACAATAGAGAGAGCTTGAACGAATCACACACGTTTTACTTACACATTCAGTATAATTACAGTACAGTACCGTACTATATTATAGTAAAATATAATTGTTGATAATTGTAAAGTGAATATATTTTTAACTAACCTTACCTTGACCGAGTGGAAAGTGAGATTTTCTCAATTCTAGCAGATCTGCGCAAATGACCTCATACAGATAACGGCATTAACTGTAATCAGCGGTCCTGAAGAGCGGGCCATAGAAAATAAAGAGGGAAAAATTTGTTTAGGTGAACAGTAGTTTTAGATATTGCATATTTAAATGACAGCTTCACACTTTTGTACATAATAATACTTTACCTGTGAAAAGCTCTTCCGTCAAGCGATGTTCACTCATTCAAACAGAGTCCGGCTGTGCGCGTGAAGTGAACTGACCGAAGCTTATATAGCCTCTGGTTCTTTCGCGGGCTTCGCACGTGAGGTTTAACATAGTCAAAGTTATATTTATAACTGTTTTATAATTTTTATTATTATTATTATTATTAGTATTATTATTATTATCTGAGACGTATATTTAGGTCATTATACATTGCGTTATATTTCTCTGGCACAAATAAATAAATAAATAAATATTTTTTTTTGGCCAGGGAAATAAAATGACACACAGACATACACACATACATACATACATACATAGCCTACACACACACACACACACACACACACACACACACACACACACACATTTATATATATAGAGAGAGAGAGAGAGAGAGAGAGAGAGAGCAATCACTGTCAGAAAGCTTCATATAGCCTAATTTAGATGAAGGGAACATTTTAAATTATAAACAAAGTCCATTTAGGTCAGCCTAATGAATGATAGAATTATTTTTCATATAATACAATGAAATAAATAACATTGGCAGGGAAAAAAAAAAATAATAATATTTAGCAATTTTGTAATTCAACCTATTTAATTAATTGTGTGTGTGTGTGTGTGTTGTGTGATTGATCTCCATTGTGAGGACCAAATGAGGACCAAATATTCACACAAGGAGTAAAACTTGATTTTTAAAATATTTTTCTGACTTACACTTATGGACTACAGTCGGGCTGAATGTGGTTAAATGTGCCGTTTCTCAGCCAGAATCAGGCCGGATCCACAGTTCCGAAGCCTAGCCAAATCCGGCAACCTGGGCCAGAGCTGGCTCACTTCTGGCTTGCCGCTGCCGGCACACAGCCGAGTGAGCCGACACTCAGCCGCAACCGGCCCGATTCCGCTGGCTACCTGCCTGGAGCAAGGCAGATCTACGGCCCAGACAGTTTTACGCACCAGGCAGTTTTATGCCCCTGCTTTTCCTGATGCGTCCAGTAGGAGGAGGCTGCACAGTAGCCTATATGAGCCATTAGAAATGAAATAAACCAATCAAAATCTAGAAGCAACACGTATGTTACATATCATTAAAGTTATTGTTTTTCAGCAACCGTTTAATAAGTGTCAATTATAAGCGATTAGCTAATTAATTCCTTTAAATTCAAAAGAGACATCATTATAATTTATATGAATCAAATGATTTGCGATACGTGCTTTAAAGTCCGGTTCTGAATCAAATGATTCGCGACACGCGCTTTAAAGTCCGGTTCTGAATCAAGCGATACACTCTTTAAAGTCCGGCTCTGAATCAAATATATTTCACATTATATTCGTATTATTAATTAATATTATGTATATAACTAACTAATATCTATTATATATATATATATATCATTAGTGCATCATCAAAAAATTCACGAATCGGCTAAAAACACACCTCTATTTGTCTCTCTAATCCTAGCACTCTCTATTCTATTTAAATTCTTTAAGAAAATTGATCCTCTAGCACTCTCTATTCTGTTTCTATTTTTATAAAGAAACAAAAAACCTATAGCTTCTCTATTCTTTTCATATATTGTTTTTTTTTTCTATTCATTATACAATTACCAAAAAGCAAAAAACTCTCACAATAGCTTTTTTTTTTTAAATTAATAAGAAAAACTGCTACGTGCAGGCCTACTGCATTAAGCTTATCATTGTCTTCATTTGTAATTTGAAGTCTCTTTGGATCATAAAAAAATCTCTTTATTAATTAAAAAAATATATATATATAGTCATCATCTATGTGTGTATGTGTAAGAATGATGTTATATATCATCCTCCCCCTACTGGATACATCAGGAACAACAGGGGCGTAAAACTGCCTGGGCCGTAGATCTGCCTTGCTCCAGGTCTGCAGCCTCCCCGTATAGCTCCGATCTGATTTTCAAACATGCACCAGCAAGAAGGGGGGGAGGGGGACACACACACACACACACACACACACACACACACACACACACACACACACACACAACAGACACAATAAACAATAGGCTATTAATAAAAACGTTTTAACTGAATGCGCCATATGTCTGTTTATTTGTCCAGTTGATAGC
The DNA here is from genome assembly GCA_033026305.1 of Cirrhinus molitorella. Taxonomy (NCBI): domain Eukaryota; kingdom Metazoa; phylum Chordata; class Actinopteri; order Cypriniformes; family Cyprinidae; genus Cirrhinus; species Cirrhinus molitorella. The sequence goes on from CM065131.1 coordinate 25,925,424, forward strand.
AATATTGGCCGTTCAAAAGACGTAATAAAAAGACGTCATAAAAACTTTCATTTTGGCTCCTGAACGGACGTCTTTTCGACGTCAAAAAAAAAAAGACGTCGAAAAGAAGTCAAAAAAAGACGTTGATGAGACGTCAAAAAAGACGTCAAATTTTAATTATTTCAGCATTTAATTATTTATTTATTCATTTATTTACGTATTTATAGGCTACATTTATTTGTTTCAGCATTTGATTCATTATTTATTTATATATTCATTTATTTATGTATTTCTACATGTATTTATTTATTCATTAATTTATGTATGCATTTATTTATTTCTGCATTTATGTATTTATTTATTTATACTTAATTCATTTCTCGTCCTCCACGCATGTGTGTGTGTGTGCATTTATATATACATAGTAAATATACACACTACACACACATATTTTTGTAAAAACAAACTTTTATTTTTATTTTGCGATTAATCACAATTAATCATTTGACTGCCCTACTTGTGAGTTATTACTGATGTATTTTATGTTGTAGAATAAATCGTAAAAATATCTTCAACTTTTGTTAATCACAGGCTTATTTTAAGCATTCAAACAAAAAAACAACTTATTCAGTATGATAGAACAAGAACTGCTAAAACTCATTTCCGAGTTTTGGCCTACAAATATGTCATGCCTGCAGCATTCTATTGAACTATTGAATATCACAAAACATCGTAGTAACACTACTGACATAATCCTTTCTTTGCAGGTCCGGTTGGAACACAGATCACCGTCTCTGGTTTTGGGTTTGGCTCAGATGCATCGCTTGTCTCCTTAGAGATAGATGGCGTGCCTTGTAGTGTGTCATCTCTCACAGATACACAGTTGTTGTGCAATGTTGGTGAACACGCTGGAGGAACTTTTCCAGTCATATTTCACCATAAGGTCAAAGGTCATGCCTTGAGCCAATCTGTCTTCACCTATGAGCTGCTGCTGACAGGGGTCTCACCGAATGAGGGTAATCAAAAACACTTTCTCTAGGTTAAAATATTAGTTCATATGGACAGAATATGTATGTAAATTGTTACCAGACAAGGCTAAATCCCTAGTTACACAATAATTGCTTATATAGTTGCTAGTTCCAGAGAATATAATTTAAACAAATCTAATAATTATTTTAAAACCTTTACATTTACTTAACTTACATACTTACATAACACTTACACATTTTTACCTTATCTGACCCTTGCACTTAAACATATTTAATCAATCTTAAAGGTACAGTAGCATAAACATGGCTTCTGTTAATGTATTCATTGTGATGCCACAAATCACAGATTTCTAATAGACATTTTGCTGCTTTGTTTTAATAGAGGTGTGAGTTAGGCTACGTTTATTTGATCCAGTAAAAACAGTAACATTTTAAAATATTATTACAATTTAAAATAACTCTTTTATTTGAATACATTTTGAAATATAATTTATTCTCGTGATGCAAAGCTGAATTTTCAGCATCATTACTCCAGTCTTCAGTGTCACATGATCTTTCAGAATTTCTAATGAGCGGATTTGGCAGATTTTTTCTAATGAGCGGATTTTGCACTCAAGAAACATTTCTTATTATTATTCATTTTGAAAACAGCTTTGCTGCTTAATATTTTTATGGAGACTGTCATACATGATTGTTCGCTGAATGGAAAGTTTAAAAAACAGCATTTATTTTTATGTAAATTAAACTCTATGATACTTGGCCACAAATGTATCACTCACTTTTATATGCAAACATGCACAGGTTGTATTCATCTTCATTAAAATACAAAACTTGCTTCCAATATGTTGCTCATGCATTTACAAGATGATCAGTCTTCCTGTTCAGCCTGCTATGTTAAGAATTTTATCATGACCTTGAAGTTGTTTTTAGTATTAATAAATACAGTGGGGCAAAACAGTATTTAGTCAGCCACCAATTGTGCAAGTTCTCCCACTTAAAAAGATGAGAGAGGCCTGTAATTTTCATCATAGGTATACCTCAACTATGAGAGACAAAATGAGAAAAAAAAAATCCAGAAAATCACATTGTAGGATTTTTAAAGAATTAATTGGTAAATTCCTCTGTAAAATAAGTATTTGGTCACCTACAAACAAGCAAGTTTCTGGCTCTCACAGACCTGTAACTTCTTCTTTAAGAGGCTCCTCTGTCCTCCACTCGTTACCTGTATTAATGGCATTTGTTTGAACTCATTATCAGTATAAAAGACACCTGTCTACAACCTCAAACAGTCACACTCCAAACTCCACCATGGCCAAGACCAAAGAGCTGTCAAAGGACACCAGAAACAAAATTGTAGACCTGCACCAGGCTGGGAAGACTGAATCAGCAATAGGTAAGCAGCTTGGTATGAAGAAATCAACTGTGGGAGCAATTATTAGAAAATGGAAGACATACAAGACCACTGATAATCTCCCTCGATCTGGAGCTCCACGCAAGATCTCACCCGTGGGGTCAAAATGATCACAAAAACTGTGAGCTAAAATCCCAGAGCCACACGGGGGGACCTAGTGAATGACCTGCAGAGAGCTGGGACCAAGTAACAAAGGCTACCATCAGTAACACACTGCGCTGCCAGGGACTCAAATCCTGCAGTGCCAGACGTGTCCCCCTGCTTAAGCCATTACATGTCCGGGCCCATCTGAAGTTTGCTAGAGAGCATTTGGATGATCCAGAAGAGTATTGGGAGAATGTCATATGGTCAGATGAAACCAAAATAGAACTTTTTGGTAAAAACTCAACTTATTGTGTTTGGAGGAGAAAGAATGCTGAGTTGCATCCAAAGAACACCATACCTACTGTGAAGCATGGGGGTGGAAACATCATGCTTTGGGGCTGTTTTTCTGCAAAGGGACCAGGGCGACTGATCCGTGTAAACGGAAGAATAAATGGGGCCATGTATCGTGAGATTTTGAGTGAAAACCACCTTCCATCAGCAAGGGCACTGAAGATGAAAAATGGCTGGGTCTTTCAGCATGACAATGATCCCAAACACACCGCCCGGGCAACTAAGGAGTGGCTTCTTAAGAAGCATTTGAAAGTCCGTGTTGCCCAGCGAAAGCCCCAAAACATTACTGCTCTAGAGGAGATCTGCATGGAGGAATGAGCCAAAATACCAGCAACAGTGTGTGAAAACCTTGTGAAGACTTACAGAAAACATTTGACCTCTGTCATTGCCAACAAAGGGTATATAACAAAGTATTGAGATTAAATTTTGTTATTGACCAAATACTTATTTTCCACCATAATTTGCAAATAAATTCTTTAAAAATCCTACAATGTGATTTTTTTTCTCATTTTGTCTCTCATAGTTGAGGTATACCTATGATGAAAATTACAGGCCTCTCTCATCTTTTTAAGTGGAAGAACTTGCACAATTGGTGGCTGACTAAATACTTTTTTGCCCCACTGTAGCTAAGCTGATTTTAGGGACATCTGGGTCATGAATCAAAACTGGATGAGAACCACTGTCACAAAATGCCTTTCTATACTTGCCATCACATTCAAATAATAGTAACAAGACACTACAAGATATATTTGCTTTGTTTTGCTGTAGGAAGTTATGCTGGAGGAGCCATTGTTGCCATTCAAGGTTCTGGATTCGACCCAAACAACACCAAAGTCCTCATCTGTAACAGACAATGTAATGTGCACCTGCTGAACTCCACGTCTACCCAGCTCAACTGTGAAGTCCCACCTAACAATGGCATGTATAATTTTAAATGTGCCGCGTACACGTCAGGTCATCAGGTCACAGACGAATAGAGCTGAAATGAAGAGTTGTTCTGCCTGCTTGCATCTTAATACAGGAACTGAAGCAGAGCGGGCTTGCACAGTTGTTGTGATGAATGGAGGAGACACTGTCAACCTGACCAACAGCTACACTTACAGATCCTCTCTGACCCCGGTTATCACTGACGTGACGCCACGGAGAGGAGGAACTGCTGGAGGCACCAGACTCACTATTACTGGCTCAGGTTTCAGGTGCAAAAAAGACCAGAATTGCATTGTACTGAAATTGATTGTCCTTTAATGATGCTTCAGTATTCTCTATGGCATTACTGTTACTTAGTAAAACATTTCTATGCATTGTAGTGTCATAAATACCTGCATTATTTTACCATTATTTACTGTACATGCTATTATAGTTTTTATTTATTTATTTATTTTTATATTTTCTCATTTTAAATTTAATTTGTGCTTTTGTGTGTCATTTTCTTGTTTATTTATATACTGATATTGTTTTATTTTTAAATGATTTTTAGTTCATTTTAGTGTTTCAGCTTGAACTAATGTAATTTTAGCTTTGAATTAATAAAAAATGTTTTTAACAGTTTTAGTTTTAGTTAACTATAATAAACCTGTTCAATACAATTAAAATTTGTTAAAACAATAATTAAACCACAAAACATGAAAGTACATGTTGACAAGGCGCGGCCTATCTCTAAAAGAAGAAAACAACACTATCAGTATTTCATAAACGGGCCATACAATTTGTACAATATGTCCTTAGAGATATAAAGCCTCAGATGAAGAAATGATAACAGAATTTCTCAGTTTCACCAGCTTTTCTCTTTCCTTTCTCACCTGTAGCACAAATGTCAATGAAGTCTCTGTCACAATTGCTGGGTCTGTCTGTGATGTACAGTCAACCAGTGAGACGCAAATCATCTGTGTGACCAACGCTCAGCCCAGATCTCAAGAAACTCAAGTTCGTGTCCAGCTGGGGAACAGAGGAATTGCTCGAATGGTAAATACCAAGTTCTGCCATGAAGCTCTAGATGGCGTAGGCTGATGGGTCATTAACGCAAACTGGCACAAGCTGATTGGTTCATGTTGCATATGCAGCCAATGAGCTTGCTTCTTTGCATTTAAATGGCTGGTTAGCATTCACTAGCATGCTTTCAGAGTTACTCTGAAACCCTCCACCTCCCCAGCTCCACCTGTATAGATCAGTGATGGGTTATTATATATGCTATTTGTGCAGCAGCAGAACATCTTAAATACTCACATTGGCATATGTATTGGCAGTAGCTTGTTCCTGTACTCACTTTGCAGCAGCAGCAGCAATAATCAAGAGAACAGCAAAAACCAACAGCAGCAGCAATTCAGCAGCATTGCATATCTATACGCCTAGACCAAATGCATTAACATTATCATATTCATTACCATGCTAAAATCTTGTGAGAGTTGTCATGATAGAAATACAATTATTACGAGAATAGTTATAAATATAACTGCACGCAGTGATTACTGAGGTTCAAAAGCTTTGAGGCATTTAAGCACATATTAAAAAAAGACATTATGTAGCAAGCCTTTTTTTGCAAATACAGGTCATTTACCATAGAAATATTATGTTTTGTAATGTTTATGACCGTTATAGTGCCAGCTGTGGTCCGATCTCCTAAAATTTTGCATGCTTGTTTAGAATCACTTGTCGCATGTGCTCACCAGGTTTTGTTAAGTTTTGAGTTTGCCTTCAGGCTTTATAGGATTTCGGGTAAATTCGTACAGGCCCCTTTTCTAAACAACCCCGTTATGGTTCCCAAAGGGTAAATTTCACATTTTTTCTTGATAATTATTGGCCTAGAGTGTCTAGAGAATCGTACTGCAGTTTTTTTTTTCCTGATGGAAGAATTGAAAAACCTAGGACTAGTTCATCTTCTCAATCATTTAACAAATGATTTTATTGAGGCAAAGTTGTCCGGAATGAGAAGTTCTATAATATGAAAAACTGCAATGCAATGCATCGTTTATGCCCTTGAAAAACATGATTTTTTTAGCTCACATTTTTACTAAAAGTGGCCCTGCCCCTTTGAACATTTTGGTGACCCTTTGCGATGGTGATTCGAAAGTTAGACTTTTTTCCGATATTTATTAATATTATTTTCTCTCAAAAGAATCTTTCTGCAATGATTTGGTTCCGATCAGGCAAAAAACTTATAAAAGAATAAAAGTAGGTTTTGCAAAAAATACAAAATACCCCAAAATTTTGCAGGCTCACAAACAAATCACTTGAGCCTGTGACTGAGGTTTAGGAGTTAGGAACAATTTCGAACTTTTGATCATTGTAGGGCCCCCTGTCAGGCCGATTGGGACGAGTCTTGGTGACATTGTCAGCGGTGTGAGTACTACAATCGCTTCAAATTTCAAGTCTCTACGTCACTACGTTCTTGAACTCCTAATAATAATAAATAAAACTGATTTATCTGCTTGGAATGTCTCTCCTCTCTCTCAGGATAATGCTTCTTTCTTCTATATTGATGTGTGGTCGTCTACCTATACATGGGGTGGTCTCTCCCCTCCTGAGGAGGGCATGTTTGCTGTAATCACTGCTGGCCAGACCATCCTCCTGGACACCAGCACACCGGTCCTTAAGATGCTCCTTATCCAGGGTATGCTCATTTAGACAAATACTTAATCTTTATAAACAAAGCCTTGACACACTGACAGTTCTCTGAATGTCTGTTTTGTATTTAGGCGGGCGACTGATTTTTGACGAGGCAGATATTGAGCTACAGGCGGAGAACATTCTGATCACAGATGGTGGAGCTCTGCAGATCGGAACAGAGCAGGCGCCCTTCCAGCATAAGGCCATCATCACACTGCATGGACACCTGCGTTCGACAGAACTTCCTGTCTATGGCACCAAGACCCTGGCTGTCAGAGAGGGGGTGTTGGATCTGCATGGTATGTACTAAAAAAGAAACACTTCAAATTAAATGCATACCCATAAACATTATTACTACTGTCTGTTTGTAGGTTGACTAAAGTGACAAATCTCTAAAAGGTCACAATGTCAGAAATGACATAATCTTCACAAAAATAGAGATGACCTACATATCACTCCCAGAAGGCTCAGAAAAGCCCTTAGGTGGGCTTCACAGAAGTGCTAAATTTCCCTGATACAGACACCATAGTGTGAAATCACTCCCCTGCAGTAAGAGGATTTGTTCTGGGTTTAACGAAAATCCTGTTTCTCCAGGAATCCCTGTCCCTATGACATGGACTCGCCTTTCCCAGACTGCACAAAGCGGCTCCAACACGCTGACACTGATGGATGCCGTCACCTGGAAGACTGGCGATGAAATTGTCATCGCTTCCACAGGGCACAGGTATGGATGCTTCGCCCAAACCTACAGCGAAACTGGGTTTCAGGCTGATTTAACTGAAGCCAATGATGTACTAGAGAAACTGAATTAAATTAGTTTAGAAACAAGGGCCAAGGAAATGAAAAACAGTGTAGTAGTTCTCTATAAAATACATTGTTCTCTACAAATGTATAAATATTTTAGTTTTTTTAGGAGGTAAAAATAGAATATATATATATATATGCTATATATATATATATATATATACTAATAATGTTGCTAAAAACTGAACTGAATATACTATTGCTAATAATCTAAAATATGTTGTTTTGATGGAATCCACAGACACAGCCAGAGCGAAAATGAGTTGAGGAGAATTGCCTCAGTTTCAGCTGACGGAAGGACCCTCACTCTGACCCAACCGCTGAAATACACTCATCTGGGTGTGTCTGTCACGCTGCCTGATGGGACAGTTTTTGAAGGGAAAGCAGAAGTGGGCCTTCTTACCAGAAACATTGTTGTCCGTGGATCCAACAATGTGGAATGGAACGATAAGATTGAAGCTTGCCCCGATGGATTCAACACAGGTTTGGATGTTGTTTCCTCAGCTGTGGATGGAAAGACAAATCAATAATCATGTTATGCACACAATCATGTCAATTCCTTAAAGGGATAGTTTACCCAAAAATGAAAATTCTGTCATTAGTTACTCACCCTCATGTCGTGCCAAACCCGTAAGACCTTTGTTCATCTTTGGAACACAAATTAAGATATTTTTTTGACTAAATCTGAGAGCTTTTTGACGCAGGATAGACAGCAATGCAACTGACACGTTTAAGGCCCAGAAAGGTAGTAAGGACATTGTTGAAATAGTCCATGTTACTTTAATGGTTCAACTGTAATTTTATGAAGCTACAAGAATACTTTTTGTGCGCAAAGAAGACAAAAATAAAGATTTCTTCACATCCATGTAAGTCTTTGACCGTATTCTCGTAGCTTCATAAAATTAGGGTTGAACCACTGATATCACATGGACTATTTTATCGAAATCCTTACTACCTTTCTTTGAACGTGGGCCTTGAACATGGTAGTTTAATTGCGGTCTATGCAGGCATAGAAAGCTCTTGTATTTCATCAAAAATATCTTAATTTGTGTTCCAAAGATGAACAAATACCATATGGGTTTGGAACAACATAAATAAATAATGACAGAATTTTCATTTTTGGGTAAACTATCCCTTTAATAAATGTAATGTCATTGTCACTTTTATTGACTTTATTGAACACATGACTCTATATACTTTTTTTGTTTACAGGGGAATTTGCTACCCAGACTTGTTTCCAGGGTAGGTTTGGAGAAGAAGTAGGAAGTGACCAGTTTGGTGGTTGCATCATGTTCCACGCACCACAACCAAACCAAAATCTGGCAATTGGAAGAATTGAATATGTTGAGGTAAATGTTAATTTTGTTTCAAAAACATGTTTCAAAAACCTTTGGAGACCATTATGGGCATAGTCCACCCATAAATGTAAATTCTGTCATCATTTACTCACCCTCATTTCACTCCAAATCTGTATGCATTTATGTCTTCTGTGGAATGCAAAAGAAGATATTTTGAAGAACGTTGGTAACCGAACAGTTTCAGGTCTACAAGAACTTACAAAGCATAAGGAAGACATGTTGAATGGCTCAAGTATTTCCAAGTTCAAAGTCCCTCTGACTTCCATAGCATTTTTTGTTCATACAGTGGAAGTCAAAGGCACCAAAACCATAATATCTTCTTTTGTAAGATATTTCAAAAGTAACACAAGGTTTGTAACGACATGAAGGTGAGTAAATGATGACAATTTTCATTTTGGGGTGAACTATCCATTTAAAACATCAGATATTTACAATAAATGGCATTATGTTTGTCATTGTCCTCCGCTAGCTCTTCAGTGTTGGACAGGGGTTCCGTCTGGGACGCTACCCAATCCACTGGCATCTGATGGGTGATGTTAAGTTTAAGTCGTATGTGCGTGGATGTGGCATCCACCAGTCCTACAATCGTGCCGTCACCATCCACAACACCCACAACCTACTGGTGGAGCGTAATGTCATCTACAACATCATGGGTGGGGCCTTCTTTATTGAGGACGGCATTGAGACCGGCAACATCCTGCAGTACAACCTTGCGGTATTCGTAAAACAGAGCACCAGTTTACTAAATGATGATGTGACTCCAGCTGCATACTGGGTCACCAACCCTAATAACACCATTAGGCACAATGCTGCAGCTGGTGGAACGCACTTTGGATTCTGGTATCGCATGCATGATCGCCCCGACGGCCCTTCGTATGACCCCAACATCTGTCAGAAAAGAGTACCACTAGGACAGTTCTTCAACAATACGGTGCATTCACAGGGCTGGTTTGGCTTGTGGATCTTCCAAGAGTATTTCCCCATGCGTACTGGCAGCTGCAGCTCCTCAACACCAGCACCAGCGGTCTTCCGCCGCTTCACTTCCTGGAACAATGAGAAAGGTGCCGAATGGGTAAATGTAGGAGCGGTTCAGTTCAGCGAGTTCCTGATGGTCAATAATGAGAAGGCAGGAGTGGAGGCCAAGAGGATCATCCAGCAGCAAGTCAGCGGATGGGGACTGGATGGAGGTGCAGCTGTGGTTAACAGCACCATGGTGGGCCATGTGGATGAGCTGGGACTGGGGAGCAACTACTGCACCGCTCGTGGTGTTGTCCTGCCCCTTGATGATGGAATGAGTGTCATCAACACCAAGTTTGTGAACTTTGATCGTTTGTCGTGTGCTGCAATTGGGGTGGCAGAAATAGTTGGAACCTGCATGTTCCGCTGTGGAGGTTGGAGCGCAAGATTCAGTGGGATCCAATACTATCAGTCACCCAACAAGGCTTGGTTCAGATGGGAGCATGAGGTGGCACTGGTAGACACTGATGGGTCACTAACAGGTAGAGAAGCATTAGATAAATACAATATTTAGCTTTATTAGTATGGTACAAACAACCTCAAAACTTGCCAAATACTGTCAAAGCAATGGAAACATGATTGAATACAAATATTTTCTGTTTCTGAAAAGGCAATGTTAGCTACAAGGTGGTACCAAAAAGTAACCTGCTCGACCCAAGGCGCTGCTTCCTGGGAACAGAGTGGAGCATTGGTGTCCCTGGTGCAGTATGTGACAACACCATTAACTTTCACCGCATGGTTGTCATCAATCCCTCACCGCCTTCACTTCAGTCTAAAGATGTCATTTTAACCAACTCATATGGTAAGGTAAAATATTCAACTCTGGCCGATTATTCTATACAATTCATTCTTACTGCATGTAATTTCCTGGCTACATTCTTTGGTTTCCAGAACTAAAAAATCTTAGGGGGTGATAATGTAGAACGCGACCAAAACACTATATGTGCTTTTCCATTACAGATTTGCGCCAAATGTTGTGATAAAAATGTCGATAAAAAAAATATTGAGAACTGATATTATTTTGACAAAAAGTTCAAAAAGTTTGATTAATTATCGCAGCCATCACAAGCCATTTTTTTAAAATAAAGGAGACTTAGGCATGTATCTTTAAAGCATTTATTCAAGCATTTTCGGTAAGGAAAGCCCCTTATACTTGAGAGTAGCCACCTGTTAAGTGTTTCTAGGAGGTTGTTATCCTTTTTCAAACTGGCTAAAAAAACCTCCTCATGTGAGTGTAAAATTTGTTTTGCGATATATGGGAGTTTTTGCAAAATTTACGCATTTCATTGGGCATATTTTAATTATTTTAAACAATGGTCAAAATCTGTCCAGTGCATATTTACATAGAAAAACAATGGAAATACATAGCAGTGGACTGCAAAAAACACATTTTTGTGAAAGGCACATTAGAATGTAAGGAACTGACCCTCCAAAATTATTATAAACTGAAAAACATCTTAATTAGCACAGTTAATCACAATGTCATATCTCTCTTTAGGGACATGTGTGCTTCCTTTCCTTAAAAAACTTGTGACCCACACATTTGGCTGGATGGCAATGGTGCCCACAGGCCAAACATACAACTGGTACTTTGATGGAGCTTCCCAAATCACCAGCATCTCATACAACGGAATGGTCTATGGCTTTCGGGTAAAGTGTGCACTACACATTGCTATTTTTATAGATAGCATGTTGTTTGTACACTGTAAAATGTTTTCACCAGTTTCAACTTAAAAACTCAGCAGCTGCCGTAAAATTTTAAGTTAAATCAACTTAAAACTACAAGTCATTTCAACTCACTACAATAAAATGAACTAAAATCACATTTAAGTATATTTAACTTATGAGTTGAAATTACTTGTACTTTGAACTTAAACTAAACTTTTTACAGTGTAATATTAAGTGATTCATTTAATAATTTAAATATTTTAATAATTCTAAAAGCTTTTATACAGATTCAGATTCAGATTGTTTAGTCATTGAACAATGATATCACTGTACTGAAGCCAGTGCAAATTATTAAAATATTTTCTATATTATCCATATTTTCTATATGTTCTAGTAACTATGCCATGTTAGAGTTATACACCTAAAGAGATTTTCATTTTATTATTTTCACAATAAATATTGTTCCAATAAAGCATGTTAAAAAATATTATTGCATTTTATATTGTTTAAAAAATTATATTTTTTAACATTAATTTAACATTTATTTTCCTCAGTTTGAAAACCCCTGATTTAAAATACAAACTATTGTGTGACTCCAGACGACTTAAATGCTAAATTTACAATTTGTGCAACATATGTTAATTGTTTTGTCTCCCTTTCTCCTTGACAGCCAGAAAATTATATTATAGTCAACCACAACCTGATCCAGACACCTGACCGGTTCCACATTATAGATGACAGGAATGGATCCCCCCAGCCCCTGAACTCTTCTGTGAATGTAAATGGAGACTGGTACTTCAACCAGACATCTAAAGACCTCTATTACATGGGTAAAACTTTGTATCTCTTCACCCAAGACATATATGCTATCTATGTATTCAAACAGAACACATATGATGCTGCTCAGTACTGTGCAAAGACATATTATTTTTTGTCTACAGTGTCTGGAAGAGACCGCGTGAATAGCCGGAGGAAAAGAAACAGCGTGGACAGATCAGTTGTAGACAGATGGCTGGACTTCAGAGTGTATCAGTGCTACTATCCCAACTGTATCCAACCTCTCCCTCCTACTGCTCCTGTAGTCACTCCATCCAACACATTCAATTCAACCAGACCTGCAAACTTCATCTATGTGTATGTTACCACACACATGCTCAGCAGTTTTGTTTTCATTTAATAATCACATGATCTATTCTATCTATTGCTAATAAAATATATGATATTGGGTTTAGTCTCTGGTCAAATGAATCATTTTGGAGGTCAAGCTCAGTGAATAACTTCAATGTGCCACAAGAAGGCTCTGATGTGATTATTCCAGCTGGTAAGCATCTCTAATGTCACAAATCCTAAGCGAAGATATGGTATGCTTTTTCTGTTAAACCCTATAGTGGCTAAAGTATATAAAATGTCCCATTCTGTCCCAAAGGCATTTGGATGTTTGTGGATGTTGTAGTCCCCTCCCTGAACAAGTTGAAAATAGTTGGAGTTCTGGAAATTCCAGACACAAACAATGGCACTTCCACCAGTGTTTCTCAATATAATAATGTTGTTCTGAATGCCACATACATATCCATTCAAGTAAGTGCATAACTACATTCAAATTGTCGTAGACATCATATTAAATACTAATTATACATAATACACCAATTCTCTCTGTACATGTTCACTCAATCAGGGTGGACGTCTGATTGCTGGCTGGCCTGATGAACCCTTCAGAGGTCAACTACAAATCATACTGAAAGGAAGTCACTCCACACCAGACTGGCTGTTACCATCTGGACCAAACCAAGGGTCCAAAGTGCTGGGTAAATGAACATAAAGAACATGAACGTATCCACATCAGAGACTTTCCTGTTAATTGTTCGCTAATTAAAAACATTGTCTTTTAGGTGTGTTTGGATCTCTTGACCTGTATGGCTTGCCACACAACGTGTATCACACTAAGCTTGCTAGCACATCCCAAGCAGGAAACAGCACCATCTCACTACAGGAATCTGTGGACTGGAAGGTCAAAAGCTTTCTTAAAAATGATATTTAAAAAAAGAACAGAGTGATTTAGAAAACCTGCTTGTGTGATATCCAAGCTCCATTTATGCTCTGAACCATTATTCACTTTGTTTAAATGAAAATGTTATTTTATTACTTTCAGGTTGGGGATCAGATCCTGCTGTCCACCACCAGCTATGACCCTTGGCAGACAGAAATCCGCACCATCTCTGCAATCTCAGATTATGGCCGCACACTGACTCTGGACCAGCCTTTATCATACACACACATTGGTTAGTCCCCATTGATCCATTATAGCAATTACAGGCATTGTGTTATATTAATAAGCTGTTAATTACTGTTCAAGACTGTATTTATTTAATCAGAATACAGTAAAACAGTAATATCTTGAAATATTATTACAACTTAAAATACAGTTTTTCTATTTTAAAATATACACTACCCGTCAAAAATTTTTAGACTACAGACTTTAGAACTACATTCCTTGATGAATAGAAAGATCCAACAATATGCTGTTTTCTGAACTTGATGTTCATCAAAGAAACCTGAAAAAAAAACAACTTCTCTGCTGTTTTCAACATCATAATAAATGTTTTTTAACAGCAATTCAGAATATTAGAATGATTTCTGAAGCATCTTGTGATTGGCGTAATAATGCTAAAATGCAGCTTTGAAATCACAGGAATAAGTTACATTTAAAAATATATTAAAATAGAAAGTTATTTTAAATGGTAAAATTTTGTAACATTTTTACTGTTTTTGCTGTACTTTGGATCAAATAAATGCAGGCTTGGTGAGCAGAAGAGACTTCTTTAAAAACACTAAAAACCTTTTTGACTGGTAGTGTATTTTAAAATGTAAAGGCAAAGATTTCCTTCAGATATTTTCCATCATTATGAAATGCTGAACTGCTGGACTGATGCTCAAGAAGCATTTCTTATTATTATCAATGTTGAAAATAGCTGTGTTGCTTAATATTTTACTGCACATCATACAATTTCTCAAGATTTTTAGATCAACAAAGTTTAAAAGAAAAGCATTTAATTAAAATATCTTTTGTAAAATTACAAATTTATTTACTGTCACTTTTTATGAATTTAGTGGATCCTTGCTGAGTAAAATTTTCTTTAAAAAAAATATATTACTGACCCCAGACTTTTGAATGGTGATATATAATACAATTATTGTTAATATAAATAAATGCATCAGATTTAATATTAAATGTATCCGGTCATACAGGGGAGAGCTACAGTGTGCCAGATACTTCAAGAAGTTATCAGCTTGCAGGCAATGTGGCTTTACTGACCAGGAACATCAAGATCATTGGTCAGGAGTATCCAGAAATGAACACGCAGTCTTATGGAGCCAGAGTGCTGGTGGGAACCTTCTTCAGCGGAGGATTCACTTTTAGAGGTATAAACTTTATAAAACTCTCATGTTGGGCCTCTTTCTTGAAATAAAAGCAGGGCAACATTATATGCAAACCACTGCTGCATTCAATGGGACATTTTATATACAAATAGTTTTATGAACTATTCATGTTCAAATATATATATATATATATAAACTTCATATTAAAATAATATCTGTATTTGCACATTGCATCAATTTTTTAATCAGTCCTATCCAGCAAAGTGAATGTAACAAAATGATACTTGTGTCATAGGAAAAGCCCAGATCAGAAATGTTGAGTTCTTCCACACCGGGCAGGAGGGATGGAACGACGTGTCAGACCCACGATACTCTCTGGTGTTTTTTGACTTAGGAGGGGTGAGAGAAAGTCACGATTCAGTACATGTCCATTCCTGATCATCACATTCACACATGTTCCTGTCAACTACTTATTGTCACAATATTTTAGGTGGCTGGTGAATCTTACATCAAAGGATGTGCTTTCCACGATGGCTTTGCTCCTGGTATCGGTGTTTTCGGGACAGATGGACTGAGTATCGAAGACAACGTGATCCATCACACAGTCGGAGAAGGTACAGAATAGCTTCACTGTTCAATGTTAAAGGATTAGTTCACTTCCAGAATTATTTTTTTTCTGATGATTTACTCACCCCACATGTCATCCAAGATGTTCATGTCTTTCTTCAGTCAAAAAAAACAAAACAAAAAACAAAGGTTTCTGAGGAAACCTTTTTTTCCATATAGTGGACTTCAATAGTGGCCAACAGGTTGAAGGACCAAATTGCAGTTTCAATGCAGCTTCAAAAGAACAAGGGTCTTATCTAGGAAAACAATCGGTTAAGGAAAATTCAAATTTATTTACTTTTTAACCACAAATGCAAATCACAGATCTAGTGCAAAATATACATTTGTGGTTAAAAAGTGTATATAAATATTTATTTTATTAAGAAAATGAACAGCTGTTTTGCTAGATAAGACCCTTATTCTTTGGCTGGGATCATGTAAAGTCCCTTGAAGCTGCATTGAAACTACAATTTTGACCTTCAACCTGTTGGCCACCAGTGAAGTCCACTATATTAAGAAAAATGCTGGGATGTTTTCCTTAAAAACCTTAATTTATTTTCGAAAAAAGACAGACATGAACATCTTAGATGACATGTGGGTGAGTAAATTATCAGGAAATTTTCATTCTGGTGAAAAGTGAATTAATCCTTTAATAAAATGTAATCACTATGCCACAGGATGATATAATTTAGCACTATTCTATTCTAATTTTCTAGGAATCAGAATCTTTGGTGACAGAAATGTGGTCCGGAGAAACTTGGTTACAATGACACTGTGGTCTGGATCGTACAACGGCAGAGCGGAGGAATTCAACTTTAAATGGAATGCAGCCATTGAGGTACCCTTTTTACAGTAAAGTACTAATAAACAAAATAAACATACTAGTAAATAAAAAACATCCACAGTACTTTTTTATTAGTGACAATAGAGGGAAACATATTTGCTGAATAATCATCAATAAATAAATACCAGATAAAGAATTCATATATTATTGTTTATTTCCTAGGTGAGTGAAGCAACCAATGTGATTCTTCAAGGGAATATTGTTGCTGGCTATGAACGAGTTGGATACCGAATTGATGGAGAACCATGTCCAGGTATATAAAGCTTTGTTTTAAAAGAGGAAACTTCCTGAAAACTTTAGAGTGACAGTGTTCACATTTAAATTCTTGTTTAATATTCATTATGAATGCACAATTACTGGTAAAATATGCATGTAATGACCAATAAATGACAGATATTTCAATTCTATATCATTTTGTTGAAATAAAAAAAACCACTTGAAACTACACAAAAAATTGAGCAGCAGTGTGTATATATATATATATATATATATATATATATATATATATAAGGTGATAGCACATACACACACAGCTGCTCAAAAGTTTGGGATCAGTAAGATTTTTTATGTTTTTAAATAATTCTTATATGCTTATCAAGGCTGCATTTACTTGATCAAAAATACAGGGAAAAAAAGTAATATTGTGAAATATTATTACAGTTTAAACTAATGGTGTTCTATATTAATATATTTTAAAATATAATTTATTCTGTGATGCAAAGCTGAATTTTTATCAGCCATTACTTCAGTTTTCAGTGTCACATGATTTTTCTAAAATCATTCTAATATGCTGATTAATTACTGTTATTATCAATGTTGGAAACAGCTGTGCTGCATAATATTCTTTTTGGAAACTGTGATTTGTTTTTCAGGATTCTTAATGAATAAAAGGTCAAAAAGAACAACATTTATTAGAAATACAAATCTTTTCCTAACAATATATAAGTCTTTGCTATCAATTTTTTAATCAATTTAATACACCCTTGGTAAATAAAAGTATTAATTTCTTAAAAAAAAAAAAAAAAGAAAGAATAAAAATTGACTGACCCCAAACTTTTAGATGGTAGTTTATATTATTACAAAAAATTTATAGTTTAAATAAAAAAATTTTTTTCTTTCAACTTTTTTTTTGTTAAAGAATCCTGTAAAAAAATGTTTTCAACATTGACAATAAATCAGCATATTTGAATGATTTCTGAAGGATAATGTGACACTAAATACTGGAGTAATGATTCTGAAAATTTAGCTTTGTATCACAGGAATAAATTACATTGTAAAATATATTCACATGGAAAACAAAATTGGAATAATATTTCACCATGTAACATTTTTTTCTGTATTTTTGATCAAATAAATGCAGCCTTGATGAGAATAAAAAGCATCTTTAAAAACCATTAAAAACCTAACTGACCCCAAACATTTGAGTGGCAGTGTATATAGACAGATTAACACATATGGTACCAATGTCTTGTGAACTTTTCATATTCAGTATTTACTGATTCAGTTATTTTAACAATGTCAAAAGGATATCCAAATTTGGTGGCACAATGGAGTGAAAATGAGGCACACGGCGGTCTGTATGGACTCTACATCAATAAAGATGGACTTCCTGGTTGCTCTCAAATCCAGGGATTCACTATCTGGAGGAGCTTTGATTTCGGCATTTATCTTCAAGTATGATAACTAATCCAAAAATTTCCTATTATTATTTCTAGTTATACAAGTTATGGCTATTGACTAGTTTTTAACGAATGTTCTCTCCTCACTTACAGGTGTTCATGAATGTGCTAATTTCCAACGTGAGCCTGATTGATAATGGAATGGGAATCATGTCTCTAATCTACAGTCCTTCCTCGCTCAGCCACGAATACTCTAACAAAATCGTCAGTGTACAGGTGAGGAAGCACTATACGTCTCTTTGGTCAGAACTAAGCGTGCATTCTTTATTCTGTTCATTTTAGTAACATTTTTTAAAAATCATCTCTCCAGGGTGCCCTGATTGTGGGCAGCAGCCCCGACTTCAACTGTTTTGACAGTCTGTCCACAACTATGACCTACGTTAGACTCAGTAGAAGTCACAAGGCCCCACGGCCTACTAATGGTACAACAGAATCATTCATATAATGAATACATTTCATATAATTGATCTATTTTGTAAAGTAATTCCAACCAAATTTTTTTGTGTTCAACAGGTGGCAGGTCTGGAATTTGCTGGCCGAGTTTTGAATCAAGCCATAACAACGGACCACAGAAACCTCTCACTGGACTAATGAGCTACAACGCTATAGCTGGTCTGATGACTGTCTCTGGTGAGTCTGATTCCCTCAAAATGTGTATGAATCTCCAGTTTAAAAACTTCCACAGTTGACGAAGATGTCATATAAAAAATAAGTGTTATCTATATTATTATCTGTTTTCTCTTTCTTACTCCAGACACAACTTTTGTTGGGTTCAAGAATGTATGCTCAACAGAGAGAAATTACATGTTCATGACCAACCCGGGAAATGAGGATCTACAACATCCAATCAGTGTTCAGAGGATTTCCAAAATAGACAGCACAGAGGACTCTCTAGCGTTCATTCATCGGCCTGATCTAGGGTAACCTAAACACAGCTTGCAGTACACAAAGTTTCAAGTATCAAGTTTTTAACTTAGAATTCCTTGGAAAGTTCTCCATCACAAGCCACATCAGTGCCCTTAATGAAATGCATTTTGTAAAAATATAAAATGTGTTTTTATTAGTCTATATATTATGTATTAGAATTTCTAGTGGTGACAATCAATTAATTTTCAATCATTCATTCACAATCAATCATTTTTCCTGAAATTAATTGCGATTAGTCAATCCTACTAGAAAAAATAGAGGCTGCAAGCAGCAATTACGGGGCCAAGCACAAGGCAAGGGAAGCATGAGACCAACTGCAGCACTGAGTAATTAAAGCCATTTTAGAATGATTTTAGACATGGTGGAAAAATCATAAATACAACCTGTAGTAATATGATTTAGTGGCTTATCACTTTTGACCAATAGGTGGCGCTGTTATCATATTGATGTAGTGAGTGCTGTGTGATGTAACATTAACACACACATTGACTTAAAGACACCAAATTTGCTATGATGACTGTGCAGTCTTTCAGTATGCCAAATTTCACAACTTTTCCGCAATCGGTTCTATGGGCTGCCATCCAAGCGGCAAAATGAGGAGCTAAGCATGGCATGACATATCAGACCAAATGCAACAATGAGTAATAAATGCTATAATAGGACGGTTGTAATTGAAATGGCTGAAAAATCATTATTACAGCTTTCAGTAATAGGATTAAATGGCTTATCGCTTTCGGCCAGAAGGTGGCGCTGTAATCAAATCACTTTGTTGTGTCCTGTGTGAGATGACAATGGCACACACAAAGTTTGGTATAATTATGTCAAAGCTTTAAAAAGAGATAGCCTCAAACTGTTTTTTCAAATTTGTAGCCTCGCTGTACGAAAACGGTTTTGTCTATCGACACGAAATCCATAACTTTTTATAAGCATGGTCTGAAGATGATATGATTCAATTTTGGTGAAAATCGAACCAAAGGTTGAGGAGGAGTTCGAAGAAGTAGGTTTTCAACATGAATCAAAATGGCGGACAGGAAGTTCAGCTTACTATGGCATAATTGGTATTTATGTTGTTGACATGACCCAAGGAAAATTTTGAGACCAGTTTTATGACAATAGGCTATTGCGATCAAAAGTTATTAGCATTTTTGAAAGTTGCATAATTAATGGTTTATGAATGGTTCATTACTCTTGACCAATAGGTGGCGCTGTTACCAAATTGATGTTGCACGGTCATTTTGAGGTGACAACAGCACATACAAAATTTGGTGTAAATATCTCCAACCTTTGCAGAGATACAGCCTCCGATGCAGGCTGGCATCTTTCCAGCAAATTCGATGTGCGTTAAACGAAAACCGCTTCGTGTATTGACACAAATTCCGTAACTTTTTGTCAGCGTGGTCCATAGATAATCTGAGCCTAATTTGGTGAAAATCGGACAAACGGTCTAGGAGGAGTTCGAAAAAGTAGGTTTTCAACATGAATCAAAATGGCGGACAGGAACTTCAGCCAATATTGGCATAATTGGTATCGGTGTTCTCGGCATGATCCAAGGAATATATCAAACTCAGTTTTATTACAATAGGCTAATGTGAGCAAAAGTTATTAGCATTTTTCGAAATTTCGTTATAAATTTTGACCACAAGGTGGCGCTGCTCCCGATTTTTTTGTGTACATTCAGGGCATGGAGCCGAACATTTTTGTAATTATTTTCAAAATGATCCGGTAATGTGTTCTAAAGATACAGCTATTTACAACTAAATTCAAAATGGCCGATGCCCAAAATGGCCAAATTGGGAAAATATGGTATCTTTCGACTCGGCATGATGCGCCAAATCTAAAGACACCAGTTTTGTTATTTTTGAACAAACCATTCAGAAGTTATTAGCTAAAATAGCCATTTTTCGTATCTCCTGACGACTAGGTGGCACTGCGCCGAAACACTGCAGGTAGTCTCAGGTTATACTTGTTATAACACACAGCAAGTTTGGTCTCAATACGCCAAACCGTTGCGGAGATATAGCCTCACATACATTTTGCGCACTTTTTGTAGAATTCGTTCGTGCGTTATTTGAAAACGGTTGGTCGAATCAACTTGAATTCCATAACTTTTTGCCAGCATGGCCTGAAGATGATCTGAGCCAATTTTGGTGAAAATCAGACAAATCATCTAGGACGAGTTCAAAAAAGTAGGTTTTACGAACTATTAAAAATAGAAAAAAAACCTAAACCTTGCGATTTTTAAATTTTGGTGTCCATTCGACTCGGCATGAGCCAAGGGTTCAGAGAAAAATAGAATTTTGTTTCTGTGCCTTACGGTTCAAAAGTTATTAGCATACAAATAGTGAAAGTTTGGACAAGTGGTGGCACTAGAGAGTTTGAGTCAGAGACTCCAAATTTGCTACAGTTAATGTTAATCATTCTTCCAAATCAAAACAACTTTCCCGCAATCGGTTCTATGGGCTGCCATAGACTTGCGGCGGAAGAAGAAGAAGCCTGAAGAATAATAATAACGCCAACAAACACAGTAGGTGCCTTCGCACCTTCTGTGCTTGGCCCCTAATAATAACGGCAACAAACACAATAGGTGCCTTCGCACCTTCGGTGCTTGGCCCCTAATAATACGTACATGCACAGTTTTAAGGCAGCTTCAATCAGCGTTTTTTGTAAATTCATGTGACATAACTGATGACATAACTACGACATTGTATACTTGCAGTTTCATTTGGGTTTTAATATGCTACAGCGCTTTAATATAGGCTGATACGGTGTGCTCCGGCACATTTGCGCATGCACTTGAAGAGCGCATGCTACGAGCGCAGTTTAACAGCTGAGAGGACTGGTAAATTACATTTTACCGACATATGGACTGACAACATCTCATCTGACCACAGTTCACTGATGTTCTACTGAAGCTCCTCATCACCGGTACAGTTTCCTCGCTCCATTGACTCCGTGCTGAAGTGAAGTTGGAGCGCGTTTCTGAAAAGTCTCCCATCTGCTGTTCTCCTAAAGACTCTCTGCACATCTACATAAACTCATTTCTTGTGAGTGGGGTGGCAAAACCTAGCCCCTCCCATGTGTTAATTGCTAAGGGTTTATTTTTAACGCATTAAAATGAAAAAAATTAACCCCCTGCGTTAACGCACTAATTTTGACACTGCCAATTAGAATAGAATGTTATAAAATTGTATAATATTCTAATATAATATATTCCATATGTTAGCGTTCAAAATTTTGGAATAAACACATTTTTTTGTTTTAATATTTTTGAAAGAATGATCAAAAACATACTAAAGACGGTAATACTATGGAATATTACAATAAAAAGTCCCCTATTTTAATATATTTTAAGATGTAATTTATTTATGTCATTGCAAAGCTGAATTTTCAGCAGTCATCACTCCAGTCTTAAAGGGATAGTTGACCCAAAAATGAAAATGACCTCATGATTTACTCACCCTTAAGTCATTGTCTTCTTTCAGGCGAATACAATCACAGTTATATTAAAAAATGTCCTGGCTTTTCCAAGCTTTATAGTCACAGCGAATAGCTGTTGAGATTTTGAAGTCCAATAAAGTGCATCTATCCATCATAAAAAAATACTCCATACGGCTCTGGGGTGTTAATAAAGGCCTTCTGAAGTGAATCTATGTTTTTATGTTAGAAAAATATCCAAATTTAAAACTTTAGAAACCGCAATCTCTAGCTTCCTATTTCATCCATTTTTCAATGGTGACGAATGTGGAAGCACAGTGGAAAGAGCAAAACAAAACACAGGTCACAAATTAGAAGTACAAAATGACTATTTATAATAAAAAAAACGTTGGAGAATTTCAATATAAGCAAAAAGGAGACTGGTTTGCATTTTTCTGTAAACAAAACTTGGTTCTTGCGACACTAGCATATTCTTACCAGAGCTTATGCTACGCTTATGTCTTTTCACCATCCGCTGGAAGTTTTAAATATGGATATTTGTCTTACACAAATGGATTGCTTCACATTAGAAGGCTTTCATAACCCCCCTGGAGCCATGTGAAGTACTTTTTATGATGGATGGATGCCATTTATTTTGCTTCAAAATCTTAAAACCCATTCACTGCTATTATAAAGCTTGGAAGAGCCAGGACATTTTTTTAATGTAATTCCAATTGTGTTTGCCTGAAAGAAGAAAGTCATATACAGTTAGGATGGCTTGAGGGCGAGTAAATCCTGGAGTAATTTTCTTTTTTAGGTGAACTATGGTCCTTCAGAAATCATTGCTGATCTATATAATATTGTGGCG
Organism: Cirrhinus molitorella; assembly: GCA_033026305.1. NCBI lineage: Eukaryota > Metazoa > Chordata > Actinopteri > Cypriniformes > Cyprinidae > Cirrhinus > Cirrhinus molitorella. Next base: position 25,948,404 of record CM065131.1, read on the forward strand.
ATCCAAATAAGTGAAGAGACTTGATTATTTTAGATGTTGCCTTTTTATTAACACGGACGCTCGTGCATGCACAGCATGAGCTCCCATCAAAGCTAGACACTTCTCGAACTTCTCCCCCAAGAACTCTGCCCACAAAACACGAGTGCGCAGACTCGTTTTTCAGAAGAACACCCACCCCTTAAAGCCCCTCTTCAAAAGAACACATACACAGGAACATAACATGCATGTTCAAATCACACGTAACAGAGTATAACACTCTTTTCAGACTTGCTACAATATAATATAAGGGATCACATTTTACTAAAAATATTGCATTAAGATAAAAAAAATTATTGATTTATATCTTTCTCTTTTATTTCAGCAAGGTAAACCCTTCAGACTGTGTGGACATGGACTGTGACGCTAAGAAGAAGACTATGTTGAATGATCTGGATGGCAGTTTCCTGGGTCCCTTGGGAGCAGTGGTGCCCCAGTCCGAATACGAGTGGAACGGGGATCCCCGGCACGGACTGGGCGATTACCGCATCCCTAAAGTCATGCTCACCTATCTCAATGGCAGCCGGATACCTGTGAATCAAATTGCTCCTTACAAAGGTACATCTGAGCACAATTTATTATTTACACTGATCTAATAAATTGATGGAGTTGCTTTTAGCATTGATGTTGCTGGTTTGCTTGTGCAGGTGTGATCAGAGACACTTGTACATACATGAGCACCTGGCAGAGCTACAAGTGCTTTGGCCTTAACTACAGAATGCTGGTCATCGAGAGTCTAGACGCAGACACAGAAACCAGGCGTCTTTCACCTGTAGCCATCCTAGGGGATAAATATGTGGATTTGATAAATGGTATGACTCTTAACTCCCCTAGTGCTGCTAATTAAAATCTAACAAACAAACTTACTGTGAATATCTTGTCACAGGCCCACAAGACCATGGCTGGTGCGCCGGCTACACGTGTCAGAAGCGAGTATCTCTATTCCACGCCATTGTTGCAACCAATAGGTCCTTTGACATCTTTTTCACCAGCACAACACCACAGAAGCTGAGACTCATGTTGCTAAATGCTGGACCTACAGAGGTTAGTCAGTAAGATGTATATAAGTGACCCTGGACCACAAAACCAGTCATAAGTGTTTTTTTTTTTAATTGATAGAATGCATAAATCAGGCTGAGATACAACTATTTGAAAATCTGGAATCTGAGGGTGCCAAAAATTGAAATGCCTTTAAAGTTGTCCAAATGAAGTTCGTACTAATAAAAAAAAATACGTTTTGATATATTTACAGTAAGAAATTTACAAAATATCTTCATGGAACATGATCTTTACGTAATATCCTAATGATTTTTGACATCACCCATTGTGGTCCAGGATCACATATATAAATTGATTATCTAAAAATATCTATTATATGTATTATATCTTGCTAAATTTTTTGTCTTATCTCACAATAGATAATATTACAATAGACACTAGACAATAATAGATTTTATTCAGTACTAAAGCACTGTACTCTACACTGATCTTCTGTTGTCTTTAGGCTGTCAGGGTGGCTATATTTTATTCAAACCCTCAGCGGCTGGATGTGTATGTAAACAATAGTTTGGTTGGTCCAACAAATGCTCAGTGGAATGCAGACAAAAGCGACTACACACTGCGTGAGCCAACTTTCACAGGTAGAGTACAGCATGAAAATAAATGTTAATCCAGCTCCCCCTGCAGGCTAGAAGACCAAAATCTTTTCCAAAAGATTATAACTCCTGTTTTATATCTTCTCTGTGCTCCTCAGGGCAATATGTTCCCAGTTTGAACTCCATTCATGGCTCCAACTTTTTCGATCAAGACTACAAAATGTTGAACATACTTCTTCGTGGCTCAGAGCCTGTCCAAATCCGCACTTCCCCAGTTCTGTTCCTGGCCTTCAACCTCCCGGCCATGACTGAAGCAGAGTTCTTCGGGCCAAATCTAGTCAACAATCTGGCTTTATTCCTGAAAATACCCCCGACCAAGATTCGAATCACCAAAATCGTCCGTGAGGGAACTAATGCAAGAAGGCGGCGCTCGACAGGACTGACAGTGGAGGTTGAGATCAGAGAGCCTCCTGTCCAGACGTCCACCAACAACGGCACTGGTTAGAGCCAGCATCTATAGTTTATTAAAAATAATGATAAATACAGTGTTTAGATCACAATACAATATCTGAAATTGTATGTTTATATACCGTCTGCAGAAGCAGACCAACAGTTTGAGGTCCTGAAGAACATTGCTGATGATCTGGGTCGTGCTGCTGTCTCGGGCAATCTGAGTCAGTCCATTGGCTTCAATGTGTCGTCCCTGGGCATCATCCCCCCTCCTCCTTCTTCCAGTGATCCATCCTGGAATAATGTAAGATGTTAATCAACTCGTGTGACCAAACTCACTAAGATTATGTGTTATTATAATATGAAACAGCATTTAGAAATGACGTTTAGTAGTGCTGTCAAAGTTAGTGCAATAACGCAGGTGATTAATTTTTCCAGTTTAACAGCGTTCAAAATATTTAACGCAGTGACCTTTTATGAATTTCAGTCATAAAAAATATTTAACAAATATTAAAATATAAAAGTATAAACTTCAGTGTTAAGTAGAATTAATCACAATAAATTTAAGAAAAAATGCAAGATTAATTAATGTTTTTTTATTAATTGACTGTACCAGGAGTGTAATTTCCACTTTCAGATTAATTTGTTAAATAAATTAAATGTCTTGTATTGTAGAATGCATGCTCAGCACTGCTGAGAGTTTTGTGCGATCGTTAAACCAAAAGTAAAGCGGCCAATCGCATTCAAAAGCAATTTTAATACCCTGTGTTTAGAGAGCGACTCCCCAATGTGTTCAAATTAGGCTACATAACATATCTAGGCTGTTATTATTAGTATGTAGGCTATAATGGGTTGTGTAGTTGTCTATAGCTCTGTCATGCTTAAAAAAATTTGTTCTCTATTTGCATTTTGAATATTGAGAGTAAGCCTACTTATGGCTGTGTTTATTGTTTGCACGTAATATGACTAAGAAAGAACCATGTTGTTTATTTTTTGTCATTTGTGACCCTGGACTACAAAACCAGTCTAGATTAAGTAGCATGGGTATATTTGTAGCAATAGCTAACAATACACTGTATGTGTCAAAATTATCGATTTTTATTTTATGCCAAAAATAATTAGGATATTAAGTAAACATGTTCCATGAAGATATTTTGTACATTTCCTACCGTAAATATATAAAAACTGAATTTTTGATTAGTAATATGCATTGCTAAGAACTTAATTTGGACAAATTTAAAAGCAATATTCTCTCTCTCTCTCTCTATATATATATATTTTTTTTATTTTTTTTTTTGTTTTGTTTTTGCACCCTCAGATTCCTGATTTTCAAATAGTATCTCAGCCAAATATATCCTAACATCAATGGAAAGCTTATTCAGATTATGTATATATCTCAATTATAATATAACATAACACAATGTGTGAGGATATAATATAACCTCATATAATATAACAGAATAATAATAATAATTATTATTATTTAATTTTATTTTTTTAAATGTGCCCCATTCACGTTGTCTCCATTTTTGCCTTTTTAAAGAAAAAAATGGGTTGGAAAAAAATACAGCAAAAACAGAAAAACTCTGAAACATGTTTACAATTTAAAATAATTGTTTTCTATTTGAATATATTTTAAAATGTAATTTCCTCTGAATAAAGCTGAATTTTTAGAATAATCATTAAGTCTTTATCATCACTTTTGATCAATTTAAAGCATCCTCACTAAATAAAGGTATTCATTTCCATAATATCTGGAATATCTCTAATATTTGGATCTTTCTATTCATCAAACAATTCTGAAAAAAATGTGCTCAACTGTTTTAAATATTGATAATAATAATAAATGTTTCTTGAACAGCAAATCAGCATATTAGAATGATTTCTGAAGGATCATGTGACACAAGACTGGAATAATAATGTTAAAAATGTAGCTTTGATCACAAATATAAATTAAATTAGACAGAAAGCAGTTATTTTAAATAGTAAAAACATTTCCCAATATTACTGCTTTTGCTGTATTTTGGATCATGCAGACTTGGTGAGCAGAAAAGCAAAAATATATATATATATATATTATTGTCCAAAAACTTTTGACTGGTAGTGTATTTGCTGTGTATTTACACCTTTCACACATTTTACCTGTAACTGTCTGTCTCTCAGGTGGCCACTCAGGAAGTGACCCGTGAAGACCAGCAGGTGGAGACAGTCAAAACAGTGTCGTCCCTGGTGGTGATGGTCGAGCCCGTAGCGGGAACATCCCCTGGACCCCTCAGTGTGCAGCCCAGCATCATGGCTGTGGACACAGCGGTGAGACAGATGCTTCCTGATTTTCTTAAGAATACCTGAAACTGTAGTTTTCAGGTGATTACTAGGAAACTGCACCTGGAATCGAGTAGGAAGAGCATCCTTGTGTGTCTGTTTTCAGGGTGAATGTGTGTCTGTGGGTGTAACAAGTCTGACCATGTCAGCTGTGCTCAAAGATGCTAATGGAAATCTGACAGAGGGACTTCATGGTAACACCACCATCCCGTTCAGTGGCTGCTGGGCTAACTACACTGATTTAGCCATCCTTACAAGTGGTGAGTTGTCTTTGTTAGAAAAATTCAATTTTTGCATTGCTGTCAGTTGTTATTTTAAATATTTATGAGAATTTCTTTGCTTGTACCTGTTTCACAGGTGAGAACTTGAAGTTGGCCTTTACTCTGAATGAATGGAAGGCAGAGTCCAGATCTTTCACGCTCAAAACAGCTACAACTCCATCTCCTGTAGTTGTCACCACAGAGGATGATGACTTCCCCAGCATCTTTGACTCCAGTCCAGCTGTCTTGTCACAGTCTGTGTATCAGCTCATGCTGTTGAGTGGTCTACTCCTCCTGCTCATGAGACCCTAAATAATCACAACAAAGAGTGCACTCTTATATTATATTGACTTATAATCATTTGACTATAAACTACTATTCTTTTCCCATATGATCGTTATCAGAAAGCAACAACAAGGCTATAAATTCTGAGCACATTCACTCATAATATCTGTAGAATAAGTGTTACTTTAAACAAAATCAAATATTTAAATCTGCTACTTTTAAATTATATATATTTATATTCTTTCTTATATGCTTAATAAAATTTCAAGTTATTGCATAGTTTGTTGTTTTTCTATTTACAGGCCAAATATTTCCATGAATGTCAGCCAGAAAGAGTCTTTTCTTCCCTACTATAACATTCTGCATATCCGAGTAAAACTGCTGCTTTAATGAGAAAAAGTTGGACAGGACTTTATTATATTATGAGGGAATCTGAATAAAAAAAAAAAAGATATGCACAGATTATATCAGGTATAATAAACAGATAAAAAAGATTAAATCAATAGATTTCATTGTCATTTTAAATGTCTACAAACAAATAAAAGTGTATATGGGCCATTCTACAGAACTGGATTGAAGTCAGAGTGTTCTTTCCGCAAATTATGTATGTATGCAAATTTTATAATATCATATTGTATTTCCAGAAAGTTTTGGAATATTTATCGGTCACTTTTGAAACACAATAATATGTAACCCTGGACCACAAAACCATTCATAAGTGTAAATTTTTTTGAAATTGAGATTTATACGTCATCTGATCAGCTTTCCACTGATGTATGGTCTGTTATAATAGGACAATATTTGGCCGAGATACAACTATTTGAAAATCTGGAATCTGAGGGTGCTAAAAATAAAAAATATTGAGAAAATCGCTTTTAAAGTTGTCCAAATTAAGTTCTTAGCAATGCATATTACTTTTCAAAAATTAAGTTATGATATATTTACGGTAGGAAATTTACAAAATATCTTAATGGAACATGATCTTTACTTAGTATCCTAATGATTTTTGGCATAAAAGAAAAATCTATAATTTTGACCCATACAATGTATTTTTGGCTATTGCTACAAATATACCCCAGCAACTTAAGACTGGTTTCGTTGTCTAGGATCACATATATAATTTAATAAGAAGGGTGATTTATGAGATTTGTTGTATTTTAAATTCAATTTTTCTTTGTATAAGGCAAAAATGTGATCATACTGATTTCAAACTTAAGAAGTCATTAGTTTGAATATACATTAAACCACTGTCATAACATCAAAAATATAATGGTTTAACGATATATATTAAACAATAACTCTTATCAGTAACAATTACTGTTAAAAGAATATGAACAAGTTATTTGAGTGAACAAATCCTTGAAACCATTTTAATAAAAGTATTGAAGTCTCCCTTCTAATATATATATATATATATATATACATATATATATCAATAATAAAGCTATAAGCCTTATGTATATCTACATCACACTTTAACATTAATTAAATTATATATTTTTTAAATGTTATCAAATTAAATTTAACAACTTTTATTTTTGGCAAAGTGCTGCACAACAGAGGTATAAGTTAAAACATGGACAAACATGATATTCCCTAAAAATAATGTTTAAATAAATTCATTGTTATAAATAATATTATTGTTGTTATAACTTTTAGGTACATTGCACAATGCTAATATAAAATTTCTGTCATAACTTTTTATTTTGACGGGTTGTAGCGGGTATGATTCTTCTATGGTGCCCCCGAGTTTGAACTTCCGAAATGCAGTGTAAATGTAGCATCAAAGGGCTCTAAACAATCCCAGCCGAAGAAGAAGGGTCTTATAGCGAAATGATTTGTTATTTTCAAAATAAATGGACAATTTATATACTTTTTAACCTCAAATGTTCGTCTTGTCTGGTCTCTGCGATGCACATGCGTCAGTGTGATCAGGTCAATGCAGTTAGGGTATGTCGAAAAACTACCATCTTGTTTTTAACTTCAAAATCATCCTACAATGCTGTTTTACCTGTTTTTTTTTTGTAAAGGTTATTTCATCTTCGTTGTATGGTCACTTCGTAAAAGGTTGGTAGCAATGTAGGACGATTTTGAAGCTGGGGAAGAAAACGAGATGGGAAATTGTCAATTTGTTTCGTTTAGAGCCCTTTGAGCTGCATTAAAACGGCATTTTGGAAGTTCAAACTTGGGGGCACCATATAAGTCCACTATATTGAGAGAAATCCTGAAATGTTTTCCTCAACAAAAAAAAACGTAATTTCTTTACGACTAAAGAAAGAAAGACATTAAGATCTTGGATGACAAGGGTGAGTAGTACATTATGTACATTTAGTTCTGAAAGTGAAACGCTGAAAACAGAAACAAGCAGATTATTATTCTCTTGCCGCTTTAATATTCCCAGACACTTCTACTGTATATAGTAATAGATTTTCCCCCCAAATTATGCACAAAGTATTCAGTAAATGGTCATTAACTTAATATTCCTTTGTCACACATCACGTCTCGTTTATCATTGAAACATATTAAATGTATTATTCGACAATCGGAGGACCAGGCATTTAGAGATTGCTTCTAAAATCGCTTGCTTTTTTTAATGCAATACTAAACGAAACCGTAAGACAAAAATGCTCGATTCACATGTGAAGAGAGAAAAAATAGGTTGCACAAGATGACCACTAGAGGGAGATAATGTCCATAGCGCTCAATCCTCACTTTCCACCTGCTGAACTTTGAGGGGAAAGTCGTTCACATTCAAGATGAGCTTAAATTAAAGAAATGTAAATGTTTTATTTTTTTTATTTTTTTGTTGTTTGTTTGTTTTACGATTGTGTTTCGTATTCTACATATCAGTTACATCCGTATTCAAATGCGTCATGTGGTACCCTAGTTCATAAAACCTAAAATGTTAAAAATAAACCAATATAGGCTACTATCAAACATACAGTAGGCCTACTCATTAACGCTCTACTGTTAAAATAGCGCATATTAAAAATTATTCAGACACGGAGGCCAGTCGCATCATCTGAGAACTGGGTAGGAGGCAGATGTCTTTAAAGTCTTGTTTGGATTGAGTTGAGCTAATAATGTCATGACGGTACTTAAGGAGGCTGTTCTTCAGAGGAGCTGCTCTCAGTCTGCGCTCCTCCACACACACATGTGATGTGTTCGTGTTTTTCCAAAGCAGGTCCTTTTTTTCTCTTGTGCACTTACAAGATGTGTTCTTATGGAGGCTGTGGGGTATTTTTGATTTTTACGTTACTTCTGCATTTTGTTTGTGTTCACTCAATAAATCCTCTGTTTCCAACCGCATCCAAAGGCATGAAAGTGTCAAAGTCTGTTCCAACTGATGGCCACAGGAGAGCCAAACACGGCAAAAGTATATTGTCAGCATTACCGTTATCAGGAGACGTACAGTCACAGCGGGCGATCAAGGATGCAATTGAACCGCATGATTACATGATCTCCATCTACAAAACCTTCTCTGCGGCTGAGAAACTGGGGCTGAACGCGAGTTTTTTCCGCTCGTCAAAAGCAGCAAACACCATAACGAGTTTCGTGGACGAGGGTCAAGGTTAGTTATTTCTTTATTATTTGGTATCGGATTAAAAATATGGGTTTTTATAGCGTTTGTGTTTTCCTTTTCAACAAGTAATTATGCGTTTGAGAGGAAGGAAAATACTTTTTACATTCTACACGTTTAACTCTTAGCTAACATCTAAAAAAAAGTAATTCCAGAAAGAAAAACTGAATACATTTCAATATGTATTTGTTGCAAAGCAATTATACTGCAGAATAATTAAGCCTAGAATTAATGGTTACAAAGGTAACATATCTATCCCACTCATTCTTTAAAGATATATTATTCATATATTAGCCCAAACATTAGTTTTTCAATGTGTGTCACCTTTCATTCTTTTTAATCTAACATTAAAACAAAAAGCAATCAACCAAAAACGAAAGAAGGGGAAAAAATCAACACAAGATAAACTCTTAAGTATAAAGGTGCTTTATTAGCATTAATGGTTCCATGAAGAACCTTGAACATCAATGGAACCTTTCAAATGCAGAAGTGGAAAAGGGCTCTTTAGATTTTTAAGATGTTCTTCAAAATGGTTTTAAGAACTGTTCACTAAAAGGTACAAGGTACTTTAGGGAACCAAAAAGAGTGTATCTTAGTTGCTTGAAACATTATTCTTCTGCATTCACGTTTTGCCTCTCTATGCTTTTCTAAGCTGACTTTATATATATATATATATATATATATATATATACACTGTACAGCCACTGTTACTAAACATTTGTGCTCTTTGTTCCAGATGACCTTTTGAACTCCCCACTGTGGAGACAGAAATACTTATTCGACGTATCGACTCTTTCTGAGAACGTGGAGCTATTGGGTGCTGAATTGAGGATATACACAAAGATCTCCGGAAGCTTCCGAGCATCCGAGACGGGCCCAGTGGACATACAGCTGCTCTCCTGCCAGTCGCATGCCGTCCTTGATTCCAAAACGTTGGATCTAGAAGATGCGCATAAACCAAAATGGGAGGTTTTTGACGTATGGGAGATTTTTAAGGAACGTCAGCACCACTCTCATGGAACACGCTTCTGTTTAGAGCTCAAGGCGACGCTTGATAACCCTGAGAGGGAAATCGACTTGCAATATCTTGGATTTCACAGACATGGCCGGCCGCAACTAAAGAAAGCCATATTGGTTGTTTTCACAAGGTCAAAGAAGAGGCAAAGCCTCTTTTATGAAAAAAGAGAGAAGATTAAACTATGGGGTCTGGATAGTATTGGAAAGGAGAAAGGACCACACTCAAAATCCCGACGGAGAAGGCGGACCACTTTACCCAACCGCCATGGCAAGAGGCATGGCAAAAAGTCCAAATCCAGGTGCAGCAAAAAACCCCTGCATGTGAATTTCAGGGAGCTGGGATGGGATGACTGGATCATTGCTCCCTTAGACTATGAAGCCTATCACTGTGAGGGCATGTGTGACTTCCCTCTCCGATCTCACCTGGAGCCAACCAATCACGCCATCATACAAACTCTCATGAACTCCATGAACCCCAGCAACATGCCGCCCAGCTGTTGCGTCCCATCCAAACTGAGTCCCATTAGCATCCTGTACATCGATGCAGGAAATAACGTTGTATACAAGCAGTATGAGGACATGGTGGTGGAATCCTGCGGCTGCAGGTGATTTTGCTCTGCAAACTAATGAGGAAATGTAAATGTGTGAATAACTCTGACTTCCTGAGCTGTCTACTGAAGCCTTAGCTGACATGTACTGTAAATCACATCTGGAAATATGATTTTGGACTGGATATGAGCACGAAAACATTGTTACATTACTCTAAGTTCCATTTCACTGGCTTTTTTATACTTCAAATTGTGACAACCTCATTCCTACAATACAAAATAGCTGTATTTTATGGACTAATATGTATATAAATTATTTTTTGTATTGTACAGGTAAAAATCTTAATTTATGTTCAGTTACACTAAGTTATTTTCTCTTTAAGTGCTATCATTTATTCAGTAATAATATTTGAGTTATTATATCTATCTACCTCATTGTACAAATTATGTTACCATGTAAATGTCTTTGTTTGAGAGATTAACATCATGAAAGGGTTTGTAAATATTTTATAAGTATGAACCACATTATTCATTCAATAAAAGGTTACAAAATTAAATATATTTGCTTAATATTTCGTCTTAAATATTGCATTTTTCTTACTGCTTGCATCAGCTGCACAAATATTGAACTGGATTACTATTAGATGCATAATACTGAAGAGTAATGAATGTTTTTAAAAATGTTATATTTAATAATTTGAAAAATAATTGTAAATGTATACCCTTTTATTCAGCAAGGACACATTAAATTGATTAAAAAGGACGGTTATAATGTTAAAAAAGATTTCTATTTCAAATAAACTATTTATCAAAGAATCCTGAAAAAAATGTATTATGATTTTTACTTTCAACATTGATAATAATAAGAAATGTTTTTAGCATTTTATAATGATTTCTGAAGGATCATGTGACACTTAAGACTGCAAAAAAAAAAAAAATAAAAAAAAAAAAATCAGCTTTGCATCAAAGGAATAAATTACATTTTAAAATATATTTAAACAGAAATATTAAATATTATATTTCACAGTACTTTTTGTATTTTTTTGATCAAATAAATGCAGCCTTGTTGAGGTATTTTATTTATTGATTGATTTATTTATTTATTCAAAAACATAAAAGAAAAAAAAATCTTACTCACCCCAAACTTATGAATAATAGTACATGAATATGTATATTGATGAATTTATTCCACAATACTGACTTTTTTTCTCGCAATTGTGAGTTTACATCTCGCAATTCTGACTTTTTTCCTCAGAATTTTGTGATACAAACTTGCAGTTCTGCTCTTTTGATTATATAACTCACAATTTAGAGAAATAAAGTCAGAATTGCGTGACATAAACTCGTAATTCTGAGAAATAAAGTCAGAATTGGGAGATATAAACTTACAATTCACTTCTTTTCTCAGAATTGCGAGTTTATATTTTGCAGTTGTGACTTTTTTTCTCAGAATTGCAAGTTAATATCTTGCAGTTTTCACTTTATTACATGCAATTGTGAGCTATTAATTCAAATTTGTGAGATATAATGTGAGAAAAAAGGCAGAATTGCTAAATATAAACTCGCAATTGCGAGAAAAAAGTCAGAGTTGTGTTAAAAAAAAAAGAGTCAGAACTGCAAGTCAGAATTACAAAATATAAACTCGCAACTGCACAGAAAAGTTAAAATTGCGTGAAAAATAGTCAGAACTGCAAGATATAAACTCGCAATTGTGAGAAAAAAGTCAGAATTACGTGAAAAAGGTAAGAACTGCAAGATATAAACCCGCAATTGCAAGAAAAAAGTCAGAATTGCATGAAAAAATTCAGGATTTCTAAATAGAAACTCGCAACTGCATGAAAAAAGTCAGAATTGTGTAAAAAAAAAAAGAGTCATAACTGCAAGTCAGAATTACGAGATATAAACTCGCAACTGCAAGAAAAAAAGTTAAAAATTGCATGAAAAATAGTCAGAACCGCATGATATAAACTTGTAATTGTGAGGAAAAAGTCTGAATTGCGTGAAAAAGGTAAGAACTGCAAGATATAAACCTGCAATTGCATGAAAAAAAGTAAGGATTTTTTAAAAAAATGTCAGAACTACAACATATAAACTTGCAACTGCAAGTAAAAAGTCAGAATTGTCTGAAAAAAGTAAGAATGGCGAGATATAATCCTGCAATTGTGAGAAAAAAGTCAGAATTGCGTGAAAAAAGTAAGAACGGCGAGATATAAGCTCGCAATTGCAAGTCACAATTGTGAGAAAACTCACAATTGCGAGTTTATATCAGCAATTTTATAAGATTAAAATAATAAACTTTTTTTTTTTTATTCTGTGGCGAACGGGCCTTCATGAATGTCCCCAATAACAGCATTAATAATCATTTAATATTAACTGAATTAATTACACTATATATGCAGTATATTAAGAGTGCATCATTCTGAGCCTTGAAAGCTGTGCATCTTAGCATTAATGCCATTAATGTTTACTGTCACAAAAAATAAAAAAATATATAAGTATATTAAGGGGTACAATAGCTTGTCATTGGGGCAAAGGGACTCCTTTTGTATCTTACAACTCCTTAAAAGAATAGTTCACACAAACAGGAAAATATTGTCATTATTTACTCACCCTCATGTTGTTCCAACCTGTATAAGTTTCTTTCTTTTGTTGAACACAATAGAAGATATTCTGAAGAATTTTGAAGAACCAAACTGTTGTTGTTCCCAATTAAATTCGATAGTAGAAAAAAATGCTATGGAAGTCACACTTCCGACCATCAGCTGTTTGATTACCAGCATTCTTCAAAATATCTTCATTTATAATCAAAAAAGAACTCATACAGATTTGAAACAACATGAGTAAATAATGTCAAAATTGTAATTTTTAGGTGAACTATCCCTTTAGATAGGTGTAGATAAGGAAACAGAAATGGTGTACTTGTGTACTGTTAAAGTGGAGCTCCCTGTTCTCATCTTTCTACACCAGTACTGGTCTGGGTTACACAGTGAGAACGCTAACTGACAAGTGGGCCGGGAAAGAGTAATTCAAAACTGGGTCTACTCAAGAGAAATACCCGGCACCCTGCTTTCATTTATGCCAACCCGAGATACAAAGATCCAAGTAATCTGTGTACCTTCCCTGTAAAGAGCTGAACGGAGATAATTGCAGTGTTTAGCAAAGGTGAAAAAGGGGTCAACAGACACTCAGCACAACCTTCCCTGGGTGGCCTGTGTGTCTACGTGAATAGAGAGGAACACGTACACACACACAAACTCACATCCATTGGTAAACGGAGAAACAGTTGAACGGCTCTGACCCCGCTACCAAAGTTGCATTCATTCTCTGTCTGGGAAAAGACAATGACAAAAACCAAGGATGCCAACTTAAGATTAGGCTTGCTTTTACCCCGAGGTCAAAGGTCAAGCATCCCTTTGTCTCTCGCCACTGTGTGCATTTAACACATCCAGTAAAGAGAGAGGAAGCAATCAACGCTGCAGAACAAGGGAAAGGAATGTGCGTGATGCTATTACACCAGTTCTCTGTCTCTCTGACACATTGTCAGGCCTCGCTCGCCCGTAAAACACATGAAGATATAAGACACACAGGCAATGAGCAGTGCCACGCAGCTGCTGCACAACAATGGACTGGAATGCTGCGTGTCTCTAAAGGACATCTGTGGATGGACCGAATGCTGTGATTCAGTGATGGAAGCAGTGAATGTTATCAAGTCACATTCTGCCATTCATTAATCAGCACTTTTTAGTACAGTCGTAAAGGGACAGTTTACTAAAAAATACAAATTCTGTCATCAATTACTCACCCTTGTGTGGTTCCAAACCCGCAAGACCTTCATTCATCTTTGGAACACAAATATTTTTTTATGAAATCCGAGAGCTTTCTGAGCCTGACCCTGCATAGACAGCAATGCAACTGAAACATTCAAGGCCCAGAAAGGTAGTAAGGACATTGTTAAAATAGTCCATGTGACATTAGTGGTTCAACCTCAATTTTAATGAAGATATGAGAAAACTTTTTTGCACAAAGGAATCAAAAATAACAACTTTATTCAACAATTTCTTCTCTTCTGTGTAAGTCTTTGCCACACACTCAATACAATACCACAACAATGTCCTTACTACCTTTATGGGCCTTGAATGTGGGTCAGAAAATGCTTGTATTTCATCAAAAATATCTTAATTTGTGTTCCGAAGGTGAACACAGGTTTAGAACAACATGACGGTGAGTAATTAATGACAGATTTTTTATTTTTTTGGTGATAAACTGTTCTAAAGTTCCAAAATTAGCTAGAAACAATGCAAAGAAATACAAAAATGAATGTGTGCCAGAGAATTCATGTATATTCAAAGCTAAAAGTCAGATTATGTCACAACGGCTCATAGTGTTATTGATTAGCCTAGCTCAACCAGTGACACAGATAGTGCGACTGCTGTGTTTGTCAAGCCTGTTTGTGCTGATTCAGTTCTTTGTCTTGTGTGTTTGAGGAGACACCATTTTATGTCAAAGAGTCAAATGCTAGCGACCTACAAGTCAACTCAACGGATGGAGAGCTGAGAAAAGAAATTTGTAAAGTCAACATCAGAAAGGAAAGTGGAACGGTGAGTTTAGATGGTCGGGCAACACTAAAAGAATGGAAGGCTACAGGTTAATCTGCTCTACTTAGCCTCTGTACACAAACGACTGGTAAAGGATTAGCTCGGTTAACCCAACGCACATTCATCAGATAAGTTGGTAGACTGTCAGATGATCCTGTAGCACTTGATTGCAATGTCACTGATCATCATTCATATGTTTTAGCTTGTTACGGGAAATACAAAGACTTTATTGCTCTTAAGTAAAAATAGAATTTAATTTTAAGCAGGTTTAATATAGCGCAAGTTGGGCTACAAATAGTTTCACAAAAAATATTAAGCAACACAACAGTTTTTAACACTGATATTAATCAGAGATGTTTTTGAGCACCAAATCAACATATTAGAATGATATTTGAAGGATCATGTGACTGGAGTAATGATGCTGAAAAATTAGCTTTGCCATCACTGGCATAAATGAACATTTTAAGTATATTAAAACTGAAAAGTATGGTTGCTGTTTTCTACCTCAAGATTAAAAAAAAGGTAATTGCGACTTTTTCACCAAAAAAAAAAAAAAAACTGAATTGTGAGATATAGCCTCTGAAGTCTGATTGACTTTCTCGTAATTCTGAGTATAGATCTTGCAATTCAGATTTTTTCTCAAATTCTGAGTTTGTCTCGCAATTCTAAGTTTATATCTCACAATTCAGATTTTTACAATTTTTCAGAATTCTGAATTTGCGTTTTGCAATTCATAGTTTATATCTCACAATTCCATTTTTTTTTCTCAAAATGCAAGTTTACGTCTTGCAGTTCTAAGTTTAAATCTTACAATTCAACTTTTTTCTCTCAAATTCTGAGTTTATGTCTTGGAATTGTAAGTTTATATCTCAAAATTTTGATTTTTTTCCCCTCTCAAATTCTGAGTTTACATCTTGCAATTCATAGTTTATATCTCACAAATCAGATTTTTGTTTTCTTGCAATTCTAAGTGTATATCTCAAAATTCTATTTCTTTCTCAAATTCTGAGTTTACATCTTACAATTCGTAATTAATATTTCACAATTTAAATTTTTCCTCAAATTCTGAGTTTGTCTTGCAATTCTAAGTTTATATCTCACAATTCTTATTTTTACAATTTTCAGAATTCTGAATTTGCATCTTGCAAGTTTATATCTCACAATTCCATTTTTTTTCTCTCAAAATACAAGTTTACGTCTTGCAGTTCTAAGTTTAAGATAAGTTTATATCTTACAACTCAACTTTATATCTTATAAGTTTATATCTTACAACACAACTTTTTTTCTCTCAAATGGAATTGTAAGTTTCTATCTCAAAATTTAGATTTCCCAACTCAAATTCTGAGTTTGTCTTGCAATTCTAAGTGTATATCTCAAAATTCTATTTCTTTCTCAAATTCTGAGTTTACATCTTTCAATTCGTAGTTAATATTTCACAATTCCAATTTTTTCTCAAATTCTGAGTTTATGTCTCGCAATTATAAGTTTACATCTCACAATTCAGATTTTTTCTCAAATTCTGAGTTTACATATTGCAATTCTACGTTTATATCTCACACTTCCGTCACACACTAAGAATTCTAAGTTTACATCTTTTAATTCTTAGTTTATATCTCACAATTCTGAGTTTACATCTTGCAATTCATAGTATATATTTCACAATTCAGATTTTTTTTCAAATTCTGAGTTTATATCTCAAAATTGAGATTTTTTCCCCCTCAAATTCGGAGTTTACATCTTGCAATCTGTAGTTAATATTTCACAGTTCAGATTTTTTTCCTCAAATTCTGAGTTTACGTATTGCAATTCGTAGTTTATATCTGACAATTTAGATTTTTTCTCAAATTCTGAGTTTACGTCTTTCAATTCTCAGTTTACATCTCACAATTCATAGTTTTTGTCTAAAATTCAGAGTTTAGTCTTTGCAATTCCAAGTTTATATCTAACACTTGCAATTTTAAGTTTATCTCACAATTACGATTTTTTTTTTTTTTTCAGATTCTAAGTTTATATCTCACGATTCAGATTTTTTCTCAAATTGTGAGTTTACATCTTGCAATTTTCTTTTTTTTTATGTTTCTCTGGCATAGAATAAAGAATTTATTCTATGTGACTTTTTGCAATTTTGACTTTAAATCTCAAAATTAGTTCTTTTTTTCCACAATCAGATTCAGAACTGCAAGGTTATATATCTATATAAACATATATGAAACTATGGAAGCATATTTCTGCCTTGGGATAAAAAAAAAATATATATATTATGGGTATTTTGACATTTTATTTCACAAATCTGTGAAAAACAAATCTACACACACACACACACACACACACACACACACACACACACACAAACCTTTATTTATATATTTATTTTTCCCCATGGGAGAAACAGGCTTCCATAGAAAACAGTTATTTTAAATTGTAATAATATTTCACAATGTTACTGCATCGTTAGCCTTTTTTACTGTGGGACATGCTAAGTTATTTGAATCAGGCTTGAATGTGCGCCTAGTCAGGCTCGAATTGGCCTAGTTGAAGATCCAACTTAGTGTTGAACTAAAGTCCTCTGAGGAACGAATCATCGCTTCTGTCGACCAAACTGACCTTCATAATCTCCACAAAGAGAGACAAAAAAAGATTCTCAGTGAGGTTCTGCAGGTCACCACCGACCCAACTGCTCTGCACCATCTATACGGGGATAAAGCAATGTGGAGATGTGCAGATGTTTGAAATAGGTAGCGCTCAGGAACATATGGCTTTGGTTGAGGCTACCGCGGCGTTTCGCATACTGGGTTTAGTTATACGTGGATTAGGCTACTTAGCGGACGACTCTGAGTCAACGCGAGACAGGTCTGACCCCGGCTCATGTGTTTTGACTGAATGATAATCAGACCTCTGGACTTCTTTTACACATTAGAAGCAGAGTTGATATGACAGGGGCTGCAGTGTTCCTTTACAGTGGTTCGGTGGAGAAAATGTGAAACAGATGAGGAGAGTCTACAGTGAGGCTTTCTCTCGCCCTTAATTAAAAGTGCCTGTCGAGGACGTTTGGAGAGAGTTCGGCTCCCAGATCATTGCGGCATTTGCACATCAAAAGGAAATGACACTGGACACAGGGTTACCCATTAGCAGAAGAGTTTTATACAAAGATCACAGGCTTTCATTTGGCAGTAATGACCTACAGATTGTCTATCCCTAAACGTCCTTCACCTTGTCACAACAAGGCCCAATCGCAGGTAAAACAGCAGGTTAACCAACTCAAAGTCCTTTTATCCGACAGTAAGGCCTTTCTGTGATGTCATGGCTGGTGAGCGTAGTTGTGCAGCTCTGTAATGGCAATTCTTAGTATATACTCAACATGGACTCCCTGAACTCTTAACAATATTTATAGTACAGGTCAAAGCAAGTGGTTTTCCCTTAGGATTTAGTCAAGATCCATATTCTGAAAACCAAATGTTACTTTATTCTTTCTAAAAAAGCTGACCTCTTAATGAGTTGCATGGAGTCCAACAATAAATACTGGAGACTAGTGAGCCACTGGCTCTGTTCAGAATGAAATACTAGCTTACTACCTATTATACAGTATACTGTGTACTTTTTAAAATATCATGCAAAAAAGTATTAGGTATTACAGAATGATTGAGTCATGCACATAAATATTGTAATGTAACACAGTAATTTAAACTTGTGTAGAAATGTCAATGAACCAAAACAGATTGTTGTTCATAAATCCTAACTAATTAATCCAGCTGCATTTCACTTAAAATGGAAGGTAGAACACACTGCACTGTGGGATACAGTGCCTCATACAAAATAAATTAATACTTTCATTCAGAAATTATACATTAAATTGATCAAAAAACACATCTATAACATTTATAACATATTATAAACGTTTTACAAATAAATGCTGTTATTAATCCTAATAATAATAATAATATATATATTTTTTTATCCAAAGTACCATTCAACTTTGGGATCAGTAAGATTTATTTATTCTTTTTAAAGTCTCTTATGCTCATCGAAGTTCCATTTGTTTGATCAAATATACAGAAAATAATATTGTAATATAAAACAACAGTTTTCTATTTTAATATAGTTTACTACTACCATTACTTTAGTATTTATCGTCATGATCCTTCAGAAATCATTCTAATATACTAATTTATTATCAATGTTAGAAAGAGTTGTGCTGCCTAGTGTTTTTTTAAACCTGTGATACTTTTTTAAAGATTAATAATAATTAATAAAAAGTTAAAAAAGAACAGCAATTATTCAAAAGAGAAATATTTTTTTTTTTATCAATTTAACATTCTTGCTGAATAAAATTATTAATCAAGAATTCAAGAAAGAAACAATTTACTAACCCCAAACTTTGAACGGAAGTGTATATTGTTACAAAAGATTTCCATTTTAAATAAATGCTATTCTTTTTAACGTTTTATTCATCAAAAAAAAAAAAAAAAACGTATCACAAATTCCAAAAAAAAAGGATGAAGGATCATGTGACAATGATGCTGAAAATTCAGCTTTGCATAACAGGAATAAAATGTACTTTAAAGTATATTAAAATAAAAAAACACTATTTTAAATTGCAATAATATTTTACAATATTACATTATTTTCTGTATTTTTAGTCAGATAAATGCAGCTTTGATGAGCAGAAAAGACTTCTTTAAAAAGAATGGCTGTTATATAGGGATACAAAACTGCATAAACAATAATAAAACATGTTTCCCATTGCACCAAATCAGCATATTAGAATGATTTATAAAGGATCATGTGACATTGAGGATTAATGACTGCTGAAAATGTAAGAATACATTTCTTTCAAAAACATATTTAACATTATTATTTTGCTAAATATTAATAGTATTATGTTAGTATACTATTCCAAACATAACCATGTCACTCAAGAATTCATTTCTTGCATACCTAAGTGACATTTTTTAAAAATGCTACCAAAAGAGACTCTAAAAGCTATATTAGCATCTGTGGGCACTATTATAATATCCTTTGATCACTTTACAGACCTTCAAGATGTTAGCATGAATTACATGCCACGAAAGTAAAACGGAACTTTATGGTCAATAAAAATCAGCAAAGTGTTCATTGATTGTGAAACCCTCAGTCCTCTGGAGGAAACCCAAAACCTGTCCCGTTCTGCTGGGCCAGTCTAGTGTCTGAATCCAGGAGGAAAAGGAAATGTGTTATGACATGAACGGGGTGGAAAAGGAAGTGTTTTTGCATTGCATTAAATAGGGGGAGGGGTTTTAAAAAGTTCAATTTACCTACACACACAAAGATCCATAGGTACACATGCATATACACAGACACTCTTGCCTACATTAAGGCAGGCTAATTCTTCTGTAAAACCTGCTTTGTCAGGTACTTTCTTAATTCCAGGTGTGGAATTTCAAGTTTTTTTTTCCCACACAAGAGACAGGGCCTTAAATTTTTTAAAGCATGTACATTTTTTCTCAATAGAAACCCCATCATACAATAAAGCCTCTTCAGTAATATGAATCATATGTTACTTATCAACTTAATGGGTACCAGACTTCTCTGATACAGGCTGGGTATCTCTGGACATCTTATCTACAAAAATACACTGATAAAACATATAAAGAGCAGATTTCAACCATCTTGATAGGTCAAGAACACATGAAAAACATGCTTCGCATTACAGCTCGCCAACCGCCTCCAGGAGGACATTAGTAAGGAAGTGTACAAAGGATATGATAAAAAGTACTTTAACATCTTGAACTTAGAAACCTTGGATAAAACATCTAAGCAAAGAAAATAATCTAGATTTAAACGGATAAAGCTTGAAGTATTGAACTTGTGGGATCTTTTATATACAATACCACCCTGTTTTAGATCACATACTGATTGTGTGACTCAAATAGTCTTTTAAGAATCCAGCTTGGGCTCGATTGTTCCTTACCCTTGAGAACACTGGGAAATATTTATTTATAGTTGATACAGTTACTTGTAAAATTATCGAGAGTCCATAGCTTCAGTAGTATCTTCACATGCATCACACTGCATATTCGTGTCCAAAAATATTTGAAATGGATCAAATAGTTGGTCAGATTAGGTGTACCGAACAATCACCAAGCAAAGAAGAATTTTATATTTAGCAGGGGAAATTACTATTTTCTAACAAGTTTAAAGTGATTTTTACCTTTTATAGGCATTTTCTACCTTTATAAAGCCATTTTAAGGTAGAAAGTGTGCATTATCTTTTGTGTAAAATTCATATATTTAACATATAAAGTCCCTTAGAATAAGGCTAGGCTGATACCACACAAATAAAATTATTATCAACAAAATTCATCTTTTCAATGCAGAGGAAACAGACGCTGCATCTGAACTGGCATTTAGATGTATTTACCCACTGTTTAATGCAAGACTAAATGCATTTAACCTGCAAATACAAATGCATATTTTTTTTTTTGATATTTCAATCCTAAAATGTTGAATGCTGATATTTGAAATTATAAAAAAAAATGAAAAGGTACTTTAAATGTGAAATTAAAACCGCCTGTAGGTGACAGCAAGTCACTGTTAATAAGTGAGTCATTGTAATTGAATCAAATCACTTAAATGGTTGATTCATTCAGGAACGAAACACTGTCATGTTGTTTAGAGACTTAAAACAGTGTTGTGGCTGTGTTTGAAACCATTTTTGTTGGTGAAATATAGCCAAAATAGGCAATATGGTGTCTAAAATGTAAGTCTCTTGATTTTAACTTATAGTTTATTGAACTGTTGTATAAAATCATTATCACATTTGTGATTTTTGCAAAAACATGGCACTCTTTGTGTGATATTGATTAACTATATGAAATAATATAAATACACATTTTCTGCCCCCATATCCTGAATTTTGGGAAAATGCATTTTATTAGACTGAATCATGCAGTGAAAGAATGCACTCTAAATGAACACAGTCAGTCTAGATAATGTTTAAGCACTGATGAATGATGAATGAATGTCTAATTTACATAGTTCGTACATCTGCCATGTTGCTTATGATGAGGGAATTTGCAAGTTTCAGTCTAAACAAAACTCCGGGTTTCAGCAATGACTATTCTGAACACCTCTGATTGGCCACTGCATTCTAAACAGTTGTGTGTGATTGGTTATAGTGAGCAACACTGTAAAAAGGTGTAAAAATAAAATATGATTTAAAGTGAGCAGGTCTAAATTTAATACAGCAATTGAATCTTTTCATTTAATTTTCATTTTCAATAGTTTCATGTTTGAAGTATTACAGTTTTATTAAAAAACAGGGGGTCCCTTATAATGTTTACGGGTGGTCTGGGATACCTAAGTCCAATTCTGTGCCAGCTGAGCAACCAAGCAAGTTTGTTATGCCTATACTCCATACGAAATTGATTACAAGTGCTCACTTTTTTACCGCCTCTAGTGTTTATTTCTGTTGGAAACTGCAGTGATATGTACTTATTGTTACATATTTCATGTAGGGATGCACCGAAATGGAAATTCTGGGCCGAAACTTCTGGATGCACTTGGCCGAAAATCTAAACCAAAAATGCTTTGTAATAAATTAAAAAATATAAAGTAATTTTGTAAGATTTTTTAATTTAACTCCATTTTTGGCTGAAATTTCAGTGCATCCCTAGTTTTGTATCTTGTGAAAAAGTTTTCATCATGAGATTAGGTAGGAGATGGGGCCGTCAAGCTTCAAAATGACAAAAAAGCACTATAAAATTCTAAAAGTGGTACATACGACTTTTGCACTATATTCCAAGTATTCTGAAGCTTTTTTGTAAATTACAGACTGAAATAAATATTTATGCAATTAAAATCTTGACATGGCACAATCATGGGATTAGCAGCTATGTCTAATTTATGAACGGATCGTTCTTTTGAGTCAGATCATTGCAATGAATCAGTTAAATGATTTGTCCATGAATCAAACAATTCATCTCGCTGACTCAATAATACAGTCACAGTGGAGAAACACAAAGCTGCTGTATGGCTTCAGAAGGCTTTGAATATAATCAAATGAACCACTTTTATGATACGTTTATGCTGATTTTGTATTTATTTATTAGTTTGTTTCTGTGAAGCTTATAAGCCCCAGTACCCATTTACTTAATGCAACTGCTTGGAAAAGTGAACAGTACACAATTTCTCAACAAAAGCAGTACAAAAAAATTAAAGAAAAAAAAATAGAAGCTTATTAATATATATATATAGAAGCTTATTAATATATATATATATATATATATAAATTATATACACAGGGAAAGATGACAAACCATTACGTCTGGGTAAAAAAATACTGATTTCTCAATTTTAAACTATTCTCATTTATACAAAACGATATAGATTCTTAAATTCAAAGAATCCATTAGTCTAGCCTGTTTTCAGTTAATGAACATAACATTGTAGCGCACCTCCAGTCCAATAAATCGCAATAAGCTTTGTGCTTTGTTAATTTTTGATATGAAACAAAGTCTCATATTTCAGTTTCTGTCCATTTCATTACAGTATTCAAACAATAAATGCAGTTTTGGTGCTGTTTAATGTGGAGTGACAGATCGCCGTGGCACCTCAGTTCAACTGATCATCTCCACCTCTTTAATGTCAGTTACAGAAAGAAAGAAATATGAATAAACGTCCAAGCCAATGTTAACAAAAAGAGTACAACTTACTGAAATCCGCATCCATATGCTCAGTCTGTTTTTCAACTGCAGAAATATGTTAATATGCTGCTTATAAACTATATCACATAATTTCACATTTACCTCAGAAAAACATATTCAGTGACCATACACTTGTTAGTCAGCTAGAAAAATGAACTCCAGAGAGGATCA
Source organism: Cirrhinus molitorella (assembly GCA_033026305.1). NCBI lineage: Eukaryota > Metazoa > Chordata > Actinopteri > Cypriniformes > Cyprinidae > Cirrhinus > Cirrhinus molitorella. The sequence goes on from CM065131.1 coordinate 25,971,944, forward strand.
CTTTGCTAATTATATGGAGCAAATAATATATTCATCAATTTTTTTACTCTCCTTCAATATTTAGTATATGTTTGAATAAATCAGTCAAGTGTTTTATGACAGCCACCATTTAAATGTTTATATTTCAAAAAACTAATTGGAGTAAAAATATAATTATGTAATTGTAACTTTATTATTATAAAAACTTAATTGAGTGTTTGCATACAAATCAGTTAATTTTAACCATCAATATTATAGTATATTTTACAGCATTAGTTTTTTTTCCTTGAGAAAATTTGGCATGTACTGTACCTGATTTATATCCAAAATAATCCATATTAAATTGAATTGGAAATTGAATTAAATCACAAGCTTGTGAATTAGAATCAATTTGAATCATTAAATTTGTGTCAAAACCCAGCCCTACAAACCATCAAGGTAATTTTCTCACACTTAGATCTTAAAACAGTCCTAATAAAATAAATAAATATTAATATAAACCACAAATTTTTTTCTTCAGTGCCACATTACTGTTGGTTACATATTACATTAAATACAACACTGGTGTCAGCCAATCAGCAACATTCCTAAACCAAATAAAAACACTTCCAAAACGTTCATGTCAAAATGAACTTGAAAGGCAAGCACATTACACAATACCTACGCAGACGCACAGAGTCCTGCATGCACATGCACACAGCCAGAGCAAAGACAGAAACTATTTAGCATGCTAGACTGACCACAAGGTTCAGGCTCACCCAACTAACCTCTAGGTGTTGATTGCTCAGGGGGACCTGATCCTAGATCAGGGAGGCCATTCCCATGAAGATTTAAGTATACACTTGAAAGCCGCTCCAACAGGTCGCTTGTAGAGGGTCAGGAGGTCAATTGCCTGGTGGTGCTTAATGGTAGCAAAAAAAACGTCAGTCATCTTAAATGGGCCACAGTGAAGCTTGTGGCCCGCAACTGGAGGAATGCAAGGAATTCTGGGGGTTAAAGTGGTGCCATGAGGTGGCAGACACCGACACGGGGCTCTGGAAGTTGGATACAATGTCACCGCCTCACCATCACTCAACATTAGCCACCGCTCTCTCAACACCTTGTCCCCGCTGTGGGTATTAACTGTTGTCGGTTTACAGAGGGGGAAAAAGCTTGATGCGCATCAAAGCAACAATCGTCAAAAGCTGAATATTAAAATTTGCTGATGTGAGGTGTAGCTAAATGTAACTTTACCACTAATCTACTTCAAACCTGAAGTAATTGACTTGTGCAAAGAAAAGAATGGAGCTCCATTTTGGGTTGAGGAGGCCTGAATACAAAACAGGCACTCTGGAGGATTACCTAATGTTATTTTCACCTCTGTTATTTGAGTGCTTCTTAAAGCTGTGAAAACATATGTCATCATGCCGCCAGGGCCAAATATTGTAATTATTTTCCAGAGCAAATGACAAAAATTATTTTCAAGTTTGGTCACCGTGCACAAGCAATCATTTATTCGTCTCTTCATGCTTTCACAAAACGGAAATTAAACATTCTAGAACGTTCTCTTAGTTTAAAATTCTTCCTTTGACATCACATTCTTCTTCTGCACTTCAGAGTCCATGCACTCACCTGGCCCGCTGACACCGCCAACGTGTTATTTCCTCCCGGAGCTTAAACTTATGATCTAACGACCCGCCTTTGGTCCAAAGTCAACACTGAGCAGAACTTGTCAATCATTTGATCCACTTCATTGGCATCGAGGCTTGATTGGGCACAATTAGCCCTTAGAAACAAATGACATCAATCTGCCCTGGATTTCCATTGAGGGAGGCTGATTATTTGCTTTAACCTGGAACGCTGATTTCATTTTCACCCCTCTGTGTCCCCTGGGGGATTTACAAACATTGGAAAACATGTACGACTGACATAAGATCCTTTGGCCTTAGCTAGAGAAATTTTCAAATGCAATTTGGCCAAAGCCGAAGGGAGTCCACCCGCACAACAATTTTGGCACAGCTAATACACTGCCTTGAGATTTATTTCAGTTTTTCTATGAGCCGTGTAACACAGAGGTACCAATTGTCAGTTTCCTGTCTGATACATCTACATCAGACAGACCACCACATTATGAATTGCTGTGCAAACCAGCATAGGTCAAAATGTTGTTATATTTATCCACAGACATAAATGGTAAATTTAAGGAATAAATAAAAAAAAATATTTAACATTAATACATTAAAGTGGTTATGATATGGATTTATTTATTTTTTAATATGTTACTTAAGGGGTTACTTACAGTGCCTTGTGAAAGTATTCATACTTCTTATTTTTTTTTCATGTTTTGTTATGTTGCAGCCTTATGTTAAACTGCTTTAAATTACTTATTTTCCCCACATCAATTTACTCCATACACCATAATGACCAAAAAAAAAAAATAATAATAATTGTGAAAACTTTGCAAATTTATTAAAAATAAAACACTGAAATAAGTACATTGCACAAGTATTCATACCTTTAACTCAGTTTTTAGTTGAAGCACCTTTACATCCTCAAGTCTTTTTAGTTATGATGCGACAAGCGTTGGCAATTATCTGCCATTCTTTGCCTCTCATTTTCACCTATCAAGCTCTGTCTGGCAGACATTTTCAGGTTTCTCCAGAAATATTTGATTGCGTTCAAGCCAAGGCTTTGGCTGGGCCACTCAAGGACAATCACAGAGTTGTCTATAAGCCACTCTTGCAGTGTGCTTAGGGTCATTGTCCAGGTGAACCTTCTGCCCTGTCTGAGGTTCTGAATGCTCTGGACTGGGATTTCATTAGCTATCTCAATATTTTGGTGCACTGAGCTTTTGTTCTACTCTACTAGTCATTGAATCCCTGTTGCTGAAAAACAGCCCCACAGCATGAGGCTGCTACCACCACACTTTACTCTTGGGATGTTACTCTGCAGATGATGAGCAGTGCTTGGTTTCCTTCAAACTTGTAATTGAGCTTCATCAGACCAGAGAATCTAGTGTCTCACACAGCCCTTTAGGTGCTTTTTGCAAATTCCAACATGTGTTTTCATGTGTCTTCACTGTGGAGAGTATTGAGTTTGGCCACACTGCCATAAAGACAGGATTGGTGGAGTGTTACAATGTTTGTCCTTCTGTAAGTTTCTTCCATCTGCATATATGATCATGGAGCTCAACGAGAATGACTATCAGCTACTTGGTCAACAGTATAACCAAGCCCCTTCTCCACCAATTGCTCTAGGAAGAGTCCTAGTTGTTCCAGCATCTTCCATTATGGAGGCTAAATGCTTCTGTGAACCTTCAATGCATCAAGCCTGTTTCTGAGCTCTACAGACAGTTCTTTTGTCCTCAGGGCTTGGTTTTTGCTCTGAGACGCATTTGCAGCTGTTAGCCCTTTTCTGAGATCTGTGCCTTTCCAAATCATACTCATTCAAATGAATTTGCCACAGGTTAACTCCACTCAAAGTGTAGTAACATCTACAAGCGGTATGAGTGCTCCTGAGCTAAATGTCAAGTGTAAAGTATGAATACTTGAATGAATGAATGAATGAATGAATGAATGAATGAATGAGGCATTTATATAGCGCTTTATTGTGTATTGCCGTACACCCAAAGCGCTTTACAATCATATGGGGGATCTCTCCTCAATCACCACCAGTGTGCAGCATCCACTTGGATGATGCGACGGCAGCCACAGTTCAACGGCGCCAGTGTGCTCACCACACACCAGCTACAGGTGGAGAGGAGAGAGTGATAGAGCCAATTCAATGAATGGGAATTATTAGGTGGCCATGATAGACAAAGGCCAGAGGAGGGAATTTGGCCTGGACACCGGGTACACACCCCTACTCTTTACGAGAAGTGTCATGGGATTTTTAATGACCACAGAGAGTCAGGACCTCGGTTTAGCGTCTCATCCGAAGGACGGATACTTATGCGATAGAATCATTTCAGATTTTTTATTTCTAATAAATTTGCAAAGTTGTTACAAACATGTTGTGTGCTTTGTCATTAAGGTGTGAGGAGTGTAGATTAATTTGGAAAAAGTAATTTAAAGCAGTTTAACATAAGGCTGCAACATAAAACATGAACAATATGAAGGGGTATGGATACTTTTGCAAGGCACTGTATAATGTTAATAAAGTTTTTGCCAAAAAAAAAAAAAATTTTTTTTCATTCTGCATTCTAATCTAAAACATTCATCCTCATCTAAAACAACATGTTTTAAGTGACTGGTCCCTTAAGGCTTGTTAGGAGTCATGATTGGCAAACTTCATTAGCTTAGGAAATGGTATCAATGCCCCCTTGCTATTGCATGTGAGTGTTTTGACAAAATGATTTAAAAAAAGATCATTTCCAGACAAAGCATTATAAAACAATTTACTTAAGATTTGTGATGCAGCTGCTGTCAAATCTATTACCACTTCATCTTTCAAAAAGTTTTTTTTTTTTTTTTTTTTTTTGTGAACAAAAAATACATTTTGTCAGTTTTATTTGCTACATAACATTTTTTTTCTGTTTATTTGCTTTTCCATAACATATTTCAAAGCCACATAACTGTGACCATTACATTTTACAACAACTCTTTTGAAACATCAAAATTATATCTTTTCCGGTATATGGTTTTTCATGTTTATTTTTTCACAACTCGAAAATATGCAAACTAAATAAAAATAAATAACTACCTCACACTGGAGTTCAACATGTTAAACATGCATATAACATTGCAAAAAATTGTATATTATGAAATAAAACTGTAAACAGAAATAAATAGTTTTTGAATAGTGTTAACAGTGTTAATAGTTAATGAATAGTTTCAATATACATTTCATTAACAATGTTTTTAATTTTACATTATTTTTAAATTTATTTTTGTTAATATATGCTTTGAAATGAGCAGCAGAAAATGTATAACACTAAAATAATTTAATCAGCTAAATTAATTGAGCAGTTCATTACCATTTTTCTTAATGTGACAAATATGCCACATCAAAATTTCACCTACTGTTTTAAGGTTAACAGCCTGATGTGATATATATGTCACCACAATATCTTTGTAACTTGTTTTATATCAGTTTGTTCAAGAAATGTATTAAAATCAGGGTAAGTGTAATCTAGGGTGTGTTATTAAAACATTAGAATTGTTGAATGGGTTGAAACATACCTTTAGTAACAAAAACAAGCATCTTTAAAAATTGCTGACACTGCAACATGTGCTCACCAGACAGTCCACCATTTTGGAAATGTTGCCATGACAACAAAAAATGCGCACATTCTCATGTGACTGAACCTGGATGTTACTTATATTTCACTTTGGGACTTCCCGAGTTGAAAATGAGGGATAATGCTTTAAAAAGACCTTTCCAGATAATCACAAGTGTTTGTGACACCCGCGTCACAGTGGGTTCTTATGGGTTAATTTGAGAAATGTAAAATATAGAAATTAACAATATAATAAAAAACTTAATGTTAAAAAAAACTTTTTTCACTCATAATGCTTAATGCATTAATGTTATTTGCACTGTAACATGCTAGCAAAATTATCAAATTAATTACGTGATGTAAAAATTAAATCACTTATTTATACTCACAGTATTTGCTGGAAAAAGCCCTCAATTTAACAACAAAAAAAGCACTGAATAGACAGAAGGCATAAATAATTGCGGTAATTTTTATCACATTATGTTTTTAAATTAATCACATTAAATTAACAGCCCTAATTTAGAAGAAGCCCTAAACAAACTAGGAAAAATCCAGGTTTAAACTTACTAGCCGTCATGCAAACACTCAGAAGTTTTATGTTTATGTACAGGGAATTACTAATGGACCATGGTCCATTAACTATGTGGATTTATTTCCAACCACGCAGTGTTATGAAAAGGCCAGCACAGGGGCTGTAAACTCAGACTGTGGTACCTTTTCTGTCAGACAGCAAGACTAAATTTACAATATTGACTCTTTGGCTGCCTTCTGTTACAGTAAAGAGGACATTGGGTTACGGTAGAAACATACCAGAGTAACTGTGAATAAATACAAACACGCAGGACATTCACACCGAGCTCTGAAAATGTGGGCAGAGTTCCCTGCGGACAAACTTTACGATGAACAGTAGCTGTTTTGCACATTAGATGTTTTGCCAGTTATTATAACACTTGTTTTAATTGCATAAGCAAAGTAACACTGGCATATTAAACAATAATTCATGTTTAATACAGTAAGGTATTATGCAACAACACTAACAAACATTTTGCTGATGCATCAGTACCATTTGGTGAAACTTTTACGTCATTCACACTAAACGTTCTTATAAACCACCAGTCAGATGATTCGTGTTTATTAGGTGATGATGCCTGGGCTGAGAGCGGGAATCATGGTGATGACCACACCCCCTGGCCTGTATGAGGGTCTGTGTGTGAGTGCACTGACCCAAGGTAACCCACGGCTGTGTTCTGAACTCTAAAGGGGAGGTAGATCAGAGTAGGTAATCAGAAGCTCAGCTGTTAAAGTCCTAATGAGCCTCAGAGGCAGCGGTAAAGCAAAGTGAAAGTCACCTAATGAGCCAAGAGTAATCTATGCCTGTCCCATAATGCCTAGCATAATAAACTTTACTACTGACTGAAGCTATCAGCCTGCAACCGAAAAATCGTGTTTTTGCATGCAAATTAACCGTATTTATTTATTTTATTTCTGACTATTATTTCATATGTCAGGTTGCACAGGGTTAAATAAGTACATTCCACTTGTATCCCACTCGCTTTACCACTGGAGAATTGGATGCTTGTGTATGGGACGCTTGCTCTACTTCTCTCAGAACGGTCTCCCCTCCTCCTGGGGCAGCCAGGCTCCAGGGTAGACAAGCAATCTCAACTATTCTTTTATTCTGTGCTTAACCTCCACTACGACAATAAAGCTCTGTTTGCCTATTCACCCGCCTCAGCGTTGAACCTGATAGCACTTCAAAGTCCCACACTGCGAACAGTGATTAGATGCTTCAGGGTGCAGCTTTTCACTGGGCATTAAATGCCAAGGCTGTGTTTTACCAGGTGAAGCATTAAAAGTCACATAAATGTCTTTTTACAAATTTTAAATAAACTACAACAGACAAGGGTGTTGACCAAAAATACATCAAATTCAAGCCTCCAAAGATGAGAGTTACAGGAGGCAGGATCTGCGGAGCCAGCTATTAAACAAAGAAGCAGTTTACTAAATTGCAATGTGCAAAAAAAAAAAAAAAAAAAATCATCATCCAGTCTGTCTGGAATGACATGAAGAAACAGAACAAACCGAGACAGACTACATCCAGAAGAACTGTGGCAACGTCTCCAAGATGCTTCAAGAAACCTACCTGCAAAGCTACCTAAAAAACTATGCACAAGTGCACCTAGGGAAAAAAACTATAAATGCAAAGGCTGGTCACACCAAATGCTGATTTAGTTAATAGAAGTTATTTGATAAAATCTATTTAACTTATTATTTTTGTATCCTCATTTTACACCATTTTTACACAAACTTTTAACAGTTCTGTAGCTTTGTAGGTAGGTTTCTTGACGCATCTCTGAGACATTGCCACAGTTGGATTTAGTCTGTCTCGGTTTGTTCCGTTTCTTCATGTAATTCCAGACAATACAGTAATTCAAAACAGCCTTCTGCAGTAGTATGTACTGTATATTGTGCATATCATACAGTGCATAATTTTCTGTATGCATGACCTAAGTTTGCCTAAATGCCTACTGTATCCCACAATGAATCGTAATGGACTTTCCTTTTTCCATTAGGTGGAATTAGCATTCCCTAGCTTGACTCATTATCGATCAGACTGACCAAAAATAAAAAAATAAAATAAAAATGCCCCAACATAATGAAGCTACCTGTAGAATATTACTGCTTGAAACATTTTTTGTGGAATCAACACTGTTTCACATAGCCTTTAAAAAAAAAAAACCATATAGTGTATACACTTTTCAGGTTTACATTTATTCATTCAACACATGCTTTTATCAAAAACTACTTAAATGTGAACACAAAAACAGTCATAAGTAGCACAGGTACATTTATAGCAATGCCAAAAATACACTGTATGGGTCAAAATTATTGATTTTTCTTGTATGCCAAAAATCATTAGAATCATGTTCCATGAAGATATTTTGTCAAATTTCTTACTACAAATATATCAAAACTTAATTTTTAATTAGTAATATGCATTGTTAAGAACTTCATCTGGACAACCTGAAAAGGCATTTAGATTTCTCTGTATTTTTTTTGAGAATTTGTCAATTTTATCTTTTTTTTTTTTTTCTGATTCCAGATTTTCAAATCTTAGACAAATATTGTCCTATCCTAGCAAACCACACATTAATGGACAGCTTATTTATTCAGCTTTCAGAGTATACATCTCAATTTCGACAATTTGACCCTTATGATTGGTTTTGGGGACCAGGGTCACAAATGAGGATGATCACAAGCGACTTGTCATATGCAGAGTTCCAGAATTCAAGTACATGAGTATATGCACTAGTACACAAAAATTAAGCTGCAAATGTCTTAGTTGTCTCTGCACATCTGTCTGTGATAAAACAGAAGTACCTCAGACAAAAATATTATACAACATAACTTTAACAAAACTTTAACTTTGACTTTCCTTATGTTTTTTTCACTGAGTCATATGATATGAATAGTGCAATCAGCACATTAAAAGACAAGCCGACTTGTTATCATATTAACAATTTGTGAACAATTGTTACTATTATATTACGTGATCTCTTAATTTCACAATGTAGCTGTAGTTAAATTTAAGACTGCACAGATAAACATAGACAAGAACTAAAGCATCACTGATTTGCACGGTGCGAGTGCCCCCTAGTGATAAAACAGAATAGTAACTTATTTTGTCACTAAAGCTAACGTTAAGATATGTCAAAGCAAGTTTCAGTTACAACAGCTCAGACATTCATTTTAGTCTGGTAATAGGTTTAAGCCTTGTCTGTGAAACCGAGGGTAAGTTCACAAACTACGACGGCCGCTTTAATAATAAGAACGAGACCATAATAAGACCATCTCTGAAGCTGTCATTTATCCTGAAAAGGATGGAGCTACACAAACGGAAACGATGTATCGCAGCCCATCTGTCTGCCACAGGTGCATATGTGGACGTCAACACCTTCATTGTGGCTGGCAAACGATAGCTGCAGTTTTGTATCAATTCAGATCCGTCCAAACGATTCAGTGGAAGGGGTGTCCGAATGATTCAGACCGTATCAAGAACCATTTTGATAACTCGTTTGACCGATTGAAAATAATTGGACATAAATAGGCCTAAATGGGGAAACGTCCACTCTTCTCATTTCTTGCTATTTCTGATTCAGAATAAAACATAAATATATGTTGTAATGATCAACAACTGTCGGTTTAACTCACCATTTTGTAATTCATTTTCCATGTGTTGCTTATGCAAAACTCGTGCTCTTCACAGCTGAATGGAGCTGAGTTCAGGAGTTGACACCTCACTGAACAGGTTTCTTTGAGGTCACATGCTCCTATTTGCATCTTCTCGTAGCCTCAAAATCCAGCAGAGGGCAGTAAAACATTACACGTTTCTTTCTTTGAATTTGTTTTTTTTAGCCATTGGACATAATAGATACACAAATTGATTTATGTTGATACATACATTTGATTTCCAAGATAATAATATAAAGTAAATGAAAAATAAAATGAATGAAATAAGCAATTGATCTATATGTATTTGATATAATTTATTTCAGGATAATTTTTACAGTGAAAATCCTATTCCTTCATAATTTTTTCCATGATTGATTCAGATTGACTGATATACTGAGGGAATACACTTCTCTTTCAAGTTATACTGTTATCAAAGTGTAATTCCTACTTACACAGCCTAAATCTTTTATATTATATTTGACCTGGAGGCAGTGTTGGGGAAAGTTACTTTTAAAAATAATGCATTAAAATATTGTGTTACTCCCTAAAAAAGTGGAAAGTAATGTGTTACATTACTTTTGAGTTACTTTTACATTAATTTTTAAATCTGGGCAGAGCTTGCTTGTTTGTTTTTAATATAAAAAAGTTTGATTCTTATCAAATGTAAAAACTCTTTCACACCAAAATGAAATGAAGTGAATAAGCCTAAGGCTGAAGGAAAAGTAAATTTACGTCAGTACAGTAGAACTGTAGGAAAAGATGTTCAACACTCTTCGGCAATGAGAAAACTTAAGCACAAATATTAGTTTATCTAAAGTAAGCTTTGCTTATTAGTACACTGCAAAAAATTTTTTTTTTTTTTTACTTAATCAAGAAGGATTTTCTAGATAAGTACAAATTATTGTTTATTATTGTACTTTTTTTTCTGAAAACAAGTCAAAATGAAGTGGGGTAAGCAAAATAATATAAGATTTTTTTTTTTGCTTACCCCTTTGGCAGATTATTTTACTTGTTTTAAGCAAAAAGTAATTTTAAGTTTATTATTATTATTATTATTATTATTATTATTATTATTATTATTATTATTATTAGTGGTATCTCATTGCAAACCCCTTTATTGTTCTCTCCTGTCAGTAGGTCAGAAGGTTGTCAGTAGGAGGTTTTTGTACAGCATGTTTTCACTGTGTGAACACCCATTTGCCATCGATCTTATGGACACTCATACAATAATAATCTCCTGCATCTTCAAGATGGACATCGCTTATGGTCAGAGTGAAATCAAGACCATTTCCTCCAGAGTCAAAACTGCCTCCACCACTCATTCTAGAAGGAGTACTTGAAGGCTTCATTGTTGTATAATATATAAGGAGTTTAGGACGTTCATCTGGCTTCTGAAGATACCAGGATATGTAGTAATCTTTGGATACTGAACCCTCTGGATACCTGTAAACTACTGTCTTGGTCTTACAATCAATAGAGACTGTTTGACTGAGCTGAACTGATTCAGCCTTAGGTTGAGTCACAACAACCTGCCCCAAAGAGCCTGTAAGAGTAATATTGAAAAAATCATTATCAGTGCAAAAAAAAAGAAAAAAAAAAGTCTTTCAGTTTGATTTTAAAATGAAATTACCTTGGATGAAGTAAAATGCCCAGATGAAGAGAATCATATTTGCTGCAGTATTAGAGTGAACAGTTGTCAGCATTTATTAAAAGTGTTCACAAGACTATAAACACTCAGAGCACTGATGCATGAGCTGCCAATGCAAAACATCATTACAATGACGCTTCCTCAACTGAAATATCTTCTCACTCATATGACAATTAGCTTTGTAATATATACATATTTGAATCATAAGTTAATCATATAGTTTTTGTGGTTACCTCAGAAATGTCTGAGTCTTTTTGCAGCCAATGAGAATGAATTTTTTATGGTGAATTTTTGATGGAGGAACCAACCTGAAAGTAAGTGCAGAATGAATTAAGAAAATTACAAAATATGGACCTGAATAGATTAAGTACCAATTCAGCATATTTGATTAATATTAGATTATTATTAGGGCTGTCAAATCCAAAATAAAAGTTTATGTTTACATACTGTATGTGTGTTTACTGTATTTATTATGTAAATATAAATACACACACATACATGTATATATTTTTTAAAAATATTTATATGTATATATATATTTATACCTGTATACAATACAGATTATAAATAAATATAAATACCCGACTCTCAGTTGGAAGTAAGTACATTTATTTCTATTTTAAAAATAAAACACTAAATTGCAATAACAAGAGGATTTGTTTATATTTAAAACGCATAAAAAAAAATATATATATATATATTTCTCATTCAGAACTAATTTTTATTAGATACTGAGCATTTTATACATCTGAATGATAAATGGTATTAGACAAACAATGTTTTCATTCATTTAGCATGAAATAAATAGCTAATGTCTGGATAAGTATTCAGTCTTTTATTCATCTTTACAAATCCATTTAACAGGCAAACAAGAAAATGTTAAATCATTACACATGAAAATGCAGCTAGGACTAGGACGGCTTAGGAATTTTGGAAAGTTTAAATTAATTATTATTCATTGTTTTTAATGATTATTAAATGGTAAATTAATCATTAAATTTTGTAATGAATGTGACGTACTGTATGTGTCTTCATCTAATGTAGCTATCAATCTGCAAACAGCTATGAGTAACTGTAGCACAGTGACTTTTTTTTTTAGCAAGAAATAATTTAATAACTGTCACACCATCAACATGCTCCCTCAGTCCCAGTCACCGCGATCAGTCACCATCCAGTCAATCCCTAACGCACCGCTCCCATGAACCATGTGCTCCTAGGAAGATTGCCTTTGTGAACCTGTGGATAAACAAACACACCGATCTAAGGGAAGTGACTCTTGCTTGTGCTGGTGCTTGCTATGAACTTGAATTCACCTGCTGAACTGTGTTTGAAGATTCATATGCTAGATACCTCACTCACCTGTCTCACCTGTTCAAAGTGTGTATATATCACAATAAATATCACAAAGTTAATATCCGCCTTCTCTTCTCTATGTGTGGATGTAACAATTATAATATGAACAAATGGAAAAATAAAAACCTAAAATATTGTATAATGCATAGGTCATGGTTTTAATACAGAGGGAAAACATAAATTAATAAAGTATACCTGGAATTCAATGTAAGTTGCTTTGAATAAAATTGTCTGCCATATTAATAAATACAATATATTATGATTTATGTGTCTCTGTGTGTGTACTTGTTTTATTACTTCTGAGTACCAAATGTCCTCACTTATATTGTGAAATACATTGACAACCCATTAGTGAGGATCTTAACCTGATATAAAAACAATGAACGTTTATGCAGTGTCCTCATAAACATATAGTATGAGAGTGTGTGGGTGAGATTGCTGAAGAAGTATATGTTTTTTTACAGGCTGTTGCACTTTAGATCTGCTTGACTAACTTTGAATCTCTTAAAGGGAAGTGAAAGACACTCAGAATGACTGATAGAGTTGTTTTTCAGAAGAACAAAAATTTCACAGTTTCGTCTCTCTTTAGCTGACACTGGTCCCACTCTCACAGTGCTGCCGCCCTCCAGAGACGAGATGCAGCAGGGTAAGGCTACAGTGCTGTGTGTGGCCAGTAAGGGATTCCCCTCTGACTGGAAGCTGAGCTGGAAGATGGACGCTGCAGCAGGAGCTCTGTTGTCAATCAAATGCCACTTACCCGTCCCACAATGCAGTGACCATGATATATTTTAATATATAATAAAAATGAAAATACTTCATTAACTGTAGCTGAAATATTTTAATATTGAAAATATAATTTACAATAAAAAATATTTTTGGTAAAATATTTCAGCTACAGTTAATGAACTTTTCATTTTTATTATATATATATATATGAAGAGTTCAGATGCAAAAGCCTCTAAATCCATCTGACACATTTCTTCAAAAAATGCATTTTTATCAGGCTCAGATGTATAGGTTTCTATGTAAGTTCTGGTACTTCTGATTGAGCTGAGGGTGGGATTTTGGCAAGTTTGAAGTGAAAGTATATGATGGATGTATAATATGTGTCAAGAGCATTCACTCAGCATCATTATTTAATTTATGACCGAGATGGCTTTTAGAGGGTTTTGCATCTGAACTCTTCATATATATATATATATATATATATATATATATATATTACAGTTGCAATGAGATTATTTAATTGATTACATTTATCTTACTTTACTTAGATAACATTGAAATTAGGGATTAGCCCTAGTGTTTTCAAATGGGTGGTTTTATCCATTTGAAAGAAAGATAAATGAAAAAATGAACTGTTCATCACAGAATCATATACAGAATGTGAATATTGATTAAATAGTCTGTTTATAATAATGAATTAATTTCTTATTTAATGGAAATGACTTCAACTGCATGAGTTAATTCACTGTGGTGTCGTACTGAGGGAGGTTTTTGTATGGTGCTCTTTCACTGTGTTCTCACTGGACCATTGTAAGCCCCCATACAGTAATAATCTCCTGCATCCTCAAGCTGGACTCTACGTATGTTCAGTGTAAATTCATATCCAGAATAAGTTCCACTGAACCGGTCTGAAACTCCAGATGCAAGGTTACTTGTTTCGTAGATCAGGAGTTTAGGAGCTTTTCCAGGTTTCAGCAGATACCAGCTAATGCGATAACCAATTCCAGAAGATGCAGTGCAGCTGATAGAAGCAGATTCACCTACTTTAACAGGCAAAGACTCAGGAGTCTGGACCTCTTGATGAGACACTGAGATAGAGATTAATAAGTTAATATAATACAAGTTACGAGGTAAAATATTTGTAATAAAAAATTAAAATAAAGCACAAGTTTTGAAAAGAAACAACAACCTAATAATATAAAAAAAAAACAAAAAAACAACAACAACACATTTTTACCTTGAGCAAGCAGACCCAGTGTAGCCACAATTAGTAAAATAGACATGACTGTATTGTCTGACTCTCTGAACGCACACCGATAGTCAGAGGAGTTTTGTGTGTGAAGCAGTAAACATGCAAAACATTCACTGCACGACAGACTTCTAACCAGAATATTCTTTTCATACAGTAGATGCTGTTTTGAGAAAAATATGCTTGTGGAGTAAATTACATAATCTCCTAATATGCCATTAAATATATCTACATGACGAAGCAGCATTCAAATATACATGCTATACAGTATAATATGCTGCTGTATCTTACATAAATATGTATTATTAGCTAGAATAGCTGCAATTTAATAAGAGTAATTTAATTTAATGAAATCATTTTTAAATATACAGATATAGTGACCACTGAGATATACAGTATGTTCTTAGCTTGAACAGAGCTCAGTAAACCTTACTAACTCACGCATTCATAGAAGAATGAATGAATGAATTGACATTGTTAATAATCTTACAGATACTACATAATGAGATACATATACAAACACATATGTATTCATCTTTATATTTAATGTATAAAGATACATTTCCCAGTTACTCCACTAACAATTTCATTTCATAATAAAATGTTGGCGGCTTTTCACAAGGGATTGAAGGAGGATTGCTTGGCTGTGAAAATTCTGCCCTACATTGTGTTATATTGCAGTCTCCAGACTCCTGTCAAAAGATGTGCAGAATAAAATAATAGACTAAAATGCTGAATGCTGAATAAGTCATGTTATAATCTTGAATTTTTGGAAATATATATTTTTTCATGTTCTGTAAAGATGTTGTTTTAAAAATGATAGGATTCATTCATAGAACACATAATATGCATATTATTTACTGTTTCAGTACGAGAACATCATACACATCATACTATCTGATCACTGACAATAAAGGACTTGACTTGAAGTTCAAAACGTTAAATTAAATACTAAATACTTTAGACCTGAGACCATTTATATTATACTAGTAATCTGGTGACAGTTTATTCACCAATGTACAGAACTGAATATAACATGGATTCAGAACCTTAAATGTTAAATGAATTACTACATTAGATAACTACATTAGAATATATCTATTTTTGTAATTATTATTAAAGCCAGAATAGGTGGGCTGATCTTGTATTAATTTCTCTTCCTCTCTGCTTTGTGTAAAGCACAGTTTTCATATTTCTATATGTGAAACACTGTATGAGAAATGTCATGGAACCCAGTGGATTTGTCTGATGGAAATATGATATGTGACACTGAACCACAAATCCAGTTGCAATTAAGTGTATATTAGTAGTAATAGCTAACAAAACATTGTATGGGTCAAAATAATAAATTTTTCTTTTAATCATTACGATATTCATGAAGATATTTTGTAAATGTCCTATTGTAAATAAATCAAACTTAATTTTTGATTAGTTATATGCATTGCTACTCGGCCAAATATTGTACTATGGAAATCTTATTTATTCAGCGTTCAGATAATGTATAAATCTCAGTTTCAAAAAACGTTTCCTTATGACTGATTTTGTGGTCCAGGGTCACATATGTAACAGGAACAGCAATAAATGTTCTATTGATACAGTAGATCTAGGTTGGAAGATTGTGTTTATCTTATTACTACCCCTGTTTTTGTTCTCCTTTCTGCACCTGTTTCAGATGCATTAGAGAATTCTGGGTAGTCTGAGTTTTTGTACAGCACTTTTTCAACGTGTTAACCAGCTACCACTGATCTCATGGTAACTCATACAGTAATAATCTCCGGCGTCTTCAAGCCGGGCTTCGCTTATGGTAAGAGTAAAATCAAGACCATTTCCTCCAGAGTGAAAACTGCCTCCTCCACTGATTCTTGATGGAGTACTTGAAGGCTTCATTGTTGTAAAATATATAAGAAGCTGAAGTGCTTCCTCTGGTTTCTGAAGATACCAGGAGATATAGTAATCTTTTGATGTTGAACCTGTTGGAAGCCTATAAACTACAGTGTTGACCTTACAATCAATAGAGACTGTTTGACCGAGCTGAACTGATTCAGCCTTAGGTTGAGTCACAACAACCTGCCCCAAAGAACCTGTGAGAGTAATAAAACTGAATTAAAATAATTATCAGTGCACAAAAAAAGCAAATGTCGTTCAGTTGGATTTAAAAATGAAATTACCTTGGATGCAATAAAATGCCCAGATGAAGAGAATCATATTTGCTTCTGTTTTAGAGTGAACAGTTGTCAGCATTTATTAAAAGTGTTCACAGGACTATAAACACTCAGTGCACTGATGCATGAGCTGCCAATGCAAAACATCATTACGGTGGAAAAACCCTTCCTGAACTGAAATATCTTCTCACTCATATTACAATTAGCTTTTCAATACATATTTGAATGATAAGTTAATCATACAGTTTCATTAAAACATGTCTAATTATCTACAGTGAGGAAAAAAATATATATATTTGATCACCTCCTGATTTTGTACATTTGCCCACTAATGAAGAAATGATCAGTCTATCATTTTAATGGTAGGTTTATTTGAACAGTGAGAGCTAGAATAACATTAAAAAATACAGAAAAATACATTTTAAAAAAGTTGCAAATTTAATGAGTGAAATAAGTATTTGACCCCTTCGCCAAACATGACTTAACCCTTTAACTGCCATTAGCTATTCAAGAAGGCTGTTAATGGCAGGTAAAGGGTTAAAACATTTGCTATCAAAGAGGTCAGATGATTCTTGTAGTTGGCCACCAGGTTTGCACACATTTCAGGAGGGATTTTGACCCACTCTTCTTTGCAGATGCTTTTCAAGTCATTAGGGTTTTCGAGGCTAACGTGTGGCAACTCGAACCTTTAGCTCCCTCCACAGATTTTCTATGGGATTAAGGTCTGGAGACTAGCTAGGCTAGACTGTAGAATTTCAGTCCTTCACAGCGTAGTATGTTACCAATTGTTTTCTTAATGACTATGAGATCATTGACAAGATTCTCCCGTGTAGTTCTGTGCTGATCACTCACCGTTCTCATGATCATTGAAACTTCACGATTTGAGATCTTGCATGGAGCCCTAGACCAAAGGAGATTAACAGTTATTTTGTGTTTCTTCCTTTCTTCCTTCTGTCTTGTGGACAGGTGTCTTTTATACAGGTAACAAACTGAGATTACAAGCACTCCCTTTAAAAGACTGTCTCAGTTAGTTACCTGTATAAAATGCACCTGGGAGCGAGAAATCTTGCTGAGAGATAGGAGATCAATCACGTATTTCACTCATTACAATGCAAATTAATTTTTAACTTTTTTGAAATGCATTTTTCTGAATGTTTTTGCTGTTATTCTGTCTCTCACTGCTAAAATAAACCTATAATATTATAGACTTATCAACTTACCGTACAAAATCAGCAGGGGATCAAATACTTTTTTCCTCATTGTAAAAGAAAAAAGTCAGGAAGTTTTTTGCAGTCAGTGAGAATGAATTTTTGTGAACCTGAGTGTTGAAAGTAAGTGCAGAATGAAATAAATGGATAAACACTAACAAAATTTGGACCTGAATAGAGGATTTAACATATTTAATTTAACATATTTAGATATTACTATTATTGTTTTTGTTTACATACTGACTGCACTGACACTGTATAAGTATTACAGAACTGTAAATTAGACTTTAAAAGCAAAATAATTGTTTTATAGTAATGTTTGTATTATTCTTAGCAATAGAATTATATAATATTTAATATATATATTTAATTTATTAAAATTTATCTGGTGTAATGAGCTGTGAGCTGTGAATATCAGATTGGTGTGAATATCTGTCACTGTCAGTGTCAGTTTTAGTGCAGGAGGTTTTTGTACAGCTGTTGATTGGTTTTATATCACTGTGGTACACGTTTGGTGGAGGCACCCGACTCTCAGTTGGAAGTAAGTACATTTATTCCTATTTTACAAATAAAATGCTAAATTGAAATAACAAGAGGATTTGTTTATGCTTACAATACATTTTTAAAATAATACCAATGACGAATATAACAATAAACCACTGTAAATCATTGTTTAATTCTGGTGCAACAATTACGCACACTTTTCTTATTTCTCCTTCAGACCAATTTAAAACATGCACTTTTTATTACTGGACATTTTATCAATCTTAATGGTAAATCGTATTATTCATTTATTTAACATGAAATAGAAAGTCTGTATGAGTATGCAGTCTTTTATTCATCTTTACAAATCTGTTTAACAAAGGCAAACAATAAAACATAGCATTTTATTGCAATAGGACAGCTTAGGAATTGTGGAAAGTTCAAATTATTTAATTATTATTACTTACTTTTAATGATTATTAAAATGGTAAATTAATCATTAAATTTTTGTAATGAATGTCGCATACTGTATGTGTCTTCGAGTAACTGTAGCACAGTAAATTTTAACAAGAAATAATTTAATAATAATATGAACAAATAAAAAAATGGAAACCTAAAATGATAGAGATAACCATGCCTACATCTCAAAGAGTACATAATGGTGCTAGTAATGCCGAGGTCAAAGAGAGGGAAAGCATAAACTAATAAAGTATACCTGGAATGCAATGTAAGTTGCTTTGCAAGAAAAGTGTCTGCCAAATGATTCAGTACAATCATTCTGAGGACCAAATGTCCTCATTTATATTGTGAAATACTTTGACAACTTACTAGTGAGGACCTTTTACTAATCCTCACTATTAAATATAATTTCATTTATATATCATTAACCTGATATAAAAACAATGGATGTCTATGCGGTGTCCTCATAAACATTTAGAGTGTGTGGGTGAGATTGCTGAAGAAGTATGTTTTTACAGGCTGTTGCACTTCAGATCTGCTTGATTAACTTTGAATCTCTTAAAGGGAAGTGAAAGACACTCAGAATGACTGATAGAGCTGTTTTCCAGAAGAACAAAACTTCACAGTTTCCATCTCTCTGTCTCTCTTTAGCTGCGGCTCGTCCCACTCTCACAGTGCTGCCACCCTCCAGAGACGAGCTGCAGCAGGGTAAGGCTACAGTGCTGTGTGTGGCCAGTAAGGGATTCCCCTCTGACTGGAAGCTGAGCTGGAAGGTGGACGGCAGCAGCAGGAGCTCTGGTGTCAATCTGAGTCCCAGTCAGCTGCAGAAAGATGGACTGTACAGCTGGAGCAGCAGCCTGAGCCTCACTGAGAGTGAGTGGAGCACAGCAACAGCCATCAGCTGTGACGCCACTCACGCGTCCCACAATGCAGTGACCATGAATCTCAACATACAGCAGTGCGATGAATAAAATACCTACACACACTGCTGTCAGTATGCTGTTTCATGTTGCTAGTATATTGCTCATATATTCTTATTTGTTGTAATTCTACAACTGCAATGACATGAAAGCTTTGTTGATAATTTTTCTCTTGCTGCCAAATAAAAGCATTTTGTCTCTAATGTGGTTTTGAATTCTATGAACATGTTAAAACAAAAACACCTAAAATATGAAATACCACTTTTATTGTTTTTTCATTTTATAGGTTGTGTGATATTGTGATGAACAGCATGGATATGTATCGGTAAAAAAATCGGTTACAGTAAAAGTGATATTTATGATATAATATTTTAGCTACATTTAATTAATGAAGTTAGTTAGTTACTGCATGAGTACATTTACTGTGTCATCGGACTGAGGGAGGTTTTTGTACAATGCTGTTTCACTGTGTGAACACTGGACCAGAATAACCCCCCACACAGTAATAATCTCCTGCATCCTCAAGCTGGACTCTACGTATGTTCAGTGTAAATTCATATCCAGAATAAGTTCCACTGAACCGGTCTGAAACTCCAGATGCAAGGTTACTTGTTTTATAGATCAGGAGTTTAGGAGCTTTTCCTGGTTTCTGTAGATACCAGCTCATGTCATAACCAATTCCAGAAGATGCAGTGCAGCTGACAGAAGCAGATTCACCTGCTTTAACAGGCAAAAACTCAGGAGTCTGGACCTCTTGATGAGACACTGAGTTCATATAATACAAGTTATGAGATAAAATATTTGTAATAAAAAAATAAAACAAAGCACACATTTTGAAAAAAGGATCAACAACTTAATAATATTAAAAAATAAATAATAAGCTTTTACCTTGAGCAAGCAGACCCAGTGTAGCCACAATTAGTAAAAGCGACATAATTGTATTATTATGTCTCTCTGACTCTCTGAACGCACACTGATCATCAGAGGAGTTTTGTGTGTGAAGCAGTAAACATGCAAAACAATCACTGCACGACTGCAAGCTGAATTATTCACATTATAACAAAAAAAAAAAAAAAAAATTTTTTAGAAAATTTCTTTTCATACAGTAGATGTTGTTTTAGAAAAATATAGTTGCAAAATAAATGACATAATCTCTATTTCATTAAAGATATCTAAATGATGGAGAAGCATTCAAATATACATGCTATCCAGTATATTATGCTGCTGTATTTTACATAAATATGTAGTATTAGCTAGAAGACAAACTGCAGTTTAATAAGGCTGAGTAATTTAATTTGATTAAATATTTTTTTAAATATACAGATAAACAGACAAGTTACTGGGAAAGTCAAATAAACAAAAAATGTGCATATTATTAATAGTGGCCACTGAGATATACAGTATGTTCTTAGCTTGAACAGAGCTCAATAAACCTTACTAACTCACAAATTCACAGAAGAATAAATGAATGAATGAATTAATGTGTACATGAATTTTTTTTAAAAAAATATTATTACAAATAATGAGTTTGGATAATGGAAATTTTATGTTACAGGAGAAGGAGAATGGAATAGAAATTTCTAAAAAAGAATACATTGTTGGGTTGGATGATTAAATATATTAAACAAAATTAAACTTGAGTGTCATTTTCAATGATAGTTTTCAATCTCTTTTCAGCACCTACATTAGAAGATGTTCAGTAATCTGACCAAGGCAAGTTTTCCCATTACTCAGTTGTCAATAATCTTACATGTAATATATATGAGATAATATATATGAGATACATTCTCATTTAGATATTTAGCCATCTTTATATTTAATGTATAAGATAATAAAGTTTCCCAGCTACTCCACTAACCATTTCATTTCATAATAAAATGTTGGCAGAAAGGAGTGTAGAAAAAATAAGAGGCTGAAATCATGAATGCTGAGTAAGTCATGTTATAATTTAGAATTTTAGGAAATATTTTTTTGTTCATGGCCTGTAAAGATGTTGTTTTAAAAATATAGGGTTCATTCATAGAGCACAGAGTATGCCTATTATTTACTGTTTCAGTACGAGAAAGACTAAGTAACTTTTTTATTATTTTGCACATCATACACTATCTAATCATTAACAGTAAAGTACCTGAATATCAAAACATTTAATTAAATACTAAATACTGAGGCTAAGACCTGAGACCATTTATATTTTACTGTAATTGGTTTGGAAGTGACAATTCATTCACCAATGTACAGAATATGTACAATATAACATGAACTCAGAAAGTTAAATGTTAAATTATAGAGACAACTACATTAGAATATTTTACTTATCTTTTTATTATTAAAGCCATAATCGGCAGACTGATCTTGTATTAATGGTGCATTTTGGTTCCTCTCTACTTTGTGTGAATCATCATTTTTATATGTCTATATATGAAACACTGTGTGAGAAAAGTCATGGAATCCACTGGATTTGTCTGATGGAAATAAGATATGTTACTATGGACCACAAAACCAGTCATAAGTCGCATGAGTATATTTGTAGTAATAGCCAACAAAACATTGTATGGGTCAAAATGATCAATTTTTCTTTTAATCATTAGGATATTAAGTAATGATCATGCTCCATGAGGATAATTTGTACATTTCCTACATTAAATATATCAAAGATTAATTTTTAATTAGTAATATGCATGGCTAAGAACTTCATTTGAACAACTTTAAATGTGACTATTCTCAATTTTTCTCAACCAAATATTGTATTATGGAAAGCTTATTTATTCAGATAATGTATAAATCTCATTTTCAAATAATTGATCCTTATGACTGGTTTTGTAGTCCAGGGTCACATATGTAACATGTAACAGGAGAAGCAAGAAATGTTCTATTGTATTCTAGATGTTATTCTAGATTTAGTACTTGAAGGATTCATTGTTGTATATAAGAAGTTGAAGTGATTCCTCTGGTTTCTGAAGATACCAGAAGATATAGTAATCTTTTGATATTGAACCTGTTGGAAGCCTATTAACTACAGTGTTGACCTTACAGACAATAGAGACTGTTTGACCTTTTTGAGCTGAACTGATTCAACCTCAGGCTGATTCACAACAACCTGCCCAAAACAGCCTCTGAGAAAAAGAAAACATTTTCTGAATTAAAACAATCCTTGGTGCATAAGAAAAAAAAAGGTTTGAAAATAAAATTACCTTGGATGCAGTAAATTGCCCAGATGAAGAGAATCATATTGGTTTGTGTTTTAGAGAGGACAGTTCTTGGACATTTTCAAAGTGTTCACAAGACTATAAACACTCCATGAGCACTGAGGCATGAGCTGCCAATGCAAAATATCATTACTGTGGAAAAACCCTTCCTGAACTGAAATATCTTCTCACTCATATGATGATGAGGATTGTATATGAATATTTTAATTATTTAATAATAATAATAATAATAATAATTATTATTATTATTATTATTATTGAGTTCATCATCCAGGTTTAACTTTAACTTTATGCTCTCAAAATAGTCATATAATGAGAACAAATTACTGGTGGATTCTTGGTGGAGGAACAAAACTGTTTTAGTAAGTGCATCATAAAATAAATGAATGAATAAACATTAATTCAGTTAGATTGTACTTGTGGACCTAAATATATTAGGCAGCATAGTGTATAGAGAATACTGTTGCTTGTTTGTTTGTTTTTAGATTACTGTTTTACTTGTATAGTACTTATAGTAATAGAATTATATAGTAATAATATTCTTTTCTTACTTGTACATTTGACTTGTACATGGAAAATTAAACTGGTTTAATTATGAGAATCTTATTTAGCTATTTGCTAGTTAGGATTAAAAGAGCAAACTGGTTAGTGTCAGTGTTAGTTTTAGTGCAGGAGGTTTTTGTACAGCCGTTGATTGAGTTTGTATCACTGTGGTGGACTTTCGGTGGAGGAACTCGACTCTCAGTTGGAAGTAAGTAAATCTCTTTTTATTTTCGAAATGAAAATTAAATGAAACTTACAAGAAATGTTTTACTTTATTGTTTGCCTTTATAAAAAATATTTTATGTTAGGGCTGTCAAATGATTAATTGCCATTAATCACATCCAAAATACAAGTCTATGTTTACATACTATATATGTGTTTACTCTGTATATTTATTATGTACATATAAATACACACACATGCATGTATATATATAAATATATATATATATATATATATATATATATATATATATATATATACCTGTATATAATTTAGATTATAAATAACTATAAATATTTTAGATATAAATAAAAAATATTTTTCCTTAATATATACATGCATGTGTGTGTATTTATATATACCTAATAAATATACACAGTACACAAATATATAGTATGTAAACATAACTTTTATTCTGAATATGATTAATCACAATTAATTGTTTGACAGCACTACATTTTATTAATATATAGAAATATCAAATAATGACTATACTCGTATAATCAGTCAATTTTATGTGTCAAAGAATAAATGCTTGTTTCTCTTTAAACTGATTTTGTATTAGATCTAACTTGTGTATCAGTGCAATCTCCAATTTTAAATTGTAAATTTCAATATATTATTATGTATTATTCTGACAATATACACATTGAGATATCTTAGAAATTATGCAAATTCAAATTACATGATAATGAATTTAAAAATTTTTTGGTTAAAGTTTTTTTTTTTAAATGAATGTCAAATACAGAAATGTATCTGGATTCAGGTTTATTTTCGGTTACACTTCACGGTAGAATTAGAAACATCAAACAGCTTAACTGTAAATCATTTATTGTAGATTTTTAACAGAAAATAATTGTATAATAATTTAAACAAAGATCAACAGAAAGCTGAAAATAAATGATCTATAAAATAACATCATGAATAATGAATAAATAGTGTTAAGCATAAAATGCTTTTTTACGGGCTGTTGCACTTCAGATCTGCTTGATTAACTCTGAATCTCTTAAAGGGAAGTGAAAGACACTCAGAATGACTGATAGAGCTGTTTTTCAGAAGAACGAAATTTCAGTTTCCATCTCTCTGTCTCTCTTTAGCTGCGGCTCGTCCCACTCTCACAGTGCTGCCACCCTCCAGAGACGAGCTGCAGCAGGGTAAGGCTACAGTGCTGTGTGTGGCCAGTAAGGGATTCCCCTCTGACTGGAAGCTGAGCTGGAAGGTGGACGGCAGCAGCAGGAGCTCTGGTGTCAATCTGAGTCCCAGTCAGCTGCAGAAGGATGGACTGTACAGCTGGAGCAGCAGCCTGAGCCTCACTGAGAGTGAGTGGAGCAGAGTAAAAACCGTCAGCTGTGACGCCACTCACTCATCCCACAATGCAGTGACCATGAGCCTCAACACACAGCAGTGCGATGTTGACCAGTAAAATACACACACAAACATAGATTTAAGTCATGCATAATTTTTCACTCATAACACTGGGCTAATGGACAAACATTGTGTGCTTTCTTTAAGCCTGCTTTAAAATGTATGATGCATTTTATTAAAAGCGTGTTATTTTAGTGTTTATTTTCGCCAAATAAAAGCTTTTTCAATCATTAATTTGTATTATTTTTATTTGTTAAATAAATGCAAACAATTTGTTAAAATATATGCAATAAAAAAATACGACCCAGTTGTACGTTTTTGAATCGACCAAATACGATCCATTCTTACGTTTTAAAGTTAAGCGCCCTCTAGCGGTCGTAAAAATAATGATTTGCGTTGGATCTGACGTCATCGAATGAGTTTTTATACGATTTCAGGGTAATTTAAACGTGTTTTACTAGGTGTAATTCGTATATATGACCACACCTAACCCTACCCTAAACCTACCCCTTACAGAAATAGTGCAAAATCATGATTTCTAGTGCATATTTAAAAAAAAAAAAAACATACAATGAAAACATATGTGTTTTCTGGAATCGAACCTGTGTTCATATGATTATATCACTCCGCAGTGCAACGCGCTACTAATTGACCTACACATAATGCTAAGATTGAGTTAGATACCTGTTAGTGATAAGGGAGCAAATGTTGAATACGCTTTACAGAGACGTATTTGAGGATTTGTGAAAACGACTTTAGTCGGTCGTATAAATTGGAGGACATGTTGGACCAGACAGATGAGTTATGCACAGATGCTCATTTTCACAACAAATAATAATCAATAATCGCGCTCGGGCTCGGTTGTGGGCAACCGTGCCTAGTGTGAGTACACACCCTTAATATGTGTTACTTTAATGTTTTGTTTTTTGACCAAAAACATAGAGAGATAGGTTGTCGTGTCAGCATTCAATTATTTCAGTGGGCTAAAATAGATCACCCTTTACAGCATATTTAGTTCACAAACAACTGACCGTCCTAAATATGGTTTTCATTTTCAACAATCCTAAAATTCAATATTCACTAGTTCGTGCTTACAGATAATCAACTGTATAAAGTTATGCGTGTTTGGCTTGCTGTCCGGAAGAGGGCCTCGAGCTCGGTGATTATTCCCGAGCCAGGGGCACTCCCCCTGCCCAAAATTGCGGAGCTTAGGTTGAAGGGGTGCTGGACTTTGGTGGTAATAGCGGGCTTTGCAAAAGCGGGGGAGAAGAAGTGGGAGCTGTGCTGCTGCGGTAGTGTGGGGAAGATGAAAGCTCCTGCGGGAGCTGTGCTGCTGTGGCAGCGGGGAAAATAGTAAATATTCAGATTTATACCACCACAATTACTAATAACACAGATTAGGAACGGAACAATGTAAACACAGAAAGTTAAAAGTGCAAATAACAGTATAAGTGTGGCAGAGCACTAAGCAGAGAAAGATTTAGCACGACTACGCCACCCTGGATCTTGGCCAGGGACCTTTATTATTTAAATTTGTTTTGCTTTCTTTTAGGCAACACAGGTCAGCTCACAATAAAGTTAGCAGGAGACGTGGATATATCAAAGATACGTTTTATTACAATAAAAAGGTTAGTGCAAGAATAGAAAAAAAAAAGCAAGTCACTGGGCACAATGATCAATTAACAAATTCCATTACACACTTCACAAACACGAGGATGGTGACCGGGGTTGTCTAAGACATCCACAAATACAAGTACAGGAACTGAGGCGTGACAGCAGGGCTTAAGGGCACTATAGGCCTCCACAGCAAACACCCCACACTTACACCTGTGACACACGCACACCGACACAGTCACTCCAGCCAACACTCGTGAAAGCACCAACACCAGAAATCTGCCACTGCCTTCTGCACTCAGCTCCTGTAACAAATCAAAAATCAGGTTATACACTTAAAAATGACACCCTAAATCACATAAGTGACAATAACAAAAACTAGCCAATACTTGAATTCACCAAAAACAAACAAAACAAAATGATACAACAACAACAACAACAACAACAATAATAATAATGAAAAATTATAATAAGGTTTTAAATGACAATAACAAGTTATTGCTATACTGCAAACACAAATTTAAACAAACTCACAACATTACAAAAGCTTTATAAAGAATCAAAAAGTAGATCAAGGTAAACCAACACACACACACACACACAAAATAATCCCAAAAAATCTATAGAGCACGATTAAACTTCTCACACGCCACACTCACAACGATGATCACGTTTCGCAAAGGCGATCAAACACACGAAAGGACAAGATTTATAAAGTCTCACACACACACACACACACACACACACACACACACACACACGGCAAATCGACTTTAACCAAAGCGAAGCAGCAGCATCTCCAGATAACAGTTCCCACGCAGCCCGATCAACAAGGAAACTTTATGAACGAAAATTGTCAGTATCGACGCCTCAGATGTGTCTGCAATTAAAAATCACAATTTAGACAACACACTCAAGCCCTCCGTGACCGCCACTTTATGATAAAAATCCTAATACCCCCATCATAAACTTTAAAAACCACCTACCGTAGAGACAAGGTCTGACTCCCAAATCATTTAGAAAAGCAAATATACCAGGAACATGAGAGCTCGTTCAGTCTGTCTAAAACAGCAGGGCTCGACGGGAGGACAACCGCGTCCACACCAGCGGGCAGACACTTGGGCCAACTCAGTCTCGCCTGAACTTCTAACTAAAAGCACAACAAATACACAGCTACAACGCGAATGAACAACAATCTAAACAATGCAAGCGTCTTTCTTACCTGTAGAGGGGCAACCTCAGACCAATATCAGCCACGGGATTTCCTTCAGTATGCTTTTTCTATAGGAAATCGGCTAACATGAGCATTAAAGATGTTACAAAACCTGACAACTTCAATCAAACATACCTGAACGGTGAGTGAAAGTGACGTAGGGGGGGTAAGGGGCGGAACCCATAACACCCGACTACTTCGCACACGCCTTTATATGTACCTCACTGCCGAATGATAGGACCACTGGGGAACAACAAACAAACCAATCAGCTAAGCGTATGAAGAACCGTATCACCACAATCTACCCCCCCTTCCCGCATCGTCGCCCCGACGATGACAAAAAGCCTACCATCAATTCCAAGGTCTAAACCATGCTGAAATGGTCCTAGATGCCCCCTCAGACCATGCCCCATCATTACTCACCACTCCTACAGGCCGTGGGAGATGGTGGACATTAGAATGTTGACCAGCTGTAGCTCGCCTAGATCGCCGCGGTCCCACATTCCCGTTGGACAGACATTCTGGCGGTTGAACAACCTCTTCCTCGAAATGCTGATCTATATTAGCTGAGGCCCCCAGCCCACTGGTACTTACAGACCCTAGATGCCCTGGTTCGGATACCTCGATGTCAACAGCTGGGGGGTTCTCGGAAACTAAGACCCACAAGTCCCCCTGCTCTGAACCATCAGTCACCTGATCGCCAATAGGTAGTTCTAACTCAACTACTGGACTATGGGTGGATACATGGCCTGCAAAATCCTGCTGCGTTCGAATTTTCAACATCAAACGATGCACCTGCCTTACCTTATCCAACTTGTCAATAGGGGCAATGGAGTAAACCGAACCCCCTTTTGTAGGGGCTCTCACCACCTGGTACACCACTGGGCTCCACAGGTCCCGGATCTTTGACCGACCTCTCGCGCCAAACTCACGGAGATGAACCAGTTGACCCTCCCCCAGTGGTGCATCTCTCACATGGGCGTCATGCTGTACCTTCCGGCGTTCAGCAGTGACTCTCAGGTGCTCCCGTGCCCCTTCAAAAGCCACCTGCAGTCGGGTTTGATGTTCTATCACCCACTCATGTATGTTTCCTGCAGCTGTGTCTTCCACTCTGCCTAACAAAAAGTCAACCGGTAAGCGAGGCTCTTGTCCAAACATCAAATAGTGGGGTGACTCACCCGTTGATTGGTGGGGGGTTGTATTATAGCTGAACAAGACCTGTGGAAGACACAAAGCCCAGTCTCGCTTTCTAGAGGGGGGCAAAGTGCGCAAAAGGTTGTGCAAAGTCCTATTAAACCTCTCTCACTGACCATTCCCAGCTGGATGATAAGGTGTGGTTCGAGACTTTTCCACCTTATACAAGCTACAAAGCTGCTGTATAAGTAAAGATTCGAAGTTGCGGCCTTGGTCCGAGTGTATCCGACCAGGGACCCCAAACTTACAGAACCATTCCACCACAAGCACTTGAGCCACTGTCTCTGCCCGCTGATCTTGCGTTGGAACCGCCAGGGTGTACTTGGTAAAGACATCAGTCATCACAAGCACGTTCTCCAATCCTGAACTGGACGGCTCCAACATGGTGAAATCAATGGCCAAGATTTCGTTAGGCCTAGAGGCCAGCAAATGCCCCATAAAACTGGAAGAGACTGGTTGTACATCTTTTGCAGACTGACAACGTTCGCACTCCCTACACCAACGGGCTACATCTCCGGCCATACCAGGCCAATAGCACCGCTGACGAACCAGCTCAGTTGTGCGTTCAACACCCTGGTGTCCGTGTTCTTCATGCAGCCACCGCAAAATATCCTTCCTTAAAACAGCAGGCAAAAGTACTTGAAAAATTTCCTCTCTCCCATCAGGACGGAAAATTCGACGGTGCAACACACCCTCACGTTCTACCAGGCGGTCCCACTGACGGAGCACAGTTAAGCTGCTCTTCGCCAACAATCGACGCTCCTCAAAGCTGGGAAAGCTCTTACGCCGCCAAAACAACAGGACCCTACCAATATCCGGGTCAGCTTCTTGTAAGCCCTTCAAATCGGCTGCAGAATGGCTTGGAAAGACCTGGAGTATGGCTTGGGTAACCTGATACACAGGCTCCCTTTCTACGGCCTGTTGTACAGATGCAGGAACCACCGTGGCTGGTAGAAGCTGTCCAACCTCAACACTATCCACTGGAGGCTGTCTGGAAAGGGCATCAGCGTTACCATTACTCTTACCTGGCCTATACCGAATCTCAAAGTCGAAACCTGCAAGCTGAGCAGCCCAGCGCTGTTCAGTGGCCCCCAGCTTCGCTGACCCCAAATGACTCAGAGGGTTATTGTCAGTAAAGACAATACATTTATGTCCCAACAAATACTCCCTGAATTTTTCTGTCATCGCCCACTTGAGTGCCAAAAATTCTAATTTCATTGAGCTATAATTCACCGGATTGCGCTCTGTGGGCCGCAGGCTACGACTGGCAAAAGCAATGGGACGAACCTTTCCCTCCTGTTCCTGTGAAAGGACTGCTCCCAGGCCCCGATGACTTGCATCCACTTCCAGGATGAAGGGCAACGAGAAATCCGCATAGGCAAGAATGGGCGAAGTTGTGAGCTTCTCCTTTAAGGTGTCAAAACTCTTTTGACACTGCCCGGACCAAGCACCAACAAAGCTTGGTCCTGCTGACTTTTTAGGCCTACCCCCAACAAACTCAGCAACCAGCTTATGTAGAGGGGCTGCCAACTTGGCAAACCCCTCCACAAAACGCCGATAATAACTAGCAAACCCTAAGAATGACCGGAGTTCTGTCACATTACCTGGTCGACCCCAATTCGCCACTACCTCTACTTTACTCGGATCTGTAGCAACCCCCTGGGAAGACACCACATGACCCAAATACTTAACCTGCTGTTTGAAGAACGCACACTTTTCAAGCTTTGCTTTAAGCCCCTCACGCTTCAACCGACCCAAGACTACTTCCAACCGTTCCAGATGTTGAGTCACTGAGGAGGAAAACACCACAATGTCATCTAAATACAACAGCAACGACTGATGTCGCTGGTCCCCAAACAATCTCTCCATTAACCGCTGGAAAGTGCTGGGCGCATTACAAAGCCCAAACGGCATTCTGTTCCATTCAAACAACCCAAACGGAGTACAGAACGCAGTTTTGGGCCGATCCCCCTCAGTGACTGGAACTTGATTGTACCCGCTGGCCAAATCCAAAGTGGAAAACCAGCGGGCACCTGTCAACGCATCTAACGTTTCCTCTATACGAGGCAATGGAAATGCATCCTTTCTGGTTTTTGAATTTAGCTGACGGTAATCTACGCACATGCGTAGGCTACCGTCTTTCTTTTTCACCAGGACAATAGGAGATGCGTAAGGGCTACAACTCTCTCGAATGACCTGAGCCTCCAACAGCAGGTTAATGTGTGTCTTCACTACGTCATACTCCGAAGGCGGCAAGCGCCTATACCGCTGCCGAACTGGAACATCGTCTGTAAGGGGAATGTCATGAGAAATCAGGTTAGTACATCCTAAATCGTTGTCGTGAGCCGAAAACACTGACTGATAGCTTCGTAACAAAGTCCTAACCATATGCTGCTCCTCTATTCCCAAAGCAGATAAGTCAACCGATTCAATCCGCTCCTGTAAAGAGGAGTCTACCACACACCCTTGGGAACTTACTGTAGCAACTACCTCTTTTACTTCAGTCACTCCTGGAGGTAAGCTCACAACATATACACCATGCAGGGTACCCAGCAATGTATTTGGATAGAGTACCGCATCTGTCATTCCCACATTCACAACTGGGATATAAGCTGTACCCCGGACTACTTGTACTAATGCAGGTGAGGCCAACAGGCCAGCCGGAAGTCCAAACTCAGGTGGCTCAAATAGCACTGTTCCCCCTGAACACTGTTCAGAGCAGGTAGCAGAGATTATCTTCATTGAGCCACCTGGAACACGGCACTGATGAGGCCCTCGCACCCTTGCCTTACCTACCTGTCCGACTACTAGCTGGGATTTAATTTCATGACAGTGCTGTAATGCTTGCATGACAAAGCCAGGAACCTCTACTACTGGTGGAAAATCAAACAAGGCCTGGCCATGTTGGCCAAAGAGTTCCCGGTAGCACCGGCCCAGCACGTTCATCCCCAGTACCCCAGGGACCTGAGTACACATGTCACCGGGAGGATCCTTGACCACCAG
This sequence comes from Cirrhinus molitorella, assembly GCA_033026305.1. Classification (NCBI taxonomy): domain Eukaryota; kingdom Metazoa; phylum Chordata; class Actinopteri; order Cypriniformes; family Cyprinidae; genus Cirrhinus; species Cirrhinus molitorella. The sequence goes on from CM065131.1 coordinate 26,003,921, forward strand.
TATTCCACATTCTGGCACTATTTTACCACACAACTCCACATCCAACTCCATATACCCAATATATGGAATGGCAAGACCATTAGCAGCACGTAACTGGAGCCACTGGCACACTTTTAAACGTTCTTGGCCCCAGGGTTTAAAACTTTTCAAAAAGCAGCTCTCTGTTATGGTAGATACCATGGAGCCCGTATCAATTAAACAAACAACGGAAACTCCACCGATACTGGCCACCAACTGTGGGCAACCAGACATCAAACGAGACATTGAGCTACCACTAACTGGCACATTGGAGCCCCCAATTCCCCCATCCGAGCTGTGGCTCAACAGCCCGGCGGGTATCCGTTTCCCGACGGCTGACTTGATCGATGCTGCCCCTCTACTGGCAACAGCGCTGTAGAGGCGGGAGACGAAGGGCCAGGCAGTAGTGCTTTACATTCCCTGGCAAAATGGCCAGGTTGGTAGCACCGTCTACAAATCCCCGGGCCATAACGTGGAGAACGACTTTGTGAACGTACGCCCTGAAACTGAGCAAAACTTTGAGTAAGCTGATTTAACTGGTTTTGTTGCGCTTTTAGCATCTCCCTCAATTCACTCAACTCTGAAGGTGAGGACCCCCCCGTGCCCGAAAGCTGTCCCCCCTGAACACCATACTGGATCCCATATGACAAGGGAACTGACTGACTACGGGCCCGCACACCCCCAGGCATACCTTCCTGTTCCCACCTAATCGCCTCGCTACGGACGTCTAAGAGCGTGGCGGTTGGTTGCCGGCGAACTAATTGTTTAAGCTCACGCCGAAGCGCATTATCCGAAACATGTTCAACAAATTGATCACGTAATAATACTGGAGCATTTGGAACAGCCCCAGAAAACCGCTGTTTAACTCTCTCCATTAGGTTCATTAAAGCAAGGGAGAACTCCAATAGGCTTTCCCCTTCCAACTGCCTTCTGGAGAAAAACGCCTCCTGTAATGCTACGTGGGACTGAGAACATCCAAAAACCTCACGTAACGCAAGAAAAATCTTATCGGGATCCCCTCTCTCAACCTCAGAACGATACCTAATCTCCTCCCGTGCCTCCCCCTCTAGATGGTCAAATAAGAAGAACGCCTGGTCGGAGACCGACAGATGACGAGCTCGAATACAGGCCTGTGCCTCCTCAATCCACTCGCTGAGGCCAATCCCTGATTTACCATTAAACTTGGGACACTTCCGGTCCCTAGGTACAAACACAAATCTTTCAGTCTGGCTGGCACTTGCACCGACTGGATGAGGGGCAACAGGCTCTGCATCAGACGCATTAGAAGAGGCTGTGCTGGAACCAGGCAACACAAGTGCCCGCTCTTGGCGCAGCCTCTCGTTGTCTGCCTTCAGCTGTGCCACAAGTTCTTTAAGTTCTCTAAGTTCCTCCTCCATTTTTAATTTTTGACTTACCGCCCAAGGGAGCCACGGACAAGGGACCCGAATGAATTAAGGAAAGACGTGCTCCACAATCCAGACAGACGCTGCCGCTTCGCTTTAATCCTAAAGACACAAACACTTTGACGAAAAAAACAAAAAAAACAAAATCACAACTGAAAACCAAATTCCAAATGAAAAACAAAATCTAAATAACCACGTCTCCGCCTAACTACCGTGAGATCCTGCCGACTACGCCAAAATGTGGCAGAGCACTAAGCAGAGAAAGATTTAGCACGACTACGCCACCCTGGATCTTGGCCAGGGACCTTTATTATTTAAATTTGTTTTGCTTTCTTTTAGGCAACACAGGTCAGCTCACAATAAAGTTAGCAGGAGACGTGGATATATCAAAGATACGTTTTATTACAATAAAAAGGTTAGTGCAAGAATAGAAAAAAAAAAAGCAAGTCACTGGGCACAATGATCAATTAACAAATTCCATTACACACTTCACAAACACGAGGATGGTGACCGGGGTTGTCTAAGACATCCACAAATACAAGTACAGGAACTGAGGCGTGACAGCAGGGCTTAAGGGCACTATAGGCCTCCACAGCAAACACCCCACACTTACACCTGTGACACACGCACACCGACACAGTCACTCCAGCCAACACTCGTGAAAGCACCAACACCAGAAATCTGCCACTGCCTTCTGCACTCAGCTCCTGTAACAAATCAAAAATCAGGTTATACACTTAAAAATGACACCCTAAATCACATAAGTGACAATAACAAAAACTAGCCAATACTTGAATTCACCAAAAACAAACAAAACAAAATGATACAACAACAACAACAACAACAACAACAACAACAATAATAATAATGAAAAATTATAATAAGGTTTTAAATGACAATAACAAGTTATTGCTATACTGCAAACACAAATTTAAACAAACTCACAACATTACAAAAGCTTTATAAAGAATCAAAAAGTAGATCAAGGTAAACCAACACACACACACACAAAATAATCCCAAAAAATCTATAGAGCACGATTAAACTTCTCACACGCCACACTCACAACGATGATCACGTTTCGCAAAGGCGATCAAACACACGAAAGGACAAGATTTATAAAGTCTCACACACACACACACACACACACACACACACACACGGCAAATCGACTTTAACCAAAGCGAAGCAGCAGCATCTCCAGATAACAGTTCCCACGCAGCCCGAGCAACAAGGAAACTTTATGAACGAAAATTGTCAGTATCGACGCCTCAGATGTGTCTGCAATTAAAAATCACAATTTAGACAACACACTCAAGCCCTCCGTGACCGCCACTTTATGATAAAAATCCTAATACCCCCATCATAAACTTTAAAAACCACCTACCGTAGAGACAAGGTCTGACTCCCAAATCATTTAGAAAAGCAAATATACCAGGAACATGAGAGCTCGTTCAGTCTGTCTAAAACAGCAGGGCTCGACGGGAGGACAACCGCGTCCACAACAGCGGGCAGACACTTGGGCCAACTCAGTCTCGCCTGAACTTCTAACTAAAAGCACAACAAATACACAGCTACAACGCGAATGAACAACAATCTAAACAATGCAAGCGTCTTTCTTACCTGTAGAGGGGCAACCTCAGACCAATATCAGCCACGGGATTTCCTTCAGTATGCTTTTTCTATAGGAAATAGGCTAACATGAGCATTAAAGATGTTACAAAACCTGACAACTTCAATCAAACATACCTGAACGGTGAGTGAAAGTGACGTAGGGGGGGTAAGGGGCGGAACCCATAACACCCGACTACTTCGCACACGCCTTTATATGTACCTCACTGCCGAATGATAGGACCACTGGGGAACAACAAACAAACCAATCAGCTAAGCGTATGAAGAACCGTATCACCACATAAGTATGAATTTTCTGAAGTATGAATTTTAAAGTGTAAATTTTAAACTGCAAATAACCATACAAAATATTCAGGGATTCTACTGAAATGCATTTTTAATTGAACCATCATACAAAAATATTGCACACATTAGTCTATTATATAGGCCTATGTGTCACTGGAACATTTAAAATTCAAAACTCTATTTTACCTTTAAAAGAGGTCTGATGACGCACAATATAATAATTCTGTACATAATTTGACAACTCTGTGAGTATGAAAATATACAAACACTGAGATTGTGGTTTGTTTATCTATAAATCTATAAATTAATATGAATTCAAGTTAGAAAATACTCAAACTAATATCAGATCGTTGAGGTAAATGCAGTCAGAGGTCATTTTCATCTCTCTCACGTAAAAAAAAGGTTTGCTGTGAAATACCAGCATAATAAATCCAATAGACTAAAGAATATTTATTCATATTTGCAGAAAAATATTATTATTAAGGATTGTTGGAAATGTGTTCCAGCAAATATGCTTTTAAAAATTATGTAGGAATTTATTCTCCAGTAAATCACTGAGTCATGTTTCGTGTTTTACCTGCTATCTGACACATGCACAAGCAAGGGCTACAAAACTAACATTTTTATTTAAAACATTGTCTTACCTGCAAGCGACGCGCGAGCATCATCCCGCTGTCTTTTCTTTTTCCTTTTTTCTGCCCCCGAATCTTGGTGCCTTTTCGAGGCCATGTCGGTGTCTCGTGTCTGCCAATTTGCCAAAAGTGCCACTGCCAAATTTGACATTGATTGAGGCATAATCGAACATACCACTGGGAGACTGGAGAGAGGGCCGCACAGGAGATTCATCTTTTCTCGGCTAATTTGGTCTAGGCCTATATTTTATATTGCTTTTGTATATCAACATGCTTTAGACATATTTTATTTGTTATTTATACTAGTAACCTGTTGTGATTTTTCACGACCCAGATTTTTTGGTGCCCCCCCCAGGCACTTGGTGCCCTACGTGCAGTGCGTGGTGTGTGGAGCGCCGGCGCTGGCTGCACAGTGTGGGGAAGATGAAAGGCTCCTGCGGGAGCTGGGCTGCTGTGGCAGCGGGGAAAAATTAATAAATATTTAGCGTGGGCTGGCACTGCGTGTGTGGGAAAGATGAAAGGCTCCTGCGGGAACTGTGCTGCTGCGGCAGCGGGGAAAATGAGTAAATATTCAGCATGGGCTGGCACTGCTGCACAGTGTGGGGAAGATGAAAGGCTCCTGCGGAAGCTGGGCTGCTGTGGCAGCAGGGAAAAATTAGTAATTATTTAGCATGGGCTGGCACTGCTGTGGCAGTGTGGGGAAGAGGAAAGGCTCCTGCGGGAGCTGGGATGCTGCGGCAGCGGGGAAAAATTAGTAATTATTTAGCATGGGCTGGCACTGCTGTGGCAGTGTGGGGAAGAGGAAAGGCTCCTGCGGAAGCTGGGCTGCTGTGGCAGCAGGGAAAAATTAGTAATTATTTAGCATGGGCTGGCACTGCTGTGGCAGTGTGGGGAAGAGGAAAGGCTCCTGCGGGAGCTGGGATGCTGCGGCAGCGGGGAAAATGAGTAAATATTCAGCATGGGCTGGCACTGCTGCACAGTGTGGGGAAGATGAAAGGCTCCTGCGGGAGCTGGGCTGCTGTGGCAGCGGGGAAAAATTAGTAAATATTTAACATGGGCTGGCACTGCTGTGGCAGTGTGGGGAAGATAAAAAGGCTCCTGCGGGAGCTGGGATGCTGCGGCAGCGGGGAAAAATTAGTACATATTTCGCGTGGGCTGGCACTGCTGTGGCAGTGTGGGGAAGATGAAAGCTCCTGCGGGAGCTGTGCTGCTGCGGCAGCGGGGAAAAATTAGTAAATATTTAGCATGGGCTGGCACTGCTGCGGCAGTGTGGGAAAGATGAAAGGCTCCTGCGGGAGCTGTGCTGCTGCGGCAGCAGGGAAAATGAGTAAATATTCAGCATGGGCTGGCACTGCTGCACAGTGTGGGGAAGATGAAAGGCTCCTGCGGGAGCTGTGCTGCTGAGGCAGCGGGGAAAAATGAGTAAATATTTAGCGTGGGCTGGTACTGCTGCGGCAGTGTGGGGGAAGATGAAAGGCTCCTGCGGGAGCTGGGCTGCTGCGGCAGCAGGGTGGCGAGGGTTGGAAGGGGGCTAGGCTCGTGCTGGAGTGGGATGCTGGAAAGCTGATTGAATGGGGATGGGCTGAGGTGACGGGAAGAAACTGAATGCGCAATATTTAGCCTATGAGGATCTGGTGGGCTTCTCTGATATGGGAGCGATCTGATCATATATAGCTTCTAAAGGCTTCTGACGAACAACGGCCTAGTGTTTGAATTTGCTGCTGGGAAAGGCCTTTCTGGGCTGCTGTTGCTGCAGCACCGATTCGGAACGAGTGGCTGGAGAAGTTATTGGCTGGGATACCTGAGTGGAACAGGACTGATTTGAGATGTTTCTGGAACCAGAAACGGGTAACGGGGTGGTTAAGGTCGTCAGTAAAAAGGGGGTCGGATGGGTTTTTTGATTGTGATTTCCTGAGTTGGAGAAAGGCTAGAAGGGTTTGGAATGGCTGGATAGGAGATTGGAGATTGAAAATATAAATAAAGTGGCCTTTCATTGATTGGTCTGTCTTGGTTTGTTTGATGAAAAAAGATATGGATTCGTCATCTAAAACTGTTAAATCGGAAATGGTCGGGTGGATGGCTGGGTTAAAACTAGATGTGATGGCCAGCTCAGAGCATCTGAGGAAACCGAAGAAAGCCAAGGTGAACATGGCATCTAATGTGCGGGCAGTGTGGATGGACTGGTAGCCCTTACGGAGAGTGGAGATGCATTTGGTGAGGATTTTCAAAGTTATGGGTTGGCGTGGATCTGGGCGGGTGGGGTGGGTTTTTTGGATGCCCTTAATGAGTAAGGAGGTCTGGGAGTTAGTTATATGGGGTGAGGGTGAGCCATATAAGAGTTTGTGGAAGAATTGGATCCCACTTAAGTATCCTTTGATGGAGCTGATTTGGAGGTTTTTAAAAATGTTAAGATAAGAGATAAATGAGGTAATGGCTAGCTGAGAAAAGTCTGGGAACTGTAAACTGTAGGCTGTGTGAAATGTTTTAAAAAATTTCCATGCTGTTAGGTAGGACTGCAGGGTCCTGGGAGAAACTGCATGTAGAATGGAATTAAGAGAGGCTTCGAGGAGTGGTCTCAGAGGGTGGTTTATGGGAATATCAGATCTGAATAGGGAGGTACTGGGGTCGGGAGCAGGTCCGCCTCTAGAGCCAATGATCTGAATTTCAGAAAGGCAAACGAGAGAGAGAGTCAGTAATTTGTTTTTTTGACCCAGAGATGTGCTTTGCAACTATGATGTATTGTTCACAAGCAGAAATCCAAATCAGGCGTCTTAACAAGGGCATTACTGCAGGAGAATGTGAACGACCTTTATTAATGCAGTGCACGGTAGCTTCGTTGTCGCAGTGGATGACGATGCTGATGGTGGACCACTCTCTACCCCATAGGAAGGCGGCGACAACTAAAGGATATAACTCGAATAGCGCTGAGGACTGTATATGTTGCGGCAAATCTGTTAGCTGGGGGGGCCATGTGGAAGCGAACCAGCGATCTTGGAGAAAACCTCCGAAACCGACTGAGGGGGCGGCATTGGTAAACAACTGAATATCAATTGGAGAAGATATTAGGTTGTTGTAGAAAAAAGATTCCATTGATTGAGGAAGGATATCCATAGACTGAGCTCGTTACAACATGAATCGGTTAGAGCAATTTGGTCCTCCAATGAGTGAACGGAGGATGCGAGAGAGAGGAGGTGGGAGATGAAAGGGCGGCCTTGCGGGATAATGCGCATCGCGAAGTTCAAATGGCCTAAGATTGATAACAGCTCGCGTTTAGAACAGCCAAGTTTAGATATAGAATAGAGTAGAAGCTACCAAAATGATTTTGTCGATTTTTTCTTTAGGTAGGGAAGCCTGGTATTTTTGGGAATCTAAATTGATGCCCAAATATTCGATAGTAGTGCTAGGGCCCGACGTTTTATCTTGGGCGAGAGGAATCCCGAGATCTGCTAACAGCTTTTGGGTAGCTGCTAAATGGGCAGCTGGGAAGGAGTTGGGGGCGAAATGATCAAGAAATCATTTAGGAGATGTATTGCTTCTGATAACATGTTGAAAATTTTGGGGCTGCTTCTGCAGCCAAAAGTGAGGCGGACAGCAAAATAGAATTTATTTTGCCAGCTGATGCCGAATAAGTGCCAAAAATCTGGGTGGATGGGCATGACTTTAAAGGCGGAGGTAATGTCAACTTTGGCCATCCAAGCGCCGTGGCCTGCTTCTTTGATTAGGGTTATGGCTTGGTCAATATCGTGATAGTGGAGGGAAAATTCTTTGAGCGAGATGAGGCTGTTAATGCTCGGAAACGGGGAATTATGATTGGACTGACCCGAAAAATATTGAAGGGAGGGACAGAGAAGGGGCCGATCATGAAATTTGCGTCTATTTCTTTTTTAATAAGGAGATTGACTGTTTCGGGTTCAGCGAGGGCTGACTGAAGATTGGGGCAAATGAGGCTTTCAGATGGTAGCCTTTCGATGCCGGGGTGAAAACCATGTGAAAGGCCTTTGAGAATGTAATCTGTAAAATGAGAATCAGGGTGATGGAGCAACTCTGCGGACAGACGAGAAATGTTTACAGGAGTCGAAAGATACTGCTTAGAATTTTTATTTGAAGCTTTATGCACTGGACAAATTATGCGGGCATGCGCACCGCCACAAAAATTGCAAACGTGCATAAAACGACAGTGCTGTCTTGTGCATCTGCCACTGTTGAAGCTGGCGCAAACCTGGCTGTTGGAGGAGGGGGGATGTTGCTGAAATGAGGGGGCTGGATTAGCAGGTGAATCCATGAGACGTGGGACATAGCTGGTGGATTTAGGGGGAGGATCGGGGTATGGAGGGATGGATGAATTAACGAAAGGGCAAGAAACAGTGGAGTGGGAAAATGAGCGGCACACGGCACAGGAAAACACCCTACTGTGGAGTTCGCAGTCCAGGGCCCCCCAATAGGGACACTGATTCCATTGGGAGACCCGGATAGCGCATTTGGCTGAGAACAGCTTATGATATGTATAGAAATGGGAGCCCCCGTATGACAACGCAAGCTCTGCAATTATGGTGAGGTAATCGCTGAGCTTGCGCCTCCTGTGGGGGAAAACGGAACAAATGATTTCTGTATAGCGGGTGAAAGCAATGGTAAATTCTGCAAAAGATAGGATGTGGGATGGATTATGGACTGAATTTTTAAGGGTGAAAATTTGCCGCAATTGATTTGACGGTCGGAAGAAGAGGGAGAGATAGGAGACAAAAGTGAAAATAAATCAACATCCGCACCTGAAAGAATTTGGGTCCTGATGGAATTGGGAACTGGTGGTGGCTCCAGTGCTAGAGCATTTGGGGGAACTGGTAGAGGCGTGGCTGAGGAAAGTGAAAAGGGGGAACGGGCCTGGGAAGAGGGAAAAGTTGGGAGTGAAGGCGGGAGTGTACCTACATTGGTGCAGAGACCTGAGGCGGATGAGAGGAGCGGGGGAATAGTAGGCGCTGGGGCTTGCCCATCAGTGGAGGGATGGTTGCGCTGGCAGTGGAACTTGTGGCTGATGGAAGAAGAGAGAGGAGTGGGGGAATAGTGGGCGCTGGGGCTTGCGCCATCAGAGGGGGTCCTGCCGGTCCATTTCCCCATGGCTGGGGCAGAAGATAGGGCTGATGTGTATGAGGACGCCGGGGAAGGTGGCTGACGCCTAGAAGGCGATGGAGATAGTGACGTCCGGCGTCTAGAAGAGTGAGTAGTGGAGGTCGGCGATGGCCTGGGTTATTGCTGGAGATGCTGGAGGATCTGTGTTTTCGAAGGAATTATCCTCAGGGAAAAGTTCGATCTCTGACATATTCGCGGAGCTTGGACAAGTTCAGAAAAAGACGAGAGATAACGAAGGTAGGACTGCTATGGATATTTATAGGGAATCCCTCTTTGCTTATTGGACAAGGGATGTGATTGCTGATGATGAATTGGCTGTGTTAATTATCTGTGCGCACTCCTCCTGAAATTTGTTAATAAAACATCACTTATAACTTCATTTTCACAGCATCAGTCCCAGTTCGCTATTCACTGCAATTTAAATAAGTATTAATAAGAACTAGATGAATAAAGTTTGAGAACAAACTTTAAGTTGGCTTGAGAAAGCCAGGCCAGGAAGGTTGCTAGGGTGTTGCTATGTGGTTGCTAGGGTACGTGAGGTGGTTGCTAGGGTGTTTGTAGGGTACCTGGGGTGGTTGCTAAGGTGTTGCTATGCGGTTGCTAGGGTACCTGGGGTGGTTGCTAGGGTGTTGCTATGCGGTTGCTAGGGTACTCAGGGTGGTTGCTAAGGTGTTGCTATGCTGTTGCTAGGGTACCCGGGCTGGTTGCTAGGGTGTTGCTATGCGGTTGCTAGGGTACCCGAGGTGGTTGCTAGGGTGTTGCTATGCGGTTGCTAGGGTACCCGGTCTGGTTGCTAGGGTGTTGCTATGTGGTTGCTAGGGTACCTGGGGTGGTTGCTAGGGTGTTGATAGGGTACCCGGGGTGGTTGCTAAGGTGTTGCTATGCGGTTGCTAGGGTACCTGGGGTGGTTGCTAGGGTGTTGCTATGCGGTTGCTAGGGTACTCAGGGTGGTTGCTAAGGTGTTGCTATGCTGTTGCTAGGGTACCCGGGCTGGTTGCTAGGGTGTTGCTATGCGGTTGCTAGGGTACCCGAGGTGGTTGCTAGGGTGTTGCTATGCGGTTGCTAGGGTACCCGGTCTGGTTGCTAGGGTGTTGCTATGTGGTTGCTAGGGTACCTGGGGTGGTTGCTAGGGTGTTGATAGGGTACCCGGGGTGGTTGCTAAGGTGTTGCTATGCGGTTGCTAGGGTACCTGGGGTGGTTGCTAGGGTGTTGCTATGCGGTTGCTAGGGTACTCAGGGTGGGTGTTGCTATGCGGTTGCTAGGGTACCCGGGGTGGTTACTAGGGTGTTGCTAGCATGTTATTACCATGATTATCAAGTTACTAGCATGATTCTAGTATAATTAGCAAGTTACTAGCATGATTCTAGTATGATTAGCAAGTTACTAGCATGATTTTAGCATGATTAGCAAGTTACTAGCATGCTTTTAGCATGATTAGCAAGTTACTAGCATGATTCTACCATGATGAGCAAGTTACTAGCATGACTTTAGCATGATTAGCAAGTTACTAGCATGATTCTAGTATGATTAGCAAGTTACTAGCATGATTTTAGCATGATTCTATGATTCAAGATTCAAGTCTATGGGATTTTTTGTGGTTTGGACAGTCTGGTTTATGAAAACCGTAAGCTGGATCAGTCTAAAAAGATATAGCACACCGAGTCATGCTTGTGTGGGTTGGGGTTGCTAGGGTGGTCAATAATGGTTGCTAGGGTGTGGCTAGGAATGTTAATGGTGATCAGTGATTGGCTGCCTGCTGCCCTGATTCAAACAAACCAACCCCCATGTCTGCATGACATTCTGATCCAAAGATATTGATCTGGGCCATTTTATAATGGGGTCTATGGGATCTGTTGCTAGGGCATCCTAAATGGTTGCTAGGGCGTGGCTTGACCGCCTCATAGTGATCCTGAGAGTCTGATTGGTTGTCTGAGTAAAATGCACCCACCCCCAAGTCTCTGTCATTGTGATGCAGAATTATGTCCAATGCAAAATCCCTATGTAAATTGCAATAGTAGGAAAAAAAAAAACTATTTCATGGGGCTTCCCTCACCATAGTATCTCCCATAGGCCGATTTTTGAAATTTTGGGGGGCTCTAGCGCCCTAGGGGTACAACTTACACCCCATTGCGAGGTATGTTCTCGCACAGCTGGTCAGCCTCTTCGAATGTAGTGATTTACGTGTTTCTATGAAATTGGAGGACGGCGCTATGCGCCGTCAAAGTCGGCACAATGGAATAGATATACTGTTACCTAGGATTTTTTGGGCCAATGTAAGTCAATGGGAAAATTTGGGGGGGGCTCTAGCACCCCCGGGGTACAACTTATACCCCATTGCGAGGTATGTTCTTGCACAGCTAGTCAGCGTCTCCAAATGTGGTTAATTACGTGTTTCTACAAAATTCGTCAAAGTTGGCCGCAATGCGTTGTCTATGGGATTTTTTCGGCCGAATTTTGGCCCGGGTTCGAACATCGTACGCCCGATCGCTTATAAAAGTCATAGCACACCATTCCCGTATAGGCCGCACGATTTGACGCCAGTTTCGTGGGTCTGTGACAAAAACTGCGGGACTAGTTACGCGCCGAAATGTTGCACGGATCAGCACGCAGCATAGTATAAGTGATGCTTTGCCTTCGGCAAGCACCACTAATAATAACTAGAATGTACATTTCCTGAAGAAAATGTGAGTGGGGCTTGCAGTGGCAAAACTTGGCACTCGGTTGTGGGCTAGGCAGATGCTAGAGTGTTGTTAGGGCGTTCTAGTATGGTGATGCTAGCAACATGCTAGCATGGTTAGCATGTTGTTAACATGAAGTTAGCATTACTAGCATAGTGTTAACATAATGCTAGCATGTTTTTAACAAGATACTAGCATGATTAGCATGATGCTACCAACATGCCAACGCGATTAGCATGCATTAAACATGAAGCTAGCATGATTAGCATGATGCTAGCATGTTTTTAACAAGATGCTAGCGTGATTAGCATGATGCTAGCAACATGCTAGCACTATTAGCATGATGCTAGCATGCTTTTAACATGATTAGCATGATGCTAGCAACATGCTAGCATGATTAGCATGTTTTTAACATAAAGTTAACATGACTACCATGGAGTTAGCATGACGCTAGCATGTTTTTAAGAAGTTGCTAACATGATTAGCATGATGCTAACACGATTAGCATGATGCTAGTGTGCTTTAACATGATTAGCATGATGCTAGCAACATGCTAGCATGATTAGCATGTTGTTAACATGAAGTTAGCATGACTAGCATGGTATTAGTATGATGCTAGCATTGTTTTTAAGAAGTTGCTAACATGATTAGCATGATTCTAGCAAGATGCTATCATGATTAGCATGTTTTAGCACTTAAGTAGATGATCCTAGCATGTTTTTAGCATGTTTTTAGCACTTAGCTAGGCGATGCTAGCATGATATACCATATTGATAGCATGATGCTAGCTCATTTTTGGCTTATTTTAATCATTTTAACATTTATGTATACTTTATTGAACATTTAAACACTTAGCTAGTCACTATTAGCATATAGCTAGTCACGGCTAGCATGTGTAGGATGTTGGGAGTCTTATTTGCTAGCATGAGTCAAAAGAAGAAACTCCCATGTCTCTACGATATTCTGATGCAAAGATATAGGTCTTGGTGAATGGTTGCTAGGGTACTCTGTTTGGTTGCTAGGGAGTGGCCAATGGTGATACTCCAAAGGTTACTTGTCATTATGAAAGATATAAACCAACCCCCATGTCTCTATGACATTTAGGTGTGAAGATATGCCTGTGTGGGTTTAGGTTGCTAGGGTGCTTGACAGTGGTTGCTAGGGTGTGGCTAGGACGTTTCATGGTGATTCATGATTGGCTGTTTGCTGCCCCGAGTCATACGACCCCACCCGCATGTCTCTGTGACACTGTGATCCAAAGATATCCATCTGAGCCATTTAATGGCAGTCTATGGGATCTGTTGCTAGGGTGCCCTAAATGGTTGCTAGGGTGTGGCTAGGAAGTGTGTATGGTGATCCACGATTGGCTGTTTGCTGCCCAGAGTCAAAGGACCCCACCCGCATGTCTCTGTGACACTGTGATCCAAAGATATCCATCTGGGCATTTTATAATGGGGGTCTATGGGTTGCTAGGGTGCCCTAAATGGTTGCTAGGGCGTGGCTTAACTGCTTCACAGTGATCCTGAGAGTCTGATTGGTTGTCTGAGTAAAATGAACCCGCCCCCAAGTCTGTATGTCATTGTGATGCAGAGTTATGCTCAATGCAAAATCCCTATGTAAACTACCATAGTAGGAAAAAAAAAACTATTTCATGGGGCTTCCCTCACCATGTCTCCCCCATATCTCCCCCATATCTCTATGGGGCAACTTTGGGGGTCTCTAGTGCCCCAGGGGTACAACTTGTACCCCATTGCGAGGTATGTTCTCACAAAGCTTGACAGCGTCTCCAAATGTGGCGATTTACATGTTTCTACGAAATTGTCGCTCAGCGCTACAATCCATCAAAGTTGGCCGCAATGTTAAGTCTATGGGATTTTTCGGGCGATTTTTCGCCCGTGTACGATCATCGTACGCCCGATCGCTTATAAAAAGCCAACTTAATTAAACAATGCATTTAATATGAATCAATATGAATTTGAAATATTTTAGATTTAATTTAATAACTACATCGTTTAAGTTTTATCATGAACTGTAAAAGCAATAAATAGCCTATATTTAACCAACACACACTTGTTACTGCTGTCGTTTTGTCACACTGAATTTAGTCTGAAACATTAAATGCACACCTCTGTTTTTGACATCGGCTTGTCAGATGTTTTGTTCTGTTATTGCTGTCAGTCATAGCAACGACTCACGCATATTTAGCGGATTTACTCGCTAAATTTTTTTACACTCGCGTTTGTCATTCTTGAAATGGTAGACATGGACGTTTGGTCCTCTTCGAAAAAAATAAACTTTTCTTCAATTGTGAATGGATTAAATGAACAAAATACACTCCTATTATGGCACAGTACATCTGACCAGATATGACTGAGCTGGCTTGTGTAAAACAAGGAAGTAATCCGTGCATATGGTCAACGGATCATTCCAAGATTTAACAGGTTAATGGAAAAGAACCAGTTTGTTCATGAATCAGATGCTGCTTTTGCATCTCAGACCACATGATATATTATAAGGAGTTAGTTTATATTTTTTGAAATGTAGTGAAGTAAAAAATACGATCTTATGCTTTGGAATGTAGTGAAGTATAGTTAATCAAAATAAAACTACTCCATTAAAGTACAGATACTTGTAAAATGTACTTAAGTACAGTAACAAACTACTTTATTACTGACCACCACTGGTGTGACAATAATGAACATCTACAGTTCAGCAGCATTAAAGAAGAGAGAAAGAGAAAGAGTTGCTGTGTGTGTGCTTATGTGTAAAGTCAGTGAGGTGAATAATGATCTTCAACATCAACACCTGCAAAAGAGGTTTTTGTACGATTCTTTTTCATTGTGTGAACACCCAGACTGCGTTCTCAGAGACTCCCTTGTTATAGTCACTCTGACAGTAATAAACTCCTGAATCTTCAGGCCGGACTCCACTGATGGTCAGCGTAAAATCCATGTGGTTTCCACTTTCACTACCACTGAATCTAGAAGAAACACCTGAAGCTCTGTCTGATGTGTAAGAGATCAGGAGTTTAGGAACTTCTCCAGGAATCTGATGAAACCAGTGCATGCTATACTGAGAGCTACCGACTTTTTTAACACCGTTCACTGCTGGTTTATGATTACACTGAATAGTGACAGTCTGATCAGGCTTCACTGATTGATCTTCCGATTGAGTCAGAATCTGCCCCACAGAACCTGAAGAGAGAAACACAAATGCTATAGAAAAATGTAAAAGTCTAAACTACATCTTGAATTTACTGTCTCAGGTAGATCTGTAAATTGTTTGATTCTATAGTTTTCTGTAAATCAGCTGATAATATGAATTGCTGTCTACTTACTCCAGGTGCATGTTGTGAGTGTCCAAATAATGACAGATATTAAAGTCATGTTTGCTTTAGGATCTGTTATCATGAAGGAGAGCTGTCAGTCATAAAATCATAAAGTCACAGAACTATAAAGACTTCCAGAGCACTGAAGCATGCAGTTCAATGCAAAGTGTCTTCACAATGTAAATGTTCTTTCTGAGAACAACAACGTCTCTGACTGTCAAAGAAACATATTTCAACTGATGATCTGACTGTGCCAGATATTTTAGATTGAATGATTCCTTCATAAAGAACAGAACATTTTGTCTCCAACTGGGGATGTAACATGAAATATTTATTGAAAAAGACACAAAATAATTGTCTTTTTTTAAGTCTGAGTATGCTATTACAAATCGGATTCTGAGAACCATTAAATTATTTTATTTTACAACACTTTTTTTTTTTTTAAGTAGGTTTATATGTTGAAATTAAAATTAACTAACATTATTGAATGTTTTGGTAGTATTATTCAGTGTTAGTTTGTGTTAACTATCAGTGAGGTGAATAATGATCTTCAGCATCAACATCTGCAGTCTCACTCAAGGAGGTTTTTGTACAATGATTTTACACTGTGTAAACACCCAGTCATTGGTGCCAGAGACTCCCTTGTTATATGCACCTTGACAGTAATAAACTCCTGAATCCTCAGGCTGGACTCCACTGATGGTCAGAGTAAAATCCATGTGGTTTCCACTTTCACTGCCACTGAATCTAGAAGAAACACCTGAAACCCTCTCTGATGTTAAATAAATCAGAAGTTTAGGAATTTCTCCAAAACTTTGATGGTGCCAGGACATGCATCTCTGAGAGGTATCTTTTGTATTCCAACAATTTATTTCTGGTGTGTGTTTACAGTGAATAGTAACAGTCTGATCAGGCTTTACTGTTTGATCTTCAGATTGAGTCAAAATCTGCCCCACAGAATCTATCGAGACAGAAAAAACAACAAACATGTCAAAACACAAAAGTTAAAGAATAAAATATAATAATGTATACCACTTATTCAGGTAAAAAAAGCATGCATATAAGAAAGAATATGTTGATTGCATCACCTGTGAAGTAAATCAGCTGATTATGAATTTCTATATACTTACTCCAGATGCAGGTTGCGAACATCCAAATAATGACTGCCACTAAAGTCATGTTTGCTTTTGGATCTGTTATCATGAAGGAGAGCTGTCTGTCATAAAATCATAGAGTCACAGATCTATAAAGACCTCCAGAGCATTGAAGCATGCAGCTCAATGCAAATCATGTTTTTGTCCACAGTGATGTTACACTGCATAAAAATATATGTTCTTTATTGACATCAATGGTTCTACAAAGAAACTTAAACATCAATGGAAACATCCATTCAAATGCAGAAAAAAATATCTTCAGATTTTTAAAATGGTTTTCAAAATGGTTCTTTTGGGAACTATTCACTGAAAGGTTCTCTGGGGAACCAAAAATGTTCTTCACTGCAAAGTAAAATTGCATTTACACCACTGCAAAAACACCCCTTTGAAACCTTTATTTGAGTGTAGTTTCCATAAAAATATTAACTGATTGCATTCAGAAATGTTTCTTTAGCACAACATTATATTAAAATGCTGAAATGCAGAAAAAAATTACTTGATTTCCAACAGTTCACTGCAGGTTTATGATTACAGTGAATAGTGACAGTCTGATCAGGTTCTGATCATCTTTGATCATCTTCAGATTGAGTCAGAATCTGCCCACAGAACCTGAAGATAAATATCAGAGTAGACTGCACAGATTCAACATTCCCAGAATGTCTAGGGTTAGGATGTATTTCTATATTTCTTTGACATATTGTTCCAGGACCAACAAATGATGTTGATACAAGAGCAGATGGTTATCATGATGACTAATATTACAATTTAAATGTGATATAAATGCGTATATTTTAACAGTATATTTTAAAATAGTTTTCATGCTTTTTGATGGCATGAGTTCACGTTGATAAACAATATAATATAAGAATATGATTTGCTGCCTTAATGCTGCATATAATAAAGCTCACATGAGCTTTTGCTGCTGCTTACTGAAGGTGTTGCCATCTGTGATTTTAAGCATAATGTCTTAAGGCTAAAACTCACTTACGGTGTAGGCTATTCATTTCAGTGGAATATCTTTCAAATATAAAATGACAGTTAAAATGACATGGGCAGATTGTTATTTCTGGTGTTCAAAATGCTACAAATTAGAGCAGCTACAAGGATGAATGAAAGAGTATGTGAATACTGAAACAGACACATGGATTTCATCCACATCACAAGTTTCATTAATTCATCAGTGTGTTTTATCTCATGGATGTACTATTTACTTTTGCAAATATAATTAAGCACTTATCTGATGATATTGTAAAATGACTGTGTTGTGAACTTCTCAGTATTCTCATAATTTCTGTGCTGTCAGACTGAGGGAGGTTTTTGTATGAAGCTCTTTCACTGTGTGCACCGTCCTGGATAAGCCCCCATACAGTAATAAACTCCTGCATCCTCAGGCTGAACTGCATGTATGTTCAGTGTAAAATCAGGTTCATATCCACTTCCACTGAAGTGATCTGGGACTCCAGGTTGAAGATGAC
Source organism: Cirrhinus molitorella (assembly GCA_033026305.1). Taxonomy (NCBI): domain Eukaryota; kingdom Metazoa; phylum Chordata; class Actinopteri; order Cypriniformes; family Cyprinidae; genus Cirrhinus; species Cirrhinus molitorella. The sequence continues at coordinate 26,021,650 of CM065131.1, forward strand.
TGGCTTCGTAGATCAGGAGTTTAGGAGCTTCTCCAGGTTTCTGCAGATACCAGCTCATGTCATCATCAACTCCGCTGGTCCCAGTGCAGCTGATAGAGACAGAATCTCCTGCTTTAGCAGACAGAGACTCAGGAGACTGAACCTCTTCAGACACTGAGAGAGAGATCAAAAAAGAAATATTACAATAGTTCAGAACACAAAGGCAAGTCTGTATCTACAATAAAACATTAAAACTGAATGCTAAAACTAAAAAGAAAAGCAAAAATTAAATTAAAACAATATCAAAAAAATTTCAAAAGATTAACTTGAACCTTGAGCAAGCAGACCCAGTGTCCCCAGCATTAGAATAAGAGAAATCATTGTTTCTTATGTGTGTGTGTCAGTGTCTCACAATAATAATCCTCAGTTTTTTAAGCGCAGTGTTCAGTTAATATGCAAAACACGCTCAAAAACACATTCAGATGCATCCTGGAATTTACCTCATAGACTATCAAATATATTTTGCAGCATTTAATTAATTATCATTAAGGCGAGACACTGGCAAGCATTTTTTGTATTACAAGTTTTTGAAAATATTAGGTTTAAATATGCAAATGAGGCATTATGTAATGAAATATGTGCTAATTTGTATACATTTCTAGTACAAAAATCTAAACATTGGATGAAGTCAGTTTCAAAATTCTTGTTTATTTATTTATTTATTTTTTGGCATATTAGAGTCAAATGTTTTTACAGAGGGAATTTTTTAGTATCTTATTTTGTCACTTCATAATTCAGTAAATACAATTTTTAGGGGACTAAAATGTTGCATATAATCAAGCAAATTATATATGAAGAAATCCCTCTGTAAAAACCTTCAGAATATAGATAGGAATAAAAATGTACAGTTTGGTGTTTGTAAATGTTACTTAAGTGGAGATTCAAGGCTCAGTGTAGGAGAAAAAACTCATTTTGAGAAAACGGCCTTTAAAAATATGTATTGTAAATGAAATCTATGAATACAAATAGATAAAATGCTATAAAAGAAACAAATAACATTGTCTTTTGGATGTTTTCTTTTCACTAGTCTGAAAACACACTTTATGAAAAACCAAAAAGCCCAAAATCTCAAACTTGACAGGTCACTGGAAAAACTGCGTTTTTGCCTGCAGTGTCTCGCCTATTTGTAATACTTTTTAAGTAAGTACAACTATTTCTCTTTCTATTTCTATTAATTAATTAGTAATAATAAGAGACCAATAGAAAAAGAGTAACTAAAATAAACAATACACAACCCTCAGACAATGTTTTGCCTTGTGTGACATTGCTACAAGCATGGTTTTTTAATTAGTTTATCTTAACGACCTTTCAATCTATTTGAGTATAAAATATATACATTATATATTTTACATATATTTTATGGACTTTATTTATGTACTTCATATAAATATAAATGTCAGTTGTCAGTTACAAATAAGCACTGTAAAATTGAGCATTAAACACATAAATATTGGGCTGTGTTTCCCGATAACGTTGTCCTCTAAAGATATGCCAGCCGACAGCAGCTGAATTTTAAGGTATACATTGTACAACAGCAAGATGTAAAACCTGCTGAATTTGCTGCCGTGGCAGGCAAATTTTTATTTTATTTATTTATTTATTTGGAATTGCAGCTTCTGGCATGGAAGTACACATATACACTACGTTATATATGGCTCTGCGGACGACACCATAGTTGACCAGACTTCTCACCATAGTCATTCCCTTTAAATACTCTTCTAAGCAATTACTGCCTAATGGTTTGTCAGGTGATGTACCTTTGGATAATATAATAAAAAAACTAATGACCATCAGTGTAGTATCAATGTTTTTTATTTGCATTAAAACACTTCAGCCCAGTTTAACACTGGATGTATTACAACTTAGAAATTATATTCGTACAGACTAAGATGTAAAGAACTGTGAACTGCCAAAAGTGAGAGATTGTGAGTGAGTGATTGAGACTGGTACAGACCAACCTTATGAAGGTGGCTTACAGAACTTATACTCATACTTGTACTTATACTTACAGAAGGTATACTTAAATAAGAATGTTTCGGGAAACAAGTATTCACAATAAGGTACAGCTTAAGGTGGAGGATGACGTAGCGTTTAGAAGGTTTTGGGAAACGGATTTGACTATGAACCTAAATGTGTTATTATGAACTAAAAATGCATTTCTTTCATTTTTATGTTTTTCATGTGGAGAAAAAAAGGGATATTATTTAATGAATATATGAACAAAATAAAACACCTACATTTTAGATGAAATATTTATAAAATACAAAACTAGTATATTGTTCAGAATATAAACCAGATATAAATCCAGTACAATAATTAAAGTCTATTTAGTTATAAACCTTGAGTTTTATAAACACTAAATCTATGAATATGAAAACTGATACTAATATGTTTTTACAGGCTGTTGAACAACTTCAAATTCAACACTAAAATAAATAATAAAGTGTTGTTTTAAAATTAAGCACCCATGTGTTACATACAGTTATGCTTAATTTGGTTAAGTTGAATATTAAGTTGATAATTGCAGAATTATTTTACAGTGTTACATTTTTTTTTTTTTTTTTTTTGATTAAATGTCACATGAGACAGAAATGTGTTTTATTCTGGTGTAGCACTATAACTGTAAGTAATACAGTATAATAAGCTTTTAACAAATAATTTGACAATAATTGAAACAAATTACATTAAATATCATAATATACCATTATGTATAATGAACACATTTTTGATTCCCCTCTGACTGGAAGCTGAGCTGGAAGGTGGACGGCAGCAGCAGGAGCTCTGGTGTCAATCTGAGTCCCAGTCAGCTGCAGAAGGATGGACTGTACAGCTGGAGCAGCAGCCTGAGCCTCACTGAGAGTGAGTGGAGCAGAGTAAAAACCGTCAGCTGTGACGCCACTCACCCGTCCCACAATTCAGTGATCAAGAGTCTCAACAAACAGCAATGCGATGTTGACCAGTAAAATACACACACTGTCCTAAATCAGTCAATGCTCAGCAAATCTTTTGTGCTGTTAGTATATTTTTCAGTTCAACTGCAATGCAATGAATGCTTTGTTCATTTTTTTTTTTTGCTTCCAAATAAAAGCATTTTGACTCAAATATGGTGATTTCTTCTTACTGTGATATTAAATCACATAGATTTTTTTTTAAGTTTTAATAAAATAAAAATGTATTCATTATATAAAAAAAATGTACTAGTGCTTATACATTGATATTTGATAAAGAAAAGTGGGGTGTGGTGGGGGTGATTTGAGATACTGTGAATGTTGATTATGTGATGAGCAGCATAGGATATTTTGTTTTAAAATATTTTATTAAATCATTATAATTTGATCAATAATGTATTTTTATTTATTATTAATAACTAAGGTGCAAGCAGAATGTATGAAGGCAGAATTAGTTAGACATTATTGTGTTGTGTGTCAGTGACTCTGGCAGGACTGAACACACACTGATGTGTGAAGCAGCAAACAAGCATTGTGTGTGTCTTTTTTTTTGCTTTTTTTTTAAAAAAGCACTTGCAGCTTCATCAGAAGTTAGTAAACTGACCAAGTGAGGTTTTTGTATGGGAACTTTTAACTGTGTGAACACTGATTTACCACTGATCTCATGGTGATTCTGAAAGTAATAATCTCCTGCATCTTCAAGCTGGACATCTCTGATGGTTAGATTAAACTTAAGACCATTTGCTTGTCCACTGCCACTGAATCTTGATGGAATTCCTGATTCTTTTTCATCTGTATAATAAACTAAGAGTCTGGGAGCCTCTTCAGGCTTTTTGCTATACCAAGATACTAAATAACGCCCTTTATATGTCATGCCCCTGGACTGTTTTTGTTGTGTTTCCTTCCCATGTGTTCAGTGTGACCTAGTTTCTGTCTTTCATTGATTGGTTGATTTTAGTTCAGGTGTGTGTCGTTTTCTACCCTTTATAAGTTCCTTCCTGTTCTATGGTTTTTGTCCGGTCTTCGACTTCACGTTAATGTGTAAGTGTGTGTAATCTCCTTCCATGTTTGAACTCTTCATTGTGGATTATTAAAAGACTTTGTGGATCTTCATCTTCGTGAGCCCGCGCGTTCCTAACACACCGAAATGTGACAGAAGACCGGACCTATTAAAACAGTAAAGCGTCGTGTTTCCCCGTCATTTCTTTTCCGTTTTGATTCAGTTTTTATTTTCTGTTTTTTGTCCCGTCATGGATCCTGTGTATAGCCCCGAATTTCTCCTCCTAATGCTGGAGCAGGGGGAGAAAACGCTTGAGGACCATACAAGACAGTTCTTTACCATCGCGAACATTTCCAGATATCCGGACGCGTTGTCGTCCGAAGATGGTCCTCGAGCAAACTTCGCGAGAAACGGGTCCTCCCTCACCATCCGCCCTGAGGAAGATCTCGCCAGTGCCACTCCGGACCCAGAGCCCAGCCCACCATCTCCCCGCTACGCGGAGCAACAGCCCGAGCCCACCGCTGACGGAGAGCCAGAGCCCCACGCGATCGACGAGCCATCGCCAGAGAGAGCGACAGAGCGGAGGATGGCCTCGGAGCCCGAGCCCAGCGTGTCAGACCAGGTGCGAGAGCCGGCTACAGAGTACGCCACGGTGGAGAACGCCACGGACAGCGAGGCTGAGGGTGAGCTGATAATACATCTGGGGCTGCTTGAAATGGAGAAAGAATTAATAGACTGGGAAACTGAACTGGAGTTAGATCCTTCCCCTTTCCTTCTTCCTTCATCTCCGCTGGTCCCGTCCAGCCCTCCTTTGTCTCCGCTGGTCCCCTCCAGCCCAGAAGGGGCTCCCGAAACTCCAGTGCACGCTTCACAAGAACACCCTCCAGTGCCAGCACCTTGTTGGCACCCTCCAGTGTCCGCTCCTCAAGAGCGCCCTCCAGTGCCAGCGCCTCGTCGGCGCCTTCCAGTGTCCGCTCCTCAAGAGCACCCTCCAGTGCCAGAGCCTCGTCGGCACCCTCCAGTGCCCGCTCCACAAGAGCGCCCTCCAGTGTCCGCTGCACTAGAATGCCCTCCTACGTTCAACCCTGAAGATGCTCACAAAAACCCGCCCGCCCACCCATTCCTCTCTACTCCGCTGCTGGTTCCTGTCAGCCCCACGGCTCACCCTCAGCCCAACATCTGCGTGCTGGATTCGCCACGGGTCTGCCAGTCTCCATTGGCGTCATGGCTGGAGGATCCCTCATCTCTGCCTCCAGCCTCTGAGTCCCGGACTCCGCCTCGGTCCTTCGACCCGTCGGCTCCACCATGGCTCCTAGCTCCCTCCTCTCCACCGTGGCCCATCAGTCCACCAGCTCCGCCGGGCTCCCTCGTCCCTCCGGCTCCGCCTTGGTCTGTCGTCGACCATCCGCCGCCTCGGGAGGAGCTCTGTCAGGCTCCTCCTCCACCTGCTCTGTCGCCGTTGGTCGGCCCCCTGGAGTCGGTGGCCATTCCTCCTCCATGGCTCCTCCCTCCGTCGGCTCCACCGGGGGCCATCATCATGGCTGTGGCCTGGGTCCCACCTGGCTCTTCCTCCTGCTCCAGATCCCTTTTGTCTCCTCCCTGGACTCCTCCTGAGCCTCCTCCCAAGTTTCCCTCTGTTTCTGTTTGTGGCGCGAGGACGCGCCATCCGGGAGGGGGGGGAGTACTGTCACGCCCCTGGACTGTTTTTGTTGTGTTTTCTTCCCCATGTGCTCTGTGACCTAGTTTCTGTCGTTAATTGATTGTGTCATTTAGTTCAGGTGTGTATCATTTGTCTCCCCTTTATAAGTTCTGTCCTGTGCTGTGCTTACAACTACGTGTAAGTGTGTGTTATCTCCTCCCGTGTTTGTACTTTTCATTGTGGTTACTTTGGTTATCTTCATCTTTGTGAGCCTGCATGTTTCCTAACACACCGAAGTGTGACAATAATACGTTTAATACGTTTTTAACAATAATTTAACAATTTAACCCCTTAACTGTTAACTGATCCCTTGGTAGTTTACTTCCCAATTTTACAAGCAAATCTTAATCTAATCATGACAAACTACATATCACAAAGGTCTAAGACTCCTAAATAAATATTTTATAATGTTTTTCTGTTGCAAATTATGTAGGAAAAGTAATAGATTAATTTATGACAAGAGAGTACCTAACCTTACCTTTGTCAAAAAGACGTTCTTTGTTTTAGATATCATAAGAAGTTATATATCAGCTGAAAACTTAAAGTCACAAAATTCATCCTTTACAAATTATTTTAAAATCAGACATTGCACTACCATGGAAAATGTACATCAAAATCATATTACATTCATGAAGTATAAAAAATTACATTTTAATACTGCATTTTCACGTCTATGTAATTTAAATATAGATAAATGTGTGATGGCTGATGTGTTTTTACAGGCTGTTGCACTTCAGATCTGCTTTATTCGCTCTTAAAGGGAAGTGAAAGATGCTCAGAATGACTGATAGAGAAGAATGAAACATCAGGAACATGAATATGTACATTTTGAAACTAAAAAAAATATAATTAAAAAGAGAATTATGGTATATTTTGATTGACTAATTACATGTTCATATAGAGAATAATATGATGTGTGATGTGAATTATACATGCTGCATTTGAACAGTTTTTCCAGCCTCTGAATCTGCTTTTGAAAGAGTCTTGACAACTGAGTAAAATATAACTGACATAAGGCTAACATTTCTTTGTTTATATTCTTTTCAGCTGAAATAATGACAATTAAAATTTAATGTACAGATCGAATACCTACTGTTTTAACTGTTGTTTGAAATGTTACAACTCTCATCAGCAACTAGCCTGAAATGTACAGGTCCTTCTCAAAAAATTAGCATATTGTGATAAAGTTCATTATTTTCTGTAATGTACTGATAAACATTAGACTTCCATATATTTTAGATTCATTACACACAGCTCGAAGTAGTTCAAGCCTTTTATTGTTTTAATATTGATGATTTTGGCATACAGCTCATGAAAACCCAAAATTCCTATCTCAAAAAATTAGCATATCATGAAAAGGTTCTCTAAACGAGCTATTAACCTAATCATCTGAATCAACTAATTAACTCTAAACACCTGCAAAAGATTCCTGAGGCTTTTAAAAACTCCCAGCCTGGTTCATTACTCAAAACCGCAATCATGGGTAAGACTGCCGACCTGACTGCTGTCCAGAAGGCCATCGTTGACACCCTCAAGCAAGAGGTCTGTGGGAAGGAAATAGTGTGGCAGAAAACGCTGCACAACGAGAAGAGGTGACCGGACCCTGAGGAAGATTGTGGAGAAGGACCGATTCCAGACCTTGGGGGACCTGCGGAAGCAGTGGACTGAGTCTGGAGTAGAAACATCCAGAGCCACCGTGTACAGGCGTGTGCAGGAAATGGGCTACAGGTGCCGCATTCCCCAGGTCAAGCCACTTTTGAACCAGAAACAGCGGCAGAAGCGCCTGACCTGGGCTACAGAGAAGCAGCACTGGACTGTTGCTCAGTGGTCCAAAGTACTTTTTTCGGATGAAAGCAAATTTTGCATGTCATTCGGAAATCAAGGTGCCAGAGTCTGGAGGAAGACTGGGGAGAGGGAAATGCCAAAATGCCTGAAGTCCAGTGTCAAGTACCCACAGTCAGTGATGGTCTGGGGTGCCATGTCAGCTGCTGGTGTTGGTCCACTGTGTTTTATCAAGGGCAGGGTCAATGCAGCTAGCTATCAGGAGATTTTGGAGCACTTCATGCTTCCATCTGCTGAAAAGCTTTATGGAGATGAAGATTTCATTTTTCAGCACGACCTGGCACCTGCTCACAGTGCCAAAACCACTGGTAAATGGTTTACTGACCATGGTATTACTGTGCTCAATTGGCCTGCCAACTCTCCTGACCTGAACCCCATAGAGAATCTGTGGGATATTGTGAAGAGAAAGTTGAGAGACGCAAGACCCAACACTCTGGATGAGCTTAAGGCCGCTATCGAAGCATCCTGGGCCTCCATAACACCTCAGCAGTGCCACAGGCTGATTGCCTCCATGCCACGCCGCATTGAAGCAGTCATTTCTGCAAAAGGATTCCCGACCAAGTATTGAGTGCATAACTGAACATAATTATTTGAAGGTTGACTTTTTTTGTATTAAAAACACTTTTCTTTTATTGGTCGGATGAAATATGCTAATTTTTTGAGATAGGAATTTTGGGTTTTCATGAGCTGTATGCCAAAATCATCAATATTAAAACAATAAAAGGCTTGAACTACTTCAGTTGTGTGTAATGAATCTAAAATATATGAAAGTCTAATGTTTATCAGTACATTACAGAAAATAATGAACTTTATCACAATATGCTAATTTTTTGAGAAGGACCTGTATATGGTTCTCTGTTTCTCTGTTTAGGATTAAAACAGGATAAATAGGATAAATGTTAATAAGTTTAGTTACACGCACAGCCAGAATATATTTATTCACATTTCATACATACTGAACTAACTAGTGAGTAAGACTAACTATCATATTGATATTGTGAACTTCCCGGCATTCACATATTCTCATGGTGTCTGACTGAGAGGTTTTTATATGATCAGAATCAGAATCTGAATTATATTTATTGCCAAGTACATTGTATGTACGAGGAATTTGTCTTGGTAAATTGGTGCTTACAAAAAAAAAAAAAAAAAAAAAATGCTGTTTCATTGTGTGAACTCATCTAATCCATAACACCCCATACAGTAATAAACTCCTGTGTCTTCAGACTGGACTCCATGTATGTTCAGTGTAAAATCAGGTTCATATCCACTTCCACTGAAGCGATCTGGGACTCCAGATTCAAGTTCACTGGCTCCATATATCAGGAGTTTAGGAGCTTCTCCAGGTTTCTGCAGATACCAGCTCATGTCGCTTCCAACTCCACTGGTCCCAGTGCAGTTAATAGAGACAGAATCTCCTGCTTTAACAGACAGAGACTCAGGAGACTGAACCTCTTCATAAGACACTGAGAGAGAAATCAAAAACCATACTATTACCATACTTCAAAATACAAGTAAAGAGATATTTATGCCTGCTAAAAATCATCATAAAGCACAAATTTAAATTTCTGAACAATCAATCCCACAGGTTTTTTGTCATAATGTAAAAATATATTTTTGTACCTTGAGCAAGTGTCCCCAGCATTAGAATAAGAGAAATCATTGTTTCTTATGTGTGTGTGTCAGTGTTACACACTAATAATCATCAGTGGAGTTTTAAGTGCAGTGTTATAGTTGCTAATATGCAAAACACACTCAGATGCATCCTGGAATTTACCTCAAAATCACACACACACACACACACACACACACACACACACACACACACACACACACACACACACACACACACACACACACAAAAAATACATTTTGCAGCCTTTTGCATTTTATTTTATTAACTTATTTGTATTTTGACGTGACAATTAAACTAAAATGCATTATTAGTTTTAGTGTCGGTCTTAAGGGCAGTGTCAGTGTTATTGTTATGTTAATGTCAGTGCCAGATTTAGTGTAGGAGGTTTTTGTACAGTCGTTGATTGAGTTTGTATCACTGTGGTGGACTTTTGGTGGAGGAACTCGACTCTCAGTTGGAAGTAAGTAAATCTATTTCTATTTTCAAAAAAAAAAAAATACAACAAAGGAAAGACAAGAGATACAAGAATAAGCTAGATTTTTTTATTATTATTATTTGTGTAACATGACTGCAATCAATAATTGATGTGTTTCACTTGAGAAAAATATCTTACTCCTGTTTCATTTGTCAGAATAATTGTACTCTAAATATAAAAATCTACATATATTGTTTTATATTTAAATTTTAAATCTAAATGTCTAATGATTGTCTAATGAATTTTTTTTCTTCTTTTATACTTGGATATTTTAATATAGAAGCAAATCACAAAATCTTAATTGTCTGTGTGAAATATCAATTGAATAAAACAAAAATATGTTTTAAAAGTCTGAGTATGTTATTACAAATCAGATTCTGAGACCTAGATATTTAAAATCAATGTGTTTTACAATTTTTAAATTTAAGTAGGCCTATATGTTGAAATTAACATTAACTAACATTAATACATTCTTTTGTAGTATTATTTCAATTTTAGTTTTAGTTGTGTAAACTACAGCTTCCTAAGGTTAAGGTTCACAAATAAAACCTTACTGTAAAGTGCTGCCACATATTATAATAAGTACTGATTATCTAAAATCTGAATATTTTGAGTCAGTAAATGTGTTTTTATGGACTGTTACACTCAGATCTGTTTGATTAACTCTAAATCTCTTAAAGGGAAGTGAAAGATGCTCAAAATGACTGATAGAGCTGTTTTTTAGAAGAAAAGAATTAGTTTCCATCTCTCTGTCTGTCTTTAGCTGCGGCTCGTCCCACTCTCACAGTGCTGCCGCCCTCCAGAGACGAGCTGCAGCAGGGTAAGGCTACAGTGCTGTGTGTGGCCAGTAAGGGATTCCCCTCTGACTGGAAGCTGAGCTGGAAGGTGGACGGCAGCAGCAGGAGCTCTGGTGTTAATCTGAGTCCCAGTCAGCTGCAGAAGGATGGACTGTACAGCTGGAGCAGCAGCCTGAGCCTCACTAAGAGTGAGTGGAGCACAGCAACAGCCATCAGCTGTGACGCCACACACCCGTCCCACAATGCAGTGACCATGAGCCTCAACACACAGCAGTGTGATGATGACCAATGAAATACACGTATTGACATAGATTATAGGCATGCATAATTATTTTTTCTCATACTCAAAGAACCAATGGGCTAATGGACAAACAACATTGTGTACTTCCTTTAAGCCTGCTTTAACACGATGAATTTTTATCAAAAGCGTGTTGTTTAATTGAGTTTATTTTTGCCAAATAAAAGCTTTTTCAATCATTAATTTATCCTCATCTTTTACATTTTTTCTTTCATTTACCCTAGTATTTAATTAATTGTATTTTGATTGTATCAGTTTACATTCCTTGATCATTCATATGAATAGAGTTGAACATAAACATCACAAGAAAAATAAACATATAAACATAAATATATCAGGGAAAACCTGTTGTGGTTGTTAACAAAAGCAAAATAAAAAACATGGATTCTGGCTTATTTCATACTGAACTAGGCTATTTATATTGTTAGTTAAAGCATGAATTTGAGAAGTTACTTAGGCCATGGTGAGTTTGTGTTCATCAAATTTGGATGGGTTTTATTAGATTGTAATTTATGGTGAAACTTGACTGAGACATTTTGTCATTTATTATTAATAAAATATGTAGAATGTGTTGAAGAGTGTGTGACAGTAATGGACAACAGTTCAGCAGCTTTAAAGAGAGTCTCTGTTATTGTGTGTAAGCTGCAGTCTCACCTGAGGAGGTTTTTGTACGATGATTTTATACTGTGTGAACACAAAGTCTGTGGTGCCAGAGACTCCCTTGTCATATAGACTCTGACAGTAATAAACTCCTGAATCTTCAGGCTGGACTCCACTGATGGTCAGAGTAAAATCCATGTGGTTTCCACTTTCACTGCCACTGAATCTAGAAGAAACACCTGTGGCTCTGTCTGATGTGAAATAGATCAGGAGTTTTGGAGCTTCTCCGGGAATCTGATGGTACCAGGACATGCAATACTGAGAGGTACCTGTTTTAAAACGGTTCACAGCTGGTTTATGATTACAGTTAATAGTGACAGTCTGATCAGGCTTCACTGTTTGATCTTCAGGTTGAGTCAGAATCTGCCCCACAGAACCTAAAGAGACACAAAAGTTTTAAAATAATAATAAAAATAAAAACTAATGAGCAAATTTAGTCATAATGTATCTGTCAGACTGAGCACACAGTATGGACTAAACATTTTTCTGCATTTAACTGATCATGACACTAAAGGACTTGACTTTAAGACCAAAACATTTTGAAGTTCAGTGTTAATGTCATTTTAACTGCACATGCTAAGGTAAAAAGAGTAAAAAACAAACACAAAAAACACCAACAACATATAAATTAATGTACAGCATTTGCAGGAAATGAAGTCTAAACTACATCTTGATCATGGAGATCTATGGATAGCTACATTTGAAGTTTTCTGTAAATCAGCTGGTGATAAATTTCTATATACTTACTCAATGTGCAGGTTGTGAGCATCCAAATCATGACAGTTATTAAAGTCATGTTTGCTTTTGAATTTGTTACTTTGAAGGTGAGCTGTCAGTCATAAAATCATACAGTCACAGATCTATAAAAACCTCGAGAGCACTGAAGCATGCAGCTAAAGCATGCAAAGTGCCATCAAAATGTAAATGGTCTTTCTGAGAACAACAACCTCTCTGTGTCACATAACGGTGTAGAAAGTACACGCACAAAGATGAAAAAAACCGCCTTTACTAAATCTACATTAAGGTCATCTACACAATGAATACAGAAATCACACATATATACATTGACAAGACCAGACCAAAACAAACTAAACAGACTAGGACTTCAGTACAAAAGCAGATGAGGATAATTAACAACACACCTGAAACAAACAACATAATTAATGGGAGACAAAACTAGGTCAAGGAACATGAGGAGACAAAACAAACAAAAAAACATATTTCAACTGATAATCTGTCTGTGTCGGGACGCGGGGATGATCGCGTCCCACTGGTTTGCGTTTTATTTTTTTCCTGACTTTTCTGCTTTCATTCTTTCATTTTTGTTTATTCATTCGTTTCTGTTTGTTTTTATCTATCATAATTCGTTCTAGTTTTCCTTTCCAACCTGGGGTTCTTTTCCTCCCTCTTCATTAGGATAATGTTTCGCAGCTGGTCCGTGTTCTCCGGCGAGCGCCTCTGCGCACCTGTTCCCCATTATTCTATTATCTCTTCACCCATATCTGTCCCTTAGTTTTCTCTCACCTTTGTCAGTGCGTTTTGTTTCTGCTAGTTCCTTCGTGCTCCTTCCAGCTCTCTCGCCTTGTTTTTCTCCTTTTTGCCCAGTTAATATTTTGGTTCTTGCTCCTCTCAGTTAACGCTGGCCTAGGACTGCTTTTGGAAACGATTTTGGACTGTAATATGACCTCGCGCTTTGATTGTCCCCTTCTGCTGTCGTTTGCTCCTCGCATGACCCACGCTTGCCTGACTGCCCGTTTGCCTGCCGATTAAGGACTTGGTTGCTTCTCTCTCGCGTCCAGCGGCGGAGACCTTTCCCCCCTCCGCGTCCGTTAGACGCCGGTGTTTGCGGATCCGCCACTGCCGGGTCGGATCGACGAACTTCGTCCCCTGCATGAAGTTTTTGTGGGGCTAGGCACCCTTTTGGACTCTTTTGCACGGACAGTGATTTTTTTTTTTTTTTTTTTTTTTTCTTTCTCTCCTCACGGAGTATTTGTTTTTCTGAACAGGAGTTTTTGTTTTGTGGGTCACCTTTTGCCCTGGACTGTATTTCTGTATTGAGTGTTCGCTAAAAGACTGTTCCTGTTTTTTGAGAATCCCCAAGACTTTTGAGAGCTGAACTTTTCTTTTTTTTTTTTTTTCCTTTTCAATAAAGTCTCGTCAACTTGCACCTCTGCTTGTGGGTCCTTGAGTGCGCACCCTGACAGTCTGAGCCAGATATTTTAAAGAAAGGCACTTTTGTCTCCAACTGGGGATGTAACATCCTGAAAGATTCAGCAATCTTATCAATGTTTAATGACCTTATTATTTGTGCAGGATATATTTATTTAGGACACACAATGAATATTCCAGAACCAACAAACAATGTTCATCCAGAAACATGTTGATCATGATGTCAGACCTCGCATACATTTAAAACTACAAATTAAAAAAAAAAAAAAAAAAACTGTTGCATAACTGATAATTACATTTATAATATATATTATGAAATAAAGTATTAATAATATAAAACTCTCTTTCAAGGAGTAAAGTTCAATCATCTGATGAGGCAGGGTTTTTTGTTTTTGTTTTATTTTTTTTTACACTTTGAAAAGTCTAAAAATCTCAGTTATTGATCAGTAAATAATATTCAGATATATTCAGAACCAGTACTTGCATAGAAACTACTTCTTACATCAGAGCCTGATAAAAATGCTTTTTTACAGTAAGATGTCAGATGGATTTAGGGGCTTTTGCACCTGAACTCTTCATATGTTGATCATTATGACTGACTTTACAATTTAAATATCCACAATTAATACAAAACATTAAAATACTTACACAATAATTACTTTCAGAAAATATAACAAAACAAAAAAATATATATAAAAGTATACATTATAGTATATAGTATTGTGATTGTGATATAATGAATGCTTATATTTTAACATTGAAAAAACATTTAAAAAGGTGATGTTTCGATGGAATGATTCCACATGTTTATAAACAGTTGTAACGGAAACAAACTACAGAGCCAGAGCAGTCGCTGGTCTGGGAGGGCGGAAAACCCCAGCCGATTAGAGTACATGCGTTGGAGTTTGGCTTGTGTATTTAAGGTGATCAGTTTATGCTTTATACTGATAAGAGTTTAGTACTATTAGAGTTAAACTATTTAGGAGTAAGAAGGGAAATAGAAGCCTATGGCTTCGGGGAGAGGTGGGATTGAGGGAGGTGGGTGGCAAAAGGTGGTTAGGGAAAAGGGAAGTTCTAAGAGGGGAGCATCGAGTGAAAGACCTGGGTTGTCAGGAGATGAAGGAAATAAATTTAGGAAATTTGGGGATAGTGAAGAGTTTGTTGTGCTGTTCAAGATTAAGGGTAATGATTTTGGGGATGCAGGTTTCAGAGCTATGAATCCATTAAAGGTTACTAGTGCTTTGGAAAGTCAGATTGGAAAGGATTTTCAGGCCAAGATCTTATATAATGGAATGTTAAGAGTTTGTTGTAAAAATAGGAAACAGTATGATGATGCAAGAGGTATGGGGAAATTGGTGGCTAAGGTGGATGTTTTAGTCCCTAAAGGTAGTCAACAAGGAATCAAGGGAGTGGTGTATGGAGTGTTTGCAGGCTTATCTGAGAAAGAAATCCTAGAAAACATTAAAGGGGCTCAGGTAACTGAAGTGGTGCAATTTAAGCAAAGGGAAGGAGCTGGAGATCCACCAGTTTTGATAACATTTAAAGATGGTATATTGCCTCAGAAAGTGTTTTTAGGGAGCATGGCGTACAATGTGAGGGAGTACTTTAAACCACCTTTGCGCTGCTATAATTGTCAAAGGTATGGTCATGTTGCTGGTTCTTGTCGAGGGAAGAAAAGGTGTGCAAAATGTGGCGAAGAACATTCAATACAAAATTGTAAGGCAGAGGGTGCTAAATGCCCAAATTGTGATGGGAATCATTCAGCAGGATTCCACAGATGTGATCACTTTGTTCAGGCTAAGCGTGTTCAAATTGTGAGGGATCAGAACAAGGTGTCATATGCAGAGGCTGTTCTAAGAGTGTCAAAAGAGTATAGAAATGGGAGGTCTGGGGATGAAGTGGTGTCAGCAAGTCAAAGAAATATGTCAAATTTGCCGACCACTCTTCCATCTGATATGCTGGTCCTTAGAAAGGAGTCATTTTTGTCTTTTGTCTCAGATGTGTTGGTGGGTGCGAAGAAAGCTGCTAATCGGTCAGACATTATCAGGCTAGTTGCTGAGGCAGCAGAAAGATATCTCAACATTAAGCAGTTGCCAGACAAGCTGCATCAATTTATGACAGAGAGCGTAAGGAAAGGACTCAGTTGATGAGGATTAGCAGTATGGAGGATGTTGATGGAGTAGAGGAATTTTATCCTCTCTAACATCTAAATGTGGTATATACTTCAATGGAATGCCCGAAGTCTGATTGGTAATGGTCAGGAATTAAAGCGATTCGTTAATGAATTTGGAGAAGTACCAGAATTGATTTGTATCCAAGAGACCTGGTTAAAACCTCGTTTAGATTTTGTAATTCCAGGATATGTATGTATTAGATTAGATAGGTCTGATAGACCAGGTGGGGGATGTGCAACTTTTGTTAAAAATGGGTTACATTACAGGAAAATTGATATTAATTCTACGAAGGAGTGTTTGGTTGTGGAGATTTGGACTAATACTAATCCTATTACTGTGATTAACTTTTATAATCCCTGTCAACTTTTGGTAATTTCAGATTTTGACGAAATTATGGAGAAGGTAAGGAGCCCTGTTGTATGGGTTGGAGATTTTAATGCTCATAATCCAATATGGGGTAGTGATCACAGGGACAAAAATGGCAGTGTAGTAGAAGAATTTTTAGATAAGTATGAGTTGGTAGTGTTAAATGATGGAAGGCCAACAAGATTTCAGATTGTGAGAAATAAGTGTAGCCATTTAGATTTATCAATAGCTTCCTCAAATTTAGCTAGAGCAGGTGAATGGGATATTTTAGAAACGTACACAATGGGCAGTGATCATTGTCCTATATTATGTAAATTTGGTAGGGAGGTGAGAAGTGAAGAAGGAGAGATAATCCCTAGGTATAACTTTTCTCAGGCTAAATGGGATAAATTTCAGGAAAAAGCTTTAAGTTTATTAAAGGAGGATTTCAGTAAGGGTTCTGTAGATTTATGGAATACTTCCATTACTCATTTGATACATGAGGCTGCTAGTTATGCCATCTCAATGAAGCAGAAACCTAAGTCTTGTTTAATGGTTCCTTGGTGGAATAAAGAATGTGATGATGCTGTAAAGAGTAGGAATGTAGCATATAGACGTTTAAGAAAATTCCCTATACTGAAGAATGCAGTGGATTATAAGCGTTTAAGGGCAGTAGCAAGAAGAGTTATAAAGGAAGCAAAGCTAAATAGTTGGAAGAAGTTTTGTTGTACGCTAGGCCCTGAAACCCCAGTTAGACAATTATGGTCAGCTGTTCATAAAATGTCAGGAGTATATAAAAGGAGATCAATGCCAGTGTTACTGAAGGGTGATGCGGAAGCTGTTTCTAATAAGGAAAAAGCAGATATGTGTGTTGAATTCTTTCAAGCAGTTCATAGATCAGAGACTTTGGGGGATGAGTGGCACAGGAAGAAAGAAGAGTTGTTGGCAGGTAACCAGTGGAAGTTGGAGAGAAGTTCAGAAGATGATAGTCCTATTAATTTGTTTTTCTCAATAAAAGAATTGAAGGATGCAATTATGTCTGGGGCAAATACTACTCCAGGGAGAGATCAGGTGTCATATGAGTTAATTAAACATCTGGATGATAATGTAATTGATGAAATATTAGCTTTGTTTAATAAAGTGTGGGAAGAGGGTCTTTTGCCCAAGGAATCGAAGCATGCCACGGTAATCCCGATTTTAAAGCCAGGTAAAGAGGCATCTGATCCTAGCTCGTATTGTCCAATAGCGCTCACGTCAGTGCTTTGTAAGATTATGGAGAGAATGGTAACAAATAGGTTAGTATATTTCTTAGAAACTAAAGGACTTTTTGTTGATATTCAGAATGGTTTTAGAAATGGTAGATCTACAATGGAGTCAGTTGCAGTGTTGGATCAAGAAATTAAAAGGGCATTTAGTAATAAGGAGGTGGTAGTTACTGTCTTCCTGGATATTGAGAAAGCATATGACTCATTGTGGAAAGAGGGATTGATGATTAAAATTTTTAATTTAGGAATTAGGGGAAGAATATTTAATTGGATAAAGAATTTTTTGATTAAAAGAACAATTCAAGTAAAGATAGGTAGTGTTAGTTCAAAAATTGTGGAAATAGAGAATGGAACCCCACAGGGAAGTGTTATCAGTCCAGTGTTATTTAACATAATGATCAATGATATCTTTGGAAAAATAGGAAAAGGATTTGGACTTTCCTTATTTGCAGATGATGGGGCCATCTGGAAAAGAGGGCATAATGTAAGGTTTGTTTTAAAACAGATCCAAAGAATGTTAGTGCTGGTAGAGGAATGGGGGAATACATGGGGTTTTAAGATCTCAGCTTCTAAGACAAAATATATGATATTTGGTTTTAAAAGGAAATTACCTAATATAGGGTTAAATATGTATGGGTCTCCATTGGAGAAAGTAAAGGTTTTTAAATTTTTGGGTGTTTGGTTTGAGGAACGTATGACTTGGGCTGTACATGTAGGAAAGATTGTGGCGAGATGTGAAAAAGTCATGAATGTCATGAGAAGTTTAGCTGGAAGTGAATGGGGAGCTAATAGAGAGACGCTATTACTAATTTATCAGGCCATGATTAGATCCACGATTGATTATGGGTCATTTGTATATGGGTCTGCTTCTAAAAAGTGTTTTGGGAAGATTAGATGTGGTGCAAACAAGGGCTTTGAGGATTTGTAGTGGGGCTTTTAGAAGTTCTCCAACTTCTGCCTTGCTTGTTGAGATGGGAGAAATGCCTTTATGGTTAAGGCGCATTAAATTAGGATTACAATACTGGGTTAAATTAAGTGGATGTAATTATACATATCCAGCAAGGTGTTTGTTGCATGAGTTTGTTGGTAGTAGGAAATATATTAATTATTTTGATAAAGTAAACCAGTGGGCCAAGAAGATGGGGTTGGATCAGGGAGGTATTGCAGAGCATTTGGGATGGTTACCAATGCCATACTGGACGTTGCCTGAGTTGAACATTGAGCTTGGTTTTCTTCAGGAAAAAGATAAGATGGATGTAATACCAAAAATAGTGGAATATCTTAATATGATTAATCAGAATAGTATAATAATTTTTACAGATGGGTCTAGAGATCCAAGTAATAGGAGAGCTGGGTTTGGGGTATATGTGGAGAAATTAGGGTTAAAAATTGGTCGACGCATTTCAAATGGTAGCTCTGTTCTTACTGCTGAGTTAATCGCAATTTTATGGGCCTTGTGGTGGATTGAAGAAACCAGACCAAGAGAAGTTTTAATCTGTTCTGATTCTGCAGCAGCTCTAGAAACTTTCAGAGCAGGAAAATCTAAAGTTCGATCTGATATTTTAAATGAAATCTTGAATGTGTTTTTTAGAATTGAGTTTGCATGCAGTATCTCTTTTTGCTGGGTGCCTGGGCATGCTGGGGTGATAGGAAATGAGCAAGCAGATATTTTAGCGAAGGAAAGTTTAGGAAGAGAATTAGATATTCAAGTATCTCTGGGGAGGGTGGAACTGAGGGAAAGAGTCAAAGAGGTCTTAATTAAAGAATGGCAGAGAGGATGGGAAAAAGAAACCAAGGGTAGACATTATTTTTCTATTCAACCTAAAGTCAGAAATAAATGTTTTTGCACAAGTCCATCTCGAAGGGATTCAGTCAAAATGTGTAGACTGAGGTTGGGCCACTGTGGGTTAAATTATTCGTTATATATTGTAGGAAAGCATATTTCTGGATTATGTGAATGTGGGAATATTGAAACAGTAAGTCATGTTTTCCTGCAGTGTAATAAGTATATTGAAGAAAGAAAATCACTTTATGATAAACTAATATAATTAGGAATTGAGGGTTTTTCTGTTAATTCTTTATTTGGTCACAGTGATAAGCATAAACTGATCTCAGAAGCAGTGTTTCAGTTCCTGCATAATACAGGACTGTATGTAAGGATATAGTGTAAACTTTGTCCTGTGGAGGGCAGTAATACGCCAAGCAGCGTCTAAACTGCCGGAAAGAAAGAAGAAGATAAAGGACTACAGAGCCCATAGTGCAATGGAACATGTAGGCGGAGTCAGTAAGGAGAATGGAGAAATCAAATCCAATTAGACACAGGTGTGTGTGGATGTGAGGAAGTTTTGGTCTTCTATTGTTATAACCGAGAGCAAGGTGGGAGAAGTTTGAAGTCTTTAGACGTTTAAAATGTGTTAAAATCAAGATGAGACAAAAGATTACCGTGTTATCAAAGCTTTTATTGCCGCACTGCGGAAGAGTGCTTCGACTATTACTGTTCCAGGAAGCTGCTCCTTCTCTTAGCTGTGTTTTGGCCATACGAAAGCTGTATCAACGGATTATAAGTGCGGTGAAGAAATGATGCTGACAGCGAAACGGCGAAACTGAAGATTACCGTGTCACAGGAGCAACACCGGCTGCACAGTGGACGAGTGTTCGACGTTCGCTACCATTCGTTTACAGCTGTGTTTGAACTGCGCGGGGTTGGAACATTGTGACTGTGAGTATCGGTTGGTCTTGAACAGACCTCAAAATCTTCTGACTGCACGTTGGACTTCAGGTAGGCCTTGAACAGTTATCCTTACTTCTCAACAAAGTCTTGAAACATCACTGACTCTCGGAAAGATGGGTTTAGCGGACATTTAATGCACTGCCGATCTCTATACTGCACACAGCACACCCTCACACCTGCACACAAACATCGATCATCTTTCTTTTGAACTCTCTGCTTACGAATACGAACATTCAAATGCAATATGGAACTGTGAAAAGACATGGGTTGACGTGATACATTTGCCTTATGGACCTTAAAAGCGACTTGATATTTTAATAAGCACTGTCGATCTTTGTTGATTATCACTGAATTTGCATTGAATTCTGTCTCTTTTGAAAGATTATTGTGATCCATTGATGCTTATGTGACTTATTTCACAATGATTTGGTCTTCGTTGTGCTTTATGCTTTTTGATGTGCTTTGAATACGCAAGGTACAGAGAAAACAAGTCCCCCTTTGAGTAAATTAAAAAAGAATGTTTTTTGCAATTAGTATTGTTCTGTGAAGTGTGATTTGAGGTAACGGGCATATTTAGAACCACAGAAAATGGTGCCTGAACAGGGAATGAACATTTGAATACCTTGTAGCACTTGAAGCAAAGTATGTGATGACCCTCATTTTGATAAGCACTCTGTGTTTGTTTTAGAAAGTGAACTGAATTGAAATGCAAGCAAGCCTGTGATAGTTAAAAAAACAAACAAATTTTTCGCTGGGAATTTTGATGTTTATTCATTGTACACTATTAAATTGTTTTATTTGCACTTAACTTTTTGACTTGATGTAAACGGAAATTTATAAGTGCAGATACTAGATGTGAATTGTGTAGAATCCACTTTCAGATTTGTGGTGTTAAGCTTGTATTTGTTAACTAAAGAGGGTCTAATCCCAGTTGTGAACTGTCAGTTATCACAAGTGTTTGTATGTGCAGTCTCTTGTGTGGGATGGAACCCAGGACCAGATGCAGCTGTGTACTCCCTCTCCAGCAGGGACAGTAAGGGATGGTTCTCAAGTGTCTGCAGGGGCCCAGTATGATTTGCCTGAGACGTTTCCCACACCTGCAAGGGAGATTGGACATCTTACTACCCAGGTCCAGGGTAACTGGGATAAATTGTTTGACCTTCTGGAGAAACAAGAGATGGCTGTAAGTACACTTACTAGTGAACTGAAACAGTGAACTACTAGTGAACTGAGTTTTTTGCAACATGAAAGCCAATTAAAAAGTCTTGCTGATAAAGTGGACAACCACACTCAGCAAATTTCAAAGATTTTGTCTGATAACAAACAACAGACTGAAACTGAGACTGATCAAATGGTAAAGACCATGAAGTTGTTAATAACAGATGAACTTCAAAAAAGCAAAAAATCACTGGTATGTGATATTCGTTTCATGGTAGAGCAACTTCAAAAAGAGGTACAATAAGATGTCAAAGCTGTCCAGCAAAACTTCCAAAAAAGTCATGATGGACTTGTTAAAGATTTCTCAGGCGTTAAAGCTGTCCAGCAAAACTTCAAACAAGTCACGATGAATTTCTTAAAGATTTTGCACATTGGACCCTCCAACTTGACCGCCTTAGTGATAAAGTAAATGAACTGTCAGTGAGCACTGAACAGAAAACTACTTTAAACCCACAAGAAAGTGAATTATCACAGCCTTCCACTGCTGTATCACCTCCGTCAAATCCTGTTGCTGTCAAGAGTGATCATCTCAAGTTAACCTTTCCTACTTTTGGAAGACCATCGGATGACTTGGATCCTTTGTTGTATTTAACCAAGTGTAAGGATTTTCTTGCTCTACATCCTCTGTCTGATTCTGAAATTTTAGCTACTTTCAGAACTGTCCTATATGGCACTGCCCGAGATTGGTGGGAGGTAGCTAGAACTAAGATATCTACCTGGTGTGAGTTTGAGTCTTCATTCCTTACAGCTTTTCTTTACGAAGACTACGAGGATGAACTCGCTGAACGTGTCCGAATTAGAACTCAAGGTGAGAGAGAGTCTGTACGAGACTTTGCCTTTACCTATAGAGCACTTTGTAAAAGGTGGAAACCTACCTTAACAGAGCCCGAATTAGTCAAGCTGATTTTAAAAAAACATAAAGCCTTACTTGGCCAGCCAGCTGCGTGGTCAGGTGTCAACTGTGGAAGAATTATTACGACTTGGACAACAACTGGAGAAGGATCATCTTCAACAGTTGCAGTATGACTACCGTTTGAGTTCTAAACACAGTCAAACTGGGCCTAAAGGTCCAAATGTCAACCAACTTGCAGATACTCCACAAGTGCAGTGCTGGAGATGTAAAGGCCATCATGCTCCTGATAATTGCCCACAGTTTACCTTGTCCTTACTGTCTACTCCATCATCAAGCCAACATGCTATGAACGTGCAACGAACCTTTCCTTCAAAATCCAGGGGTAGACCCAGTAACAATTCTATGGTTACTGCAAATGCTTTACCTGTAAAAGTCAGTTCCACAAAGATCAGCTGTTGTACCACAACAATTAATTGTGCCAGTCAGTATTGGTACTTGGATGGATAAAGCCATTGTTGACACAGGGGCGAGCTATACCCTAATCCATGAGTGTCTATGGAAAGACTTAGATCCCTCAGAACAAAGCCTTAGTCCTTGGACTCTTGGACCATTATATTTGGCCAATGGAAAAGCTGAAGTGCCTCTGGGATGGTTAAAAGTTTCACTTAAAGTATATGATCAAACTTGCCCCTTACCTGTTGCTGTGCTGACAACTAAAGCTCTTGCTTATTGTCTTGTTTTAGGACTAGACTTTATCTTTTTTAGTGGAATGCAGATAAAGGTCTCTCAGGGGAAGTATTAATTTACCTCTGATGTGGACACTTATCAGCCAAGCAGTGGATGCAGCTCATTAATCCCCTGATCAGAAGCTACAGTTAAGTCACATGCTGCAAACAAACCCTAAGGTGTGCACCCTTCGTTTGGACGGACGGCTGTACTTCAGCATCAAATCTACACACATCATCAGATACCTATAAAGCAATGACCGTATCGAATGTCCCCTTTTAAACAAGCTATTGTGAACCAGCAGCTCCAGGAAATGTTGGAGAACGGCATTGTGGAACCTTCACAATCAGGATGGTCTTCACCAGTAGTCCTAGTGCCGAAAAAAAAATGGTCAGCTTCGATTCTGTGTTGATTATCGTCGACTAAATGCTATAACTGACAGTGACGCATACCCAATACCAAATCTTGCTGAAATCCTGGAATCACTTTCAGGATCCGCTATCTTCTCCACTTTAGACCTTAATAGTGGATACTGGCAAGTTACCATGGATGCTTCCAGTAAAGCAAAGACTGCCTTTACCACCCCTGCTGGGCTATTTCACTTCAATGTAATGCCTTTCGGGCTTAAAAATGCCTCAGCCACTTTTCAATGTCTTATGGAGACTGCCTTGGGAGAGCTACGTGGGAGTATTTGTTTTGTGTATATCGGCGATATTATCGTCTATTCTCCATCTGTTGCTCAGCATTTCTTTGATCTCCAAGCTGTCTTCCATAAGTTACAAGAAGCTGGTTAAACCATCAATCTTCGGAAGAGTAAGTTCTGCTTGCCGGAAGTGACATTCTTAGGTCATGTAATTAACATTTATGGCATTACAGCGGATCCGAGCAAAGTAGAAGCTATTCGAAACTATCCAGTTCCGAGAAATCTGAAGGAAGTCCAACGATTTTTTTGGACTAGCCGGGTGGTATCACCGATTTGTTGCAAACTTTTCCAAAATTGCAGAACCACTTAATTCTTTAAAGAAAAAGGGCAGATCTTTTCAGTGGACACCACAGTGCCAACAGGCTTTCGAAGAACTGAAAACATGCTTGATGACTCCACCTATCCTCGGACATCCCAACTTTGAGCATCCCTTTATTGTATATACAGATGCCAGCAAGACAGGACTGGGTGCAGTACTGACCCAAAAGAGAGGACAAGGTATGGAGGAGGTAATCGCCTATGCCAGCCACAATCTTAATCCTGCTGAATCAAACTACTCTGCGACAGAAAAAGAATGCTTAGCCGTAATATGGGCATTAGAGAAGTGGCAGCACTATCTCGAACATAGAATGTTCACTGTCATTACAGACCACTCAGCCCTGCAGTGGGTGATGAATTCACCAAAAACCACCAGCCGTCTTATTCGATGGGCTCTGCAGTTGCAGAAATATGATTTCATCGTTGAATACCGCAAAGGGAAATTAAATGCAGCACCTGATGCCCTTTCACGAATTTCGCCCTTCACAAGTTGTAACCTGTATTCAAATCAAAAGGATATGAATACCCTCCCAGTTACAGATGAAGTAATCTGGGAGAAACAGCACAGTGATCCAACGATTGTGAAAATATTCCAAACTTTGGCTGAGGACAAGGGAGGCCAGCAGGCAAAATATGAAGTCATAGAGGACAAACTATATCTAAAAACAGAGTCTGAGAATCATTCACACTACCGTATCTTCTTCCCTAAAGATCTCACATCATCTATACTGGAACACTATCACTGTGACCCCACGAGTGGACACGCAGGGATCTTTAAAACCTACAAGAGAATTCAGGAAGTCGCTTTCTGGCCTGGAATGTGGTCTGATTATTAAGCAATTTGTAAAGAGATGTGTGAACTGCCAAACCCTAAAAACAGACCAATGGAAACCTGCTGGAAAAATGCAGAAGATTAACAGCACATGACCAAATCAGATCATGGGTGTAGACCTGATGGGACCATTGCCCCGTAGCACTAATCAAAATGAATACCTTTTAGTATTTGTTGACTACTTCACTCGCTGGGTAGAACTGTTTCCAATTCGTACAGCTACGGCTAAGACTGTTGCAACTACATTCAGAAAAGAGATACTAACTAGATGGGGAGACTTTCTTGTATCCGACAGAGGTACCCAGTTTGTGTCAGTAATATTTAAAGAAGTGTGTGAGAATTGGAATGTCAAGCCAAAATTAACTACAGCCTACCACCCACAGACAAACATGACCGAACGGGTCAATCGAACTCTTAAAAGTATGATTGCAGCAAATATAGAAGACAGTCACAAACAATGTGACCAATACCTACCAGAAATCAGTTTTGCCATCAACTCTGCAGTGCAGGAAACCACAGGAATGTCTCCTGCAGAACTTCACTTGGGAAGGAAGCTACAAGGGCTGATGGACAAGATTCTGAAAGGTCAAAGCCGTGATCTGTCACCAAATGCACCTCACTATGACACGGTGTATCATTTAAAGCAACTGCAAGCCAGAGTAAGAGAGAACTGTAAGAAAGCTCATCTAAGACAGCTTCGAAATTACAACAAGAATCGACGGGACACCCTATTCAAAGAAAAAGACAGAGTATGGATGAGGCACTTCCCACAGTCCAGTGCAAAAGATCATTTCACTGCTAAACTTGCACCAAAATGGAAAGGACCCTACAGGATAATCCAGCAAATGGGGCCAAATAGCACCAGAATCGACAGGTGAAGATGTTAGAGACACAAAACAGACAAAAGCTTGTCGATCTCTTCCAAGAATCCTCCGATGAGGACGAAGAGTTCCTAGGATTTTAATGTTTAATGTTTTACATTAAGGAATTATGAGATGTTTTGTCCACGGGAGGGGGAGTGTAACGGAAACGAACTACAGAGCCCATAATGCAATGCAACATGTAGGCGGAGTCAGTAAGGAGAATGGAGAAATCAAATCCAATTAGACACAGGTGTGTGTGGATGTGAGGAAGTTTTGGTCTTCTACTGTTACAACCGAGAGCAAAGTGGGAGAAGTTTGAACTGTTTGAAGTCTTTAGACGTTTAAAATGTGTTAAAATCAAGACGAGATAAAGGATTACCGTGTTATCAAAGCTTTTATTGCCGCACTGCGGAAGAGTGCTTCGACTATTACTGTTCCAGCAAGCTGCTCCTTCTCTTAGCTGTGTTTTGGCCATACGAAAGCTGTATCAACGGATTATAAGTGCGGTGAAGAAATGATGCTGTCAGTGAAACGGCGAAACTGAAGATTACCGTGTCACAGGAGCAACGCCGGCTGCACAGTGGACGAGTGTTCGACGTTCACTACCATTCGTTTACAGCTGTGTTTGAACTGCGCGGGGTTGGAACGCTGTGACTGTGAGTTTCGTATGGTCTTGAACAGGCCTCAAAATCTTCTGACTGTACGTTGGACTTCAGGTAGGCCTTGAACAGTTATCCTTACTTCTCAACAAAGTCTTGAAACATCACTGACTCTCGGAAAGATGGGTTTAGCAGACATTTAATGCACTGCCGATCTCTATACTGCACACAGCACACCCTCACACCTGCACACAAACATCGACCATCTTTCTTTTGAACTCTCTGCTTATGAATACGAACATTCAAATGCAATATGGAGCTGTGAAAAGACATGGGTTGACGTGTTGACATTTGATTCATTTGCATTATGGACCTTAAAAGCGACTTGATATTTTAATAAGCACTGTCGATCTTTGTTGATTATCACTGAATTTGCATTGAATTCTGTCTCTTTTGAAAGATTATTGTGATCTATTGATGCTTATGTGACTTATTTCACAATGATTTGGTCTTTGTTGTGCTTTATGCTTTTTTGATGTGCTTTGAATATGCAAGGTACAGAGGAAACAAGTCCCCCTTTGAGTAAATTAAAAAAGAATGTTTTTTGCAATTAGTATTGTTCTGTGAAGTATGATTTGAGGTAACGGGCATATTTAGAACCACTATGTCACACAGTAAATGTAACCAACAAATTCTCAGCCGACGAAGATCTAGCAAAACGATCGGTTATTTTCGAAACAAATTGACAGTTTATATACTTTTTAACCACAAATGTTCGTCGTGGTTTTTCGACTTATACCCCAACTGTATTGACCCGGATCACAGAAACGAGAGGTTAAAAAGTATAGAAATTGTAAATTTGTTTAAAAAATAACCGATCGTTTCGCTAGACAAGACCCTTCTTCATCGGCTGGGGTCATTTTGGAAGTTCAAAATTTGGGGCACAATTCATATCCATTATATAGAGGAATATCCTGAAATGTTTTCCTCAAAAAAAAAAAAAAAAAAAAACATTTCTCTGCGACTGAAGAAGGAAAGACATGAACATCTTGGATGACAACTGGGTGAGTACCTTATCTGTTAATTTTTGTTCTGAAAGTGAACTAATCCTTTAAGAAGTGTCGTCAATACGCGGTCAATTGGACCAATAGGTTTGTTGTTTTAATCGTGAATATTCACTTCATCCAACGCTGTTTTGTTCTGTGTAGTTGTTTTCATCTGTAAGCATGCTCTTGATAGATATATTTTACCATTTTTACACACAAATTTAAAATGTGTAACACCTTCGTTGCTCTCAATGATCATTTGGTCCTCGAAAAAAAAAAAAAAAACCTCTTTGAGTAGCTACTTTCGGAAGAAATCCTGCAGGCGCCCCTGCTTTTGTTATATTTTTGTACGAGAAAATAGATTAAAAAACACAAAAGAAATACAATAAATAGACCTAAACAAAATTAATTAAATACATTTAAATTAAAAAACATATTATCAGAGCCAAATATTTTGTGATGTTACACTCATTTTTTGTGAAAGGAAAGTGCACCCTATTTTTGTCTTTATATTACAAAAGCACAATGTTTTGTTTTTATTGTAAATATACAAATAGAAATTGTATTTTTGTGTAGCACTTTTAAAGTTTTACCACATGCAATACTACAGGTAATGTTTGATACAGTTGTGGTCTGAAAAAAAGCAGCTTTAGCAACTGTACGAGCACATAAGCACAATAGGCCTAATCATTCCTGGAAAACAATAAGATGCAGGTCTGGTATCAAATCAGGTAAATAAATTCACTGTACCCATGCAGTGCTCTGTGTTTTAAAAAAAAAACTTCAAAGGGTTTACCCTCAGGAGTGAGAGCTTTAAAGGGGTTGAAGGGTGTAGGGGACCAAACAACTGTTTCTTGAAGTGCCCTACTGCGTCATCATCCCGTGACCACACGGAGGCGCCGTCATCATGGAAAGAATGACTGGGCAAATTCCAAACAGCTTTTTTGCGCCCTTTAAGGGCACTTCGGGAAGGGGGTGCCATTTGTAGGGACGTTCCAAATGAAAGTGAGCAACTTAATCCCTTCACGAAGGGCCCTTCCAGAAGTCCGTTAGCGAAGGGAACATGCCATGGTCACTTCACGGAAGTGATTTCCGTTTGTGATCATGTGATCTTCAGTTAGGAGCTCTTGCGATGCACTTTAAAGAAAAGTTGGGGTTGATTTCGACTTCACATACAAACGTAAGTAGAATAGGCTGATTAAATTCGTCTTTATTTTAATGTAATACAAATTTTACATTACATTTGAGCTTTAATAGTAAAGATAATAACAGTTAGATAATATTTAAATAAAATAACAATAACAATAATGAGAATACATGTTTATTTGCAACACCTGATGAACGCTGCAGCGTTGTCAAGGTAACATTCGGTTGTCATTCCCTTTGTCAAAGGAGTTCCAAACGCTTATACGAGACAGAAATGCCCTACTCCCTTAAAAGAACACACTTCAAAGGGCTCTGCCCTTCGAAGGGAGTAGGGCATAGGGATGCTCACTTCTGTTTGGAATTCGCCCACTGGCCCCAAAGCGTCCAGCAGAAATCCTTTATTCCGAAGGTCCCTTTGAAGTGACCAGTTTTGAGCGCTTTGGTTTCGAATGACCCTTGAGTATGGCAACATGATTGTTTTCACTCTGAAGTGTCCTTCGAAGGATATATCCCATTTGAAACGCACTTGAGATGTCCGAATAATTCAGACTGAATCGTGAACCGCCTTGCTGGGAAGTCGTTTGATAGATTAATTGAAAAGAACCTAATCAAAGGAATTGTGTGTCGCTGGTTTTTAATATCTATCTATGTAGAGGTCTCAAATGTGATATGTGTGGAGCACTGCATTAAATATGAGAAGTGTCACAGAAGGCAATGGAACAGGAACAATAACAAACTTGATAATTTTCTATTAGGGCAGGTGTGGGTTGCAAAATTATTTTAAATAAATAAGAATAATACAAGGGTTTATCTGTATGTTATAAAAACAATCCCAGATGAAGAGAATCGTATTGGCTTGTTTTAGAGAGGACAGTCCTTGGACTTTAAACACTCTCAGAGCACTGAGGCATGAGCTCCCAATGCAAAATATCAAATACGGTGAAACTGAAAACTTCCTGAGCTGATTCTTACTAGTATCATGACTGGCATTGTACTATATGCATATTTTAATTATGAGTTAATCATTATGGTTTAATTATAACTTGTCTGGTGCTCTGTTTTTTACAATGAATGCGAATGAATTATAGAGGTGGATTGTCAGTGGAGGAACCAGTGTTGGAAGTAAGTGCAGAAGAAGTATATAAATAAATGAAATTAAATCAGATTATAAATGTTAACCTATAAATTAGGTAGCATATTTAAAGATAACTATTATGATTATTATTACATACTGCATTGGTACTGTTTAATTAAATCAGGATTGTAAACTACAGTATAAAAGCCATTTAAAAAAATAAACTTTCATTTTAAGCTAAATAAATGCTGAAGAGAATCAATGTCAATGTAAATTATAAATTTACTTTGATTAATGTGCATATTTAGTTTTTTATATAGTTACTGTATGTATTAGCATTTCTTTTAGTAATACTATTACTTTTTTAATAATATTTGTAATAATAAAATAATCATAATAATTGTGTATTAGTAGTACATTTGTAAAATGCAGCTGTATCTTATAGATATTTACTATTATTTAGTATAACAGAGCAAATTGGTTAGTGTCAGTTTTAGTGCAGGAGGTTTTTGTACAGCCGTTGATTGAGTTTATATCACTGTGGTGGACTTTCGGTGGAGGAACTCGACTCTCAGTTGGAAGTAAGTAAATCTCTTTCTATTTTAAAAACAATAAATTATTTTTCATTTAAATTATAATTATAAATTACCTTAAATTATTATAGCTAATATATGAATTCAGAATTTTAAAGTATCTTGTGGTTTTGACGCTATCAAACATAGCCTATGTGTACATTTCTTATTTCTCCTCCAGACAAGTTTAAAACAGTCAATTGTTTTAATCACTTCATTGTTTAACTTTGTATCACTGGGCATTTTATTTAACAGAACAGTAAATTATTTTGCAAAGGAAAAATACTTGTTTCTTTTTAAATTGATTTTGCATAAGAACTTATCTCTACACAGACTTTTACTTGACTTTACACATATATTTGACTGAGCGGCAACCAAGAAACCTTTATATAAAATGTGAATATATAGCTGAATTGTACTTTTGAATATGGTATAGGCATACATTTTTCAATATAGATATTAAAACCGATTTAAGGAATTATGGAATTAGGGAATGATGTAAAGTTCAAATTAGTATATGATAATTAATTAAAATCATTTGAATAATTATAGT
Organism: Cirrhinus molitorella; assembly: GCA_033026305.1. NCBI lineage: Eukaryota > Metazoa > Chordata > Actinopteri > Cypriniformes > Cyprinidae > Cirrhinus > Cirrhinus molitorella. The sequence continues at coordinate 26,052,232 of CM065131.1, forward strand.
TTTAACAGTTCTTAAATGCTACTTGAAACAGAAATGTGTCAGAAATGTTTCTGGTTTATTTTTCAGTTACACTCAAATAACTGTAATTAATATATTATAATTTTTAACAAAACATATAACATCATGAATAATGAATAAATAGCATTAAATCTAAGGCATATGTGTGACTGCTAATAAAATGTGTTTTAATGAGATGTTGCACTTCAGATCTGCTTGACTAACTCTGTGTCTTATAAAGGGAAGTGAAAGACTCAGAATGACTGATAGAGCTGTTTTTCAAAAGAACAAAACTTCCCAGTTTCCATCTCTGTCTCTCTTTAGCTGACACTGGTCCCACTCTCACGGTGCTGCCACCCTCCAGAGACGAGCTGCAGCAGGGTAAGGCTACAGTGCTGTGTGTGGCCAGTAAGGGATACCCCTCTGACTGGACGCTGAGCTGGAAGGTGAACGGCTGCAGCAGGAGCTCTGGTGTCAATCTGAGTCCCAGTCAGCTGCAGAAAGATGGACTGTACAGCTGGAGCAGCAGCCTGAGCCTCACTAAGAGTGAGTGGAGCACAGCAACAACCATCAGCTGTGACGCCACTCACCCGTCCAACAATGCAGTGACCAAGAGCTTCAACACACAGCAGTGCGCTGATAACCAGTGAAATACACACTTGCACACTGTCTTAAATCATCTGCTGCTCAACAACTAATCTTTCATTCTGTTAGTATTTGCTCATATATTCGTATATGTTGTACTTCTACAACTGCAGTGCTATAAATGTGTTTTTGATCATTTTATTCTTTCTGCCAAATAAAAGCATTTTATCTTAAATATGGTGCTTGATTATTACTAAAATGTGAAATGCTGTACCACCTCTATTGGCTTTTAATTTTGTTAGTATGTGTGATATTGTGATGAGTTCTGTACTTTTCCTATCAGGAAGAGTGCAAAATAAATGAAGTTTTAGACGGAATAATCACCTTATTAAAAAACCTTTTTAGAAAATCTTTTTTAGAAAACCTTTTTATATCGTAGATTTTGTTTTGAGACAAATAGGGTTGTGAAAGAAATGATCACATTCCCTAATATGTCATTAATAAAAACTAAATAATGGAGAAGCATGCAAATATGCATCCACAAGAAGACAATTTATGTAAATGTAATTAAATCTATATCATTATTAATACTGTATTCATTGTATTTTTATTTGATTGCGTGCAACACAAGTCATTTCTGTATAAGGTGTGCATTTGGGAAATTAGCTAATAATAATAACTTTAATTACATTTCTTGAATAAACCTTTATTATTAGCTAGAAAATTAATTAATTAATATAATCTATTACTGGTTTATGATTAGAGTGAATAGTGACAATCTGATCTTCACTGTTTGATATTCAGATTGAGTCAGAATCTGCTCTACAGAACCTGGGGAGACTGAAAACACTTTATACATGTCAAAATGCAGAAGTGAAATTTCAATAATATATATAATAATGTAATAGGAAATAATGTGTTTATAAACGTATACACAGAATTTACATGAAAACTAAATCTAAATCTCACCACCTGTGGAGTTAATCAGTTGATGATATTAATTTATATATACTTTACTTACTCCAGATGCAGGTTGTGAGCATCCAAATAATGAAGGCTATTAAAGTCATGATTGCTTTTGGATCTGGTATCATGAAGGAGAGCTGTCATTCATAAAATAATAAAGTCACAGATCTATAAAAAACCTCCAGAGCACTGAAGCAAAGCAGACTTCTGTCCATAATGATGCTAGTTTTCACAAAAATATTAAGCATTTTTCAACATTGAGCACCAAATCATATAAAAATGTTGAAATACATGAATATATTAAATTGAAAATAAATTAAAATTGAAAACTGATCATTGATATTGTGATAACATTTCACAATATTACTGTAACAATATTACATTTTATTTTAATCAAATAAATGCCATGGTGAGAAAACTCAAATTTTAAAAAAGTTGTGTATTTTGAAGTTTTTGAGGTAAATTCCAGGTGTTTTTGAGAGTGTTTTGCATATTAACTAAACATTGCGCTTAAAACTCCACTGATTATTAGTGTGTGACACACACACACACACACACACACACACACACACACACACAACAGCAACAACAACCACCATGATTTTTCCTATTCAAACGCTGAGTCTGGTTGCTAAAGTTTCAAAAAAAATTATATCTATGATGAAAATTTAATTGTAATGCAACTCTTTTATTTTTATTTATGTTTAGTTAAATAGTTTTATAGCAGACATTTCCCTTTATCTGTATTTTAAAGTATTTTAATATTTGTTTTTGCATTCTCTCTCAGTGTTTCATGAAGAAGTTCAGTCTCCTGAGTCTCTGTCTGCTAAAGCAGGAGACTCCCAGATCGGATGTGTGGAATCTATCATATCATGTTATTTTATTAGGTTACATGATTTTATCATTCATATGAATGGGTATAATCATTTGTCAAAAGGAGCTGAACTGTTTATACTCTTTATCATCTTAGTTAGAGAATGTTAATGTTATGTTAACAGAGAAATGTTAACAGAATGAAAAGTCTGGCATTTTGGCTTAATTCAGACTGAACCATGAACACTTCTGTTATGCTGAAATATCAGGCATTTTATGAAGAACGGTTCAAATAGCCTCTATGTTTGTGTGTAAAATCAGTGAGGTGAATAATCATCTTCAACATCAACATCTGCAGAAGATCAAAGCTGCAGCACTGCAGTCTGGAGGTTTTTGTACGATGATTTTACACTGTGTGAACACATAGTATATCTTGTTTTAGAACAGTTTATAGCTGGTTTATAATTACAGTGAACAGTGACAGTCTGATCAGGCTTCACTGTTTGATCTTCAGATTGAGTCAGTATCTGCCCTACAGAAATGGAAGCTCTGCGCAGGTTCTACCAGGAAGACTCAATGCCACGTCACATAAAACAATCAGATCCAGCCAATAACTGTCTTTCACGTGCGTGTATATATAAGCTCTCTACTCATCCTTCTTTGTGTTTGCAGAAACCGATTCTGACATTCTATTGTAAGCCCCGCCCACAGGTCGCGCTGGCGCAGCTGTCGTTTTTCAGTACGAGCAAGAGAGAGACGAGATCACACGAGATCGTAGCACGGAGAGTTCTTTTGAGATTTATTGCATTAAAAAAATTGCATCTAAAGAGATATGCGATTAAATGCATTCGAAAGCAAAGCTTACGGAATCTATGCGTCGGCCTGAGGTGCCGTCATCAAAAAGAGAGAGAAAAAGAGTCAAGCGAAAATCTGAGGATTGTAAACGGAGCAGATTCCAATGTTGAAGCTTGTTGGTATTCTTTTTGAAATACGTTATTCTATTTTGCTCTGGTGAGTGAATTTTCATATATCACTTATTTATAATTTGGAATGATTCATTATAAACCACTTTTGAGTAAGCTGAGCAAGTACCGCGTGTTAAACTACTTAGCATATGAGCTAAAAGCTACCACCTGCAATAATGCAAAATGGGACGAGACTAAAAGTAATTTACGAGTGTCAGTGTATTAATTAACTGTCAAAAAGTCGTATTAATACGTTATTTGGGATATGCGTAAGCATTTATGATTATTCACATGCATAAATGGCGAGCTGCCCACGGACCCTTGAACTGTGCTTTTAAATGAAATTTTTATTTTTTCTTGATCTTCTGGACACAAAAGATTGAAATACTTCGAGCTCACTTGATCTACGCTTCTGAAAAGAAGTTTCGTCTTTTGAACTTGAATCGACCGAATGATTTTTCGATTCTCTGACGTGAATCTTTTTGATTTATGAACTGTGATCGGTTGAGTCGTTTGTTTCGCAAACCTGGTTCAAGTGAATCATTTCATTGGGTTTTGGTTTTTAACGTGTATAGCCGAGCATTCTGTTGAGTTTTGACAGAAGTGTTATTTACATTTTGTTTTTGTTTTTTTGTTTTTTTTTTTTGCATTGAGTAACATTGAACATCCAATTACAATTGTTTTCTTTAATTCGATTAAATGTAACACTGTATCAGAGTTTACAACTGTGAATTCATTTGAAAGAAAGATACAGCGTGTTTTTGAGATTATACTTTATCATTCTGTGAAAAATCAAATTGAACCTGCAAAACTGTTGATTCTTCAATCCTATAAGAGAGAACAGAACAATTTGTCAATTGTTCAAATTTGTAGGTTATTACAGGTCAATTGTTGATTAATGTGATTTATCCGCTTGAAACAAAAAAAAAAAAAAAAAATTATTTATTATTATTTTTATTTAAATTACTCAATAAATCAGAAGTGTCTTTTATTCACTCACCAGTAGCAGCCTATCATCTCTTCAGTAGCCGTTCCTTGCTTCTGACCATTGGCCCGTACGGAACACTATGCTAGTGACACGCTAAATACGATGTGCGCTACACTTATGCTGGATTTTGTTAAATATCTGTTAGCTTCCCTTCATTTTGCTCCTGTTGATGATTTTTACTAATCGATTTTCCTTCTCTCCAGATGCAGATGCTCAACACACTCAGGCAGGTCTTTAGTGATGTCGGCGTTCCACTCTCCGTGTAAAAAACCCTAGGCCCATCTACTGCTCTAGAATTCCTGGTGATTTTACACGACACGGTCAAACTGCAGGCTTCTCTCCCTAACGAAAAACTCATGAGAATTAGATCAGCTGTGGAAACCTTTCTGACTTGCTTTGTTTCAAAGCAAGATATGCTCTCCTTACTCGGCCATTTAATTTCACTATGAGCATCTTTTCTCAAGGCAGATCCTTCATTTCACATTTGTTAACTTTAGCCCATTCCGTGCCAAATTTGCATGATGTAATCCACATTGACGAAGGATGCATGTCAGATCTTAAATTCTGGTCTCTCCTTCTTAACAAATGGAATTGAATTTCTTTTTTTTCTTTCTTTTTTTTTTTTCTACTGTAAGGGGTATTAACACTTAAAACCCAAGGACCAGATATGATGAACAAAAGCCAGGAGTCAGAGATTCCATCAGTCGAAGTCAAGTTTTACTGAAGAACATAGTTTGCAGTTTCATCAGCAGAAGTCAGCTTCAACACTCTCGTTGGAGTTTGTAGGCCGCTCTGCATACAAGTTTACAATGCTTATACCTATACTCTAACAAAAATGCTATTTACGTAATACATAAGTTAGGAAGATCTTGATTGGACATCACACTAAAAGCATATCTTTACTTCAAGGCTGCCTAGTTCTAGCAGGACTCTTTATCAGTACATGAACATTGATGTTCCAGATGTCCTGATCACTCGCAGACCAAGTAGATGAGAGGTCCTGATGACCTCTTGTGACGTGGCACTGTGACCCTGGAGAAAGATAGAACTCAGCAGGCAAAGAGAATACTATTACACATCCAATTCTGACTATAGTGGATCTCAGCAGTCTTCAAATACTAAAACTTGTAATTTAAGTATCAATAATTTGGAGGGTTAAATGCTGATCAGTAACTTGAATATATAATTAATATTGTTATGATGGCCATGATGAACTCCGCGGTTCCACTCCTTCACTACATCGACGTTGCAGAATCGTCTGACGAACTTGATCTATTCACAGATGGTGCCCCTTCGGTTTTGTGCTTTTTTTTTTTTGTTGTTTTTTTTTGTTTTTTCTTTTTTCCAAGGGCAGTGGTCGCAGAGAAATAGCCGATCGACTTTCCAAAACTATCTGCAGGGACTGTCTCATCCGCTCTCCATGAAATTTATCCGATCGCAGTAGCAAGTGTTCTCTGGGGTAATGCTTGGACCCGTAAACGCATTAATATCTTCTGTGATAATGAAGCTACCATCGCAATAATTAATAAAGGCAGATCAAAATGCACTTTGATCATGCCAATAATGAGGAGCCACATTCAAGGCTTATGCATTCCTATTTTAATATATACTGTCCGTGTGTTTCTTACTTTTAATTTAGAAAAAAGAAATTTAAAAATTTCTTCCATTCAAAAATGCTCTCTGGCATTCAATTCTTTGCTAGATATTACGAACCATTACACTGAGCATTCCTTCAGGATTGGGGCAGCAACCGCTGCTGAACATGGAGTCCCGAACTCCGCTATCAAAGTACTGGGCAGATGGTCCTCCACGGCTTATGAATCCTACATTAGACTTGAACAACGAACCATTTCAAAGGCTCAGGAAACTTTATCAGATGTTCTTAAGGTAATTAATGAGCAGATACTGGTGGTGGTCGTAAAATACTGCAAGTTCTCAATCTAAAAATGTATCATAGCTTTACACGTTTTTTTTTTTTTTTGTTACATTCATTCTTTAGCCAAGTCTATGGCTTTCTTTCTGCAGCCATTTTCATGGCTTTCTACACTCAGCCTACTAAAGGCTTTCGAGCTTAAACCTATAACTGTCTATTTGAAATTCTCTCCCCTAACCTTCTTCACCCTTCTTAGTGCCCACAATGGCATTTCACTACTGTGGCCCGCCGGGGCCGTTCCCACTGTGGCCCGCCGGGGCTTCTTTCACTGTTGGCCCGCCGGGGCTTCTTTCACTGTTGGCCCGCCGGGGCCGTTCCCACTGTTGGCCCATCGGGGCTTCTGTCCGTGGCCTCTCTTGGCCTGTCCTGTCTGTGGCCCGTCGGGGCTTCTGTCCGTGGCCTCTCTTGGCCGTCCCGTCTGTGGCCCGTCGTGGCTTCTGTCCGTGGCCTCTCTTGGCCGTCCCGTCTGTGGCCCGTCGGGGCTTCTGTCCGTGGCCTCTCTTGGCCGTCCCGTCTATGGCCCGTCGGGGCTTCTGTCCGTGGCCTCTCTTGGCCGTCCCGTCTGTGGCCCGTCGGGGCTTCTGTCCGTGCTTCTGCTTAATTTCTTTTTTTTTCTGTAAATCAGCTGATGATATGAATTGCTGTCTACTTACTCCAGGTGCAGATTGCGAGTACCCAAATAGTGACAGCTATGAAAGTCATGTTTACTCTAGGATCTGTTATGATGAAGGAGAGCTGTAAGCCATAAAATCATAAAGTCACAGCTCTATAAAAGACCTCTAGAGCACTGAAGCATGTAGTTCAATGCAAAGTGTCTTCACAATGTAAATGTTCTTTCTGAGAACAACAACCTCTTATTAGTTAGTTTACTAAAAACAGTTTGTATGTTCGTAACAGTATAATATGAGAGTATGATATGTTGCATATAATAAAGGTAACATCAGCTTTTTTCCTCTGCTTTTTGAAGGTTTCAGGGTCATTTCAAACCTAAAAATACAATTAAAATGTCATGGACAGATTTTTACTACTGTTTTTTAACATGCTACAAATTAGCAGCTAAGGAAGATTTCAATATATGATGCTGATATAGATATGTGGATTTCATAATTTGTGGTTATGCCATTCATTCATAATTAATTCATCATTGTGTAATTTCTAATGGATATATTATCTATACTTGCAAATATATCTAAGCTTAATTTGTACAAACCAAGCACAAATCAACTCTGATGAAGTCTCAACTGTGAGCTGAGTGTTTTCATAATGTCTGTGCTGTCAGACTGAGGAAGGTTTTCACATCATTCTCATCTCATTATCACAGTGAGAATGAAATTATTTTATTAGTTACATTTGGCTTATTTTACTTAGATTACATTAAGAGATATTAGTTGTTTTGAAATGTGTGACATGTGATGTGTGATATTGTGATGAGTTCACTTCTCCTGCCAGAAAAACTACAGAATGAATTAAAATATTTTTATATTGTAGATTTTGTATTTTGAGAAAAATAGAGTTGTGAAAAAAATGATCACATTCTCTAATATTTATGAATATGAATAATATCTAATAATGAAAAATAATTCAGATGCATCTAAGTTTATGCAACTGTAATTAAATATATATTATTATAAGTAATGCATTGCTTGTATTTTTATGCAAGATAAGTCATTTCTATGCAAGACGTAAATTTGGGAAATTATCTCAATAAAAATAGTATGTTTAATTATGCTCCTGTATCTTATACAAATATATATTATTAGCTAGAAAATGAACTAGAATGTGAAATTAGCTTTAAATTTAGTTTTTAATTGGCTTTGGCCTTGAGCTTTTCTTTATCATCAGAGAGTCAGTGAGTTCAATAATGATCTTCAACATCAACATCTGCAGAAGCTCAAAGATGCAGTGTCTCACCCGAGGAGGTTTTTGTATGACGCTTTTACACTGTGTGAACACCCAGTCTATATTATCTGAGTCTTTTTTTATACCATGTGCACTCTGACAGTAATAAACTCCTGAATCTTCAGGCTGGACTCCACTGATGGTCAGAGTAAAATCCATGTGGTTTCCACTTTCACTGCCACTGAATCTAGAAGAAACACCTGAAGCTCTTTCTGATGTGTAATAGATCAGGAGTTTAGGAACTTCTCTAGGAATCTGATGGTACCAGGCCATACAATACTGAGTGGTGTTTGGTTTAATACAGTATACTGCTGGTTCATGTTTACAGTGAATAGTGACAGTCTGATCAGGCTTCACTGTTTGATCTTCCGACTGAGTCAGAACCTGTCCCACAGAACCTGAAGAGACACAGAAAACACATACGTGTCAAAACATATAATTTAAAAGTTCAATAAAAATGTATAAATAATAATGTATACTGCATAATCAGCTAAAAAGCATGCATTTGAAATAATGTGTTTATAAATGTGTATATACATTTTACATGAAATGAAGACTAGAACGCAAGAAAATCTTGAATGCAAGATTTATTGGAGTAAATCAGCTAATGAAATGAATCTCAATATACTTACTCCAGATGCAGGTTGCGAGCATCCAAATAATGACAGCTACTAAAGTCATGTTTGCTTTATGATTTGTTATCATGAAGGAGTAGTCATAAATGCATTAAGACACACATCTATAAAGATCTCCAGAGCACTGAAGCATGCAGCTCAATGCAAAGTGAATTCAGAATGTAAATTTTCCCTCTGAGAACAAAAACATCTCTTTCAAGGAGCAAAGCTAAATCATCTGAAGCACTTTTCTCTTTTGTGTGTGTGTGTGTGTGTGTGTGGACACTTTGAAAAGTCTACAAATCTCAGTTACTGATTAGTAAATAATATTCAGATATTTAATTTTATAGTTGCTCTGCTGTAAGATTGTCACGTGGGTGGGTCACCCCTACTCCTCTGCCCTCCCGGACTTGTGGGTTTTTTGTTTTTGTTTTCTTAGAGGGGGGGACATGTCATGTGGGTGTTTGGGTTTTGTTTTGGGTTTCTGTTCCATGTCCATGTTTTCATGTCTTTTATTTTGAAGTCTAGTCTTGGTTGTTGTCTTGTCTAGCTTCCTTGCTTCCTCTTGTTCTCCTGCTTGTCCATGTGTCATGTTCTTATTGGTTCATGTTCTGCTTTATGTTCCTGGTTTCTCATTGGTTGCTATGTACTGTTCATTGTTTTCTCATTGGTTTGTTATGTCATGTGACCCTGTTGGTTGAGTATAGACCCTTTTACACAGCCCACGTGATTAAATAGTTGCGCACGCATTTTGGCAACGGAAGTGGTGTTGTTCCCCAGTGATTCTAACGTGTTAGCAACTCAGAAGGTTTTTTAAAACGCTTTCACAGCATCAAAATGTCTGGTTGTTGCGTTTACAGTTGCAGTAATCGATATTCCACCAATAGGCTTAAGTTTTATAGGATTCCAAAAGGATCACGGATGTACATAGTACACGGATCTGGTAGCCGGTTACAATTGATAAAGTGAACTTTTTAAAAGAACTTTTTCAGTCTGTGTTGCTTAATCCGCTCGCATAGCTTGACATGCTGCTGAATCTCGCCACACTTCCGTTGCCAAAATGCGCACACATACATAGCTACGTCATCATTGTGTACAAACAGTAAAAGGGTCTATAAGTTGCCCTCATATTCCACTGTTCCTTGTCGAGTATTAATGTTGTAACCCGCTGTAGGTGAGTCTGTTCGTGCCTATTCATAGTCTGTTCTATGCCATGCCTATCTAGTGTAACAAAAGGTTATTAATTTAAGCACAATAAACTATGTATACTTAATGGTTATTAATTACACATACTTAATACACTTCTCTGAAACAGCCGTCAAAAATAAACCGAACTAATGCCCTCGTCCAGCGAGTATTAGCCGCTTTTATTCTAACTCTAAGAAAAATCAACTTCCTAGCCTTGAAAATTAATCTTTCCCACTGTAATTGGCTAAGTTACAGGACTGGATCAGTTTTGTAACAAAATCAAAGCAGTTTAAGTGACGTGATGTTTGTGAGCAAGGAACACAGTAAGAAATTCATTTGTGAATACAAAATGCGGGTTTATTGAATACGTAAAAGGGGAAAATAAACACTAGCTAGCAAATAACGAACACTAAACAGACAACACATAAAACAAAGCAAGAGAGAGGGAGAGAGAGAGTGAGTGAGGAGGAGAGAGAGAGTAGACTGGCAATCTTTTACATCAGCACAACCAAATCATCAGAAAAACCTGAATCTCCTTGACCTACAAGGGGCACAGCTTTCTTATTGCATCTAATAGTTAAATGGTTACTTGCATAATGGTTTCCTTTTGTGTGGTGCTTACGCAAGGGTCCAGATGCCAGCTCAAAGGTAGTCCTGATGATTTGATGGAGATGGAGCCTTCGTTGTTCCATTGCTCGGCTGATCGGATGGTCACAAAGGGGCTGAGGTGTAGATGCCAGGATAGAAAGAGAGAGTCCGGCCTCATGTTGGGAGGAAACCGCATGTGGCTGGGCCACGGGGTTTGCCCCACGGCCTTTCCGTGGAGGACCTCCACGATAACTATCTGAAGATCTTTCGGAAGAAGAGGAGAAGAGAGGGCCGGAACGGGGTGTGAGCCCTTTAAAATCTGGACAGAGTCACACCTTCCCAAGTAGTTCCGACCAATGAGAAGGCTGGCTTTCTCAGTGGGAGGTTTGAAACTGGGTCTTCGTTTTATGGCCCTTTGTTTCAGAAAAATGTCAGTTTGCATATTTAAATCAATAGGGGTTCAGGCCAGAAATACTAAAGATTATTAGAACGTTAATATGTTGCACCGGTATCAGTATCTAATACACAGCATCTTTCAGAAACTCTACATACGAGTCAAAAGAGACCAAACATGGCATATACTGTATGTGGTTACATTAGCATTCTATCAAGACACAAGCATAAAACGGTTATAAAGTAAGAAATACAAAGGACATGGACAGTCGTAATATACACACACTGATATATGAGCTATGTGTCTTCGTTCACAGAAAGGTTTGTCTGTGAATGAAATAGGGAAGAGTCCATTTCTATGAGCATTGTGTCTTTCCTATGGGGGGAAGTGAGTGAAGAAAGACAGTCTGCCTGCATAGTTGCAGATTCTCCTGCATAGTTTTGCATCGTAAACTGACATTATCAGTGGTTGCTAGAAGCGTCCTGGTTGAGACTTTGTCACCCACTGTTGGGTTGGGTGAGGGGAAGTCTGCTTCTTTGTTAATTGAATAAACTACTGATTTGGTTAAATCTAAAGAACCATTGTCTGATTGGTCCATACCCTACACTAGTCTGTTTCAAGCTGTGTCTGTTTCATTGTCAAGTCACATCAAGTCTGTTTCAAGTCTCTGTTCCGTTCAGTTGGATTATCGTTAGGATATTTTCATGTTTGTAAAATAAACTGCACTTGGGTTCAGCATTCATCTCGCCTCCAGTGGACTTACCGTGACAAAGATTAAGGATTTGGTGTAGAATCATTTTATATTTTACAGTGACACTAGAATTCCATTCCTAATAATATTATGAATATGTTGAGTTCATTTGTCTTGTTGTTTTCCCAACCAATAAAAACAACTGGGTTCCAAACAAGCCCAGCAAAATGAACCTGCATCTGTCACCTACCTATAATATTGTAGTTGTGATATAATGAATGATAATATTTTAACATTTACAAAATTAAGTTTTAATGGAATGAGTTCACATGTTCATAAACAGTATAATGTGAGCAACAAAGTATCAAACGAACGAAAGGATAGCTGATAGAGACGCAGGGCATGTGGTTCATTTGGAATGACCCTTCAATATGGCGACCATGATTGTTTTCACTCCAAAGTACCCTTCGAAGGACAATATATCCCGCTTGAAATGCACAGTGAGCTATCCGAATAATTCAGACTGAATCGTGAATCGCTTTGCTGGAAATTTGTTTGATAGATTAATTGAAAAGAGAGGTCTTACATGTGATATGTGTGGAGCACTGCATTAAATATGGGAAGTGTCACAGAGAGCAATGGAACAGGAACAATAACAAACTTAATGATGATTTTCTATTAGGGCAGGTGTGTGTTGCAAAATTAATTTAAATAATTAAGAATAATACAAGGGTTCATCTGTATGTTATTGCTTCCCCTGTTAACTTTGCTGAATTAAAAAAATAAATAAATAAAAAATAAAAAGACCTAGGGATGTAGCAAAATGCCCAGATGAAGAGAATCATATTGGTTTGTGTTTTAGAGAAGACAGTCATTGGACTTTAAACACTCTCAGAGCATTGAGGCACGAGCTGCCAATATGCAAAATATCAAATACAGTCAGACTGAAAGCTTCCCGAACTGAAGTTGAGTATTTTATAACAAAACAGAATCTAAAAGCTAGATATGTTCATTTTAGTCTGATGTAGTTGTACATTTTGATTTTTTTATTTACACTAACCTATTAAATAAAGTCTCATTAGTTACTGTTACTGCATTAGAATCAGAATCAGAATCAGAATGAGCTTTATTGCCAGGTATGTTTGCACATACTAGGAATTTGTTTTAGTGACAGAAGCTCCACAGTGCAACAGAATGACAATGACAAGAAAAGACACACAGATAATAAAAGAACAATATACAAATATACAGAAAAAAGTGCAAAAAAGCAAATACTCAATATACAATTTAAATAAACTAAATGTAAACAATTTATTATGTACAGGTGCAAATTAGAAATGAGAAATGTAAACAAGTATGTGTATTAAATAAATAAATGAACGAATGAATGAGTGTATAATAGTGTTGTGTGTTCCATGTTATTTTTCAAGTGTTCATGAGATGGATTGCTTGAGGGAAGAAACTGTTCCTGTGCCTGGTCGTTCTAGTGCTCAGGGCTCTGTAGCGTCGACCAGATGGCAACAGTTCAAAGAGCGAGTGTGCGGGATGTGAGGGGTCCAGAGTGATTTTACTAGCCCTTTTGCGCACTCTGGACAGGTACAGATCTTGAAGAGTGGGGAGGGTTGTACCAATGATTCGCTCAGCGCACCGGACTATCCGGCGTAGTCTTCTGAGGTCAGAACTGGTAGCTGAGCTGAACCAGACAGTAATTGAAGTGCACAGGACGGATTCGATGATGGCAGAGTAGAACTGTTTCAGCAGGTCTTGTGGCAGGTTGAACTTCCTCAGTTGGCGGAGGAAGTACAGTCTCTGCTGGGCCTTTTTCACAATGGAGTCAATGTGAATGTCCCACTTCAGGTCCTGAGAAATGGTGTTGCCTAGGAACCTAAATGACTCCACTGTTTTTACAGTGCTGTTCATGATGGTGAGTGGGGGGAGAGCAGGGGGCTTCCTCCTGAAGTCCACGATCATCTCCACTGTTTTGAGCGTGTTGAGCTCCAGGTTGTTGTGACTGCACCATTCAGCCAGCTCTTTAACCTCCTGTCTGTAAGCAGACTCATCACCGTTCTGAATGAGACCGATGAGTGTGGTGTCATCCACAAACTTCAGGAGCTTGACAGAGGGATCTTTAGAGATGCAGTCGTTGGTGTACAGGGAGAAGAGCAGTGGGGAGATAACACAACCCTGAGGGGCGTCAGTGCTGATGGTGCGGGTGCTGGATGAGTATTTTCCCAGCCTCACTAGCTGCTGTCTGTCTGTCAGGAAGCTGGTAATCCACTGACAGACAGAGGTGGGCACAGAGAGCTGAGTTAGTTTGGGCAGGAGGAGGTTTGGGATGATAGTGTTAAAGGCTGAGCTGAAGTCCACAAACAGGATCCTTACATAAGTCCCTGATTTATCCAGATGCTGCAGGATGAAATGCAAACCCATGTTTACAGCATCATCCACAGACCTGTTTGCTCGGTAAGCAAACTGCAGGGGGTCCAGTAAGGGTCCGGTGATGTCCTTCAGATAAGCCAGAACCAGTTTTTCAAACGACTTCATGACGACAGACGTTAGCGCCACAGGTCTGTAGTCGTTAAGTCCTGTTATCTTGGGTTTTTTTGGAACGGGGATGATGGTGGAGCGTTTGAAGCAAGCAGGGACTTCGCACAACGCTAGTGATTTATTGAAGATTAGTTGAAATATGGGGGCCAGCTGATCAGCACAGGTTTTCAGACAGGCTGGTGTCACACCATCTGGACCTTTTGCCTTTTTCCTTTTGTTCTTTTTGAAGACTTTGCGGACGTCTTCTTCGCTGATTTGTAAAGGAGGGGTGAGGGGGAGGGGGGTTGTTGAAGGTGTAAATGGTGTTTTTTCAAATCTGCAATAGAACTCATTCAGTTCATCTGCCAGATGTTGATTGGCCACAGTGCTGGGGGATGGTGTCTTGTAGCCAGTGATGTCCTTCAGACCTTTCCACACTGATAAAGAGTCATGGGAACAGAATTGGTTCCTTAATTTTTCAGAATAATTCCTCTTTGCCGCTTTGATCTCCTTTTCCAGTGTGTATTTGGCCTGTTTATACAAGACTTTGTCCCCATTCCTGTAAGCATCTTCTTTGGCCTGACGGAGCTGTCTGAGTTTTGCATTGAACCATGGTTTGTCATTGTTGTAGGTTAAATAAGTCCTGGTAGGAATGCACATGTCTTCACAGAAACTGATGTATGAAGTTACAGTCTCTGTGAGCTCGTCCAGATTGGTGGCAGCAGCTTCAAAAACACTCCAATCAGTCCATTCAAAACAGGCCTGTAAGGCCCGCTCTGTTTCGGTGGTCCATCTTTTTACAGTCTTTACTACAGGTTTAGCAGATTTAAGTTTTTGCCTGTAGGTTGGTATAAGATGAACCAGGCAGTGATCGGAAAGTCCCAAAGCTGCCCGCGGGACAGAGTGATATGCATTCTTTATTGTGGTGTAGCAGTGATCCAATATATTACTGTCTCTGGTGGGACATGTAACATGCTGACTGTATTTTGGCAGTTCACGGAAGAGATTTGCTTTGTTAAAATCCCCAAGGATTATTAAAACAGAGTCCGGGTGTTTTTGTTCGATTTCTGTGATCTGGTCGGCAAGTTTCTGTAAAGTCAGACTCACGTTCGCTTGCGGTGGAATGTAAACACTCACCAGAATGAACGAGCAAAACTCTCGCGGCGAATAGAACGGCTTGCAGTTTATGAAAAGTGCTTCTAGATCATAACAGCACATTTTGGTTAATACTGTTACATCTGTACACCACCTTTCGTTGATGTAAAAGCACGTCCCGCCGCCACGCGATTTCCCCGTTGATTCTGCGTCGCGATCCGCTCTAAACAGCAAGAAGCCGGGCAGATGAAGCGCGTTGTCCGGGATCGCATCGTTCAGCCAGGTCTTAGTGAAACACAGTTTCACTGAGACCTGTTAGCTAACAGTTTTAGCTAACATTAACTCACAATGAACAATATATTTTATATAGTAATCATTAATTTTTATTAACGTTAGTTAAAAAACACACTGATCATCTAAATTCTGAAAAATATGAGTCAGTAAAATGTTTTTTATGGACTGTTACAGTCAGTTCTGCTTGATTGACTTTGAATCTCTTAAAAGGAAGTGAAAGACACATGTATGATGCTTTTATTGTGTGTGTTTTATTGTTTATTGCCAAATAAAAGTTAGTTTACATTAGTTTACATGTTTTTATCATTCATATGAATGGAGCTGAACAACATAATATAGAAAATAAGAAAGTAATCTTAATTAAAAGCAGTTTTATATTTTTTACTTTAACATTGTGATGTCCATGAGAATGTCATGTTTCCCCATGTGGAAACACAATGTGTGTGTGTGTGTGTGTGTGTGTGTGTGTGTGTGTGTGTGTGCGCGTGCGTGTTTGTGTGTAAAGTCAGTGAGGTGAATAATGATCATCAACATCAACATCTGCAAAAGTTCAAAGCTGCAGTGCTGCAGTCTCACACAAGAAGGCTTTTGCACAATGATGTTACACTGTGAACACCCAGTCTTTGGTGCCAGGGACTCCCTTGTCGTGGTTACTCTGACAGTAATAAACTCCTGAATCATGAGACTGGACTCCACTGATGGTCAGAGTAAAATCCATGTGTTTTCCACTTTCACTGCCACTGAATCTAGAGGAAACACCTGAAGCTCTGTCTGATGTTAAATAGATCAGGAGTTTAGGAGCTTCTCCAGGAATCTGATGGTACCAGGCCATACAATACTGAGAGGTGCTTGTTTTAACACAGTTTATAGCTGGTTTATGATTACAGTGAATAGTGACAGTCTGATCAGGCTTTATTGTTTGATCTTCAGATTGAGTCAGAATCTGCCCCACAGAACCTGAAGAGAAAGACAGACAACACTGTAAACAACAATAACATTAGCACTTGTAAAAGTCTAACACTTAGTAAAAATGTATCTGCCAGACTGAGATCCAATATGTCCTACTCTTGCATTATAAGTGCTAAGTATGATGCTGCACCCTTTTCACACTGAACACAACCAATCAATGACAATATAGACTCTGACTGAAGATCAAAACAAAGTTAACCTTTAATTAACAATGATATGAATTTCTATATACTTACTGCAGATGAAGGTTGCAAGTGTCCAAATAATGACAGATATTAAATGTTTGCTTTAGAGTCTGTTATGATGAAGGAGGGCTGTCAATCATAAAATCGTAAAGTCACAGATCTATAAAGACCAGCAAAGCACTGAAGCATGCAGTTAAATGCAAAGTGTTGCAATGTAAATGTTCTTTCTGAGAACAACAACCTCTTTGTAGTAAACCTTACTACATTTAATTTACGCCTGGTTGAGGCGGCCAAATATGGACCAGATTCCGGTCAGAGAATCAGGAGGAGGAGAAGTCTTAGGATTGAGACATGTTTAATTCTCTTTATGCATATTCCACTGCTATGCAACAAATGGTCTATAAAGAAACAAAGGAAATAATTACAAATAATCATTATTGACAGATTTAGAAATTCCCATTAATACTGACTGGAATTATATAATGACACAGTATCAATAATATGTATCAGCAAATATGCATATGTGATATGAGTATTCAACAGAAATGTCTGCATTCCAAGTAACACTATGCTCAACAATAACTCAATGGTGGGCTAAGTAATACTGGCTTCTATATGTAATTAACGAAGTAAACATATTCACGAATGCTTCACGTAGCTCTAGCATGATAAGAATGACGCAGCAGATCGCGGCAAATAGCGGCCGCAAATAACCGTCAAAAACGGGACACCAACAATGTAAACAGCACAAATAACAATCTGGAGCATAATATATATGGTGCATGCAATGTTATTACAACTTACTTGTAGTTTATGAACACATTATAGAAAACATAGCAGCGTTATGGACGAGAATGGACTGCCGTCTTAACCTGTAGGCAACACTAATAATCGTCCCTCTAGGAAACATGAATTGAACTTTAGTTCCTAGTCTTAACAGGGCTTTCTGACACAGCCGCCCCCAATTATCTGGCCAGATAATTGAACAATCTAAGAAAGTCTGTCGGGGGTGCCCGTGTCGTCATCCTCGAGATGTGGAAGGGGGATTAGTCGCACAACTGGGCGAGTGTATGTTTTGTCATTAACTTTGACTCTGGCAATACGAACTCTACCATCAGCTCCGGGTAAGGTCTCCGTCACGGTTCCTACAGGCCAGAGTGAGCGTGGGAGTTGTGGGTCTATGACAAGTACGACTTGCCCTACTGTCAGTTCTCTGCCATCTGTCCTCCACTTCTGACGTCCCTGCATGTTTGGGAGGTAACGGTGGATAAAGGCAGTCCAGAAACAATCTGCCAAAACTTGGCTATGTCTCCATCTCCGCTTTCCAAGTAGGTTGTTAGAGTCATACAAGACCTGAGGGAGTGAGGCATCTCGACGGCCCATGAGTAGTAAGTTTGGAGTCACTGGGTCTACATCCGCGACATCCGAGGATACATAGCCGAGTGGCTTAGAGTTTAGGATACTCTCAACCTCTATTAGGAGGGTCTGCAATACTGGTTCCGGCACTGACTGCTCTCGGAGGATCACATGGAGTGCGGCCTTGACTGATTTTATCTCACGCTCCCAGGTTCCTCCAAAGTGAGGAGCGTTCGGGGGGTTATGGAGAAACCGGATGCTCTGCTCCGCCAGTTGTTCCTGTAGCTTTGGAGACATGGCTTCAAAGGACTCCTGTAGCTCCCGATGACCTCCAACAAAGTTGGTGCCATTGTCGCACAATAGCTCCATAGGTTTGCCACGTCGAGCTATAAAACGGCGAAGGGAGAGCAGGAAGGCATCACTGTCCATATGCTCCAACAGGTCCAGATGTACACAACGTGTTGTTAGGCATTTGTAGATAATCCCCCACCTTTTCTCTTGGCGCCGCCCAATCTTGACTGCAAATGGGCCAAAGCAGTCTGTGCCAGTAGAATAAAAAGGTGGTTTATACAAATTTAGCCTGCAAGGGGGTAGATCTGCCAAACGTGGGGTTTGAGGCTTGGCGCGCCATAACTGACAGTCTCGACAGGTGTACTGGTGTCTACGAACTGCTTCACAGGCTCGCAGTATCCAATACTGACGACGAAGTTCTGCTAGAACCCTTTCAGAGCCAGGGTGGAGGAGTCGTTGATCTGTCTCTTTAATCAACAGCTTGGTGATACAGTGCTTCGGGTCTAATACAATTGGGTGGATGGCATCTAATTCAAGGTCACTTGCACGCCGTAGCCGTCCTCCCACTCTAATAAGACCAACAGCGTCATCATATTCAGGGGCAAGGGAGCCTAAGCGACTGTTTTGTGGGACATTATGTCCTGCCTTTAAAGCTCTAACTTCAGCAGGAAAGAAGTCCATTTGAGACTGTGCCAGAAGTAACTTTTCTGCCTTGATATATTCAGAAGCCTCTGGAGGAGAGTCAGTGTTGGTAGAAGCCGCCCCATGCAGGGATCTGACAGTGGCCTGAATGAGCTCTTGCCATGTGTGAAACTGACTCGGATCGGGAAGAGAATTATTAGGCACTGAAATGATTCCAATAAAGGCAGACTTCTTTAGTTCACTAGAGTCAGGCTCTCTGTCAATTTTGGGCATTGATGGCCATTGATCAGGTGACTGGATTAAGAAGGCTGGACCTGTGCTCCATTGATGAAGGCCTGCTAGCTCAGTCAGTTTGAGACCCCGTGTGATGCAGTCGGCAGGGTTGTGACTAGATTCCACATACCTCCATTCGGCCATTTCGGTTAAAGCCTGTATCTCTGCCACGCGTGTCCCCACAAACACTTTGTAGCGACAGGATTCCGATGTTAACCAGTGCAACACCGTGGTAGAGTCAGACCAGAAAGTGACTTTGTGGATGGGTATGGTCAACTCGGTTTGGATCACCTTTGCTAGCTGAGCACCGATGAGGGCTGCACACAACTCCAAACGAGGCATAGACATGCATTTACGTGGTGCTACTCTGGATCTAGCCAAGACAAAGGTAAGAGTAACCTGTCCTTGATCTGTGGTGGAGTGTAAGTATGCCACTGATCCATAAGCCCTTTCTGATGCATCACTGAAAACATGAAGTTCTCGGGTGACTGACAGGTTGTCGGCGAAAGCTGGTGTGTATGATCGAGGGAACTGCAGTTTGGTGAGAGTTGGGAGTTCTCCTACCCAGGTGAGCCACTTTTCTCTGAGATGTAATGGCTCTATTAGGTCATCCCAGCCAAGGTTGTGCTTCCAGAGGTCTTGTATTAGAATCTTGGCCCTGGTGGTATATGGGATAATAAACCCCAAAGGGTCATACTGGCTCGCCAAGGTTCTGTACACATTCCTCATGGTAGGCTCGACAGTCTCCGCAGAACGTAAGTTGTATCCAAGGGTGTCACTGATGCAATCCCACCGCAGACCGAGAGTGAGCTCCTGGAGGTCAGTGCTACTTTGTGCTAGCCAGCACTCGCTGTTTGCCGACCTAGCCTCTGGGGGTAAGTGTTGGATTACAGATGGTACATTACATGTCCACTGTCTAATGTCGAAGCCCCCTTTCGACAGGAGCTCCCGCAGCCCATCCACTATTGCTTTAGCCTCACTGGTCGTTGGTACACTGTGAAGGCAGTTGTCGACATAGAAGGAATGTTCTACAATATCGACTAAGTCAGATGCATTATCCTTGTACCCTTGAACATGGTGCTGAAGAGCATGAATGGCACAACAGGGGCTGCAGGTGGTGCCAAACGGAAGCACCTGCCACTCAAAGATCTCAGGTTCTGTTTCTCTGCGCATGTCTCTCCACAGGAATCGCAGAACAGATTTGTCCCCAGGCAGCAAGCGGATCTGGTGGAACATGCCTTTGATGTCCCCGCTGATAGCAACAGTATGCTGGCGGAATCTTAAGAGGACACCTAGCAAGGATGGTCCCAACGTTGGCCCTGGGAGCAGCTGATCATTCAAAGACTGTCCTTGGTGTTGGAAGGAGCAGTTGAAGACAATTCTGTCTTTCCCATTGTGCTGCACCATATGGTGCGGAATAAACCACGACTCGACACTTTGGCTTTCTTCCTCTGCAGTTATTTTGGCCACGTAACCAGCTGACTCCAACTTGTGGATTTCACTGCAGTAAACATCAGCCCTCTCAGGATCCCGTGCCAGTCTGCGTTCGATTTGGCGTAAACTGGGGAGAACCGCAGATTTATCTGCACGGAGTAGGCTCAGAGGGATTCGTCTTAGCAACGGGGTAGCATATCGTTGTACACCATCCACTGTCACTCTGATGGTGGCATTCTGCAGTAAGGCGTAGGCCTCTTTATCTTGTTTGGACCTGGTAACCATCTTGGTATTATATGGAAGTGTATCAACTTGCCAGAGTCTTTCCACATGGTGGACCAGATCATCACATGTTGGGGCAGTCATAATGTGGAGGCACTGCTGATTTCCCCGTGAGGGCTGCATGGGGCTCATCGGGCCTTGGAGAGACCATCCTAATGATGTACGAACTGCTATAGGTCCTCCTAATGGGCCTTTACATACTGGCTGAACTGGTGTCAGGAGATGTGGGATGTCAGACCCGATAAGAAGCAGTGGTTTCACTCTGTCCAAAGGGGGCAGTGGCAGGTCTTTCAGGTGTCGGTAAGCCTTCTGGAGAGCAGCTACTGGTAGTTGTGCTCTGCTAGACACAGATCCGTAGCAGTGAATGCATTGTGTATAGCGAACCTTTCTGCAGGCTTGGATACTGACGACACCTCAAAGGATACTGATGCTCCTGCAAGTTCTGTGTGACACTGGTTGATGGTCTGTAAGTGGAGCAATTCAGGGGTACCAGATAGTTTGAGCTGCTGGACTACTGGCTGAAGCACTACTGTTCTCTCCGAACCATCATCGAGAACTGCGTGTGTTTCCATAGTTCGTCCACCATTGTGGAGAAGGACTTTAACCACCTTCAGCATGACCTTAGGTGAGCGGTTAGGGCGATCAAGGTAAATCCGGGTAGGTGGCAAACTGACCATGAGAATGGATCTGGATGTCTCATTAACAGAGTCATGCAGGACTGTAAGGTGTAACTCTTTACAGGTACTACACGGGCGCTTGAGATTGCAGGTCTCCACAGCATGAGTTCGGCCACACCTCCAGCAGCGCTTTTCTTCTTTGATCCAAGTTACGATTTGAGCTGTAGTTAGCTTCTTAACCCTCTGGGGTCGACGGTCGCGCCGGCGCGACCAGCTCACTTTTTTTAAGATCAGTGCGAAAGATACTAAAATTGCTCTGTCGATATTAGTCACACAAATACGAGTTATACATCATTCAAAATGGTTAAGTGTATACTTTTTTTTGTGTACACTCAGAATAACAACTGAACTTTGTTCTTTTTTTAAATAAAGAAAAAAGACGGGGTGTTTTTTCTGTCTTCAGCGTCTCCGCGCACTGCGATTAGAAACGCTTCAATAAATGTATCTTTAACTCGGTGGAGGCTCAGCCCACAGACAGTTAATATACATGGATAGAAAGCTTAATATCTCTACTTTTAAATAAAGCAAGTCTTGTCGAAAACAAATGTTCTGTTATAAAGTAATCCGTATGAAACCAACAACATGTTGAGTTTTGCACTCAGTGTTCATTAACGATAATGAAGTTGACGCCTCCGCTTTTGATATGATAATTAGCCATGTGCGCCGCGCGGGAATGTTAACGCCCACATCACCGCAAACTAACTTTGAGAATTCATCGCGTTCATCTCAGCTACTGTTCGCTTATGGAAGAAGACACACTGAGAGGACTAAACACTGAATTCACCAGATGAAGAACAGAATGCGACAGGCGGCTGATCCATGTGACGCGATCGTTCTGATGAGCAAGTAATGTTTCTTATTTGCATTAGTTAACGTGCTATTCTCACATATACTTGAACACATAGCTGTGTTTTTCTAAAACTATAACTCCTGGCTAAAAGGTTTGAAATCGAGTGAAAAGGATAGGTACAATTCATATAATAGGCTACTACACAATTCATTGTATCTAAATTCTTACGACGCAATGAAGGTTTCATGCTCTATAGGCTGTAATATAAAACAAAATATATAAGTAATAGGACTGTACTGTTTTTAGTGATCGCATACCTGCATCACATATGACTCTTCACTTGAATCTGAGGTAGTTGTATTAACATTATTTGTACGGAATACCAGGGGTAGTTCAGTTTTTGCGGTCGAGTAAATGCACAGATATAATAATTCACTGATGTAATTATATGTGCATCGCCATAATATTGAAGTATATGTACTTGTTTGACGTTACTAAATAATAATATAGATTCTCTAATTGTTATCTGAGTGCTGCTCACACTGCAAAAAAATCTCTATCTTAGATTTTTGTCTTGTTTCCATTCAAAATATTTAAAAATTCTTAAATCAAGAAGGATTTTCTAGACAAGTAAACAATGTCTTGTTTTCAGACACTAGAAAATTAAGTGAGTTTTTGCTTGAAACAAGCAAAATAATCTGCCAATGGGGTAAGCAAAATAATCTAGCCTTCTGTTTGAAATAAGATTATTTTGCTTACCCTATTGGCAGGTTATTTTGCTTGGTTTAAGCCAAACCTCACTTAATTTTGACTTATTTTTTCTGAAAACAAGACAATAATTTTTACTTGTCTAGAAAATCCTTCTTGATTTAAGAATTTTTAGATATTCTGGCTGGAAACAAGACAAAAAAATCTAAGCTAGAAAAGCAGTTTTTTTGCAGCGCACCCTTTTTTTAACAGATTTGCTAGTGAAAAGTGTTAATATATCTTCACATTTTTAGCACTGCAAGCAAGGCACAACACTTTTCCACATAGAGGAATTACAATAAAATAGATGAAAATCTTTGAGCATTCTCACATTCTTTCTTCACAGTGCTCCAACTTGATGGGCGAACATTACCTTTGATGGGGGGAACATTAGCCATTGTGGGAGTGTCTTTTGTCTCTCCTTGCGTGAATTACATGAATATTCAGAGCTATTAACACTCCCATGAATATGGCAATGCTGGCCAAAAAACTTACTTTCAAAATTCAAATTATTATATCTTTGTTTGTGATGAAGTGGTTGGAATGATTCTCACATCATTGTGAAGTAAATATTCTAGCTTACAAGACTGATTACTCAAATGATTTCGTCAGAACTATTCAGTAGGTTTTTTAGGCCATCTTTTAGATGAATGTTTTTTCCTAAAATGTGCTAACCACGCATAATATTTTTTTTTCTACAAAATGCAAACATGTACATCTATCTTTCTCACATATTATTGTAGCACAGTGTGTGCTGAATACAAGAAAAATACATATGGGCAAATAGTATGTTATAAGTAGCTGAAATAAGCACAAATGTCAGGGCATGTCAGCACACCTCAAGGGCCCCAAAATCACCTCAGACCCCAGAGGGTTAAATTGCTCACAACCATTAAGGTAATGGTCCTTACTGTTACAATGAGGACAGTACGGTCTGGGCTTGGGTTTTGAGCTTGATTTTAGTGCTGCAGCATCGGGGCCTTTTGTGGCTTTCTCACTGGTCAGTAGAACCTGTGTGGATCGCTCCTTTGGGCGAGTGGATGTCATGGGTTTGCTATAGGACTTGGGTGAGTCACTCAGAAACAAGGCTGCAGCTCGGCTGGAAATGCGTTTGGCTTGGGACTTAATATCCAACCAGGCGGCCAGATCAGGGAGGGTATAGGTTTTGTCTGTGCCCGACTGGAGAATACCCTTGCTCAGACAGTATTCCACAAAGTTATCACGGTAGGCGGGTGGCAGCTTACTGAGCAGGCGGTCCACATGAGAGCCACACATAAGTTCAAATCCATTCTGACCTTCAAGAGTCCTCAGCATGCCTACCAGTGATTGTACTGATAAGGCAAAGGAGTCAAAAGCATTGGCATCGCCCAGTCTAAGTGGTGGACTGTTCATGATGGCACCCAGCTCGGACTGTACAAGTTGCCTTGGCTGACCATATTTGTCCTGAAGTGCCTGCAGTGCAGCTGAATAGGGATGTGGGTGATACATGTAAGCTTTAGCCAGCTGATGAGCATTGGGAAGCCTTAGATGGCTTAACAGGACATGGTATTTGTATTGCTCACTGAGATGGCTGTGGTTGCTTAAAAGATTGTCCAGTGCCAGTTTTAACAGGGCGAAGTCACTCTCATTACCACTCTCAAACACTGGTAGCTTAGGTTGTGGAATGCCATAGGCTGAGGCAAACAGTAGCTCTGTACCAGGGTACGAAGTTTGCATGGTATGTGTGGAGGGGAGATGCAAGTATGAGGGTGGATGAGAGAAGCTCACATTGGGCGGTATAGCTGATGCCTGTTGGCTGGAAACTGGATGCTGCTGCTGTTGCATATATCTGCTTACTGGAGGTATAAATGACTGCTGCATCATATATGGATATGTAGTTGTCGGTATTGTAGCAGTCATAGGCTGTTGTGGCACAGACGGGACATTCAAACTCATGGAGTGGGCAGCAGCGGACGTAACTGTGGTTACTGCTGAATGCTGAGGTGTCACATACGTTGCTGAGATCACTGTGCATGGAGGAGCAGTTATGGGGGAAGTCGGTGGTACTGTGGAGACTGGTAATGGAACTGCTGGGGGAAACTGGTGCACTGGAGTGACAGGAACACCCACGGATTCAGTAGTAGGTAACGTCAGTGCCAATGATCTAAGCGACAACTGCGATTTATCATCCAGCGCTATCTTCTCAGCTGAGGGAAGTTTTATGAATGATGTCACTGTTGGTAACTGAGCAAAGGGCTGCTGAGATGACAAGGGAGATTGTGGGCTCAAAGCTGGAGGCAAAGGGCTGGCTGATGAAGGCACGGGAGTGGTCGAACCAGAGTCTTTGGTAACCATGGAAGACACGAGCTTTGCTACTTCGAGTTCAGTTGCTGCTTGTTGTAGCTTGCGCTGCCTCTCTAGATGCTTGGATAAAGCCTCCTTAGCTGCGAGAGCCTCCTCCTGAATACGCTGAGCTTCCTTCGCTTGTGTCTGCAGCCGCTGATATTCCATGTCAGCGAGTGAGTCCTCCTCGACCTGCTGCCGTAGACTATCAAACTGTCTCTGCTTTATCTTTTCCTCCAAAACAGCAGTCTGGACACTAGAAAGTTCAGGTGGAAGATAAACGCCAGTGGAGGTAACAGAACGCCTACTGGTCCTGGAATGAGAGCTGGTACCGCTATGAGACGTTTTCCTCGAGCTGCTTCTAGGTTGACTGGGACAGGGAGTAGAAGCTGTAGGAGGATGGTCCCTTGCTGGCTGGTACCCAACCTCATAATCTTCCAGGTGAGGTGGCAGGTTTGTCCTGCGGCGAGGTCTATCCATTGTCTCTGTGTCACTCACTGTTGGGTCCATACTGGTCTGATATCACTCTCAATCCGGCTCGAAGGACCATAATTTGTAGTAAACCTTACTACATTTAATTTACGCCTGGTTGAGGCGGCCAAATATGGACCAGATTCCGGTCAGAGAATCAGGAGGAGGAGAAGTCTTAGGATTGAGACATGTTTAATTCTCTTTATGCATATTCCACTGCTATGCAACAAATGGTCTATAAAGAAACAAAGGAAATAATTACAAATAATCATTATTGACAGATTTAGAAATTCCCATTAATACTGACTGGAATTATATAATGACACAGTATCAATAATATGTATCAGCAAATATACATATGTGATATGAGTATTCAACAGAAATGTCTGCATTCCAAGTAACACTATGGTCAACAATAACTCAATGGTGGGCTAAGTAATACTGGCTTCTATATGTAATTAACGAAGTAAACATATTCACGAATGCCGCAGCAGATCGCGGCAAATAGCGGCCGCAAATAACCGTCAAAAACGGGACACCGCAAACAATGTAAATAGCACAAATAACAATCTGGAGCATAATATATATGGTGCATGCAATGTTATTACAACTTACTTGTAGTTTATGAACACATTATAGAAAACATAGCAGCGTTATGGACGAGAATGGACTGCCGTCTTAACCTGTAGGCAACACTAATAATCGTCCCTCTAGGAAACATGAATTGAACTTTAGTTCCTAGTCTTAACAGGGCTTTCTGACACTCTTGTACTGTCCTCCCTTATTGTTTTTGAACACTTTCAAAATTCTAACTATCTTAGTTATTGATCAATAAATAGTATGAATTATTCACTCATGAAGACAGTCACTTTCACCACATATTGGTGTAACCCGCAGAAGGATTTAACATTCAACCTATAGCCTAATTGTTCTCTGATTTGTGTTGTAATTCATGTCTAAGGTTAGGATATGTGTCTTTGCCATACTGTTCAGGGACCACCAAATGATGCTGATCCAAGAGCAGATGGTTATCTTGATGATGACTAATATTAAGATTCACATGTGATGTGAAGGTTTTAACAGTATATTTTAAAATATAATTTTCATGCTTTTTGATGGAATGAGTTCACATTTACAAACAATGTAATGTACAAGAATTTGATTTGTCTTAATGCTGAATATAAGAAAGCTCACATCAGTCTTTACTGATGTTTAAGCTGTTAATTTAAGCATAACTGGTCTTAGTCTAAAATTCACTTTATATCTGAATTTATTTCAAATCTGAATACAATTACACTGTCATGGACAAATTGTCATTTATGTTGTTCAAACAGAACATCAATAAAATAAAAATAGTTAATTTGTAATAGTGACCTGTCAAAGCAAAACTAACTGAAGTCTTACTGTCACAGACTTTCAGTTATTTTTATCATGGACCATTAGTTTTTATTTTCATGGACTCCTGATTGATTTCCTTTAGTCATATGTTCTCCTTTGTCCTGTTTTCCCACCACTCTTTAGTTGCCATGGTAATTCATTTAATCTGCTCAGGTGTTTTTTTCATTAATTTGGCTTGTACTTAAGTTCCTGTCTGCACACTCTTGGTTTGTCTGGTATTGATTGTGTTTTGACACTGTTGAGCTACCCTAAGTATTGCGTTCTTTAATAAACCCTGTTTGGATTTTCACTCGTCTTCATCTTTAACCAGCCGTGACACTTACAGCATTATTGTGAGTCAGGGGTGCTCCCCCTAAGGAGGCAAGGGAGGCAGTGTCTCCTCTCTTTAAAATTGGATGCGAAAATAATATTACAAAAATAAAACGGTGCAAATGTGACTAAATATGTTTACATTACAAGTCTAAAAGTCACTCGTTTTTGTAAAGTAAGACTGTCCAACAGTCACACCCTCAGGAAAAGTCACAGCGGAGCTGTGCCTCTTCTCATTCCATTGACTTTCTAGAGACCAATTATCAGTTTGTAAACATTCGGGATGCGTGTACAGCATGGTTGCAAAAAAAAAAACGGGTGAGATAGCATTTATGTAAAGGGAATTAAACAGACACGATTACAAGAGCTTGTCACCCAGTGAAAAGCACCATTTTTCAACGAAATTGACGTTACTGGGATAGTCTTACAGATCTGAAACAGGGATGATGTTTTTTTGTGGGCGGTTCAGGTGGCAGCCTATAGAGCCATGGAATAAATAAATTTAAAAAAGTAAATCTGAATATCTCACAACTCTAATAAGAAAAAAAAACAACTTGTCATTTTCTCTTTTCCTCTCAGTTCAGAGTTTATATCCCACACTTCTGACTTTTACTCCCTGAGAATTATTAAACTCCCTAGTTTTGTTAAATCGATTTATAATGACCGATTTAGAATATATAAACTATGTTAATAGTGATAGGTTTTAATAATATTTCATGCTGTAACTGTATGGCTAATACAAAACGTCCCCTATGAACAGCATATGTGAATATTATGTTTAAATTAGGGATGGGTGATATACACTGCTCAAAAAAATTAAAGGAACACTTTGAAAACACATTAGATCTCAATAGGGAAATATATCATGATGGATATCTATACTGATATGGACTGGGTCATGTGTTAGGAATGAAAGGATGCCACATGGTTTGATGGAAATGAAAATTATTAACCTACAGAGGGCTGAATTCAAAGATACCCCGAAAATCAAAGTGAAGAAAGTATGCAGCAGGTTAATCCTTTATGCTGAAATTTCATTGCAGCAATTCAAAATGGTACTCAGTAGTTTGTATGGCCCCCAAGTGTGTATGCATGCCTGACAACATCGGGGCATGCTCCTATTGAGACAACAGATGGTGTCCTGGGGCATTTTCTCCCAGATGTAGACCAGGGAATCACTGAGATCCTGGACAGTCTGGGGTGTAACCTGGTGGCATCGGATGGACCAAAACAGAATGTCCCAGAGGTGTTCTATTGGATTTAGGTCAGGCGAGCATGGGGCCATTCAATGGTATCAATTCCTTCACCCTCCAAGAACTGCATGCATACTCTCTAGGCATTGTCTTGCACCAGGAGAAACCCAGGACCCATTGAACCAGCGTAGGACCTGACAACGGGTCCAAAGATTTCATCCCGATATGTAATAGCAGTCAAAAAGTCAAACTTTTTTGGTCGCGCCCCCCTTTAAATTTATAAAAAAAAATCTGGTGCCCCCCTTCTTCCCGAATTTCCATCCCACCCGAGACTAACAAATACTTTTATTACCATTACAAAAAATGAATGCTTTTTTAATTGTAAAAATCTACAGGGGAAACACACCTGCAATATTTGCAACTTAAAAACACACAGAGAATAGCAGTATTATGTTTATTTTTGCTGTTTCAGGCCTTTCCTCCTCACCTATGCAATTAACACCATTTCTACAACATTTGTGAGCAGCAAAATACAGTAGAACCCATTTTAATCAGTACCCATTATAAACTTCAATCACCGTGTCTACACCGGACGCTACAGTTGTCGCGTTGCGCCACAACGCAACAGCTCTTCACTGGATGCAACAAAGCGATCGTTGCAAATCATTTTAATTTTTTGTCAGTGTGTCATAAACAGAACAAGGCAAAGGCATCAGATTATTGTCGGGGATATGTCGTGCTCCACATCCAGTATAGACAGCATGTCCAGAGTCAGCACCTGTCATGGCTGCCCTTCCAGAGTCAGCACCTGTCATGGCCACCCTTCCAGAGTCAAGTCCGGTCGCAGCTCTCCTTCCAGTATCAAGTCCTGTCACAGTGGCCACTGTCAAGTCAAGTCAAGTCTCTCATGTCACTACAACACTCGACCGGCTGGATAACATCCTCGCTGCACTCCGCGAGTTACAAGAAGTTGCAGCTCTGCCTCCCATGACAAGTCAAGTCACAGCAGCTCCTCCCATGCCAAGTCAAGTCACTGCGGTTCCCTCAGAGCCAAGCCAAGTCACAGCTGTTCCTCCAAAACCAAATCATGCCGCAGCCGCTCCCCTCGTGTCAAGTATCGCAGCGGCCACCCCAGAGTCAAGCATCGTCGTCTCAGCAGCTCCTCCTCCTGTGTCAAGCCTCGACGCTGCAACTTCTCCCTCTGAGTCAAGCCTCATTGCAGCTGCTTCTCCCAAGTCAGGCCATGTTGCAGCTGCACCTCCAGAGTCAAGCGTCTTCGTCTCAGCTGCTCCGCCTCCAGAGTCAAGTGTCGTCGTCGCAGCTGCTCCGCCTCCTGAGTCAAGCCTGGTCGCAGCTGCTCCACCTCCTGAGCCAAGCACTGTCGTCGTCGCAGCTGCTCCGCCTCCTGAGCCAAGCACCGTTGTCGTCGCAGCTGCTCCACCTCCTGAGCCAAGCACCGTCGTCGCCGCCGCAGCTGCTCCTCCCTCTGAGCCAAGCACCGTCGTCGCAGCTGCTCCTCCTTCTGAGTCAAGTCTCGTC
Organism: Cirrhinus molitorella; assembly: GCA_033026305.1. Lineage (NCBI taxonomy): Eukaryota > Metazoa > Chordata > Actinopteri > Cypriniformes > Cyprinidae > Cirrhinus > Cirrhinus molitorella. The sequence goes on from CM065131.1 coordinate 26,082,646, forward strand.
GCAGCTGCTCTCAAGGTGAATGATACTGCTCCAGCGCCAAGTCAAGCCACGGCCGCTGCTCCTGAACTGGCCTCCGCTGAGGCCGCGCTCCTTTTGAGTGTTGCTCTTTGGGTTGTCTGGGCTGCGTATACCACCACCGAGTCCTCAGAGGTGGCGGCTCTCTCCGCAGAACCTCCGAGGGTGACCTCCCCCGAGGAGGTGGCCGAGGCCACGGATCCTCAAGCCGAGGGGGAGGTCGCATCTGCTCCTTGCACGGTGGTAGCGTCCAGCAATTCACACCACTCCACAGAGCTCTCACCCAGTCCCAATTCAGCCGCAGAGCTCCTCTCTATGTTGGGAATCCAGCCCAACCTGGCCAGGAACTTGGGCTCCGAGCCCTCTCTCTCTCTGTGTGTATGTTTGTCTATGTTCTGTGTTCCAGGCCTGTCTGCTCCACCCTGGGTAGATTCCGCTCTGCCCTGGAGGGCTCCAGTCCTGTCTACTCCGCCCTGGGGGGATTCCGCTCCGCCCTGGAGGGCTCCTGTCCTGTCTGCTCCGCCCTGGGTAGATTCCGCTCTGCCCTGGAGGGCTCCAGTCCTGTCTGCTCCGCCCTGGGGGAATTCCGCTCCGCCCTGGAGGGTTCCTGTCCTGTCTGCTCCGCCTCGGGGGGTCCCGTTCCGCCCTGGAGGGTTCCTGTCCTGTCTGCTCCGCCCTGGGGGGATCCCGTTCCGCCCTGGAGGGTTCCTGTCCTGTCTGCTCCGCCCTGGGGGGATCCCGTTACAAACTGCTCCGCTGTGGCTCCCTCTTCTCTCCTCTAGAGGGAGCCTTCACATGGACTTATGTTCCTTTTTTCACTCCATTCCCCATAATCCCTTGCTGTGCTTCCTGTCACCTCTCACCCCCGTCAGCCATCTTGCCCCTTTCCCTCCCAGTATAAATAGACCTCCATTTTGTGATTATGTTTGCGAAGTTTTGAGTTAGTTTTCACTGCCAATTCCAAGCACTTTCCCTTGTTTGATCTCCCGTTGCTGACCCCCTTGTTTCCGGTTTCCTGTGATTGTTTTCCGCCTGCCTCGACCTTCTCGCATGGATCTTACTTCTTCTTTGGATTTTCCTTGCTGTCCCCGATTGCCCCTGTTTGACCCCCGCCTGTCTGTTACCATTGTGTCTGAAAATAAAGTTTGCGTATAGATCCACACGCCTATGACTCCTTCATGACACTATTACACTTCCATGCAACACAAAAGTAATTTTTATACTTAATTTGCATAAAAATGTGCTTAATTATGCTGTATCTTACATAAATATCTATAATTATCTATAAGGCAAATTGCATGGTAGTGTTGAAGACATTCAAATGTTATTTTTTTCCCTGTTATAATACCTTTCAGATTTAATTCAAAACACAAACTTCATATTTTATATATTCCATGTTAAATTTAATAATTTAATCTATTTAAATTTTCAAATATACAAATGCAAACGTAAGTCATTGCAAAATTCCAACAGATAGTAATTTATTTTATACACTGACCACTGAAATTAAGGACATTTCAGCTTGTACATAGCACAATAATAACCTCACACGTTCATTGGGGTATAAATAAATAAATAAATACAATGAATGTACATTACATTTAAATATTTGTCATATATATATATATATATATATATATATATATATATATTTCTTCAATTAATACTCTGCAGTTGCCACTGCGATCCATTGGCTTGGGATACAAGCAGGAGAAGGCGAGGATAGTGCTGGAGTTGAGGGAATCCACCGACCATCTGGTGAGAGCAGCTGGCCCCAACATTAAAACAGGGAGAAAGTGGAAAGCCCAGGAAGAGGTAGACAAGGCGATCAGCAGGCTGAAGCATCGGGAGATAGTTGGCAGAGTCCAAGAGGGTCGAGCAGGCCTTGGGAGGAACGAGACCCCCCTTTTTTGGTCAAAGGCCTCCAAGGAAGAGCAAAGAGCCATGGTGGTGGCAAAAGTGACAAGCATAGAGCAGGAGCGCCTTTACATCAGTGCGGTGTCTCAGAGCCGGCAGAGAAGTTGGATGTTATGGGAAGGTGTAACAGACAGGCAATTGTCATGGTCTGATCTGTGGAAGTTCTCACAAGCCAGGCTCAGCTTTTTGATCAGATCCACCTATGACACCCTTCCTTGTCCCAGAAACCTCCACCAGTGGTTCGGCACTGAAGAACTGTGCCCCCTTTGCAGTACCAGCAATGTGAGCCTCCAGCATATCCTGTCAGGCTGCAAGACGGCTTTGTCTCACGGCCGCTAAAGGTGGCGACACGATCTGGTGTTGAGGAAGTTGGCAGAGGTGGCAGAGTCATGCAGACAGGAGGCAGGAGGAAGACCTTCCATGCCAACGAGATGCCCCATCCTCTTTGCAAGGGCTGGAGAAAACATCAACCACCCTCACCAGAGAACAACACAGAGAGTCCTCTCACCTGGCGGTATGTGGAGCATGAGGGTCGACCTGGGGAGGCAGCTCCAATTCCCCAGGGAGACTGTAGAGACATCACTCCGGCCAGACCTGATTATGTGGTCAGAGCCATGTAAGACCATTTTGTTGGTGGAGCTCACTGTTCCATGGGAGGAGGGTATTGAGGCTGCTAATGAATGGAAGCATGCCAAGTATGCAGATCTGGCAGAAGACTGCAGGGAGGCTGGCTGGAAAGCTATCATGTATCCCGTTGAATGGGATGTAGGGGCTTTGTCGGGTCCTCAGCAGTTCGCCTGCTCCGCGATATGGGATGTACAGGAGCAAGGTGTCGAAAAGCCATTAAAGAACTGGCAGAGGAGGCAGAGAAGGGTAGCTTTTGGCTGTGGTTAAGAAGGAAGCATGGGGGGTGGGGGCCAAGTAACACCTAGGGTGTCAGAAGGGGGTGGCAGGGAGAGATCCCTGCCATCGCTCCGCCACCAGGAGATGTACTGGGGTTAAAGGAGCGAAACATCCATGACTGGTGGTCCCCAGCTGATGACCCGATTATGCCCAGAGAGGTTCTCAGAGGAGCACACCTGTATAAAAGGCACCGGTGGAGGTGCGTCAGGCAGTAATGTCTAGCAGGTCGACCATCAGCCTGTATTTTGCGAAGATGTGGAAACCTAACTGTGACACATCAATGTTTATTATTGTTATTAAAATATAGAGTACAGGTTGAGGAGTGTGTGTGATAATAATGGTCATCAACAGTTCATCAGCTTTAAAGAGTCTTTGTTTATGGTTGTGTGTAAAGTCAGTGAGGTGAATAATTATCTTCAACAAACATCTGCAGAAGCTCAAAGCTGCAGCACAGCAGTCTCACCCGAGGAGGTTTTTGTATGATGATTTTACACTGTGTGAACACCCAGTCCTTGGCACCCGGGACTCTGTTATGTCGACTCTGGCAGTAATAAGCTCCTGAATCTTCAGGTTGAACTCCACTGATGGTCAAAGTAAAATCAATTTTGTTTCCACTTTCACTGCCAATGAATCTAGAAGAAACACCTAATGCTCTGACTGATACATAATAGATCAGGAGTTTAGGAACTTCTCCAGGAATCTGATGGTACCAGGAAATGCATCTCTGAGTGGTGTTTGTTTTGACACAGTTTATTGCTGGTGTGTGTTTACAGTGAATAGTGACAGTCTGATCAGGTTTCACTGTTTGGTCCTCAGTTTGAGTCAGAATCTGCCCCACAGAACCTGAAGAGACATAAAAAATAATAGTAAACTATAATGTACAATAATATCAATTTGATGAGCACATTAAAAACAACACTAACACTTATAACATTTTGTGACAATAAAGAACCTTGACTAAAGTGAAAACATTGATTATATTAGTTCAGTATATCATATTATATGTACAGCATTCATATAAAAATATATGAGGTAAAATTCAATGATAATGCATACAGTATTTTAACATATTCTCTGTTCAGGTCAAAAATGTGCATCTAAGAAAGAACGTATATGCATTTTTAAATGCATATATGTATGCATATACAGTGCAGAATTTACATGATTTCTAAACTAAATCTTTATTTTAAAAGCTGTGGAATTTTCTCTGAGTCAGCTGATTATATGAATTTCTATATACTTACACCAAGTGCAGGTTGTGAGTGTCCAAATAATGACAGCTATTAAAGTCATGTTTGCTTTAGGATCTGTTACCATGAAGGACAGCTGTCAATCATACAGACATAAAGTCACAGATCTATAAAGACCTCCAGAGCACTGAAGCATGCAGCTCAATGCAAAGTGTCTTCAAAATGTAAATGTTCTTTCTGAGAACAACAACCTCTCAAACTGTCAGGGAACATATTTGAACAATAAAAGTTGCAATGACCATAAAATACAAAGAGATGAGTTAGAACTGATGCTGAAAAACATTCTGTACAAATTAAATTATACGTACATACTTCCTGCTTCTATAGGTACCTTTTAAAGTGCATCTGGCAAAGGGAATCTAAATCAAAAAAGGTGTTTTATGCATTTTTAGCACTGGAGTATACTACACACACACACACACGCACACATATATATATAGACTGTAACAAATTTCTGTAGTTTTCACTGCATTTTTTATTGCTGTAAAATGAACAAATCATACTGTGAGCACCCGTCATGCTTTGTGTCGTACCACACAGCATTTTTACCCCTTGTCCCACACGTCATACTGAGAAAATGTCCAAACATTTCCATCAGTCTATTGGTTTTTTAATTATTATATTAAGAAAACATGCATGCATTCTTTTGTCTTTTTAAGAAAACTTTTTATTTATTCTTTCTGTGGCATAGTTTCCATACAAAGGATGTGTTGACCTCATCAAGTGATATAAGGGGCTGACAGGTATGCTGTGGTTTGATGAAACCAAAATTTACTTTTTTGGACTGTACTCCAAGCTCTGTGTTTGGCGAAAGCAAACACAGCACAAGACCCATAACACACACACACACCTAATGTGAAGCATGGTGGCAGCATTATGATGTGGGGGTGTTTCTCTTCAGCGGGAACCGGGCGATTGGTCAGGATTGAAGGGAAAATGGCAATAGGGTCTGGCTGCAGACTTGCACTTGCATTTTCAGACTTGCATTCTCAGACACCTGAACTTCTGCAATGATGTCACTAGCAGTCCTTTTTATATTTTTTATTTTTATTTATATATTTTTTATTGAATCTCTCACCATTTTAGAACAGTAGGTATAGTGAAGACAAGAAAAAGGAAACTAAATTACGATGTTAGCTGCATTCGCCACTTGCACCCTTGGTCACTTGCAGGAATTTTGCGTGTTGCCAATGAAGATTTTTTTGCAGTGTATGAATAAACAAAACTTACTTTAGATTAACTAACATTTGTGCTTAATTTTTCTCATTGCTGAAGAGTGTTGCACTTCCTTTTCCTAAAGTTCCCTTCCTATTGTACAGACGTGAATTTACTTTTCTTTCAGCCTTAGGCCTATTCACTTCATTTCATTTTGGTGTGAAACGGCTTTTATAATTGCTAACAATCTAACTTTTTTATATTAAAAACAAACAAGCAAGCCTTGCCCAGATTTAAAAAGTAACGCAAAAGTAATGTAATGCAATACTTTCCATAAAAAGTAACTAAGTAATGTAATTAGTTACTTTTTAGGGAGTAACGCAATATTGTAATGCATTACTTTTAAAAGTAACTTTCCCCAACACTGGTTGTGTGTTGGTTTCAGTGTAATCATCAGTGGAGTTTTAAGTGCAGTGCTCAGTTAATATGCAAAACACACATGCATCCTGGAATTTACCTCAAAATCCATAAAAATACATTTTCAAGCATTTTATTTATTAACAATTTATTAATATTATTGACGTGACTGAAATAAACTAAAATGCTTTATTAGTTTTAGTGTCAGTCTTAAAGGCAGTGTCAGAGTTATTGTGAGTGTTAATATCAGAGTCAGTTTTAGTGCAGGAGGTTTTTGTACAGCCGTTTGTATCACTGTGGAGGAACTCGACTCTCAGTTGAAAGGAAGTAAATCTATTTCTGTTTTCATAAAAAAATTAAAAATGTATATGTAAAAAAGGAAAGGTACAAGAGATGCAAGAACAAACTTCATTCATCATCAATAAATCAAAACATCATCAATTTATTTGTTTCACATGAGAAATATACCTTAGTCCTGTTATATATGTCAGTTACAATACTCTATAATTGAACACTTAATATAAAAATCTACATATATTGTTATATATCAAATTATAAATCTAAATGTTAAATGATTTTCTAATGAAAATAGTTTTTTTTCTTTAATACTTGGATATTTTAATTTATAAACAAAACACAAATTTCCTGTGCAATTTTAATTGAATAAAGCAAAAAATATACACTACGGTTCAAATGTTTGGGGTCACCCAGACAATTTTGTGTTTTCCATGAAAAGTCACACTTTTATTTACCACCATGAGTTGTAAAATGAATAGAAAATATAGTCAAGACATTGACAAGGTTAGAAATAATGATTTGTATTTGAAATATTTTTTTCCTTCAAACTTTGCTTTCGTGAAAGAATCCTCCATTTGCAGCAATTACAGCATTGCAGACCTTTGGCATTCTAGCTGTTAATTTGTTGAGGTAATCTGGAGAAATTTCACCCCACGCTTCTAGAAGCCGCTCCCACAAGTTGGATTGGCTGGATGGGCACTTCTTGCATACCATACGGTCAAGCTGCTCACAACAGCTCAATGGGGTTTAGATCTGGTGACTGCACTGGCCACTCCATTACAGATAGAATACCAGCTGCCTGCTTCTTCTCTAAATAGTTCTTGCACAATTTGGAGGTGTGCTTTGGGTCATTGTCCTGTTATAGGATGAAACTGGCTCCAATCAAGTGCTGTCCACAGGGCATGGCGTTGCAAAATGGAGTGATAGCCTTCCTTATTCCAAATCCCTTTTACCCTGAACAAATCTCCCACCTTACCAGCACCAAAGCAAAGCAACCCCAGACCATCACGTTACCCCCACCATGCTTGACAGATGGCATCAGGCACTCTTCCAGCATCTTTTCAGTTGTTCTGTGTGTCACAAATGTTCTTCTGTGTGATCCAAACACCTCAAACTTTGATTCGTCCGTCCATAACACTTTTTTCCAATCTTTCTCTGTTCAATGTCTGTGTTCTTTTGCCCATATTAATCTTTTTCTTTTATTGGCCAGTGTCAGATATGGCTTTTTCTTTGCCACTCTGCCCTGAAGGCCAGCATCCCGGAGTCGCCTCTTCACTGCAGATGTTGACACTGGCGTTTCGGGTACTATTTAATGAAGCTGCCAGTTGAGGACCTGTGAGGCATCTATTTCTCAAACTAGAGACTCTAATGTACTTATCTTCTTGCTCAGTTGTGCAGCGGGTCCTCCCACTTCTCTTTCTACTCTGGTTAGAGCCTGTTTGTTCTGTTCTCTGAAGGGAGTAGTACACACCGTTGTAGGAAATCTTCAGTTTCTTGGCAATTTCTCGCATGGAATAGCCTTCATTTCTAAGAACAAGAATAGACTGTTGAGTTTCACATGAAAGTTCTCTTTTTCTGGCCATTTTGAGCGTTTAATCGACCCCACAACCTGCTCAAAGGAAGGTCAGTTTTATAGCTTCTCTAACCAGCTAAACGGTTTTCAGCTGTGCTAACATGATTGCACAAGGGTTTTCTAATCATCCATTAGCCTTCTGACGCAATGAGCAAACACATTGTACCATTACAACTAGGGATGTCCCGATCCGATCACATGATCAGAAATCGGGCCCGATCACGTGGGCTGCGTTCGAAACCGCATACTCAATAAGTAGGTACTCATTTTCAAAAAGTACTTACTTAACGAACACAAAAAGAGTAGGTACTCTACGGCCAAATCTCGTTAAGTATGAATGCACTGTCGCCATGTTGATGTTATCATGTGATCTACGACCTAATAAAGCGCAGCAACTTACTTATAAGGTATGAACGACAGGTGCACTGATTGCATCACAAACCCGACCGTCATGAGTTCCTCCGCAGAGGAGCGTCTGACAGATGCTGGAAGGAGAAGAAGACCGTTGTTTTGATCCATAAATGTAAATATCACTGTTTAAAAATTAAGATAACTATAGAATGAACTTATTCTACAACATTAGCACACTATAATGTTGATAAATAATACATTCTGATATAATTCTTAATTATATTTAGTAAAACAAGCAAAATGTAATATATTACATTTTGTAGTTGTGTATATATATGGTTATATTGCATGAATTTACGTGCAGTAATGAATGAAATACTTTATTGTCAACAATATGAAAAATGAGTAAATAAACAACCATGATAATAATAAATACATGCAGTGCTAATTCTGCATTTCTATTTTGATGATTTCGTGCTTCAATGTTGAGCTTCTCAGTGGGGACATCATTGAGCAGGAGGATGAGGAAGACCATGGTGAGGAAGAACATGGAGACCCCTAAACTCCACAGCACTGAAGCCAGAGTGGGAGAACTGGACCAGGACGATCTGACTGCTGTATCTACTCCAAACATTCACGTGCTTCCAGAATCACCACTACCAAAATATTGAAACAGATTAAAATGTTTTACAATTCATGTTGTCAGCTGCTTTTTCTACTGAATATTTTAGAAATTATTTATGTGGTCAATACAACATGTAAATGTTAATGTATTTGCTGATATGTATGATATTGATGTATATTTTTATTCAATACAAATGTTCCTAATTTTATTATTATTATTATATAATCTATTATACAAAAAAAGTATATACAGTATATATTATTAACAAATAATATAACTTGTGTGCAGTCATATGAAATCATATGCTATCGACCATTTTCCTGTCAAAAGTTAATAAATAACTAAATCTCTAAGATGTATATGGTTTATATGTATCTAAATCTACTTTGGAGACGTATTTGTGCTTACTGAAGCTCCCCTAATAAAAATTTGTTTTTACAGCAAAATGACAAATACATATAACATCTTTAAATTATCAACTGTTTACTCTACAGTCCTTTAACAAATTTTAACACAAGGAACCCTGTTTTTGGTTTGTAATACTCACGTTTGAAATCACACTCGTCTATTTTACTCATGACATATCCTCTTCTTCGTAAGTAAGTAAGCTTTCCCGATGCATCCTGGGACAGAAAAGTATCCATCCGATGAACACTTCAGAATCTGGGCTGAAGCAGTAGGGCATCCGGGGATCTCTCGCCTACTCATTTATGAATACTGAGGTTTCGAACGCACTTCTTTCTTCACATACTCTTTTCTCCTATAATATTGTAGGCAAGTAGGCATATTCGAACGCAAATTGAGTATACGTACGTCCGAATCTCGCGAGAATTAGTCCAATTCTCGCCTACTCTTTTTTTGAATCTGCAAATTCAAACATACTCATTGCTCGCCTACAGCGTTTTGCCTACTAAATAGGCCTATTTCACGGCGTGACGTAGGCAAACCGGAAGTAGGGAAAATTATTTTCCGGTGAAAGCGCTATAGCTTCGTTCTCTTACCGAACAATAACCGAGACCGAAAGTAATCAGTCGTGTATTGTGTCTTTGTGTTCTAATTAAAACAAAAAGCAACCTTACTTGTCATTCATAATTTTTCCACCGACGAAATTTTTAAAAAAGTGTTGGATTGGGCCATACGGAGAGAAGAGGGGGCGAAATTTACTGTGAGGAAGAGTCCGGTCGAGGGATGCACATTGTAACCGGTTAACTGTTAACCGACCGAAAGAATTTTGACTGATTAATACAATCAGTTAAACGGTCATTTATTTTTTTCCCCAGTAATTTATCAAAATATTTTAAAACGTTTGCTGGATGGTTAGCATAAAGACTAAAATTGTATTTTTGAGAGAAAAAAAGATAAATCGCGCAGGCCTATAATGTTAAGTCGCGTTTTACTATTAGGCTACATTCAGAAATAGACCTGATGCGTCGCAAAATGTTTACAAACACTAAACATATGTTATTTCACCTCACTCCACAAAAACTATCCTTTCAATTTAACAGTATTCAGAAAAGAGCAAGAATGAAAAATATAAGAAGCAACCAATAAACAACAAGCCAAAATGAATATATTTAGATAAAGAGAAACTGAAACTAACGATGGGTCTCTACGACACCAATCCAAAAGTTTCCGTATTCGACATGTATATATTATTTATGTAAACCTTTTGTACTTCACTCGTTCCAATATCCACATAAAACAAACAGTTTGCCATAATATCACAGCAGTAGGCCTATGAGGACGATTAAGCAATGTTTGGCTGACTGTATTTTATTATGATAATGGAAGCTGCATTGCTTGTGCGGTGTCAGCGCAATCACTTGATTATTTTTCCTTCTAACAGTGGAAACGACTCATAGTCATGCAGATAATCGAAATGAAATGGTTTGCGTACATTCAAGTTGTGTACATTCCCAATAAAAACATGCTTTTTAAAATAAAGCAAAATAGGATGCACTAAATCTTGTCTTTCTTTCACGCAGGAAAAAAAACGAACCAAAACTGCATAGCTCCTTGTTGCATACAAAAGCCATACATTCAAATCCATTTTGTTATGAGAAAAGGTATTCAAGTAAATCCTGTATGCATTTCCTCAAGCTTATGTGTTTTTTCATGCTTTCTTTACGACCTGTAACATCTGGCCCTAATTAACGTTACCATTTTCCCTGCAATAATATTTGAGAATGAAGCGTCCAAACACATGCGCACACATAGGCTATAGTTATCAAGAAATTAGTTTTTATTAAACCGCTTTCATCCATAAATCATCCATAAAAGTACGTGAATTTGCAAATCGCTATCAAGGCAGCATAGGCTACATACCTTCAAAAATAAATTGCTAAAAAAAAAGAAACTGAAGCCTTTGTCCAATTTGGATCTCTTCATCTGCCTGAAAATCCTCAACAAAACAGGCAACATCTGCAATTCTGACTTTAGGCAGATAATTCGACGATTGGGAGAAAACAAGCTGTTCGCAAATCATTATTTTAATGAATGGCGATCGCAGCGGTGGCGCGACCGGAAGTATCGCTTCCCTACTTCCGTTCTCGATCGCCATATTGTGAAATAGGCCTATAGTATGGAAGTATGCGGTTCCGAATGCAGCCGTGGTTTTAGACTCGATCGGAATCGGACCCGATCAAGACTCGGATATTCTCATTATATTTTAACACATAGTTATGGCACAGAGTTAAGGGGCGGTCACACTGCACTTTTCGTTCCATTGTCTTGCATTCATACGCATGCGAATGCGTCAGACAGGAAACGCAAGCCTGTGCGAATTTTTTTCGCATTTCGCTGCGTTCCAAAGTTCAAGCTTGGTGAACTCTGAGCTGCGAATTCGCATCACGTGACAACGTTGGACCAACGGCAGATATGTCATGCTGTGCAGCGTTGAAAAAGTTAAATTCAACACATAACAAATAATAATACATCTAAAATGTAAAAACATACCATCCACAACACTTTTCTGCAGCGCTTTAGTTTTAAATTTATGTTCTTTTTATTCCATTTGTTATTGTTAATAATATTAGTGTATTAAGCAATAACTGTTTATAGTGCACTGCCTATTGGAGGCTACAAGACATAAGACCTACAAAAAAACTGCATGCACACATAAATAATAATAATGATAATAATATTGATAATATAGAGATGATAATATAGTAATCTTAATTAAAATAAACAATAATTTAAACCATAATTTAAAGGTCCTACAGTATAAAGCACTTTCAAATAATGGCAATTTCAATTGAAAAATTATAATTATGAAATGCAAATGTTATGTCACCTTATAAAATGGTTCTATTTAGCATCAAAAAGGGTAAATTATGGGTTTCCAAAGTAGGGGTCGGGACCCCCCAGGGGGTCGCGAAACCAGGAGGAGGGGTCGCAAGATAATTTCCAGAAATCAAATAATTGAAAGCATTAGAAATTGCATATTTTACCCATAAATAAAAAATATAAGTTGAATTAAAAATAAAAATCCAGCATGCTGCCCACCCAATTCATTAGATAAGATTAATGTTCAAATGTAAATAATGAGTAAATAACTCTAAAATAATATTATGGTTGTTAGTAGGGTTGGGAATCGAAAATCGATTCCAATTCTGGAATCGGATACTTGTTATAAAATAAAAAATTCGATTCCTCTTATCCATTCCTGTGCGCAATCTGCCAGGACTTTATGGTAACCTAAACATCAGTTTACATAATGGACCGCGGGAAGCGCTCAAAAGGGTGGCTACACTTTGTAAAAACTGAAGACAAAGCTAAGTGTAATTACTGTAATGAACTAATATGTTGCAAGCAAGGTGTCACGACCAACATGACTAAGCATCTGCGGTTGGTTCACCATGTCTAAATAAAAGAATGCACCGTGCTTGATTCATTGCGCATCCCCAATGCCCATCCCCGGCGACAACGCTTATAGCTACTACTGTTTCATCTATTAAACATCAGTTTACATAATGTCTCCACTGCTAATGTCTCCACTGCTAAATCAACATACTACCACAACAAAATTAATAATTGTCCCGATTCTCGCACACTTTTTAAAACATTCTCTTCTCTCCTTTGTCCTCCTCCTCCCCCTCCTACATCAACTCTTACAGCTGATGACTTTGCAACATTTTTCATTAATAAGACAAGAACAATTAGCGACCAATTTTCCACACCACATACTGATACAAATTTCACAACAGCAAATACTCACACTCTCTCCTCTTTCTCTCCACTCATGGAGACTGACGTCTCCAAACTTATTCTTTCCAATCATCCTACTACCTGTCCGCTTGATCCTATCCCCACTCACATTCTCCAAGCCATTTCTACCTCTGTTATACCAGCACTTACTCACATCATAAACACCTCGCTCCACACTGGCACATTTCCTACAGCATTTAAGCAGGCTCGGGTCATACCACTGCTTAAGAAACCCGCTCTAAATCCAGCACTTTTAGAAAACTACAAAACAGTATCCCTTCTCCCATTCATCGCTAAGACACTTGAGCGAGTAGTATTCAACCAACTCTCTATCTTTCTTGCACAGAACCATCTCCTGGACATAAACCAGTCTGGCTTCAAAAGTGGCCACTCAACTGAGACTGCCCTGCTCTCAGTCACTGAAGCCCTAAGATTGGCAAGAGCAGCATCCAAATCCTCAGTACTCATTTTACTGGATCTGTTTGCTGCTTTTGACACAGTCAACCACCAGATTCTCCTGTCCACCCTCATGAAGATGGGCGTCTCAGGAACCGCACTCCAATGGTTCAAGTCTTACCTCTCAGGTAGGTCCTTCAAGGTGGCTTGGAGGAGTGAAGTTTCTGAGTCACAACTTCTTGCTACTGGAGCTCAAGGCTCAGTGCTTGGACCACTGCTCTTCTCCATCTACATGTCATCATTAGGTTCTGTCATTCGGAAGCATGCTTTTTCCTATCACTGCTATGCTGATGACACGCAACTCTACTTCTCCTTCCATCCAGATGACCCCACGGTTCCTGCTCGCATCGCAGCTTGTCTGACCGACATCTCTGGCTGGATGAAAGAACACCATCTTCAGCTCAACCTTGCTAAGACTGAACTGATTGTGATCTCAGCCAACCCCGCGCTTCATCACAACTTCTCTATACAGCTAAATTCATCAACCATAACTTCCTCTAGGACAGCCAGGAATCTTGGAGTTGTGATGGACAACCAGTTAACCTTCACAGACCATATTGCTGCTACAGCTCGATCCTGCAGATTTGCCTTGTACAACATAAGGAAGATCAGATCCTTCCTATCAGAGCAGGCTACACAACTTCTTGTCCAATCTCTTGTCCTCTCCAGACTGGACTATTGTAATGCACTCTTGGCAGGCCTTCCTGCATGCACTTCCAAGCCTTTGCAGATGATTCAGAATGCAGCAGCAAGAGTGGTCTTTAATGAGCCGAAGAAAGCCCATGTCACACCTCTCTTCATCAGACTGCACTGGCTGCCAGTAGCTGCTCGCATCAAATTCAAGGTACTGGTGCTTGCCTATACAAGACAACCACTGGCACTGCACCAGAATACCTAAACTGTCTAATCCAACCTTATGTCCCCTCCAGAAGCTTGCGTTCTGCAAATGAACGACGCCTTGTGGTGCCATCCCAAAGAGGCTCAAAATCACTTTCATGTACCTTTTTGTGGACTGTTCCCAGCTGGTGGAATGACCTACCCATCTCAATTCGATCAGCTGAGTCATTGGCCATCTTCAAAAAACGTCTGAAAACCCATCTTTTTCGGCAGAACCTGACCAGTTGACACTAGCGCTTTCCTACTCTTTTCAGTTTTCTATATTTATAAAAAAAAAAAAACCCTTGCAAGACTTATCGTGTTTATCTAACTGAAATTTGCCACAGCACTTATACACTGTCGCTCTCTTGTTGCTCTGATTGCTTCTATTGTAAGTCGCTTTGGATAAAAGCGTCTGCTAAATGAGTAAATGTAAATGTAATGTATTAAAATAGTTACATTTTGTATGCAATAGTAAATTGATTATAATTCGTTTTGTTTTATTATTACATTAATTTAGAAAAAAACGTTTGGAGCATTTTTTGTTTGTTAAATACAAGTTTTATTTTTTTAAAGGACCAAACAGCAGCCAGCGGAAGACTGTTCATAGTCTGTTTGATCAAATTACCTTCTCAAATCATCACGACTTGTCTAAAATAAAACCTATAGATCTAAAACGGTTAAAGTAGCTATAAAACAATGTTGGTTTAAACATTAAACCTCGATAAATGTGCACTATTACTAGAGGCGTACCTACATGAAGTGGGGGCCCCAGGCAAAATCAATCAGTCATTTTTATTTTATTTTATTTATTTATTTATTTATTTATTTTGGTTAATGTATCTTTGTTACCTAGTAAAATGTAAAAGGAAAATGTGGACAAAACACATCTAACAGTATAAAATGTAGAGACCTGCACTTCCTCGGGAAAATACCAAGGAACCCGATTCAACAGAGTGCGGCTGGGGCAAAACTTGACAGGTGAGTGCGGGTGGGTAGAGACTCGTGTATGTGCGGGATGCAGAAAAATAAAACGATTCGCGGGACTCCCGCAAACTAGAAATATCTAAACATAAAATATCTAAAAATAAATGAATTGTTATTCATCTATTGCACAAAAGCAAGAACAACTAATCTAGCATTTTCAAGCTGATATTAGTCAGTGAATTCTCGTTATTTATTTTATTATTTAGTCAAATTATTTGAATTAAGTGCCAATTCTAAATGGGTATTTATTGGATTATTTTATGTAAGTTACATCAGCAAGTGTTTCAGCGAAGCTCAAGAAAAGAATGTTTTGTTTAGCAATGTATTTGCAGTCTGTGCGTTTCTCTTAATGAATGTAAGCACAATATCAAACGGAGAAAAATATATTTCTAATTTTTAATTAATTAATTGCTCATTGAAACAACAATGATTAATATTTTTTTTTTATTTGTTATATTTGTTTTGGAGTGGAATGTGTGGGCAGACACACATTGGCAGACAATTGATGCCTATGCTTACCTTTAAATCAGGATCTTTGCAACACGATCTCAGAATACACAGAATACACTAGAATCATTCAAATATTTTCTTACTGTTTCCCCCGAAACATTCATTGTAATTACTATTGCCGGTGCTTTGTGGCAAGATGGTGTTGTGTTGCGTCTTTCAGATAGCTATGCGGTGTGGCCGTCTTGCTCATATGCTGTTCTTATCGTTATGTTCTGCTTATAATGACATACAGGCTTATGATTTGATTAAACGGTGGCACAGAAAATAAACATGTTTGATATATTAATGTTTGACTTTTGTTATTGTTGTTTACCACATTGGAATCGAAACCGGGAATCGGAATTGGAATCGGAATCGATAAGCGGAATCGGAATTGGAATCGGAATCGATAAAATTCAAATGATACTCAACCCTAGTTGTTAGACTGTTGTGTTCCTTTGTGTTGTCATTATGCTTGTGCGCCGTTTTGCAAAACGTTTGTATACTTTAGGAAAGTGGGGGTCCCGAGGTACTGGCATAATTATTTTGGGGGTCGTGGGCTGAAAAGTTTGGGAACCTCTGGTTTAGAGCAGTGGTTATAATAACAAAAATACTATAAAGGTTCAGGAGGAGAACAGCCAGGCCCGTCGCCCCCCTGCACATGATAACGAGCGAACTTACTACTGAGAATGAAAAACATTAATTTGTTTTGATCTAGCAATAAATATTACCAAGCAAATCATTTAGATAATAATAATAATTTAAAAAAAAAACATCTCTAATGTGAAGCTAATAACTCGGTGTTTCCATCCACCTGTTTTTAATGCACATGTTGGTATATTGCATAAAAACGCTGACTGGAAACGCCGAGATGTGCATAAATTCTAAAATGTATGGGCTCAACTAGGTTAAATTCTTATCTGGTAAGAAAATGTGCACAAACTACAATGGAAACACCCAATGCGCTTTCTGAAATGCTAGTTTTGGCAATCTAAAATGCTTGAGCAAAGTCTCAACGTGCTTCGTTAACTCCCAAATCTGTTCCCAAACAGCAGACTCCGAAAATAAGCTGACCATGTTTCATCGGCGCGTTGTGAACCTTTTACAGTTCCGAATAATGTCTTATATCTAGGCTATATGACCAAAAATGACATAGTATTTTAAGTTGTTTCCGTCCTTTTCCTATAAGAAAAAAAAATCTAAGCGATCGCGCCGGTGCCCCTTGTGGGAAATATTTGTTTTCGTGCCGAATGAGAGATTTCGGTGCGTTTCAGTTTTTTGTATGTTGTTTAGAACGAATTCCATTATAATGTGTTTTATTTTATAATTTGTCGGATTCTTTGCCATTATAATTTGCGTTTTATTTTATAATTTGTCTGTTTTTTAAATTCGTTTTGGTAAGATTTATATATGTTGTTTATAACGAATGCCATTATAATTTGCGTTTTATTTTATAATTTGTCTGTTTCTTAAATGCATTCGTTTTGGTTAGATTTATATAGGTTACTATGTTGTTTATAACGAATGCCATTATAATTTGTGTTTTATTTTATAATTTGTCTGTTTCTTAAATTATTTTTATATATGTTGTTAATAACGAATGCCATTATAATTTGCGTTTTATTTTATAATTTGTCTGTTTCTTAAATTCGTTTTGGTTAGATTTATACTATATGTTGTTTAGCCTATTACGAATGCCATTATAATTTGTGTTTTATTTAATAATTTGTCTGTTTCTTAAATTCATTTTGTTTAGATTATATATGTTGTTTATTACGAATGCCATTATAATTTGTGTTTTATTTTATACTTTGTCTGTTTCTTAAATTCGTTTTGTTTAGATTATATATGTTGTTTATAACGAATGGCATTATATATTGTGATTTATTTGTATAATTTGTATATATGAATATATACTATAATTTTTATAGCTTCTCATAATTGTGCCCCCTATGAAAACGAAATGAGAACAGCAAATTCTAAAACAGTGGTTCCCCTTCGAGCTTTCACGAGACATCACGGAGATTTCTCCGTTATGGGAACTCTTCCCTTCCAACCTTTTCTGAAGTCATATTGGCTCACGCCAGTCTAGATGACTGGCCAATTGTCGCGAAGTATGCAAATAGCATATGCAAATACTGACGAGCTCGGTAGGCAGTATAAAATGCGGAGCACGCGACAATTCCGTCAGAATCTTCTACTTCACTTGAATTCATTATGGCTACAATCTGCAAGATCTGCGCGGGACCAATAGAACTGCCGGTTCCCCGGTATCCTTCTCTGAGGACTGCTTCCGCCCCCCTTCTGACATCGGGGGGTTTGTGTCCTTCGGCCAGGAGGAGGAGGTTGATTTGATGTCTATCTCGGCCTCCGAGAGGGAGGATTGGGCTGGATCGGAGGCTGATCAGCTGGACAGCGCGGGAACCCCAAACCTCCAGGAGGAGCTCATGAGGGTCCTGTCAAAGGCTGTTCAGGAGTTGGAGCTTACCTGGAGTCCTCCAGAGGAGCCTGCCAGGAGTAAACTCGACTCCTGGTATTTCAGATCAACTCGAGGGCGTCGGTCCCCTTTTTCCCCGACGTGCATGAACAGCTGGTAAAGACGTGGTCTGCACCCCATTCGGCGCGCATCCACTCTGCCACACAAGCCATCTTCTCCCACGTGGAAGGGGCGGAGGCCCACGGCTACGTGCACTCTCCCCCCGTCGAGGAGACCGTCGCTGCGCACCTGTGTCCTGCAGCGGCCAAGACCCTGGGCTCGGACATTAGCCTCCCATCAAAGCCGTGTAGGACCACCGCTCACCTTGCTAATAAAGCATATGCATCTGATGGTGAGGCGGCTTCTGCGCTGCATGCCATGGCAGTGCTGCAAGTCTTCCAGGCGAAGTTCCTGCAGACGGCGGAGGGCGGGGCCCTCTCTGCGGAGGCCGTTAAAGATCTGCGCGCGGCGACGGACTTCGCGTTGATGGCGACTAAACGAACAGCCCAGGCCGTGGGCAAGGCTATGGGTTTTATGGTCGTCCTTCAGAGGCACCTATGGTTAAACCTAGCTGACCTCAAGGATGCTGACCGTGGAGTCCATTATTGAGCGCTTCGCGGAGGCCCAAAAGCACGCCAAAGCTATGAGCCACGTGATGCCGAGGCGCGCTTTCCAGCAGCAGACGGCGGGATCCAGATCCTCTTCGGCGCATGGTCCTTCTTATCGGAGGGACAACCCCCGGCCAGCGACCGTGGCGGTGACTGCTACTGCCCCTCGCCAGGAGCCGGATGTCAGGAGGAAAGCATGGGGTCCCGGGAGGAAGCGCCATGGCCAGCGGAGGAGCCCGCGACGCGACTCTCGCCCAAAGTTTGTGTGGATGTTCATTCAATAAAAATTCATACATTTTCACAAAAAGAGCTCTTTCCTCCCCACTCAGTCGATGCGGCGCCGCTCACCCCGCCTCAGAGCGGTGCAGAGCCGCCGCATACACAGGTTATTGCGCGGCACGCGCCGGCGCATCTGATGACCGAGCCACTAAAGCCGCTGTGTCAGTTTCTGAACGCGTGGGAAAATACTCCGGGAATCTCGCGCTGGTTACTCGGTTACTCGCACTTTTTCAAAATGCATGGATGCAGCACTCTCCCCCCTCAGAGCGAGTGGGATGCGCGTTCTCAACTATCTGGACGATTGGCTGATATTAGCTCAGTCCCGTGTCACGTTAGTCAAACATATAGACATTCTACTTCGTCATCTGGAGTCCCTAGGGCTGTGTGTGAACATGCAGAAGAGCATTCTTGCCCCGAGTGAGTCTATAACATATCTGGGGGTATGCTTCGACTCGGTGGAGATGCGAGCCCGCCTCTCTCGGGAGCGCTCGGCGGCCATTTTGTCTTCCCTGCGCCATTTCAGACTGGGCAGGTCTGTTCGCTTGAAGGAATTTCAAAGGCTGCTGGGACTCATGGCGTCCGTTTCAGCGGTGTGTCATCTGGGTTTACTGCACATGCGCCCGCTGCAGTTATGGCTAAAATCTCGAGCCCCGTGGACGGCGTGGACTTCGGGCAGCTTGCGCATCCTGGTCTCCCAGGGATGCATCGAAGCTCTGAGGCCGTGGCGCAACCCAGATTTCCTCAGCCGGGGGGTTCCCTTGGGCTTGATAACGTCACGTGTCGTGGTCACGACGGACGCATCGACTCGCGGCTGGGGAGCGGTGTGCGAGGGCTTGCCGGCTTCGGGGCTGTGGTCAGAACCTCAGAACCGATGGCACATAAACCGCTTGGAGTTAGAAGCGGTGTTCTTAGCACTAAGAGTGTTTCAGCAGCAACTGGAACAGTGACATGTACTGATTCGCACCGACAACATGTCTGTGGTCTCATACATAAATCACCAAGGGGGCCTGTGCTCCAGGGCTCTGTGCGAACAGGCAGCGATTCTCCTGCTATGGGCGGACTGTCACTTTCTCTCCATCAGAGCAGCGCACATCCCCGGTCTCCTAAACCGCGGTGTGGACATGCTTTCGAGGAAGGGGATTCCCCAAGGAGAGTGGAGGCTGCATCCCGATACGGTTCGGATGATTTGGAGCCGCTACGGGAGAGCGGAGGTGGATCTGTTCGCTACGAGCGAGAATGCGCACTGCCCACTGTTCTTCTCCCTGTCCCATTCCCCACTGGAGGGGGACGCGCTGACATCGCGCTGGCCAGCAACCAGGCTGTATGCATTTCCTCCGATCAAGATTTTGCCGCTGGTGTTATGCAAGATCAGGGAGGAGGGGGCTTCGGTGATACTCGTCGCCCCAAACTGGCCGAACCAGCCTTGGTTCCCGGACCTGACGGAGCTGCTGGTGGCACCGCCCTGGCCAATCCCCTTCAGGAAGGATCTGCTATCTCAGGCGAACGGCTCGGTGTGGCACCCGAACCCAGAATTATGGAGCCTGCATGCATGGCTGCTTCGGGGGTATCAGAGGAACTGAGCGCCCTGAATTCTCGTGTTCGTGACACGTTATCGGAGTTGCGGGCGCCCTCCACGAGGCGTTTGTATGCTCTAAAATGGGGAGTGTTCGTGAAATGGTGCCGCGATGTTCATATCGACCCGGCTGCATGCTCTGTGTCGGATGTTCTGAGTTTTCTACAATTCAGAATGGATAAGGGATCTCAACCATCAACACTGAAGGTGTATGTGGCCGCTATTGCTTCATTTCTTTCCCCGCAGGACGGGCAAACGATCGGCAGGCACGCGCTGGTGGTGAGTTTTCTTAAGGGGGCTAGGAGATTACATCCCCGGCGCCCTCCCTCCGTTCCGCCTTGGGACCTAGAGGTGGTGCTGAAGGCCCTTTCTCAGCCACCATTCGAGCCTTTAGCATCCGTTGGTATGAGGGAGGCCAGTCATCTAGACTGGCGTGAGCCAATATGACTTCCGAAAAGGTTGGAAGGGATGAGTTCCCATAACGGAGAAATCTCCATGATGTCTCGTTCCCGCTCTCAGGGAACCGAGGTTACGATAGTAACCGGAGACGATTTCTCCGTTGAAGTCATATTGGCTCACGCCAGTCTAGATGACTGGCCAATTGTCGCAAAGTATGCAAATAGCATATGCAAATACTGACGAGCTCGAGAGGCAGTATAAAATGCGGAGCACGCGACAATTCCGTCAGAATCTTCTAGTTTACTTAAATTCATTATGGCTACAATCTGCAAGATCTGTGCGGGACCAATAGAACCGCCGGACCAACACGACGCCTGCCTGGGCTTGGTCCATGCCGAGGCGGCACTGGATGATTCCAGTTGCGGGCATTGCGCGGACCTGCCGGCCCGGGTGCTCCGAGCCCGCCGTGATGTGGCTCGCGGTCTCTTTTGGGGAGAGGCTCTCCCGATGGCGAGAGCATCGCCTTGCCACCTCGCCGGCCTCAGCGGTCACCCCGTTCCCCGGTATCCTTCTCTGAGGACTGCTTCCGCCCCCCTTCTGACATCGGGGGGTTTGTGTCCTTCGGCCAGGAGGAGGAGGTTGATTTGATGTCCATCTTGGCCTCCGAGAGGGAGGATTGGGCTGGATCGGAGGCTGATCAGCTGGACAGCGCGGGAACCCCAGACCTCCAGGAGGAGCTCATGAGGGTCCTGTCAAAGGCTGTTCAGGAGTTGGAGCTTACCTGGAGTCCTCCAGAGGAGCCTGCCAGGAGTAAACTCGACTCCTGGTATTTCAGATCAACTCGGAAAGCTGACTCGAGGGCGTCGGTCCCCTTTTTCCCCGACGTGCATGAACAGTTGGTAAAAACGTGGTCTGCACCAGCGCGTAGGAGATTTACACGCGTTTTCTGTGGACAGCGACTGTATTCGTTTCGGTCCCAGTGACTGCAGCGTCACTCTCCGGCCGAGACCGGGCTATGTACCTAAATCACTTTCTACCCCCTTCAGAGCGCAGACTGTTTCGCTGCCTGCACTGTATTCTGAGTCATCAACTTCACGTGATGCGGACACTCAGGCCTTGGTGTGCCCTGTTAGGGCTTTGAGGGTTTACGTTGACCGTTCTGCCAGCTTTCGGCAATCCGACCAGCTTTTTGTGTGCTACAGTGGTTGTGCAAAAGGCTGGGCCGTGTCAAAACAAAGACTTTCCCACTGGATTGTGGACGCTATCGCGACTGCCTATACGAACCAAGGTTTGGAATGCCCCTTGCACATTACAGCCCACAGCACAAGGGCCATCGCCTCTTTGTGGGCATGGTCGAGAGGTATGTCTATTCAGGACATTTGCTTTGCAGCTGGTTGGTCTTCTCAGAATACCTTCGCCAGGTTCTACAGGCTGGATGTTCAATCCTTAGCCTCCCATGTGCTGTCGGTGAGTGTATGATTCACGTTTTAACCTCTGTTCTGGTATTGTTGCCTTCACAGTAATTACTCTGTGTAACCCTGTACTCAGTGCAGTTCTTGCTATTCAATATATATTGAGTTAGTGTACGTCACTATTATGTTGTGGTTATGCTACTACTCTCACAGTAGCTATTCTCGGTCTGCTCGCTTACTGTGTTGTTGTGACTTCTGCCCTGTTTCAGCGCAGCACACGTTATCACTGACCAGATATGCAAATTTAGTATACCTGAGCTTAGACGCTCATTGGTTTGTCTTCACCTATGAGCTGCGAGCCCGCCTAGCAAGCATTGCTATTGGTTATAGGGATGTGTATATTTTCGCTGAGTGAATGCTTGTGCAGGCTGCTAGTAGCTTCTCACGGCGGGATTGAATATCGTTCCCATAACGGAGAAATCTCTGTGATGTCTCGTGAAAGCTCGAAGGGGAACGTCTCCGGTTACTATTGTAACCTCGGTTCCCTGAGAGTGGGAACGAGACATCACGGAAGTCGCCGTGTTCGCTACTCATCCAGCTTCGGCGTTCAGTTTTCAGATTCTGTCGCGTGCTCCGCATTTTATACTGCCTCTCGAGCTCGTCAGTATTTGCATATGCTATTTGCATACTTCGCGACAATTGGCCAGTCATCTAGACTGGCGTGAGCCAATATGACTTCAGAAAAGTTTGGAAGGGAAGAGTTCCCATAACGGTCAAATCTCCGTGATGTCTCGTTCCCGCTCTCAGGGAACCGAGGTTACGATAGTAACCGGAGACGTTCTCTGCTGATGGAGCTAAACTCTGCAAGTGAAGTGGACCTTAAAGACAAAAGATGACAACACCTGGTTTACAATTTATTCTACTGTCTTATAATGGCTCATCTTTTTGATAAGAGGTTTCCATGTTACTATTCCGTTGTTGTAACTAAATATTTTCAAAAAAATAAAATAATAATAAATAAGAAGGAAAAAAGTCTTGTCTATAGCGTCCAATATTAATCCAGTCAATACGAACAAAACTTTTAATTGCTTCTAAAAAAGGCATAGTTATATAATTACATAGGCGTCATATAAGGTGACGTACATTGAGACGACGTATGTATCAGGCGTCATATAAGGCGACCTACATTGAGACGACGTATGTATCAGGCGTCATATAAGGCGACCTACATTGAGACGACCTATGTAACAAGTGTCATATAAGGCGACGTACATTGAGACGACCTATGTATCAGGCGGCGACACACCTTTCAGACGTCATAATTTTTACTACATTTCTCAGGTACGCCGCCGTCACGTCGCCGCATGTGTTAGTTTCAGCGGTGACGTCGCCGCTCGGGCATCAATGTCTTTGCAAGAATTAAATCTCATGTAAATGTTTAAACTGTCTTGGTCATTTATTGGTGAGACTACAAAGTTTTATTTCAGAACTAAATTTCAGCACTAATTAGAAGTGACGACGCATATATTCGGTTATATCATTGTCCGTGTCTATTTGGTGCAGCCGTGCATTGTCGCACTCCATGTAAAAAACAGTTTTTGGCGATGTGCTGGAGAAATCGACTGACAGCTCTGATCCACCGATTTGCGAAAGAGGAGCACTCGATCCCTGGATGCGTTTTTGCATTACTTTCTGGATATATGGATCATAAACAGCACTTCTGTCATCTCGCAATGATGGTTCACTCACATTTTCTCCGCTCGTTATCATCTTCCCTTACGAAAATTAGCATGGTTTTATTATAGTAAAAGCAGGTTTGTTTTATTACTATTTGCATAACCACACAAATCAGATTTTGTAATAAAACCATGGAATAACTGCAATAACTGCCGTTTTGGTTTGATTCGTAGTTAATTTTAGTAAGGGCTAATGTCTGTAATACCCAGTCAACACGTGAGGTCATGCGATGATCACAGTGACATCAAACGATCCTCATACTGTGATCCTCACAGTCTGAGTAAGGAATGAGCTTATTGTGAGGTCAAAAGATCCTCATACTGTGATCCTCACAGTACGAGTAATTCATGAGCACATTGTGAGGTCAAAAGATCAAACATCACTCTTGTGATTTACAGTTGATTTAGGGACTGTTTACTGTGGAATTTCTACACTTGAGAAATGGTGAGTGGTTTCTTTAATTGCTATTCTCATGCGCGGATATTATATAATAATGTCAATATGCAATGTGGCCTGGCTCCATGTTAGCAAATTAGCCAGGTACACACTACACCAGAGGTCTTCAATCCTGCTCCTGCGGACCCACTCTCTTAGACTACGTTCAGACTGCGAGCCTTAATGCTCAATTCCGATTTTCTGCTTGGATCTGATTTTGTGTTTGCCTGTTCACATTGTTTTTACAAATGTGGCCCATGAACTGAAACGCATGCGCACAATGACAGTAATGTAAGACGTCACGCGTTTCGCGCTGCCGTAAAAAGTAAACATGAAAGCCACCGAAGTCGGTGTGTACCAGTGTTGCCAAATCCGCGGCTTTACCAGTGTTGCTGCGGGTCGACGCAACCCCAATAACGTAATATTTAGCCCACATAATGCTAATTTTACCAGGGGAACCCCGTCAAGAAAGCTTGTGTTTCCCCCTGAACACAAATTTTAATAGGAAATCCCCTTCAAAACACGATTGGGTTACTTTTGGGCTCGTTTTGAGTAGCAAATGGGCGGGTTTTGTTGTTAAAACCTGGCAACTCTGCTGTGTATGCGCTGAAAGTCACATGAATTCCGATTTGACTGTTCAGACTGAGGTCGCATTACGAAACATCCGACCTGTATCGGATTTAGAAGCACATATTGAAGTGGCTCATATCTGATTGTGAAAGATCAGATTCCATGCGGTTTGTGCTGTTCACACTGTCATGCAAAAAACACGCATGGGTCACATTTAATTAAAAAATCTGATTTTTTTTTGGCAGTGTGAACGTAGTCTTAGGAAGTTTATTTCCAACCTGCTTCAGCACACCTGACTGCCATTTACAGACAGTCTTGAGGAGCTTGATTGGCCATTTCAGGTGTGTTTGATTAAGGTTGTAGCTAAACTCTTCAGGATAGTGCGTTCCCAGGAACAGGGTTGAAGACCTCTGCACTACACAACTTGTCTTATTATGAATGTAATTTGATACTTACAACCTATGATTACACCTAAATATGTCAGAGCCATGTGCATTCAGTTGTTGTTTACAGTCAGCATTTAAAATGATAAGTGTGTTCAGTTTAGTCTTAGAATGTTTCAGCTAGTCATTAAGTTTGTCCCTGGCTTTAGGATGTAGTCAGTAATTGTTATACTTCCCACATCAGATCATTGCAGACTACATTACTTATATTACTTATTATACATATTTCAGTTACTATACATGTTTTGTGCGTGTTTTGTGGAAGCATAAATGTATTGTTTTTTATCATAATTTTTAACTAATAGTTATATTAACCTGTTTGCAATGTAACTGATTGCAATGACAAATTGTTCTCTGTGTTTCAGAATGTGTCAAGACTTTCCACGGGGACAAAGAAATAGAAGTTCACCAAAAACCAAAGTCCAGTCACCAAAACATCACCAGAAGCAGAATGTATATGTCAAATTGCAATTTTTCTGCCAAATGTCAACACCAAACTAAAAATAAATAAAATGTAAAAAAAAATAAACAAGGAAACTGAATTGTAGAAATACTTTGAAAGAAAATTAAAGATGGAATTCTACATGTTTGTGATATTACTGATCAATTTTAGAAAACTTTTACATCACTGTTAACTCACAACAGAATGAGTTTAACACAATGATATGACAGAGGTCTCACATGTTGAGCTTACAATATAAACATGCAGTGAGTGCACTGTGACCTCACATTGTGACCACATCATGAGTATTCTGGGAGCTCACAGTTTGAGCACACAGTAAGTGTGCTGTGACCGTATTTTGAGAACACAGTGAGTGTACTGTGAGCTCACAGTGGCCATAGTATAAGCTCACAGTGAGTGTGCAGTGACCTCACACTGACCACAGCATGAGCACACAGTGAGTGTGCAGTGACCTCACACTGACCACAGCATGAGCACACAGTGAGTGTGCAGTGACCTCACACTGACCACAGTATGAGCACACAGTGAGTGTGCAGTGACCTCACACAGACCACAGTATGAGCACACAGTGAGTGTGCAGTGACCTCACATCATGAACATAGTATAAGCTCACAGTGAGTGTGCAGTGACCTCACATAGTGAACATAGTATGAGTACACAGTGAGTGTGCTGTGTGGTTACACTTTTAGCTCACTGTGACCCACACATTGTGACCACATCATGAGTATTACGTGAGCTCATGGTGACATCATTGTGAGATCAAATTGTTGACTGGGATTTTTTGTCATATAGATATAAGACATTATTCGGAACTATAAACGTTTCAGAGCGCGCAGATAAAATGCGGTCATGTGAGCTTATTTTCGATTTGCTGTTTGGCAAAAGATTTGGGAGTTAATTATAACAAAGCACTTCGAGACTTTGCTCAAGCATTTTAGATTGACAAAACTAGCATTACAGATGCTGTGCAAAGACATCGCACATCTTGGCGTTTCCAACCAGCGTTTTTATGCAATAGGCTATACCAAAATGTGCATTAAAAACAGGTGGATGGAAGCACCGAGTTATTAGCTTCTTATTAGAGATGGTGGGGATTTTAGGTAATGATTTGCTTGGTAATATGTATTGCTAGATCGTTCTCAGTAGTACGTTCGTGATCATGTGTAGACGGGCCTGCCTGTCTATAAGACTTTGCTCTCCATGCTCTGGTGATGCTTCGAGCAAACTATCAAGTTGTGCATTAATGTGATCCCTTATCCCTGATATAGGCGTCTTCTAAAATGACTACTTGCTGTAGACATTGTTCTCTAAAAAATGGGATATATATTAAAGTATAAATCATCCTCTAACATCCATCATCTTTATGCACGCTCTTGAAGACTGGATGCTCCGACTCGCCGTAGGCTGCACGAAAGCCAGACGGCGCTTATTTAACGGCGTTAAGAAATCGCCGTGTTATTATTAAAAATCAATAAAAAGCACTTGATAAATGACCCTCCTGGCTTTCCATATTGGCTTTCCATAAAATAAAGCTCGTTCCCTCAACATATAGCATCTCGTGGCCACGAGAAAAGGATGTCGTTCCCTCAACATAGCATCTCGTGGCCCTATGGTGGCCCAGTAGTGCCAAACTCAACAACATTAAAAAAGCAAACATGAGCTCACAACACAACAACATTAAGCTCACAACAAAACGACATTAAAAAAAGCAAACATAAACTCACAACACAGCGACATTAAAAAAAAGCAAACATAAACTCACAACACAACAACATTAAAAAAGCAAACATGAGCTCACAACACAACAACATTAAGCTCACAACAAAACGACATTAAAAAAAGCAAACATAAACTCACAACACAGCGACATTAAAAAAAAGCAAACATAAACTCACAACACAACAACATTAAAAAAGCAAACATAAACTCACAACACAACGACATTAACAAAAGCAAACATTAGCTCACAACACAACGACATTAAGCTGACAACACAATGGAAATGCTCCCGACCACTAGGGGGCAGTTGGTCTGCAGAAACTGTGCGTATGTCACTAGTATTTGCGGTCGCTGCCGGGCGGTCTGAATCTATGGTCTGAACTGCTGTGATAGTTTTAATTCCGTATTTTTTATTTGTATTATTTGTTTATTATTGAACATTAACAATTTACACACTCAAGTGGGGAATACAAATATGCATATGAAAAACATACACTTCCCAATAATTTTATTTCCAAGTACACATAAATATCCATGTATATAAATCTACACATAATAAACAACAAACAAAAAAAAATATTTGTAAAACATTTTTGGAGGTTGCAAGGTAAATAAATAAATAAATAAAACATAATTACCATTCTTAAAAGGAAAGAGACTCATAGTTTCATACAAATACCAAGGGGTTCATCATCTTGGAATAAGTGTTTTAAAGATTCTATGTATTTTTTACATAAATTTTTATAGCAGGTTTACAGTTATTCCGCTTACTCCAAATGATGTTTACCATCAATGACATCTTTATCGAAAAACCATCCACCTGAAACAAATTAAATGACGGAATATCTGTACTAATATCAATATTTAGCCCTTCCAAAATGTGACAAGAAAAAAGATCTACCTCAAAACACAATCTTCTCTGTAAAATTGCAGCAGCCAGATGGTTAATTATTCTAAACAATCCTTCATTTTAGGTAGAATAGGCCACTTAAGATAGCCTAATTACAAAATGTATTTTTTAAGGTGTATTAAGTCTGAAAATAACTTAGTTTTTAATACATTCCCTACTTTGTTCTTACACTTTTTGCCTGAAGAAGTGGGTATCCCCGACGTGACTCTCTGCAATTTCTGCAATTTCTCTCAAACATATTTCAAAGCAAGCCGACGGCACGGTCCTGACCGCAGCATAACTGTCTTTACTGGGTGTTTTTAGTGAATATTTGCATTTATTCACATATGACTTGATGTGGTGGACAGTCATGATTTTGGCTAATGCAGGACACTACTGAATGATGCGCAGGGTAGGCCTATTAGAAGTGGGTATATGCAGCCGCCTGATAAAGTGGATATACCTGCATATGCCCTCCACTACACCACTGATTTAAATATGTGAGGGTGTTTTGCATTAATTGTTTTAAATAAGGAGGGATAATTGTATTAAATTCTCTAAAGGAACAATTTATCTCAAATTTCTCAATGTATGATTCATGAATGAATTATGTTGAATAAATTGACCAGCTTCATCTAACAAATCTACAACATATAGAACCTTTTTTTCATACCACTCTTAGTTTTAATCAGAGCCAAGCAGCTTAAAAACTATCAAAGTAGCCCGGCGGCGCCGCAAATACTCGTGACATGCGCACAGTTGACCGTTTCTGCAGACCAACTTCCCCCTAGTGGTCGGGAGCATTTCCGTTGTGTTGTGAGCTAATTTGCTTTTTTTAATGTCGTTGTGTTGTGAGCTAATGTTTGCTTTTTTAATGTCGTTGTGTTGTGAGCTTATGTATGCTTTTTTAATGTCGTTGTGTTGTGAGCTTGCTTTTTTAATGCCGTTGTGTTTGGCACTACTGGGCCACCGTATAAAATAGTCTTCTAAGCATTTACTGCCTAATGGTTTGTCAGGTGATGTACCTTTGGATAATATAATAAAAAAGCTAATGATCATCAGTGTAATGTCAATGTTTTTTTTTTCTTTGCATTAAAACACCATAGCCTAATTTAACACTGGGTGTATTACAACTTAGAAATTATATTCGTACAGACTAAGAAGTAAAGAACTGTGAACTGCCAAAAGTGATAATGTATAGCTAAGATTTGTCAAGACCAACCTTACGAAAGTATGACTTACAGGACGTATACTTAACTAAGAACGTTTCGGGAAACATAGTGTACTGTTTAAGGTATAACTTAAGAACGACGTAGCGTTTAGAAGGTTTTGGGAAATGAAGCACAGATTTGACTATGAACCTGAATGTGAAATTATGAACTAAAAATACATTTCTTTCATTTTAATGTTTTTCATGAGGAGAAAAAAGGGACATTATTTAATGAATATAGGAACAAAATCAAACATTACATTTTATGTGTGTCACCATCCCGGTCTCTGTGGCTCCCTCCAACCATCGCCAGCGGCAGCCCTCACCTGAATACTAACCGAACTGCATTACCCATCATCCCGTACCTGGGGCCGCTCTTCCGGTTCCGCTTGGACTCTCTTCCGGTTCATTTCCGCCGCCGCCATTTCGCCGCGTTCTCCCGTATAAATAGTCGGACATTTCGCCTTGTCCTTCGCGAAGTTTTGATTTGCCGTGGCTATCATCTCTGAGCGTTTTTCCCTGTGTTTGCCTTCTTGTTGTCGACTGGATTGTTTAACCTGTGTGATCGTTTGCCGCCCGCCTACCGACCTCCCGCTTTGTTTACTGGATTTCCTCTCTGTCTGCTGCCCGCCCCGAACTCTGCCTGGACTACGTTATTCTCTCGAATACTCTACGATACATCTGGTAATCCCTGTCGACCCTTGCTTGTTTGTTTGTGATATTAATAAAAAGGTGCAAATGGATCAAACGCCTCCTGAGTCTACATTACAGAAAACTTCGCCAGATACTGATCCAGCATCTATCTACCGTCTGTCTACGGAGTTATCTGCGCAAGCCTCCATGCTAGTTTCGCATCAACAACAGCTCACCCACTTGACATCGCTCACCGGAGAGATCTATAAATCCCTGCAGGCGTTACAAGCACAAGCATCAGCCACCCCGATCGCCGCGGCCTCTCCACCGATCGCTAGCGCTTCCGCTGAAGCTGTTCACTCTCCACCAGCCTTCCAGCCTCCTACCAACCCCCGTTTGGCGTTCCCTGAGAAATTTGACGGCACCCCAGGCAAGTGTAAAGGTTTTCTATTGCAATGTTCACTCTTCATAGAACAACAACCTGCACTGTACCCCACAGACAATAGCCGGATCGCTTTCATTTGTTCATTACTCTCTGGGCGAGCGCTGGAATGGGCCACCGCCGTGTGGGATTACCAACGTCCTGTTTTCCCTACGTTCGCTGCCTTTGTTTCTCGTTTCAAGGAGGTTTTCCAGCAGTCTGCTGATGGGAAGGAGGCCGGTGAACAGCTTATGGGGCTAAAGCAAGGCCGAGGCACTGCAGCAGACTACGCTTTGACGTTTCGCACCCTGGCAGCCCAGAGTGACTGGAATGAGGGTCCCTTGAAGCTGCACTATCGCAAGGGCCTCAGCATGGAACTCCAGGCAGAACTCGCATGTCGAGATGAGGGGCTTACCCTGGAGCAATACATCGACCTCTCCATCCGAGTGGATAATCTCATGCGCTCCAGAAAGCCCTTCCGCCACACTACCACTTACCCCACTGCCCAAGCCGCTGCGTCGTCTGAAGTCGAGGTAGAACCCATGCAGGTGGGCTTCACACGCCTCACTGTGGAGGAGAGAGAACGACGGATGAGAAACAATCTGTGTCTGTACTGCGGCCAGCCCGGCCACATACGGGCGAACTGTCCATCACGTCCTCCACGAAGAACGTCTTCGGTGAGTTCTGTTCAACGTACTTCCACTACTTTTGAAATACCAGTTACACTCACTTTTGAAGATAAATCAGTTACCACCTCCGCTCTCATAGACTCTGGGGCGGCTGGAAACTTCATTGACGCTGAATTTGTTAAAACTCACCATGTTCCTCTGATCTCTTGTGCATCCCATGTGGCAGTGGCAGCCTTAGACGGCCGACCCCTGGGCTCGGGTCTCATCAACCACACCACCACAGACATCACTCTCAGCATTAACTCCACTCATCAAGAACACATCCGTTTCTTCATCATCACCACCCCACGAAACCCCATAATCCTGGGCTTCCCTTGGCTCGACCTCCACAGTCCTTCGATTTCCTGGGTCCAACGACGCATTACCCAATGGTCAACCCACTGTGAAGAACATTGTCTCCATCCTGAGAATCTCACTCCAGATCTGTCACCCACACCCGAGTCATCAGCCAGGGCGGAGCTACCCAGCCACTACCAAGATCTCCGACTCGCTTTCTCCAAGCTCAAAGCCACCCAACTGCCACCTCACAGGGCCGGTGACTGCGCCATCGATCTAGTTCCTGGATCTCAACCACCCAAGGGGCGCATCTTCCCTCTCTCTCAGCCTGAATCTCAAGCCATGAAGGACTATATCCAGGAGGAACTAGCTAAAGGGTTCATCCGACCTTCAACCTCACCCGCTTCAGCAGGCTTCTTCTTCGTTAAAAAGAAAGATGGCAGCCTGCGCCCCTGTATAGACTATCGTGGCCTGAACGAGATCACCATCAAATACAGGTACCCATTACCCTTAGTCCCCTCAGCCCTGGAATTGCTTCGTTCTGCCCGCTATTTCACCAAACTAGATCTGCGCAGCGCCTACAACCTCATCAGAATTCGAGAGGGAGATGAGTGGAAGACGGCCTTCTCAACCACTAATGGACACTATGAATACCTTGTAATGCCCTTTGGCCTAGCCAATAGTCCTTCCTGTTTCCAGGCCTTTATAAACGACGTTTTCAGGGACATGCTGAATCGGTGGGTCATCGTTTACATCGACGACATTCTGATATTCTCTAACAACCTGCAAGATCATATCAAGCACGTCAGGGCTGTTCTTAAGAGACTCATTGAGCATCAACTCTACGCCAAAAGGGAAAAATGTGAGTTCCATCAATCTAAGATCTCCTTCTTGGGCTACGTTATCAGCGCAGACGGAATTGCCATGGACGACACAAAGTTAAATGCTGTCTTGAACTGGCCCAGACCCACCACCCTGAAGGAATTACAGAGATTTCTCGGCTTCGCCAACTTTTACCGCCGTTTCATACGCTCATTCAGTTCTGTGGCCGCCCCCTTGACCGCCATGATCAAGAAAGGTTGTCATCGCCTCCCATGGTCGCCCCTAGCCCTCCAGGCCTTCCAGGACCTCAAGAATCGCTTCACCTCCGCGCCCATTCTGCATCACCCCGACCCCGAGAAAGAGTTCATCCTGGAGGTGGACGCCTCCAGCTCCGGAATCGGTGCGGTTTTGTCTCAGCGGCATGGTGACCCTCCAAAGATGTTCCCATGCGCCTTCTTCTCCCACAAGCTCAGCGCAGCCGAACAGAACTACGATGTGGGTAACCAGGAGCTACTCGCCATCAAGTCAGCCCTGGAGGAATGGAGACATTGGTTGGAGGGTGCCAAATTCCCCTTTACTGTGCTCACCGATCACCGCAATCTTGAATACCTCCAGTCTGCCAAACGCCTAAACCACCGTCAGGCCAGGTGGGCCCTGTTCTTCACCCGGTTTGATTTCATGGTGACTTACCGCCCTGGCTCACTCAACACTAAGGCCGACGCTCTGTCCCGACTCAGTGAATCCCAGCCCAATTCAATCACCCCTGAAACCATCTTGCCCAGTTCAGTCTTTGTTGGACCCATCCTTTGGGACTTAATGACCGAGATAACAGAGGCTCAGCACCAGGACCCAGGACCACCCGACTGTCCCCCTAACCGCACCTACGTACCACAGCCACTTCGTCATCGCGTCCTCCTTCAGGTTCACTCCACGCCTAGCTCTGGTCACCCCGGCATCACCGCTACCACCCAGCTTCTCACTAACCGTTTCTGGTGGCCCACTCTACAGGCTGACACCATACGTTTCGTTAAGGAATGCCCCATCTGCAACATCTCCAAGTCTCCCCGACACTCTCCGGCCGGCCTGCTTCAACCCTTGCCAGTCCCACAACGCCCATGGTCCCATATAGCAATCGACTTCCTCACAGACTTACCTCCCTCACAAGGCCACACTACCATCCTCACGGTCATCGACCGATTCTCCAAGGGTTGCAGACTCATACCTCTACCCAAGCTGCCTACCGCCCTGGAAACCGCCGAGGCCCTATGTAACTCGGTCTTTCGATTCTACGGCCTCCCCGAAGACATTGTGTCCGACCGTGGTCCCCAGTTCACATCCCGACTCTGGGCCAACTTCTGCCGCCTGCTAGGAATAAACGTCAGTCTCACTTCAGGCTACCACCCGCAAGCCAACGGCCAGGCGGAGAGGCTAAACCAGGAACTCACCAGATTTCTTCGCTCATACTGCCACAACAATCAGACTGACTGGAGCCGGTTCCTCATGTGGGCAGAATATGCTCAGAACTCTATCACCAAACCTGCTACTAACCTCACCCCGTTCCAATGCATCCTGGGTTTCCAACCCCCCCTCTTCCCCTGGTCAGGCGAGCCGTCGGACCTACCCGCAGTCACATCCTGGTTTCAGCGGAGCGAGGAGACCTGGAACTCAGCTCACATCCATCTCCAGCGTGCCGTCCGACGTTTCCAAGCTCAGGCCAACCGTCATCGTACTCAAAACCCCCCTTACACCCCGGGACAGTGGGTCTGGCTCTCCACTAAGGACCTCCGTCTCCGCCAGCCCTGTCGAAAGCTAAACCCCAGGTACGTGGGTCCATTCAAAATCATCAGACAAATTACACCTGTTTCTTTCAGACTCGATTTACCTGCTCATTACCGTATCTCACCCACCTTTCATGTTTCCCTGCTTAAGCCCGCTGGTGATCCGGGAGGAGTGGAGAACCTAGACGAAACCGGCTCCCAAAGACCCCCCCCCATCATCATAGAGGGCGAGGAGGCTTACCGAGTGAACGAAATCCTGGACTCTTGACGCCGGCGGGGTCACCTTCAATATCTCGTGGACTGGGAGGGCTTCGGCCCCGAGGAAAGATCCTGGGTCCCCTCTAAGGACATTCTTGACCCCTCACTCACCCAGGAGTTCCACCAATGCAACCCAGATCGTCCAGCCCCCAGACCCCGGGGCAGACCCCGCCGCCCAGGTCCCACTCGCGCCAGGAGTCGCTCGCGGGGGGGGGCTCTGTCACCATCCCGGTCTCTGTGGCTCCCTCCAACCATCGCCAGCGGCAGCCCTCACCTGAATACTAACCGAACTGCATTACCCATCATCCCGTACCTGGGGCCGCTCTTCCGGTTCCGCTTGGACTCTCTTCCGGTTCATTTCCGCCGCCGCCATTTCGCCGCGTTCTCCCCTATAAATAGTCGGACATTTCGCCTTGTCCTTCGCGAAGTTTTGATTTGCCGTGGCTATCATCTCTGAGCGTTTTTCCCTGTGTTTGCCTTCTTGTTGTCGACTGGATTGTTTAACCTGTGTGATCGTTTGCCGCCCGCCTACCGACCTCCCGCTTTGTTTACTGGATTTCCTCTCTGTCTGCTGCCCGCCCCGAACTCTGCCTGGACTACGTTATTCTCTCGGATACTCTACGATACATCTGGTAATCCCTGTCGACCCTTGCTTGTTTGTTTGTGATATTAATAAAAAGGTGCAAATGGATCAAACGCCTCCTGAGTCTACATTACAGAGTGAAATACTTAAATACAAAATGATTTTCTATTTAAAGTCTGAGTACATTGTTCAGAATATAAACCAGATATAAATCCAATATATAAATTTAAGTCTCATTTAGTTATAAACCTTGATTTTTATAAACACTAAATCTATAGATATGAAAACCGATACTAATGTGTTTTTGCAGGCTGTTAAACTTTAGATCTTCTTCACAACTTCAAATTCAAAATTAAAATAAATAATAGTGTTGTTTTAAAAATTAACATCCATGCTTTACATAAAATTATTTTTGGTTTGGTTAAGTTGAATATTAAGTTGATATAACTAATTGCAGCATTATTTTAAAATGTTTATGTAGTATTGTAAAAAGTTTATAAATGACTTTTTTTGATTAAACATCACGAGACAGAAATGTGTTTTATTCGGTTGTAGTTTTCAAACTACAAGCAGCTATAACTGTAAGTAATACAGTATAATACGTTTTTAACAAATGATTTAACAATAATTGAAACAAATGATATTAGAAACCATAATATATAATATATAAGAAATTGTTTTAAAACTAAATATAGATATATGTGTGATGGTTGATAAAATGTGTTTTTATGGGCTGCTGCACTTCAGGTCCACTTGATTAACTTTGAATCTCTGAAAGGGAAGTGAAAGGCACTCAGAATGACTGATAGAGCTGTTTTTCAGAAGAACGAAACATCACCGTTTCTAACTCTCTGTCTCTATTTAGCTGCGGCTCGTCCCACACTCACAGTGCTGCCCCCCTCCAGAGACGAGCTGCAGCAGGGTAAGGCTACAGTGCTGTGTGTGGCCTGAGCCCCAGTCAACTGCAGAAGGATGGACTGTACAGCTGGAGCAGTGGCCTGTGCCTCATTGAGAGTGAGTGGAGCAGAGCAACAACCATCAGCTGTGATGCTACAGTGGGGATCGAAAGTTTGGGCACCCCAGGTCAAAAGTTGTATTAATGTGCATAAAGAAGCCAAGGAAAGATGGAAAAATCTTGAAAAGGCATCAAATTACAGATTAGACATTCTTATAATATGTCAAAAAAAGATTGATTTTATTTCCATTATTTACACTTTCAAAATAACAGAAAACAACAACAAAAAAAAAGTGTCTGCAAAAGTTTGGGCACCCTGCAGAGTTTATAGCATGCACTGCCCCCTTTGGAAAGCTGAGACCTGACAGTGTCATGGATTGTTCTCAATCATCGTCTGGAAAGACCAGGTGATGTCAATCTCAAAGGTTTTAAATGCCCAGACTCATCTGACCTTGCCCCAACAATCAGCACAATGGGTTCTTCTAAGCAGTTGTCTAGAAAACTGAAACTGAAAATAGTTGATGCTCACAAAGCAGGAGATAAGAAGATAGTAAAGCGTTTTCAGATGCCAATATCCTCTGTTTGGAATGTAATTAAGAAATGGCAGTCATCAGGAACAGTGGAAGTTAAAGCAAGATCTGGAAGACCAAGAAAAATATCAGACAGAACAGCTCGCAGGATTGTGAGAAAAGCAAGTCAAAACCCACGTTTGACTGCACAGTCCCTCCAGAAAGATCTGGCAGACACTGGAGTTGTAGTACACTATTCCACTATAAAGAGATACTTGTAAAAATATGGTCTTCATGGAAGAGTCATCAGAAGAAAACCTCTTCTACGTCCTCACCACAAAAATCTGAGTTTGAAGTTTGCAAATGAACATATAGACAAGCCTGATGCATTTTGGAAACAAGTTCTGTGGGCCGATGAGGTTAAAATAGAACGTTTTGGCCAGAATGAGCAAAGGTACGTTTGGAGAAGAAAGGGCACAGAATTTAATGAAAAGAACCTCTGTCCAACTGTTAAGCATGGGGGTGGATCAATCATGCTTTGGGGTTGTATTGCAGCCAGTGGCACAGGGAACATTTCACGAGTAGAAGGAAAACTGGATTCAATAAAATTTCAGCAAATTTTGGACGGTAACTTGATGCCATCTGTGAAAAAGCTGAAGTTAAAGAGAGGATGGCTTCTACAAATGGATAATGATCCTAAACACACCTCAAAATCCACGGTGGATTACATCAAGAGGCGTAAACTGAAGGTTTTGCCATGGCCT
The DNA here is from genome assembly GCA_033026305.1 of Cirrhinus molitorella. Lineage (NCBI taxonomy): Eukaryota > Metazoa > Chordata > Actinopteri > Cypriniformes > Cyprinidae > Cirrhinus > Cirrhinus molitorella. The sequence continues at coordinate 26,120,064 of CM065131.1, forward strand.
TCACAATCTCCTGACCTCAACATAATTGAAAATCTATGGATAGACCTTAAAAGAGAAGTGCGTGACAGACAGCCCAGAAATCTCAAAGAACTGGAAGACTTTTGTAAGGAACAATGGGCAAAGATACCTCAAACAAGAATTGAAAGACTCTTGGCTGGCTACAAAAAGCGTTTACAAGCTGTGATACTTGCCATAGGGAGCAGTACAAGATATTAACTCTGCAGGGTGCCCAAACTTTTGCAGACACCATTTTTTTTTTTTTCTGTTATTTTGAAAGTGTAAATGATGGAAATAAAATCTAACTTTTTTTGACATATTATAAGAATATCTAATCTGTAATTTGATGCCTTTTGGAGATTTTTCCATCTTTCCTTGGCTTCTTTATGCACATTAAAACAACATTTTACATGGGGTGCCCAAACTTTCGATCCCCACTGTACACACCAGTCCCACAACGCAGTGACCAAGAGCCTCAACACACAGCAGTGCAATGATAACCAGTGAAACACACACACACACACACACACACTGGCACACTGTCCTAAATCAGTCAATGCTCAGCAAATCTTTCATGCTGTTAGTATATTGTTTAGATACTCTTATCTGTTATTAATCTAAGACTGCAATGCAATTAATATTTTGTTGATTTTTTTTTTTTATTGCTGCCAAATAAAAACATTTTGACTCAAATATGGTGCTGTAATATTAAACATTTAAAACATCTATAAAATTAAAATGTATTTATTTGTACGAAAGGAAATGAAAATGTATTAGCATTAAAAATGTATTAGTTCTTATAAATTTGATTAAAACAAAAAGTGAGGTGGGGGGTTGATTTCTGATACTGTGAATGTTGTGATTATATGATGATCATAGGGTATTTTAATATTTAAAAAACTGAATACAATAGTTTATTATTTAAAATAATAAAGACAGTGTTGTAGATGAGCCGTGCGGTGGAAAGCAAAAACTGACTGAAACACTGGAAAAGTCCTTTAGAGGCAGGTTTTATTGTGCGAAAGTGCAAAAATGACCCCACAGTGCAGAAGTAGCGCTATACACAAAAATAAATCAAAGAAATAAACAAAACTATACAATATACGAGATTTTTGCTGAAACAGCTTCTTCCTTCAGTTGTCAGACACGCTCAAAGGTCTTTGACCTTTCCAATGATATACACAAATGCTACAACATGATTAAATTATATACACAGCTGCATGATTAAATTAGGATTTATTTGTAAAATGGTGAAGTAAACTTAGGCGTCCCACTGAGGGGACGGGTGACAATTAAGGGGTTAAGCTCTTTCGAACATAGTGCCTTAAAATTATTATGAAAAAAAAAAAAAAAAAATCATATTACCATTCACACCAGACTTGTCTGCTGCTATGTTTCACATCGACACACATCTTTTAACATTGCAATTCAGCTGTGGATCTATTAAACCTGAAAATATTATGAACACCAAATAAAGGCCTGTGTTTGAATTGAGCTGAAATCTGTTTTGATGGGCTCAGATGTGCTTGATTAACTTTTCAGGTGCAAGGGTTGTGAAAGACATTTAGAGTGACTTATAGAAATGGTTTTAAGAAGAATGAAACTTCACAGATTCTATCTTTTCTCTATTCTTGTTTAGTGTCTGCATATGATTCTAGTGATTCTGGAAGGCAGTGACACTGAGTACCAAGGTGCCAAAGAAGGACTGCAGTTACCATGATTTTGCCATTTCACACTTGCTCCTGTATCAGTATTCTTGTTGGTCCTTGTTGTCAATTAATTCGATTTTAAGAATAGAGAAACTGGTTATATTTAGGTTAAGGCTTAACAATACCTATATATCTTTTTTCATGTTTGAGAATTTCTTTTATAGCATTTGATTTTTGACAGTAGGCTGTACATATGTTGTGGTAAAAATAGTAACATTATATTTTATTATTGAAAATATATATAAATATAATTTGAGTATGTTTTGATGGCATGAGTTCACATTTTCATATACAGTGTAATGTGAAGTATTTAATCTTGTGTACACAATGATGCTCAACATTTCACTTACATTTAGTTTTACTGAAATCTAAAATGACAATTATAGTGAACAGATTGTTGAATATTTTAGAAAATCTTCATTACTGCTTTAATTGTTGTTTAATTATACAGGGAAACTTGCCTGAAATTATTCTCATATTCTTTTTGCTGTCTGACTGAAGGAGGTTTTTGTACGATGCTGTTTCAATGTGTGCACACTCCACCACTGTAAGCCCCCATACAGTAATAATCTCCTGCATCCTCAGCTTGGACTCCACGTAGATTCAGTGTGAATTGTAGTCCAGTCTGACTTCCACTGAACCGATCTGGGACTCCAGAATGAAGTCGATTTGCTTTATAGATCAAGAGTTTAGGAGCTTCTCCAGTTTTCTGCAGATACCAACTCATGTCATCATCAACTCCACTGGTCCCAGTGCAGCTGATAGAGACAGAATCTCCTGCTTTAGCAGACAGAGACTCAGGAATCTGAACTTCTTCATAAGACACTGAGAGAGAGATCAAAAAAGAAATATTACAATACTTCAAAATACAACGGCAAGTTTTCATCTGCTTTAAAGCAGTAAAACTGAATGATAAAACTAAAAAGCAAAGCACAGTACAAAATTAATTCCAAACGACCAATTCCATATGTAGAAAATGTAGAAAATCTATTTTGAACCTTGAGCAAGCAGACCCAGTGTCCCCAGCATTAGAATAAGAGAAATCATTGTTTCTTATCTGTGTGTAAGTGTATGTGTCAGTGTCACACACTAATAATCATCAGTGGAGATTTAAGCGCAGTGTTCAGTTAATATGCAAAACACTTTCAAAAACACATTCATGCATCCTGGAATTTATCTCATAAACTATCAAAATACATTTTGTAGCATTTAATTAATTAACAACAATAAAATAAAAATAGTTAATTTGTGATGGTGGCCTGTCTAAGAAAAACTAACCTAAGTCTTACAGCATTATTGTGAATGTGAGTGTTGATGTCAGTGTTAGTTTTAGTGCAGGGGGTTTTTGTACAGCCAGTGATTGGGTTTGTATCACTGTGGCGCACATTCGGTGGAGGGACTCGACTCTCAGTTGGAAGTAAGTAAATCTCTTTCTATTTCTATGAATTAATTAGGAATAATAATAAGAACAGACCAATATGAAAGACAAACTAAAATAAAAAAATAGGCTATCCTGAGACAATTTTTGCCTTGTGTGACATGACTACAAATATGGCTTCAAAATAATTAGTCTACCTTAATGACCTTTGTATCTATATAAGTACTGTAAAATGGGATATTAAACTCATATTAAAATCTGTATTGTTAGTGACCAGATATGACCATGAAACTGAATGTGTAATTATGAAGTGAACATATGAAGAGTTCAGATGCAAAAACCTATAAATCCATCTGACATCTTTCTTTAAAAAATGCATTTTTATCAGGCTCCGATGTATAGGTTTCTATGTAAGTACTGGTACTTCTGATTGGGCTGAGGCTGGGGTTTTAGCGAGTTTGAAGTAAAAGTATTTGATGGACGTATAATATGTGTCAAGAGCATTCACTCAGTATCATTATCTCATTTTTGAGATGGCTTTTAGCTGGTTTTGCATCTGAACTCTTCATATATATGGGAAAAAATAAAACACCTAAATTTTAGGTGAAATACTTATAAAATACCAAATAATTTGTATTTAAGTATGTATTTATTTTAAGTCTGTATTTATTTGTTATTAAAATCTGAATATATTGTTCAGAATATAAACCTGAAAGGTAGGTAGATATTAATCCAATATATATATTCAGGTAATGTAGTTATACATTAGTTATACATTTTTTAGGAACACTGAATCTATGAATATGAAAACTGATGCTCATGTATTTTTACAGGCTGTTGAACTTCAGATCTGCTTATCAGTTTAAAATGTAACAATAATAATGTGTATAATAATAAATCAAATAATGAAGTTGATATAACTATTTGCAGCATTATTTTACAGTGTTAATTTTTTTTAATTACTTTTTTCATTGAATGTCACATGAGACAAAATGTGATTTAGTTTTTTACAAGCATGTGTTTTTTACTACAAGCAGCTATAAGTAATACAGCATTTAGTTTTTAACAAATAATTTACTGATAGTTTTAACAAATGATGTCAGAAACCATAATATAACATTATGTATAATGAATAAATTGTTTTAAATTTAAATATAGATTTATGTGTGATGGCTGATAAAATGTGTTTTTTACGGGCTGCTGCACTTCAGATCTGCTTGAATACTTTTGAATGCATCATGTTTGAAAACATCACAGTTTCCATCTCTGTCTCTCTTTAGCTGCGGCTCGTCCCACTCTCACAGTGCTGCCCCCCTCCAGAGATGAGTTGCAGCAGGGTAAGGCTACAGTGCTGTGTGTGGCCAGTAAGGGATTCCCCTCTGACTGGAAGCTGAGCTGGAAGGTGGACAGCAGCAGCAGGAGCTCTGGTGTCAGTCTGAGTCCCAGTCAGCTGCAGAAGGATGGACTGTACAGCTGGAGCAGCAGCCTGATCCTCACTGAGACTGAGTGGAGCACAGCAACAACCATCAGCTGTGACGCCACACACCCATCCCACAGTGCAGTGACCAAGAGCCTCAACACACAGCAGTGCGATGTTGACCAGTGAAATACACACACTGGCACACTGTCCTAAATCAGTCAATGCTCAGCAACTCTTTCATGCTGTTAGTATAATGTTGAGATAATCTTATCTGTTATATTTCTACAACTGCAATGCAATGAATGTTTTGTTATTATTTTGCTTCCCAATAAAAGCATTTTGACTTAAATATGATGTTGACTTCTTACTGTGATAACATAAAAAAAACTGTATTATATAAAAAAAACTGTATTTGTTCCTATAAATGGAAATTTTATTTAAAAAAAAAAAAGTGGGGTGGGGGGGGGTGATTTGTGATACTGTGAATGTTGTGATTAAATGATTAGCAGCATAGGTTATTTTAATATTTAAAACACTGAATGCAATAATTTATTTTAAAAAATAATAAATACAGCAAAAGAGATATTTTTAGCATTTTAATCATTGTTTTAGATTTAATAAAGTATTTTTAGTACATGTTTTAGGACCAAAATATACACTAAGGTATTTAAGAAAATTAGAAAAGTAATTTATATGTGTAGTAAGGCATACATTTGGGTAATGTTCTAAATAAAAATTAGTTATGCTGCTGTATCTTACATAAATATTTATTAATAGCATTAGGAGACAAAGAGCCATACTGTCACATTTTGAAGCCAAACATTTTCCCATATGTTCCATTTGTTTCACTTCTAATTTTAAAAACAATTAAAATTCCTTGTGTGTATAAAAAAATGATTTTCAAATGTACAAATATAAAAACAGGTTATTGGAAAGACACAAATAGACAAAATTTGTGAATTTTATTCATAGAGGCCATTGAGAAACATTCATTTTCAGTTTACAGGCAGAGCACAATGATAAACGCTATACATTCACAAGGGAAATAAATAAATAAATAAATAAATAATCAGCATGTATTATGGATATACTATATTTTAGGTGAAGGAGGATGGAATATACATTTCTATAAATATATTGTTGCTTTAGACAATTAATTATATTACATGCATAAACTATATTAGTGCTTGTGTGTCATTGTGTTTGTTTCTCTAAGCGGAAGAAGAAGAAAGTTAGTAACCTGACCAAAGGAGGTTTTTGTATGGGAGCTTTTCACTGGGTGAACACCCAGTTGTCACTGATCTTATGGACACTCATACAGTAATAATCTCCTGCATCTTCAAGCTGGGCATCACTGATGGTCAAACTGAAGTCAAGACCATTTGCTTGTCCACTGCCACTGAATCTTTGTGGAAGTCCTGAGTTTTTTTCATTTGTGTAATAAACAAAGAGTCTGGGAGCCTCTTCAGGCTTTTGGTTGTACCAAGATACATAATAACGCCCTTTAGAGTACTCGCCTTGCTCATATTTGTAAACCACAGTATTAACTTTACAGTCAATATAGATGGTTTGACCAGGCTGGACTGATTTACCCTCAGACTAAGTCACAACAATTTGTCCAAAACAACCTGTGTGGAACAAGTGATAACAGCACAGGTTATTATATAATATATTATAAATTATTATTACTTAAAAATATATTTAAAAGTGACATGTAACAATATCTGTAATGACTTTTACCTTGCATGCTGTACAGTATCCAAATTATAAAGGAGAACAAATTCATGTTGGCTGTTAGATCTGCTGTCACGAAGAGAAGCTCAATGAAGTGTTAAACAGACCTATAAACATTTTTACTGACACTGTATATGCAAAGCACTGTATATGACCAGAAGTTTCTCAAATCTGTTCTTTATTTTATAGTCATTCAGCTGGAGGCTGGTTTGCAATTTCATGCCCCATATTTGTCATTATAGAGACAAACTAAATGCTTGAAGGAAGTGCAGAATCTGAAAAGAATGAAAATAATAAACAATAATTATGCAAGTGTTGTACTGTATATTTTTGCAATAATAATATTATTTTGTCTAAGTAATGATACATACACACACACACACACACATATATGTTTTTTAACTTTTTATTTACTTAACTGTTTATTTTATTTACTTAAGTCAGCATTACTTGTGTGAGATTCACAAGACACTTTAAAATGGATGATTATATGTATTGCTTTAAAAAGACCAGAGAAATGTGAAAACTAAGATTGGTTGCAAGGAAAGGAAAGTGACACTTGTGACTGATGGTTTTAAGTGGTTAAAAATGGTTTTAAGTAGAATAAAAATTCAGTTTCTATCTTTTTTCTGTCCTTGTTTAGTGTCAGCACATGAATCCAGTGAATATGATTCTGGAGGCCAATGTGACACTGAGTACCAATGTGATGAAGAAGGACTGCGGTTGCATGATTTTGCCATACCTATATGTCTTTTCACATTTGATCATTTATTTTATCAGGGTAAACTTAACTTATTTTGTCTTCTGGGAAACATTTAAGTATCTTCTGTAGCTTCTGAAGGGCAGTACTACATGAAATGATATTTAGGCAAAATAAAAAAATGCTCACATCTTCATTCTGTTCAAATGTTCAAAAGTTGACACCCCTGACTCTTATTGCATGTGTTTCTTTCTGGAACATCAGTGAGCATCTCTCAGTTGTCCTCAGTGTGAAAAGATGGATCTCAAAATCATACAGTCATTGTTGGAAAGGGTTCAAATATACAAAAAAATGCTGAAAAAACAAGGAATTTCTGCTTTCTGAAGAACAGCAGGCAGTTTAACACAAACAAGGCAGTTCAGGACAAACAAGGGACTCATGAACAACTATCACACTATGTGGATCATTCAGATAACAACACAGCATTAAGAATTAAGTATATGTAAACTTTTGAACAGGATCATTTTTATGCATTTAATTATTTTCTCTTGTGAACTATATGTAAATGTGTTTTATGTGAAATATCTTATTCAGGTCAGTACTAAATAAAATATAACATGTATTTTGTATGATCCCTCCTATTTTGGTAAAATAATTACCATTTTGCAGATTCTGCAAGGTGTATGGAAACTTTTGACCTCAACTGTATGTTGTGGTAATTATACTAACATCATATTTTAATATTGAAATATAACTTAAAAGAGAATAATTTCAGTATGTTTTGATACTAAGTGTTGATTTTGAATGCTGTTAATTCATAATATAGCAGCAGGCTACTTTCTCGAAAATGACAAATATTACCCAGAATGCACTGTTTTAATGGAAAACAGCATGTTACTGTCAAAATTTGGCCATTTTTTTACAGCGATTTTTAACAGTGTAGCTTTGACCACTGTGGTAATTAACATATGCATTTACATCATTAGATAATAAAATAAGTTATTGGGGAATTAATATATTATGACACATTTAACTAATAACAATTTGTTGATTACTTAGTCTATGAATCATATAGAATGTTCATTAGTTGCTGATGTACTAATCAATAATAAATGGTTTTGTTCTTCATGAATTATACAGTAATTTGTAATTATCTGTGCATTAATTAAGCATGAATGAATGCATAATTGTGCACCCGTACTGTAAAGTACAATAAAATATCTAGAATGTGTTGAGGGATGTGTGACAATAATGAACATCAGCAGTTCAGTAGCCTTAAAGAGTCTCTGTGTACTGTATATGTGTGTTTGTGTGTAAAGTCAGTGAGGTGAATAATGATCTTCAACATCAACATCCGCAGAAACTCAAAGCTGCAGCGCTGCAGAAGTAGGTTTTTGTACGATGCTTTTACACTGTGTGAACACCCAGATTGGGTTCCCAGAGTCTCCCTTGTTATAAACACTCTGACAGTAATAAACTCCTGAATCTTCAGGCTGGACTCCACTGATTGTCAGAGTAAAATCTATGTGGTTTCCACTTTCACTGCCACTGAATCTAGAAGAAACACCTGAAGCTCTGTCTGATGTGTAAGAGATCAGGAGTTTAGGAACTTCACCAGGAATCTGATGGTACCAGTGCATGCTATATTGAGAGCTACTGCCTTTAACACCGTTCACTGCTGGTTTATGATTACACTGAATAGTGACAGTCTGATCAGGCTTCACTGTTTGATCTTCAGATTGAGTCAGAATCTGCCCCACAGAACCTGAAGAGAGACAGAAAATGCTGTAGAATAAAATAATAGTAATAAAATATATGCATAATATATAATAATGTTTTATTAATAGATAAAGTATTTACAATAAATAGTCTAAACTATATCTTGATCTCACCATCTGCAGTGGGTCTGCGGATTGTTTGATTTCTATAGTTTTCTTTAAATCAGCTGTTGTCATAAATTTCTATATACTTACTCCAGGGGCAGGTTGTGAGTGTCCAAATAATGATGGCTATTAAACTCATGTTTACTGAAGGATCTGTTATGAAGGTGAGCTGTCAGTCATAAAATCATAAAGTCACAGATCTATAAAGACCTCCTGAGCAATGAAGCATGCATTTCAATGCAAAGTGTCTTCACAATGTAAATGTTCTTTCTGAGGGGTAAAAAAAAAAAAAAAACTCTCTGACTGTCAAGGAACATATTTGATTTTTATAATCTGGCTGAGACAGATATTTTTGATTGAATGATTCCTTCATCATGAAAGACACTTTTTGTCACCATCTGGGAATATAACATGCAGAAAGATTCAGCATTATTATCAACCTATAATTTCCCTATTATTTGTGCCATAGAAATATAGAAAATTCTAAAGGGTTCACAAACTTTCAAGCAGCACTGTAGATAATAATGTGATGTGTTTATACATGCTGCATTTAAACAGTTATTCCAGCCTCTGAATCTGCTTTTGAAAATTGTAGAATCTTGACCACTGAGACAAAGATAATTGGCGATAAATGACAGTTTAATAATAATGACAATTAAAACTTCATGAACAGTTTGAATAATTTAAATCTTACCTACTATTTTAACTGTTAAAAATGTTACAAATTATGGCACCTAGCCTGAAATTTATACAGTGATGTGTTATTAATATTTAGGAGTAAAACAATTAAAGGGATAAATGTGAGTTTGGTTACAAACACAGCCAGAATGTTTATTCAAATTTCATTCATATTGAATTAATTAGATTGTAAGTCTATGATATTGATATTGTGAACAACTCAGCATTCACGGGTGTCTGAATGAGGGAGGTTTTTATACGATGCTGTTTCACTTTGTGAATACTTGGCCATCATAAATCCCTATACAGTAATAAACTCCTGCATGGACTTCACGTGTGAATCTCCTGTTTTAGCAGGCAGAGACTCAGGAGCCTGAGTCTCACTGTGGTGGACTTTTGGTGGAGGAACTCGACTCTCAGTTGGAGATAAGTAAATCTGTTTCCCCCTCAGTCGTTCTCTATGACGTTACGTCAATGACGTAATAATGGGGATCGGCTACGAGACCCTATTACCTCTGAGCTTAAGAGAAAAATCCAATGAGAATTGGCGAGTGGAATTTGCATGCCGCGCCACTCCCCCGGACATACGGGTATATAAGATGGCGGCGTGCATCCACTCATTCAGATTTCTGCTTCGGAGCCTCGCCTTGAAGCTGCTGGAGAAGAAGACTGCTCCGGTGTTCCTGTGTTCCAGAGTTCCTGAGTTCCTGTTAACACCAGTTCCTGCTGGTGATCGTGTAACTCGGCTGCATTGGTTAGAGGTGAAGGAGATCTGAGGGTGACAGTGTCGAACGATCCGTCGGGCCAGCCCCCGCGGAAGTCCGGCCCCTCAAAGCGTGGTTCCACCTGGCGGGAGCGTCCACGTCTCCCGTCCAAAGCCTGTAAGCTTTCGTCAGCGCTCGCTGCGAAGGCTTACAACGCCGCGGGCCAGGCTGCCTCCGCCTTGCATGTGATGGCCACCCTGCAAGTCTATCAGGCCAAAGCACTCAAAGAACTGCACGAGGGTAGTTCTGACCGCAGGTTGATGCAGGAACTGGGCTCGGCTACCGACTTTGCCCTCCGGGCGACGAAGGTAACAGCGCGGGCCCTCTGTCAGGTGATGTCTACCATGGTAGTCCAGGAGCGCCATCTCTGGCTGAACCTGGCGCAGATGGCTGACGTCGACAAATCACGCTTTCTTGACGCACCTGTCTCCCAGGCCGGCCTCTTCGGTGACACTGTCAAGGACTTTGCCCAGCAGTTCTCTGCAGTACAGAAGCAGTCAGAGGCCATTAGCCACATCTTGCCCCGGCGTGGTTCCAACAAGCCGTCGGGTGCCAGGCCTCCGGCTGCTCGTCGCCGAGGGCGCCCCCTGCGGCTACAGCTTCTGCTCCGCCCCCCACACTACCAGCTGAGGCTAAGTCTCCTCAGCCTGGGCGTAGAGCCAGTCGCAGGAAGGCGGCGCAGCCCATTCCTCAGCGGCCCGCTAAATCCACCCGCAAGTCTGCGAAGCGGCCCTGACACGGGCTGCCCGGAGATGGAGACGTTTGCTCTTTGGGGGACACCTACATCAGGCCCCCCAGCCCCGGGGGAGGGCCGGGGCCAGGTACCATCGCTGCTGCCACTGACCTCCGGGTCAGTGGTACCCACTTTTTCACAAAAAGAGCAATTTCCTTCATCTCTGGGCCTAGTGCCCCAAGTTTCGTTCCTGAGTGACGCCCTGCCTCCTCGGACTCGGAGCCTGAATTCGCCAACGCGGGAACCAGGGAAGGTAAGTGCTGCCCCATGCAGCTCAACTCTTCTCCAGAATGCCCCGCTTTCTGGATTGAGTCCCCTTCCCCTTCCCCCCTCCGGCTGCCCCACCTCCGGCACGTCAGTTACTGCTCCACTGATCCCACTGGCACGCAGGCTGGGAGCCTGGCTAGCGCTTCCCAGCCCGTCCCCTTGGTTGATCAGGACAGTACGACTCGGCTACGCGATTCAGTTCACGAGGTGACCGCCCAAGTTCAGAGGCATCCGTTTCACATCTGTCCGCTCGGACGTGGATGCCTCTGTTCTACGGGCGGAGATTGCGGTTCTCCTGGCGAAGGACGCAATCGAGCCTGTCCCTCCAGCCGAGATGAAATCAGGATTTTACAGTCCTTATTTCATCGTGGCCAAGAAAGGAGGTGGGTTACGACCGATCATGGATCTTCGAGTGCTGAACTGGTCCCTTCACAGGCTACCGTTCAAGATGCTTACCTCGAAACGCATACTGTCTTGCGTACGACACCAGGATTGGTTTGCAGCCATCGACCTGAAGGACGCGTACTTTCATGTCTCGATTCTTCCTCGACACAGACCGTTTCTTCGGTTTGCTTTCGAGGGTCAGGCATATCAGTACAAAGTTCTCCCATTTGGCCTGTCCCTGTCTCCCCGCGTCTTCACCAAGGTCGCGGAGGGTGCCCTGTCTCCCCTTTGGTGGAAGGGCATCCGAATCCTCAACTATCTCGACGACTGGCTCATTCTAGCTCACTCGCGAGATGTGTTGTGCGAACACGGACCTGGTGCTACAGCACCTCAGCCACCTGGGGCTTCGGGTCAACTGGGAGAAGAGCAAGCTCTCCCCTGTGCAGAGCATCTCTTTTCTCGGGATGGAGCTGGACTCGGTCACCATGACAGCACGCCTCACCAACGAGCACTTCCAGTCGGTGCTGAACTGTCTTGTGCCTGAAGTTTTTCAGGCACAAGACAGCGGTCCCTCTCAAAAATTTTCAGAGGCTCCTGGGGCATATGACAGCCGCAGCCGCAGTTACAAACATGTTCTTGTCCGCACGGACAATACAGCGACCGTAGCGTACATCAACCATCAGGGTGGTCTACGTTCCTGTCGTCTGTCGCAACTCGCCCACCATCTCCTCCTCTGGAGTCAGACGCGGCTCAGATCGCTGCGGGCCGTTCATGTTCCAGGAGAGCTGAATCGTGCAGCCGACGTGCTCTCACGACAGCTCACCCTCCCTGGAGAATGGCGACTCCACCCTCAGCTCATTTGGAGTCGATTCGGGGAAGCTCAGGTAGACCTGTTTGCTTCCCCAGAGTCCTCCCACTGCCAGCTCTTTTTTTCCCTGACCCAGGCCCCCCTCGGCAGGGACGCTCTGGCACACAGCTGGCCTCAGGGTCTTCTCAAGTACGCCTTTCCCCCAGTGAGCCTCCTTGCACAGACCCTGTGCAAGATCAGGGAGGACGAGGAGCAGGTCCTGTTGGTTGCGCCATTTTGGCCCACCCGGACCTGGTTTGCCGACCTCATGCTTCTCGCGACAGTCCCTCCCTGGAAGATTCCCCTGAGGAAGGACCTTCTTTCTCAGGGGGATGGCAAGATTTGGCACCCGCGTCCCGACGTTTGGAACCTACATGTGTGGCTTCTGGACGGGACATGGAAGACCTCACTGGCCTCCCCCAGGCCGTGATAGACACTATCACTCAGGCTAGAGCCCCCTCTACGAGGCAGGCCTACGCCCTGAGGTGGGGTCTGTTCATTGGGAGAAGTTCTCAATGAGAAGTTGAAGAGAGAAGAGAAGTTGGAGCGGAGACTGTCCCCCTCCACTCCCTTTGCACGGTTCTACAATCTCCGCGTTGAGCCAGTGTCCTCCCGTGTGTTGGGTAACATCAGGAAATTCGCGGGAGGACGGCTCAGGTGTTGGCTTGCTGCGCCATTCCTCTAGGATCCGTGCCCTATTTTCCCAGTTGTTCCCATGGTTGAACTCTGGGTCCTCCATGCCCCGCAGTCTGGACTAAGCGGAGTAGTCCATACTTCCCCTGGAGCGGGGCCTCCTTCACCCCCCTCCGGTTGTGGCATAATGTCTCAGTATCTCCACGGAACCTTCCGTGTTTCCCCAGTCCAGGTAGACTTATTTAGAACTTCCACATGACTTAACTGTCATTGTGCTCCGCCCCCCAATGGCTGCTTCAGAATCTGGCACCCCTGGTGGGCCACCATGTGGTCTACAGGGCGTTGGGACGGTTACGCATTGAGCCCCTTGTTCCGACACGCTTGCCTGCCGGCATTGGGTCTCGGCTGCGTAACGCAGTTCAGGATTGTGGCGTTTTCCAGAGGTCCCTATTATTACGTCATTGACGTAACGTCATAGACAATGACTGAGGGGGAACGTCTCGGTTACGAAGGTAACCCTCGTTCCCCGAAGGAGGGAACGGAGACGTTACGTTCTCTTGCCACAATCCTGGACTGCGCTGAAGCCGGGTTGCGGCTCGGCTCCTCAGCAAATCTGAATGAGTGGATGCACGCCGCCATCTTATATACCCGTATGTCCGGGGGAGTGGCGCAGCATGCAAATTCCACTCGCCAATTCTCATTGGCTTTTTCTCTTAAGCTCAGAGGTGATAGGGTCTCGTAGCCGATCCCCATTATTACGTTATTGACGTAACGTCTCCATTCCCTCCTTCGGGGAACGAGGGTTACCTTCGTAACCGAGACGTTCTATTTTCAAAAAACATTTATATAAAAAAGGAAAGGCACAGAACAAGAGATACAATCTTTTTTTTTTTTTTACTTTGTGTAACATGGATATTTTAATATAGACACAAAACACAAAATCTTAATTTTCTGTGCAATATTAATTGAATTAAAAAATATATATATTTTTAAAAGAATCTGAGAGCTAGATATTTAAAACCAGTATGTACTTTTCAGTCTGATATACTTGTTTTTTAAACCAACCTAATGCATTAGCCAACTAACAATGAACAATACATTTGATATGGCAATCATTAATCTTTATTAATGTTAGTTAATAAAATAACTGTCCATTGTTAGTTGATGTTAGCGCAGATGCTTTAAATTATTTTGATTTACAAAACTTTTTTTTTTAAGTAGGCCTATATGTTAAAATTAACATTAAATATCATTAATAAATGCTTTTGTAGTATTATTTCAATTTTAGTTTGTGTTAACTAGTTTTCTAAGATTAAAGTTAACAAATAAAATCTTATTGTAACATGTTACAATATATTATAATAAATACTGATTATCTAAAGTCAGTAAATGTGTTTTTATGGACTGTTACACTCAGATCTGCTTGATTAACTGAATATCTTAAAGGGAAGTGAAAGACACTCAGAATGACTTATTGAATTGTTTTTTTTAGAAGAACGAAACATCAGTTTCTATCTCTCTGTCTCTCTTTAGCTGTGGTTCGTCTCGCTCTCACAGTGCTGCCGCCCTCCAGAGATGAGCTGCAGCAGGGTAAGATGTCAGATGGATTTATAGGTTTTTGCATCTGAACTCTTCATATGTTCACTTCATAATTACACATTCAGATTCATGGTCAAATCTGGTCACTAACAATACAGATTTTAATGTGTTTAATGTCCCATTTTACAGTACTTATCTATAGTAACTGAATATATAAAATGTATATATTTTATTTAACACTCATATAGATACAAAGGTCATTAAGGTAGACTAATTATTTTGAATCCATATTTGTCAACCTCTCTGATTGTCAAGGAACATATTTCACCTGAAAACATGTCTGAGCCAGATATTTTTTGTTCGAATGATTGTTTCATAAAGATAGGCACTTTTTTTTCCTGCTAGGGATATGACATCCAGGAACAGATGCTGATCATGATGTCTGACTTCACAATTTAAATACCAACAACTACACAAAATTAAATAAAAACTGTTACATGTTTGATAATTATATTTTTAATATATATTAAGAAATAAAGTGTAATGTTCATGTATACTGTTGGGGTTGGGAGGAGCATGAATACATTTTGAAACAAAAATATAGAATTAAAAAGAGAAATATGATATGTTTTGGTTGAATAATTTCATGTTCATATAAAGAATAATATGATGTGTGATGTGAATTATACATGCTGCATTTGAACAGTTATTTCAGCCTCTGAATCTGCTTTTGAAAGTTGAGTCTTGACAACTGAGCAAAGGATAATTGACATGAGGCTAACATTTCTTTGTTTATATTCTGTTTAGCTGAAATAATGACAATTAAAATTTAATGAACAGATTGAAAACCTACTGTTTGAACTGTTGTTTCAAATGTCAGCAGTTAGCCTAAAATGTATATGGTTCTCTGTTTCTCTGTTTGGGATTAAAAAGGATAAATAGGATAAATGTGAATATGTTTAGTTACAAACTCAGCCAGTAATAAACTCCTGAATCTTCAGGCTGGACTCCACTGATAGTCAGAGTAAAATCTGTGCCCCTTCCACTACCACTGAATCTAGAAGGAACACCAGAAGCTCTGTCTGATGTGGCAGAGATCAAGAGTTTAGGAACTTCTCCAGGAATTTGATGGTACCAGGCCAGTAAGTGCTGAGAGGTACTTTTTTTTAATACGGTTTATTGCTGGCTTATGATTACAGTGAATAGTGATGGTCTGATCAGGCTTCACGGTTTGATCTTCAGATTGAGTCACAATTTGCCCCACAGAACCTAAAGAAAAAGGCAGAAAACACTGTATAGTAATATAAAACTGATGAACAAATTTATTACGGTTTTTATTACAAGGATGTTTTTGCACATAATCAATGACAGTTTCATAATGTTACATTTTAATGTTAATATGTAACATTTGCTGCATTAGTTCAGGTAAAAAACATGAACATATATATTTTTTTTTTATGAATGCACATAGCTCTACAGTATTTATATGAAATAAAGTATAAATCTCATTGCCTGTGGATTGCTTATATTATCTAAATCAGCTGATGATATGAATTGATGTCTACTTACTCCAGGTGCAGGTTGTGAGCATCCAAATAATGACAGCTATTAAAGTCATGTTTGCTTTTAGATCTGTTATGATGAAGGAATGCTGTCAGTCATAAATTCATAAAGTTACAGATCTATAAAGATCTCAGGAGTACTGAAACATGCAGCTGTGTCTTCACAATGTAAATGTTCTTTATAAGAACAACTGTATCTCTTACAAGGAACACAGGCCTATTTCACTTTGTAATCTGACTGAGCCAAATATTGTTTTCAATCTCAGTTTCTGATCAAAAGTTATTGACCAATGCAACTGATTTTGTTCTTGCAACACTGGGGGACTGAGGAGTTGGTGTAGAATCACTGTGCAGAGTAAAAAGATTTTAATTCTTGTGTCACATATAACTTTCTTAGCATTTTTCTGTCACCATCTTTTTGGATAGATGCATTTTCCCTCACAGCCTCTGTGAAAATTAATCAACATTAAACACATAATTTATATTCTGAATAAAACACGCCCACTAAAAAAATCCACATCTGCTTGTTAACCACTAGATGTCGCCATTAGACAGTATATTTAAATGGCTCCAAACATGTAATTCCAACAGAACAAGCATTCCAAATCCATGTTGTCAATGGGTCTGTATGTCCTGTGTGAAACGTGGCACACCATACAGTCCTGTTGAATCAAGGCTCGTTGGTCTAAGGGTATGATTCTCGCTTAGGGTGCGAGAGGTCCTGGGTTCAAATCCCGGACTAACCCAATACTTTTAAAGGTTTTTAGTATACTGGAATTAACACAACTTTACAGTAACTATTTATAGCTAGAAGTGTGTATGCTGTGGCATAGTCCAGTGGTTTCCCAACAGTTACAAACTGGAGGGTTTATAATTGACCTTACAGGATATGCCCACTAAGTTTTTACTTACAGTTTTATATAAAACTTTACAGACCACTAAGACATTTCTATGTTAAAGAGTCTATAGAGAAGGGGTAAAAAAACAGTATAGTTTTATTTGTTGTCATTAATTACATTTCTAAATAAGTGCCTAATTCAATGCCTTTTCTTGGCCACTTGTCAGGTTTACAGAAAGACTGCCATGCGACTTGTAGAGTTACTGCAACAGTCAAGAAAGAACTTAATGTATTATAAGCAATCTTAACTTTGACTTTTAAACCTTTGGCAAGGAAAATTCGGGCTCGTCCGGGATTTGAACCCGGGAGCTCTCGCACCCAAAGCGAGAATCATATCCCTAGACCAACGGAACCACTTGTAAACTTTGGAATAAAGTCCTGTGAGCATGTGAAGTGAACTAGTGAACTATGCACTGCTGATATAAAAAATATTCATAGGCTATATAAATTTATACTGCGTGTGGTCTATAACACGACTAATAATAGAGCAGTCAGCAAGTACTTGTTCTATTTTAACACAAAACAGAACACGGTTTAAACTTATCAAGGTAGTCTTTCTGATAAAGTTTACCTTGCTTTTACAGGTAGTCTATCGGTATTTCCCCTGAGCCAAGCTTTATAGAGAGTTTCATTTATTTATTTTCAAATCACACTTGGTATGCATGTACCACTTTGGCGTTCACGTTAACAACTCGGTTCTGCTATGAAAATAGTATTTTGATTCAGCAACATTGTTTAGCCTGTGTAGTCCTCTGTAGCTGACTAACGTAGACCAGCTACCCAGTATATATTCATAGTCATATTTGAATGTAATTCAGTTTTCAGAACACATTTACATTTACATTTACATTTAGGCATTTGGCAGACGCTTTTGTCCAAAGCGACATACAGTTGGGAGAACATAGAGCGATTCTTCTTAAGGAGACAAACAGACACAGTCAGTGCTATAATACCAGATTTCAAGTGGTGCTTCAGACAAGTACAAGCTAGAAAGGGAAGGAATAAAGAGATTATTTTTTTTTTTTATGGTAACAGCAAATAATTAAACACACATTCTGTTTAATTACTTCCATCCTTTCAAGCACTGCTAATGTCACGAATTAATTGTTACTTTGCTGGAATTATTCTAATTTGTTCTAAAGCGCACCTTTGTAGCTTTAGGATTATGCCACCAGGTGGCGCCATTATTCAGCAAACGCCACCAAAATCGCAATGAACGTCATTATTGGTCCTATGCAACGTGGCACACCATCCTACGCCAAAAAGTTCAAGGATCGTTGGTCTAGGGGTATGATTCTCGCTTAGGGTGCGAGAGGTCCCGGGTTCAAATCCCGGACGAGCCCGCTTTTAGATCATTTTTGGAAATTACATGATCCTATATTAACCACATAACGATATATATTGCAAGAATTCACAGTACAGCGATGTATAAAATAATGATGCTTCAAATTATTACCATCTATCTATCTACACTTCCAGTCAAAAACTTTTATATTTCTATATTTATTTATTTTTTTAAAATAAGTTTCTTCTGCTCACCAAGCCTGCATTTATTTGATCCAAAATACAGCAAGTAAAAAAGGTAATTATTTTTACTATTTCAACTTTTTTTATTTGCATATTATTTAATATTTAATTTATTCCTGTCATTTCAAAGCTGAATTTTTAGCATCATTACTCAAGTCAGACTAAACATCATTATAATATTCTGATTTGCTGCTAAATAATAATAATAATAATAATAATAATAATAATAATAATTATTATTATTATTATTATTATTATTATTAATATTATTATTATTAAATGAAACTATTAATATTATTATTATTATTATTATTAAATGATGTTTATTATTATTATTATTATTGCGGTTATTACTACTATGTTGAAAACAGATGATTGGACGAAAACACGATATAAGCTAAAAATATTTCACACTGGTACAAGTCGAGAGGGAACATGCATAATTCACACTTTATGCACAACAAACAGCACAAGTCTGATGAAAAAAAAAGCATCATTCACTTTAAGCTTGAGCTGGATAGAACAAATTAGTGTTCACACTTGCATTCCAGTTAGAACATACTTCATTTTCAGACGTCTTAACTCATGCAGGCTGCAACTGTGGCTGGCTAAAAATCTAACGTGATGAAAAGCCAGCCGCAATCCCTGACACGAATGCGTAAAGCTTGTACTTTTCGTAACAATTTACAAAGTTGATTTACGTATGAAGCGGAAGCGTTAACGTAAAATAAGGCAGATCAGAGTCGTAGCTAACATCTGAGGTGAAACGCTCTTAAACAGCGTGAATCCTATGTGTAAATAAAAATTTGCTTGTGTGGTATCATAAAGTGTTCGACAATCACAGTGTGCATCGTACACACTCTCGTCCTAGGCGCGTGTGGTTCTAGCTCAGCAGTGTAACAGTCAGCTGTCAGAGTTAGCATATAAAACCATAGCTTAGTCTTGCTGGGCCAGTGTTGGAAGGGTAACAAGGCGGGCGTCAGGGACAGACAGGAGACTGCTGAAGTAGCGCCGCAGGTAACCGTACACCGGCTTCTTTGCCGCTAACCTCCTTTTGTAAAGCTGGCACGGGAGATAATCTCCTCACCGCATTATGTCACGCAGCCCCGGAGGATTACAGACACGCCCGTGAGACGTGACTTCGCAAAGTCCTCACAGGCGCTCAGTCCGGACCTGGCCTGTCACTTTTAGGGGTTAACACGGCTCAAGAACAGCACAGTGATTTGAAAAGGCAGTTGTTAAGCTTCGGGCTATACTATAGCTAGGTACGTTCGCAAAGTACCACGACCTGAAGTCGGTGTTGGGAACGAATAACAACCCTCTTGAATTGTGCTCAGGGTGGGATACACCAAGCCAAACAGGCCTGGGTCAAGTGGCCCTTTAAGGCCCGAGTCAAGTTTCTGATGGCTCTAAATACAGCTGACCTCAAACGTTTTACATCCCCTTTCAAAAACTGCTAAATGTTAATTATTTTAACATTTAGCAGATTTTGAACATGCATGTTATTGTTTATTTAGTACTGACCTGAATAAGATATTTCACATAAAAGATGTTTATATAGTCCGCAAGAAAAAATAATAGTTACATTTATAAAAATGACCCCTTTCAAAAGTTTACAATCCCTTGATTTATAATACTGTGTTGTTACTTGAATGACCCACAGCTGTTTTTTTGTTTGTTTGTTTGTTTAGTGATAGTTGTTCATAAGTCGCTTGTTTGCCCTGAACACTCAACTGTTTGTTGTTCTTAAGAAAAATCCTTCAGCTCCCACAAATTCTTTGTTTTTCTGCCATTTTTGTGTATTTAAACCCTTTCCAACAATGACTGTATGATTTTGAGATCCATCTTTTCACACAAAGGACAACTGAGGGACAAAAAAAACAGCTGTGGATCATCCAGGTAACAAGTCAAGTCAAGTCAGCTTTATTTATGTAGCGCTTTTTACAATACAAATTGTGTCAAAGCAACTTTACAGTATCAAATGGGAAAGTAATATATCAATAATTCAAAAGAAACTTTAAACAATTTTAGTTTGAGGAAATTAATCAATAGTTCCAAATTAATAAATAGTTTGTCCCAAACTGAGCAGGCCATAGGCGACAGTGGCAAGGAACCAAAACTCTGTGACACTGATGGAGAAAAAAAAACTTCGGGAGAAACCAGGCTCAGTCGGGGGGTCAGTTCTCCTCTGACCAATAAACAAGTAGTTTATACTCCCATACAGACCTGTAGAGGTGGTCTATATGTACTGACCCACCATCTGGATACAAACTGGATCAAGGGAAACTGCAGTGGCCAACTGTTCAGGATTCATACTGGATCTGACCTCGGAATAAGCAGGAGACAGACAATATTAGCATAGATTCCATTTTTCTTGCATCAGGTGTTATGGGAAGTGTTCTCGGTTCCGGTTGACCTAATTAATGCAGCCTAACAATCCTTTAACGGATTTGAATATTAGAAATATTTAAATGTGTTATGTGTAGGCCAGGTTAAAGAGATGGGTCTTTAGTCTAGATTTAAACTGACTGAGTGTGTCTGCCTCCCGAACAGAATTAGGTAGATTGTTCCATAGTTTTGGTGCCAAGTAAGAAAATGATCTACCACCCGCAGTTGATTTTGATATTCTGGGTATTATCAGATTGCCAGAGTTGAGAGAATGCGGCGGGCGTGAGGGACTATAATGTGATAAGAGCTCCCTCAAGTACTGAGGAGCTAAACCATTGAGGGCTTTATAAGTAATTAGCAAGATTTTAAAATCAATACGAAGTTTAATAGGAAGCCAGTGCAGTGTTGACAGAACCGGGCTAATATGCTCATACTTTTTGGTTCTAGTAAGAACTCTAGCTGCTGCATTTTGGACCAGCTGGAGTTTGTTTATTAAGCGTGCAGAACAACCTCCCAATAAAGCATTACAATAATCTATCCTGGAGGTCATGAAGGCATGAATTAATATTTCTGCATTTGACTTTGAGAGCATAGGTCGTAATTTTGCTATGTTTTTAAGATGGAAAAATGCTGTTTTACAAATGCTAGAAATGTGGTTTTCGAAGGAAAGATTGCTATCAAATAACACACCTAGGTTCATAACTGATGATGATGAAGTATTAGGCTGTGTTTTAAGTTATTACTTGCTGAGGTTTTTGGCCCAATAATTAACACCTCTGTTTTTTCAGAATTTAGCAGTAAGAAATTACTTGTCATCCAGTTTTTAATATCAACTATGCAATCCATTAGTTTTTCAACCTTGTATGTTTCACCAGGCCTTGAAGAAACATAGAGCTGAGTATCATCAGCGTAACAGTGAAAGCTAACACCATGTTTCCTGATGATGTCTCCTAAGGGTCCTAGTACTTAGCCTTGAGGTACTCCATACTGAACTTGCGATCGATACGATACCTCTTCATTTATTGCTACAAAATAATAGCGGTCAGAAAAGTACGATTTAAACCATTCTAATGCACTACCGCTAATGCCAACATAATTTTCGAGTCTATTCAAAAGAATGTTGTGGTCAATAGTATCAAACGCTGCACTAAGATCCAGTAGCACTAAAAGAGAGATACAACCACGGTCGGATGATAAGAGCAGGTCATTTGTTACTCTAATGAGAGCGGTTTGAGTACTGTGATAAGGTCGAAATCCTGACTGGAAATCCTCACAGATATTATTTTTCTCTAAAAAGGAACATAATTCTGAGGATACTACCTTCTCTAGTATTTTTGATAGAAACGGGAGATTTGAGATCGGTCTGTAATTAATCAATTGATTAGGGTCAAGTTGTGTTTTTTTAATGAGAGGCTTAATAACAGCCTGTTTGAAGGTTTTGGGGACATATCCTAATGACAGTGATGAGTTTATAATATTCAGAAGAGGATCTAGGATATCTGGAAGCACCTCTTTTAGTAGTTTAGATGGGATAGGGTCTAACATACATGTTGTTGGTTTAGATGATTTAACAAGTTTATAAAATTCTTCCTCTCCTATAGTAGAGAATGAGTGGAATAGTTCCTTAGGAGATCTATAGCACACTATTTGATCTGCTACTGTTCCTGACGGCTTCATGGTTACAATTTTATTTCTAATAGTATCGATCTTAGTTGTAAAGTAGTTCATAAAGTCATTACTACTGTGCTGTTTGGAAAAATCTATTGGTGCTTTATTTTTGGTTAATTTTGCCACTGTATTGAATAAATACCTAGGGTTATGTTTGTTTTCTTCTAAAAGAGATGAGAAGTAATCGGTTCTAGCAGTTTTTAATGCTTTTCTATAGGATACGGTAGACTCACGCCAGCCGGAACGAAAGACCTCTAGTTTTGTTTTCCTCCAGCTGCGCTCAATTTTCTGTGCTGCTCTCTTAAGGGTGCGATTGTGCTCGTTATGCCATAGTGTCGGACTGTTTTCCTTAATCTTCCTTAAGTGTAAAGGAGCAACCGCATCTGAAGTGCTAGATGAAGCGGATGAAGCGGATCACCTGCTTTCAGCTTTAGAGTGCAAAATGTTCAGGTAGGAAATAACATAATACATATCAATCGTCATCAAGTAACTATTTGCAATGCAAAAAAATTATTTCAGTAAAAGTTCATGAATATCAAAGTTTCCATGCTAATCCCAGAGCAGTGAGAAAAACTTTTTTCATGCCCATGGGTTGCGTCATCTTATTGTGAAAATGACTGGAAATTACTAGAGTACTCGGACTCGAGTCCAGTCTCGAGTACAATTTTTAGTGGACTCGGACTTGTCACGGACTCACGCATTTTTACTCGGACTTGACTCGGACTCGAGCCTTTCGGACTCGGAAAATATTGCCGAGTCCAACCGAGTCCAGGGATAGTATACGGAAATGTAATTGACTCATGCATTATTACAAATGTGACATTCAGTACCGTTTTTAAGTCTTGCCAGTAAAGCCGGTCAGAATCGGAATGCAAAAAAATGTTATAGAATACTGTCATCAAAGACGCCGTTTGAAGCTGAACACAGACGCTTAAACGGACAGATTAATGGATGAACTTGCTGATTGCTTTTAAAACATAAATTTGATTTAAACAATAGGTCTAAATAATTTTCACATATGCAGTTCATAGGGAACGTATTTTATTAGCCCTGCAGCATGAAACATTATATCCTATAACATTTTACATTTAGGCCTTGTATCTCACAATTCTGATTTTTTTCCCTCGCAAATTTAACTTTTCGTCGTATTTCGGACTTTATATCTCAATTTAACTGAACAATATAAAGTTTGTCATTTCTGAGTGGAAAAAGCCAGAATTGTGGGATATAAACTCGATTTTTAATGATTTAAGCCGAGGAGAAAAAAAGAACATTGCACGTTGATTTTTCTTATCAAAATTGTGAGATTTAATCTCGGAACTGCGAAAATAAATTCAAAATACTGAAATACAAACTCAAATGTACTTTTTTTTAATTTATTCTTTTATTCTAGGGCTGTGCAATTAATCGAAATTTAATTCCGTTTTTGGATTCTAACGATTCTGAAAATACCACAATCGAGCTAAACCATATTGCTCCCGAGTCCGCCCTCTTTGGTGCGCATTTGCTCCTCAATAAAAGCCTAATTTCACATGCAAATCAGTAAAATCATGTACGGTGACTTGCATGAAATGGGACGAAAAGAGAATTTGCGCTGTTCTGTGTATGCATTCAGAGACAGAACAGAACACGGACAGTTATTTAAACAGTTCAGTTTTGTATGTAATGGAAAATGTGATTAGGCATTTTGTTTCGTTTTTTTATCAAGTTAATTTGGAAAGTTGTTGTGAGGATTTTTTTTTGTTAAATATAAGTTTTTGTTTTTTTTTTAAGTACAAACAGCCGCCAACGGAAGACTCTTAATATTCTGTTTAAACAATTTGCCTTCTCAAATCATCACGACGACTAAAATAAACTCTAGATATAAATCCGTTTATGCGGAGAGTGGAAGCTAAAGCCATATTGCAGGTATAGAGGCGCCAGCGCCATTGCTTGCATCTTTTCCCAGTGGAAACAATTAAAGATTTTCCATGATAGACGTGATAAATACATATATAGAAAGCTTTAAATTATTGCTTGTGGCTGACTGAGGCACAAAACGCCTTCCGAGCCGCTCCCGAAAGAGAAAGCGAAAGTCTGGCTATATTAAAGTGGCAATTTTTTTTTATCACCATAATTGATGGATGTCTAATTAATGGAAAATATAAAAAATAAGGTGAAGCCTAAAACAGCGATGCCCGGCCCGCATCTGAACTATTGCGTGACTAAGCCCGGTCCTTGAGGCGTAAAAAAGGGACTGAAATGCAGGGCTCTAATCAATCAAATAAAGTTCCGGACCCACTCATAATCGTGTTAAATAGTCCTGATTACAATATTGACCAAAATATTCCTGATTATGATTTTTGCCGTAATCGAACAGCCCTATTTTATTCCATGCATAGACTTCTACTTGAAAACTGTAAGATAAGCTCCGCCCACAAAATCTTCATCATTGTTTGCAAACACCAAATTGATATTCCTTACATAACAAACTTTATTAACTATAAATGCATTAAAAAAATATAACGGTTTTATAAATATAAATAAAACGGCTGTGAGTTATGGAAAGAATGTAGGCCTCATTTTCATCCAAGAAAAAAAAAAAATGTAAAATGCCATCTACTCTGTCTATAGTCTAACCGTTCATCATATAAAACCCAAAACACACAGTCATGATCAGAGATATGAGGTGCATTTTCAGGTCCCATTCACCAAGCTACCTACCCAGACCCCAGCCCCACCCTTAAATTTGTACATTCACTATATAACAACAACAACAACTATATAACAAAAAAAAGTCCTGCCCTATAATTTTTCACATTCTGTAAGCTGTTTCTCTATGAAAGATGTCACAATACATAAATCAAGTCACCCATAACTTCTGTTACATGCCTTTTTTCTAGTTATAAAGGTTTAAACAATGTTAAGATACCGAAAAATATTAGTGTTTCATTGGACTCGGACTCGACTCGGACTCGGCCCTTTGGGACTCGGACTTGAGTCCGACTCGGCCCATTTTGGACTCGGACTCATCTCGGACTCGACTGGTCAAGGACTCGGACTCGACTTGGACTCGACTTAGGTGGACTCGAACCCAACACTAGAAATTACATATATATATATATATATATATATATATAAACATCCAGTTTCTCAGTTATTTTTGCGTGTGTGTGTTGTTTTGTAATGTTTTGTAGGTTTGCTATAACAGGTTTATGTGCAGATTGTTTTAAATGTACTTAAATAATAAGGGGGTTGTTTCTACATTTTAATCAAACTTTAATGTTAGGTGGGATTAATCGTGATTCCTTTAAAAAAACGTGCTACTGATTAGTATATTTTTTGATTGCCAAAAAATGATTGACATGTAATTGTATATATAATTGTATATATGTATATATAATTGTAAATATTATTCATAGTGACTACTGGGATATACAGTATGTTAGTTTTTAGCTTGAACAGTGCTCAGTAAACACTAACTCAAACATTCACAGAATGAATTAATAAAAAAAAATACATGAATAAGTAATGAGTTTGGATTATGGAAATCATATGTTACAAGTGCACTGTACTGCTATGTGAGAAAGTATGAAAAATATTATATAAAACAACTAATTTCAGTGAGGATTTTCTATTGATAGGGAAGATCTGCGTTAGAATATTAATTAGACATGCATATCTGTGTGTTTCTTGTTACAAACCTGTCGTAGCTCCTTGCACAACATCACAGACACAGGTCGTTCTTTGAAACAGGCATTTAATCTTTCAAACTTGAGGCTTTGACGACATTCACTCTCTTTTTTCTGAGAGCAACAAGTTCTTCCGTCTCACATTTAAACTGACATGATACATTTTAACAAGTCACATTTAAACTTCAACACATAGCATTAAATTCTGCAGCTCTCAGGTAACAACCCTTACACTCCCATCAAAATCGCTCATAAACCTTGAATATGTGATTTTCTTTATAATGAAAAAAACAGAAGAACAAAGGGCATGTTCAGACATCTCTAAGACTGTTGAGGTGGTAACTGTGAAGTGTATTTGTTCTAGTTGGCTTCAATTAGGGTAACTACCTTGTGGATAGGCCTGTCTAAATAAATTGATTTAGTGTGTGCGCTATCACTGACCAGCAGTTTTAACTTTCTCACAATACCATCTGCACTTGGGTAAACTTGCACCACTCTGGCGAGCTTCCATTCATTTCTTTGAGCACTTTCACCTTTTAGAATCACAATGTCGTCTACTTGTGAATTTGTGAAGTTCTCTGCAATTTCTTACATTGTTGGAAATTTAGCAGATATTCATGTTTCCATCTCTGCCAGAATTCATTGGCCAGGAACTGTACTCTTCTCCATCTTTTACGCAAGTAGAGATCTTCCTTGCTGAACTGTCCAGGTGGTGGCAGAATGATTGCAGATTTCATGGTCAGTATGTGATTAGGTGAGCGGCTCTGGACCCGTAGGATCATGAAGATGTTCAACAGATGGTCTGCTGTTAATTACAGCCATAGTTTCATAAAGGAATGTTCTCAGAGTTGTGGTGTTGAGTCTGCTTGCGGATTTGTCGAGCATAGCAGTCAGAACGCTTTGGATTGTCCTAATCTGGCGCTCCCAAACACCACCCATGTGACTCGCTGATGGGACATTTGTCACAAATTCACAACCAAATGTCTTTAAGCGTTCTTGATCCATTCCTTTAAGCAGCTCAGAGAACTCCCTTCTGGCACCCATGAAATTTGTTCCCTGGTCACATCCCAAAAGCCTTACGGGTCCTCTGATGGCGATGAGTGTTCGAAGTGCATTCATGAAAGCATCCGTTGTCAAATCATCTAATGTCTCTAAATGTACTGCTCTTGAGCATAAGCAAATAAACAGCAATCCGTAACATTTTAACACCTTCTGCCCCTCCTTTACGATAAAAGGACCGAAGAAGTCTAGACCACAGCAAGTAAAGGGCAGGGTAGTTTCAGTTCTCTCAGCTGGTAGATCAGCCATTCGTTGAACCTCTGTAGTTCTCCTGTATCTTCTACACTTAACACATTTGTAGATGTGTGAGGAGACTAATTTTCACATCCTATTATCCATATTCCGTTTGCCCGTAATTCATTCATGGTCATGCCTCTGCCTTGGTGGTGCACATGCTCGTGATGATGTTTGATGAGCAGTACCGACACATGTGATGTCTTTGGGAGTATCGCAGGGTGCTTTACATTATGGTGCAACGTTGATCGGGACAGCCGTCCTCTCACCCTGAGAACACCACTATCATCCAGGAAGGCATTCAGTTGCTGTAATTTGTTATGCTTCTTCAAGGTGTCCCCTTTCTGATTCCTGATTCCTTTAATATCTTCAGAGAAAGCATCTTCTTGCACCAGCTTAATGATGACGATTTCAGCTTCCCTTCTTTCTTCAAGAGTACTGGTTTCATTTGTTCTCTTTTGAACTCCCTTAAACTCTCTAACAAACCTCTTGAGTCTGGCAACAGCTCTTACCACTCTGGACCAGTCAGAAAATTTAGCCAAGCGCTTCACCATTGGATTCACTTCCCTTGTGTTGGCTGTAAATATGTGGGCCTTTCGAAGCTCAGGGTCATTCATTTCTACTTCTCCCACCGTCTTCTCTTGATGTGGACGGTTCTCTTTCTAACATTCATTCGGTATCTCACTATGGGAACGCCCCAGGCGTGACCGATTGCGGAAACACCAATTACACCACGTCTGCCAATCACGGCAGACCAATCGCTGCAGCGATCAGGGAGTCCTGCCTCCCTGTATACAAACCGCAGATAGCTGCTGTTTCGTCATTCTCGCTCTCTTCCCCGTGGAAGATTTTCGGAAGCCGTCCTCAGCAGACCGAATTACGGCTCAACAGATTACCGACGAAGCCGCAAGGTAACGTCCCACTTGGAGTTGAAAAACTAACGTGCTACGGCGAGTTTTCAGCTCTGAGAGAAAAAAAAAAAAAAAAGAGAGCTCACTACTCTCAGCACAGCTCCGTACAAGTTTTCACGATGTGGTGGACTTACTGTACGAAGAGAGTGTTTTCGCTGTCATGGCCACTTCGTCCGAGAAAGAGAGCCAAGGACGAAAAGGCCGTCCTCCTCATCCTTGCGCTTGTGGTGCATGGATCTCGGCGAAGGATTCTCACGGTCTATATATCTCCTGCCTGGGCGCTAAACACGTTCAGGCAGCACTATCCAACCCCGAGGGCTGCCCTCATTGCGCTACTTTTTCGACTAAAACTCGAGTGCACAGGATGAGAGCTCACCCTCCCCTGTGCAGGTGGACACAGACCTGCTGGAAGTCTGTCGAAGGGCCGCGGCTAAGCTGTCAAGAGTGTTGTCCTATTTAGACGAGCTTCTCGTGTGCACACCGTCTCTGCCCCGAGCGGTGGTCGATACAGGGACACTAGTGACTCATCTGGAGAAACTAGGTTTCAAGACAAACCAGAAAAAGAGCTATCTGAACCTCTCACAGGAGATAATCTACTTAATGAACAGAGGAGCGGATTTGCTGTCCCGTGGGAACCCGTTATACGGGGAGTGGAGACTTCATCCCCAGGTGGTTCAAATTATTTGGCAGAGATTCGGTCGGGCTGCCGTAGATCTGATTCTAATAGCACCATATTGGCCGGGGAGACTGTGGGTAGGGCAGATTGCACAGCTGCTCTGCGACCAGCCATGGCCATTACCAGCACGCAGGGATCTTCTCTCTCAAGCGGGAAGCAGAACAGAGACGCAGAAGCTGGCCCGTGAGAGGCTGAATTTAAATGCAGTTGGTTTACCTCCAAAGGTCATTGAGACTATTCAGAACACGAGGGCTGCGTCCACACGCTCTTTATACAGTCTCAAATGGGGAGTGTTCAAAGCGTGGTGCGCAGAAAGACACGTCGTCCCTTACTTATGTTCTATATCAGACGTGTTATGTTTCTTACAGGACCTCCTGGACAAGGGCAGGGCTTTTTCCACGGTTAAGGTCTATTTGGCCGCAATCTCGGCATGTCATATACGACTTGACACGGGTACTATTGGTCAGCATCCTCTCGTTTGCCGATTTATGAGAGGAGCGCAGCGGTTGCGCTCAGTGTCAAAGCCGCTGGTCCCGCCCTGGGATTTGTCCGTGGTCTTGAATGCGCTCTCAAAAGCCCCGTTTGAGCCCGTTGAGAGCATCCCTTTAAAGTTGCTTTCTTTAAAGACTGCTCTGTTACTCGCTCTTACTACAGCAAAGAGAGTGAGCGAACTCTACGCGCTATCAGTTCACTCTTCATGCATGAGGTTCGCTCCGGGTGGTCTTAAGGTTACTTTTAAGACTAATCCTGCGTTTTTGCCTAAAGTATTCGATCACTCAGGTTCAGATTAGTCTGTGGATTTGGTGGCTTTCCACCCACCGCCTTTTTCTTCCTCTGAGGAAGAGCGGCTACACTGTTTATGCCCGGTGCGGACTTTACAGGTGTATGTGCAGAGAACTAAGGCACTTCGTAAAAGCAATCAGCTTTTTGTGTCGTGGGCAGACTCATTCAAGGGAAAGCCTGTCTCCCGTCAACGTCTTTCGCACTGGGTTGTAGAGGCGATTGTGCTATGTTACAACAATGCGAATGTGGAGCCCCCAAGGGGGTTGCGGGCTCATTCGACTAGAGGTATGTCTTGTTCCTGGGCCCTATTTAGGGGCATTTCTATTCAGGAAATTTGTGCGGCTGCTAGTCTTCCCCACACACCTTTGTGAGGCTCTACAGGCTGGACGTGACAGAACCTTAATTTGCCCACTCAGTACTGGGAGCGAGTGGAGAAGTCATACATTAAGCACTTGGGGGGATTCCATCACATTTTAGTGTCAAACGTCTCGGACTATGCTGATCTGCCTTAACCACTTGTGGTGGGTTTGGAAGGCATGAGTTGGATTGTAGTCATCCTTGGTCTGCTTCGTCAGCATAGTGGCAATACGGGAGTGGGCTATATCCCATAGTGAGATACCGAACAAATGTTAGAAAGAGAACTTTAGGTTACTATCGTAACCCCGGTTCTTTGATAACATGAAGTGAGGTATCTCACAACATTGCCCTCCTTGCCTGTTCCGCACGGAGAAGAGATATGCGTAGAATGACGAAACAGCAGCTAGCTGCGGTTTATATACAGGGAGGCAGGACTCCCTGATCGCTGCAGCGATTGGTCTGCCGTGATTGGCAGACGTGGTGTAATTGGTGCTTCCGCAATCGGTCACGCCTGGGGCGTTCCCATAGTGAGATACCTTGCTTCATGTTATCAAAGAACCGGGGTTACGATAGTAACCTAAAGTTTCTCTGCCAGAGAAAGTCAGGTCCCTTTAGCCAGTTGGACTCCTTCAACTGAACTGCACTAAGTCCTCTTGAGGCATGGTAGGCTGGATTGGTTGCAGAACTGACATGCAGCCATTGCTCAGGGATAGTGCTGGATCTGATGTGTTGGATGCGTTTGGCAACAAATGTGTGAAATCTCTTAGCGTCATTGTTCACATAGCCAAGGACCACTTTAGAATCAGTCCAATAGTATTCTTGCAGATGTTCGATTTTGAGTTCCCTTTTAAGGACATCGCCTATGCGGACTGAAGTTACTGCTGACGACAACTCAAGTCTTGGAATAGTGATCAGCTTATGATATGAACAGGCACCGTATCCACTGCAGCTCACATCTGAAAAATTGTGAAGCTCGTACAGAAAAACTTCATCAAATTGTGATGGAAGGTTGCTTCTTGGAATCTTTAGATCTGCCAAGTGAGGTAAATCTTGAAGCCATGATTGCCATTGTGATAGAATGGGTCCGGGGAGTTCTTCATCCCAGTTAACCTTGTCTCTACATAACTCCTGAAGGATTTGCTTACCGACTAGTAGAAATGGAGCTACAAATCCTAATGGATCGTAGACAGAGGCTACGGTCGACAGAACTCCTCTCCTTGTAAGTGGATTTGGTTTGACTACAACCCTGAACTGGAATTCATCTGCTTCGACACTAAACACCAAGTGCACGCTCAATCTGATGTTCTCCGATGCTCATGTCTAGATCCTTGGTTTTGGCACATTCCTCGGGCGGTATCGCAACAACTACTTCCTCATTGTTCGACACAAACTTGTGGAGTCAAAGGTTTCCCATTCTAGATAAGGCTCTTGCTTCTTCCACAAGATGTATGGCCTCAGCTGCTGATTTCACACTCGTTAAACCGTTGTCTGCGTAAAAACTTCTCTGGATAAATCTGATAGACTATTGACTGAACCTTCCATGACCCTATGATGCCAGATATTTGAGACCGAAGTTTGAGCAGCCGGGCGACGAAGCTGCTCCAAACAGGTGCACCCTCATCCTGTATACAGAGGGCTCGGAATCCAGATACCTTCATCCCACCAGAGGAATCTTAGATAGTCCTGATGTTCCTTTGCAACGTGAAATTGATGAAACATTCTCTCCACGTCACACATTATAGCGATTGGACCACTTCTAAACCTTCTAAACTAAGTCTGGAGCAGTCAAAAGGTGATCATTTAGGGAGGTGTCGTGAAAGCGTGCTGAACAATCGAAAACCACACGGATCTTCCCCGGCTTGTGGGCATGGTAGACCCCATGGTGTGGAATATACCATGTTGGTTGATTTTCGAGTTCATCGGGAGGAACTCTCTCTGCATCTCCTTGAGTGATTATTTCATTCATGAAGTAGATATAATCATTGCGATAATGTTCGTCTCGCCTCAGGCATCTCTCCAATGAGTTGAGTCTATGAACTGCTGATTGCTTGTTGTCTGGCAGACTAGGATTCTCTGTCTTGAAAGGAAGTGGAAGTTCATAATAGCCATATTAGACACCTTCTTGTGAGAAGTCTTCTTGATTATGTCTGCTGGAATAATTTCCTTGACATGATTTCTGCACACAAAGTGTACCTTTCCTTTCAGTCTGGTGGGTGACTCTACATCAGGCATCACTTGTCTCACTAATGTACTATGACTGATTTATATTGCGTCACAGTAGTTATCAGCTGGGTTTGAGCAGCCTACTATGCTCCAGCCGAGATCGGTTCGTTGTGCATATGGTTGGTTTTCCTCTCCAGGCAGGATCCTCTTTGGGAAGAAGGGCTTGTTGACAGTTATAGCCAATCAAAAGGCCTACTTCACAGTCCAACAGTGAGGGAATCTTGCTTGACAGATGTTCAAGATGAGACCATCTAAGAGCAGTGTCTGAAGTTGGAATGTGTAACCTATTTGCTGGAATGAACTCTCGTGTAAAGACTGATGGCAATGGAATCCTCTTCTCTGAACTGTAGCCTCTCACTTGTAGATTTGTCAGCTTCTGACAAGTTATGACAGTTGTCCTTGCTTACATTGTAGACAGCTGCAAGCTGATATTTTCTTTGTTTGTGTCAAGATTTTGGGCCACTTCATCAAGGATAAAGGTTGTCTCACTTTGCGTGTCTAGGAGTGCTTAGACAAGGATTTCTTGATCTGGCTGCTTTGTAGATGAAACCCAGACTGGTATGATTGTAGAAGTTTGTGTGTTTAGTCCCCTTTGTTTAATTGCATTGCTGACTGCTGTTGTAGTTACTTCTCTATTTTCCAAATTGACTTCTTTCTTTAAAGGATTAGGACCTTTGGAATCTTTGAACTTGTCATCATGCAAGCATGTCAGATGTCTCCTTTGACACCTTTCGCATATGCTCCTGTTGTCACATCTTCTTGAATGATGGCCAGCTTGTAAACAGCCGAAGCAAAGTTTCTCTGCACGCACAAACTTGACACGATCTTCTAATGTCTTCTCAACAAACCTTTTACACTTGACTAAATCATGACCTGTTCTTTTGCAAAGGATGCATGTTGAAGGCAGCTCTGGTTTGTGTACAACGTCTTTGCTTAAATATGTGGGATCCGAAAGTGTTTTGGTTTTATACCTTCTACACTCTTGAGGGCTTGTACTGAAGATATAGGATCACATGCGAGATCTGCTTCCCTGGACAAGAAGTTCACAATCTCTTTGAATTGTGGATAATCAGCATTTGCATATCTGACTTCCATCACTTTACGGTTCCATCTGGACACTAGCCAATCTGGAAGCTTCATCAAGATCTTCTGATTCTCATTACAATCGTTGAGAATTTCCAATGTTTTGAGGTGAGGCATGGCGGTCTCACAGCTTTTCAGGAAATCAGTGAATTCTCTTAGTTCCCGACCGTCTTTAGGGTTACTCTTTGGCCACCCATGCAGCCTGTCTCTGAAAAACTTCCCTATTACAAATGGGTCTCCGAACCTTTGTTGCAGTAGCTGCCAGCCAGAGTCATATGCCACTTCGGTCCGTAGCAAGAAGAATCCTTCAACAGTTTTCCTTGCAGCACAGCCCAAATCCTTTCGTAAGTAATATAATTTCTCGTTCTTTGGTATACTCTTTCTATCAATCAGTGTTTCAAAGGATAGCTGCCAGTCCTTAAACTTTAAAGGATCTCCAGTAAATAAGGTGGGTTCTGGCACTGGTAGACGACTGGCACTCATGGCTTCTGCTAACGCATTAACCAGATCAAAGTTGCTGTGAGTTTGTGGCATAGATTTTGAAACTGGTAGAGCTTGTGGTGACCACAGCGGAGGTTGAGTTTGGGTCGGCTGAGATTGAGGGGTGTACGGAGTAGATAAGGCATTGAGCGCCTGAGTGGTGACTGGCAGAGTTTGGGGGGTTCTTTCTATTGTATTGGCACTATGTAGAGAGCAAACTGGTTCAGCATTTGTTACAACTTAATAATATACCTTTACTCGAGCTCTTGCAGCGTTCAGCTTCTTAACCTCTTTTAAGATTTCTGGCCTTCTGTGCTTATCTTGTATTGCTTGTTGCCTAGCCAGGTTCTCCAATTCAAATTGTGCCAGACACTGCTTACTTTCAAACTCTAGCCTTTGAAGTTCTGTGATTTCCCTTTCTTGTTCCTCTATCACCGCTAACACTTCTTGAGATGCAGCCGCTTCTGCCACAGCTTCGTTTCTTTTAACGGGACTGAACTACATTTTGATTGGTGGGACAGTGATCTTGGTATAGAGCTTGATGAGGCTAAAATAGAGCCTACATCAGGCCAAGGTTCTTTCTCCTCATTAGGTGTGTAGCCTTCAAGATATCTTTGCGCTGTCCGAGCAATGAAATCTGAAAGCGATATACAAGTGTCGACCCGGCGTCACAAATCTGGTTCAGGAGTTTGCAATCTACGCAACTCTTCATAAACAGCCTTTACTTCAGAACAGATGCTGTCTATGCTCTACATTAGCTCATTTAGTTCATCTTTGGAGGCCTCATCTGACAGTACATCCTTACTTATTTTTGCTTGGCACTTCCATTTTTCATAGACAATCCTGTACTGCCTCTGCATGGTTTTTATTTTTTCTTCTTGAAGTTGTCTTCCTTTTTCAGTTAGAGTTTGAGTCCTTTCACTTCTTCGCAGTTTATTTACATCTGCAGATTTAGACTTTATGGCTTCAGTTTGAGCAGGTGATTCAGCATCTTTGTGACAAGCCTCTCTGTCTTAGCCTGACATTTTGAAATACGATTAATGGATAAAGCTATGAACTGTATGTAACTCTAAATAATTGTCTGTAAAGTTAAGTGTAAATATAAACTGAAATTGTCCCTTCTATGTTTCCATACCCTCCTATGTTACGTAAATGCCGTAAGATATAGAGTATGTTTGAGAGAAAATAAAAACAGCCGACACCAGTTGAATCTGCACTCCAGTCTCGCGTGTGTTTGTCAGAAAATATAAGTAATATATAACATAACTGGCGACGAGGACGTTCGTACCACGCGACGCTATTGTTTCGTCTGCGTTTAAAGACATTCGCGGCACGAATTCCTCGTAACGACCGTGCTATCCTCCACGAGAGGCAGAGTGAATACGGCGAGCCCGCTGAAAGCCGCGACAGTCGGAGCAAAACGAATTGTCTTCGCTGGAAGGAATAGAGTGAAAGACAGGAAAGAAACAGACGACGGAACACGGATTAAGGGGGAGAGAGGAATCGCAAGAGCTGACGAACAGAAAAGCGTAAAAGGAGGAGTGAGTAAAACAAAATGGCTGGATTAATCGGTAGTACTGGATCATGTGATGAATCAATAGAACAGTGGAGTGCCTATACTGAACGTTTTGACTACTTTGTCCTGGCAAATGAAATCAAAGTCGAAGCTATAGTGCCAACTTTTCTGAGTGTCATGGGTGTGAAAACATTTAATCTTCTTCGGAGTTTGACACAGCCAGACAAACCAGGTGACAAATCCTATCAGGAAATAGTGAGTTTACTTAAAGAGCACAATTCACCTAAACCACTGATTATAGCTGAGAGATTCAGATTCCACAAAAGAAATCAGCAAGATGGTGAATCTATTTCTCAATTTGTGGCGGTGTTGAAACGGTTGTCTGAGCATTGTGAATTTGGCCAGTCACTGAGTGACACTTTATGTGACAGGCTTGTCTGTGGTTTTCGAAGTGAGGCTATACAAAAACGACTACTCACTGAAAGTAGTTTAACATTACAGAAGGCCATAGAGATCAGCACATCTATGGAAATGGCTGCTAAAGAGGCACAACAATTAAGTGCATCTGCCCAAGTGCACAAGGTTTATTCAGACACAAGGAACAAGTCAAACTCAGAAAAGGCATGTTATCGATGTGGAAAAGTGGGGCATCAGCCTGGAGATTGTTGGTGCAAGGACATGAACTGTAGAAATTGTGGCAAGAGAGGTCACATTGAGCGTGCCTGCAAAAACAAAAAGACACAATTGAGTAAAAACACAGAATTCAAAAAGAAACAATATCAGAAATACAAACAAAAGCATGTGAATCAAATGGAAAACACCCAGCAAACACAGAGTGATTCGGAAACAGGGAACGAGGATGCTTTATGTGTTTTATCCGTTTCAGGAGATGAGCGAGGTTACTGGGTGACGCCTCTTCTTGACGGAACACCAGTACGCATGCAGGTGGACACAGGAGCTGCGGTTTCATTGGTGTCAGAAACGACATTCAAAGAAATGATACCGCATCGCACCCCTCAGCCATCCAACATCACATTGAAGACACTGGTGAGATAGTTCCTGTTATAGGGGTAATTGAGGTGACAGTTGAACTCAATATGCAAAGGAAGAAACTACCGCTGTATGTTATTGAGGGTAATCACCCAGCCTTGCTAGGAAGGACTTGGCCGGAAAAGATTAAGTTGAATTGGCAAGAGGTCCATCTGGTTAGCGGAAATGCAAAACTCCAGGGGATTCTAAACAAGCACTCGGATGTGTTTAGTGATGGACTTGGAAGTATGAAGGATATTGTAGTGAAATTGACAGTAAAGCCAGGAAGTCAACCAAAGTGTTTGAAAGCCAGACCTGTAGCGTACGCACTTAAACCCAAGGTTGAAGCTGAATTGGAGAGACTGGTACAGGCTGGAGTCTTGCGACCAGTACATATGAGTGACTGGGCTACACCAATTGTGCCGGTCATGAAAAAGGATGGGTCCCTTCGTTTATGCTGAGATTTTAAGGTGACCGTAAATCCGGTTCTGACCCCAGAGCAGTACCCCCTGCCACTTATAGAGGATCTGCTTTCCAGTCTTGCTGGCAGACAACGGTTCAGTAAAATAGATTTGTGCCAGGCATACTTGCAGATGCATGTGGATCCAAGTTCGCAAGATCTCCTTACCATCGTGACCCATAAAGGAATGTATCAATATCAGAGACTTCCATTTGGGATCACCTCGGCACCAGCCCTATTTCAAAGAGCAATGGACCGCATCCTCAGTGGGCTGACCGGGGTGCAGTGTTACCTTGATGATTTGCTTATCACTGGGAAGGATGACCAGGAACATTTGAGTAACCTGGAAGCCACCTTACAAAGACTGTAGAGTTTTGGATTGAAGGTCAGAAAGGACAAGTGTGAGTTTTTCTGCCCTGCTGTCGAGTATTTGGGCCACGTGATTGACAGTTCAGGACTGCATAAGGCACCCTCGAAGGTGAAGGCAATCGTGGAAGCGCCAGCTCCACAAAATGTGAGTCAGCTTCGGTCTTTTTTGGGACTGTTGACTTATTACGCAAAATTTGTGCCAAATATAGCCAACAGGCTAAAACCATTGCATGACCTACTGAATAAATCCAAAAAGTGGGAATGGACAAAAAAAATGTGAGGAATCTTTCAGTGAGGTGAAAACAGCCTTAGCCCACTCTGAAGCCCTCACTCACTTCAACCCCACTCTGCCAGTGCAGCTTGCATGTGACGCTTCACCCTATGGCGTGGGGGCGGTGGTGTCACACATCATGCCATCGGGTGAGGAAAAACCCAATGCCTTCGCTTCACGAACTTTGAGTAAGGCAGAATGGAACTATGCGCAAATTGAGCGTGAGGCACTTGCTATCGTGTTTGGTGTAAAAAAATTTCATCAATTCTTGTTTGGAAGGCGATTTACACTCCTAACAGATCACAGACCTCTGACCTCCATCTTTGGCCCACATTCAGGCATTCCTTCACTTGCAGCTGCAAGGATGCAGCGTTGGGATCTTCTTCTTTCTGCGCATCAGTATGATATTAAGTACAGACGATCGGAACATCATGCTAATGCTGACGGGCTTTCCCGACTGCCACTGCCCACTACTCATCTAGAACCAGCCAAGGCGGAAATTTTCTATTTCAAAGAGGTGGACAATTCCCCAGTAACGGTAGCTCAAGTAAAAAAGCACACACGTACTGACCCAGTGATGTCAAAGGTTTTGGATCTCGTGCTCAGAGGAGAAGTGGGTGGAATATCACCCCTCTTAAGACCTTACATGAGCAGGAGGAGTGAGCTAACTGTTGAATCTGGTTGTCTGCTGTGGGGCTCCAGGGTCATTATTCCACCACCACTGAGACGACAAGTACTGGAGGAGCTTCATTCCGGACACTGCGGAGTAGTTCGGATGAAGGAAATTGCCCGCAGCTACCTCTGGTGGCCAGGCGTGGATTCTGAGATTGAGGAGAAAGCGAATTCGTGCAGTTCATGTCAAAAGCTAAGAATTACCCCTCAACCAGCCCCGTTACACCCCTGGCAATGGCCTGAGGAACCATGGGTGAGAGTCCATATTGACTTTGCAGGGCCATTGGAAGACCATATGTTTCTAGTTCTTCTTGATGCCCACAGCAAATGACCAGAGGTTGAGATAATGAAAAGCACTTCATCCGTGAAGACGGTGGAAGCCCTTCGTTCAATTTTTGGTCGTTTTGGCCTCCCGCAGCAACTTGTCAGTGACAATGGGCCACAGCTGGTCTCAGAGGAGTTTAAGGCGTTCATGAAGGCCAACGGGATTCATCACATTCGATCAGCACCGTATCACCCATCTACTAATGGTCTTGCTGAGAGATTTGTCCAGACAATGAAGAAAGCTCTTAAGTCGACTCAGGGTAAAGGATCACTCAACCAACGCCTCAACACTTTTCTACTCTCTTATAGAAACACCCCCCATGCCACCACCAAACTGTCTCCAGCCACCGCAGTGTTCAAAAGACAGCTCCGTACTCGTCTGGATTTGCTGAAACCTCAGAAAACAAAAGAGACTGTTCAAGCACAACAAAACATCCAGATGGAACGACGTCTAAAAGCGAAACATCGTTGTTTAGCTCGTAACTATGGAAGGGGTGCCAGATGGTTACCGGCAGTTGTGATTGCACAAACTGGACCAGTATCGTACACTGTTGAACTTGCTGATGATCATCTCATCTGGAAAAGACATGTAGACCAGTTACTAGCTGCAAATGCATGTGACAACAAAGATGAACCGGTCACGGCAGATCCTTACCTAGAAATTGCTCCAGATTACCACCAGCTGTCTGAACATTCTTCCACACCAACCCTTGAAAAGGCACTGCCTGAGACTTCGCCAAGTCAGGTGAAATGGAAATGCCCTTGTCAAACCAAACTCCAATGAAAAAGACTGTGACTGTGAGTGTACCGACGACTTGATCATATCCTCAAAGAGAACGTCGACCTCCCAATAGACTGACACTTTAGCTAGAGGCAAACCCACTAAATTGGGGCAGAATAATCCCCAGGGTTATGTCTGGGAACAGAGGTAGTCTACCCTCTTTCCCTAGTTAAAAAAAAAAAAAAAAAAAAAAAAAAAGTTGTTGTTATATTGTTATCTTCAGATGTTTGCATATAAAAAAAAAGTGTTACTGTTGAAGTAATGTTTATTTTTCTTTGCTGCTTTAATTTAGGAGGAAGGAAATATGTTGTGTATTTACGAAATACAAATTGTCCCTTCTATGTTTCCATACCCTCCTATGTTACGTAAATGACGTAAGATATAGAGTATGTTTGAGAGAAAATAAAAACGGCCGACACCAGTTGAATCTGCTGTCCAGTCTCGCGTGTGTTTGTCAGAAAATATAAGTAATATATAATAGTTAGATTGTACTTATTCTTATAGACTTAGCGCTTTACACAAAGGTCAGCGGTATTGTGTTTTATTGCAACGTCCAAAATCACTTCTCACGCCGCTTTAACTTGATGCTTGGGACAGAGCACTTAATGACTTTAGCTTGAAATGTTGCACTTTAACACAGTCCCTTTAACGTAGCGTGTAGTCGCTATGCCATCAATGAATAACGAGTCTTGCTTATCTGTTACACTGTTCTTTAGCGCGTCGTTTCCCGCGATGATCTCGTTGTCTCTACCCGTGTTAAGCAGGCGAGTTCTCACTGTAGCTCCTTGCACAACATCACAGACACAGGTCGATCTTTGAAACAGGTGTTTAATCTTTCAAACTTGAGGCTTTGACGACATTCACTCTCTTTTGTTCATTTACGCAATCCACGCCTTTCACGCCGTGAGAACTGCGAACACATTATGAATACATATACAAATCATAACCCGTGAACAAATATCACCTGAGATACACAATACAAAGTAACACTATGACGCATTACACAAATACCTCGTTGGCCGCTTTGTTGTTAAAGAGTTCTTAGATGCAAGTTCATCTGTCTGTGACACTTAAACGTCAATAAAGGCTCAAATGTGCTCCATGAGCAGAGAAAATTTAACGAGGCGTCTGCTCCTCTTTAGTCCATTGCGCCATCTAAAGTTCATCACTTCCGCTGAGAGCAACAAGTTCTTCCGTTTCACATTTAAACTGACACAGCAGATTGTCAATAACCTGACCAAGGGAGGTTTTTGTACAGCATTTTTTTTTTCACTTTTTGACTGTCTGTTTGTTTGTGTGTTTTTAGATTACTGCTTTAAGTAATGATTGTAAATTAGAGTGTAAAATCCATATAAAATGTAAAATAAATAATAAAATATTCTTTTCTTATTTGTGCATTTGACTTGTACATGTAAAATTATAAAAAATAAACTGGTTTAATTATGCAAACGTGTATTTTTAACTATTTGCTAGTTAGGAGTAGAAGAGCAAACTGGTTTCTCAGTGTTAGTTTTAATGCAGGAGGTTTTTGTACAGCCGTTGATTGAGTTTGTATCACTGTGGTGGACTTTCGGTGGAGGAACTCGACTCACTCGACTTACTCGAAAGTAAATCTCCTTTTTATTTCAAAATGAAAATTAAATGAAAATTACAAGAAATGGGTTTTAAAAATATAATTATATAAGTATTATAACAAATATATGAATACATTTTTAATGTGTGACATTACCAGATGTATGTGCAGCTTTCTTATTTTTCCTCAAGACTAGTTTAAAATAATCACTTTATTGTTTGCTTTTATAAAAAAAAAATTTTGTTGGTTTAACAGATTTTTATCAAATAATGCATATGTATACTTGTATAATCAGTCAATTGTTTTTGTCAAAGAGCAAATGCTTGTTTCTCTTTAAACTGATTTTGGATGAGATCTAACTTGTGTATCAGTGCAATCTCTTATTTTAAATGGTAAATTTCAATATGTTATTATGTATAATTCTGCCAACATACATATTAAGATAGTTTAGAAATTATGTAATTACAAATTACATGATAATGAATTTAAATATTTTTCTTTGGTTAAAGATTTATTTATTTTATTTTATTTTTAATGAATGCCACGGACAGAAATGTGTCTGGATTCAGGTTTATTTTTCGGTTACACTCCTTGGTAGAATTAGAAACATATCAAACAAATTATCTGTAAATAAT
This sequence comes from Cirrhinus molitorella, assembly GCA_033026305.1. Lineage (NCBI taxonomy): Eukaryota > Metazoa > Chordata > Actinopteri > Cypriniformes > Cyprinidae > Cirrhinus > Cirrhinus molitorella. Next base: position 26,161,880 of record CM065131.1, read on the forward strand.
ATATTGTAAATTTTTAACAGAAAATACTTTTGTAATAATTTGAACAAAGGACAATACAAAAGTAAAAGATCTATAAAATAACCTTATGAATAATAAATAAATAGTGTTAAATCTAAATATAGGTATATGTGTGTTGATAAAATGCTTTTTTATGGGCTGTTGCACTTCAGATCTGCTTGATTAACTTCTCTTAAAGGGAAGTGAAAGACACTCAGAATGACTGATAAAGCTGTTTGTCAGAAGAACGAAACTTCCCAGTTTATATCTCTCTGTCTCTCTTTAGCTGCGGCTCGTCCCACTCTCACAGTGCTGCCGCCCTCCAGAGATGAGCTGCAGCAGGGTAAGGCTACAGTGCTGTGTGTGGCCAGCAAGGGATTCCCCTCTGACTGGAAGCTGAGCTGGAAGGTGAATGGCAGCAGCAGGAGCTCTGGTGTCAGTCTGAGTCCCAGTCAGCTGCAGAAGGATGGACTGTACAGCTGGAGCAGCAGCCTGAGCCTCACTAAGAGTGAGTGGAGCACAACAACAACCATCAGCTGTGATGCTACATACCAGTCCCACAATGCAGTGACCAAGAGCCTCAACACACAGCAGTGCGATGAATAAAATACCTACACACACTGCTGTTAGTATTCTGTTTCATGTTGCTAGTATATTGCTCATATTCTTATCTGTTGTAATTCTATAACTGCAATGATATGAAAGCTTTGTTGATTATTTTTCTCTTGCTGCCAAATAAAAGCATTTTATCTCAAATATGGTGTTGAATTCTATGAACGTTAAAACAAAAACACCTAAAATATGAAATACCACTTTTATTGGTTTTTAATTTTTTAGGTTGTGTGATATTGTGATGAGCTTCATGGATATGTCAGGAGAATATTTTACAATTGAAAAAATCAATTACTGTAAAAGTGATATTTATGATCAAATATTTTACCTGCATTTAATTCATGAAGTTCATAGTTACTGCATGAGTACATTTACTGTGTCGTCAGATTGAAGGAGGTTTTTGTACGATGCTGTTTCACTGTGTGAGTACAGAATCACTGTAATACCCCATACAGTAATAATCTCCTGCATCCTCAAGCTGGACTCTATGTATGTTCAGTGTAAATTCATATCCAGAATAAGTTCCACTGAACCGGTTTGAAACTCCAGATCTAAGGTTACTTGTTCTGTAGTTCAGGAGACTTTTCCTGGTTTCAGCAGATACCAGCTCATGCTATAACCAATTCCAAAAGATGCAGTGCAGGTGATAGAAGCAGATTCACCTACTTTAACAGACAATGACTCAGGAGTCTGGACCTCTTGATGAGAAACTTAGAGAGAGAGAAAAAGTTAACATAATACAAATTCCAAAATAAAATATTTGTAAACAAATAATTAATTAAAACAAAGCACAAGCTTTAAAAAAGTTTTTACCTTGAGCAAGCAGACCCAGTGTGGCCACAATTAGTAAAAGAGACATAATTGTATTGTGTGTCAATGACTGAGGGACTGAACAAACACTGATCATCAGAGAAATTTTGTGTGTGAAGCAGTAAACATGCAAAACATTCACTACACAACAGACTCCTAACCATGCAGAGGTTTGCTTAGAATAAATGCTGAACTAATCACATTATAAATGTGAACTAAAAAACAACTTTAGAAAATATTCGTTAATACAGGGTTGTGAAATAAAATGCTAAAATTTCATTTAAGACAACTAAATGATGGAGAAGCATTCAGATATACATATAATATGCTGCTGTATCTGATATAAATAAGCTTAATTAGTAGTAATAAATAGCTAAATTAGCTAGAAGACAAAGAGCAAATTCATAGTGTTGAATAATTTATTTTGATAAAACAATTTTCAAATATACAAATAAACAGACAAGTTACTGTGCAAGTCCAATAGTAAATATTATTCCTAGTGACTACTGAGATATACAGTATGTTCGTTTTTAGATTGAACAGAGCTAAAAAAACAAAACAAAAAAAACAAACAAACAAAACAAATAAACAAAAAACATTCACTAATTCACACATTCACAGAATGAATGAATAAAACAAATACATAAATAAATAATGAGTTTGGATTATGGAAATCATATGTTACTGGTGAAGGATATGGGTATGGATATAGGTATGGATATTAATTTGGTATGATTTTGCTATATGTGAAGCACTGTGTTGCTATGTGACAAAGTATGAGATATATAGAACAACAATGAGTATTTTCTATTGATAGGGAAGATCTGGGTTAGAATATTAATTAGACATGCATATCTGTGTGTATCTTGTTACAAACCTGTGTTTTTGATTTGTTTTGTTTTCAACACTAGAAGATTGTCAATAACCTGACCAAGGGAGGTTTTTGTACAGCATTTTTTTTCACTGTGTGAACACTGCTGCACTTCTGATTTCATTGTAACTCAAACAGTAATAATGTCCAGCATCTTCAACCTGGGCATCGTTTATAGTCAGAGTAAATTCAAGACCATTTCCTCCAGAGTGAAAACTGCCTCCACCGCTGATTCTAAGCACTTGAAGGCTTCATTGTTGTGAAATATATAAGGAGTTTAGGGGGTTCATCTGGCTTCTGAAGATACCAGGAGATATAGTAATTGTTAGATACTAAACCTTATGGATACCTGTAAACTACTGTGTTTGCCTTACAGTCAATAGAGACTGTTTGGCCAAGCTGAACTGATTCAACCTCAGGCTGAGTCACAACAACCTGCTGAATTAAAACAATCGTTGGTGCATAAGGAAAAATAAGGAAAAAAAAAAAAGGTTGAAAATGAAATTACCTTGGATGCAGTAAAATGCCCAGATCACTGTGTTAAGGACAGTTCTTGGACCAGTGTTCACAGGCTATAAACACTCCATGAGCACTGAGGCATGAGCTGCCAATGCAAAATATCATTACGGTGGAAAAACCCTTCCTGAACTAAAACATCTTCTCACTCATATGATTATGGGGATTGTATATTAATATTTTAATTATGAGTTAATCATCCAGGTTTAGATTTAACTTAATGCTTTTAAAATAGTCTGGAGGTTTTGCCAATGAGAACAAATTCCTCTGGTAGATTTTTGGTGGAGGAACAAAACTGTTTTTAGTAAGTGCATCATTAAATAAATAGATGAATAAACATTAATAAAATTGAATTGTACATGTGGGCCTAAATACATTAGGTCATAGAATATAGAGAATACTGTTACTGTTTGTTTGTTTGTTTGTTTGTTAGTTTTTAGATTACTGCTTTAAATAATGATTGTAAATTAGACTGTAAAATCCATATAAAATGTAAAATATGAATGAAATGAAAATGCAATGAATATAAAACTAAATGCTGACTAACGATCGGAATGTACATGATTTGTTCTTTACCAGGTAGTGTTTGTATTAGCATTGCTGTAATAGATTTACATAGTACTTAATAATATTCTTTTCTTACTTGTACATTTGACTTGTACATGTAAAATTATAAAAAATAAACTGGTTTAATTATACAAATGTGTATTTTTAACTATTTACTAGTTAGAAGTAGAAGAGCAAACTGGTTTGTCAGTGTTAGTTTTAATGCAGGAGGTTTTTGTACAGCCGTTGATTGAGTTTGTATCACTGTGGTGGACTTTCGGTGGAGGAACTCGACTCTCAGTTGGAAGTAAGTAAATCTCCTTTTTATTTCAAAATGAAAATTAAATGAAAATTACAAGAAATGGGTTTTAAAAATATAATTATATAAGTATTATAACAAATATATGAATACATTTTTAATGTGTGACATTACCAGATGTATGTGCACCTTTCTTATTTTTCCTCAAGACTAGTTTAAAATAATCACTTTATTGTTTGCCTTTATAAAAAAATGTTGTTGGTTTAACAGATTTTTATCAAATAATGCATATGTATACTTGTATAATCAGTCAATTGTTTTTGTCAAAGAGCAAATGCTTGTTTCTCTTTAAACTGATTTTGGATGAGATCTAACTTGTGTATCAGTGCAATCTCTTATTTTAAATGGTAAATTTCAATATATTATTATGTATAATTCTGCCAACATACATATTAAGATTAAGAAGATTACAAATTACATGATAATTAATTTAAATATTTTTCTTTGGTTAAAGATTTATTTATTTATTTATTTTTAATGAATGCCACAGACAGAAATGTGTCTGGATTCAGGTTTATTTTTCAGTTACACTCCTTGGTAGAATTAGAAACATATCAAACAAATTATCTGTAAATAATATATTGTACATTTTTAACAGAAAATACTTTTGTAATAATTTGAACAAAGGACAATACAAAAGTAAAAGATCTATAAAATAACCGTATGAATAATTAATAAATAGTGTTAAATCTAAATATAGGTATATGTGTGTTGATAAAATGCTTTTTTATGGGCTGTTGCACTTCAGATCTGCTTGATTAACTTCAAATCTCTTAAAGGGAAGTGAAAGACACTCAGAATGACTGATAGAGCTGTTTGTCAGAAGAACAAACTTCCCAGTTTCCATCTCTCTGTCTCTCTTTAGCTGCGACTCGTCCCACTCTCACAGTGCTGCCGCCCTCCAGAAATGAGCTGCAGCAGGGTAAGGCTACAGTGCTGTGTGTGGCCAGTAAGGGATTCCCCTCTGACTGGAAGCTGAGCTGGAAGGTGAACGGCAGCAGCAGGAGCTCTGGTGTCAGTCTGAGTCCCAGTCAGCTGCAGAAGGATGGACTGTACAGCTGGAGCAGCAGCCTGAGCCTCACTAAGAGTGAGTGGAGCACAGCAACAATCATCAGCTGTGATGCTACACACCAGTCCCACAATGCAGTGACCAAGAGCCTCAACACACAGCAGTGCGATGAATAAAATACCTACACACACTGCTGTTAGTATGCTGTTTCATGTTGCTAGTATATTACTCATATAGTCTTATCTGTTGTAATTGTATAACTGCAATGATATGAAAGCTTTGTTGATTATTTTTCTCTTGCTGCCAAATAAAAGCATTTTATCTCAAATATGGTGTTGAATTCTATGAACGTTAAAACAAAAACACCTAAAATATGAAATACCACTTTCATTGGTTTTTATTTTTTTAGGTTGTGCGATATTGTGATGAGCAGCATGGATATGTAAAGAATATTTTACAATTGAAAAAATCAATTACCATAAAAGTGATATTTATGATCAAATATTTTACCTGCATTTAATTAATGAAGTTCATAGTTACTGCATGAGTACATTTACTGTGTCGTCGGATTGAAGGAGGTTTTTGTACGATGCTGTTTCACTGTGTGAGTGCAGAACCACTGTAAGCCCCCATACAGTAATAATCTCCTGCATCCTCAAGCTGGACTCTATGTATGTTCAGTGTAAATTCATATCCAGAATAAGTTCCACTGAACCGGTTTGAAACTCCAGATGCAAGGTTACTTGTTGTGTAGATCAGGAGTTTAGGAGCTTTTCCTGGTTTCAGCAGATACCAGCTAATGTGATAACCAATTCCAGAAGATGCAGTGCAGGTGATAGAAGCAGATTCACCTGCTTTAACAGGCAATGACTTAGGAGTCTGGACCTCTTGATGAGAAACTTAGAGAGAGATAAAAAAAAAAGTTAACATAATACAAATTCCAAAATAAAATATTTGTAAAAAAAAAAAAAAAAAATTAATAAATTAATTAATTAATTAATTAATTAAAACAAAGCACAAGCTTTAAAAAAGTTTTTACCTTGAGCAAGCAGACCCAGTGTGGCCACAATTAGTAAAAGAGACATAATTGTATTGTGTGTCAATGACTGAGGGACTGAACAAACACTGATCATCAGAGACATTTTGTGTGTGAAGCAGTAAACATGCAAAACATTCACTACACAACAGACTCCTAACCATGCAGAGGTTTGCTTAGAATAAATGCTGAACTAATCACATTATAAATGTGAACTAAAAAAAACAACTTTAGAAAATGTTAATACAGGGTTGTGAAATAAAATGCTAAAATTTCATTTAAGACAACTAAATGATGGAGAAGCATTCAGATATACATATAATATGCTGCTGTATCTTACATAAATAAGCTTAATTAGTAATAATAAATAGCTAAATTAGCTAGAAGACAAAGAGCAAATTCATAGTGTTGAATAATTTATTTTGATAAAACAATTTTCAAATATACAAATAAACAGACAAGTTACTGTGCAAGTCCAATAGTAAATATTATTCCTAGTGACTACTGAGATAAACAGTATCTTCGTTTTTAGGTTGAACAGAGCTAAAAAACAAACAAACAAACAAACAAAAAACATACACTAATTCACACATTCACAGAATGAATGAATAAAAAAAAAATACATAAATAAATAATGAGTTTGGATTATGGAAATCATATGTTACTGGTGAAGGATATGGGTATGGATATTAATTTGGTATGATTTTGCTATATGTGAAGCACTGTGTTGCTATGTGACAAAGTATGAGATATATTATATAGAACAACAATGAGTATTTTCTATTGATAGGGAAGATCTGGGTTAGAATATTAATTAGACATGCATATCTGTGTGTATCTTGTTACAAACCTGTGTTTTTGATTTGTTTTGTTTTCAGCACTAGAAGATTGTCAATAACCTGACCAAGGGAGGTTTTTGTACAGCATTTTTTTTCACTGTGTGAACACTGCTGCACTTCTGATTTCATTGTAACTCAAACAGTAATAATCTCCAGCATCTTCAACCTGGGCATCGTTTATAGTCAGAGTAAATTCAAGACCATTTCCTCCAGAGTGAAAACTGCCTCCGTCGCTGATTTCAAGCACTTGAAGGCTTCATTGTTGTGAAATATATAAGGAGTTTAGGGGGTTCATCTGGCTTCTGAAGATACCAGGAGATATAGTAATCTTTAAATACTAAACCTTGTGGATACCTGTAAACTACTGTGTTTGCCTTACAGTCAATAGAGACTGTAAATGTAAAATGTACATGATTTGTTCTTTACCAGGTAGTGTTTGTATTAGCATTGCTGTAAGTAATAGATCTATATAGTACTTAATAATATTCTTTTCTTACTTGTACATTTGACTTGTACATGTAAAATTATAAAAAATAAACTGGTTTAATTATGCAAATGTGTATTTTTAACTATTTGCTAGTTAGGAGTAAAAGAGCAAACTGGTTTGTCAGTGTTAGTTTTAATGCAGGAGGTTTTTGTACCGTTTTTGCCGTTGATTGAGTTTGTATCACTGTGGTGGATTTTCGGTGGAGGAACTCGACTCTCAGTTGGAAGTAAGTAAATCTCCTTTTTATTTCAAAATGAAAATTAAATGAAAATTACAAGAAATGGGTTTTAAAAATATAATTATATAAGTATTATAACAAATATATGAATACATTTTTAATGTGTGACATTACCAGATGTTTGTGCAGCTTTCTTATTTTTTCTCAAGACTAATTTAAAATAATCACTTGATTGTTTGCCTTTATAAAAAAAAATTGTTGGTTTAACAGATTTTTATCAAATAATGCATATGTATACTTGTATAATCAGTCAATTGTTTTTGTCAAAGAGCAAATGCTTGCTTCTCTTTAAACTGATTTTGGATGAGATCTAACTTGTGTATCAGTGCAATCTCCTATTTTAAATGGTAAATTTCAATATATTATTATGTATAATTCTGCCAACATGCATATTAAGATAGTTTAGAAATTATGTAATTGCAAATTACATGATAATGAATTTAAATATTTATCTTTGGTTAAAGATTTATTTATTTATTTATTTATTTATTAATGAATGCCACGGACAGAAATGTGTCTGGATTCAGGTTTATTTTTCGGTTACACTCCTTGGTAGAATTAGAAACATATCAAACTAATTATTTGTAAATAATATATTGTACATTTTTAACAGAAAATACTTTTGTAATAATTTGAACAAAGGACAATACAAAAGTAAAAGATCTATAAAATAACCGTATGAATAATTAATAAATAGTGTTAAATCTAAATATAGGTATATGTGTGTTGATAAAATGCTTTTTTTTGGGCTGTTGCACTTCAGATCTGCTTGATTAACTTTGAATCTCTTAAAGGGAAGTGAAAGACACTCAGAATGACTGATAGAGCTGTTTTTCAGAAGAACGAAACATCACCGTTTCCATCTCTCTGTCTCTATTTAGCTGCGGCTCGTCCCACTCTCACAGTGCTGCCGCCCTCCAGAGACGAGTTGCAGCAGGGTAAGGCTACAGTGCTGTGTGTGGCCAGTAAGGGATTCCCCTCTGACTGGAAGCTGAGCTGGAAGGTGGACGGCAGCAGCAGGAGCTCTGGTGTCAGTCTGAGTCCCAGTCAGCTGCAGAAGGATGGACTGTACAGCTGGAGCAGCAGCCTGAGCCTCACTGAGAGTGAGTGGAGCGGAGCAACAACCATCAACTGTGATGCCACACACCCGTCCCACAGTGCAGTGACCAAGAGCAAAAGAGATATTTATACAATAATAGCATTTTAATCATTGTTTTAGATTTAATAAAGTATTTTTTAGTAAATGTATTAGGACCAAAATGTACAGTAAGGTATCTAAGAAAATTAGAAAAGTAATTTATATGTGCAGCAAGGCATACATTTGGGAAATGTTCTAAATAAAAATGAGTTATGCTGCTGTATCTTACATAAATATTATTAATAGCATTAAGAGACAAAGGGTCATAGTGTCACATTTTGCAGGCAAACATTTTCCCATATATTCCATTTGTTTCACTTCTAATTTTAAACACAATTAAAATTCCCTGTGTGTATAAAATATAGCAATGTATGTACAAATATAAAAACAGGTTATTGGAAAGACACAAAGAGACACAAGTTTAGTCACAGAGGCCACTGAGAAACATGTTCATTTTCAGTTTACAGGCAGAGCACAATGATAAACGCTATACATTCACAAGGGAAATAAATAAATAATCATGGATTATGGAAATACTATATTTTAGGTGAAGGAGAATGGAATATACATTTCTATAAATATATTGTTGCTTTAGACGATTAATTATATTACATGCATAAACTATATTAGTGCTTGTGTGTCATTGTGTTTGTTTCTTTAAGCAGAAGAAGAAGAAAGTTAGTAACCTGACCAAAGGAGGTTTTTGTATGGGAACTTTTCACTGGGTGAACACCCAGTTGTCACTGATCTTATGGACACTCATACAGTAATAATCTCCTGCATCTTCAAGCTGGGCATCACTGATGGTCAAACTGAAGTCAAGACCATTTGCTTGTCCAGTCCACTGCCACTGAATCTTTGTGGAAGTCCTGAGTTTTTTTCATTTGTGTAATAAACCAAGAGTTTGGGAGCCTCTTCAGGCTTTTGGCTGTACCAAGATACATAATAACGCCCTTTAGAGTACTCGCCTTGCTCATATTTGTAAACCACAGTATTAACTTTACAGTCAGTAGAGGCGGTTTGACCAAGCTGGACTGATTTACCCTTAGACTGAGTCACAACAACTTGTCCAAAACAACCTGTGTGGAACAAATGATAGCAGCACAGGTTATTATATAATATATTATAATTTATTATTACTTAAAATAAATGTAAAAAAGTGACATGTAACAATATCTGTAATGACTTTTACCTTGCATGCTGTAGAGTATTCAAATTATAAAGGAGAACAAATTCATGTTGGCTGTTAGATCTGCTGTCACGAAGAGAAGCTCAATGAAGAGTTAAACAGACCTATAAACATTTTCAGATCACTGACACTGTATATGCAAAGCACTGTATATGACCAGAAGTTTCTCGAATCTGTTTTAAGTACTGTTATTTTATAGTTATTTTATAGTATGTTATTTCATGACCCATATTTGTCATTATAGACAACCTAAATGCTTGAAGGAAGTGCAGAATCTGAAAAGAATGAAAATAATAAACAATAATTATGCAAGTGTTGTACTGTATATTTTTGCAATAATAATATTATTTTGTCTAAGTAATGATACATACACACACACACACACACACACACACACACACGTTTTTTTGACTTGTCATTTACTTAAGTCAGCATTACTTGTGTGAGATTCACAAAACACTTTAAAATGGCTGATCATATGTATTGCATTAAAAAGACCAGAAAAATGTGAAAAATAAGATTGGTTGCAAGGAAAGGAAAGTGACACTTGTGACTGATAGAAATGGTTTTAAGAAGAATAAAAATTCAGTTTCTATCTTTTTTCTATCCTTGTTTAGTGTCAGCACATGAATCCAGTGAATATGATTCTGGAGGCCAATGTGACACTGAGTACCAATGTGCAGAAGAAGGACTGCGGTTGCACGATTTTGCCATTTCACACTTGTTACCATATCAGCACCCTTGTTGGTTTTTGTTGTCAACTAATTTGATTTTAGGAATATATATATATATATATGTATTATATAAGGCTTAACAAATACCTATATGTCTTTTATTTTACGTTTGATCATTTATTTTATCAGGGTAAATTTTAACTTATTTCAGCTTCTGATGGGCAGTACTACGTGAAATGATATTTAGGCAAAATAAAAAAAAAATGTACACATCTTCATTCTCTTCAAATGTTCAAAAGTTGACACCCCTGGATCTTAATGCATGTGTTTCTTTCTGGAGCATCAGTGAGCGTCTCTCAGTTGTCCTCAGTGTGAAAAGATGGATCTCAAAATCATACAGTCATTGTTGGAAAGGGTTCAAAATATAAAAAAAAAAAAAAATGCTGAAAAAACAAGGAATTTCTGCGTTTTGAAGAACAGCAGGCAGTTTAACTCTTCAGGACAAACAAGGGACTCATGAACAACTATCACCAAAAAAAAAAAAAAAGTTGTGGATCATTCAGGTTGTCAGGTTTTGAGACTCTTTTGTTGTGTTTTTGATTTGGTTTAGCCCCATTTGTCTTTGGTTTGTTCCATTTCCTTTTTGCCCTTATTTGGTCATGTTCCTTAGTATGTTCAGTGTAAAATCAGGTTCAGATCCACTTCCACTGAAGCGATCTGGGACTCCAGATTGAAGTTGACTGGCACTGTAGATCGGGAGTTTAGGAGTTTCTCCAGACTTCAGCAGATACCTGCTCATGTCGCTTCCAACGCCACTAGTCCCAGTGCAGCTGATAGAGACAGAATCTCCTGCTTTAGCAGACAGAGACTCAGGAGACTGAACCTCTTCATGAGACACTGAGAGAGAGAGTGCAAAAACAAATATTACAAATAATTCAGAATGCAGATAAAGAGTAATGTGCTTCTGTTATAAAGCAGTCAAACTAAAAATAATAAAACTAAAAAGAAAACACAAGTTAAATAATATAAAATAAATTCCAAATGAGTAATTCCATAATGCAGAAAAAATATTTTTGAACCTTGAGCAAGCAGACCCAGTGTACCCAGCATTAGCATAAGAGAAATCATTGTTTCCTATATGTAAGTGCGTGTGTCAGTGTCACACACTAATAATTATCAGTGGAGTTTTAAGTGCAGTGTTCAGTTAATATGCAAAACACTTTCAGATGCATCCTGGAATACTATCAAAAACTGTCAAAAATAAATACATGCAGCATTTAATTATTTAACATTATAAAAAAAAAAAAAAGATCAAATTTTGACCTGTCTGAGCAAAACGAAACTAAGAAAAGTCTTACAGTTTTATTGTGAATGTTAGTGTCGATTGCAGTGTCAGTTTTAGTGCAGGAGGTTTTTGTACAGCCACCGATTGGTTTTGTATCACTGTGGTACAAGTTTGGTGGAGGCACCCGACTCTCAGTTGGAAGTAAGTAAATTTCTTTCTATTTCTATTAACTAATCAATTAGTAGTAATAATAAGAGGAACAGACCAAGAGAAGAAGAGTAACTAATAGTCATGCCTTACGTGACATGACTATTGGCATACTTATGTCTACTAAACAGGTTCAAAATAATTTATTTGCCTTAAAGAGCTTTTTATCTATTTGAGTGGTAAACAAAAATATATGTATTTTATAAATTAGTTCACAAGAAATAGAAATATGTCTAACTACTGTTTCAGGTGCATTCATTGAGCATTCATTTAATCTCAGTATTGCTAAGTAGAAAACTAAATAAACTTGTCAGTTACTATAAATAAGTACTGTAAAATAGGGCAAAAAACACTCAGTGTGTAAACACTCAATCAAACACTCAATCAGACTTGATCATGAATGTGTGTACTGTAGATAAATATCTTTCGCTTTACATTTTTTTAAGGAGAAAAAAAGGACATTATTTAATGCATAGGAACAAAATAAAACACGATTTTTGGTGAAAAGTGGTGAGCCTCACTGAGAGTGAGTGGAGCAGAGCAACAACTGTCAGCTGTGATGTCACTCACCCGTCCCACAGTGCAGTAACCAAGAGCCTAAACACACAGCAGTGCAGTGATGATGACCAATGAAATATACACAAAGACATAGATTATAGGCATGTATAATTGTTCATTCATACTCAAAGAATCAATTAAGCTTGCTTTTAACACGTATTATGAATTTTATTAAAAGTGATAGCCTATTTGTTTTTATTTTTGCCAAATAAAAGCTTTTTGAATCATTACATTGTATCGTTTCTTCATTATTTGATTTTTTTCCCTTTACCTTAGTATTTAATTACATTTTTTGTTTTATTTGGATTTTATCAGTTCATGTATTTTTATCATTTAAATGAACATCAGCATCACAAGAAAATAAGCAGCTTATATATTTAATTTTAAATATAGCAGGGAAAACATGTTGTGGTTGTTAACAAATACAGAATAAAACAAAATATAGATTTTGACTTATTTGACACTATGGGCTATTCATGTTGTTAAAGCAATGAATTTGAGAAGTTGCTTTGTCAATAGTAAGTTTGCTTTCATCAAGGTTGGATGGATTTTATTGAATTGTAAGTTATGTGGAAACCTGATTGAGACATTCTGGTGTTTATTATTAATAAAATATGTAGAATGTGGAGTGTGTGTGATAATAATGAACATCTGTATCTGTGTATGTGTGTGTTTGCGTGTAGTCACACAGTCAGTGAGTTAAATGATAATCTTCAACATTAACATCTGCAGAAGCTCAAAGCTGCAGCACTGTAGTCTTACTAAAGGACACCCAGTGTGGCTTTGCAGGAGCTGCTGTCTTACTGTGTTGACTCTGACAGTAATAAACTCCTGAATCTTCAGGCTGGACTCCACTGATGGTCAGAGTAAAATCCATGTGGTTTCCATTTTCACTGCCACTGAATCTAGAAGAAACACCTGAAGCTCTGTCTGATGTGGCAGAGATCAGGAGTTTAGGAACTTCTCCAGGAATCTGATGGTACCAGGCCATGCATCTGTCATGAACTGTGCCTTCATTTCATTATGGACTATCACTCACTACATTTCCCATAACCCCTTTCTCACGAACTTCCTGTTACCCTTTACCTCTCACCCCTGTCGGCCATCTTGCTTTTCTCTGTATAAATAGACTGGTTTGTTCACTGTTTGGTTGCGAAGTTTTGAATAGTTTACACTGTCAATTCCAAGCTTTATTTTCTGGTTGCCCTCCCGTTGCCGAGCTCCTTTGTTCCTGGTTCCCGTGACTGTTCTCCGTCTATCGACCCCTAGCCTGTCCCTTGGATTACCCTGCTCGCTGCTGGCCCCAGACCCTCACGCTCGGATTCTGACGCTTCTTTGTCTAGTCCTACGTTGTCCATGTTTGTTCCTGTCTGACCCCTGCTTGTACACTATGATTTCTGTCATTAAAGCTTTGCATTTGGATCCACCTGTCTTCGTCCTTGTTACAGCAACACTGAGAAGTATCCTTTTTAACACAATTTATTGCTGGTTTGTGATTACAGTGAATAGTGACTGTCTGATCAGGCTTCACTGTTTGACCTTCAGATTGAGTCAGAATCTGCCCCACAGAACCTAAAGAGACACAGAAAATGCTTTAAAATAATAATAATAATAATAATAATAATATATAAATTAATATACAGTATTTGCAGGAAATTAAATCTAAACTACATCTTGATGATGTGGATCTAGCTAAATTTTAAGTTTTCTGTAAATCAGCTGATAATTAATTTCTATACACTTACTCCATGTGCAGGTTGTGAGTGTCCAAATAATGACAGCTATTAAAGTCATGTTTGCTTCTGGATTTGTTACCATGAATGAGAGCTGTCAATCATAAAAGCATAAATTCACAGATCTATAAAGACATCGAGAGCAATGAAGCATGTGTCATCAAAATTTGAATGATCTTTCTGAGAACAACAACCTCTCTGTGTCACAATACGGTGTAGAAAGCACACACACAAAGATAATACAGACAGTCTTGAATAAATCTAAATTAAGGTAATCTACACAAGGATCACACGTATACATCGACAAGACCGGACCAAGACAAACTAAACAAACTAGGACTTTAGTACAAAAGCAAATAAGGATAATTAATCACACACATGAAACAAATGACTTAATTAAGGGGAGACAAAACTAGATCAAGGAACACTAGGAGAAAAACAAGGAACATATTTCAACTGATAATCTGGCTGAGCCAGATATTTTTCATTGAATGATTCCTTTATAAAGAAAGGCACTTTTTGTCTCCAACTGGGGATGTCATGTGCTGAAAGATTCAGCGTTCTTATCAACCCTTAATTACCTTATTATTTGTGCTAGGATATATTTCTTTAGCACACACAATGAATATTCCAGAACCAACAAACAATGTTCATCCAGAAACTTATATTGATCATGATGTCTGACTTCAGATACATTTAAAACTACTACTACTACAAAATTAACCCTTTAACTATCACCGTCCTGTTTATTTCACCATATTACAAATAAATCCTAATCTAATTATGACAAACTATATATCATTGGAAAGATCTAAGACTCCTAAATAGATATTTGTTCCTACAGATTATGTATGAAAAGTAATAGATTAAATTATGACAATAGTCCACCTCAAAAAAATCATAACAGGAGTTCTGACCTTTATCACAATAAGACTTTCTTCAATGCCTTTTTCCCTATCATGCTTTAGAAATCATAAGAGCTTATATATCAGTAGAAAACTTAAAATCTCAAAATTCATCCATTTTAAAATCAAACATTGCACTATCATTGAAAATTTTACATCAAAATCATTTTACAAATGTTTTCATTCATGAATTATAAAAATTTAAGTTTGGATAGTGCATTTTCACATCGATGTTTAAAAAAAGGGAGTGACAGCTAAATGCTTAAATAAAAAACTGTTACATATTTGATAATTACATTTATAATATATATTATGAAATAACTTATAATGTCCATGTGTAATATTGTGGTTGTGAGGAGCATTAATACAAACATTTTAAAAATGAAAATATAATTAAAAAGATTAGAAGTAAGATTAAGTAAGATTAGAAAAGTATGTTTTGATTGGCTAATTTCATGTTCATATAGAGAATAATGTGATGTTTTTATACATGCTGCATTTAAACAGTTTTTCCTTCCTTGGAATCTGCTTGTAGAATCTTGAAAACTAAGTCAAAGATAATTGGTGATAATTGACTTAAGGATAACTTTTCTTCATTTACACACCTAAAAATAAAGGTGCTTCAAGATGCCATAGAAGAACCTCTTTTTTGTCTAAATGGTTCCATAAAGAACCTTTAACATCTAGGAACCTTTCTGTTTCTCTCAAAAGGTTCTTTGTGGTGAAAAAAGGTTCTTCTGATTATAAAAAGCTAAGACGGTTCTGACTTAATGGTTCTTTATGGAACCAAAAATGGTTCTTCTATGGCATCGCTTGAAGAACCTTTTAAAGCATCTTTATTTTTAAGAGTGTATATTATTTTCATTTGAAAATTTCATGAAGAGTTTGAATAATTTAAATCTTAACTGTTTTAACAAATGTTACAAATTATGGCACCTAGCCTGAAATGTACACAGTTCTCTGTTTAGGATTAAAACAATTAAAATGATACATGTGAGAATATGTTCGGTTGCAAACACAGCCAGAATATGTTTATTCAAATTTCATATTGAATTAACTAGAGTAAGACTAATTATGATAATGATATTGTGAACTTCTCAGCATTCGCAGGTGTTTGAATGAATGAGGTTTTTGTACAATGCTGTTTCACTGTGAGCACTCTGTATCACTATAATACCCCATACAGTAATAAACTCCTGCATCTTCAGGCTGGACTTCATGTATGTTCATTCTGAAATCAGGTTCAGATCCACTTCCACTGAACCGATCTGGGACTCCAGATTCAAGTTCACTGACTCAGGAGTTTAGGAGCTTCCCCAGGTTTCTGCAGATATCAGCTCATGTCGCTTCCAACTCCACTCGTCCCAATGCAGTTGGGAGAGACAGAATCTCCTGCTTTAGCAGACAGAGACTTGGGAGACTGAACCTCTTCATAAGACACTGAGAGAGAAATCAAAACAAATGTTACAATACTTCAAAACAAGCAGAGAGATATTTACGCCTGCTATAAAACAGTTAAAAAGCACAAAAGCAAAGCACAAATTCAAAAATATGAACTATAAATTCCATAGGTTTTTGTCATAATGTAAAAATATATTTTTTGTACCTTGAGCAAGTGTCCCCAGCATTAGTATCAAGGAAATCATTGTTTCTTATGTGTGTGTGTGTGTGTGTGTGTGTGTGTGTGTGCGCGTGTGTGTCAGTGTCAGTGTCAGTGTCACACACTATTAATCTTCAGTGGAGTTTTAAGTGCACTGTTCAGTTAATATGCAAAACACGCACCGATGATTCCTGGAATTTAACTCAAAATCAATAAAAACACATTTTGCAGCATTTTATTTATTAACAATCTATTTCTATTTTTGAAGTGACTGAATTAAACTAAAATGCTTTGTTAGTTTTAGTGCCAGTCTTAAGGACAGTTTCAGTGTTGTTGTGAGTGTTGATGTCAGCATTAGTTTTAGTGCTGGAGGTTTTTGTACAGCCA
Organism: Cirrhinus molitorella; assembly: GCA_033026305.1. Taxonomy (NCBI): domain Eukaryota; kingdom Metazoa; phylum Chordata; class Actinopteri; order Cypriniformes; family Cyprinidae; genus Cirrhinus; species Cirrhinus molitorella. The sequence continues at coordinate 26,178,836 of CM065131.1, forward strand.
CTTATTGAGTTTGTATCACTGTGGTGGACTTTTGGTGGAGGAACTCGACTCTCAGTTGGAAGTAAGTAAATTTCCTTCTATTCCAAAAAATATTTATATAAAAAAGAAAAGCACAGAACAAGAGATACAAGAACAAACTAAGGAAAAAAAATCAAGATCTTACCTTGTGTAACATGACCGCAATCAATAATTTATTCATCTAACTGGTAAATTATAATTGTTATTATATTATTGATTTTTATTTTTATTTATTTATTTTTTTTTTATTTTTTTTTTTTTTTTTTGAGTGTGTTTCACATGATAAATATATGTTACTCCTGTTTCAGATGTCAGTTACATTACTCTATAACTGGACAGTAAACCAATAAAAACATTTAAATATATTGTTATTTATCAGATTCCAAATCTAAATGTCTAATGATTGTCTAATGAAAATTTATTTTATTCTTTCAGATATTTTCATATAAAACAACACAAAATCCTAATTTTCCTTGAAATATTTATTGAATAAGACACAAAATATTTTCTTTAGTATGCTGAGTCCCTGAGTATGCTATAACAAATCAGAATCTGAAAGCTAGATATTTAAAACAAGTATGTACATCTTGTTTGTTTGTTTCTTTAGATTGTTTTTTATGCTAACCTAATGCATTAACCAACTAACAATTGCAAAAAAAAAAATAAAAAATTGATGTGGCAATCATTCATCTTTATTAATGTTAGTTAATAAAAATAACTGCTGTTAATTCAAGGTAGCGCAGATCCATGAAATTATTTTGTTTTACAAAATTTTAAGTAGGTCTATATGCTTTTTTAACATTAAGATGGATAAATGCTTTTGTAGTATTATTAGTGTTATTTTGTGTTAACTATAGTTTGTTAAGCTTAACAAATGAAACCTTATTATAAGGTGTTATCATGTATTATAATAAATTCTGACTTTTAAAATCTGAATATTTTGTCAGTAAATGTGTTTTTATGGACTGCTACAGAAGAACGAAAACTTCACAGTTTCCATCTCTCTGTCTCTCTAGCTGGGGCTCGTCCCACTCTCACAGTGCTGCCACCCTCCAGAGATGAGCTGCAGCAGGGTAAGGCTACAGTGCTGTGTGTGGCCAGTAAGGGATTCCCCTCTGACTGGAAGCTGAGCTGGAAGGTGGACGGCAGCAGCAGGAGCTCTGGTGTCAGTCTGAGTCCCAGTCAGCTGCAGAAGGATGGACTGTACAGCTGGAGCTGCAGCCTGAGCCTCACTGAGAGTGACTGGAGCACAGCAACAACCATCAGCTGTGATGACACTTACTCGTCCCACAATGCAGTGACCAAGAGCCTCAACACACAGCAGTGTGTGATGATGACCAGTGAAATACATACATGCATAAACCATTAGAAAGGACACACACTGTCGTAAATCAGTCAACAAAAATTACGCAATGCAGTGAATGTTTATTGTATTGTTTTAAGCTTGCAGCTAAATAAAAACGTTGTGATTCAGATATGGTGTTTTCACTTCTTACTGTAACACGAAACATTTAAAACTAACAAAAACAAGCTAAAATAATCGTTTTTTTACCCACTGAAACAAAATTTGTAAAATAAACAGTTAATTTATAGTGACCACAGAGATTCATGTGGAAACCTGACTCACAGAGTCACTGAGGCATTCTAAATTTTATTATTAATAAAATATGTACAATGTGTTGAAAAGTGTAAAACAATAATAAAAATCAACAGTTTAGCAGCCTTAAAGAGTCTCTGTGTATGTGTGTGGTTGTGTGTAGTTCAGTCAGTGAGGTGAATCTTCAACATCAACATTTGCAGAAGCTTAAAGCAGCAGTGCTGTAGTCTCACACCAAAAAGGTTTTTGTATGATGATTTTACACTGTGTGAACGCTAAGTCTGTGGTGCCAGAGACTCCCTTGTTATATAGACTCTGACAGTAATAAACTCCTGAATCTTCAGGCTGTACTCCACTGATGGTCAGAGTAAAATCTGTGTCCCTTCCACTGCCACTGAATCTAGAAGGAACACCAGAAGCTCTGTCTGATGTGTAATAGATCAGGAGTTTAGGAACTTCTCCAGGAATCTGATGGTACCAGGCCAGTGCATCCTGAGAGGTACCTGGTTTAATACGATTTATTGCTGGATTATGATTGCAGTGAATAGTAACAGTCTGATCAGACTTCACGATTTGATCTTCAGATTGTGTCACAACTTGCCCCACAGAACCTGAAGAAAAAGACAGAAAACACTGTAGAATAATATAAAACTGATGAACACATTTCTTACTGTTTCATTACAAGGACTAACTATGTTTTTGTATATTTTGCACATAAAACATTAATCAATCACAGGTAAGAACTTACATATCAAAACATAATGTTACATTTTATTGTTAATATATAACATTTGCTGCATTAGTTCAGGTCAAACTAATGAACTAATGAGCTAATGAACATGAACTTTTTTATGAATGCACATACAGTATTTACATGAAACAAAGTATAAATCTGATCTCATTGCCTGTGGATTGCTTATTTTATCTAAATCAGCTGATGATATGAATTGCTGTCTACTTACTCCAGGTGCATGTTGTGAGCATCCAAATAATGACAGCTATTAAAGTCATGTTTGCTTTTGGATGTGTTATGATAAAGGAGAGCTGTCAGTCATAAAATCATAAAGTCACAGATCTATAAAGACCTCCAGAGCACTGAAGCATGTAGCTCAATGCAAAGTGTCTTCACAATGTAAATGTTCTTTATAAGAACAACTGTCTCTCTTCCAAAGGAACACAGGCCTATTTCACTTTGTAATCTGACTAAGCCAGATATGGTTTTCGATCTCAGTTACTGATCAATAAAAGTTATTGTTCAATGCAACTGATTTTGTTGTATCACTGGGGGACTGGGGAGATAGTGTAGAATCACTGTGCGGAGTAAAAAATAAAAAATAAATTCTTGTGTCACATCTAACTTTCTCAACATCTTTCTGGAAAGATGCAATTTCCCTCAGCCTCTGTGAAAATTAGTCAAAATTAAAAACATATCTATTCTGAATAAAACACGCCCATTAAAAAAAAAAAATCCACATCTGCTTGTTAACCACTAGATGTCGCCATTCGACACCACATGGCTCCAAACATGTAATTCCTACAGAACAAGCGTCTCACATCCACGTTGTCAATGGGCCTGTATGTCTTGTGTGAAACGTGGCACATCGTACAATCATACAAACTTAAGGCTCGTTGGTCTAGGGGTATGATTCTCGCTTAGGGTGCGAGAGGTCCCGGGTTCAAATCCCGGACGAGCCCAAAACTTTTAAAGGTTTTAGTATCCTGGAATTAACACAACTTTATAGTAACTATCTATAGCTAGAAGTGTGTATGCTGTAGCATAATCCAGTGGTTTCCCAACAGTTATAAACTGAAGGGTTTATAATTGACCTTACAGGATATGCCCACTAAGTTTTAACTTACAGTTTTATATAAAACTTTACAGACCACTAAAACATTTCTATGTTAAAGAGTCTATAGAAGGGGTAAAAAAATTATAGTTTTTATTTGTTGTCATTGATTACATTTCTAAATAAGTATCTTATTTTATTTTACTTTGATGGTGTGATCACTCAAGTGATTAAATGTTTAAAAAATCTCGTTGTCACACTAGATTTTGATAGAAATAAAATTACAGTAAAAAATTACAGTAGGCAGTGGGACTCGAAAAGCTTAAATAAACAATGCCATTCTTGCCCACTTGTCAGGTTTACAGAAAGATTGACATGCGACTTGTAGAGTTACTGCACCTGTCAAGAGAGAACTTAGTGTTTTATACACAATCTTAACTTTGACTTTTTTACTCTGACTTTTAAACGTTTGGCAAGGAAAAGTCGGGCTCGTCCGGGATTTGAACCCGGGACCTCTCGCACCCAAAGCGAGAATCATACCCCTAGACCAACGAGCCAGTGGCACAAACATCTAGGATAAAGTCCTGTGAGCATGTGAAGTGAACTTTGTGCATTGCTGATATAAAAATATATAAAGTTATACTGCGTGTGGTCTATAACACGACTAATAATAGAGCAGTCAGCAAGTACTTGTTCTATTTTAACACAAAACAGAACACGGTTTAAACTTATCAAGGTAGTCTTTCTGATAAAGTTTACCTTGCTTTTACAGGTAGTCTATCGGTATTTCCCCTGAGCCAAGCTTTATAGAGAGTTTCATTTATTTATTTTCAAATCACACTTAGTATGCATGTACCACTTTGGCGTTCACGTTAACAATTTGGTTATGCTATGAAAATACTATTTTGATTCAGCAACATTGTTTAGCCTGTGTAGTCCTCTGTAGTTGACTAACGTAGACCAGCTGCCCAGTATATATTCATAGTCGTATTTTAATGTAATTCAGTTTTCAGAACACACAATCTGTTTAATTATTTCCATCCTTTAAAGTACTGCTAATGTCACGAAGTAATTGTTACTTTGCTGGTATTATTCTAATTTGTTCTAAAGCGCACCTTTGTAGCTTTAGGATTATGCCACCAGGTGGCGCCATTAATCAGCAAACGCCACCAATATACATAAGCATCCCAAAAGCGCTTCATCGATGGTCCTATGCAACGTGGCACACCATCCTACCTAAAATCTTTAAGGCTCGTTGGTCTAGGGGTATGATTCTCGCTTAGGGTGCGAGAGGTCCCGGGTTCAAATCCCGGACGAGCCCACTTTTGGATCATTTTTGGAAATTACATGACATTACAGCACAATGAAAGTCAGCATTGGGATGTGTAGTGCTGAATAATCTATCTATGCTACTAGTCAAAAGCAGCTGAGAAAACATATATATAAGTCTCTTCCACTCAACAAGCCTGCATTTATTTGATCCATAGTACAGGAAAACCAGTAAAACGTAAATATTTTTACTATTTAAATAACTTTTTTATTTTAATATTTAAAATGTAATTTATTCCTGTGATTTCAAAGCTGAATTAGACGATCCTTTAAAACTCATTATAATATTTTGATTTGCTGCTCAAAAAACAATTATTATTATTATTGTTGTTGTTGTTGTTGTTATTACTATGTTGAAAACAGCTGAGTAGATTTTAATTTCAGGTTTATTTGATGAATAGAAAGTTCAGAAGAAGAGCATTTATCTGATATAGAAATCTTTTGTAACATTATAAATGTCTTTATCATCACTTTTGATCAAGTTAAAGTTACTTTTATCCTTGCTAAATAAAAGTATTATTTTCTATAATTCTGACTTACAATTCTGACTTCAAGCTTTTGAATAGTATTGCGTATAATGTTACGATAGCTTTTTATTTTCAGATAAATGCTGATCTTTGGATCCTTCTATTCATCAAAGAATCCTAAAAATTTTAACTCAGCTATTTTATATATTGATAATAGGCTATGTAAGAAAGGCCACCCCTCGAAAGTGAACTCTTCCAAACCCTCCCGCCTGTGTTCGTGTTTTGGACTGTTCCAAAACTTTCCGCGGAGTGTTAATCCAGACGGCATTGAGAATGGAAGAATTGCAGAGTTTATTGTCAGTAGTTAAATCTGTTTAATCAGTTAGAAGTGCCCCGTTGTAGGATTGTGTGGATATATGTGTGCGTGCAACTAATCAACCACACACATCTTTACATAATAAATCACCCTAAAGCTCATTCCTGGTGTGAGACCTCATGTTCTGACCGGACATCCTGTAGCCGTTCAATGACTCCGAACCTTAGTTAAACCAGAATAGAGAGCAGTTTTTTCATGGTCCTTCGAGCCGGATGTGGGGATTGCTACAGACATGTCTCACCCAGAGAGAGAAGCCCCTGCTGTACGACCAAGGAGACGAGTTAACCCTCCAGCCTACTTAGAAGACTTTGAGATCAGTGGACCAAGGTATCATCGACAGCAACCACGGTCGTGTACCGAAGGGGGAGAACTGGAGGAGGAACCAGCAAGTACAATCGGTCATTCCAGATCCTCTTCTCCAGTGAGCCAAGCCTCAGAACATTCACAATGGATATTAACCGACCAGTGGGACAGCACTTCGGAAAAGCTGAGAGAGGAGAATGCTGCATTACAAAGGCAAGTGGAACAGCTGCCAGAGCTTACAGCCATGCTGGAGGAGATGAAGAGGGAGAACGCAGCCTTGCAACGACAAGCCAGCCAGCTCCCTGAGATTCTCTCAACAGTCCAACAGATGCGTCAACAGAATGCTGCACTCTATAATGAGCTTCAAAGCCTAAAATCAGACTGGCAATCTCAACCTAAGTCAGTCACTCCACAGCTATACCGCCCAACACCAGCTCCACGCTCCAGGCTGCCACCGCCTGCCACTAAAGGACAGCCAGGCCCAGCCATGCCAGAGAAAAGCTCAAAGCTGACTGAGGATCTGAGACACATGAACATTTCTTCTTCCTCACATGAAAGACCCCCCTTTACTGCACAGTACAGCGACTCGCCGCAGTTCAGGTATGCAGATTTTCCCCAGTATTCCATGCCACGTCAGCTTCTTTCAGAGTTCATGGGCCCACGAGAGGAACTGAAGAGGCCAGACCAAGCAGAATGCAGCTCAGAGTGTGTCTTACCTTCATCTACCCAGGAGAAAATCTACAGAGGTCCAGCCCCTACTATCCCTTGCCTGACGTCTCCTGACCCTAGGGAATTTTCAAGGTTGAGAATTGCTTTAGAGAACATCCTGCCAGATGATGCCACCGAACGTTTCAAGTTTCAAATCCTCACAGATCATCTGAAACTGGAGGAGGCCCTCTTGGTGGCGGATTCTTACAGCAATTCCAGGTTTCCCTTCACTAACACCATAAAAGCTCTTAATAAGATGTATGGTCAACCCCACCAATTAGCCCTGCAACGAATCGCTGAGCTGATGGATGGTGCTAACATACGCAGTGGAGATGTAAAAGCTTTCAGGATGTTTGGGCTGCAGGTGCGTTCTCTTGTCAGTATGTTGCAGCAACTGGGCTACAAAGGTACTATAGAGTTGGAATGTGGATCACATGTATCTCGACTCCTAAGTAAACTGCCACATGACCTCAGATCGAGTTTCAAACGGTACACCCACCCTCTGCAAGTCAGTATCCCTACTTTGCTGGACTTTGCTGATTGGCTGGAATATGAGCTTCAAGTACAGGAGGACAGTCATCAGTATGCTTGCCACCCAAGGCAGGAAGCCTCAGCTCGCTTTAGAGAGGTAAGAAGAGAGCCGAAGCAATCTCGTAGACCTACTACCATTTTCCTTGGGACTGAAAAGTCAGTGTCCACACCAACATCACCAGCCATGTCCAAACCAGCTTCTGTGAGAGAAGAGAAGGTAAGAGCTTATTGTCCATACTGTGACAACAATAAACATTATCTGAATGGCTGTGACAACTTCAAACTTCTCAGCAAAGACCTGAAGATAGACTGGATAAAGACAAAGAACCGATGCTGGCGTTGTGGTCGTGGACATCAAGCAGCTAACTGCACGCTAAGGACTCCCTGCCCAACGTGCAACAGAAAGCACCTTTTGGTACTGCATGACGTTAATGACCAGGGCAAGCCATCCCAGCAGAATGCAGCTCCTACCAGTGCAGTTTTGTATGTTGATCGCCCAACCTCCGGCAGCAATGTTCTGCTCAAAGTGACTAAGGTTTTGATAAGGAATGGCAATGTGGCCATGGAGGCCTATGCTGTACTAGATGATGGATCAGAGCGGACCATCATTCTGCATGATGCGGTACAGAAATTAAGACTTGCTGGGCAACCAGAGGACCTCGTACTCCGCACAGTAAGACAGGATACCCAGGTCATTCACGGGGCGGCCGTGACCTTTACCGTGTCCCCAACTGTTAACCCGAGCAAAGGTTACAAGATCCGTAATGCCTTCACAGCCAAAGCACTTGGTCTGGCAGAACATACCCACGCAGTTAGCGTTCTGCAACGGAAATTCAGGCATCTTGCCGGGTTACCTTTACAACAGCTAGACAAGGTACATCCTGTTCTTCTCATTGGCTCTGATTGCCCCCACCTCATAACACCCATAGAACCAGTCCGACTTGGGCCTCCAGGTGGGCCGGCAGCAGTCAGAACACGTCTTGGATGGACATTGCAGGGTCCAACTGAAGATTTGAGCAGTCATCTTTCTCCTAAGCAATGCCTCTTCACCTCTCTGCGACCTGTCAATGACCTTTATGCAAATGTGGAGAAATTGTGGCAAATGGATGTTCTGCCCTATCAGAGTGAAAAGGTAATCACCAGGTCACGCCAAGATAAAGAGTCTGTTCAGCTTCTGCAAGAAAACACAGTCAGAGTGGAGATTGATGGTGTTCACCGATATGCTACTCCTCTGCTACGTGTCAAGAACATGCCTAGTCTCCACGCACCGAAGGAAGCTGTCTTACCCCAGTTAAGGGGAATCGAGAAACGTTTGGAAAGGGACCCTGACTTGGCAGTAGCTTACCAAGAGGAGCTGAATAAGCTAGTCCAAGCTGGATATGTTGTCAAACTTAGTCAGGAGCAAGTGGACAAAACAAAGGAAGCCTGGTACATCCCGCACCACATGGTGCAGCATAATGGTAAGAAAAGGGTGGTCTTTAATTGCTCATTCTCATACCAAGGGCACAACTTGAATGAGCTCTTGTTACCTGGTCCAACACTTGGTCCCTCTCTCCTGGCAGTCCTTCTGCGTTTCCGGGAGCACTCCGTTGCCATCAGCAGTGACATACGTGGCATGTTCCACCAGGTACGTCTCTTGCCACAAGATAGACCACTGCTGAGATATATCTGGAGAGACATGCAAAGAGACCGGACGCCAGATGTCTATGAATGGCAGGTGCTGCCTTTCGGGACCACTTGCAGTCCGTGTTGTGCCTCGTTTGCCTTACAGAAGCACGTTTTAGATCACAGCCAACCCGGAGAGGACACCAGAGTTTCCGTGGAACAGTCATTCTACGTGGACAATTGTCTTCAGAGCTTTGCTTCCCATGACACAGCCAGGAATCTAGTCGACAAACTCTGCAGTCTCCTAGCATCTGGTGGCTTTGAGCTACGTCAGTGGGCTAGCAACGATCCCTCAGTTATCAGCCATCTGCCAGCCGACATTCATTCGCAGAGCAGCATCCTCTGGCTCAGCGAAGGTGACCAAGAAGCCCAAGAATCAACTCTTGGCCTGCATTGGAATTGCCAATCAGACACACTTTCATACAAACGACGCAAACCAGACGGTAAAGTGCCCACAATGCGAACCATCTACCAGATCCTTGCCAGCCAGTATGATCCCCTTGGGTACATTGTACCGTTCACCACTCGAGCCAAGGTGATAGTGCAGAGGTTGTGGGACAAACAGAGGGATTGGGATGACCCACGGCTGCCAGAGGACCTACTAAACTCTTGGAAACACTGGGAAAGTGAATTGGATGATCTGCAGGAAATCAGTTTGCCTAGGTGTTACTGCAGCCAAGACTTGGACTGCTCCACTAGTGTTAGGCAACTTCACATCTTTTGTGATGCCTCAGAAAAGGCCTATGGATCTGTGGCTTACTTAAGAACCGAGAACCCTCAAGGTAAAGTGGACGTTGCCTTTGTAACAGCTAGGTCCCGTGTTGCCCCCAAGAAACAACAGAGCATTCCTCGTCTTGAGCTGTGTGCAGCACTCACAGGTGCACAACTTGCTAAAGTCCTGAAGAGAGAGCTAACGTTACCACTCAGTAGCGTAATGCTGTGGTCTGATTCCACCACAGTGCTAACCTGGCTTTTATCGGATTCATGTCACTTCAAGGTGTTTGTGGGGACCAGAGTGGCAGAAATACAGGACTTAACTGAATCTGACACCTGGCGCTATGTACAGTCGAGCGACAACCCAGCAGATGCCATCACAAGAGGAAAGTCTCTTTCTGATCTCAACATAGAAAGTAAATGGAACCAAGGCCCAGCATTCCTCAGGCAAAGACCAGACAGCTGGCCTGAGATGCCACCCTTAGCCCATGTAAATCAAGACAGTGAGCTAAAAAAGTCAACCTTCTGTGGACTGTTAGCCTCCGCTCTGTCACTGCCAGATCCTCAGCAATTTCAAACCTTTCCAGACTACCTAAATGCTCTTATACAATCATCAGCTGAAAGCTCTCCCTCCATCGCAACTGCCAAAGATTATAAAGAAGCTGAGCTCACAGCCCTCCGTCAGATACAGGACGAGTCATTCCCAGACGAAGTTTTGCACTTAAAATCTGGTAAAACCCTGCCAAGCAACAGTCGACTGCTGTGTCTAGCCCCTGAACTGGATATCAGCACCAATCTCATTCGTGTTGGTGGTCGCCTCAGACAAATCAGCCCACTAGAAGAAGATAACATCCACCCTATCATTCTTGATTCACGTCACCCACTCACCAAGCTGATCATCAAAGACTATGATAATTGTCTGCATCACCCTGGACCAGAGAGGGTGTTTTCAGAGATCCGAAGGAAATACTGGATATTAAGAGGACGAGCAGCAGTCAGACATCATCAACACCAATGCACAGAATGTCAGAAATGGCGGGCCAAACCGCATCCCCCCAGAATGGCCGACCTCCCACCTGCCAGGTTGAGAATTCACCAGCCAGTCTTCTATTCAACGGGAATAGACTGCTTTGGTCCCTATCTCATAAAGGTGGGACGCAGAAATGAGAAGCGTTGGGGAATCATATTCAAGTGTATGACCACCCGTGCAGTGCATATTGATCTCCTCGCAAGTCTGGACAGTGACTCCTTCCTAATGGCCCTTCGACGCTTCATTGCGCGACGAGGGAAACCCTTTGAAATCCTATCAGATCAGGGAACAAATTTCAAAGGAGGAGAAAGGGAACTTCAGGAGGCCTATGCTGCTCTTCAGCCTGAGCTCCAAGCTCAACTTGCTCGCCAGCAAATTAAGTTTGCATTCAATCCACCTAACGCTCCACATTTTGGCGGATGCTGGGAGCGGGAAATTCGGTCCCTGAAAACGGCCCTGCAAGTGACCCTTGGAGCACAGACAGTCACTGAAGAAGTACTGCGGACTGTACTTATTGAAATTGAAGGGATTCTCAATGCCAAACCCCTCGGATACACATCTTCAGACATCGCTGACCCAGACCCAGTTACACCCAATATCCTGTTGATGGGGCGGCGAGATGCCTCACTTCCACAAGTGACATACCAGGATTCTGAGCTTCTGAGTCGACGGAGATGGAGGCATAGTCAGCTGTTAGCTGATCACTTTTGGAGGCAATTCATTCGTAACTACCTACCTAGCCTTCAAACCAGACAGAAATGGATGTCGGAAACAGACAACCTACAGATAGGTGAGACGGTTATGATTGTGGACCCACAGCTACCTCGCGCACTGTGGCCTGTCGGAAGGATTGTACAAATTTTCCCTGGAAAAGATAATAGAGTCAGATCAGCTGAGATCAAAGTGAAGGACAGAACTTACCTAAGGCCAACGACTAGAATAATCCGGCTACCCCCCTTGCCTGAGTGACATTCCAATACTTAATAAGGCCTTTCTTGTTGTTCAAATTCACTATGTGAATTTGGGGGCGGCTGTAAGAAAGGCCACCCCTCGAAAGTGAACTCTTCCAAACCCTCCCGCCTGTGTTCGTGTTTTGGACTGTTCCAAAACTTTCCGCGGAGTGTTAATCCAGACGGCATTGAGAATGGAAGAATTGCAGAGTTTATTGTCAGTAGTTAAATCTGTTTAATCAGTTAGAAGTGTCCCGTTGTAGGATTGTGTGGATATATGTGTGCGTGCAACTAATCAACCACACACATCTTTACATAATAAATCACCCTAAAGCTCATTCCTGGTGTGAGACCTCATGTTCTGACCGGACATCCTGTAGCCGTTCAATGACTCCGAACCTTAGTTAAACCAGAATAGAGAGCAGTTTTTTCAGGCTAATAATAATAACTACTGTTTCTTGAATGGCAGATCAGCATATTAAAATGATTTCTGAAGACATGACTAATGATGCTGAAAATGTAACTTTTGATCACAGAAATAAATTACATTTTCAAATATATTCAAATAGAATTTTACTGTTTTTACTGTGCTTTGGATCAAATAAATGCAGGCTTGATGAAAAGAGACTTCTTTAAAACACATTACAAATCTTACTGTTTAAAAACTTTTGACTGGTAGTGTATCTATGGTCAGGTCTGGACAGCCTCGATACATGGCCTTATCTAAAAAGCATTCTGAACATCCAACCAATAGTGAAATAAAGACAACAGAAGCCATTTTTAATTTAATACTGTAATATATACTCTTTATAAAAAGACATTTGTGACATAAAAATGAAAACACGATATAAGCTAAAAATATTTCACACTGGTACAAGTCGAGAGGGAATATGCATAATTCGCACTTTATGCACAACATCTTCATTCTGTTTTGGAGCGCACCACATTTATATAGCAATAGATGGTGTTTTAATACAGTGTTAGATCTACTACCTCTCCTTAGGCTTCACATACTTAGAAGAGTGTGACTGTTTCCATGTTTCTAATAGACAAAGCTGCATACATGAGCCAAACACACATGTGAAATGATCTCCATCACCTGTGTTCAAAACAACAACAAATTTACCAAAATGGCATAATCAAGCCTGGGGAAGTTGATTTCAAATGCATGTTTGGCATTTCATCATTGTGAGCCACAAACAGCACAAGTCTGATGAAAAAAAAAAAAAAAGCGTCATCCACTTTGAGCTTGAGCTGGACGGAACGAATCAGCGTTCACACTTGAATTCCAGTTAGAACATCGTTTTCAGACGTCCCCGTCTTAACTCATGCAGGCTGCAACTGTGGCTGACTAAAAATCTAACGTGATGAAAAGCCAACCGCAATCCCTGACACTGAATGCGTAAAGCTTGTACTTTTCGTAACAATTTACAAAGTTGATTTACGTATGAAGCGGAAGCGTTAACGTAAAATAAGGCAGATCAGAGTCGTAGCTAACATCTGAGGTGAAACGCGTTCTTAAACAGCGTGAATCGTATGTGAAAATAAAAAGGTGCTTGTGTGGTATCATAAAGTGTTCGACAATCGCAGTGTGCATCGTACACACTTTCGTCCTAGGCGCGTGTGGTTCTAGCTCAGCAGTGTAACAGTCAGCTGTCAGAGTTAGCATATAAAACCATAGCTTAGTCTTGCTGGGCCAGTGTTGGAAGGGTAACAAGGCGGGCGTCAGGGACAGACAGGAGACTGCTGAAGTAGCGCCGCAGGTAACCGCACACCGGCTTCTTTGCCGCTAACCTCCTTTTGCAAAGCTGGCACGGGAGATAATCTCCTCACCGCATTATGTCACGCAGCCCCGGAGGATTACAGACACGCCCGTGAGACGTGACTTCGCAAAGTCCTCGCAGGCGCTCAGTCCGGACCTGGCCTGTCACTTTTAGGGGTTTAACATGGCTCAAGAACAGCACAGTGATTTGAAAAGGCAGTTGTTAAGCTTCGGGCTATACTAATAGCTAGGTACGTTCGCAAAGTAACACGACCTGAAGCCGGTGTTGGGAACGAATAACAACCCTCTTGAATTGTGCTCAGGGTGGGATACACCAAGCCAAACAGGTCTGGGTCAAGTTTCAGTGGCCCTTTAAGGCCCGAGTCAAGTTTTTGATAGCTCTAAATACAGTTGAGGTCAAACGTTTTACATCCCCTTTCAAAATCAAAGATTCTGAACATACCCGTTATTGTTTATTTAGTACTGACCTGAATAAGATATTTCACATAAAAGATGTTTATATAGTCCACAAGAGAAAATAATAGTTACATTTATCAAAATCACCCCTTTCAAAAGTTTACAACTCCTTGATTTGTAATACTGTGTTGTTACCTGAATGAACCACAAGTCCCTTGTTTGGCCTAAACACTTGAACTGTTTGCTGTTCTTCAGAAAAATCCTTCAGGTGGTCAGACAAATTCTTTGTTTTTCCCTCATTTTTGTGTATTTGAACCCTTTCCAACAATGACTGTATGATTCTGAGATCCATCTTTTCACACTGAGGACAACTGAGGGACATAATGAGGCAACCATTACATAAGGTTCAGATGCTTCAGAAGGAAAAACGATGCGTTAAGAACTGGAGGGTGAAAACTTCTGAACAGAATGAAGATGTGTACATTTTTCTTATTTTGCCTAAATATCATATTTGTTTCATTTAGTACTACCCTTCAGAGGCTACAGAAGAAAGATGTTTCCCAGAAAAAAAAATAAATTACATTTATCCTGATCTTCAAATTCAAAAAGTTTTCACCCTCCCGGCTCTTAATGGATAGTTTTTCCTTCTGGAGCATCAGTGAGCGTTTGAACCTTCTGTAATTAGTTGCGTAGTCCCTCAGTTGTCTTCAGTGTGAAAAGATGGATCTCAAAATACAGTCATTGTTGGAAAGGGTTCAAATACACAAAAATGCTGGAAAACCAACAAATATGTGGGACCTGAAGGATTTTTCTGAACAGCAGCAGGCAGTTTAACTGTTTAGGACAAACAAGGGACTCATGAACAACTATCACTAAACAAAAAAACACAGCTGTGGATCATTCAGGTAACAACAAAGTTATTTTCGCTTGTAAACATCTTTTGTGTGTTCAGGTCTTATTCAGGTCAGTACTAAATAAATAATAACATGCACTTTGTATGATCTCTCTTATTTCAGCAAAATAAGATTTATAACATTTTGAAGATTCTGAAATGTGTAATGATGTAAACTTTTGACCTCAACTGTATAAACTACGCACAATCAATATGGCATTTCAACGCCAGGAGCAAAAATCTTGCATACTGACAGGAAAAACTGCAAATTCAGTGGGCTCAAACAGGCCATTGTCTTCGTAAACCGAACAAGTGATTAACATGATATGGATAATTTTTGATTATTTGGTTACTTTTAAGATTGGTTACTTTAAGGCCTTAAACTCTATACGTTCTAAGTTAAATCAGATTTAAAGGGACAATTTACTCAAAAATAAAAATTCTTACCTGTATTACTTTTTTTTTTTTTTTACTGTGGAACACAAAAATATTGCAATATTTATAATGTATAAACTAATAGTGAAAAATTTATTTTTGTCTGTATAATAATGCTGTTTTGGACCCCATTGACTTTCATTGTAAGGACAAAAAACATTGTGTCCCAATGAAAAATGAAGTCATACATGTTTGAAACCACATATGATTTTGACAAATGATAACAATATTTTTAATATTTGGGTGAACTGTCCCTTTAAACTACATATAATGTAATCTATGACATTAATCAAATATGCATATATCAAATATGTGGATTGAAATCCATTTACAAAGCAAATTGCATTATAACCAGGCAACCGTCGACGCGCCATTTGTTTTCAAAGTATATTTTCTGTTGTAATCAACAGCATGCGACGGATAACGTTGATGGAGCTTAAGTTATATTTAACCCAGAACATTCCTTTAAGGCAAAGCTTGATTAGAACTCCAAGCTTAACTAATTCTTATGCTAGTAAAGCATAGCAATCAAGTATAATTTATTGAAGTGCAAGTCTGCTACCCCTTGCGTTTAGTCCCTCCTCGGAGATCAAGATAGCCGTGTATGAAAGACCGGGTTACATTATTTGGCTGAGGATGTGTCACCTCACATGGTCATTACTGTCATCGCCGCTGCACTAATCCCACTGTTACAAAGGGAATCCCCAGTTTAGAAGAGGACAAAAAAAATGAAAGAGTGAACTGTAGGAGGAAGGCAAATGGGTAACAGTTGTTGCGGTAAGCTCAGGATGAAGCGGATCACCAGCTTTCAGCTTGAGAGTGCAAAATGTTCAGATAGGAAATAACATAATACATATCAATCGTCATCAAATAACTTTTTGCAAGTCCCCGCAGACACACCACACAAAACGACGGTCCCGATCCGATCAGCTGATGGGGGGGGGGGTCTAGTGTCATGTTCTGAATGATGAAAATGTCTTGATTTCAGTAAAAGTTCATGAATATCACCACAAAAAAAAAAAAAAAAAAAAACAGGCACCCTTGTCAAAACCAAAGGACAAGGTGTCTGGGAAAAGTTCCCATGCTAATCCCAGAGCAGTGAGAAAAACTTTTTTTCATGCCCATGGGTTGCGTCAGCTTATTGTGAAAATGACTGGAAATTATAAAAAATAAAATAAAAAACATCCAGTTTCTCAGTTATTTTTGCGTGTGTGTTGTTTTGTAAGGATCAGGAGGGGGTCATAAGGCCACCATGGTGCAGGGGTGTTTGAGTTTGCAGGGCAGCACGCCCCTGTTGAGCTGGTAGAACTCTACCAGATGGATCAGGTCTGTGAACTTGGTAGAGCCATCATCAAGGCTAAAAAGACCTGGCCGTCCTCCTCAAACTGCCAGAGAGAGAGAAAGAGGTAGAAATTAGACAGATTTTTAAATAAGTGAATTTTAAAATCACTAAACTCTCCGGTCAAGATAACAAGAGCTTATAGACAGACAATTTTACAGTAAAAAAACTTATAGCTTTAAGTATTCATCTATATTTAATGTAGAATTTATGTTTACATTTATATGTACATTTCTGTTTATTTACTTGCTGAAGGGCACAGCTAGCTAAATATGAGATTTGCTATAACAGGTTTATGTCCAGACTGTTTTAAATTCACTTAAATAATGGGGGGGGGGGGGGGGGGGCTACAAAAGACGCTGCGTCACACACATGGGTGAGACATGTCTCCAGAAGACTCCGATTTAACTCTTCTCCTCTTGTCTTGGCAGAAAGCAGTGTGTGACCGGACAACCACGGTGTGCAGCCACGGAGAGACAGGAGAGACGGAGCAAGAGATTGCCACGCTCCGCCTGAATGCAGCCCAGCGGGTTCCGCTGCCTGACCCGCGCGTCCAAGCCACCCAGCTCCTGCCGAAGATGACGGTTCACGATGATGCAGAAACCTACCTGCAAATGTTTGAAACCCTCGCGGTTCGGGAGGGATGGTCACGGGAGGAATGGGCGCGTGTGCTGGCTCCGTTACTGACGGGTGAGCCCCAACGGGCATATTTTTCCATGCCAACTGAACGAAGCGATTCCTACGATGAACTCCGAAAAGAAATTCTGGGCCGTGTGGGACTATCACCCATCACGGCCGCCCAACTGTTCCACGACTGGGAATACCGACCCCGAACGCCAGCCCGCGCCCAAGCGTCAGAGCTTTACCGACTCTCTCGTCATTGGCTTCTCGCGGGGGATCCCACCGCTGCTCAGGTGGCAGAACGGGTCGTCGTGGACCGTCTCCTCCGAGCCCTTCCTCGACCATTGCGGCAGGCATGCGGAACCCGCTCACCGTCGAAGACCTGGTTGAGGCTGTTGAACTGGCGGAAGCGGCCCAACATCGGGAGGCTGGGGAACGAGTGCCGCCGTTTCCCCGGAGGGTGCACCAGGAGCGACACATGCCGGAGGGCACCATGCGACCAGTGAGCAGGCCGGCAGTTCCCGGCCCGCAGGATGAGCCGATGCCCACTGAACCACCCCGCTCGCCCACTCGAGCTTGGATGGCAGGCTGTGTCGTACATCATGAGCCACCTCCGGAGGCCCCACGAGCCGAGATTAAAATCAACGGCTGACCCTTCCAGGCCCTGCTGGACTCGGGCAGCTCAGTCAGCTTAGTCCAACCCACTGTATTCCCTCCGCTCCTGGAATCCAAAGCCCTCCTGCCCCGTAACCCCCGTAAGTGTCACCTGGCTCGCTCCGAAGCACAATACCTCGGCTTCCAAGTGGGCCGGGGCCTCATCAAACCACAAGAAAAGAAAATAGCAGCGATTCTCTCGGCGCTCAGCCCACGACGAAAACACAGGTACGAGCCTTTTTGGGGTTGGCTGGGTACTATCGCTGCTTTATCCCTAACTTCTCCTCCTTAGCAGCCCCCCCTGACCTGACCAGGAAGGGACAGCCAGAGAAGACACCCTGGGGACCCATAGAGGAGGAGGCGTTTAACTGTCCCTTCCTGTTGCAAACCGATGCCTCCAACACCGGGTTGGGAGCCGTCCTCTCCCAGGTCCAGGACGGTGAGGAACACCCGGTCATCTACATCAGCCGGAAGCTGTCCCCCGCCGAGCAACGGTACGCCGCCGTCGAGAGAGAAGCTTTGGCCGTCAAGTGGGCAGTCCTGGAGCTCAGGTCATGTCTCCAGAAGACTCCGATTTAACTCTTCTCCTCTTGTCTTGGCAGAAAGCAGTGTGTGACCGGCCAGCCACGGTGTGCAGCCACGGACACAACTCACAAAGACACAAAGAGCACAAGAGAACGGAGCAACGCCTTACCGCATTCACTCACGTTGGCACTTCATTCACTTTAACCTTCAATAAATTCACCCTCCGGGGACGTTATTGTATCTGTTTGTGGTCAATAAACCAGTGCTCAATAAACACTAACTCACACATTCACAGAATGAATTAATAAAAAAAAATACATGAATAAATAAGGAGCTTGGATTATGGAAATCATATGTTACAAGTGCACCGTACTGCTATGTGAGAAAGTATTAAAAATATGATATAAAACAACTAATTCCAGTGAGGATTTTCTATTGATAGGGAAGATCTGGTTTAGAATATTAATTAGACATGCATATCTGTGTGTATCTTGTTACAAACCTGTGTTTTTGTTTTGTTTTGTTTTGTTTTGTTTTCAATACCAGCAGATTGTCAATAACCTGACCAAGGGAGGTTTTTGTACAGCATTTTTTTCACTGTGTGAACACTGCTTTACTTCTGATCTCATTGTAACTCTGACAGTAATAATCTCCAGCATCTTCAACCTGGGCATCGTTTATTGTCAGAGCAAATTCAAGACCATTTCCTTCAGAGTGAAAACTGCCACCACCGCTGATTCTAGATGGAGCCCTTGAAAGCTTCATTGTTGTGAAATATATAAGGAGTTTAGGGGGTTCATCTGGCTTCTGAAGATACCAGGAGATATAGTAATATTTAGATACTGAAGCTTGTGGATACCTGTAAACTACAGTGTTTGCCTTACAGTCAATAGAGACTGTTTGACTGTCTGTTTGTTTGTTTGTTTGTTTGTTTGTTTGTTTTTAGATTACTGCTTTAAGTAATGATTGTAACTTAGACTGTAAAATCCATATAAAATGTAAAATATGAATGAAATGAAAATGCAATGAAGATAAAACTAAATGCTGAATAATCAAAATGTACATGATTTGTTCTTTACCAGGTAGTGTTTGTATTAGCATTGCTGTAAGTAATAGATTTATATAGTACCTAATAATAGTCTTTTCTTACTTGTACATTTGACTTGTACATGTAAAATTATAAAAAATAAACTGGTTTAATTATGCAAATGTCTATTTTTAACTATTTGCTAGTTAGGAGTAGAAGAGCAAACTGGTTTGTCAGTGTTAGTTTTAATGCAGGAGGTTTTTGTACAGCCGTTGATTGAGTTTGTATCACTGTGGTGGATTTTCGGTGGAGGAACTCGACTCTCAGTTGGAAGTAAGTAAATCTCCTTTTTATTTCAAAATGAAAATTAAATGAAAATTATAAGAAATGGGTTTTAAAAATATAATTATATAAGTATTATAACAATATGAATACATTTTTAATGTGTGACATTACCAGATGTATGTGCACCTTTCTTATTTTTCCTCAAGACTAATTTAAAATAATCACTTGATTGTATTAATCACTTTATTGTTTGCCTTTATGAAAAAATGTTGGTTTAACAGATTTTTATCAAATAATGCATATGTATACTTGTATAATCAGTCAATTGTTTTTGTCAAAGAGCAAATGCTTGTTTCTCTTTAAACTGATTTTGGATGAGATCTAACTTGTGTATCAGTGCAATCTCCTATTTTAAATGGTAAATTTCAATATATTATTATGTATAATTCTCCCAACATACATATTAAGATAGTTTAGAAATTATGTAATTACAAATTACAT
The DNA here is from genome assembly GCA_033026305.1 of Cirrhinus molitorella. Classification (NCBI taxonomy): domain Eukaryota; kingdom Metazoa; phylum Chordata; class Actinopteri; order Cypriniformes; family Cyprinidae; genus Cirrhinus; species Cirrhinus molitorella. The sequence goes on from CM065131.1 coordinate 26,198,769, forward strand.
GATAAAGAATTTAAATATTTTTCTTTGGTTAAAGATTTATTTTTTTATTTTTTTTTTATGAATGCCACGGACAGAAATGTGTCTGGATTCAGGTTTATTTTTCAGTTACACTCCTTGGTAGAATTAGAAACATATCAAACAATTTATCTGTAAATAATATATTGTACATTTTTAACAGAAAATACTTTTGTAATAATTTGAACAAAGGACAATACAAAAGTAAAAGATCTATAAAATAACCGTATGAATAATTAATAAATAGTGTTAAATCTAAATATAGGTATATGTGTGTTGATAAAATGCTTTTTTATGGGCTGTTGCACTTCAGATCTGCTTGATTAACTTCGAATCTCTTAAAGGGAAGTGAAAGACACTCAGAATGACTGATAGAGCTGTTTGTCAGAAGAATGAAACTTCCCAGTTTCCATCTCTCTGTCTCTCTTTAGCTGCGGCTCGTCCCACTCTCACAGTGCTGCCGCCCTCCAGAGACGAGCTGCAGCAGGGTAAGGCTACAGTGCTGTGTGTGGCCAGTAAGGGATTCCCCTCTGACTGGAAGCTGAGCTGGAAGGTGAACGGCAGCAGCAGGAGCTCTGGTGTCAGTCTGAGTCCCAGTCAGCTGCAGAAGGATGGACTGTACAGCTGGAGCAGCAGCCTGAGCCTCACTAAGAGTGAGTGGAGCACAGCAACAATCATCAGCTGTGATGCTACACACCAGTCCCACAATGCAGTGACCAAGAGCCTCAACACACAGCAGTGCGATGAATAAAATACCTACACACACTGCTGTTAGTATGCTGTTTCATGTTGCTAGTATATTGCTCATATAGTCTTATCTGTTGTAATTCTATAACTGCAATGATATGAAAGCTTTGTTGATTATTTTTCTCTTGCTGCCAAATAAAAGCATTTTATCTCAAATATGGTGTTGAATTCTATAAACGTTAAAACAAAAACACCTAAAATATGAAATGCCACTTTCATTGGTTTTTAATTTTTTAGGTTGTGTGATATTGTGATGAGCAGCATGGATATGTAAAGAATATTTTACAATTGAAAAAATCAATTACCATAAAAGTGATATTTATGGTCAAATATTTTACCTGCATTTAATTAATGAAGTTCATAGTTACTGCATGAGTACATTTACTGTGTCGTCGGACTGAAGGAGGTTTTTGTACGATGCTGTTTCACTGTGTGAGTACCACTGTAATACCCCATACAGTAATAATCTCCTGCATCCTCAAGCTGGACTCTATCTATGTTCAGTGTAAATTCATATCCAGAATAAGTTCCACTGAACCGGTTTGAAACTCCAGATGCAAGGTTACTTGTTCCGTAGATCAGGAGTTTAGGAGCTTTTCCTGGTTTCAGCAGATACCAGCTCATGTCATAACCAATTCCAGAAGATGCAGTGCAGGTGATAGAAGCAGATTCACCTGCTTTAACAGGCAATGACTCAGGAGTTTGGACCTCTTGATGAGAAACTTAGAGAGAGATAAAAAAGTTAACATAATACAAATTCCAAAATAAAATATTTGTTAAAAAAATAAATGAATTAATAAATGAATTAATAAATTAATTAATTAAAACAAAGCACAAGCTTTAAAAAAGTTTTTACCTTGAGCAAGCAGACCCAGTGTGACCACAATTAGTAAAAGAGACATAATTGTATTGTGTGTCAATGACTGAGGGACTGAACAAACACTGATCATCAGAGACATTTTGTGTGTGAAGCAGTAAACATGCAAAACATTCACTACACAACAGACTCCTAACCATGCAGAGGTTTGCTTAGAATAAATGCTAAACTAATCACATTATAAATGTGAACTAAAAAAAAACAACTTTAGAAAATGTTTGTTAATACAAGGTTGTGAAATAAAATGCTAAAATTTCATTTAAGACAACTAAATGATGGAGAAGCATTCAGATATACATATAATATGCTGCTATATCTTACATAAATAAGCTTAATTAGTAATAATAAATAGCTAAATTAGCTAGAAGACAAAGAGCAAATTCATAGTGTTGAATAATTTATTTTGATAAAACAATTTTCAAATATACAAATAAACAGACAAGTTACTGTGCAAGTCCAATAGTAAATATTATTCCTAGTGACTACTGAGATAAACAGTATGTTCGTTTTTAGACTGAACAGAGCTAAAAAAAGGAAAAAACAAAACAAACAAACAAAAAACATACACTAATTCATACATTCACAGAATGAATGAATAAAACAAATACATAAATAAATAATGAGTTTGGATTATGGAAATCATATGTTACTGGTGAAGGATATGGGTATGAATATAGGTATGGATATTAATTTGGTATGATTTTGCTATATGCGAAGCACTGTGTTGCTATGTGACAAAGTATGAGATATATTATATAGAACAACAATGAGTATTTTCTATTGATAGGGAAGATCTGGGTTAGAATATTAATTAGACATGCATATCTGTGTGTATCTTGTTACAAACCTGTGTTTTTGATTTGTTTTGTTTTCAGCACTAGAAGATTGTCAATAACCTGACCAAGGGAAGTTTTTGTACAGCATTTTTTTTCACTGTGTGAACACTGCTGCACTTCTGATTTCATTGTAACTCAAACAGTAATAATCTCCAGCATCTTCAACCTGGGCATCGTTTATAGTCAGAGTAAATTCAAGACCATTGCCTCCAGAGTGAAAACTGCCTCCATCGCTGATTCTAAGCACTTGAAGGCTTCATTGTTGTGAAATATATATTGAGTTTAGGGGGTTCAACTGGCTTCTGAAGATACCAGGAGATATAGTAATCTTTAGATACTAAACCTTGTGGATACCTGTAAACTACTGTGTTTGCCTTATAGTCAATAGAGACTGTTTGGCCAAGCTGAACTGATTCAACCTCAGGCTGAGTCACAACAACCTGCTGAATTAAAACAATTCTTGGTGCATAAGGAAAAATAAGAGAAAAAAAAAAAAAAAGTTGAAAATGAAATTACCTTGGATGCAGTAAAATGCCCAGATCATATTAGTTTGTGTTAAGGACAGTTCTTGGACCAGTGTTCACAGGCTATAAACACTCCATGAGCTGCCAATGCAAAATATCATTACGGTGGAAAAACCCTTCCTGAGCTAAAATATCTTCTCACTCATATGATTATGGGGATTGTATATTAATATTTTAATTATGAGTTAATCATCCAGGTTTAGATTTAACTTGATGCTTTTAAAATAGTCTGGAGGTTTTGCCAATGAGAACAAATTCCTCTGGTGGATTTTTGGTGGAGGAACAAAACTGTTTTTAGTAAGTGCATCATTAAATAAATAGATGAATAAACATTAATAAAATTGGATTGTACATGTGGACCTAAATACATTAGGTCATAGAGTACAGAGAATACTTTTGTTGTTGTTGTTTGCTTGTTAGTTTTTAGATTACTGCTTTAAGTAATGATTGTAAATTAGACTGTAAAATCCATATAAAATGTAAAATATGAATGAAATGAAAATGCAATGAAGATAAAACTAAATGCTGAATAACGATCAAAATGTACATGATTTGTTCTTTACCAGGTAGTGTTTGTATTAGCATTGCTGTAAGTAATAGATTTATATAGTACCTAATAATAGTCTTTTCTTACTTGTACATTTGACTTGTACATGTAAAATTATAAAAAAAAAATAAACTGGTTTAATTATGCAAATGTCTATTTTTAACTATTTGCTAGTTAGGAGTAGAAGAGCAAACTGGTTTGTCAGTGTTAGTTTTAATGCAGGAGGTTTTTGTACAGCCGTTGATTGAGTTTGTATCACTGTGGCGGATTTTCGGTGGAGGAACTCGACTCTCAGTTGGAAGTAAGTAAATCTCCTTTTTATTTCAAAATGAAAATTAAATGAAAATTATAAGAAATGGGTTTTAAAAATTCAATTATATAAGTATTATAACAAATATATGAATACATTTTTAATGTGTGACATTACCAGATGTATGTGCACCTTTCTTATTTTTCCTCAAGACTAATTTAAAATAATCACTTGATTGTTTTAATCACTTTATTGTTTGCCTTTATAATAAAATGTTGTTGGTTTAACAGATTTTTATCAAATAATGCATTTAAAATCTCTTATTTTAAATGGTAAATTTCAATATATTATTATCTATAATTCTGCCAACATACATATTAAGATTAAGAAGATTACAAATTGCATGATAATGAATTTAAATATTTTTCTTTGGTTAAAGATTTATTTATTTATTTATTTATTTTTATGAATGCCACGGACAGAAATGTGTCTGGATTCAGGTTTATTTTTCAGTTACACTCCTTGGTAGAATTAGAAACATATCAAACAATTTATCTGTAAATAATATATTGTACATTTTTAACAGAAAATACTTTTGTAATAATTTGAACAAAGGACAATACAAAAGTAAAAGATCTATAAAATAACCGTATGAATAATTAATAAATAGTGTTAAATCTAAATATAGGTATATGTGTGTTGATAAAATGCTTTTTTATGGGCTGTTGCACTTCAGATCTGCTTGATTAACTTTGAATCTCTTAAAGGGAAGTGAAAGACACTCAGAATGACTGATAGAGCTGTTTGTCAGAAGAACGAAACTTCCCAGTTTATATCTCTCTGTCTCTTTTTAGCTGCGGCTCGTCCCACTCTCACAGTGCTGCCGCCCTCCAGAGACGAGCTGCAGCAGGGTAAGGCTACAGTGCTGTGTGTGGCCAGTAAGGGATTCCCCTCTGACTGGAAGCTGAGCTGGAAGGTGAACGGCAGCAGCAGGAGCTCTGGTGTCAGTCTGAGTCCCAGTCAGCTGCAGAAGGATGGACTGTACAGCTGGAGCAGCAGCCTGAGCCTCACTAAGAGTGAGTGGAGCACAGCAACAATCATCAGCTGTGATGCTACACACCAGTCCCACAATGCAGTGACCAAGAGCCTCAACACACAGCAGTGCGATGAATAAAATACCTATACACACTGCTGTTAGTATGCTGTTTCATGTTGCTAGTATATTGCTCATATAGTCTTATCTGTTGTAATTCTATAACTGCAATGATATGAAAGCTTTGTTGATTATTTTTCTCTTGCTGCCAAATAAAAGCATTTTATCTCAAATATGGTGTTGAATTCTATAAACGTTAAAACAAAAACACCTAAAATATGAAATGCCACTTTCATTGGTTTTTAATTTTTTAGGTTGTGTGATATTGTGATGAGCAGCATGGATATGTAAAGAATATTTTACAATTGAAAAAATCAATTACCATAAAAGTGATATTTATGGTCAAATATTTTACCTGCATTTAATTAATGAAGTTCATAGTTACTGCATGAGTACATTTACTGTGTCGTCGGACTGAAGGAGGTTTTTGTACGATGCTGTTTCACTGTGTGAGTACCACTGTAATACCCCATACAGTAATAATCTCCTGCATCCTCAAGCTGGACTCTATGTATGTTCAGTGTAAATTCATATCCAGAATAAGTTCCACTGAACCGGTTTGAAACTCCAGATGCAAGGTTACTTGTTCCGTAGATCAGGAGTTTAGGAGCTTTTCCTGGTTTCAGCAGATACCAGCTCATGCTATAACCAATTCCAGAAGATGCAGTGCAGGTGATAGAAGCAGATTCACCTGCTTTAACAGGCAATGACTCAGGAGTTTGGACCTCTTGATGAGAAACTTAGAGAGAGATAAAAAAGTTAACATAATACAAATTCCAAAATAAAATATTTGTTAAAAAAATAAATGAATTAATAAATTAATTAATAAATTAATTAATTAAAACAAAGCACAAGCTTTAAAAAAGTTTTTACCTTGAGCAAGCAGACCCAGTGTGACCACAATTAGTAAAAGAGACATAATTGTATTGTGTGTCAATGACTGAGGGACTGAACAAACACTGATCATCAGAGACATTTTGTGTGTGAAGCAGTAAACATGCAAAACATTCACTACACAACAGACTCCTAACCATGCAGAGGTTTGCTTAGAATAAATGCTAAACTAATCACATTATAAATGTGAACTAAAAAAAAACAACTTTAGAAAATGTTTGTTAATACAAGGTTGTGAAATAAAATGCTAAAATTTCATTTAAGACAACTAAATGATGGAGAAGCATTCAGATATACATATAATATGCTGCTATATCTTACATAAATAAGCTTAATTAGTAATAATAAATAGCTAAATTAGCTAGAAGACAAAGAGCAAATTCATAGTGTTGAATAATTTATTTTGATAAAACAATTTTCAAATATACAAATAAACAGACAAGTTACTGTGCAAGTCCAATAGTAAATATTATTCCTAGTGACTACTGAGATAAACAGTATCTTTGTTTTTAGACTGAACAGAGCTAAAAAAAGGAAAAAACAAAACAAACAAACAAAAAACATACACTAATTCATACATTCACAGAATGAATGAATAAAACAAATACATAAATAAATAATGAGTTTGGATTATGGAAATCATATGTTACTGGTGAAGGATATGGGTATGAATATAGGTATGGATATTAATTTGGTATGATTTTGCTATATGCGAAGCACTGTGTTGCTATGTGACAAAGTATGAGATATATTATATAGAACAACAATGAGTATTTTCTATTGATAGGGAAGATCTGGGTTAGAATATTAATTAGACATGCATATCTGTGTGTATCTTGTTACAAACCTGTGTTTTTGATTTGTTTTGTTTTCAGCACTAGAAGATTGTCAATAACCTGACCAAGGGAGGTTTTTGTACAGCATTTTTTTTCACTGTGTGAACACTGCTGCACTTCTGATTTCATTGTAACTCAAACAGTAATAATCTCCAGCATCTTCAACCTGGGCATCGTTTATAGTCAGAGTAAATTCAAGACCATTGCCTCCAGAGTGAAAACTGCCTCCATCGCTGATTCTAAGCACTTGAAGGCTTCATTGTTGTGAAATATATATTGAGTTTAGGGGGTTCAACTGGCTTCTGAAGATACCAGGAGATATAGTATTCTTTAGATACTAAACCTTGTGGATACCTGTAAACTACTGTGTTTGCCTTAGAGTCAATAGAGACTGTTTGGCCAAGCTGAACTGATTCAACCTCAGGCTGAGTCACAACAACCTGCTGAATTAAAACAATCGTTGGTGCATAAGGAAAAATAATAATAAAAAAAAAAAAAAAAAGGTTGAAAATGAAATTACCTTGGATGCAGTAAAATGCCCAGATCATATTAGTTTGTGTTAAGGACAGTTCTTGGACCAGTGTTCACAGGCTATAAACACTCCATGAGCACTGAGGCATGAGCTGCCAATGCAAAATATCATTACGGTGGAAAAACCCTTCCTGAACTAAAATGTCTTCTCACTCATATGATTATGGGGATTATATATTAATATTTTTATTATGAGTTAATCATCCAGGTTTAGATTTAACTTAATGCTTTTAAAATAGTCTGGAGGTTTTGCCAATGAGAACAAATTCCTCTGGTGGATTTTTGGTGGAGGAACAAAACTGTTTTTAGTAAGTGCATCATTAAATAAATAGATGAATAAACATTAATAAAATTTGATTGTACATGTGGACCTAAATACATTAGGTCATAGAGTACAGAGAATACTGTTGTTGTTGTTGTTGTTGTTGTTGTTGTTTGTTTGTTAGTTTTTAGATTACTGCTTTAAGTAATGATTGTAAATTAAAGTGTAAAATCCATATGAAATGTAAAATATGAATGAAATGAAAATGCAATGAAGATAAAACTAAATGCTGAATAACGATCAAAATGTACATGATTTGTTCTTTACCAGGTAGTGTTTGTATTAGCATTGCTGTAAGTAATAGATCTATATAGTACTTAATAATATTCTTTTCTTACTTGTACATTTGACTTGTACATGTAAAATTATAAAAAATAAACTGGTTTAATTATGCAAATGTCTATTTTTAAATATTTGCTAGTTGGGATTAGAAGAGCAAACTGGTTTGTCAGTGTTAGTTTTAATGCAGGAGGTTTTTGTACCGTTTTTGCCGTTGATTGAGTTTGTATCACTGTGGTGGATTTTCGGTGGAGGAACTCGACTCTCAGTTGGAAGTAAGTAAATCTCCTTTTTATTTCAAAATGAAAATTAAATGAAAATTACAAGAAATGGGTTTAAAAAATATAATTCTATAAGTATTATAACAAATATATGAATACATTTTTAATGTGTGACATTACCAGATGTTTGTGCAGCTTTCTTATTTTTTCTCAAGACTAATTTAAAATAATCACTTGATTGTTTGCCTTTATAAAAAAAAATTGTTTGTTTAACAGATTTTTATCAAATAATGCATATGTATACTTGTATAATCAGTCAATTGTTTTTGTCAAAGAGCAAATACTTGCTTCTCTTTAAGCTGATTTTGGATGAGATCTAACTTGTGTATCAGTGCAATCTCCTATTTTAAATGGTAAATTTCAATATATTATTATGTATAATTCTGCCAACATGCATATTAAGATAGTTTAGAAATTATGTAATTGCAAATGACATGATAATGAATTTAAATATTTATCTTTGGTTAAAGATTTATTTATTTATTTATTTATTAATGAATGCCACGGACAGAAATGTGTCTGGATTCAGGTTTATTTTTCGGTTACACTCCTTGGTAGAATTAGAAACATATCAAACTAATTATCTGTAAATAATATATTGTACATTTTTAACAGAAAATACTTTTGCAATAATTTGAACAAAGGACAATACAAAAGTAAAAGATCTATAAAATAACCGTATGAATAATTAATAAAATCTAAATCTAAATATAGGTATATGTGTGTTGATAAAATGCTTTTTTTTTGGGCTGTTGCACTTCAGATCTGCTTGATTAACTTTGAATCTCTTAAAGGGAAGTGAAAGGCACTTAGAATGACTGATAGAGCTGTTTTTCAGAAGAACGAAACATCACCGTTTCTAACTCTCTGTCTCTATTTAGCTGCGGCTCGTCCCACTCTCACAGTGCTGCCGCCCTCCAGAGACGAGTTGCAGCAGGGTAAGGCTACAGTGCTGTGTGTGGCCAGTAAGGGATTCCCCTCTGACTGGAAGCTGAGCTGGAAGGTGGACGGCAGCAGCAGGAGCTCTGGTGTCAGTCTGAGTCCCAGTCAGCTGCAGAAGGATGGACTGTACAGCTGGAGCAGCAGCCTGAGCCTCACTGAGAGTGAGTGGAGCGGAGCAACAACCATCAACTGTGATGCCACACACCCGTCCCACAGTGCAAGAGCCTCAACACACAGCAGTGCGATGTTGACCAGTGAAATACACACACTGACACACTGTCCTAAACCAGTCAATGCTCAGCAATTCTTTCATGCTGTTAGTATAATGTTGAGATAATCTTATCTGTTATATTCCTACAACTGCAATGCAATGAATGCTTTGTTATTGTTTTTCATTGCTTCCCAATAAAAGCATTTTGTCTCAAATATGTTGACTTCTTACTGTGATATTAAACATAAAAAACTGCATTATATTAATGTAAATACATATTAATGTATTAATTAAATGTATTAGTTCCTATAAATGGAAATTTTATTTTTAAAAAAGTGGGGTTTGGGGGGGGGGGGTCGGGGGGGGTGGGGGGATTTGTGATATTGTGAATGTTGCAATTAAATGATGAGCAGCATTTTAATATTTAAATAAAATACTGAATTCAATAATTTATTTTTTAAAAATAATAAATACAGCAAAAGAGATATTTATACAATAATAGCATTTTAATCATTGTTTTAGATTTAATAAAGTATTTTTTAGTAAATGTATTAGGACCAAAATGTACAGTAAGGTATCTAAGAAAATTAGAAAAGTAATTTATATGTGCAGCAAGGCATACATTTGGGAAATGTTCTAAATAAAAATGAGTTATGCTGCTGTATCTTACATAAATATTTATTAATAGCATTAAGAGACAAAGGGTCATAGTGTCACATTTTGCAGGCAAACATTTTCCCATATATTCCATTTGTTTCACTTCTAATTTTAAACACAGTTAAAATTCCCTGTGTGTATAAAATATAACAATGTATGTACAAATATAAAAACAGGTTATTGGAAAGACACAAAGAGACACAAGTTTAGTCACAGAGGCCACTGAGAAACATGTTCATTTTCAGTTTACAGGCAGAGCACAATGATAAACGCTATACATTCACAAGGGAAATAAAAAAATAATCATGGATTATGGAAATACTATATTTTAGGTGAAGGAGAATGGAATATACATTTCTATAAATATATTGTTGCTTTAGACGATTAATTATATTACATGCATAAACTATATTAGTGCTTGTGTGTCATTGTGTTTGTTTCTCTAAGCAGAAGAAGAAGAAAGTTAGTAACCTGACCAAAGGAGGTTTTTGTATGGGAGCTTTTCACTGGGTGAACACCCAGTTGTCACTGATCTTATGGACACTCATACAGTAATAATCTCCTGCATCTTCAAGCTGGGCATCAATGATGGTCAAACTGAAGTCAAGACCATTTGCTTGTCCACTGCCACTGAATCTTTGTGGAAGTCCTGAGTTTTTTTCATTTGTGTAATAAACCAAGAGTTTGGGAGCCTCTTCAGGCTTTTGGCTGTACCAAGATACATAATAACGCCCTTTGGAGTACTCGCCTTGCTCATATTTGTAAACCACAGTATTAACTTTACAGTCAATAGAGATGGTTTGACCAAGCTGGACTGATTTACCCTTAGACTGAGTCACAACAACTTGTCCAAAACAACCTGTGTGGAACAAATGATAGCAGCACAGGTTATTATATAATATATTATAATTTATTATTACTTAAAATAAATTTTAAAAAGTGACATGTAACAATATCTGTAATGACTTTTACCTTGCGTGCTGTAGAGTATTCAACTTATAAAGGAGAACAAAGTTATGTTGGCTGTTAGATCTGTTGTCACGAAGAGAAGCTCAATGAAGAGTTAAACAGACCTATAAACATTTTCAGTTTTCATTTTCATCACTGACACTGTATATGCAAAGCACTGTATATGACCAGAAGTTTCTCGAATCTGTTTTAAGTACTGTTATTTTATAGTTATTTTATAGTATGTTATTTCATGACCCATATTTGTCATTATAGACAACCTAAATGCTTGAAGGAAGTGCAGAATCTGAAAAGAATGAAAATAATAAACAATAATTATGCAAGTGTTGTACTGTATATTTTTGCAATAATAATATTATTTTGTCTAAGTAATGATACACACACACACACACATGTTTTTTTTTAACTTGTCAGTTACTTAAGTCAGCATTACTTGTGTGAGATTCACAAGACACTTTAAAATGGCTGATCATATGTATTGCATTAAAAAGACCAGAAAAATGTGAAAAATAAGATTGGTTGCAAGGAAAGGAAATTGACACTTGTGACTGATAGAAATGGTTTTAAGAAGAATAAAAATTCAGTTTCTATCTTTTTTCTATCCTTGTTTAGTGTCAGCACATGAATCCAGTGAATATGATTCCGGAGGCCAATGTGACACTGAGTACCAATGTGCAGAAGAAGGACTGCGGTTGCACGATTTTGCCATTTCACACTTGTTACCATATCAGCACCCTTGTTGGTTTTTGTTGTCAACTAATTTGATTTTAGGAATATATATATATATGTATATATATATATATTATATTATATTATATTATATTATATTATATTATATTATATAAAGCTTAACAAATACCTATATGTCTTTTATTTTTACGTTTGATCATTAATTTTATCAGGGTAAATTTTAACTTATTTCAGCTTCTGATGGGCAGTACTACGTGAAATGATATTTAGGCAAAATAAAAAAAAATTTACACATCTTCATTCTTTTCAAATGTTCAAAAGTTGACACCCCTGGCTCTTAATGCATGTGTTTCTTTCTGGAGCATCAGTGAGCGTCTCTCAGTTGTCCTCAGTGTGAAAAGATGGATCTCAAAATCATACAGTCATTGTTGGAAAGGGTTCAAATATACAAAAAAAAAAAAAAAAATGCTGAAAAAACAAGGAATTTCTGCTTTCTGAAGAACAGCAGGCAGTTTAACTCTTCAGGACAAACAAGGGACTCATGAACAACTATCACAAAAAAAAAAAAAGTTGTGGATCATTCAGGTTGTCAGGTTTTGAGACTCTTTTGTTGTGTTTTTGATTTGGTTTAGCCCCTTTTGTCTTTGGTTTGTTCCATTTCCTTTTTGCCCTTATTTGGTCATGTTCCTGTCTCCACCCCTCTTTATGTCATTATTAGTTAATCACGATCACCTGTCTGTGTCTCATTACCACCCTACTTAAGTTGGATTCTGTTCATTGTTTGGTTGTCCGTTCTCGTCATTGTGTGCGTGTCTCCTTGCCTGTCTCCTACGTGTATTATTATTGTGGATTTATTATTAAAAGACTTGTTCTGCTCCTGACTTCGACCTTGCACTCCTCGTTTGTCCTCCTTACACGACACGTGACAGAAGAATGGACCGAAACAGTTTTGATTCGTGTTTTGCCTTCGTTTATTTTCTCGTTTTTTCCAGTGTTTTCTTTTTGTTTTTTGTCGTTTCCCCTCCACGTTATGAATAACCCGGCCGTCCTCCTCCTCCTGAAGCAGGGGAATCGATCTCTTGAGGACCACACAAAGGACTTTATTTTGTTAGCAAGTTACACCAGCTACCCAGACGACTGCCTCAACGCATTCTATCTCGCCGGACTTAATTCCAAAACAAGAGCGCAGTTGTCTGGGGATGGTCCTCAAGAGAACTTTGCTGCCTTTATTGAGTGGGTACTGGTGTCATGTCGGTCGTCGAGGACTGGTGTCATCCACAGTCACACTCACGACCCAGAGCCCAGCCCACCATCACCCGTGACGGAGCTGCCCGAGCCCACCGCAGACGGAGAGCCAGAGCCTGCCGCGATCGTTGAGCCATCACCACCGGAGGTGACAGAGCAGACGATCGTCCCGGAGCCAGAGCCTACAACGTCTGACCAGGTGCGAGAGCCGGCAACCGTGGAGATTGCGAGGGCTACAGAAAGCCCCGCCCACGCCGCCACTGCTGGGGGTGAGCTACACCTGGACTCAAGAGAATTACATAACTTGGACACTGGATTATCTATCTCCCTTCCTTTCTATCGTCATCCTCTGAACATTTGCAGGAACAAAAAATCCCACCCAGCCTCCCTCTCCCACCTCCTCTCATTGACTGTTTTCCTGCCTCAACACCCACTCCACTGGATCTTGTCAGTCCCGCCGCTCACCCTCAGCTCACCATCTGTGGCGTGGGCTCGCCATGGGTCTGCCCATCTCCAGCTCCGTTGGCGTTGAGTCCGGAGGATCCTTCAGCTCCACCTCCAGCCTCCGATCCTCGGACTCCGCCTCGGCCCTCCGACCCTGTGGCTACACCTTGGCACCTAGCTCCCTCATCTCCACCATCGCCCGTCGATCCACCAGCTCCACCGGGCTCCCTCGTCCCTACGGCTCCGCCCCGGTCAGTCGTCACCCTGCCATCGCCTCTGGACTCCACTCCTCCGGCTGCGCCTCGTCGCTCCGTACCTCCGGCTCGGCTGGACTCCTCCCTCCCTCCAGCTCCGCCTCGGTCCTCAATCGCTCCGGCTACGCTGCGGCTCTCTGGATCTCCGTCTCCGCCTCGGTCGCCGGTGCCACCTGTTCCGCCTTGGCCATCCGGATCCTCGGTGTCGCCCCGGATCTTCGGCTCTCCGTCTCCGCCTCGGGCTCCACCACCACCTGCTCCGCCGCCGTCGGTTGGCCACCTGGAGTCATCAGCCCTTCCTCCACCATGGCTCCTCCCTCCGTCGGCTCCACCGTGGGCCGCCATCTCAGCTGTGGCCTGGGTCTCACCTGGCTCCTCCTGCTTCAGATCCCTCCTGTCTTCTCCCTGGCTCCTCCCTCCGGCTGATCCACCCTGGACCTTCCTGTCGTCTCCCTGGCTCCTCCCTCCGGGTGATCCACCCTGGACCTTCCTGTCGTCTCCCTGGCTCCTCCCTCCGGCTGATCCACCTTGGACCTTCCTGTTGTCTCCCTGGCTCCTCCCTCCAGCTGATCCACCCTGGACTCCCTTTGTTCTCCTCCTCCCGGATGTCCGTCCCCCACCCAAGCCCCCCCCGTTTCTGTTTTCGGCGCGAGGTAACGCCTTCCCGGGAGGGGGGGGGGTTATGTCAGGTTTTGAGACTCTTTTGTTGTGTTTTTGATTTGGTTTAGCCCCTTTTGTCTTTGGTTTGTTCCATTTCCTTTTTGCCCTTATTTGGTCATGTTCCTGTCTCCACCCCTCTTTATGTCATTATTAGTTAATCACGATCACCTGTCTGTGTCTCGTTACCACCCTACTTAAGTTGGATTCTGTTCATTGTTTTGTTGTCCGTTCTCGTCGTTGTGTGCGTGTCTCCTTGCCTGTCTCCTACGTGGATTATTATTATGGATTTATTATTAAAAGACTTGTTTTGCTCCTGATTTCGACCTTGCACTCCTCGTTTGTCCTCCTTACACGACACATGACACAGGTAACAACACAGCATTAAGAATTAAGTGTTTGTAAACTTTTGAACAGGATCATTTTTATAAATTTAATTATTTTCTCTTGTGAACTATATGTGAATGTGTTTTATGTGAAATATCTTATTCAGGTCAGTACTAAACAAAATGTATCATGCACTTTGTATGATGCCTCCTATTTTGGTAAAATAATTACCATTTTGCAGATTCTGCAAGGTGTATGGAAACTTCTGACCTCAACTGTATGTTGTGGTAACTATACTAACATCATATTTTAATATTGAAATATAACTTAAAAGAGAATAATTTCAGTATATTTGATGGCATGAGTTTCATGTTCATATGTGTAATGTGAAGTATTTTCATGCTGCAGATTTACTATCTTATAATTCCAGTATTTAAGCATAAGCTTCTGTCCACAATGATGCTCAGCATTTCACTCATATTAATTTTTACTGAAATCTAAAATGACAATTACAGTGAACATACTTTAGAAAATCTTCATTACTGCTGTAATTTTTGTTTAATTATACAGGGAAATTTGCCTGAAATTATTGTCATATTTTCTTTGCTGTGTTACTGAGGGAGGTTTTAGTATGATGCTGTTTCACTGTGTGCACACTGGACCAGTGTAATACCCCATACAGTAATAAACTCCTGCATCATCAGGCAGATAAAGAGTAATGTGCTTCTGTTATAAAGCAGTCAAACTAAAAATAATAAAACTAAAAAGAAAACACAAGTTAAATAATATAAAATAAATTCCAAATGAGTAATTCCATAATGCAGAAAAAATATTTTTGAACCTTGAGCAAGCAGACCCAGTGTACCCAGCATTAGCATAAGAGAAATCATTGTTTCCTATAAGTGCGTGTGTCATTGTCACACACTAATAATCATCAGTGGAGTTTTAAGTGCAGTGTTCAGTTAATATGCAAAACACTTTCAAAAACACTTTCAGATGCATCCTGGAATACTACTATCAAAAACTATCAAAACTGTCAAAAATAAATACATGCAGCATTTAATTATTTAACATTATTACAAAAAAAAAAAGATCAAATTTTGACCTGTCTGAGCAAAACGAAACTAAGAAAACAGTCTTACAGTGTTATTGTGAATGTTAGTGTCGATTTTAGTGTCAATTTTAGTGCAGGAGGTTTTTGTACAGCCACCGATTGGTTTTGTATCACTGTGGTACAAGTTTGGTGGAGGCACCCGACTCTCAGTTGGAAGTAAGTAAATTTCTTTCTATTTCTATTTCTATTAACTAATCAGTTAGTAGTAATAATAATAAGAGGAACAGACCAAGAGAAGAAGAGTAACTAATAGTCATGCCTTGCGTGACATGACTATTGGCATACTTATGTCTACTAAACAGGTTCAAAATAATTTATTTGCCTTAAAGAGCTTTTTATCTATTTGAGTGGTAAACAAAAATATATGTATTTTATAAATTAGTTCACAAGAAATAGAAATATGTCTAACTACTGTTTCAGGTGCATTCATTGAGCATTCATTTAATCTCAGTATTGCTAAGTAGAAAACTAAATAAACTTCAACAATGTCAGTTACTATAAATAAGTATTGTAAAATAGGGCAAAAAACACTCAGTGTGTAAACACTCAATCAAACACTCAATCAGACTTGATCATGAATGTGTGTACTGTAGATAAATATCTTTTGCTTTACATTTTTTAAGGAGAAAAAAAGGACATTATTTAATGCATAGGAACAAAATAAAACACGATTTTTGGTGAAAAGTGGTGAGCCTCACTGAGAGTGAGTGGAGCAGAGCAACAACTGTCAGCTGTGATGTCACTCACCCGTCCCACAGTGCAGTAACCAAGAGCCTAAACACACAGCAGTGCAGTGATGATGACCAATGAAATACACACAGACATAGATTATAGGCATGTATAATTGTTCATTCATACTCAAAGAATCAATTAAGCTTGCTTTTAACACGTATTATGAATTTTATTAAAAGTGATAGCCTATTTGTTTTTATTTTTGCCAAATAAAAGCTTTTTGAATCATTACATTGTATCGTTTCTTCATTATTTGATTTTTTTCCCTTTACCTTAGTATTTAATTACATTTTTTGTTTTATTTGGATTTTATCAGTTCATGTATTTTTATCATTTAAATGAACATCAGCATCACAAGAAAATAAGCAGCTTATATATTTAATTTTAAATATAGCAGGGAAAACATGTTGTGGTTGTTAACAAATACAGAATAAAACAAAATATAGATTTTGACTTATTTGACACTATGGGCTATTCATGTTGTTAAAGCAATGAATTTGAGAAGTTGCTTTGTCAATAGTAAGTTTGCTTTCATCAAGGTTGGATGGATTTTATTGAATTGTAGGTTATGTGGAAACCTGATTGAGACATTCTGGTGTTTATTATTAATAAAATATGTAGAATGTGGAGTGTGTGATAATAATGAACATCTGTATCTGTGTATGTGTGTGTTTGCGTGTAGTCACACAGTCAGTGAGTTAAATGATAATCTTCAACATTAACATCTGCAGAAGCTCAAAGCTGCAGCACTGTAGTCTTACTAAAGGACACCCAGTGTGGCTTTGCAGGAGCTGCTGTCTTACTGTGTTGACTCTGACAGTAATAAACTCCTGAATCTTCAGGCTGGACTCCACTGATGGTCAGAGTAAAATCCATGTGGTTTCCATTTTCACTGCCACTGAATCTAGAAGAAACACCTGAAGCTCTGTCTGATGTGGCAGAGATCAGGAGTTTAGGAACTTCTCCAGGAATCTGATGGTACCAGGCCATGCATCTGTCATGAACTGTGCCTTCATTTCATTATGGACTATCACTCACTACATTTCCCATAACCCCTTTCTCACGAACTTCCTGTTACCCTTTACCTCTCACCCCTGTCGGCCATCTTGCTTTTCTCTGTATAAATAGACTGGTTTGTTCACTGTTTGGTTGCGAAGTTTTGAATAGTTTACACTGTCAATTCCAAGCTTTATTTTCTGGTTGCCCTCCCGTTGCCGAGCTCCTTTGTTCCTGGTTCCCGTGACTGTTCTCCGTCTATCGACCCCTAGCCTGTCCCTTGGATTACCCTGCTCGCTGCTGGCCCCAGACCCTCACGCTCGGATTCTGACGCTTCTTTGTCTAGTCCTACGTTGCCCATGTTTGTTCCTGTCTGACCCCTGCTTGTACACTATGATTTCTGTCATTAAAGCTTTGCATTTGGATCCACCTGTCTTCGTCCTTGTTACAGCAACACTGAGAAGTATCCTTTTTAACACAATTTATTGCTGGTTTGTGATTACAGTGAATAGTGACTGTCTGATCAGGCTTCACTGTTTGACCTTCAGATTGAGTCAAAATCTGCCCCACAGAACCTAAAGAGACACAGAAAATGCTTTAAAATAATAATAATAATAATAATAATATATAAATTAATATACAGTATTTGCAGGAAATTAAATCTAAACTACATCTTGATGATGTGGATCTAGCTAAATTTTAAGTTTTCTGTAAATCAGCTGATAATTAATTTCTATACACTTACTCCATGTGCAGGTTGTGAGTGTCCAAATAATGACAGCTATTAAAGTCATGTTTGCTTCTGGATTTGTTACCATGAATGAGAGCTGTCAATCATAAAAGCATAAATTCACAGATCTATAAAGACATCGAGAGCAATGAAGCATGTGTCATCAAAATTTGAATGATCTTTCTGAGAACAACAACCTCTCTGTGTCACAATACGGTGTAGAAAGCACACACACAAAGATAATACAGACAGTCTTGAATAAATCTAAATTAAGGTAATCTACACAAGGATCACACGTATACATCGACAAGACCGGACCAAGACAAACTAAACAAACTAGGACTTTAGTACAAAAGCAAATAAGGATAATTAATCACACACATGAAACAAATGACTTAATTAAGGGGAGACAAAACTAGATCAAGGAACACTAGGAGAAAAACAAGGAACATATTTCAACTGATAATCTGGCTGAGCCAGATATTTTTCATTGAATGATTCCTTTATAAAGAAAGGCACTTTTTGTCTCCAACTGGGGATGTCATGTGCTGAAAGATTCAGCGTTCTTATCAACCCTTAATTACCTTATTATTTATGCTAGGATATATTTCTTTAGCACACACAATGAATATTCCAGAACCAACAAACAATGTTCATCCAGAAACTTATATTGATCATGATGTCTGACTTCAGATACATTTAAAACTACTACTACTACAAAATTAACCCTTTAACTATCACCGTCCTGTTTATTTCACCATATTACAAATAAATCCTAATCTAATTATGACAAACTATATATCATTGGAAAGATCTAAGACTCCTAAATAGATATTTGTTCCTACAGATTATGTATGAAAAGTAATAGATTAAATTATGACAATAGTCCACCTCAAAAAAATCATAACAGGAGTTCTGACCTTTATCACAATAAGACTTTCTTCAATGCCTTTTTCCCTATCATGCTTTAGAAATCATAAGAGCTTATATATCAGTAGAAAACTTAAAATCTCAAAATTCATCCATTTTAAAATCAAACATTGCACTATCATTGAAAATTTTACATCAAAATCATTTTACAAATGTTTTCATTCATGAATTATAAAAATTTAAGTTTGGATAGTGCATTTTCACATCGATGTTTAAAAAAAGGGAGTGACAGCTAAATGCTTAAATAAAAAACTGTTACATATTTGATAATTACATTTATAATATATATTATGAAATAACTTATAATGTCCATGTGTAATATTGTGGTTTTGAGGAGCATTAATACAAACATTTTAAAAATGAAAATATAATTAAAAAGATTAGAAGTAAGATTAAGTAAGATTAGAAAAGTATGTTTTGATTGGCTAATTTCATGTTCATATAGAGAATAATGTGATGTTTTATACATGCTGCATTTCCTTCCTTGGAATCTGCTTGTAGAATCTTGAAAACTAAGTCAAAGATAATTGGTGATAATTGACTTAAGGATAACTTTTCTTCATTTACACACCTAAAAATAAAGGTGCTTCAAGATGCCATAGATGCCACCTTTTTTTTGTCTAAATGGTTCCATAAAGAACCTTTAACATCTGAAGAACCTTTCTGTTTCTCTCAAAAGGTTCTTTGTGGTGAAAGAAGGTTCTTCTGATTATAAAAAGCTAAGACGGTTCTGACTTAATGGTTCTTTGTGGAACCAAAATTGGTTCTTCTATGGCATCGCTTGAAGAACCTTTTAAAGCATCTTTATTTTTAAGAGTGTATATTATTTTCATTTGAAAATTTCATGAAGAGTTTGAATAATTTAAACCTTAACCACTGTTTTAACAAATGTTACAAATTATGGCACCTAGCCTGAAATGTACACAGTTCTCTGTTTAGGATTAAAACAATTAAAATGATACATGTGAGAATATGTTCGGTTGCAAACACAGCCAGAATATGTTTATTCAAATTTCATATTGAATTAACTAGAGTAAGACTAATTATGATAATGATATTGTGAACTTCTCAGCATTCGCGGGTGTTTGAATGAATGAGGTTTTTGTACAATGCTGTTTCACTGTGAGCACTCTGTATCACTATAATACCCCATACAGTAATAAACTCCTGCATCTTCAGGCTGGACTTCACGTATGTTCAGTGTGAAATCAGGTTCAGATCCACTTCCACTGAACCGATCTGGGACTCCAGATTCAAGTTCACTGACTCAGGAGTTTAGGAGCTTCCCCAGGTTTCTGCAGATATCAGCTCATGTCGCTTCCAACTCCACTCGTCCCAATGCAGTTAATAGAGACAGAATCTCCTGCTTTAGCAAACAGAGACTTGGGAGACTGAACCTCTTCATAAGACACTGAGAGAGAAATCAAAACAAATGTTACAATACTTCAAAACAAGCAGAGAGATATTTACGCCTGCTATAAAACAGTTAAAAAGCACAAAAGCAAAGCACAAATTCAAAAATATGAACAATAAATTCCATAGGTTTTTGTCATAATGTAAAAATATATTTTTTTGTACCTTGAGCAAGTGTCCCCAGCATTAGTATCAAGGAAATCATTGTTTCTTATGTGTGTGTGTCAGTGTCAGTGTCACACACTATTAATCTTCAGTGGACTTTTAAGTGCACTGTTCAGTTAATATGCAAAACACGCACCGATGATTCCTGGAATTTAACTCAAAATCAATAAAAACACATTTTGCAGCATTTTATTTATTAACAATCTATTTCTATTTTTGAAGTGACTGAATTAAACTAAAATGCTTTGTTAGTTTTAGTGTCAGTCTTAAGGACAGTTTCAGTGTTGTTGTGAGTGTTGATATCAGCATTAGTTTTAGTACTGGAGGTTTTTGTACAGCCACTTATTGAGTTTGTATCACTGTGGTGGACTTCTGGTAGAGGAACTCGACTCTCAGTTGGAAGTAAGTAAATTTCCTTCTATTCCAAAAAATATTTATATAAAAAAGAAAAGCACAGAACAAGAGATACAAGACCAAACTAAGGAAAAAAAATCAAGATCTTAACTTGTCTAATGATCTTAACTTGATCTAAATGTCTAATGATTGTCTAATGAAAATTTATTTTATTCTTTCAGATATTTTCATATAAAACAACACAAAATCCTAATTTTCCTTGAAATATTTATTGAATAAGACACAAAATATTTTCTTTAGTATGCTGAGTCGCTGAGTATGCTATAACAAATCAGAATCTGAAAGCTAGATATTTAAAACAAGTATGTACATCTTGTTTGTTTGTTTCTTTATATTGTTTTTTATGCTAACCTAATGCATTAACCAACTAACAATTGCAAAAAAAAAAAAAAAAAATTTGATGTGGCAATCATTCATCTTTATTAATGTTAGTTAATAAAAATAACTGCTGTTAATTCAAGGTAGCGCAGATCAATGAAATTTTGTTTTACAAAATTTTATTTAAGTAGGTCTATATGCTTTTTTAACATTAACTAAGATGGATAAATGCTTTTGTAGTATTATTAGTGTTATTTTGTGTTAACTATAGTTTGTTAAGGTTAACAAATGAAACCTTATTATAAGGTGTTATCATGTATTATAATAAATTCTGACTTTTAAAATCTGAATATTTTGTCAGTAAATGTGTTTTTATGGACTGCTACAGAAGAACGAAACTTCACAGTTTCCATCTCTCTGTCTCTCTAGCTGCGGCTCGTCCCACTCTCACAGTGCTGCCACCCTCCAGAGACGAGCTGCAGCAGGGTAAGGCTACAGTGCTGTGTGTGGCCAGTAAGGGATTCCCCTCTGACTGGAAGCTGAGCTGGAAGGTGGACGGCAGCAGCAGGAGCTCTGGTGATAGTCTGAGTCCCAGTCAGCTGCAGAAGGATGGACTGTACAGCTGGAGCAGCAGCCTGAGCCTCACTGAGAGTGAATGGAGCAGAGTAAAAACTGTCAGCTGTGACGCCACTCACCCATCCCACAATGCAGTGACCAAGAGCTTCAACACACAGCAGTGTGATGATGACCAGTGAAATACATACATGCATAAACCATTAGAAAGGACACACACTGTCGTAAATCAGTCAACAAAAATTACGCAATGCAGTGAATGTTTATTGTATTGTTTTAAGCTTGCAGCTAAATAAAAACGTTGTGATTCAGATATGGTGTTTTCACTTCTTACTGTAATACGAAACATTTTAAAACTAACAAAAACAAGCTAAAATAATCATTTTTTTACCCACTGAACCAAAATTTGTAAAATAAACAGTTCATTTATAGTGACCACTGAGATTCATGTGGAAACCTGACTGAGTCACTGAGGCATTCTAAATTGTATTATTAATAAAATAATATGTTGAAAAGTGTAAAACAATAATAAAAATCAACAGTCTAGCAGCCTTAAAGAGTCTCTGTGTATGTGTGTGGTTGTGTGTAGTTCAGTCAGTGAGGTGAATCTTCAACATCAACATTTGCAGAAGCTTAAAGCAGCAGTGCTGTAGTCTCACACCAAAAAGGTTTTTATATGATGATTTTACACTGTGTGAACACTAAGTCTGTGGTGCCAGAGACTCCCTTGTTATATAGACTCTGACAGTAATAAACTCCTGAATCTTCAGGCTGTACTCCACTGATGGTCAGAGTAAAATCTGTGTCCCTTCCACTGCCACTGAATCTAGAAGGAACACCAGAAGCTCTGTCTGATGTGTAATAGATCAGGAGTTTAGGAACTTCTCCAGGAATCTGATGGTACCAGGCCATGCATCCTGAGAGGTACCTGATTTAATAAGATTTATTGCTGGCTTATGATTACAGTGAATAGTAACAGTCTGATCAGGCTTCACGATTTGATCTTCAGATTGTGTCACAACTTGCCCCACAGAACCTGAAGAAAAAGACAGAAAACACTGTAGAATAATATAAAACTGATGAACACATTTCTTACTGTTTCATTAAGGACTAACTATGTTTTTGTATATTTTGCACATACAACATTAATCAATCACAGGTAAGAACTTGACTTACATATCAAAATATAATGTTACATTTTATTGTTAATATATAACATTTGCTGCATTAGTTCAGGTCAAACTAATGAACTAATGAGCTAATGAACATGAACTTTTTTATGAATGCACATACAGTATTTACATGAAACAAAGTATAAATCTGATCTCATTGCCTGTGGATTGCTTATTTTATCTAAATCAGGTGATTATATGAATTGCTGTCTACTTACTCCAGGTGCATGTTGTGAGCATCCAAATAATGACAGCTATTAAAGTCATGTTTGCTTTTGGATGTGTTATGATAAAGGAGAGCTGTCAGTCATAAAATCATAAAGTCACAGATCTATAAAGACCTCCAGAGCACTGAAGCATGTAGCTCAATGCAAAGTGTCTTCACAATGTAAATGTTCTTTATAAGAACAACTGTCTCTCTTCCAAAGGAACACAGGCCTATTTCACTTTGTAATCTGACTAAGCCAGATATGGTTTTCGATCTCAGTTACTGATCAATAAAAGTTATTGTTCAATGCAACTGATTTTGTTGTATCACTGGGGGACTGGGGAGATAGTGTAGAATCACTGTGCGGAGTAAAAAATAAAAAATAAATTTTTGTGTCACATCTAACTTTCTCAACATTTTTCTGTCACCATCTTTTTGGAAAGATGCAATTTCCCTCAGCCTCTGTGAAAATTAGTCAAAATTAAAAACATATCTATTCTGAATAAAACACGCCCATTAAAAAAAAAATCCACATCTGCTTGTTAACCACTAGATGTCGCCATTCGACACCACATGGCTCCAAACATATAATTCCTACAGAACAAGCGTCTCACATCCACGTTGTCAATGGGCCTGTGTGTCTTGTGTGAAACGTGGCACGTCGTACAATCATATGAATTTAAGGCTCGTTGGTCTAGGGGTATGATTCTCGCTTAGGGTGCGAGAGGTCCCGGGTTCAAATCCCGGACGAGCCCAAAACTTTTAAAGGTTTTAGTATCCTGGAATTACACAACTTTATAGTAACTATTTATAGCTAGAAGTGTGTATGCTGTAGCATAATCCAGTGGTTTCCCAACAGTTATAAACTGAAGGGTTTATAATTGACTTTACAGGATATGCCCACTAAGTTTTAACTTACAGTTTTATATAAAACTTTACAGACCACTAAAACATTTCTATGTTAAAGAGTCTATAGAAGGGGTAAAGAAAATATAGTTTTTATTTGTTGTCATTGATTACATTTCTAAATAAGTATCTTATTTTATTTTACTTTGATGGTGTGATCACTCAAGTGATTAAATGTTTAAAAAATCTCGTTGTCACACTAGATTTTGATAGAAATAAAATTACAGTAAAAAATTACAGTAGGCAGTGGGACTCGAAAAGCTTAAATAAACAATGCCATTCTTGCCCACTTGTCAGGTTTACAGAAAGATTGACATGCGACTTGTAGAGTTACTGCACCTGTCAAGAGAGAACTTAGTGTTTTATACACAATCTTAACTTTGACTTTTTTACTCTGACTTTTAAACGTTTGGCAAGGAAAAGTCGGGCTCGTCCGGGATTTGAATCCGGGACCTCTCGCACCCAAAGCGAGAATCATACCCCTAGACCAACGAGCCAGTGGCACAAACATCTAGGATAAAGTCCTGTGAGCATGTGAAGTGAACTTTGTGCCTTGCTGATATAAAAATATATAGTTATACTGCGTGTGGTCTATAACACGACTAATAATAGAGCAGTCAGCAAGTACTTGTTCTATTTTAACACAAAACAGAACACGGTTTAAACTTATCAAGGTAGTCTTTCTGATAAAGTTTACCTTGCTTTTACAGGTAGTCTATCGGTATTTCCCCTGAGCCAAGCTTTATAGAGAGTTTCATTTATTTATTTTCAAATCACACTTAGTATGCATGTACCACTTTGGCGTTCACGTTAACAATTTGGTTATGCTATGAAAATACTATTTTGATTCAGCAACATTGTTTAGCCTGTGTAGTCCTCTGTAGTTGACTAACGTAGACCAGCTGCCCAGTATATATTCATAGTCGTATTTTAATGTAATTCAGTTTTCAGAACACACAATCTGTTTAATTATTTCCATCCTTTAAAGTACTGCTAATGTCACGAAGTAATTGTTACTTTGCTGGTATTATTCTAATTTGTTCTAAAGCGCACCTTTGTAGCTTTAGGATTATGCCACCAGGTGGCGCCATTAATCAGCAAACGCCACCAATATACATAAGCATCCCAAAAGCGCTTCATCGATGGTCCTATGCAACGTGGCACACCATCCTACCTAAAATCTTTAAGGCTCGTTGGTCTAGGGGTATGATTCTCGCTTAGGGTGCGAGAGGTCCCGGGTTCAAATCCCGGACGAGCCCACTTTTGGATCATTTTTGGAAATTACATGACATTACAGCACAATGAAAGTCAGCATTGGGATGTGTAGTGCTGAATAATCTATCTATGCTACTAGTCAAAAGCAGCTGAGAAAACATATATATAAGTCTCTTCCACTCAACAAGCCTGCATTTATTTGATCCATAGTACAGGAAAACCAGTAAAACGTAAATATTTTTACTATTTAAATAACTTTTTTATTTTAATATTTAAAATGTAATTTATTCCTGTGATTTCAAAGCTGAATTAGACGATCCTTTAAAACTCATTATAATATTTTGATTTGCTGCTCAAAAAACAATTATTATTATTATTGTTGTTGTTGTTGTTGTTATTACTATGTTGAAAACAGCTGAGTAGATTTTAATTTCAGGTTTATTTGATGAATAGAAAGTTCAGAAGAAGAGCATTTATCTGATATAGAAATCTTTTGTAACATTATAAATGTCTTTATCATCACTTTTGATCAAGTTAAAGTTACTTTTATCCTTGCTAAATAAAAGTATTATTTTCTATAATTCTGACTTACAATTCTGACTTCAAGCTTTTGAATAGTATTGCGTATAATGTTACGATAGCTTTTTATTTTCAGATAAATGCTGATCTTTGGATCCTTCTATTCATCAAAGAATCCTAAAAATTTTAACTCAGCTATTTTATATATTGATAATAGGCTAATAATAATAACTACTGTTTCTTGAATGGCAGATCAGCATATTAAAATGATTTCTGAAGACATGACTAATGATGAATGACTTTTGATCACAGAAATAAATTACATTTTCAAATATATTCAAATAGAATTTTACTGTTTTTACTGTGCTTTGGATCAAATAAATGCAGGCTTGATGAAAAGAGACTTCTTTAAAACACATTACAAATCTTACTGTTTAAAAACTTTTGACTGGTAGTGTATCTATGGTCAGGTCTGGACAGCCTCGATACATGGCCTTATCTAAAAAGCATTCTGAACATCCAACCAATAGTGAAATAAAGACAACAGAAGCCATTTTTAATTTAATACTGTAATATATACTCTTTATAAAAAGACATTTGTGACATAAAAATGAAAACACGATATAAGCTAAAAATATTTCACACTGGTACAAGTCGAGAGGGAATATGCATAATTCGCACTTTATGCACAACATCTTCATTCTGTTTTGGAGCGCACCACATTTATATAGCAATAGATGGTGTTTTAATACAGTGTTAGATCTACTACCTCTCCTTAGGCTTCACATACTTAGAAGAGTGTGACTGTTTCCATGTTTCTAATAGACAAAGCTGCATACATGAGCCAAACACACATGTGAAATGATCTCCATCACCTGTGTTCAAAACAACAACAAATTTACCAAAATGGCATAATCAAGCCTGGGGAAGTTGATTTCAAATGCATGTTTGGCATTTCATCATTGTGAGCCACAAACAGCACAAGTCTGATGAAAAAAAAAAAAAAAGCGTCATCCACTTTGAGCTTGAGCTGGACGGAACGAATCAGCGTTCACACTTGAATTCCAGTTAGAACATCGTTTTCAGACGTCCCCGTCTTAACTCATGCAGGCTGCAACTGTGGCTGACTAAAAATCTAACGTGATGAAAAGCCAACCGCAATCCCTGACACTGAATGCGTAAAGCTTGTACTTTTCGTAACAATTTACAAAGTTGATTTACGTATGAAGCGGAAGCGTTAACGTAAAATAAGGCAGATCAGAGTCGTAGCTAACATCTGAGGTGAAACGCGTTCTTAAACAGCGTGAATCGTATGTGAAAATAAAAAGGTGCTTGTGTGGTATCATAAAGTGTTCGACAATCGCAGTGTGCATCGTACACACTTTCGTCCTAGGCGCGTGTGGTTCTAGCTCAGCAGTGTAACAGTCAGCTGTCAGAGTTAGCATATAAAACCATAGCTTAGTCTTGCTGGGCCAGTGTTGGAAGGGTAACAAGGCGGGCGTCAGGGACAGACAGGAGACTGCTGAAGTAGCGCCGCAGGTAACCGCACACCGGCTTCTTTGCCGCTAACCTCCTTTTGCAAAGCTGGCACGGGAGATAATCTCCTCACCGCATTATGTCACGCAGCCCCGGAGGATTACAGACACGCCCGTGAGACGTGACTTCGCAAAGTCCTCGCAGGCGCTCAGTCCGGACCTGGCCTGTCACTTTTAGGGGTTTAACATGGCTCAAGAACAGCACAGTGATTTGAAAAGGCAGTTGTTAAGCTTCGGGCTATACTAATAGCTAGGTACGTTCGCAAAGTAACACGACCTGAAGCCGGTGTTGGGAACGAATAACAACCCTCTTGAATTGTGCTCAGGGTGGGATACACCAAGCCAAACAGGTCTGGGTCAAGTTTCAGTGGCCCTTTAAGGCCCGAGTCAAGTTTTTGATAGCTCTAAATACAGTTGAGGTCAAACGTTTTACATCCCCTTTCAAAATCAAAGATTCTGAACATACCCGTTATTGTTTATTTAGTACTGACCTGAATAAGATATTTCACATAAAAGATGTTTATATAGTCCACAAGAGAAAATAATAGTTACATTTATCAAAATCACCCCTTTCAAAAGTTTACAACTCCTTGATTTGTAATACTGTGTTGTTACCTGAATGAACCACAAGTCCCTTGTTTGGCCTAAACACTTACACTGTTTGCTGTTCTTCAGAAAAATCCTTCAGGTGGTCAATCAAATTCTTTGTTTTTCCCTCATTTTTGTGTATTTGAACCCTTTCCAACAATGACTGTATGATTCTGAGATCCATCTTTTCACACTGAGGACAACTGAGGGACATAATGAGGCAACCATTACATAAGGTTCAGATGCTTCAGAAGGAAAAACGATGCGTTAAGAACTGGAGGGTGAAAACTTCTGAACAGAATGAAGATGTGTACATTTTTCTTATTTTGCCTAAATATCATATTTGTTTCATTTAGTACTACCCTTCAGAGGCTACAGAAGAAAGATGTTTCCCAGAAAAAAAAAAAATAAATACATTTACCCTGATCTTCAGATTCAAAAAGTTTTCACCCTCCTGGCTCTTAATGGATAGATTTTCCTTCTGGAGCATCAGTGAGCGTTTGAACCTTCTGTAATTAGTTGCGTAGTCCCTCAGTTGTCTTCAGTGTGAAAAGATGGATCTCAAAATCATACAGTCATTGTTGGAAAGGGTTCAAATACACAAAAATGCTGGAAAACCAACAAATATGTGGGACCTGAAGGATTTTTCTGAACAGCAGCAGGCAGTTTAACTGTTTAGGACAAACAAGGGACTCATGAACAACTACCACTAAACAAAAAAACACAGCTGTGGATCATTCAGGTAACAACAAAGTTATTTTCGCTTGTAAACATCTTTTGTGTGTTCAGGTCTTATTCAGGTCAGTACTAAATAAATAATAACATGCACTTTGTATGATCTCTCTTATTTCAGCAAAATAAGATTTATAACATTTTGCAGATTCTGAAAGGGGGATGTAAACTTTTGACCTCAACTGTATAAACTACGCACAATCAATATGGCATTTCAACGCCAGGAGCGAAAATCTTGCATACTGACAGGAAAAACTGCAAATTCAGTGGGCTCAAACAGGCCATTGTCTTCGTAAACCGAACAAGTGATTAACATGATATGGATAATTTTTAAAAGATTGGTTACTTTAAGGCCTTAAACTCTATACGTTCTGAGTTAAATCAGATTTAAAGGGACAATTTACTCAAAAATAAAAATTCCACATATGATTTTGACAAATGATAACAATATTTTTAATATTTGGGTGAACTGTCCCTTTAAACTACATATAATGTAATTTATGACATTAATCGAATATGCATATATCAAATATGTGGATTGAAATCCATTTACAAAGCAAATTGCATTATAACCAGGTAACCGTCGACGCGCTATTTGTTTTCAAAGTATATTTTCTGTTGTAATCAACAGCATGCGACGGATAACGTTGATGGAGCTTAAGTTATATTTAACCCAGAACATTCCTTTAAGGCAAAGCTTGATTAGAACTCCAAACTTAACTAATTCTTATGCTAGTAAAGCATAGCAATCAAGTATAATTTATTGAAGTGCAAGTCTGCTACCCCTTGCGGTTAGTCCCTCCTCGGAGATCAAGATAGCCGTGTATGAAAGACCGGGTTACATTATTTGGCTGAGGATGTGTCACCTCACATGGTCATTACTGTCATCGCCGCTGCACTAATCCCATCATAACAAAGGGAATCCCCAGGAAGAGTTTAGAAGAGGACAAAAAAAATGAAAGGGTGAACTGTAGGAGGAAGGCAAATGGGTAACAGTTGTTGCGGTAAGCTCAGGATGAAGCGGATCACCTGCTTTCAGCTTGAGAGTGCAAAATGTTCAGGTAGGAAATAACATAATACATATCAATCGTCATCAAGTAACTTTTTGCAATGCAAGTCCCAGCAGACACATCACACAAAACGACCGTCCCGATCCGATCAGCTGATGGGGGGGGTGTGTGTCTAGTGTCATGTCCTGAATGATGAAAATGTCTTGATTTCAGTAAAAGTTCATGAATATCACCACAGAGACTGTTTAAAAAAAAAAAAAGCAGGCACCCTTGTCAAAACCAAAGGACAGGGTGTCTGGGAAGTTGATCTTGTCCCGTAATTACTCCCAAACGTTTCCATGCTAATCCCAGAGCAGTGAGAAAAACTTTTTTCATGCCCATGGGTTGCGTCAGCTTATTGTGAAAATGACTGGAAATTATATAAAAAAAAAAAAAAAAGCATCCAGTTTCTCAGTTATTTTTGCGTGTGTGTTGTTTTGTAAGGATCAGAAGGGGGTCATAAGGCCACCATGGTGCAGGGGTGTTTGAGTTTGCAGGGCAGGACGCCCCTGTTGAGCTGGTAGAACTCTACCAAATGGATCAGGTCTGTGAACTTGGTAGAGCCATCATCAAGGCTAAAAAAGACCTGGCCGTCCTCCTCAAACTGCCAGAGAGAGAGAAAGGGGTAGAAATATGAGATTCTTAAATGAGTGAATTTTAAAAATCACTAAACTCTCCTGTCAAGATAACAAGAGCATATAAAGTATACAATCTCAACAAAAAAAAGAGGAAATCAATAACGTGTGTAGCTTTAAGGATTCATCTATATTTAATTTAGAATTTAGTGTTTGATAATTTTATTTAATTTCTGTATATCTCCTACTTGCTGAAGGGCACAGCTAGTTAAATATTACATTTATTAAAATGGGTTTATGTGCAGATTGTTTTAAGTTCACTTAAATTAGAAGGTATTTTTTTAAAGTTTAAAAAATGTTAAAATGAGTAGCTCTCAATCATACTGTAACATCGAATGGCTGTATTAAATGGTTAAATATTAAGGAGGAAAAAGATACCATGAAACAAATATTACAAATACACTTTATGTTTATGTTGTTTCTACATTAATTTGAAGATTGAATGTGAAATTATTGGTGGGATTAATTTCAGAAAGAATTGGGTGAATAATTAGTACATTTTTTACAAATTGATTGACAACTCTAATTTTTATAGTGTGTATGTATGTATATATATATATATATATATATATATATATATACACACACACACACACACATATATACAGATATACATATACATACAGCATTTTATATACACAATACAAAATTATACATTACACTAAATTAAATAAAAAATGTAGTTACTAATTAAATACTAATAATAATTCCTTTAATAAACCATGCCTTACATACATATTAGACCTGGATAAATTTCCTTTAACTAAAATTAATTACTTTAAAAATAAATTTAACCTGGTTTTAACATTTATTTTTCTCATGAACCTCTCTCAATCACTGACAGCTGTAAATTAAGCCTTTTTTAATTATAAGGTAACAAAATTAGCAGTTTGCCTCGCTCTTCATACTTGTATGTAGTGTTGTAATCATATTTAGTCATTTTATCTTATTTTAATTTAGTCAAGTTTTAGTTGTCTAAAAGTCTTAGCATTTTAGTCTAGTTTTAGAAAATCTAAAGTATTTGTCTAGTTTTAGTCAATGAAATTTGTATTGCATTTTTATCATGCTGTATAACAGTAGTCAGCAACAGACACCCGCAGCCAGATTATTTTTATAGCGGCTGGTTCTGCAACAGATCTGTCATGACAACAACAGTTACTCACAATTTATTTAAATCACCTTTGAATAGGCACTTGCCGTTCACTTTCGATTTCATAATCGTTCTGTGTAAAGGGAGCACATCTTCTGATATAAAAGGATAAACAGTTTTTGACCTAACTAGCTGCGACACGCGAAATTTTTCTTTTTTTTTTCTAATTTTTCGAATAGTTTCTATTTCTGCAACGCCGTGGCTAGAACAACAACACAAACTATGACAGTTATAATCTCAGGTACTGATTATGTGCTTTATTCAATGTTAAAATTGTCTAATGTGAGTTTGAATATCATTTTGCGTGACATTTATAGCCATACTGAAAGCAACAACAGATAGTTTACCTCAGATCTTGAAAATAAATTTAACCAAACCTATGTTAAAACTGCGAACCAACAAGTGTTTTCCATGATGATTTTTTTTTGGCCCGATGCCAAACTTACTCGCCGACCCCTGCTGTATAATGATTAAACTTATAATCGTAATGATTGTTGTCATTTGAGAAATTAGCACGCTCTCTGTCTACATTATGAAAACTGGTAAAACAAATGAAAAATATTATGACAGTGAAATTCCTAATTGTAATTCCAATAATTCCTATTGCAATAGTCTATGTTTCTCTATTAAAACAACAGAGGTTGAGTAAGTGTATTTATTCAGCAACCATAATCACAAAAAATTGTTTGAATATCATTTTGTGTGACATTTATAGCCATACTGAAAGCAACAACAAATAGTTTACCTCGGACCTTGAAATAAATTTAAGCAAACATATGTTAAAACTGAACCAACAAGTGTTTTCCGTGACTACTAAGTTTTGTCAATTGTTTTGTTTATTGGTCTAATTCTTGTTTCGGGTTTCTCTTTCGAATTAACCTTACATTGGGTTAGTCACTCAATTAATTATCTTGTGCTTCGTTCCCACCCTTCTGAATTATGTTACATTGATAAGGAGTTATCATAAACTAACTGTTTAGTTGTGCTATCTTACAATCAAAATATAGTAAATGTAGGTTAAAGTGTTGCCTATGTAACAAGTTAAAACAAAGTGGCGAAGAGGTCTTAAAATTTAGGGAAAGAATCTTAATGTTTTAAAAAGGTATTAAAATTTAACTCCATGATTCCTGTATATACCCTGGAGTAACAGCTCACTACCAGTTTCAAAAGACACTGTAAAAATCTGTCACAGACTTCTAGTTGCTTTTTTACATCAATTAATTTTCTAAAAAAAAATTTGGCCAGATGCCAAACTTACTTGCTGACCCCTGCTGTATAATGATTTAACTGATATATATATATATATATATATATATATATATATATATATATATATATATATATATATATATATATAAAATAAATAAATAGTGTTAAATTCATGTAAATAGTGTTAAAATTAACACTATTTACATGAGTATTAATACATGCAAAAGGAAGTTTGTATTAAGTGTTTGCTAGGGACTCACAGGTAAAATCTGGAAGTGTTTAATCTTCTGATGATGACACAGCGTAAGAACGAATGCTTTTGGGTTGCTCTGGCTGTCTCTCAATAGGAATAACCTACAAAACACAACACTGATTAATTTTACTGCCCTCTTATAAAACAGCAATTAATATAGCCTATAAATGTGGAAAATGTCATACCCATCAACTTGGCCCTGCTGCATAATCATCCTGTGGGACTCCTCTCTCATAATGCGGCCGTGGAACCATAACTGCGTCCTGTGGATCACTGGGGACATAAATGCAAAGTCAACATTTCCCGCCATGAAATATTGATATTTCTACTGAAGTACCACTTAAATCAACTGGTGTTGAAACTGCGAAACAGTAAGTAAATGCTGCAGCACACACCTGAGCTTAATAGTGAGGGATGTAGGGGACTGGGGCTTCCCAAAACATTCATTCTCTGACTTCGTTTCTGTAGAGATTATTATAAAAAAATATTATAAATACATAAAATAGACCTTAAAAACCTTGAGTATACATGTATCCAATTACTCACTCTCCAAGTGTGTCCCTCTTCCATGGCAGCGCTCTGAGCCTCCACAGGGTTGTCAATCACACGACCCGTCCTTCCTGAGAAATCCATGGCCACCAGAGAATTCTCGGACACACTCCGCTATAGTAAAAACAAAATGACACTTGATCAGTTGTTTATTGCTTAAGAAGGGTTCATTCACACGTAAAAATAGGCATAGTAGAGAAACAAATCCTACAACCTGCTATGATCAGCATAAAACCTCTGTAATTAAACCACTAAAGCCTTATTAAATACCTTCTAAATGAATCCCTACAGCAGCCACTGTGTTCATATGTTTTCCCCGCATGAAAGTCCCGATGCAAATCGGCGTAAAGGAATCTATAGCTGCACGCTTCATTAGCACGCTGTTCATACTGTTATGAGCAGATTAAGTGAACTCTCAGCAAGAGTGTTCCTGAAGAGCACACGGGGTGCATATAATACTAGGTGAACTCACAGAAGCGTGAAAGCAGCACATTTAACCCATCAAGTGCACTGAGGAACATATCAATAAGTTTCTTACCACAGGTGTGGTGAAGTTTGAAATGGCAGCCTTTCTCTGGTGTGGACTCTTGTAGTTCTGATATAGGAGAATTCCAAACTGGAAAGAAAACAGTGTGTTTGAGTTCACAAGAATTGACAAGAGAGAGTGCTATTTGAGGGACAGCTTGTTCACCACAAATCTGTACTAACTAAATACAAAAATATTCACTAATAATAATAATAATAATTTTATTTACTTTTATAATATGATTCCTAACAAAAAATACATATAATGGAATTGCTGAAATAAGCTTGTGATGAATAATACATTTATTCAGCCATGATGCATTAAATTGTCCAAAGTTGACAGTAAAGACATTTTTAATGTCACAAAAACCTATTTCAAATAAACAAATGAACTTTTTTTTTATTAATCAGAGAATACTGAAAAAAATATCTTGATTTCCTTTAAAAAAAAAAAAAAAAAAAAAAAATCAAGCAGCATAATAATGAGAATAATAATAATAATAATCATCTTATATACTTTTATAATAAGATTCCTAGCAAAAAACAACAATACATTTATGTATTTACAGTATGTGATTGTCAAAAGTTACAGTAAAACCATTTAGAATGTTACAAAAAAATCTATTTTGAATTAACTTCAGATTAAAAAAAGATTCAGAAAATCAGAGAATCCTGAAAAAAAAAAAAAAAACTGTATCTTGATTTCCATAAAAATATTAAGCAACATACTAAAAAATATTAACAACAATAATCTTATATACTTTTATAATAAGATTCCTTGCAAACAACAGAAAATTCAACAACAACAAAAAAATTAAAAAAATATATTGTGGCACATGCTGAATATGCTTGTGCAGAATAAATCATTCAATCAGTCATGCTGCAGTAAATTGTCCAGGATTGACAGAAAACACATTTATAATACAAAACAAATATATACAAAACAAATCCATTTCAAATAAACAACTGAACTTTTTTAAATAATCAGATTTATTTCCATTAAAAATATGAAGCAGCGTAACTACTTTAAATAATACTAATAAAAAAACAGCACCAAATTTGCATATTATCATGATGAAGGACTAAGTGACACTGAAGACTGGACTAATGGCCGCTGAAAATTCAGCATGACTATCACAGGAATAAATTACATTATAAAGTACACTACCAGTCAAAAGTTTGGACACACCCTCTCATTTCATGTTTTTAAAGAAGTCTCTTATGCTCATCAAGGCTGCATTTTTTTGATCAAAAATAAGGAAAAATATAGCTGCAAGCAGCAATTACGGGGCCAAGCACAAGGCAAGGGAAGCAACTGCAGCAATGAGTAATTAAAGCCATTTTAGGATGATTTTAGACAAAATGGTGGAAAATCATAAATACAACCTGTAGTAATATGATTTAATGGCGTATCACTTTTGACCAATAGGTGGCGCTGTTATCATATTGATGTAGTGAGTTCTGTGTGATGTAACATTAACACACACATTGACTTAAAGACATCAAATTTGCTATGATGACTGTGCAGTCTTTCCTCTATCAGTATGCCAAATTTCACAACTTTCCCGCAATCGGTTCTATGGGCTGCCATCCAAGCGGCAAAATTTGGTATAATTATGTCAAAGCTTTAAAGAGATATAGCCTCAAACTGATTTTGTCACCAAGCCTAACATTTGTAGCGGCGCTGAACGAAAACGGTTTTGTCTATCGACAAAACTTTTTATAAGCATGGTCTGAAGATGATATGATTCAACTTTGGTGAAAATCAAACCAAAGGTTGAGGAGGAGTTCGAAAAAGTAGGTTTTCAACATGAATCAAAATGGCGGACAGGAAGTTCAGCTTACTATGGCATAATTGGTATTTATGTTGTCGGCATGACCCAAGGAAAATTTTTAGACCAGTTTTATGACAATAGGCTAATGAATGGTTCATTACTCTTGACCAATAGGTGGCGCTGTTACCGGCATCTTTCCGGCAAATTCGATGATGCGTTAAACA
The DNA here is from genome assembly GCA_033026305.1 of Cirrhinus molitorella. Taxonomy (NCBI): domain Eukaryota; kingdom Metazoa; phylum Chordata; class Actinopteri; order Cypriniformes; family Cyprinidae; genus Cirrhinus; species Cirrhinus molitorella. The sequence goes on from CM065131.1 coordinate 26,234,886, forward strand.
AAAAAAGATTTGTGTATCGACACAAGTTCCATAACTTTTTGTCAGCGTGGTCTATAGATGATATGCGCCAAATTTGGTGAAAATCGGAAAAACGGTCTAGGAGGAGTTCGAAAAAGTAGGTTTTCAACATGAATCAAAATGGCGGAAAGGAAGTTCAGCCAATATTGGTATAATTGGTATCAGTGTTCTCGGCATGATCCAAGGAATATATCAAACTTTAGTTTTATTACAATAGGCTAATGTGAGCAAAAGTTATTAGCATTTTTCAAAATTTCATTATAACTTTTGACCACAAGGTGGCACTGCTCCCAAATTTTGTGTACACATTCAGGGCATGGAGCCGAACATTTTTGTAATTATTTTCGAAACAATCCGGTAATGCGTTCTTAAGATACAGCAATTTACAACTAAATTCAAAATGGCCGATGCCCAAAATGGCCAAATTGGGAAAATTTGGTATCTTTCAACTCGGCATGATGCGCCGAATCTAAAGACACCAATTGTGTGATTTTTGTACAAACCATTCAGAAGTTATTAGCTAAAATAGCCATTTTTCGTATCTCCTGACCACTAGGCGGCACTGCGCCGAAACACTGCAGGTAGTCTCAGGTCATGCTTGTTATAACACACACCAAGTTTGGTCTCAATACGCCAAACTGTTGCGGAGATATAGCCTCACATCCATCCATTTTTGTGTGCTTTTCATAGAATTCGTTCGTGCGTTATTGAAAAATGGTTGGTCGAATCAACTTGACTTGAACTTTTTGCCAGCATGGTCTGAAGATGATCTGAGCCAATTTTGGTGAAAATCAGACGAACCATCTAGGACGAAGTAGGTTTTACGAACTATTAAAAATTGAAAAAAAACTAAACCTTGCGATTTTTACATTTTGGACTCGGCATGAGTCAAGGATTCAGAGAAAAATAAAAAAATGTTCTGTGCCTTACGGTTCAAAAGTTATTAGCATACAAAAAGTGAAAGTTTGGATGAGTGGTGGCGCTAGAGAGTTTGAGTCAGAGACTCCAAATGTGCTACAGTTAATGTTGAGGCTGTCCTCTATCAGTTTGCCAAATCAAACTTTCCCGCAATCGGTTCTATGGGCTGCCATCGACTTGCGGTGGAAGAAGTAGTAGTCTGAAGAATAATAATAACAACATCAACAAACACAATAGGTGCCTTCGCACCTTCGGTGCTTGGCCCCTAAAAAAAAAAAAAAAAAAAAAATGATATTTCAAAATGTTATTACAATACAAAATAATGGTTTTTATTTTAATATACTTTACATATATCATTTACAACAATAAACAATAATATAATTTATTCCTGTGATGCAAAGCTGAATTTTCATCAGCTGTTACTCCAGTCTTAAGTGTCACGTGATCCTTCAGAAATCATTCTAATATGCTGATTTTTTTATTAGAATTATCAATGTTGGAAACAGTGCTGCCAAATATTTTTTTGCAACCTGTGATTCTTTTTTTCAGGATTCTTTGATGAATAACAAGTTAAAAAGAACAGCATTCATTCAAAATATAAATCTCTTCTAACAATGTAAATCTATCCTATCACTTTTTATTAATTTAACACATCCTTGGTGAATAAAAGTATTAATTTCTTAAAAAAAAAAAAAGAAAGAACAAATTTACTGACCCCAAACTTTTTAACAGTAGTGTATATTGTTAGAAAACCTTTCTATTTCAAATAAATGCTGTTCTTTTTTAACCTTTTATTAAGCAAAAAATCCTGAAGAAAATATCACAGGAACTCTTTCCAGCACTGCTAAAAAAAAATCAGCGTATTAGAAAGATTTTTGAAGGATCATGTGACACTGAAGACTGGAGTAATGATTCTGGAAATTCAACTTTAATTACAGATATAAATTCAATTTGAATGTATATTAATATAGAAAAACATTGATATACATCGTAATAATATTTCACAATATTATTATTATTATTTTTTTTTTTTGATCAAGTGAAAACAGCCTTGATAAGCATAAGAAACTTGTTTAAAAAACATTAAATGGGAGGGTGTGTCCAAACTTTTCCCTGTTAGTGTATATTCAAATATCCACAAGTTCTATTACATTATAATATATCATATTTGTTCTGTTTTTACTGTATACCTTGAGCAGTCTGAAAGCAGTCATCCAGCACGTTCGGCTCTGCTCGTCCTCGGCACACAGCATCTTCAACTCCTTCAGCTCTGTCCTGCCCTTACTGGGCTGTCAATCAAGCAAGATATCTACTGTCAAATCAAGGCACTCAAGTTAATAAGGACTAGCATGCACTGTACCAGGTGAGGCATGGGTAAGTTGTTTAAAAGGGGAAAATCATTGATTTTGAAATTGTGCCAGCCATGCCTTCGCAATGTCAAAGATTCTGTTCATTTACTGAACGTCATCCTGCTCACCTTAATGCAGAATTGGTAGTCTGTGGGCGCGTTGTGCATCTTTCTGCCCGTCATCACAGTGAAAATATTGCTCTCATCCAAGTCCGACAGTACCTGCAGGTGCCTTGGCTCCTAAACAATCCAATTAAAAATTCATCACAATACAACTCCCAAAGACAGACCAACATAGTGACTGTAATATTGAATATGAAGAGTGAAACAGTTACACTGAAATTCTTTATTTGCCATTATTCTAAAAGTAATTTGATGCATTTTTATTACAATTGTATTATTCGCATAACACATTAAGAAAATTGAACGTTAAAAGGGTTCAAATAAAATTACAACTAACCTCCTTATAACATTACAATAACAAATTTTCAAATATTTATTTGAAATTCTAAAAATAAATTTAAAAAAAATCCCAAGTAAAACCTTTTTAGAAACACATTTTAATAATACTTAAACTACTGACTTGAATTTGTTAGAAATCTTCAAGTCAAAACTAAATCAGAAAACTTTATTTCCAAGTTTAAGTTAGATTATGAATCTCAGTAAAAACACTGCTATGCTCACAAACACATGTGGCATTTAAAGACTTTAATATAATTTTAATTCAAAAGATGCTTGCCTTAGACATTCCTTTAGTAGAGTAGTACAATCCAGAACGGCGCAAGAACATGTAGAGCTTCTTCCAGGACTTGCGGCCCGTCTCTTTCATATAAAGGAAACCTTGGATCTCTGGACAGCTGCTGGAATTCAAGAAATTCTGTGCAGGAGGGGAAAAAAAGCAGAGGACCATCTGGAAAATTAGTTCTTTAAACCTGGATGCCTTTCATGCTTCAATAGCGCGCGGCCTCTTTGCTATCGCAAGACATGAGGATGCATTTCAAAAGCTATTTGGATCCACTAAAATGCTCATTCGGCTCCAAACAGTCATGCAAGTGTGACGCACAAGTTCATAATGTGGGCTAATCCAGATTTTGCTGTGTCACAGAGCCACTTGCGTGTCTTCCTCACCTGTAAGAGCTGTGACTGTGGAATAGAGCCATTTGTTTCCTGACACCACGCTACCATCTGCTCCGGAAAGAAGTTCTGTGAGAGGAACATAAAGGACGAGAGGTAAAAAAAAGACTGTCTACACTGAACATATGACAGCAGTTCGCAAGAAACGTAATGGAACAAATTAGTGCGTGTATGAACTAGGGTTGATCAGGGGTGTTTCCTGCAAGGAGGCAAGGGAGGCAATGCCTCATCAAAACATTTAATGAGAAAAAAAATAAGTGTAATACAAAAATAAAACAAATATTACAAAACATGGCATTAAAAAAAGTTTAAATCACGTTTTTTTCTAAAGAAATAGGGTTAAACTGCAACTAGGGTAAAGTTACAACAACAGTCCACATCTTTCTCATCTCCACTGAACTCATTAAGTTTTAACAGGCCCCCTAAAGCATGCAGTAAGTGTGGTGGGGGGTAATTGAGAATAAATGTCATGTGAGAATCTCGATATGATTTATATATTAGGGACGTAATGATATCAAAACATCACGATATGATAATATTGCGATATTAAGTCCATAATACGATATTTATTGTGATAGTAAAAAAAAAAAAAATAAATAAAATGAAGAATAATAAAAATAATTACATTTGTGTACATTTTAAAGTTAAATTATTCTGTCTAATGCACTTTGAGGGTTCTAAATTCAAAGCTCCAACCCATGTTCTTAACTAAGAAAACCACAAACCACCAAGTCACAAAAAAGTCAGTGAATTGACTTGTACCTGAACTTTAAAGGGGATTCAACCCTCTTTTTGTGATATACTGTCTCAGTTTAAATTACATTCACACTGGCTTTTTAGGAAGCCAAACAAATTAGAATTGAATAACAATATTAAAACAATGACAGTAATAGCCATATATTATAAAGCAATTGCACTTTAAAAAAAATAAAATGAATTTCACAGGTATATTATCTCTGCTTTACACAATAGTAGGGAAATTACAATACTCCTTTCCTAATTTCTACACTCAAAAGAGATTTTGAATTTGGATTCCAGTAACCTATTTAAATGATTTTATTTGTAAGCTTTTATTTTGACAGAAACAACAGTACAGCTTTTATTTTGATAGAAAACTTCAGCTTCAGTGAAAACGGGCTTACAAAATCGAGTCTCACTATAAATCTAGTGAAATGCTGTAATCATCTTGACGCAAAAATAAAGTGTAACTGGTGACCGTAATGTTCCCAGACATACGCTAAACTCACAACACATTAAATAAATGAGTTAACTGCATTCAATATTAACTGAGCCATTCTGAGGTGCGGAAAACACTGGATCACGAGCTGATTTCCTGAACAGTGGAAAACAGACTTGATGAAAGGATTAAGCCATATTGTGCTTTCGGTTTTAGTTTGTTTGACAGATACTGTGCCAAAGCATAATGGACAAAAACACAATTTAAAGACCTTTTATGTTAGAATCAGAGCCGATCATCCCTAGACGCAAAACACTCAAGCCGAGTAGGGCCCCCTTGCTCTCAAAGATGATTTATTTTTAGTTTCATTTTTGAAGTGGGCCAGTGGATATCAAAACATGAATGTTCATTACAGGGCTCGACATTAACGCTTGTCCGGGACAAGCGGATTTTGTGAAAGGGCAAGTGAAAGAGAACTTTACATGCCCGACCAGACAAGTAACCCGATTAAAACATCAATAACAGACAATAACTAGTGCAGCACCGAAACTTTGGTGAGAATGATTCTGATTGTATTACTTGCAGTGTAAACAGTGACTGAAAACGGACAGTATCAAGGTTGCGTAAATTAAGGCTTGTTCAGCCTATCTGACTCCCGGAAAATCATAACTAATAGGCACAACAGCATTGTATATAACATATTGCAAGTTCAACAGCAGTTCAATAAACTAGTAGTTAATATTAACTGGCTTACATTTTAGATACATCACTGACCGTTTTGCTAACGAAAATAGTTCTAAGCAAAGCCACAGCAGAACAGTCGTGAATCTCTGAGACATTCATAAAGACAGTCAATTCCTTTAATTATTGAACGAACAGCCGTTTAAACAAACTGGTTAAATCAGTCTAAGGTTGAATCCGTGACTCACTCATTAAGACAGTGACTAACCGCCACCTACTGGTGGTTCGGTATCATATTTGAATCATATTCCAGCATTTCAGATTTATGTTAAAAAAGTAAAACATTAATCTTATAACATTATTTATGCATTTGCAATTTTAATGTGTAAATGCATTTTTGAAACTTTTATTTTCATTAAACAGTCAGAGTAAATACATTTAAATGGCTTTCGATGCAGGTTCAGTTTTTCCTCTGCAGTGGGAAAATGGATATTGTTGATACTGATTTAATTTGAAATGGCAGCAACCATACAGAGTCAAATTATTCTAATTGAATATATTGATAAAATTTAGGAATTTGACATTAAGTCAAAAAGTGTCCTAGAAATCAATTTAAGGCAAATATCACAAATATGTTGATTAAAGTAAGACCTCATAGAGTAGTGATGAGACTAGAATGAAAAAAAAGGTATTTAGCTTGAATGTCGTAGAGTCTTATGCTCAAGACTAAAAAACAAATTGAAAGCATACCGAGCAGCGTTTCTCACTGTTTCTCAAGCGCTTTCCATGAGCGTGAGACGGAGTGAAACACGGACAAATGCGTTTCATTCATTCATTCATTCATTCATACTCCTCCCCACTGACATAAAATATAAATATAGTAAATATATTTAAAACTACACCCTATTGGATATGACTGACTGGAATGATCTGCTGTGATTGGTTCATTCGATAAATCCCGCCTCTTGTGTTCATGCACGTCCCGCATTTGCGAATTAGTCTGAATGAACAATATAAAAGCATTTATAGAAAGACTAACTTAAAGTTAACAACTCACACACTTAGATATAACCACTTCATTAAATCAAAATAAGACTTGAAATGATCTGTGGGAGTTTTTAGTGAGTAATCAGCTTGGTGACATTTAAAGTGTCTGTGACCAATATTTACCAAAAATAGCCCCCCCAAAAAAAAAAAGTAGTTAAAGTTAACTATTAAAAACAATAGCTGAACATGCGCTCACAAATAAAATATATTGTTTAAATTGTTACCGCCTTGAGTTATTATTTTGGAATAAATGTAAAATGCTTGAAAACACTAACTAATACACACACACAATTAATTACAATTATTAATTTAGATGAATAAATAGATTAGCTAATCACACTAATCAAAAACTCAATTTTTGAACAACCAGTAAATCGAGGCGTGACTCTTCACCGGTTGAGTTACAGGATCATAGTAAGAAACATGGATGAATTCATGCACACACATGAGCTAAAACTCATCTAAAGCTAATTTAGGTGAGTTGCACTAAGCATTTGCCAAAGCCACGGATTACCAAGAGCAGGTTAAGTGCTCTGTCAAACAGACTCGGACTAACCGGCCCAAAAGATGCCTCAAGCACTGACACACACTGTACATACCGTACTAAAGCACAGGCTCAAATAAGATTAAGCTTTTGCATGAACATTTTTTTCCAAGTGTACAAAAAGTCCGTGGCTTACAGAGCAGGATAAAATGTTTCACAGTGTTCACAACGTAAGACGCTTATACGACACAGGTTCAAATGTACTTGTCAAAATGCCATCAGTTAAAAGGTGTTGAGTACTGGCTTATAAGAAAAAAGCAGGTTACTTGCTTAGTGAGGTGGAACACGTACAAGACGTGCTTGAATGGCTGGAAATGGATTAACAAGGAGGTTTTTCTTGCGTATAAAAAAACAGGAATGTGGGAACTTGATGGTTTTTGAGATATTTACATATTTAAGGGATTTATAGCTTGCAGGTCATGAATCAAGTGTTCTTAGCAAGATTTTTGAGGATAATCAGACTTTAATTTCAAAGGATTTAACCTTGAAGTGGTGGTCTTGTGAGGCAAGGAAACACATGGGTGGGCTGAAGGGGAACAGTTGTTTTTTTTTCTGTGACAACTCACCAGTGGGTTTCTGAAAAACTCGTACTTTGCGTAGTTCTTCCTGAAAAGAAACTTGCTCTCTGGAGACATGCAGGCCTGCACAGGAACAACCAGTTCATGATCTTCCAGGCACCTCTCTGTATTCAAACACAGATGACATCAAAATGGTGTTAGTTATTGGCAAAGTGGCCGTTACTGCTGTAATTGATTTTTACAAGATCACTTTAAGATCGCAAAACACTTTGTATCAGAGCATATGGGAGATGTTGTGACCTCTGAAGCTGAAGTATATTAAAAAGTCGGTCAAGCAGACATTTTATTTAATATTTGTGACCCTGGACTACAAAACCAGTCTTAAGTAGCATGAGTATATTTGTAGCAATAGCTAACAATACATTGTATGGATCAATTTTTTTTTTTTTTATGCCAAAATTATTGGGATATTAAGTAAAGATCATGTTCCATGAAGATATTTTATTTCAGCCAAATATTGTCCTATCCTAACAAACCATGCATGAATGGAAAGCTTATTTATTTAAAATAAATAACTCTTAATTAAAAAAAAAAAAAAAAAAAATGACTGGTTTTGTGGTCCTGGGTTACATTTTTGCTAACCACTAAGCCACAGTAGTTAAAGTATGCAAAAAGCACATTTAAATGTATTTTATACATGTATTTATTTAAAAAAACTGTACGTGTACAAACTGTATATATATATACACACACATATAAAAACATTAAAACAAGAACATTTAAATAGTATATAGAATGCAAATGATATAATCTATGTATAATATAATCTATGTATCTATTAAAAATATATAATAATTTCCATATATACACTGTTGTTCAAACGTTTGGGATCAGTAAGACTTGTAATGTTTTTAAAGAAGTCTCTTATGCTCTTCAAGACTGCATTTATTAAAAAAAAAAAAAGTGTTACATGATCCTTCAGAAATCATTGTAATATGCTGATTTAATATTAGAATCAATATTTTTTTGGAACCTGTGATACTTTTTTAGGATTGTTTGATGAAAAAAAAAAAAAAACAGCATTTATTCAAAATCTAAATCTTTTCTAACAATATAAGTGTTTGCTATCACTTTTTTATCAATTTAACACATCATAAAATTTAAATCAGCATATTAGAATGACTTCTGAAGGATCATGTGACACAGAATACTGAAAAATTCAGCTTTGATCACAGAAATAAATTAGATTTTTTTTTATGTAGATAACATCATTTTACATCGTAATAATATTTTCACAATATTATAATTTTTTCTGTATTTTTGATCAAATAAACAACCTTGATGGGCATTAGAAACTTTTTTTAGAATACATAAAAAAAAACTTTTGACCAGATATATAAAATGTCCATTAATATATTTTCTGAATTAAAACGTTGGCTAGTATCATTTAAAAATGGTCATTCTATTAAAATATGTTTTACATTCAAAAGATTCTTACATAAACCACAAACTGAATGGGTTGTTCTTGTGCGACCTACTCGACACATTGTCGTCTATTTTCAAAATAACAATTAATTCCTTGATTTAGTACTAGGTTCACTTCTTTTTTATGTATGCGATCATCTAATAATTTGTTATATATGCAATCATCCCACATATAAATACATTCAATTGCGAATTTAATACAAGATTTATATATCCATGCTCTAATACTTGTTTTTAATAATCCAAATATGTCAGACATAAGCAGTTTGGCAGACGCTTATTCAAAGTGTCTTACGGTGAATTCAAGCTATAAATTTTTTTCATTACGCATATCCCTGGGAATCAAACCCATGACCTTGGCATTGCTAATGGCATGCTCTACCAGTTAAACAGCAGGATCAGACATGTTGAAAACTGTCAAATGAAATCTTTCAATATCCAGCACTACGTGATGCCCTATAATGAGAAAACGAGCCAAATTAACCATACACTGTAATGTCTATGCTTCTTAAGTATAGCAGCACTCATATGTCAAAGACAATAAAGCACTGGCTCAATCTCCATCTAATGTATCTGTTGTGTATCTGATCCCTCATCCTCTAATTCACTCCACCGAGAGGAGAGAGAGCATGACTCTGTATGAAAGAGAAAGCGAGGGAAAGCGAGAGGCATTGCAGAGGGATGAGGTCATGTATTTAGCTTGATTGCACCGAGGGCTGATGGCAGCAAAGTCAGCAGAGTCTCTCTGCTAATGGCTTACGTAAGAGCAACGTTTCGCGAAGGTTTCCGCAACGTTGACGCTCCACCGTCTCCAGAAGCGATGAGGGGAACACATCCAACTACACCACATAATACTCGGCCTCTCCAGAGATGTCAGCTGACCAAAACAGACCACACCCTGTCAATGTTATGACATCATACCATGTGATCTGCACAATCAGCGTCTATGCAAAAGTCACGACTTTCCTTGATGGCTTTAAAGTGGACAAATTAAAATAAAGAGCTGATTGTGTCAGCCCCGAATTACAATAAAGGCTTTTTAACACCCTACACGTTGATGACTGCTTCTTTAAAGGTCAGGCAGAGTTAAATCTGTTTAGTATGATTTAGACAAGGGTTAATCTGTAATCTGCCTGAGAAATAGGCAGCCACACGTGTCCTCATTGATTGCCTGCGAGATTAAGCACTACTTCTGGTCTTTTCCATGCTCATCTCCTCAAAAGCATCTGAAAGATTTTTCTTTCCTTCAGGGTAGATGTTCGACGAGCGGCTGCGCATACAAATTGATGTACAAAGTCGTTTTTGAGAGCTTAAGTGTTAATAGGAGAACAAATATGTGTGTGTATATAAGACTCTCAGTCTGGGCTTGCTGAAAGGTGATTTCCTGTTACACGAAGTGCAGTGCACTGGGAACCCAGTGTCCCCGGACAGAACAGCATGTCCTCTTAGACTGGGTGTGTGCCGCACGCACAAGTCATACGGACGCAGAAAACGAACGCATATGTTAACTTACCCAGACCAAGCAGGGTATGATGCTCCACTAGTGACCAGCAGTTGTCATCCAGGCAGTGGTTCTTGTAGACCAGGAACTGACACACATCTCTTGCTGTCATGTCGGCAGGGACTTCCACAACTTTTCCCACACCATCCTCGCTGAAAACCTTGATGATCTGTTGAAGACACACACACACACACACACACACAGAATGTCAATTACAGATGCGTACGTTGCTTAATATGACCTCAAGGCGATGTTCTCGATTAGTCTAATTTGTCAAACAATTACAAACATACTTTCGCACAATGCTCCAGACGGGATAATTACACAGCTCTTGTTTCGACAACTTAGCCTTGTAATGGTCCTGAGTAAACCATCTCAACTTCTCAAACTTTTCAGTTAGTTTTTGATGTTGTAAACCATGCATATCTCTGTCTATGTGCAATCCACATGGACTCTTATCGTGTTTAGATGGAGCCCGGCGCTCATGAGCATGACTGACTTGAACACGCACGCACAAGAGGATATACTCCATTAAGAGGTAGAATTCACGTGAACGCCAAAGCCAACGGCCCAGATAATGAGAAAGGAAAAGTGAGAAATTCTTCTAGTGAGCGTGCACACAAAACGTGAAATTACTTAAATGCATGTGCAAGTGCACAACTAGTTATATGCATTCATGCACAAAACCAAACATTTGCAGCTATAGTTATTATAGATGCACTTTTTACAAACTAAAACACACAGCTAACAGTAGCTTGCAATTTATGCACTAAGATGACCTGCGTGGCTACATTTGAAATGTTTTATACTGGCAACTGTTTTGTTGGAAAAAGTAGTTGCTGTCAGTCTTACCTCTACTGCCTGATACAAGCAACAGTCCGGCGAACACGATGGCATTTTCACTCTGAGACAACCTCTGCTCACTCACGCGGCGAGAGAGAGTGAGGGAGTGAGTTAGACAGAGAGGGAAAGAGGGAGGAGAGAAGGGGAGGAGGAAAGAAAGCGAGAGGATGAGAGGAGTTGAGAATGGGCAGAGGGTTGAGATGAGACCAAGTTGCTGAAACAAGAGAGGGAGAGAGAGAGAGAGAGAGAGAGAGAGAGAGGGGAAAGAAGGGAGAGAGACTCAGCTGACAAGCAGCTTGTGTCTTACAATACTCTAGTGGATTAGGCTGCGAGAAAGAAACTGAGGTGAGAGAGAAAGAGAGATGGAGATCGAGAGAGATGAGTAGGGCCTCGGTTTGTCAATAAAATCTTATGACGGGTTTCTAAACATAACTTTTATTCTTCCATGGAACAAAAAAAGATTATGGGAAAGGACAGCTGATGTGAGTGAGATAAAAAGATAATTACTTTACTGTCATTTACACACTACCAGTCAAAAGTTTGGACACACCCGCTCATTTAATGTTTCTTAAAGAAGTTTCTTATGCTTATCAAGGCTGTTTTCATTTGATAAAAAAATACAGGAAAAAAATGTAATGTTGTGAAATATTATTACACTTAATAATAAGACTGGAGTAACAGCTGATGAAAATTCAGCTTTGCATCACAGAAATAAATTATATTGTAAAGGTATATTAAAATAAAAAACATTATTTTATATTTTAATAACATTTTACAATATTACTGTTTTTTTCTGTATTTTTGATCAAATAAGTGCAGCTTTGATGAGCATAAGAGACTTTGTTAAAAAAAAAAATTAAATTAGAGGGTGTGTCCAAACTTTGACTGACAGTGAGAGTATATAAAATAAAACAGAATATTTAGTAATCAACTCAATCATTTAAATGTATGGATTTTTTTTTTTTAAACTTTATTTTAGTTTTTAACATGCACCATATACTTTAAAGGGAGTACTAAATGAAATTCCATGTAAATTGTAAAGTAAAAAAAAAAAAAACACTATTAATAATATAAAATTAACAGTGTTTTTTATTTTACAATTTACAATTAATTTAATGAAATTACTACACATTTTACATTTTTATATTTTAATTATTACACTTTTAAAACAAAAATTATAGTCATTTAAATTTTATTACTAAACTTTATGAGATAGACAGATAGATCGATAGAACGATAGATAGACACATACAGTATATATATATATATATATATATATATATATATGTATATATATATATATATATATATATATATATATATATATATATATATATATATATATATATATATATATATCTCATATAATACATTTTTAATTTAAAATAAAATAATTTAAAACAAAAAAATATATATTACTGGTGTCTAACTTAAGACCTTTAGTAACAAAACAAATAATGTAACTATTTGCCAACAATGAAAAATAAACTATTTTACTTTATTTTATTTTTAAAGGGCAACAAATATATACTTTAAACGGAATGCTAAATTAAATTAAATTAAAATTGTAAAGTAAAAAAAAATAAATCAGAATAATTCATGTTGATTTCAATATGTTTGTGCACATTTTATTTTCTTTATTTTATATCAAACTTTGGGAAATGCACATTAACAACCATTAATAACAACAACATTTCTTCCTCTACATACCCCCTTCCATGTCTTCCTCTCTCTCATCCCTTACCTTCCATCATCCCTGCCTTTGTCTCTCCCTCTCACTTTTCCACAGCCTTGCTCTCTCTTTCTCCCCCACATCAAACTTTGCCTTGGCTTCTGTCAAAGTTTCAAATTCTCTCTGGTTCTCAGAAAGCCTTGAGACAGAGCCCCACATCCAGCTCTCACGACACACACACACACACTGTGAGATTTTGTTCTCATTCTTTTTTTTCACTCCCATTTCCCCCCTGAAGTTTGGCTTTGAACTCCACAGCCAAAGAAAACCGTTCCCTCTCTTTTTCTCAAAACTCAGCATATCACAACTGGAGAGTGTTTCTTAAACACACACAACAGAGGCCAAATCCCAGCAAAATCCCTCCTCCCACAACACTTCCCCAGTAGAACTAGTGATTTTCTTTCTCATAGTCCACATTCTCAATACCGTACCATTTCTCACTATTTGAAGCAGCATGTACGTGTTCATTTTGAGTGTGGTAAAGAATAAAAAAGCAAATTCAAAAACACACAGCATTCTGTCCTCTCAGAGACAAGAGAACAGTATCATGTAATCTGACTCGACACCATGAAGAAAAGGATGCTGGGGGTTGAGTTATTGGCAAGACCATTATAGCAGTGTTTCATTGTTTCATTGCTCATTCGACTGCTGCAAATGCTATTTTCTACTAGCTTTACGACGTAAGAGCGTTTACCCAATGTTGTTCAAACGCATCCTCACAATCATGTGCCTGCGAGCAAACGTTTGCTCTCCACTGCTCCGTCCCGCCTCTGCGGGTCACATGGGAGGATCTTTAAATGTTAAATAAAGGTTTCGCAAACATTCTGGGGGTCACATGGCAACAAAGTGTTTGTTTGGAGTTAATAGAGGGTTGTTCGGACATTGTTCGCAGTTTGTATAATGAGGATAGAGGTAATCCAAAAATAGAACAGAGGTCACAGTATATGGCCAGTACTTGCTACATGAGGTTCTGTGATTATATCCATAGATATAGAGAGTTCAATAGACAGAAATACAGCTGTATGGTTAGACAGACACATACACAGTTAGATATAGTTACGCAGGAAGAATACAGTTAGTTAAGCATGTGGGGGGAGGGGGAGGTGATCTGAGCCTGTGGGGAAGTTGAGACGCCCCTTGTTTCTAGGCAACCATAAACAAAATTAGTGATGTGACAACAAATATTTGAAGAGTTATCCATGTTAGTCTATGATGAAGAGAGGCCCATGGAATAATTGGTAACTACATTTAAGCTAAAAAAACTGTGCTCTTTTTGTGTCTAGACCATTACAGAGAAATTTTGAAAAAATAACATAAAAATAAAATAATTGAAAGAAGAGTTGACATGCGTTTGTGCTTTAGGAAATTATAATATGAGGCCATACAGTTAGCATTATGTTAGATCTAAACTGCTGGATGATACAAGTTTGGTAAAATGGTAGGTGCATGGTAAGTTGAGCCAGTTCTGGAGGTTTCTGGGGTAAGTTGAGCCAGTGTTTCTCCCTTTCTTATGATTAAAGTATTATTTTACTGTACTTCTACATTACATTTCATTCATTTTAGAACATTTTGTTCTTTGGTTTGAACTTGATTCTAAATTTTAAATAGGCCTGTTAGCCTGGTTCTGTAAGGCCAATTGCAGTCCTTATTTATTTATTTATTTATTTTAAAGGGAACCCAAATTTATTTAAAAAACATAAAAAAAAAAATATCCATAGTTTTATGCAAATTTTGGACTCTTGGGGGCTCCGTTATTTCGGTTATGTAAAATAATTGCACTCGTTGAGGTACTGTTTTATTTTTCCACACACTGGGCCTATCGTTTATGAAACGACAGAAAATTGGGCGTACAGTCATTTCTACGCAAAACGTGGATTTTATCAATATGGACGTGAGCGGTGGCTACGTTCAAATCTTACGTCAAGTCTGAGCTCGTGTACGCAAGTTTTTGAGTTAGCCTGAATTTGCGTACAGCCTAGAAAATTTCGGAGAATTGTATAATGGCAGCATTTTGTTGATTTACCTGGCCGACAAACACAACTTTTTTTTTTATTCTTTTAGGGTGTTAGATTTGTATGCGCAAATGACAGCATAAACAACAGATCATGAGGATTCACACGTCTTCACATCACCCAACTGGCCACACTTCAGTGAACGGAAAAAACAGAAATGATAAAAAGAATAAATTAAATAAAGAGGGCTAGTCTACACAAAATGTATTTCTCTTAATTAATAAACTAAAAAAAAAACTATGCATTATTGTGACACACGCATTTCAGCGTTGCTAACTTGACAATGCAGTCACCCAAACGTAAAAGTTATTTAAAAAGGTAAAGTCAGCGTGCAGCCCCGAAATAAATTTTTTTGCGGATGTGTAGGGTGTTTTACATGGATATTGGAATGCAAGAGAAGTACAAAGACGTGTTTAGCAACCAAATGTTACATGGCAAAAAAAAAGGAAATATTTGGATGTCGATGAGCAAGGCTTAGACGTTTTGTTTCATTTTGCTCATTTATTCATTTTAGCTCGATATTTATATTCTGTAATGTTCTGTGGTGTTTTACTTTATAGTTTAATATACAATTTTATAGCTACTCATTTTCCATTCTTGTTCTTTAATACCTTTAAATTTAAAGGGTTTGTTGTGGATTAAGGAGAACTAAATAGGCTATAATGTTTATAAATATTTTGTTATATTTATTGGTATTTAATATAGGTATAAATGAATGTCATTGTTTGCAAATATAAGGTTAAAGGGTGTTTCAGAGTAAGATCATTTTTTTTCCTTAATGAGTTTACTTCCTCTTTTTGGCCGGGTTTTGTTTCTCCGTGTCATAAACTCTAGGGGCAAGGCTTTGAAACCGGGGTGTTTTTAGGGGCGTGATATTTAAATGACGATCGCTTTCAGCTGCCAAATTTATCAACGTGCGATCATTCAACGGGATTGGCGACATACGAATGTTTCATGAATCACACGTGTTCGTAAGTTGATTTGTACGCTTGAATCTATGCTCGTTTCTACGTTAGATTTATAAATGAGGCCCAAGGAGTCTAAACGTCCAAGTTATAGTGTGAAATCTACACAGAGAAACTCCTTTCTTCTTTCCTTTCACCTTTCTGTTCTTTTCAGTCTCTTCTTTTTTTCTCATTTGTAAGTTCTTTCAGTAGCCGTATTCTACTAAAAGCCTCAAAAGGCATCAGGGCTGAAGTGGAGAGAACAAAGACGCTGGTCTTTAGGAAGTTTTATTCGTCCACAGGCATCTTCCCATTCTTTTCTCTAAATCTTATCGCTAAGAAAGCAGCGAAGACTTATATTGCTTCTATTGTTGCCCTTGGACTGAAAATTACAGCCAAAAGCCACACAATGTGGCATTGTGTCAGTATTTTATTTTCCTGAGTAGTGTATTCAGAGTTGTGTTGAAGTAAAAATAGCAACAGGAAGCACCAGTAGCTCAAAGAGTGCAACCATTTTACGTCATCGAAACAATAGCGCCCCATTAGTCCAAATTTTCTATAAAACGATGCAGATTTTTTAAATAATGTAAATCTTTGAATGGGTTTTTTTTACTATTTCGGTAAGAAACAAGTTTTAATGCCCTTTAAATTCTTCAATCTGAACTTAAATTTTGTTAAACAACTGAAAAAATGCTTTTAAAGTTGTGAACTGTACCTTCAAATAAAACTGTTAAGAGGTCACCCATCCATCAATTCTATTATCCAAACCACTTTATTCTTATTAGGGTCACAGGGAGCTGGATCCTAACCCAGCATTTGAGCCACAGGTGGTGAAACTCCATGGACGAAGGGGCTAGTCCATCACAGGTCTCACAAATAGATTTATTTTAGTCATTTTTATCGCATTTCTCTTCCTTTCATATAGTATAAGGGTGAAAATGTTCAAGTTAGCTTCAGTATAATCAATTAACTTCATATTTAACTTCATTTGGTTCAACTTACCCCTCACTGGGGGCAAGTTGAGCCACAAGACAACTTTTTTTTTGTGAAAGCCATTTATTTCAGATCCAAAGTGATTATTCCCAGGGATGTACCACATCCTGAAATTTACGTACATATTTAAGTTGGACCCATTACTGTCATGTGCTCACTTTAAACACAACATAAATAAAAACCATCTCAACTAACCACGCTCTCTTCTATACAATTTAAATATAGTTAGATACTTAGATAGGTTTACAGAAGTTAGATATATAGTTAGACAGACTAATACACTGTATGATACTTAGGCCAGTGTATAGATGGCAAGACAGACAGACAGACAGACTGGCAGAGAGAAAAAGAAACTGACTGACAGCTAGACAGTAAATGAGTAAGACAGTAAGACAGACAGAGGTTCGTGTGATCGGGTTTATATAGTCATTTGAAGAGTTGTGACTGGCTTTACTCAGCATTTCTGTGAGCGTGTGAATGAGCACAATGCAGTGCTGTGTCATAATCAAACTCATGTGAATCTAAAAACTGCTCTGGGTTTGACCAGGAGTATGAGAGAGAGAGAGTGTGTGCGTCTGTGTGTCAGTGCAGGCACAGACCACACTCATAACCATACAGATGCATGTATGCATACATGAGCATATGTGGGTGAGAAACCAATTAAATTGACTGGCTGCAGCACTCAAACACTCTTCAGCAAGACTGACCTTCACAGCAGAAGATCAAAGACATCAGAAACAAGAAGCTATCAGAACTGAATAAGAGACTGAGTACCTAGAAATGGTCCTTCTAACTTAAACAGCCATCCATTTAAATGGAAATAATGTACAGCTCAGCAGGATAAAAACCCTGTCTAAGATATGAGTAAATTAGAAAACTGCATAAGACTATGATAAACCTGTGGCTGTCTGGAAATACGGCCCTGTTAGTTCATTTGTAAACAGTCCTGTGTGCTGCGATCACTCACAGCACTCTTATTACCTAACTAGACAGAGCAAATTTGATTTTAACCCCACGCACACGCATGTACACTCAAATGCAGGAATTATTACCACCCACAGTTTACTGAACTCCAACTGACCCTGCCTTTCAATGACATCACAAACATACTGTAAAAATCCACATTCACACACAGGCAAAAATATAACCTGCCCTGACATACACACACACA
This sequence comes from Cirrhinus molitorella, assembly GCA_033026305.1. Lineage (NCBI taxonomy): Eukaryota > Metazoa > Chordata > Actinopteri > Cypriniformes > Cyprinidae > Cirrhinus > Cirrhinus molitorella. Next base: position 26,252,952 of record CM065131.1, read on the forward strand.
CACGCCTTTGTTTAAAGATCTCAGGGGATAAACGTCAGTGACAGCTTTGGAAGTTTCAGGTTTCATGGAGAGGAGCCAGTCTGTGTGTGAGATACAGAGAGGGAGAGAGACGTGTTTGTGCAACCCAACGTGTTTTACAGTTTATCAGCAAGTGGAAACAAACCCAGAATGCATATCAAAAACCTATTCTTAATTAAAGGAACACTCCACTTTTTCCTCTTTGTTTTAGCATAGCTTAGCATAAATCATTGAATCTGATTAAACCATTAGGATCTCGCTCAAAAATGACATGATTTTTGATATTTTTATATTTAAAACTTGACCCTTCTGTAGTTAAATCATGTACTAAGACCGATAGAAAATGAAAAGAACTATTTTCAGGTGCTACATAATATTATTGTGCCTGCTGCACCCATGGTATGGCAGCAAAGTTCCTTGATTAATACACTGGAATAAGAGTCTAGTTCCTATCCATATCAGCCTAGAAAATCGCAACTTTTAATTTTCTGTCGTTCTTAGTGCACAGTTTAACTACAGAAGAGTCAAGTTTTACATAGGAAAAATATTGAAAATCTTTCGTCATTTGAGCGAGATACTAACGGTCTAATCAGATTCAATGATTTATGCTAAGCTATGCTAAAAGTGCTAACACCAGACCTGGAGATCAGCTGAATGCATTCAAAAACGGTAAAACTCATCTGATTAACTCTAGGGGAGTTGGAAAATGAGCCTATTTTCAAAAAAAGTGGAGTGTTCCTTTAACTAAAGAGGTGACTATATATAGATCTATAGATAAACAAACACACACACTACATGTAAGACATTTAATAAAATGATTAAAATAGTTCATTTGAAAAGAAAAACCCCAAAACCTAAACTTGAATTTCAATTAATGAATTAATCACAGATTAATTATGAGCCTCACTGCACATTAATAATAATAACACAGTTGAGGTCAAAAGTTTACATACACCTTGCAGAATCTGCAAAATGTTAATTATTTTTTAAAAATAAGAGAGATCTTACAAAATGCATGTTATTTTTTATTTAGTACTGACCTGAATAAGATATTTTACATAAAAGAAGTTTATATTTAGTCCACAGGAGAAAATAATAGTTAAATTTCTAAAAAAAAAAAAAAATAAATAAATAAATAAATAAATAAATAACCCACACCTTTGTTTTTTTTTTGTTTTTGTTTTTTATTTATTTAGTGACAGTTGTTCATGAGTCCCTTGTTTGTCTTGAACAGTTAAACTGCTTGCTGTTCTTCAGAAATCCTTCAGGTCCCACAAATTATTTGGTTTTTCAGCATTTTGTGTATTTGAACCCTTTCTACCATAATTGTATGACTTTGAGATCCATCTTTTTGCACTGAGGACAACTGAGGGACTCATATTCAACTATTACAGAAGGTTCAAATGCTCACTGATGCTTCAAAAGGAAACACGATGCATTAAGAGCCGGGGGTGACATTTTATTTTATTTTTTTAATTTTTTTTTTTTTTTTTTTTTAAAGGTTAAATCAGGGTAAATGTAACTTATTTTGTCTTAAGGGAAACATGCAAGTATCTTCCGTAGCTTCTGAAGGGCAGCAATAAAAAAAAAAAAAAAAAAATTATATTATATTATATTATATTATATTTTATTTATATATATATATATATATATATATATATATATATAAATAAATAAAAAACAATACATTTTCATTCTGTTCAAAAGTTTCTTTTTCAACAGTCATGTTTACAGTTTTATATTATATATATATTTTATTTTAATTATGTCTATATATCTATATATATATATATATATATATATATATATATATATATATATATATATATATATATATATATATATATATATATATATATATATATATATATATATATATATATATATATATATATATATAGACATAATTAAAATAAAAAGATTGAAACCCAGCACAAGAGGCTTTAGTATGGCACTAGGACTGAATATTTTTATCCCATGGTCCTCAGTGTCATCTCACTCCTCAAACAATATCAAGCTCCAGCAATCATCATGAGTCGGTACATAGTTTCTTTTGAAATGTAATTTTCCAATTAACTGACATGAAAAGACCAAAGATAAAGACACCACTCAAGAAGAATTAAGAATTAAGAGGGACAAGGGTAGTTTGAGGAAAGGATTGTTTTCTCATGCTGATGTTTTCAGTCATTTTGTCTCATGTCATCTCTCAGGGGTTTGTGTTCAAGTCAGCTGACTGGCCAGTGTGTGTGTGAGAGAGTGCGTGTTTTGTAGTGTGTCCTGGCACAAAACCGAAGCAAACTGGTGCTGAGTGTACACTAGGGTGGAGACAGGATCCACACGCACAGACATATTCAACTCCGCTGCGACGGCGTCTTATTTCACAGCACAAACCTTTAATGGGTCACCTGGGAGGAGATTTTTGGCAGAGGTTCTGCTAAATGGGGCATTCGAGTTTGTTTGACTGTGTGAACTAAGAATACAAAAGAGGTTCTCACACAGAGCGTGACTCAGGAGACAGGTAAACAAATATGTGGATTGTCAGTTGTGTGATGGGTCTAAAAAGTGTTTAAATGAGCATCATCCTGCTCAACGGCACAAAAAGAAATGGAAAACGGAATGACCTGCTCACCGTTTTTACAAGAGGAAGTCAAATTCTTGTTCTCCTTAGAAATCCAACTCATTAATATGCTTTAGATGGTGGGTCAGCAAGATATAACAAAGGAACCTTGCTAACTCAGCAATCAGGATGTCTAATGAAATAAACCTAAACTTCTCATGGCAATGCCACGTTCACAAACCGTCAATTTAACGGATTTCTGTGCCAGTTACTTTGTGCTGACTCACTGGGATTTTAGGCATCACACCCTGTAAAGCTCCTTTGTGACATTTACCATTGTTGAAAAAGCTACATAAATACATGTGTATTAAATGGTGACCTTTGCTACTTACAGTCTTACCTTATACACATAAGCCTGACTGACCGTGCCTCAAATGCTAAAAAAACTGCGTCTGTGTGGTGTTTCAATTGAACAAATGCTTTAGCAGTGCCCATGTAGAAACTATAGCACACCTAGATTTCAAGTCAAGAGTTTACATACACCTTGCAGAATCTGCAAAATGTTCATTATTTTAACAAAATAAGAGGGATCATACAAAATGCATGTTTTTTTTAGTACTTAGTATCTAAATAAGATATTTCACCTAAAAGATGTTTACATGTAGTCCACATAAGAAAACAATAGTTGAATTTATAAAAATGACCATGTTCAAAAGTTTATATACACTTTTCTTAATAATGTGTTGTTACCTGAATGATCCATAGGTGATCCAATGTTTTTCAGCATTTTTGTGTATTTGAACCTTTTCCAGTCAATCAAGTATGGTTTTGAAATCCATCTTTTCACACTGAGGACCACTGAGGGACTCATATGCAACTATTACAGAAGGTTCAAATGCCTACTGATGGTTCAGAAGAAAGAAATGATGCAGTAAGAGCCAAGGGTGTAAACTTTTAAACAGAATGAAAATGTGTAAATATTTCTTATTTTGCATAAATATATATTTTTTTTTTCATTTAGTACTGCCCTTTAGAAGCTACAAAAGATAATGATAAGTAAAATTTATCCTGACCTTCAAGCTCTTAATGCATCGTGTTTCGTTTTGAAGCAACAGTGAGCGTTTGACCCTTCTGTAATAGTTGTATATGAGTCCCTCAGTTGTCCTCATTGTGAAAAGATGGATCTCAAAATCATAGTCATTGTTGGAAAGGGTTCAAATACACAAAAATGCTGAAAAACCAAAGAATTTGTGGGACCTAAAGGGTTTTTCTTAAGAACAGCGGGCATTTTAACTGTTCAGGACAAACAAGGGACTCATGAACAACTATCCCCCCCACCCCAAAAAAGCCCCGCTGTGGATCATTCAGGTAACAACAGTAATAATAATAGAGCTTATGTAAACTTCAAGGTCATTTTTATAAATTCAACTATTATTTTATCTTATGGACTATATGTCTTTTATGTGAAATATCTTATTGAGGTGAGTACTAAATAAAAAAAATAACTTGCATTTTGTATGATTCCTCTTATTTTGGTGAAATAATTAACATTTTGCAAAAATTCTGCAAGGTGTATGTAAACTTTTGACTTCAACTGTATATATTCATATGTGAAAAGTCACATGGAAAATTCTGTGGAACAAACTTCTTAGACATCTTTCTCATCTTGGATGAGTTTTGGATGGATGCGAAATGAGACAGCGCAAACAAGCCAAACAAGACAAACGGTTTGTGCAAACATGCAAGAAAGCCAGACGCCTAACATGCAACCCAAACAACCAGCCTTTGTATATGTACAGTGAATGTTAGCTAATTTGGCAGAGGTAAATTAAGCATTGTATAGTATAGTATCATGCGTCTCTCTTTACACGCACACCATTTGAAGAGAATAAGAAAGATGACACAGAGAAATTTGATTTTTTCCAATCAGGCAAAGCATTCACGGAAAGTCTCGTCAGCTGACCGCAGCATCCCGAGGACAAGACAGACTAAATAAAGTGTAGTCCCATGCTGCTTGGAGCAGTTGAGTTCAGTTATAAGTTAACAAATGTCAGCCTATCATCAAAGCAAAGCTACTTTTGAGGGCGTCTAAGCTTGTCTGAACTGCAGAGTAAGTAAGGACACAGTATACAAAGGTTTCTTTTACTTAGATGTGGTCTTCTTTAGAAGCTAGAAGACAAACAATGAAATTCAATGGAATATCTGATTTTAATATTTTAATGAAAATGAAAGAATCCATTTGGTCAGAGGGAGTCAAAATAGGCATGACATTTTTCAAAGGATTTACTGGTAACTTGTAATATTCTGTGGCAGATGTGACTTTGAAGCTAAAAATACAGTTTGAGAGATAGAAGAAAAGCAAAGAGCCTTTTTTAATCTTCTGGTTTGGTAGAAGTTACAACACCTTCTAACTACTATAACTACTATAAAACAAAAACATTTTTATTACTTGTAAATCAAAGAAACAATAACTCAAATAAAATGAGATATTAAATAAAAATTCAACATTTTATTTTTATGAATATAAAAAGCATTGATCATCCAAAAATGAAAATTACCCCCTTATTTACTCACCATCAAGCCATCCTAGGTGTATATGACTTTCTTCTTTTAGACAAATACAACCTACGTTATATTTAAAATGTCCTGGCTCTTCCAAGTGTTATAATGGCAGTAAATGGCTGTTAAGATTTATTAAGTTCAATAAAGTGCATCCATTCGTCATAAAAAGTACTCCACGTGGCTCCGAAGGGTTAACAAAGGCCTTCTGTAGTGAATCTATGAGTTTGTATAAGAAAAATATCCATATTTAAAACTTTAGAATCCGTAATCTCTAGCTTCCGCTAACTGTTCATGAGAGAATGGCGTTTCAGCAAATGACGTAGGATGGTGACAAACGTGGAAGTGACGAATGTGGTAGCGAGGAGGAGAGAGCAAAACAAAACACCAGTCACAAATTTGACGAAAATGAGAATTTGTAAAGACAAATGTCAGAGATTTTAATATAAGCCAAGAGGAGAGTAGTTTTCCTTTGCTTATGTGTAACGCGAGTATGACAGTTAGTGGAAGCTAGACATTACAGTTTATAAAGTTTTAAATATGTATATTTTTTATACACAAATGTATCAGTTTGCTTGAAGGCCTTTATTAACCCCCCGACACCATGTGTAGTACTTTATATGATGAATGGATGCACTTTATTGGACTTCAAAGTCTCAACAGCCATTCACTGCCATTATAAAACTTGGAAGAGCCAGGACATTTTTAATATAAATCCGATCATATTAGTCTGAAAGAAGAAAGTCATATACACCTAGAGGGTGAGTAAATCATAGGTTAATTTTCATTTTTGGGTGAACTATCCCTTTAAATAAACTAAAATTTGAATAAAAATTAAAGATATTTATCTATAGACATTAGAAAAAACTAAAACTGAAATAAAATATTCTTAAAATACACTTTTCAAAAGTCAGTGCCCAAGCGAATATCTGCAGTATTCTTGTGAGCATTTAGCATTGATCTAGTCAGGGTTCGTCAACTCCGACCCTTGAAATTTCAGCTCCAAATCTGATCCAAAACATTGGAGTGAGCTAATCAAGTTATTCAGAATCAGAGCTGAACTCTGCAAGTCAGCGGATCTTAGGGTGACCATATTTTAGATTTCAAAAACATAGAATATTGCTGCGTGTTTCAAGGCACTTCAGTGGACTTTTAAAGGCATGCGTGAAAATGATTCGTCAATATTAGAATGTTTGCAGGATTAAGAAAGCAGTCCTGAAATTAACAACTTCGGTAGTTTATATAATTTAGAAATTTATATATAATTTCTTGTTTGATAACTTTAGGCTATATTTTCTTGCTGAAGGGCACAGGTAGCTAACCTATATGACATTTATTATAATGGATTTATGTGAAGATTGTTTCAAGTTCGCTTAAATTAGAAGTTATTTTTTAAAGTCTAATAAATATTAAAGTGATAGTTATACTGTAATGTTGAATGGTTATATTCAATGGTAAAATCATAGAGACATCATTTGTGAATTAGTGATGCTTGCCTTCAGTCAGAAAAAAAAGATGGCATTAAACATATTAAAAATGTTCAATAAATAAAATTAAAAACGTGATGAATCCTACCTGAAATGAAAGTTTTTAATTATACTTTTATATTGCAATAATAATATTCAATCTAACCCTATCCAATTTCAGGAAAAGGTGTGATTACTTGGTTATAAAAATTTTTTTTTAATCGATTGTGACCACTTTTTGATACTTTATCTCAACTAATTATTATTGCCTCATTGCCATTATATATGCATTTTAAGTAATTTTAAAGGCTACTATTCACTTAGGTCTATTTTTATTACTACCCATATATAAAGAGTTCAGATGCAAAACCAACTAAAAGCAGTCTCGGTCAAAAATTAGATAATGATACTGAGTGAATGCTCTTGCCACATATTATACGTCCATCAAATGCTTTTACTTCAAACTTGCTAAAATCCCACCCTCAGCGCAATGAGAAGTACCGGTACTTACACAGAAACCTATACATGGGAGCCTGATAAAAATGCATTTTTTTAAAGAAAGATGTCAGATGGATTTAGAAGCTTTTGCATCTGAACTCTTCATATATATGTCAGATTAGTCAATTAATCAACAGAATAATCAACATATTACTCGATTACCAAATTATTCATTAGTGACAGCCGTAATGCCAAGTAATAGCACCAACAACAATAAAACAGGCTGAACCAAAGCATGCCAACTTCTCAGGCCTTGTTTAAAGCCAATATCGATGATGGCGTTTGTCTCTGATAATAAACAGGCGCTGGAAAAAGAGATAGGCTTGTGTGACAGTACATACGGGTCATGTGATATTCTCAAATAAAAACCTAATCCATCAACCTGAACATTGTGTTTTCAGTCGGCATGCAAATATACACCTACATGTAAATATAAGACCTGATATCTGCCATGAAATGCAGCCGTATTGTTTTGATTTGTTGCTATGTGTATGTTCCAAAATTCCAGACGATCTGAAAACAAAGACGACTAGTTCAACAAACACATTAGGTGTCACTGTCGCTCACACACTAGCGCACAGATGTGTCTGTGTTGGTTTTGTGTATGTTGCTAGCACTTAATCACTTGTCACTTTATGGTCTGACTTTTACGAGAGTCTTCAGGGCCTGGTGTCGTTTCGCACTGTACACAAACTCACAGACACGCACCCCCTGCGGCTCCCCGCTTTGGCTCACCGCCATTAATCACTCGCTCGCAGAATCCAGCGGAGGTCACGCCAGGTTCAGCGCTTGAAACTTGAGTTACTACATCAGAGGTGGATCACTCATGCACAGAATGCCGTATTAGTATTTATACGCGAACGAGGGGAAAGCTGACACACATAAATAAAGAAACGAGTAAATAAGAAAATCTAGCGAATCCTAATTAATCCCACTGCGGCGGACCTGTGCGCTCTTGCCGTTTTAAACAAACACACACACCCACCACTCGAAGAAGTTACACACAAGCTTACAGTTAATGAGCAATCAAAATTGACACGAAATTTCTTAATGCATGCTTTGGGTCTTATTGTGGGTGATTCATCAACGCACGTCATTCTGAAAAACATTTACATTTATGTATTCAGGAGACGCTTCTATCCAAAGCAACCTACAGGGCATTCAAAGTACGTACTTTTTATCTATCCATGCGTTCCATGGGAATAAAGGCTACGACATTAGTTTAGCTACAAAAAAAAACAAAACTGATAAATTAAATATTTAGTTACTTAAATGATTGATTTTTTTTTCTCTCAAAATCATTTAAATTGAATCATTTATTTTTAAAGGGATAGTTCACCCAAAAATGAAAATTTGGTCACTAATTATTCAACCTCACATCGTTCGAAACCCACAGGACTTTCATTCATCTTCAGGACACAAACTAAGATATTTTGAAGAAATATCTCTTTTCTGAGCTTTTCATTTTTGGGTGAACTATCCCTTTAAATAATTTTACTTAAGTTTAGCTTAACTAAAATGTAAATAAGTATGTAAATAAGTAAATAAGTTTAGCATCATTACTGCAGTCACGTGATCCTTCAGAAATCATTCAAATATTCTGCATTGCTGCATTCTACCTTATTATTATTATTGTTATTGTTGTTGTTATGTTAAAAACAGGTTTCGTTGATGAACAGAAAGTTCAGAACAGCATTTATCTGAATTAGAAATCTTTTGTAACATTATAAATATCTTTATCACCTTTTGATCAATTTAAAGCATTCTTGCTAAATAAAAGTATATTTTATATATATATATATATATATATAAAATTTATTTATTTATTTTTTGTTATTGTATAACAAAAGCATTTTATTTCAGGTAAATGTTTAATGTTTCTTAAATGATAAATGTTTCTTAAAAATCAGCATATTAGATTGATTTCTGAAGGATCATGTGACACTAAAGACTGGAGTAATGATGATGCAAATTTAGCTTTGATCACAGAAATAAATTACATTTAAAAAAATATTAAAACAGAAAGCTGTTATTTAAAATAGAACAAATATTTCAAAATATTACTGCTTTTACTGTATTTTGGATCAAATAAATGCAGGCTTGGTGAGCAGAAGAGACTTTAAACAATAAAAAAACATATCTTACTGTTCAAAAACTTTTGACTGGTAGTGTATTTTTTTAAAAAGTTGCGTAATCTTTCTTGAAAATAAATCTTTAATATGTTAGTTTGACATTTTGCTCATTCTCGCACAAAAATTGTGCAAAAGTACTTTTTGGCGTGACAACTCATTCATCATACAATACAAATTTACCTGTCAAAAAACCTTACAGATAAAAACTGCTGAGTATTTGCACGAGAGAGTATGATTTCAGTTGAGGATGCATGCAGAGTGTAATCTTGTCTAGTCTGACGGCAGTGCCAGTATAAATACAAAGGCTCTCAGATAAACACACATACAGAAAGACCTCTGTGGAGCATGCACAAGAAATTACAAAAGATTCCATCTTTGTGACAGAGATCTCAAGCACCTGATTATAATCACACTAACGCACTGTCAGTATCACAAACACAGCAGCACCATTTATTCCATTCCCACGCTCAGCAAGAGACTAATAACTGCATTGAGCAATGCGAGTTGTGCCCACGCCATGCCCGCCAATGCCTAGGCATTTCTGTCTGATGGCCGCCGGTCACTAAGGGTCAGACAATCCTCGTGAGATCATTAAGAAACCATATGTGTGCATAACCCATCTACAGCATTCTTCAGTAGTAATATCATGTCCAAAATAATACCCAAAAAGTATTGCCAACCATAATCGGCCACACTTACTGGAAGTGTGACCCTTCAAACTCTCTAAAAAAAAAAACATCATAACTGACATCAACTTCTGGGAACAAAGTATGAACGAAGGTCAGAAACAGGGCTGAGTGGTGTAACAGTATATATTGTGTGACTGTAGAAAGATCAACAAGTAGAGATTTTGCTAAACACCTTGGGATATGACTGCTGTAAATTATTCAGATGTACTTGCAATTTAGCACGTTAATATAGGCTTAATCTGATATACATCAGCTATTTGACTTGGAATATGGCACACAATCAGGGTCTGGAGTCTGTTTATAATATCAGTTTTAATGTTTTTACTCACTCAAGCGTTACATAATGTGAATGTTTGTGCACTGATGCCAGACGTATTCGTTTGTTATGAATGGTCTTATCTTTTGGTCGGTGTCCATGAAGTTCCAAATAAAAAGTGATAAATCACATAGAATTCACTGGATTATCTACACGATGATAACACCACATGATTGTTGTATATATAAACCATTTTTTATTTTATTTCCAGGAATAATAAATAATATAATATATATGTTTCCATGTTTTATGATTACAAAGTTATGATTCATTCTGAGAAGGAATTAAAAGCTAATGACAGACATCTACCTCATTTTATTATTTACACCAAAATACACTACCACACAAAAGTCTGGAGTCAGTAATAATAATAATAATAATAATAATCCATTCATCACAGAATCTTAAAAGAAAAATAAATAAATAAATACACTACCAGTCAAAAGGGTTTTTTTTGTTGTTGTTGTTTTTTTAAAGAAGTTTCTTCTACTCACCAAGCCTGCATTTATTTGATCCAAAATACAGTAAAAGCAGTAATATTGTGAAATATTTTCACTATTTAAAATAACTGCTGAATACATTTTATAATGCAATTTATTCCTGTGGTCAAAGCAAAATTTTCAGCATCATTACGCCAGTCTTCAGTGTCACATGATCCTTTAGAAATCATTTTAATATGCTCAAGAAACATTTATTATTATTATTATTATTATTATTTATTATTATTATTATAAACAGTTGAGTACATATTTTCATGATTCTTTGATGAATAGAAAGATCAACATTTATCTGAAATGAAAAAACATTTGTAACATCATAAAATGAATGACTATACCATTCAAAAGCTTGGAGTCATCATAATTTTTTCTCTTTTTTGGGGAAAAAAAATATAGAAATGTATACTTTTATTTAGCAAGGATGCTTTAAATTGATCAAAAGTGATGATAAAGACATTTATGTTACAAAAGATTTCTATTTCAGAAAAATGCTGTTCTTCTGAATTTTCTATTCGTCAAAGAAACCTGAAAAAAAATTACTCAGCTGTTTTCAACATAATAATAAATGTTTTTGAGCTGCAAATCAGAATATTAAATAATTTCTGAAGGATCATGTGACTGGTGTAACGATGCTAAAAATTCATAAAAATCACAGGAATAAACTACATTTTAAAATATTTTTTAATATAAAACAGTTATTTTAAATAGTAAAAATATTTCAAAATTATACTGCCTTTGCTGTACTTTGGATCAAATAAATGCAGGCTTGTGAGCAGAAGATCTCACTGTTGAAAAACTTTTGACTGGTAAATGTAATGTAATGACTGCAAAATTCAGGTTTGTCATTACAGGAATAAATTGTATTTTTAAACAAATGAAATACACAGTAAATGAATAATTAGCTTAACTGTGATAGCAAAATCATCAGGACTGCTCAGGATGCCCCATACGTCTTGACAACGGAAAATCATACCCCAGCGACTGCCTTGGGTTCAACCTCAAAGCTAAAGCCGCGTCCTGTTTTCAGATTTTTTTCCGCTGTTCTAGACTCACTCAAGGGCAAAAGCACAAAAAGGGAGGAAGACCATGTTTGCAAACAATTCTAAGTCGTTCCAAACAATCTTTTGACCCCTAGTCTAGACAAAGAATCTCTTCCAGCTGTAGGTTCAAAAGAACTAAACCTTGCCAGGCTTTGTGCCAGGGTACTGTAGTGGGCGTACATGAAATGACTCAACCATCAAATTAAAGAGAGATGCATAGTGTGTCTCTCGATTGCCACTCACACGACTGCGCAAAGTATGTAGTGTGTTGCCACAATAGGCGCTATAGCGGATACTAGCATAAATGGTCTTTATGGTGGACCAACACTGTAAAGAGCACACATTGTACAATCACCAGGATTGCATGTTTGCAAAGAACATAGAAATTGATGTGGATTTTGTTAAGATAAATCTCAAAACTAAGTAAATCATAGCACACATAAATACTGGGTGATCATATACTACCACATTTTAAATTACTGTTTTTTTTTCTCAATATAGGTCAAAACTAAATAAAATATTAACAAATGACTACATTCAGCTTATTTGCCAATTTCGATGAAGATTTCCACTTAAGCTTGTTGCAGTGCATTCGGGGTCAACAAAAGAGAAAGAACAAACAGAAAAAATGAAAAGAATGAAAGAAAAGAAAAAAGAATAAAAGAATGACAAAATGATCGAAAATCAAAGAGAGTGACAGTACAAACTGAAAAAACAAATAAAGAACGAACAAGCTAACAAACGAACAATGAATCAAACAAAAGGAGCAAACAAACAACAGAACACAAATAAAACAATGAAAGAACAAAAGAATGCATGAGCAACAGAAAGTGAATAAAGAAAGAACAAACAAACAAAAACAATGAAAGGGAACTAAAGGACCAAACAAATGAAACAACAAAAGAGCAAGAAAGAAAAGAAAACATGAAAGAAAAATATGACTGAAAGAATCAAAGAGTGACAGTACAAACTGAAAAAACTAAGAATGAACAAGCTAACAAATGAACAATGACTCAAACAAAAGGAACAAACAAACAAAAGAACACAAATAAAACAATGAAAGAACAAAAAAAAGAATTAATAAAAATTTATGAAAGACAATGAGCAACAGAAAGTGAATAAAGAAAGAACGAACAAGCAAACAAAAGAATGAAAAAATAAGAAATTACAAAATAAACTAAAGAAAGAAAAACAACTAAAAAAAGAACAAAAAAGCGTGACAGTACAAACTAATAAATGGATAAAGAAAAAACTAAGAAGAAAGAACTAAGAAAAAAAATACAGAAGAATGAAAGCAGCAACAATCAAAACAAAAGAGAATGAAAGCAGGAACAAACAAAAAACAAGAGCAAAAGGCAGCACAAAGGAAACTATGAAAGAACAAACGAAACAAAAGACTGAACAACAGAAAGAATCACAGGCAAAAGAATGAAAAAAGTGAAAAAGAAAGAATAAAAGAAAAACAACAACTGATAAAAAAAGAATAAACAAGCTAACAAACAAATATGAAAATTAAAGAATAAAAAAGGTACAAATGAAACAAATAATGAAAGAACTAAAAAAAAAACGAAAGAACGAATGCACAAAAGAAACAATGAAAGACAACAAGCATATGAAACAATGAAAGTAAACAAAAGAACAAACCAACAAAACTAAGAAAGATAAAGCATTACCAAATGAAACAGAATGAACTGAATGAGAATGAACAAACAAATGAAAAAATAACGGAAAAACTAAAAAAAAAAAAGAAAATGACAAAAAGAACAAAAGTAAATAAAACACGATTGAAAGAAAGAACAAAAGTGTGACAGAACATTAAACGGATAAAGAAAAAACTAATAGGCAAGAACGAAGAAAACAATGAACAAGCTAACAAACGAACACAAAAATGAAAGAGAACAACAGAACAACAAAACGAGAATGAAAGTAGGAACAAACAAAAAACAGAACTAAAGAATGAACAAACAAAATGAAAGACAACTAGCAAACAAAACAATGAAAGTAAACAAAAGAACAAAAACAAAACTATGGAAGATAAAGCATTACCAAATGAAAGAGAATGAGCAAACAAATGAAAAAAAAAATTGAAGTATGCAAGTAAACAAAAGAGCAAACAAACAAAATGAAAGACAGAAATGAACAACTGAAAGAGAATGAAGAAAGAAGGAACAAACAAAAGAATGAAAGACAGAACAAACAAACAAACCATGAAACAAAAAAAAAAGAGCAAAAAGGAGAAACAAATAAATGAATGAAAGAACAAACAAATGAAAAGAAAAGCAGTAGTCAGTCAATAGCAGCTGATGGGGCTGTAGGTGATTGGAAAGACAAATAAAACTCTTGGAAAGAGGAATAGAAACTGGACAAAGGAGTGACGGATAGACTGTCCTCAGGGTGTTGACGACAACAAAATGATCATATTCACATGGAAAGACAGAAATAGAGTCAGCCAGTACATACAGGACATCACAAGATGTCACCCCACCCGAGGTGAGGTCACTCCCAGTGAGGAACTGGAAACACAGGGCCGTCCCCACAATGACACTTCACTTCTTAAAGCTCCAGGAGCGCTTCAGGGAGAGGACGTACAAAACACGCTCTCTCTAATGTGCTTGTGCATGCCAACGAGCATAAATAAAGTTATTTTTTTTCCTTTGGAAAGAGAGCTTAAGGCAAGGAATTGTGGGAAAGGACAGAGAGGATAGGAAGGAGGAAGGAAGGGCTTTGACTGCTGGCACAGACCTGGACAAATATACACATCCACACACATTCGCAAGTGGAAACGCAAGCGGCGTGTGAAAGGAAAGCAACTCTCATCTCCAAGAAAAGAGTCTCCGCTCAGAGGATGCTAAGGAAAGATATGATGGGGGTCGAGGGCCAAAAAAAAAAAAACTGACATTTTTCTGTTCAGGATTTTGCACCCGTGACAATGCATGATAAATGCACATATTATCTCATAGGGCACTCGTTATACAACAATAGTACACACTTGAAAAGTACAGGCTTTACAAACAACCCTTCTGACCCTGTGAAGTCCAAAGAGTGTGCGTGGGCCGTACAGGAGATTAAAGAGGAAACGCTCTGTACAACTGCAACCTGATAAGCTTTGTGAGAGTCATTAGTTCTGTACTAAAACCTAGCGAGCTGCTCCACTGTCTACATTGGCTGTTACTTTCTAAGGCAGCATCCAAGTTGAAATGTAACCTCAGTAGTGATAGATTTGAAACAATCCTTATGGGAAAAATAGTGCGTCATAATAAGCACACTTAGAGTTTGGGCACACCTGATTTAAAGAAATTAAATATAATAATTTATTCAAATGAAATAAACTTAAAGGCAGTAGTAAAAAAACTAGAATCTATTTTAAAGTAACGCATTTAAACTATTTAATTATATTTTGATTTCATTTTAAAATACATTCACCGTTTTAAGTTTTTCTAATAAAAATGGTTGAAGGAGTGATAGCAAATTTGACATACACTACCAGTCAAAAGTTTGGACACACCTTCTCATTTAATGTTTTTTAAAGAAGTTTCTTATGCTCATCAAGGCTGCATTTATTTGATCAAAAATGCAGAAAAAAACAGTAATATATACTTTACTATATAATTTATTCCTATGATGCAAAGCTGAATTTTCATCAGCTGTTACTCCAGTCTTAAGTGTCACGTGATCCTTCAGAAATCATTTTAATATGCCGATTTATTATTAGAATTATCAATGTTGGAAACAGTTGTGCTGCCAAATATACATTTTTTTTTTCAGGATTCTTTGATGAATAAGTTAAAAAGAACAGCATTTCTTTAAAATATAAATCTTTTCTAACAATGTAAATCTATGTTATCACTTTTTATTAGGGCTGTTGATTAATCGTGATTAATCGCATCCAAAAGAAAAGTTTATGTTTACATACAATATGTGTGTTTACTTTGTATATTTATTATGTATATATAAATACACACACATGCATGCATGTATATATTAAAACTAAATATTTATATGTAGATATATTTATACCAGTATACATTTTAGATTATAAATAAATATAAATATTTAATATATAAATCTGAAATATTTTTCCTTAATATATACATGCATGTGTTTGTATTTATATATACATAATAAATATACACAGTACACAAATATATAGTATGTAAACAAACTTTTATTTTGGATGCGATTAATCACAATTAATCATTTGACAGCACTACTTTTTATTAATCTAACACATCCTTGTTGAATAAAAGTGTTAATTTATTAAAAAAAAAAAAGAAAGAATAAAAATGTACTGACCCCAAACTTTTGAACAATAGTGTATATTGTTAGAAAACCTTTCTATTTTAAATAAATGCTGTTCTTTTTTTTAACCTTTTATTGATAAAAAATCCTAAAAATTGTATCACAGGTTCCAAAAAACTGTTTCCAGCACTGATAATAAATCAGCATATTACAATGATTTTTGAAGGATCATGTGACACTGAAGACTGGAGTAATGATTCTGGAAATTCAACTTTAATTACAGATATAAATTAAATTTTAATGTATATTAATACAGAAAAACATTGATTTACATCGTAATAATATTTCACAATATTACTTTTTTTTCTGTATTTTTGATCAAGTGAAAACTTGATAAGCATGAGAAACTTCTTTAAAAAAAAAACATTAAATGAGAGAGTGTGTCCAAACTTTTGACTGGTATTTCTATATTTCTTTTTACCAACATAATCTCTATGCCATCATTTTTTTGGGGACAAGGAATGTCTACTTTTGGTGTTTGTGTGTTTATGTACCTTACTTAGAGACTGAGGTTAAGCTAATGACTTTATAGGCTATTTTAAAGGGATAGTTTACACAAAAATGTAAATTCTGTCATGAATTACCCTCATATCCCATAAGACCGTTGTTCATCTCATGAGCAAATGAAAGGAGAAAAAAATCTTACAGACGATGTACTCACCCCCTTGTCATGCAAGATGTTCATATCTGTCTTTCTACAGTCGTAAAGAAATTGTCTTTTGAGGAAAACTTTTTTAGGATTTTTCTCCATATAGTGGACTTCTATGATACCCCGAGTTTGACGAGGAAGAAGGGTCTTATCTAGAGAAATGATCGGTTATTTCTTTTTTTTTAATTACAATTTATATACTTTTTAACCTCAAATGCTTGTCTTGTCTCTCTCTGCGATGTGCATGAGTAGTCTGTGCATCTTTGGTTCAAAACAATTAGGGTAGGTCAAAAAACTCCCATCTCATTCTCCCTCAACTTCAAAATTAATTTCAAAATCATCCTACATTGCTGCATAGGTACCGACCCAGTGTTTGCAAAGTGAGCAGGCAAAGAAGATAAAACACCCTTTTCAAAGAAGGGAGCGTTTGAGGTTAGAAAGTATGTACTTTTTTTTGGAAAATAACCAATAGTTTCACTAGATAAGACCCTTCTTACTTGGTTGGGATACTTTGAAGCTGCATTTAAACTGCATTTTGGATAATGATAATAATGTAGCAAAAGTGCTTTTAAACTAATATTTCTGTCATCTTCAACTTGAAAATACAACACGCCTTACAAAGGCAGCCCACTAGGTTTTGAAACAACCAAAGTGCCACAGGCATCCATAATGGAAGGTAGGGCAAGACTAGTTTTTAGTTTCAGAGACAGACAAATTCATTAAATGCAGAAGAAACTCCAATCAATGTTAGTTTCTGTTAACCTCACTGTACACCTTCAGGTTTCTTGTACATGAGAACATACAAGGATGCCAGACATACTGAAACAGGGAAGTGAGGTTCAAGTCTTCTACCTGCAATAAATCACTTATACAACATTGCATGTGTCTGATGGATAGTAGCTACAGGGCTCAAAGCACAGTGTCTGTTTTCAACTCTTACATGTGACTCCGACGGCTGTGGCAGAGATCCAGGACTCAGCACAGGAGATCCCGAGGGGCTGCAGAGCTCAGGGAACGGGTTCGGAATTGCTGGCAAAGACGCCGGACGAACTTGCAGCTCTTCTTCTTGAAGTCGCCTACAGGTGTGAGACACAAAAAAATACTGTACTTGTACTGAACTCACCATTAATTTAAAAAAAAAAAAAAAAACATACTGTCCCTAAAACTAAAATGTTTTAACTAAAACATCTATTCGAACCACCTTGTTAGTTTTTTCTCGGTTCATTAAAGGGACAGTTTACCCAAAAATGAAAATTCTGTCATTAATTACTTACCCTCAGGTAATTCCAGCTTCATTAAATGCTCTCGGATTTCATCAAAAATACCTTAATTTATGTTCTGAAGATCTTACAGATGTTCTGAAGGTCTTACAGGTTTGGAACGACTTACGGGTGAATAATTAATGACAGAATTTTCATTTTTGGGTGAACTAACCCTTTAACATCTCATCAGTTCATTAACCATGCAGTATTGCCAAAATCATCCGTGTTCTAATCAATATGAAACTGAGCAGGGAATTAAAGCCCTAAAGTTCCTGAAAACTTCAGTGCTGTAAAGCGATAGGCTAATGAAAAATAAATCAGAAGGATCCGCATGAAATTCTCACCGCTGCATTACGGATTCTACTACAGAATATATGAATGAAACCAAGCGATTTGAAACCCACTAAGCCAACCGAGAACCGGTTCATGAACTCTCGTAGTGTTCGGCAGAGTTCAGCAGACAGACACATAGACTGCAGATGCTAAACTCGTCTTCGGGTCTTTGATCTACATCAATAAGACGGGGAATAATACATGACTGCCTCAGCGCAGTTGGAGCGACCATAATAACTGAGGGAATAACTGAGGGAATTTTTAAAATCCGAACCGTAGCAGGGGGTGGGCCGTTCAGGGTTCATGGCCGAGTCAGAACGAAAGAAGACTGTGTGTCTGTGTGAGTGTGTAGAGACGGGAACCTCTGAGTGAACCCATCTCGGTGTGTGTATGCGTGTGAAACTACACCCTGCTGTCATGGAGATCAGAGAAGAGCGGATGAAAGACAGCGAACGATACAGAAGCCCTGCAGAAAGGTGAGGTGTAAAAGAGCTGATTAGAACACGCAGTCTGAGAGGATTCTGGGGAGAGAAAAGATTATGACTACGAAGCAAAAGACGACTTTAAAAAGTAGCACGCATACATAACACATAATCAATAGCGCCTTAGGGGTGCTTATCAACACTGCTTCTTAGATCCAAATCTACCCACTGATAAATATTTCAAATGAAATAATAAATGAATAAAAAAATAAATAAATAAATAAATTATATATATATATATATATATATAATAATACACCATTTTAAATAATTTAAATTAACTGTTTTTATTTAAAATAAATACATAAATAAAATATATTATTTAATACGTTTTTTATAATAATACACTACATCTAAAAAAAAATATTATTAACTTTTCATTTAAAATAAATAAATAAATAAATATATTAATGTTTTTTATAATAATACACTACATTTTCAATTTTTTTTAAATTAACTTATTATTTATTTAAAATAAAGTTAATAAGTATATGCTACTATTTACTAGGCTACCATATATTTTGCAAATACTGTAAACGGCTGACAATTATGGCAACATAGTTTTAACTTTATGACTGTATTTATGCCTGTGTGTGACGATAAATTAGCTTATTAGCATATTTTCATTTACAAATGAAACTACGTGAATGATTAATTCCTTAATGAAACACTATAGCTAGTATTTCTATAGTCTATTAATTCGACAAAAAAATATATATGTTAAATTCCACCTACTGCTAAATCCCGGTCATATAGCATAATCAATGCTTTATTGGCATGCCGAGCATTTACAGTAGGCTATCATTTACATTCAGAACATTACATTCAGAACAGTAAAGAGATTGAAATGAATGGAAAAAAATAATATAAATGAATATGAATTTATAACCAATAATAATAGGCGAATAATAGAAATAAAAAATATATAAGAGAAAAAAGACGATCAGTTAATGGACTTACAAGACTGTGGGATGGATAAAAATGTTTTCGTGCGTGGATAGCATCGCCTATGGTTAGTATAATCATTTAATAATGTATTAATTTCTATAATAATTAATATAATAATTTCTTAATTCATAAAACATTAATAAATCCATCTCTGATA
The DNA here is from genome assembly GCA_033026305.1 of Cirrhinus molitorella. Taxonomy (NCBI): domain Eukaryota; kingdom Metazoa; phylum Chordata; class Actinopteri; order Cypriniformes; family Cyprinidae; genus Cirrhinus; species Cirrhinus molitorella. The sequence continues at coordinate 26,272,854 of CM065131.1, forward strand.
TCCCAGGTTACTATCGTTACGCAGGTTTGTTTACGCATTAAACTCGTGGAATGACGTTACCTCGACAAAATGACCTTATGGCCATGACATATGACGTCCCCACAAGTTAATATGTCATGGCCACCACAAAATTAAGTGAACCCTATAGTACAGTACCGTACAGTAAAGACTTTACATGCACAAATAAAATCTATTTCAATTAAATGCTGTTCTCTTGAACTTTTTTATAACAAAAAAAAAAATCTTAAAATATTAACCAGCACAGCAGTTTTCAAGATTGATAATAAGAAATATTTCTTATAGCAGCAAATCAGCATAGAACGATTTCTTTGACACTGAGAGTAATGACTGCTGAAAATTTAGCTCATTTTAATGGGTTAGTTAACCAAAAATGAAAATTAGCCCATTATTTACTCACCCTCAAGGCATCCTAGGTGTATATGACTTCCTTCTTTTAGACAATTCCAATCGGAGTTATATTAAAAATTAACCTGGCACTTTCAAGCTCTATTATGGCAATGCATGGGTGTTTCTTGTCAACAGTCCAAAACAAATCCAATAAAGTGCATCCATCCATCCATAATAAAAAGTGCCTCACACGGCTCCTGTATTGAATCGATGTGTTTTTGTAAGAAAAATAGCCTTATTTTAAGTGTAATAATCACTTTTCTCTAGCTTGCGCTATCTGTTGTACACAGAAGCCGTCCCGGGCGCATGACCTCGGTGTTGCACATGCTCCTGTGAGTCTTGTGACAGCCAATGTTTTTTTTACAGAAGCAAAAGAAGCAAAGCTTCCTCACTTTCCTGAGGGAAAACCAGTCTCCTCTTGGCTTACATGAAAAACCTCAGACATTTTTCTTTACAAATCCTTGTTTTGTACTTCTAATTCATGACCGCTATTTCGTTTACCTCTCTCCACTACACGTTCACTTCATGCATGCGTCCTGCGTCATCCGCCCGGGACAGCTTCCGTGTATGACTGTTAGCGCAAACTAGATTAAAGTGATTATTAAATTGTAAATATGCATATTATTCTTACAAAAACGCATAAATTCACTACAGAAGACCTTTATTCACATGCCTTGTGAGGCACTTTTTATTATGCATGGATGACTTGTTTTGGACTGTTGACAAGAAACACCCACCCAATGTCATAATAGAGCTTGGAACTATACCAGGATAATTTTTAATACAACACCGATCAGATTCGTCTGAAAGACGGAAAACATATACACCCAGAATGCTTGGAGGGTGAGTAAATAATGAGCTAATTTTAATTTTTGGGTGAACTAACCTTTAAGATATATCAAAACAAAACTTTTTAAAATGTTACAGTTTTTACTGTATTTTTGATACTGTGTTCTTACAGTAGTGTAGGAAAAAAGCAATTCACTTTCAAAAATTTGCATGATTTTTCAGGCCTGGAAATCTCAATTTTACTAATGCTTTCAGGTTTCCGTTACCAGTTATGATACACACACTCACATACGTGTGTGCATATACATTACCTGACGGCCTGTATGTGCATTGGCTGTGATCGCCTGAGCCTTTGAGCTGGAGAGTGGGGGGCGGCCACTTTATTACTAGGGGCCCGTGGCAGTGGGGCCACTCTGTTGCCATGGAGTCCACTGCCATCAGTGCTGTGCAAGAGGGGGGCAGAGTCCGAATGCTGAGTCCCACAGGTTGCATAGATGCTCTCATAGGACGAAAGAGAGGCCATGTCATTCACCAGGGCCTCCAGATCTACATCATCCTCTGCAGCAAAACAAACCATGCATGGAAAGAAAAAGAGACTGAGTCTTAGATCATTCACAAGCCACAAAAGTATATCAGCAGCAGGCACAATACTGACAGAAGGCTCAGAAATACACTCAACTGAAAACAATAGGACACTGTAATTAATCTTTGATTATTATGCATATTATATAAGAGACTGTTTATAATATTTGTACTTTCATTTGTAAAGCTGAAGAACCATTTTAATAAACAAAAAGATAATAATCTTGAGGCCCCTAAACTCCCTTATCCATACACATAACATAATATAAACTAAAATCGAAATGTCACATTGCAGTGAACCATGGCACCACCACATCAATATTTCATTAGGGTAATTTATTAATTCACTTTGATTTCACAATTTCCCTTAATCATTAAATCAATCATGGCAAGTTCTAAAAAAAAAAAAAAAAAAAAAAAGCAAGGCATTCTCACACTGGCAGCACCATGTTTGACTGTTGGTAAAATGCTCTTAGATTGTGGAATGCCGTTTTAGCTTCATGCCAGACATAATGGGATGCGTGTCATCCAAAATGTTCCATTTTTGACTCACAGAACATTCTTCCAAAAGTCTTGGGGATCAGCCAGGTGCTCTTTGGCAGATGAGAGATGAGCGTTTATGTTCTTGGTTAGCAGTGGTTTCCACATTGCTCCTCTCCCAGCCCACATTTCTTTGGAAGAGTTTTTTTTTAGGATTCATTGCGGCTTCCTGGATGATTTTAAGCCGAGCCTTTGGACACACTTTGACAGATCGGCCACAGAATATTCACCACCGTGTCAACTTGTTCTCTATATGCATTATGGTTCAGTGGTGCCCCAGAATTTCAGAAACTGATATCACTTTTTGTTGAGGCAAAAACTTTAGCTACCAGTTTTTTTCTTGGGTTTCAAGTAATTTCCTTTGAGTATGGTTTGTTAAGTCAAAAAGATGTGCATCTTGCACATAGCGGTTAAGTATCTGGTACAGTAATCAAGGTTTAATGGTCTTATTAGAACAGTATTTGCATAAACCGTGAAAACTATGCAATGCCACTAACAATAAATAGCCACAAGATGGCAGTATTAAATTAAATGAGTAAAAGCGGTCAGCACTTTGGCCACATTTCCCAGTGTTTCCTAATGTGATCAAACCCCTCAAATCTAACTCTGAGCAATTCATCGAGTCAATGAGCCCACAACGTTACTCACTGATGTCTCCAAAACCAAAAATCCACCGATCTTCCTCTCACAAAACACATAATCACAATACATTCTGTTCTGTGGGAGGAACAGCAGGTGGTTTGTGGAATTGCTCTGTAATAACGGTACATGCCTGTTAAATGAAGCAAGCAGGACAGGTTCAATAGTCGGCATGTGCATTTTCACTAACTCTGCTGATGAGTGGAATGCTTCAATCTAGTGATTCTCAACTGGTTTTGCCTCAGGACCTCAAGTGGTAACCCTCAATGTACCAAAACTGCATTTTATCATTAACATTTAGTGTTGTTTCCCCCTGCAGTCCACCACAACCTTATCAAAACAGCCCTGAGACACATTTTTGAGTCACGACCCATTAGTTGAGAAGCACTTTGTGCAATCAAGAAGACCCATAAAAACCAAGCTTTTAAGGCCGCAGAGTGATTTCCTCAAACAACTGGTATGTTTAAAAGTTTAGCAATTATGCTAACTGTAATACTAGTACAATGTGGGCCACCAAAGTGATTTTTCTTCATCGGTACAAAGAGTTACCATTGCTGAAACGTGCCGTCCCATATTGATCCAGGAAAGAGAAGGTGTATTTGTTGCTATCAGACACGAATACAGAGAAGATAGCTGCAAGCAGCAATTACCTGGGTTCAAGCAATTTAAGGCATTTAGGCAAATATGGGAAAAAAATAGTTTTTGACTATCAAAAACTATTTTAGGTCACTACTGTGACCTAAACCAAAGATTGAAAAAAAAAAAAACATTTTTAACAAACACAGGTAGTTTGGCATAGAAATATGATGTTTTATATAACGTTTATGACTGTTATAGCGCCGAACCCCTTTAAAACTTAGCATGCTTGTTTAGAATCACCTTTTGCATGTGCTCAACAGGTTTCGTGAGTTTTTCCTTTATGCTTTATAGGATTTTGGGTAAATTTGGACAGGCCCCTTTTCTAAACGACCCCGTTATAGCTTCCCAAAGGGTAAATTTAAACTTTTTTTTTAAAATCAATAATTATTGCCCTAGAGGGTCCAGAAAATTGTACTGCAGTGTTTTTTTCCCAGATTGAGTGAAAAACCAAGGACTAGTTCGCAAAAGTAGTTTTTTTTTTTGTTTGTTTTCAATTGTTTAATAAACAATTTGATTGACAGCAGTGGTTCTAGAGGCAAAGTTTTCCGGAATGAGGAGTTCTATAGCATGATATGCATATTTGTATGTGTATGTGTGAAAAACCGTGTGACATACAATTAGGGCTGTCACGATTATGAAATTTGGCTGACGATTAATTGTCTAAGAAATAATTGCGATTAATGACGAATAATTGTCTGATTTAGGGCATTAACAATTATGATGATTATGGTCTGTTTTATGGTTTTGACATACATTTTATGAACTTTCTTCAATACATTTTTTTCAAAAGGATTGTAATTAGGGAAAAATAACATCGAAATATTTCTGAAAACCAAAGTTACCTTCAGAAATACATTCATATAACCCCCCACACCAATATTTAGATTTTCCTTCCTTTTTCTTCAATTTGTTGTGCCCTTCCATTTTTTATTTATTTATTTATTTATTTATTTGCTATGGCCTCTATTCTTTCCCCTCTGTGTGCGTTCTGGCCACATACACTGGAGCTAAATTCGGTTGTACAGCTAATGTTAGTGACAACCGCTTTGCTTTGCTGTGAAAAGTACTGCATTTTATCTTTATCACAAATCAATTGTCACACCATAGTTCAGACGCGGACTGGGCATCCGTCCTGTTTTAGGCTTCTCTTTATTTTTATATTTTATACATACATCAGTTTTCATCCATCAATTATGGTGATGAAAAAAAATTGTCGCGCTGGCGCAAACAACACGAGACTTTTGCTTTCGCTTTCGTTTTCACTTTCTTGCCTTTATTGTGTAAAGCGCGCAGCTTCCACTCTCTGCACAAGCGACTGGATATGCACCTAATAGCGCACATCTAAGTTCACTGTTTAAACTAATATTGTTTCATGCTTGAACTGTTTTATATCTGTAGATTTTATTTTAGGCAAGTCGTGATGATTTGAGAAGGCAAATTGATCTAACAGAAGTCTTCCGCTGGCCACTGTTCATTACTTTAAAAAAACAAAAACTTATATTTAACGAAAAAAAAAGCTCTGAACGTTTTTCTAAATTAACTTAATACTAAAATGAAACGAACTATAACCAGTAACCATTACATACAAAACAGAACTATTTCAATAGCTGAAACCGTATAAGCTGTTTTGGGAGAAGGTGGGGAAAAATGACAAGCTCGGGTCGAGCTCTAATGCAGTGTGTGCAAAACCGAACTGAACAACTAGATGTTAATGAGGTTTTTAACGTGCATAGATGTGTCTATTCTTCTGTAGTATGTGTGGTGAATCCATGGGTAAATCACGGTGAAAGCAGTAGAGCAACACTTCTTCCGTACATGTAAATAGATGTAACATAATTTAGGGGATTTCAATCCCGCATTTAAATGCGGTTGTCACTCCTGAAACTTACAGTGTGTAAATGAACACTGTCCTTCTTGCTAAAAGAGCACAATAATCGCGGTTGTCTGAATTGACCGCGGTTAGACAGGCCTACGTACAATCATTTACATGAAAAATGTGATATTGCCCCCCCAGTGGCCGATTTCTTTCAAATTTCTCTCGGACCTTTGAGCCGTGAGTCGAACAGGCCCATCGAGTTTCATTCCGAATGGCCTCCTTTAACCTCATCTAACAGGTGGTCAAACTTCGTCAGCCAAAAGCGGACATTGGCTTCGAGATAGCAAATGTCCATACAGACACTTGTGGCACTTTGGACCAAGACAGTGCATATCGATATTCATGTTGATAGCAAAAATGGCTGCATAGTTATAGCCATTTTTATTTCTTTCCTCTCTTATACCGCAACCAAGTGGCAAAGCTCGATTTTTGTTCTGCAACTTCAGATTGAGCTCTTACATAAGTGTCCTGAGTTTGGCGAAGAGCAGTTACAGGCATTTTACTAAAAGTGGTCCCGCCCCCTTCTAACGTTTTGGCATTCCTTTGCAAACAGCAAGTCGAAAGTTAGACATATATATATATATATATCCGAAAGGGTTTGCAAAAACTTCAAAATACCTAAAAATTTCACCAGGCCCACAGTCGAATCTGTCCAGCGTGAGCCAAGGATTCTAATGACATAAAATACTTGAGCCTGCGACTGACTGTTTAGGACTTATCATCGTTTTTGTACTTTTGATTGCTGTAACGCCCCCGTCAGGCCCATTGGAGTGAGCCTTGGTGACATTGCCAGTGGTGGGACTACCATCCCTCCAAGTTTCAGCTACACGTTTGAACCCCTAAAAAGTAAAGGTTCGTAGACTAGCTAAAAAGATATTTGTCTAAGCTAGCTCACTGAGTTAACTTTAACGATAATGACACAGAAAGAGCGTTGGAATCATTCTTAGCTAGCTAATATATAGTCAGAACAAAACCAAAGTGGCAACAGATCCTTTATTCTGTATTTTGAGGCATGTCAGAGTTCAACAATTATTGAAAAAGAAAAAAAGATGGGAACTTGGCTCTATTCTTTGGCGGTTGAATGGATTTTGAGATGTGGCCGCTGCACTCAAAAGTGGAAGCAGATGAATGCATTTTATGCTAACTTTAACTAAGCCAGCTAGCCAAGTTTAACTTTAGCTTTCTAGTAACACCTGAGTTACCTCAGCAACCGACAACTGACCAATCAGAGAGGCTGATTTGAAAACAGGTCTAAATCAAAGCTCTGCTTCTGACTTCTTCTAGAATACCAGCAGCGTCCGAACTGTGCATTCCATTCATACCCCAGACCCACACACTTCCGCGTATGTCCGAGTCGAAGTGTTTGTGTATGTAAGGAGAGAGCTCAGCAAGTGCTCTGTGCGCAAAAGAAGTCTCCTCAAATGCAAACATGCACATAAAAATTGGATGAGTAGGACTGTAAAACAATGGGGTACTATAAGTACAAGATGTTCAAGAGGTACGAGTACAAGTGAGTGTCAAAGAGCATCTTCCCGTTTACCGCTCTCAGCGCTAAGTGGTCCAAATATGCTTTGAGAGCTGTTTTGAGAGTTGTATACTCCATTTCACATTCTTCAAACATAGTTACATTACTAACAAACATAAACATTAGCATATATCATGGTATTACAATGTAGGGTTAGGGGTAGGGGTTATCCACCTTATTCTTCAATGTGAAAGAAAGTCTATGGGCAAGACTTCCGGTTTATTAACTGCTATAGGGAAATAACGAGAAGAATAACAACATGCAGCAAACATTAAAATTGTTTCCACTACAAACAAGTGTGATCATAATTAGGACAATACATTATAATAATGTAGTAAGACAACAATTTGCAATATCATGCAGCAAAACAAGCTGTTTTGTACAGCTAAAAATAGCTGGATGCAGATAAGACCAGAAGCCAGACTCATAAAATGGCATAAAATGGAATGGCAGTGCCCGCTCTTATGGCTCTTAAGACAATACCATAGTATGTGTTGATGCCTTATCATGGTAATACCATGATTTTTTTTGTATATGATACAACCAATTTTATAGGATAAACCCATTTGTTTTAAAATATTTGCTTCAAAAATATGGCATTACATTGCTACATGCAAAATAACATGCTATTACCACGGTAACGAATAAAACGGTTGGGACAACACACCATTTAAAGGTTCACCCAAAAATAGTTCACCCAAAAATGAAAATTTGATGTTTATCTGCTTACCCCCAGGGCATCCAAGATGTAGGTGACTATACTCTCATTCCAGCGTAGTAATCAAGGAACTTCAGACGCTGCGTAATATCACTGTGCCTACTGCACCCATGGTATGGCAGCAAAGTTCCCTAATTATTACGCCAGTATTAGAGTATAGTTTCTATCCATATTAGTCTGGAAAATTGCTACTTTTCATTTTCTGTCGGTCTTAGTACACTATGCAACTACAGAAGAGTCAAGTTTTAAATAGGAAAAATACAGAAAATATTTGGTCATTTTTGAACGAGATGCTAATGGTCTAATCAGATTCAATGATTTATGCTAAGCTATGCTAAAAGTGCTAACGGCAGACCCGGAGATCATCTGAATGGATTCAAAAACGGTAAAACTCATTGGTTTAACTCTAGGGGAGTTGGAAAATGAGCCTATTTTCAAAAAAAGTGGAGTTTTCCTTTAAAAAATAAAATGTAAAAAGTTTAGACGTTGTTTCATACCAAAAGTATCCTGCTCTGTCTTGTATGACAGCATTTTACTGCCATTAATAACAGGGCGCACAACTAATGCCGGCGCGCACAGTAAATCACTTCCGTGAGGGGAAAACAGATCCACACGCGAGGAAACAGGAGCTCACAAACTCACAAAATATATAAATATAAATGCATAGATTTTATCAAACTTAAACTTTATTTCGATTTTTATTCAATGCCAACATAAATAAAAATCTAAATCCAAGACTTCTATTTTAAATAAATGCTGTTCTTTTCAACTTTTTGTTAAAGAATCCTGAAAAAAAAAAAAAAACAGCTGTCAACAAAATATATATATATTTTTTTTCTGTATTTTTGGTCAAATAAATGCAGCCTTGATAAGAAACGTCTTTAAAAACCATTAAAAATCATACTGATCCCAAGCAGCAGTGTTACATTAAATTATATATATTATATATTATATCATTTTATAAAATATTTAGAATTTATATTTTATAAAATTTAAACTTTTTATTTAGGTTTTTATTTATTGCTAAAATAAGATATTTATAATATAGATAAATATATACTTTAATGTATTGTATCTAAAATACACACATACATATATAAGTACCTTTATAAATATTGTTAAATAATAATTAGTGCTGCACGATTAATCGTATCGCAATCGCGACGTCAGCCTGTGCGATTATATGACGGGAAAATATTGCGATTATATTATTTTATATTAGGCTAATTGTGTGCACTTGAAAACACATGCTTTCTGAGAACAGTTTGCCTATTTTGCTGCGAACAAAACAAAACAAAACAAAAGAAGATTAAATAAATAAATACATAAAAATAAAAAGATCTGACAGTCTCTCAGTATAGGCAATGCACGTGTGGCGAGCATGCGTTCACGTTCACTTGTGTGCGCAGCGCTGAGAGACCAGAACGAAGATGAGTGCCGAGGAGACTGATCTGGTAGGCAAAAAAAAACTATACCTCTGTATGACGATATTTTGGATTTGAGATTACTGACACTGAGCTATAGTAAGCTATAATAGGTTGTGTAGTTGTCTATAGCTCTGTATCATGCTCGAAAAGTCAGTCTCTATTGGCACTTTGAATATTAAGAGAGTAGCCTATTTTGATTATGGCTGCATTTATTGTTTGCACTTAATAAGACTAAGAAAGAACGGTGTTGTTTATTTTTTGGTTATTTATACTGTTTTAATTTATGTTCAATTTGTGAAAAGAACTTCAGTTAAGAGGTCAAATGTTCTAGAAGCTCATAATTCATGAACCCCCATTTTGTGCCCCCAATACCATTTATTATAATCGTAATCGCATATCGCAATATTGACCTCAATAATCGCAATATGAAAATTTTCCCAAATCGTGCAGCCCTAATAATAATAAAAAATAAATAAATAAATTGTATTTTGGCATTAAATAAAAATCTAAATAAAGTTTAAGTTTTATAAAATCTGTGCATTTATATTTATATTTATATATTATTTATTAGTATTATCTATTAGTATAATATTTAATTTAAAAATACTTGTGTGCATTTATTTATTAGTTAGTTAGTATAATATTCATTATATTAGTATAATTTAGTCTGTACATTTATATTAAAGTAAGCCCCGCCCCACGACTGCCAAAAATAAAAAAGTGATAAATAAAAACAGAAGATCGAGCACGAGAGTGTGGGGAATGATGACTCGCGTGCTGCGAGTTGTGGACGAGCACGTGAGGGCATCAGGCGAGCGCGCAAATTTAAAATGAGCTTGCGAGCTCCTGCTTCCTTGTGTGTAGATCTTTTTTCTTCTCGCGGAAGAGATTTACTGCACACACCGGCATTAGCTGTGCGCTCGGTTATTAATGGCAGTAAAATGCCGTCATAGTCTTGGCTGTCAGTGCATTGTCAATGTCCTCTTTGCTCTGTGATGTATTTTTCACTCATGATGTGTGGTGTGAGAAAGCTATCGCCTCAGTTCGAGCGGCACATGAACTGATCTTCTCTTCCTCTTTACTACTAGTTATAGCATGAAATAAACATGAATGAACATTAGATTTATGTTCTCTCAACCGCAGAAAGTTGATCTAACTCTCCTGTTTGGGTCATTTGTTGGACAAAATGGCACTTTGATCAGTCAGATCGCCTGTCAATTAAACTGCTGGTGAAGGGCCTTACTGGTGAAATCCAGCCTTACATTTCAGAAGACGTTTCACTTGGATATAGGTCACAGTAGGGAAGAAAAGGCCATCACAACTTCAGTTTCTTGCCGACTTTAAACTCTTGACTGCACACAAGATTTTTTTTGTTGGGGCGGAACGTGTCTATTTTAGTGGTCAAGTCTGACAAGCATTTCTGAATGGTCTATAACTGTAAGTTCACTCCAGTTTACCGTTATTGTATGAGGGACACAATACCTTTGTTATTCAATTCAAACCTTGCCAAACAACTAACAATAACAAACAATACAGTTCAAATAAACGGCCACTTGGTTAAAGAACTAATTATAACATTCCTAGAAGATTCCTAGCAAGCAGTGACTTTTTTAAAAGAGGATACACAGATCTCTTCAGAGGCTAATATAGACTGACTGTCTCTTTCCTGTTGTTTTTCTTTCAGCTTCCTTTGCTCACTGTGGAACTGTGTTTAAGAAGACAGTCCAACCTCATGTGCCCAGCTCTCTTTCTCTTCCTCTCTCTTTGTGTGTGTACTGAATATAGGTCACCTCATATAATTCCAGCCTCAACTTATAGAGCACGAACAGGCATATAAGTGCAAACATCCGTGTGCGCACACACACACACACACTCACCCAATGGCTGGGCCACATATGACTAGAACACAACAAGTAATATTTATAGGCTTTCACACTGTGTGTATCCTCAAGTGTGTCTGTGTATGTTTGGGATATAAGAGTACTGCCCTCTCACCCTGACCAGTAGGAAGCAGTCAACAGTCCTCAGGTGGAAATTGGCTTAATATGCAGACTAAATAAAGTCTTACTGAACATCTAAAACTGCAGAGAAGTTTGTGTGAGGATTCAGAGCAAAGGAAAGAAAACATCATTACCTCAGCATATAAACAGCAGAAGTTAATGAAAAGTCGCCATCAAGATGGTGTTTACTTAGCATACATATTTGTCCCGAGAAGTTAACTAAATATGACAAACTCTCCCTTTGATCTCAGTTTGATGATGCTCTCATTCGGAAAAATGAACCATAAATAATTTGTATTACTGTAAAATGTTACATTTTTTCCTGGAGGCAGGGGTTTCAAAACAATTTACACCAAGGAGTTTTTTTTGAGAGACCCAATTCCTGAAATATAAAGGCAGCTATATATATATATATTTATATATATATATATATATATATATATATATATATATATATATATATATATATATATATATATATATTTTTTTTTTTTTTTTTTTTTTTTTTTTTTTTTTTTTCTTCCCTCAGACAGATTTATAATTATCTTTATATAAAAACAATAGACGGCCAGGAACATTTATGCATATGTCAATGTCAGTATTTCTTACAACCCTGACCAATGTAACCAGCCCACAATGTATATATGTCTACATACAATAGCCTGCTGTGGCTTTCTGAAAAATCTATATGCTTCAGGGTAGTGACACGTTACAGCAAGGCAGCATCTGGAGAGCAGAGCAGGACAGACACACACACACACATTCTTATGCACACAACAAGATCGGCGGCCAACAGCCTTGCTCATGGCTATAAAACGGTTAGCGATTCGGGGAAGGCCCTGGCTTGCATAGCTCATAGAGGATATACAACCCTAAGTGCACCCAACCACCACGGCTACAGAAGGGGTCGCCAGGAACCTCTGTGACCTTGCAGAACCCAGTGACCTACGCAAAGCTACTGAGGACAAATGCTGCCTGTCCAATCCAATTAGATGCTGCCATTCAAAATGCAACAGTTCTAAAGTAATTGAATGGACTGTAATAAAACAAGGGAGCAACCCTTTCAAAACCCACCTGGGTGGTTAGGTGAATTCCGATTGGACGACTGCTGGAAGCTTGAACCGATGAGATTTGATGGTCTGTGAGAGGGGGTGCGGTCAACATTGTCCTGAGAAGAAAAATGGAGAAGGTCAGACAGTTCAAGTTGGAACATAAAAAATGTATATGAAGAGATGCATGCACAATGCACTCCACTTTATGCTATGGCCAATTTCCCTGAGAGTTTATAAAATGAGAACTTCATACTCTAATATGTTTCTAATGTGAATACTTTTAATTTTAACATGAACCATTCACCCCAAAATTTTGGATGTTATCATCACATTCTCACTCATATGATATGCTTGTATAATTTACTTTCTTCCATTGTGTAAAAAAAAAAAAAAAAAAATTATATATATATATATATATATATATATATATATATGAATGAGAGAGAGAGAGAGAGAGAGAGAGAGAGAGAGAGCTGTCACTAACAATTATTTTGGTAATCGAGTAATCAGTCGATTATTCTGACGATTAATCGAGTAGTCAGATAATAATAATTCATTTTAATTTAAACATTTTAATTAAAAATAGTCTAAAATGAACAATAACCTTTAAAATTACTTAAAATACATATAATAGCAATGAGGCAGTAATAGTTATTTCAAACAAAGTATCTAAGCAAGTAAACGCATGGTTTTATTGAACAAAACTGTTAAAATATATGTTTGTGTTATAAACAATAACTATTGTACATTATAAACAACAGAACTAATGCTGCAGCCACTGTAATTTCTTGAATATGTGGATTTCAAAACATGCTAACTTTTAATTTGCAATGAACAGTTAGCATATTGAGAAAGATACTGATGTACTCGAACAATGCATTCCTCAGAATATCTTCAAATGTGGATTTTTGTACTTGTATTTTTATGTTTTTGAGCTTTAGTGCATTAGGTGGTGTTTTAAATACAGTCCACAATGCAGTTGTGTTCATGTGTTGTGCATTATGAATGCAACAGATATAAACTCTCAATCCTGAAGAACATATCAGTCTTTTTCGCCCTCAAAATTGTATTCGTGAGTTTATATCTAACAATTCTGATTTAAAAAAAAAAAAATCTGAATTGCAAGTTTCTCGCAATTCTGACTTTTTAACCCGCAATTGCAAGTTTATATCTCATAATTCTGACTTTGTAGCACGCAATTGTGTGTTTATTTCTCACATTTCCGAGGGAAAAAAGCAGAATTGCGAGTTTGTATGCAATTCTGAGGAAAAAAAAAAAAGTCAGAATTGTGAGATAAAAAGTCACAGTTACCTTTTTTTTTATTATTATTATTCAGTTCCAGAAACAGGCTTCCATACAGGACCTGTATGCAAGACGTGCATACAGTTAAACTGCAGTTAAAATTGCATTGATAATGTTTTGATGTTTAAAAAAACATTAAATACTGATATTTAAAATGTTTTGGACGAGAAAACGTTAAATATACTTTAAATAGAAACCTAAAATTGCCAGTAGGTGGCAGCAAATCACTGCATGAGTGAGTCATTCATTCAACAGTTTAGTTCAAATGGCTGATTGATTCGGCAGTGTTCCTCAGAATATCTTCAAATGTGGATTTTTGTACTCGTATTTTTATGTTTTTGTTAGGTGGTGTTTTAAATACAGTCCACAATGCAGTTTTCATGTGTTGTGCATGTTGTAAACTCGCAATTCTGAGAACATATCAGTCAGTTTCGTTCAAATGGCTGATTCAGTAACGAACAGTGTGTTCCTCAGAAATGCAAAACAGTTCAGCTGTGGCTTTGTTCGGAACTATTTTAGATGAAATGGAGCGAAAACAGGAACTTGCGTCTGAAATATAAGTCAATATTAACTTGTTTATTGGACCGTTTTATAATATCACATTTGTTATCGTATTGATATCTGGAGAGAAAAAAATAAATAAATAAATAAAACTGTACTCTTCATGTGATATTAACTAGGATATCAGATGATATACACCAGTGGTTTTCAATCCTGGTCCTGGGGACCCACTGCTCTGCACATTTTGTGTGTCTCCCTTATTTAACACACCTGATTCAGATCATCAGCTCATTAGGAGAGAGATCCATGAATTGAACTGAGTGTGTCAGATAAGGGAAACAGACAAAATGTGCAGAGCAGTGGGTCCCCAGGACCAGGATTAAAAACCACTGATATACACTACCGTTCAAAAGTTTGGGGTCAGTAAGACTTGCAATTTTTTTTTTAATGAAGTCAAGGCTGCATTTATTTTATCAAAAATACAGAAAATAAACTGCAATATTACAAAATGTTATTACAATAGAAAATAATGGTTTTTATTTTCATATACTTTAAAATATAATTTATTCCTTTGATGCAATGCTGATTTTTCATCAGCTGTTACTCAGTTTCCCAGGCTTAAGTGTCACATGATCTCTCAGAAATCATTCTGATATTCTAAATTATTAGTAGAATTATCAGTTTTGGAAACAGTTGTGCCGCCAATGTTTTTTTTTTTTTGTTGTTTTTTTTTTCTTTCAAGAACAACATTTATTCAAACTATAAATCTTTTTCTAGCAATGTAAATCTATTGTGTCACTTTTTATTAATGTAAACAATTTATTCATTTCTTTCAAAAAAAAAAAAAAAAATGAATAAACCTTTACTGACCCCAAACTTTTGAACGGTAGTGTAAATATAAAAGACAAATAAAAGTCATATGGTCGCATATTTGCCCCCTTATCTTGAATTCTGGGGGAATTCTACATATATTTTAATAAACTAAATCGCGCTTTCATAATTTATTAATGTAATCTTTAAATGTGCATGTGCAGTAGTCTAACCTACATCTCATAGTGTTTGCATTCACACTATATGTGTGTTTTTGTTTGGTTTTGCGATATACTTAATAATGTCAAATCATACACAATATTATCGTATTATCATATTCCGCTTGAAGAGTCATTACGGCACGGTCAGGAAACACTGACACAGTGCCCTGCTGAACTTGCAATAATATATATTGCACACCTCTACTTGAGGGCCCAATCTCCTTTTGTGCTCCACTAAAGAAAGTGACTAACATAAGGGTGAGTAAATAATGACAGGTTTTGGATGACCTATTCCTTTAATGTTACAGTTTCAATCTTATACTTATACTTTGGAAATGGGCAAATACTTCAATATGGACTTGATGTCTGTAAAAGTGTCAAAGTATAAATGTTCATTTATATGTCCATAACCTAAAACAAATTGATGCCAATATATACTGTATATGGACTGCATGCAAAAACAGAATCAATGTGAGCAAAAAAAATATATAATGCATATATTTGGCAGTAGCAATTACATGCATATATGTGTGTATGAAAGTCACATCCATCATTCCCAATGCATCAACATAGAACAACGAACAAAAAAGGCAAACTATGCGCACAGCAACGGCTCTAGCGCTCTCCAACCGCACACACAATCTCACACCATATAATTCAAAGCAGAATGCACAAAGCTGGAAAAAGTAGTCCATGAAAAAAAAAAATATAATAAAAATAAAGCCACATTTTCAATTTCCAGTTTTCTAGGAAACCTAAGAACATGGAAGCCGAGTTTCCAGGAACTAGCCTCTGCCAGAGGTCCCCATGCTCTCTTTTCTGCCTGCCTTCTTTCTATTTCTCTCTTCTGCTCTCTCTTCACGCTGCACCAAGCCAGCCGGCCTTTTTAGAAAAGAGAAAAACATCTATAAAAACGAGAAGGGAAATTTACAGCTCTGAGAAACCTTCTCTAACGCTTTAGCCAGTGTACTGTTAATCTTGCACAGTGTTAAAAGACCCAGAAAAAGTCAACAAATGCTGCGCACCAACACCAACAGAAAGTGTTCCGTTTTTATTCGCTCATTTACACAGGGTTTCATTTTGGCCATATTACTTCAAATTCAAACTGTAAAGGCTTTTTACACACTTCTTACTCTCTTCAAGGAAGCACAAAAGAGGAACGCACTAGGATCTACAGCAGGGGATGACAGAGGAATGCAAGAGGGTGTGTGTATATATATATGTGTGTGTGTGTGTGTGTGTGTGTGTGTGTGTGTGTGTGTTGTACTTGGATGGGCTCCAGGCCTTGTGTCCGTTATGTAAACCTTCACCCCCCAGCTGATTCCACAGGGCAACAAAGGCGGCGAATTTCCTAGAAAGGCAGGTCACGTGACCCATGCAGTGCCTAGGTTATTGACTAGGCTAAAGAGTGGTTAGAAAGCCAAAGCAATTTGGAGTTGATCTCTGACCTCGAAAGCAATAACTTGGCAATTCAAGGCACTGCTGTGATACACAAACACATTGACAAACAAACAACTGCTCAACTTTCCCATTTGGCTCTTGGTGACCAGACACCCGGCTATAAACCTGAAACACAATTCCAAGTCTCCTTTTGACCTATGACTTCTGACCCTAATCTTCATCCTCATTAACTACAAGCAACTCAAGACTTGCAATGCTCCACGTAAATTATCTCTAGCCATAACTATAGAGGAAGAGAAATAACGGATGATGGACTGACTGAACTAAATTTGCAGGTAAGATACTAGGAAAGATTACTTTCTTATCATACTGATGAATGGTCAATATTAAAAGTTTTATTCTATCATCAAAATATATAAAAAATATATATATATATATATATATATATATATATATATATATATATATATATATATATATATATATATATATATATATATATATATATATATATATATATATAGTATTATATTAAAAAATATTATTATATTAAATATATATATATATATATATATATTTTTTTTTTTTTATAAATCATTCTAATATTCTGAATTGCTGCTCAGAATACATTTATTATTGTTGTTGTTGTTGTTGTTGTTGTTTCTTGAACAGTAAATCAGCATATTAAAATGATTTCTGAAGGATTACGAGACATTGAAGACTGGAGTAATAATGCAGAAAATTTAGCTTTAAAAAACAAACAAACAAACAAAATCGCAGGAATAAGTTACATTTTTATATATATTCAAATAGAAAGCAGTTATTTTAAAATAGTATAAATATTTCACAATATTACTGCTTTTGCTGTATTTTGGATTAAATAAATTCAGGCTTAGTGAGCAGAAGAGACATCTTAAAAAAATGAATAAATAAATAAATAAATAAATAAATAAAACTAATAAAACTTTTAAAATTGTCCAAAAACTTTTGACCTGGTAGCGTATATCTTAAATACATGATAGAACTGTTAATGAAAACAATAATTAAATATATTTTTAAAGCATTAAACACATGAACAAATATCTGACGCATTTCATTTTAATCATCATCTTTGGACTCATTTCAATCCGAAGACATTTGAGTTTTTTCTTTTTTATTACTATTTTAACTAGGCATTTAATTATTTATTTAAATATTTATTTAATATTAATATTGATTTAATTTTTAATTGGCCCTTCATAGAGATATGATGCATCTGTAATAAATACACACTACAGTAGAATATGCCCCCTTTTAAAGCTTCAAAAAGAAAAAGAGCAGAACCACAGTGCAAGCCAGGGTGCTTGAGTTGTGTATGCCTAAAGTGAATATTTGGGCTGTGTTTGCCCCCCTGCTTGGGAAGATCCAGGCCAGGTGCCTGTGGCTCTGAGAAACCCCCTGCAGAGTTATATACGGCTACAGACAGAGGGTGGCCCACACCCCTGCCTTCACTGTATACACTCAAGCTCTGCCACGTTCACAAGCACCAGCCACTTGTATAGACGACCCGAGTGGGGGTAGGGAAGAGGGGGTAAGGTCTGAGAAAGAAAACAGTTTCTGAAAGTGCTCGATAGTTTATAAAAGTTAAATGAAAGGAATCATATTAGGCAGAGCGAGACGACAAGGAGAGTCAAATATAGAGGGGGCTGACTGCGTAGCCTGGGTATAAATAGCAACAGCCGCCACTTTGCATGTCAGCATGTCAGCTGTGCGGCACCATGGCAACGCCATGGCGACGAAAGGCATGCGGACATGCCACAGAACCCTTGGGAACTGCTGTGTTGAAGCGACGAGTCTCCTCATGCTGGTTCAGGAGGATTTGTGCATTTGAGCGTTCAGGTTTTCCCTGCATATTCCGCTTGAAGAGTCATTACGGCACGGTCAGGAAACACTGACACAGTGCCCTGCTGAACTTGAAAGCTCTGTATACTCCATTGCTTCAGAGAAAGCAATATACAGTCATGGCCAAAAATATCGGCACCCTTGCAATTCTGTCAGAAAATGCAACCCTTCTCTCAGAAAACTGTTGCAGTTGCAAATGTTTTGGTACTCACGTTTATTTTTTTATTTATTTTTTATATGTTTTATTTTTTGTTTGCATTGGAACAACACAAAAAAACAAAAGAAAAATCTAATCTGATACAATTCCACACAGAACCCAAAAAAAATGCACTGGACAAAATTATTGGCACCCTTAAAAAATAACAAATCAGTTGCTTCCTGTAACCATGAATGAGTTTCTTACACCTCTCTACTGGAATTTTGGACCACTCTTCTTTTGAAAACTGCTCCAGGTCATTCAGACCTGTCTTCTCCCAACTGCTGTTGTGAGATCTCTCCACAGGTGTTCTATGGGATTCAGATCTGGACTTATTGCTGGCCATCTCAAAACTCAAAACCAGTGCGCTGTTTGTAACCATCTCTGAGTGCTTTTTAAAGTGCGTTTTGGGTGATTGTCCTGCTGGAAAACCCATGACCTCTGGTGGAGACGCAGCTTTCTGACAATGGCCACTACGTTGTGCCCCAAAATTCTTGGTAATCATCAGATTTCATGATACCATTCACACAGTCAAGGCATCCAATGCCAGAAGCAGCAAAGCAATCCCAAAACATCTTTGAACCTCCACCATGTTTGGCTGTAGGGACTGTGTACTTTTCTTTGAAGGCCTCTTTTCTTTTTCTGTAAACAGTACCATGATGTCCTTTACCAAAAAGTAGGGATGTATCGATCCGATACTCAGTATTGGTATCGGCTCCGATCCTGGCATTTTCCGCCGGATCGGGGATCGGTCAGACAAGACCGATCCAAATTCTATATTATGCGTATACTATTCTGTTATTGTTGAGCCCTACAAAAGGAACAAAAACATTATAAAACACCACAAAGTTCTTGTGCACTATATTTCAAGTGTTCTGCAGCTGTTCCTTAGTTTAATGTGAGGTACAGATGAATATTAAATCATTAAATTCAAGTTCACATAAACAATTCTGTGTCATCCTCCATTCAGCAATCAAACTACGTGTTGTGTTCGGTTACTACAGTCAAAACAATGAAACTCCCCTTAAGAGCGCACAGTAGCTGAGGTTTAAAACTGTTAAAAGAAAAGGCTCAATAGACTAACGCACAGAATTAATACACTTATTCATTTTTTTGTCAAAATTATGTTTTCATTAAATTCTTATTCTATAACATTTTGTCTATCATCTCTGAAAATATCTTGTCAAAATTCACTTTTTAAGTGCAGTAAAATTGTAATTTATTGCAACAAGCAGAAATGACAGTATTATATAAACAGTGCGTGAACAGTTGTGCTGCGCTCGCGTTTCTAAAGTTAAACTACAACTAAAAGGTACATTATTGGTGCTATTTAAAGATACAAGGGGTGATCAAAAGTTCAGAGACTATACCCATGATAAACAACGGAAAAAAGACATTAGTCTGTTTGTGTAATAATGCAATATAGCGCTTCTTACATCTCGCGTCAAACCCGTAAAGTGAAAGTCGTTTTTCTCAAAATTTCATTCATGAAAATCATAGCTATCAGCCAACTTCAGATAGCTATAACTTTTGTAATGATCAAGCTATTGACAAAATAAAAACTTTTGGAAAAATAATGTGAACCCAGCTTTCATATAGCATCAAAAAAGGTCAAATTTCACCATGTGTTGGGTTTTCCCAGATCGCATCACATATGTGATAGACTTCTTTCTTTTCTCCATGTTCAGTGTGACACACAACACAAAGGTGTCAACTTTTATTAATTTTAACTGGTTGCAAGTGTGAATACTATATTGCCCACACCTGTTACTTGCCACAGGTGTGTCTAAAAAAAATATTTCTTACAATTTTGACCAGGTGCCAATAACTTTGTGTAGTCCATTTTTGAGTTCTTTGTGAAATGTTATCAAGTTCTTCTCTGTTCTTTTGTGTTTTTCCAGTGCAAACAAAAACAATAAGCATGTGAATACCAAAACATTTGCAATTGGAACCATTTTCTGAGAGAAGTGTTACTGATATTAGAAGGGTACTGATATTTTTTGCCTTGACTGTAGATACCGCAATACTAGGGTTTACCTGGTAGTTTGGATGATGGAGGAAGTAGTCTGGACATCCAGCTAAGGCCATTCTGGGTCCCCGCAACTGGTGTGAGCTGTCACATGCACCTCCAACGTCCTGCGCAACAGCCTGAAAGAATAACAGAGAGAGACTTTAATATATTTTATTAATAAAAATAAACTATGATGACCACTTTGCAACACTTATATTTAAAAAGTGGTATTTTGTTTGTGAGCAAATCCTTGTTTTTTTAAATGAATAATTTAAGAGAATGACTCATAAGCTCATCATTTTGGTCCTGCTCTCTTTGAAGCTTGCGACAGCTTTCCTGTTTTCATGGATTTAGGTGCTGCAAAGGAAACTTTCATTCGTCGGATTTACTGAACTAATATGCAAACAAAACTGAATCAGTGTGGCATCATTGAATGAGTGAGTTGAGTGAATGATGAGTCACTCATACACACAAATGACTCCCTTGTCACTACCTCCTGGGCTAACAATGTAACCTGCAGAAAGAGTCAATGAACCATTCAGTAAACTTAGCCAAGGTGAAGAGATTCAAAAATCTCCACTACTATAATGTTAAATGCATGTGTGACACTGGACCACAAAACCAGTCACAAGGGTCCATTTTTGGAAACTGAGATTTGTACATAATCTAAAATCTGAATAAATAAGCTTTCTATTGACGTGTGGTTTGTTAGAATAGGACAATATTTGGCCGAGATACATCTATTTGGAAATCTGGAATCTGAGGGTGCAAAAAAATACAAATATTGAGAATATTGCCTTTAAATTTGTCCAAATGAATGTCTAGCAATGCATATTACTTATCAAAAATTAAGTTGATACATTTACAGTTGGACATTTACAAAATATCTTCATGGAACATGATCTTTACTTAATATCCTAATGATTTTTGGCATAAAAGAAAAATCAATCATTTTGACCCATACAATGTATTTTTGGCTACTGCTACCAAAATACCCCAGCGACTTATGACTGGTTTTGTGTTCCAGGGTCACATATTGGTAAATCAAAACTTACAATAAACCTAAATGTGTGTATTTTGCATTTTTATGATACAACAAGGTTGTTTTCTTTGCAATTTATATTACAAGTATAATGTTTTCACAGTCACAGAGAAATAGTCTGATCTTTGGTACTGTGACATACTGTGTATATTTATTATGTATATACATACATACATACATACATACATACATACAGTATATATTTTGAAAATATTTACTTGTGTACATTTATATTCATATGCATTTATTTATTTAATTTTATATATATAACCACCTTTATATATATATATATAACCAAATGTATATATAATAAACATTTCTCTGAATTATGTACATGCTTGTGTGTGTTTACATAAGCATAAAAATATACATGGTTATATTTTAAAATATTAAAATATTTTACTTTACATGTAATGAATCTAGAATATATGAAAGTTTTAGTTTTTGAAATAAGTTACAATACAATAACTTTTTGGATGCGATTAATCGATTGACGGCACTTAATGTTCATATAATTTAAATATTTGTATTATATAGACATGTTTTTTTAAATATATACATGTATGTGTATGTATATATATATATATATACACACACACACACACACACACACACACATAAACACACACAGTACACACATATGTATATTATTTAAACAAAAACTTTTATATTGGATGTGATTACTCATGATTAATCATTTGACAGCACTAAAAAATGTACAGTAGTCAACATTTGAAGTGGATCAAAAAAGCTAATCTAAGTGGTCCCAAGACAAGAATGGGTATTGTTTTGGTTTTATGAGAACTCTGATGAAATGTTTTGATCCATTTCAAATTCTGACTACTGTATACTTTTTAATCCATCAGTTGTCGATTGGTGACAGACTGGCTGAATGTAAATTTGTAAGAAATGGGCAAGGGATTAAGCAAATTTAAACTAATTTAAACTAATAGCTTTAAAGCGATCATGAAGTGATTTTTTTTTTATTATTTTATAAATGTTCTCTGAGGTTGACTCATAATATTAGTGTAATCTTACACTTAAAAAAAAAAAAAAAAAAAAAAAACATTTTAAAAAATAGAAGAAACAGGCTATTTTCTATACTGTTTTTCCAAGACTCTCTAGAACGGTCTGTTTTTAAAAAGACAGGCTTTCATCTCACTGTTACATCATAAAGTGGCATATTCCAAAGCTATAGTTTTTTTAAGCTTGGTTTCAATAAAAGCAGTTTTTTTAAACTAACAAGAAAGTTGAGTTTTTAAACTTACAGGATGTTTATAGTACATTGACCTGTTATATGTCAAAAGATTAAGGGAAATTTGATTTCTCAGTTCATGAACTCCTTAATAAAAGCAGCACTCAAGCTGTACAAACTCCACAAATTTGTTTAAAACCAGATGATCATGTACTCCAGCATGATCCAAAGAGCTTTTTGTGCTCCAGCAAAAGCAAGTTGCTTTTCAACTCATTCCTATGCTCACACAAGGCAACTTATAAGTATACTGCTACAGATATACTAATCAGTGCATGTGGTAAAACAAGCAAGCACTGATACTGGTATGGGCAGTTTGTGACTGTAATACTTTGTCCGCTGTAGCACTTTGACAGCCAACTTGTTAGACACAGCATGCTACATGACAGAATCCACTACTTAAAATAGCACTTCACCATTTCAAACTTATCTCAAGAGAGCTGGGAGATGGGGGCTGTGCTGTGGTAGGGCTTAAAAAGTGAGCAGGAACAAAACTGATTGGGAAAGAATAAAAGAATGAGCTGGAGAAAGACAAAAAGAGTAAACTGAAATAGGATTTTGATTTCCATCCCAGAACATTTTGACCCAATGTGCTTGGAAGCACCAAAGCACTTTTTGACAGGGTACTTTAGCACTGCATGAAAGTCCAAACTGAGGATCAGTAAGCCCAAACGTGTGGTTCTCAATGCTGGATTCAAGGCTCAACGCTGGAGCAGCTGAACAGCATGCGCACAGCACCAAAACTTCAAATTAACATCCAGCATTGAAAGACCGTTCAGGCCTGCTACGCATCAATGGCCAAGCTCATTATACTGACAGAGAAGAAAAGCGACACACATTCGTGCACATACACAGAGATTTTTGCTGATGATTGAGACCACACTCCTAGGTTGTCTCTGTTAGGCCGGCAAAGGTGGTTCAATCAGGTGCAAAGTTAAGTTTAAAAATGATAAACCTTATAGAGACATTTACCAGGGCTGCCACTAACGCCTATTTTTATATCTAATTTATCGATGAATCGAATAATCTAAACGACTTTCCCATAAATCAACAATTTTACTTAAAATCAATCAATTATAGATGCTTTTGATTATTAAAATGGAATCCAGAAAAGTAATGGAAAAGAACTGGGTAAAAATAAAACCGTAAAACTCAATTAATTAGACAGGCTTTTTGATTTAAAAAAATATATACATTTAACTATTAAAACGGAGTATAGAAAAATTAAAACAGAAAAAAAAAAATAATAATAATAATTTGGAAATAAAATGGATTTCATAGGGCCCTATAATTACATATACAGTTGCAGTCAAAAGTTTACATCCCCCTTTCAGAATCTGCAAAATGTTAATTATTTTAGCAAAATAAGAGGGATCATGCAAAATGCATGTTATTTTTTATTTAGTACTGACCTGAATAAGATATTTCACATAAAAGACGTTCACATATAGTCCACAAGAAAATATAATAGCTGAATTTGTAAAAATGGCCACGTTCAAAAGTTTACATACACTTGATTCTTAATACGGTGTCGTTTCCTGAATGATCCACAGCTGTGTTTTTTGTTTAGTGATAGTTGTTCATGAGTCCCTTGTTTGTCCTGAACAGTTAAACTGCCTGCTGTTCTTCAGAAAAATCCTTCAGGTCCCACTAATTATTTGGTTTTTCAGCATTTTTGTGTATTTCAACCTTTTCCAACAATGACTGTATGATTTTGAGATCCATCTTTTCACACTGAGGATAACTGAGGGACACTTTTGCAACTATTACAGAAGGTTCAAACGCTCACTGATGCTCCAGAAGGAAAAACCATGCATTAAGAGCCGGGGGGTGAAAACTTGAAGATCATGGTAAATGTAACTAATTTTGTCTTCTTGGAAACATGCAAGTATCTTCTGTAGCCTCTGAAAAAAAAAAAAAAAAAAAAAAAAAAAAAAAAAAAATTATGATATTTAGGCAAAATAAGAAAAATGCACACACCTTCATTCTGTTCAAAAGTTTTCACCCCCCGGCTCTTAATGCATGTTTCTTCCGACCAGTGTGGCGCTGTAGCGCAAGACTGTAATTCAGCCCTCCTGGATGCAATTCAAGAGAAAATGGCACACAGTGCTTTAGAGCAAACGCAGCAGAATCTGAGCGGCTTTTGGATGAATGTGTAAATATATTTAGCACTTGCAGTGTGAAAGCAGCAGTTACAAAATACATCTGATTACAACAATGTGGATGTTTGCATGAGCTCTGCAGTTCAGTAAGGTTAACTTACTCCAGTAATGTCCGGTTACATCATGTTTATTTATATAGTCTGTTATGCAATAGATAGCCTTAAACCAAACAGCTTTGCAGTCTTTAACATGAAAAACCTGTCGCTTTCAGTTAGAATTATAACGTGATTTTCTGTTATAAAGCAGCTCTCCAGTGTGGAGCTAGCTAATGAGAAAATATTTTTATTAGTGGGAAAAAAAATCATTTCATTACAGTAATAGTTTGATTTACAGAGATCAAAACTTGATCTAGCTCAGGACTGTTTTGGTTATCATAACTCTAAAAGGTATTTTAAGACATTACGTTGTGAATAACATTGTTCATCCAAAAAAATAGAGCCTCTTATCACTTACCTTTAATTTGTTTGTAATCTGTATGACTTGCAAAAGGAGATGTTAGGCAGAATAATGTGTATAAGACAGTTTCTTTGTCTGTCATCTAATTTTGAGAACCAAATACATCTTTTGTATAACACACTGGTAACACTTTACAACAAAGTATCATTTGTTAATATGAATGAACAATACATTTATTACATTAATGTATTAATCTTTTTTAATGTTGAAAACACAACTTGTGATTTTCATAAATGCATTAGTAACTGTTGAAATTAACATTAAGTTTAATAAATGCTAATACTTTTACTTATTGCAAACTCTGGATAATCAACCAAAGACTACTGATAAGTGAAATAACTGACGATTAGTCGATTAATTGTTCTAATAATCGTTAGATTAATCGATTATCAAAATAACCGTTTGTTGCACCCCTAATTAACTCAAGTTGACTTTAGTACAACTTAATATTTCAAGTTGACTAAACTTCTTTGAGCTGACTGAACTTAAAATTTTAAGGCGGCCGTGTAACAAATTATTTTAAGTTAACTCAACAAATTGTTTTTTAAAGTGTATAACAGCAATGAGGCCATATTAATTAGTTCAAATAAAGAATCAAAAGCAAAAAGTCATATGGTTTTATTGCACAAAACTGTTGAAATACATAATGTTTTATAAACAATAGAGCTAATATATATTACACATTACAACAAAGGCCTGCAGAGGGCGCCAACAACCTGACGAATGTTTTTACACTTCACTGTGCAATCTAATGATTGAACAACATTTAAGTCAAATGAAAAATATGCTGATGTATTCTCCTGAGTTTGCATAGGTTTCTAAATTATTTACCTTACAAATCTGATGAAATGATGCATTCTGTGTTCCCAGATTAACATTTTAATAAACCCAAACTCACAGCAGCAACATGCAGAGATGGAGTTTGACACTCTCCACACATGTAACTGATAACAGTTTCTGTGGAACAGCATACTGTGAACGGAGCTGCTGTGAGACGCACATACGTAACCTACATGCATGTAAATGATTGATGCACATTTTAAACCTGCATTGCATATATTTATTTAACTGAATCTTAGCGTTTGTGAATTCACAATTATATTTAATTATGATTTTTAAATGGGTTTAATATAAATTGCAGCCTTGGAATAGTCTAATAATTCAAACTGAAATTGAGGATTTTTACAAATCGAATAGTTGATTACAATCGACGAATCGCGACAGCCCTAAAATTGTGTCATTTATTACTCACTCTCACGTTGTTCCAAACTCATAAGACATTTTTTTTCATGGCTGAAAATGGGCCATGTCCACACTAATAAGTTTTCATTTGAAAACACATTTTTTCTCCTTTTTGGCCTTCTGTCCACACGGAGACAGCATTTTTTTGTCAAGGAAAACTAAGCTTTTTGAAAATGCTCTTTAAAGTGGATAAATTTGAAAATGCAGATTTCGCATTGTAGTTTGGACTGTGAAAACGGAGGCTTTTGAAAATGATGATGCATATTTAGTCATGTGACGCATGTTTTACCAATAGATATCCATGTATATACTGATAATTGTGCTTGTTATGTGCTATTCACTGTCACTACTGCTAATGATTTGTACACTCTTCATATTACAGTCCTAAAATGGTGAAAATTAACTTACAGAAACTTACAAAACATGACGGCAGCTGCTTTTTAGATAAAATATGTAAACGTGACATCGACGCATCAGTGAATGATGATATATTTACATAAATAAAATGATCCTGCCAGAAGAATTGCATGAAAATGTTTTATGTCTGTTTCGTCTGTATCTCAGTGAGATTTTGGAGTCTTTACACATGCGCAATAAGGCAAATTTAACGTTTTCCTACATTATCCTACATTTGGAAAATGCTTAAACACTAGTGTGGATGGAAAGCATTTAAAAACTAAAACTCTGTTTTCAAATCTATCCGGATTAATGTAAACGCAGCCTTAGGAACACAAATTTATATACTTTTGATGAAATACAGGAGCTTTCTGACCCTGCATAGACAGCAACGCAACTACGATGTACGACTTGAATTTTATAAAGCTACAAGAAAACTTTGTGTGCAAAGAAACAAAAAAATAACAAAGCGTGGGGGTACTCGCATGAAAGCGTTGAAGACTGACACAGAATAGAATATTCTGCGCACAAAAAAGTACTCTCGTAGCTTCATAAATGTACAGTTGAACCACTGATGTTGCATTACTATACTATAGACCTTGAACGTGGTAGTTGCACTACTGTCTGTGCAGGGTCAGACAGCTCTCGGATTTCATCAAAAATACATAATTTGTGTTCCGAAGATAAACAAAGGTCTTTTTCTTTTTGGGGTCAACTATCCCTTTAAGAAAGTCTGCAACCCTGTAGGTTCTTATGTTCAAAAACAGACTATTAAACATCGTAAATTTGGTGGTAAATGTAATTTATCATGAATTGCATAGTTACATAAAATCAGATTAAGCAAATATTATGCGCATTTGGTGTGCTATCCAAGGGGAGAGTGCCGAGCTTGGAATTTAGCCTAAATCCAGAGAACTCCTCCATATCCCAAGCTGGGATAGAAATAGTTAGGAGTAAAGTATTATTAGGAGGGATGCCAGAAAACTATCATGCAACAAAGGTAAGTTTGCTGCATATACATTTACTATCATGCTAATTGAATTTAATTTGTTTATTGATTATCTGAACATGCTTATCCTGAACTTTGTTGGACCACAAAAACAGTCATAAGGGTCCATTTTTGAAAATTGAGATGTATACATGAAAAAATGAACAAGCTTTCCATTGGTGTATGTCTAAAGGGTGAGAGATCTGAGGGTGCAAAAAAAATTTAATACTGAGAAAATCGCCTTTAAAGTTTTCCAAATGAAGTTCTTAGCAATGCATATTACTAATGAAATATTACGTTTTAGGGATGTGACCAGTACAAAGACCAAATACAACCATCTGACTGTGTTTGGCTGTAGCAGTGGGGCTTTAAAATAGATTAAATTTCCAATGCACAAAAAAAAAGCCCTGCATGTGTTCAATGAGCATGGTATTGCCTAAAACTTCTGTGCATACTAAACACCACACACCAAACTCATGTGTCATAATCTGAAAACCACATGTGCATGGTTGACAACAATGAAGTCATTTTTAACAGAAAATACTGATGAAACTTGTGAAATCGTTATGGTCGAGGTTTTAAAGCCTGCGTGAAGTCCAGATGCATGACAAATTGACTTTCCGTGCTTTTTAAGGTTACCAGAGTTCATTCTCAGCATCATCTGCTGATTCGGAGAATAAAAAGAGACAGAGACCCTAACTTGATGTTGAAATCCATTGCAAAAAAAAAAAAAAAAAGGAGAAAGTCTTTCCAAGTTCAAGTGGTTCCAGTTCATTTATCTTCACCTCCCATAGTTTTGAGTGCTGATTGACAGAGGCTCTATTGTTGTCAGTTACGTAATCCAACCTGTTATTGTTAAGATATCAGACACTACATAAAGCTGCCACATACCGATATGGTCCACCAGTGTTTTGGGTAGCGCTCCGCACAAGAACCGACAAGAACCGCTGTGTATAGAGCAAAGCGCAACTATCATGACTTGATGATGAGAAATATACACAAAGCTGTTATGAGGGGAAACTCATTGTTTAGAGATGGGTGAAATGCTTGATATACCACACTCTTATCAGAGAGCCAAATTAAAAGGGTGAACAGATCCCACCGCTGCCTCTCATGTCTTCTTAGGAATTTCAAGGCGGGATCATTCCAAGAGTGTCCCGTCCTTGTCCTCCCTTTAGTACGTGCATAAACACAGGTCAAGTGGCCCTCTTTTCTTCATAATAGAGTCGTACCATTCTTTCTGGAACGCTCAATTAGGTTAACAAGAAAACCTCTCAGTCTGAAATCTTTTATTTACATTCAGGAGTTATCCACCACTGTCAATGGTTGGAAGAAAATATCCAGTAAAGAACAGGCATTATTGCTCTTTGCAAGGTCAGCCAGGGCATATGGATCCAAGAACAAAAGGATAAAAGGTACCTTGAGCTTCATGTCTACTGCAAATTTTGGCTATTTTAAATTCAAACAAGAACTGTAATGTATGCTGGGAAATGCCTCATCCAGCTCCTCTTTACAGCGTATTGTACAGGGTTACAGCTGGGCTAATCAATACGTTGACGTGAAAAGTGGTACACATGTGTAGAATTCAGTGACTTCAATATCTATGTGGATGATAATGCCTCAGAAAGAAACTTGCATGTATTTTTAGCTGTATTTACAGTAGTGTAACTGTCTTTTATATAGTGACCAACGCATGGGCTAAAATTCGGTCCAACGCCAATTAGCTAATAACTGGCAGATTTTTTTGTCCAAATAAATTCTAAATAAAACACTAAGTCTAAAATCAGTTGCTCTGAGGTCTTCAACCCTTCTCTTGCAGACCTACATTCCTGCAGACTTCAGTTACAACCCTGCTCCAACATAACGGCTTTACGTAACCCTGTACACCTTCTTTAGCTTGTTCAGGTTTGACTGGGGTTAGAGCTAAGCTCTGCAGGATGGTAGCTCTCCAAGAGCAAGGTTGGAGACCCCTATTTTAAAAGTTACAGGTAAATTGCACAACACTGTAATGTACAGTATGAATAAATATACATTTTTCAATTGGCTAAATATTACATTACATTTTATACTTTTAAGATTAACTTTGGGATAGTTCACCCAAAAATTAAAATTCTGTCATTAATTACTCTCCCTTGTGTCGTTTCAAACTAAAACGTTTATCTACAGAATTCAAACTAATATATTTTTGATGAAATCCAAGAGCTTTCTGACCCTGCCTAGACAGCAACGCAACTAACACATTCAAGGCCCAGAAAGGTAGTAAGGACATTGTTAAAAGTGACATTAATGGTTCAAAATTAATTTTATGAAGCTACAAGAATACTTTTGTGAGCAAAGAAATCAAAAATATGTATGCAATGTATGCATGTGGTGCTGCTGATGCAGAATCTGGCACATAACGTAGAACCCGGATGAGCTGTGTCTTGTTTTCAAGCAGAAGAATGCATACGCATGTGCTGTGGTACTCGTGAATGGCGGCGGAGACTGACATGGAAGAGAAGAATTGTTGAATAGAGTTGTTATTTTTGTTTTCTTTATTCTCGTAACTTCAAAAAGTATGGTTGAAACACTGATGGGACCATAGACTGTAAAAAAGATGGATGACGCGTCTCCCATTCATTCCACTATAGAAAAGTGAAGCCAAAGCATCTCACTATGGCAGCTGCCATCTTGGTCATTTGGAGCCAGAGTCTGCGCAGTAGTGTCGTGAGGTGGAGCCGCGGTATCAAAGTCCCGCCCAAATTCCCACAGACCCAATCGCAAGATCACAATCATGACACCACACCCCGTTTTTATAGCATCAAATAACTACCTAAAAGCAAACTTATTAGAAAAAAAAAATGAACACGAACATAAATCAGCATTAAAAGAACTACCTCAAATGACGGAAACCTTTGGAAACCTTTGATCTTTGGAAAAAAAATTATTTGAAGTGTCATTTGATTATTTAGTTTGAGTAACATCCCATTAGATTACATGGAGAGGGCAGGGTTTATGATCTATACTGTAGCCAGCCACCTGGGGGCGATCAAAGAGCTCGCGGCTTCGCTTTTCAGGACGTGTGAGGCACACCTGAATGGGACTATTTCAACAACGTTCTTACTAGATCCTGACCGATATATCACCGCTGTCCGATATAGCACTGATGTCATACTCATTTTGGATAGTAAGGTTTATTGTTAAATTGTTAAATACCTTGTCTCGATTACATATCTTTGTCATGTCATTATAAGCGTTTAATCACCACAATTGAGTGGTCATTGCAAAAAATGTTTTTATATACCTGTTTATTTATATATACTGTATTCTATATACAGTACTAGTCAAAAGTTCGGACACACAAATGGGAAAGTGTCCTTTTGACGGCTACTGTACTGTAATATACACATTAAGAATACCGGCTGATATATCAGTTTTGGTATTTTTTAACTCCCTAATATCCCGAAAAAAAACCCTATGGGTCAGGCTCTAGTCCTTACAACGTTTCTGGGCCTTGAACGTGGTAGTACTGTTGCCATCTATGCAGGGTGAAAAAGCTTTCAGATTTCATTCAAAATATCTTAATTTGTGTTCCAAAGATGAACAAAGGTCTTATGGGATTGGAACAACATGAGGGCGAGTAATTAATGACAGAATTTTCTTTTGTGTGTGAACTATCCCTTTGAAGTTAATATCTTCAAAAAAAAAAAAATAACACTGTTAAATATAATATTTAGAACATTTAAAGGTACAATATGTTTTCATATTCATATTCAAAACAACCTAAGAAAGTTTACAGATGCGGTGATTGAGTGTGGAATCATATTGCGAGCTGTAGTCTTCATCCCCACAGCTGATGCAATCAGACGGGACTCATAGAAATCATGTCCATGGATGAGCTAATGTATTAAAGACTTATTAAGGTCACTGTAGTATGAAACAGGGTGGGGCAGAAAGTTGTGGAAGCTAAACGAGGACGCTGGAGCAATTGCTAATGAAGAACGAAGCGATACACAGCTCAAAAGCAGCGGAGCTTTTATTAGGTCACGGTCGACCGCTTCCGCTTCTTCCGGTCATGCGCATGTAGGAAAAGCAGCGCTGTTTTATCATACTAGATGCATGTGTGTGTTCTGTTATAATGCTATTCTGTGCGTTTGTCACCTGTATAATAAAGTGCGTAACATATTAAAAAGTGTCTTTGGGGTTTCCATGTTTTTTTACACAATAAAACTGGAAAATCAAGGGTGTATGACGTCATTGGCGGGCGACGCAATGATACAGTCTGTTACACTAGTTAAAATGACTTATTTCTCTGGATTTAAACATTCTTCGAAACATTTGGGATAATGTAAGTACACAAGTCAGCAAAATATATAACACTGTTCTAGTGGTTTTTGAATATTTTAAAATCAAACAATCTTACATATTCTGCCTTTAAAAATATCACACTTTAAAAGTACATCACAATGTTGTGAAATTTACCTGTATTATTTAAAATAGGGGTCTTTAACCTTGCTATTTTTGGGTGAACTATCCCTTTAAGTCACCATTAGATGTAAAAATTAGGAAAATCAACTTATATCAGATATTTATAGATACTTCTAAAATAGTCTGATAACTGATAAGCAGAGATATATCATACATCCTTAGCCAAGACTGAGTAATAAAACCATCCCCCAGTTTCACAGACAAGGCTTAAGCCTTGACCCAGACTAAAACGTAAATCTGAGCTGTTTCAACTGAAAGAAACTTGCACTGATTGATCTTAAAATATGTCAGTGCCCTTGTTTTGTCTCAATATGCACACCAGTAGTGTTTTATTCTAAGACGTTTATAAAAATTACTAATTCTGGCTTAGTCCAAGCCCTGTCTGTGAAACCAGGCCTTAGAGTGCTACTGACTGCATTTTGGCAAAAAAAAAAAACAAAAAAAAAGGCCAAAAAAGCAATAATAAATACAATAAATTAAAATAATCATTTAAAATAATTTTTTGTTTTACCTAAAATAGTTTGATGTTGAAATTGATATTAGAGTAACAATATGTAAAATTTGTTTGGCTGAAATATTTAATTCATTTATCCATTACCTAAACTTAATTACTTTATTTACATTTTTCCGGGAATTCCGGGTGTCAGTGTTTTGGTAAAAAAAAAAATTGTTACATAATAATTTCTGAAAGACTAAAGGTCCTTGCACACTGAGTCTGAAATTCTTGCTCATTAAAAATAAATATGACCTCACATTGTGTCAATCACGTTTACACACTGCCTCCAAAACTTTGTTCCATGACAAAAAAAAAAAAAAACACAGGTCAGGTAAAATTTTCTGCATTTTCGCATCCGTAGCAAGCATTTTAAGTGTTAGTGTTTTTACAATTCTAAGCCACCATGACGTTCTGTGCATGACACATTTTTCGAATACAAAAAACGCATGTGAAAAAAATGTGACTCCGTGTGCAAGGACCTTAAGGCTAAAAACTCTGAATTTCAAGACATGAGTAAGTTTCTTAAAGGGTTCCTCCACCCCAAAACGAAAATTTTGTCATTAATTATTTACCCCCATGTCGTTCCAAACCCGTAAAAGCTGTTCTTCTTCAGAACACAATTTAAGATATTTTGAAAGAGATCTGCCACCAGTGGTTCAACCATAATTTTACAAAGCTACGAGAATACTTTTTGTATGCAAAGAAAACAAAAATATCAACTTTATTCAACAATTAGTCTCCTTCACGTCAACGGAGCGCATCCACTGGATGCAAACAGCATACGCTGTTCTCTGTCAGCTGCATCACGCGGATATGCTTTTTTAGAAAAAAAATTAAAGTGGAAATAAACATACAGCATACATTGTTTGCATCCAGTGGATACTCTCCAAAATGGTGCTACGTTGACGGGGAGGAGACGAATTGTTGAATAAAGTCGTTATTTTTGTTTTCTTCGCGTATACAAAGTATACTTGTAGCTTCGTAAAATTGTGGTCGAACCACTGATGGCAGATTATTTTTACGACGTCTTTACTTTGCTGGGCCTTGACAGTGTTATTTACTTGGCAGTCAATGGGACAGTCACAAAGCTCACGGTTTTCATCCAAAAGATCTTAAATTGCGCTCTGAAGACGAACAAAGCTTTTACAGGTTTGGAACGACATGGGGCTAAGTGATTAATGACAAAACTTTCATTTTGGGGTGGAGTAACCCTTTAAACAACACATACCCAAGTAAAAATTCCAATAGAACTTGAAGTCTGACAGGTGGAAATTTCCAGAACCTTCCAAGACTTCCAAAGTCTTCCACTCCACCCAAAGCTGTGAAGGAATGTTGCCTGAAGACAAGGTCCAATTTTACAACATTGAGCTAAATTGGTCTTTATTGACCAAAATTGCTTATTTATCATTGGATACTGAAAATATTATTGTTTACTACATTTAAACAGTAATCCTGGCTAATAGGGTGAATCAGGTCAAAGGTCAACATGAACTGATTCAAAAGGTTCTACAAAAAGTTAAGCTTTTGCTATGAATACAAAAAGTGAGCATGAATGTTAGAGTAGCAACCATCAGAACTGATCTGTTCATAACACTCATCCATAAAAGAAAATAGTGGACAAAAGAGACGAGTGGTGCATTGTGCAGTATTGGATTGCATGGAAGGTCTTTAAGCTTTGGAAGCCAGCAGTGGTACGGTGGGAAGATCAAAAGAACTACTGCCCTGTGACGGACTGACGGTCCATCGGAGGCAGCTGGGCATGTGTGTGTTCCAAGACTCCAAAATCAGGTCAGAATCTATCAAACATGGACCACCCGTGTGACCACACACAAACAAAAGAGCTAGAGAGAAAAAGAAAAATCAGACTGGAGACAGAGTCTGAAGCGCAAAGCAAACTGACATGAGTTCCCACTAACTGTCTCTGCAAGCCAGCGGAGTTTGATGGGTTATGACATTTCATGTGTAGTTTTAGTGAACTCCTGCTTTAAATAAACCAGCTTTGGATTGACCGAAACCACTTTTGTATAGACTTCAGCAAGTCTGACCAAAACAAACACAATGGGTCTTGGATCAGTCACCAATGGTTAAATTAAGAGCACATGTAACACTACTCTCTCAGTCAAAATCTTTGCACTTTTGCTTATTCTGTCTTCCCCCCCCAAGACTCCATGTGGCCAATGCTAATAATAGTGCATTATTATTACTCAACTCTCTCACATCTTTTCTTTCTCTCTCTCCATCTCTCGCTTTTTTTTTTAAGCAAGCTAACTGCTGTTTCACAGGACTGTGGAGTGCATGCTGATTTGTTTATTTTTAGGATGAACGCTTACATTTGGTGCTAAAGATTGAGGGAACATAGCCAGATAAAGTGGAACGGTGGGAGACAACTTGCAACATCAGAGAAACAAAGGAAATGAAGGTAACTGATATCACTTCATCTTCCAAAATATGCAATAGAAATGAAAACATTTGGCTGTTTTGTTGCCGCAAATTCCTTAACGTCACATCAAGATACATCTCAAACACCAAACTATACAACTAATTATACAGCTATACATATAACTAATCTAACATGTCATCTTAGCTTAAAGATAAAACCAGTGCCCAGAAATATGGGGATAAGTGAAATAAGGTACAATCTGTGCCATCTGAACCAGAATATGTTGGTGTGTTTGATGTTATCAAGCTTCTCCTTATTCTTACCTCTCTTAGTGAACACTAGATACATGAAATTGTGAACTGAAATGACATTAAATTGAACTCTCTATCCCTGGAGGCAGCAATTTGGAGTTGTCGTCTTGCTTCATTGCTTTTTGCAGAATCTCTGCCAAATGAAACCCACACATTTCTAGTTGAGATGTGTGTGAGAGAGGGAGAATGACAAACTCATATATGTGTGCCTGAACATGCCTTTAAAAATCCAACCCCTGAACTTGGCCAGTCTATTGTTAGAGAACCACCGAACAACTTCCCTTCCTTCCTTGACAAAAGAAAACAGATACACCTCCTTTGTGTTACTGTACGTGTGTGAGAGCGAGAAAGAGAGGGCTCTCGCACAAGAATATTACATAACTTTTCTGGACAATTTCTTTGGACAACTGTTTGAAATGAAAAACAGCTCATTTGCATTTATGACACATGCAAATCAAACATTTGCACAATCCCATAATGTAAGATTATGTTGCAGTTTATAGTCTAATATCACACTGTAGAACATCATGATCAAGCATTACACTCTCAAATTAGATTATTATAACTAATATAAGGTCCAAAACACATCTGCCTCAAAATGTAAAATGGGAATCTGGGAACCTTTCCAGAAATCATGTCAGATTTCAGCATAACTCAAATTAGAAATAAACGTAATTCAAATCTTTAAAAAAATTATAATAATAATAATAATAATAAAAAAAATGTTTACATTGACTTTTTAGACGTAGCATAAATGCAAACCAACAAAAACAGTAAACAAACGTAGTAACATTTCATTTATCAAACGACCACTAATTAGCCTGCAATAAACTCAATGTACATTTTAACTATAGCCTACTGTCATATTAACAATAGTCATTAACTAACACTCTCACAAGTACGTACCATAACAGAGTAACTTTTCTTGCTTCTCTTCAGACACGACGAAAGTAACAATGTTTAGTAAGTCAATAAATAAATCAATAACCGCTCCGGTTGATTCAGAATCACTACAAAGAACCGACTCATAAGAGTTATTCGCTCTGGAATCACACAGCATCATAGAGCGCCAATGTGCAATGATTTACTACAGTGAACCGAGTCTTAAGAATCATTGGTTCAGGAATACGGCTACGCTGGCCGAATGTTTTTGATTCACTACAAAGAGCCGACTCTCAAGAGTCATTCATTTGGCTAACTGGACTACATTGTCGGTGTGAGTGTGTTTAAATCACTGTAAGTTAAGGACTTTGTCCGTTTCGCGCAGTTTACATGTTGTCAATGTTTTAATCAGTAGAAGTGCGTTAAAAACTCTAGGCTAAGTAGTTCAGTACGGTTCCCATTGCTATCTGTTAACAGATCATGAAAATCACATCACGTAAATCATTCGGTTCCAGTATTTTGTTTCTTCCAAGAACCGGTTCGATTGCAAACCCTAAAGAAAAGATGTCGTAAGCAGTGAATCTATAAATATGATCTAAAAATACACTCTTCAAGTTGTTTGTAAACACGCGTGCGCAAAGTTACCGGTATATTGGCTGCAAACCTGCCTCTAATGATCGAGACTAGTTTCACTCATAAAACTTGTATGCATGCATGCATTTCATTCATAAATTGTAAGTTTAACTTACCTTAAATTCAGCCTATTGTAAAATATGTGCGCTACTCTGGTATATTTTGGCAGTAAATTACATTACAAAACACTTAATAAATGCATGTTCCTAAATTATATCCGCATATCTAGCATGAGCACGAAACCATATGTTCTCACACAGCCCCCATCCATCCAAACGGTCTGCAATACTCACCTCCAAATCGATATTCTTCACGGGGAAAGAACGGCGAAGTGGAATAAAGGAGAGGGTGTTTAACTGGGTTGTTTTCTGTACACGTTAGAATGACAAACAGTGCACAGGGTTAAACGTGTTCCTTGTGATCCTGCATGTTGTACGAGGTTAGAGCCGCGTCCGCACAAGTTGGGCTCAGCTGACTGCTTCAAACACACGAGGGTGAGGAACTCTCCCAGTCCCGCCCCCTTTACGCATAAGACACACCTCCTTAGTAACAACCCGCCTATTTTAACCCAAAATTCAGGCGTACACCTTCAGGGTGACCTATGACTGGCTGTTTTATCTGTTCTAGTATGAGCTACACATTATGATTAGAACATTCTCAGTAACGAATAAGCTGAAGTATGACCACCTTATTACAAAGGTAAAAACAAAGGTAACACATTTTTATCGCTCATAAACTGGAAAAGTGATTCCAAGGATATCGTTCCTGGTGTGTGGACCCCTCTAAATTCTAATAAAATTAGAACGATTATATTTAGTTTTCGCACGTGCATTCTTCAACGAGCACAGTGGACGTGCACGTCCACCTACTAAATTTACCGTGCGACCAAGCGAGTCCGACACCCGAACGAATGACTCTTATGAATCGGTTCTGTCTAACGAATCAAACACGACCTTCGAAGAAATTAATCACTCTTATTAGTCAGTTTTAGTTCATCTAAAACATAAAGCGAAAAATCAGATTAATAGCCTATAACGCATGACTTTATTAGATGGTTATTTTTGGTGTATTAATAAAAATTCGCATGTAGCACAACACCGGTGTAGTCCGATTCCCGAATGAATGACTCTTGTGAATCGGTTCTTTCTAACGAATCAAACACAACGGACAATGAGACTTATTAGTCTTTTTTTTTTAGTTAATCAAAAACATACAGGAAAAAATCAGATTCTAATATGCATGACTCTATTAGTTGGTTATTTTTTGTGCATTAAAAATTATCATGGGGCACAACAGGTGTAGTCCAATTCTCGAACGAATGACTGTTATTAACGAATCACACACAGCGGATCGAATAAATAAATCACATTATTCATTTTGTAGTTAATCAAAAACATACAGCAGCTGCGTCTTATTTCGGAGGTTGCATCCTCTAAGCGAAAAGTCAGATTCTAGAACGCATGACTCTATTAAATGGTTATTTTTCTTGAATGTAGCACAAGTAATGTAGTCCAATTCCCAAACAAATGACTCTTGCAGATTGGCTCTTTCTAACGAATCAAAAACGACTGATAGAGAAATTAATCTCTCTTATTAGTCCTTTAGTTGTTGTTGTTGTTGTTGTTGTTAATCAAAAACATACAGCGAAAGTCAGATTTTAGAATGCATGACTTCTTGGTTCTTTTTTTTTTGTGTGTGTGTGTGTGTGTGCATTCAAAACATGGAACACAACTGGTGTAGTCCATTTCCCGAACAATGACTCTTGTGAATAGGGTTATAACGAAGCAAACACAGTGGTCAAAGACATAAATCACTGTAATTATTCAACTTTTTTTGGTTAATCAAAAACATACAAAAGCTGCGTCTCATTTCAGAGGCTGTGTCCTCCAAGATTCTAGAACGCATGACTCTATTAGATGGTTATTTTTCTTGTATTAAAAACTAGCACGTAGCACAAGCGATATAGTCCAATTCCCGAACAAATGACTCTAGTAAATCGGTTCTTTCTAATGAATTTACACAACTGCCAAAGTAATGAATAATTCTTATTAGTTTTTTTAAGTTAATCAAAAACATACAACGAAAAGTCCAATACTAAAACGCATGACTCTATTAAATGATCATTTTTTTGTGTATTAAAAACTATCATCTAGTACAACTGGTGTAGTTCGCTCCCTGAACGAGTGACTCTTGTGAATCGGTTCGTTTTTTTTAAGAAAATGAATCAAATATGACTGTCGAAAAAGTGAATCACTCTTATTAGTGAATTTTTTTAGTTAATTAAAAACATACAGTGAAAAGGTCAAATCTAGAACGCACAACTGTATTAGATGGATATTTTTGTTTTTTAAAAACTAGTAGCACAACCAATGTAGTCCAATTCCCGATCAAATGACTCTTATGAATCGGTTCTTTCTAACGAAATCAAACACGACTGTTTGAAATTAATCACTCTTATTAGTGAGTTAATCAAAAACATACAGTGAAAAGTCCGATTCTAGAACACATGACTCTATTAGTAGTTGTTTTGTGTGTGTGTGTGTGTGTGTGTGTGTGTGTGTGTGTGTGTGTGTATTAAAAGCTAGTATGGAGCACAACCGGTGCAGTCCAATTCCTGAATGACGCTTGTGAACCGGTTCTTTTTAACGAATCAAATATGTTGGTCAAAGAAATAAATCACTGTTATTATTTCTTCTGTTTTTATTTCACGTCTCATTTCGGAGGCTGTATCCTCCAAGCAAAAAGTGAGATTCTAGAACACATGATTCTGTTACATTGTTATTTTTCTTGTATTAAAAACTAGCGCACCCGATGTAGTCCGATTCCCGACCAGGTGACTCATGTGAATCGGTTCTTTCTAACAAATCAAACATGACTGACAAAGAAATTAATCACTCTTATTATTTAATTTTTAGTTAAATTAAAAAACATACAGCAAAAAGTTTGATTCTAGAAAGCACAATGGGTTATTTTTTGTGTATTAAAATCTACCAAGACTATGTCTATCCCTCTCAGCCTCCGTGTTAAATTCAGCGTCTAATCTGACTAAGGTCTATAAACATGTAAGGTGAACCACAGCACTGTACAAGACACATTCAGTGTGTAAGTGATATGGCCTCATATTCTCCTCTCTTTGAACTGAAATTCCCATCACATTCCACCACCGGTACCTTCTGTCTATGTATTACAGCATATGAGACCTACATTACATCTGATGATTTATGATATTGCCTGGTAATCAGGTTACATATTTTAAACATCTGCTATCTCTCTAAAATTGCTATACAGTATAGAATCCATCTGAGGCTTTCATCGCTTCCAGAAGCTGAAACATCACACAATGGAGACCAGGAAAGCAGTTCCAGGAGCACTGGGTGTTGACAGGATCAGGGCGGGAGGGTTTGCTTGGGATTACATAGCCATCTCATGAAACTTGGCCCTCGTCCAAACCTGGCGGGACACGCCTCTGGAATTCCAGGAGAAGCGGTTATAAGATGCTTCTATGGGACTGATACTGAACACTAAGATTGCACAATTCAGATGGAGACAGCATCTCTTCTGCCTGGTGAAGCCTCATATAGGCAAGATATTTGAGGATGTTTTCATGGAGAATTGTTTTTTTGGTCAGTGACATCAGATATCAAACATCATCTTGGGTAATGAAAAGTATTGAGTCATGATGTGTGACTCAATCTTTTTGTTTTGTAAAATAACATTTTCCTTACTCATCTGAACGCTAGCATAAATGCAGAAAGGTCAAAGGTCAAAGACATTTTTTAACACACTACAGAATCATTTACATGTTAGGCCTGTCTTAAAAATGGCTTGTAGGTGCTATAATGGCAGTCTATGGAGAGGTATCAGTGGCGTCAATATAAGAAATAAATGGTCTTGGTATTGGATTGCAAATAAAATGTGGTTTTACTCATCCCTAACATAAAGAGTCATTGAAAGTTCTCTAAATTGAAATTTCCCACTGAAAATCTCCAATGAAAATGGTTTAACCACATAAACACACTCATTTCCTACACTGGGAAGCCACGTTATGTAAAAATTCCACTGGTTACATTTGACAAATGTTTGGAGGATACAGATGTTTTGTGGACCCCGGTTCTCTTTTTCTCCTCCGCGGGAATCAGAGAAAACCTAAAGCGAGTGACTTTTCAGCATTACCGCAGAGGAGGGCCACACTTAACCTCCCCATAAACACAAATTACACATTAGCTATCCTTAAGGGTCTGACAAGAAAACATTTGCACTACTCTAACTTTCTCAAACACGTTGACTGAGAAGCCACAAAGGGCAGTGCATTACCAGAGCTATTCAAGTTATTTGGGGTGGTCGATAACCCACAGAGGGATGTGTCAGCATCTACAAAACATTGAGGTATGCATGCACATATGGATGTTATGGAATGAAACATACCAAGAGTGTTGCTATAACAGCTGTTACAAAGGCCAGCCTTCAGCTAAATATTGGCATGCTGGTGAAGTGTGCTTCTATGGATTGCATTCAGTCATGATGGAAAGATCTTATTTACAAGCTGAATGCACTTGAATCGGGTCTACCAATACATCTACCGAGCCAGAAAATGTGAAAAGGGACAACTTTGTTTTGGTAAGCCTTTTTGAGCGTGTGAAAAAACAAATGCGTAAGATTCCTTTCCCCCCTTGACATAGCAAGGGGATTTTATTACAATATTACCGCTCCTCAATCTGCACATTTCCACCCACATCGCTGTGATTTTGTTTTCGCAAGTTCTAATGCCATGGCAAAGCAAAGTTTGAGCGAAGCATGCTAACTGTTCTGTCTTTTTAGAGTCCCAGCTTCAGAGGAGACAAGACAGAAAAGTAGATTTATTGACTTATGTACTATATATTATACTGTTGACACATAGATCTAATGTCAACATGCATTTTCTTTCCCAGCTGTTTACTCTCACAGACATAACTGACTGATTTTTGTAACTCCTATGTGTTTTTAACACAAACTTGTGTATTTGACCGTTTAAGTGCAATAAGACT
The DNA here is from genome assembly GCA_033026305.1 of Cirrhinus molitorella. Taxonomy (NCBI): domain Eukaryota; kingdom Metazoa; phylum Chordata; class Actinopteri; order Cypriniformes; family Cyprinidae; genus Cirrhinus; species Cirrhinus molitorella. Next base: position 26,315,103 of record CM065131.1, read on the forward strand.
TGAAAGAGAGTTTAGTAGTTTAGTACTTACTTGCCGTGTGACAGCCACTTTCTGTGCACATGCTTCAGATGTGTGCGCTCATTCAACCATATGTTAGAAGTTGAAACTAATATGGCTCGAAAGAATCCATGATTTTAGTAATATACATGATAATCAAATATTGATAGATATACATAATATCTGAGGCCATGTCCACACTTTCATTTGAAAACAAATATTTTTCTCTACATTTTGGCCTTCCATCCACTCTGAGACAACGTTTTTTGTCAGGGAAAACAAAGCTTTTTGAAAACGCCCTCCAAAGTGAATACATTTGAAAACACAGTTTTCACATTGTAGTGTGGACTGTGAAAACGGAGGCTTTTGAAAACAATGATGCATATTTAGTCATATTACGCATATAATACCAATAGATATCTGTGTTTATACCGGTAATTGCCTGTTATGTGCTACTCACTGTCACACTGCTGCTAAAGAGATTTACCTTGTACATTTTTCATATTACAGTCCTAAAATGATGACAGAAAATGTACTTACATTTGGTGTCCTGACTCCTGCTGCAAAACATGATGGCAGCTGCTTTTTAGACCAAATATGAGTGAGCACAACATGGACGTGCCAGTGAATGATGAGATATTTCCGTGAATAAAATTATCCTGCCAGAAGAGTTGCGTGAAAACGTATTATGTTCATTCCGTCTGTATAATCTCAGTGAGTTTTTAATTTTACGTTTTCCCACATTTCAGTGTGGATGAGAAACTTTTGGAAAACGCTTGAAAACGCTACACTTGAAGACAAAATTATTAGACCCCCTGTGAAATTTGACATTTTTTTTAGAATATTTCCCAAGTGATGTTTAACAGAGCAAGAGAATGTTTTCACATTATTTCCTTTTTTTTCTTTTCTTCTAGAGAAAGTCTGATTTCTTATAGTTGCTTGAATAAAATAATTTAAAAAATAAATAAATAATTATTAGCCCCTTTAAGAAATTATTAGTTTGATTAGCTATAGAACAAACCACTGTTGCCCAATGACTTGCCTGATTAACCTAATTAACCTAGTTAAGCCTTTAAATTGCTCTTTAAGCCGAGGATTAGTATCTTGCGAAACAACTAGTAAAATAATATGCACTGTCAGCATGGCAAAGACAAAAAAAATTAGTTTGGACTTGAGAGGAAGAATTGTTAATGCTCATAAAGATGGAGAAGGATATACACATTTATCAAAGCATTTTCAAGTGTCAAGTGAGATGCATTATCAAGAAGTTTAAAGAGACCAGCACAGTGGAGAACAAGACGGGCAGAGGCAGGAAGCAAAAGATTTCCAAAACTTTGGAAAGAAAACGAGTGAGAGAGGTTTCTAAAGACCCAAGAACAACTGCCAAGACACTAGTGAATGACCTAGCCAAGTCTGGAATTGATGTCTCAACGAAGACAGTCACTAGAGCCCTGCACAGGAATGAACTGCAAGGTTGCCGACCAAGAAAGACTTCACTTCTGAAGAAGAGACACCTCCAAGCTAGAATGAAGTTTGCTAAGGACAACCTGGGGGAATGTGATGCATACTGGAAACATGTCCTTTGGTCAGATGAGACAAAACTAGAGCTTTTTGGCCATAGAGATGTTGCCTATGTTTGGAGAAAGAAGGGAGAGGCATTCAAACCCAAGAACACCGTTCCCACAGTGAAAAATGGTGGTGGGAGTATAATGCTGTGGAGATGTTTCAGTGTTTGGAACTGGGAATCTCGTCAGGGTTGAATGAAACGTGAAAAAGGAAGACTATAAGAAGATTTTGAAAGACAACCTCAGACAGTCTGCAAGAAAAATTGGTTTGGGTTGACATTTTGTCTTCCAGCATGATAACGACCCAAAGCATACCTCACTTCTGGTGAAGAAATACCTCCAAATGAGCAAAGTGAGTGTACTTGACTGGTCTGCACAAAGCCCAGACTTGAATCCAATAGAAAATCTGTGGGGCACACTAAAGTCCAGAGTTTGTGTCAGAAGACCAACAAATCTGGAGGAGCTTGAGAGATTTGCTAAGCAAGAATGGGCTGTTATTCCTCAGAAGACATGCTTGAAACTTGTTGAGAACTACAGCAAACGACTAAAGGCTGTTATCAAGCAAAAGGGATACACTATTGACTATTAACATCAGAGGGCTAATAATTCTGACCAGTAGACTTTTTAAAATTCTTGGTTATACATTTATTTATTTTTGTATTACAAACCCTAAAAGTTTCTGAATAAAGTATTATGTTTAAAAATGCTGTGTTGATAAAATCGTCTTTCTGTTAATTGAAAAATAATGAAATATTTTATAAGGGGCTAATAATTTTGTCTTCAACTGTATATTAGATATTTTAAAAAGGGGCATAATAGGTCTCCTTTAAAGAAAGTTCACAGTTTACTGCTTGTAATTACAAATTTGTGGTCCCATTCATGGGTGTTAAACTTGTCATTTCTTTTAGCTTTGAGTTTCCAAGTTGGGGGCAAGTCAGTGAAAACAATATGGCAATGGGTGAGGTGTCTGTAGAGAAGGAAATTTGTTGAAATTAATGCATTTTTTAATTACAATAAATCTAGCTGATTTGCATGTTGAAAATATGTCAGTATTACACAATTAAATAGAATATATATACAGATTGAGTTTATAGCACCTTCATAAAATGTACACTGTAAAAAACACTATTTGTTGAGTCAACTTAAAATAAGTTAAATACTTGGCTGCCTTAAAATTCTAAGTTCAGTCAACTCAAATAAGTTTATTCAAGTTGAAATGTTAAGTTGTACTAAGTGACAACTTAGATATTTAGAGTTGACTAAACTAAAAAATAGTTGTTAAACTTAACAGCTCTTAAGTTGGATGCTCTGCTTCCTTAAAATTTTAAGTTGAATCACTTCAATATCTATATAATAGTTGTCACTTTTGACAACAAGTTGACTAAACTTTTTTTCGAGTTGACTGAACTTAACATTTTAAGGCAGCCAGGTAACAAATTATTTTAAGTTTACTCAACAAATAGTGTTTTTTACAGTGTACAAGTAGAATGTAGAAATAAAGGTTATAAATAATATTGCTTAGAAAAGGTACACCTTGTACACCACTAAACTCAAGCAGAAAGGTGATTAGCTGTAAAGATTCTGTGCTGCCTACAATCAAAAGTTAATGCAAGCATGCACCACTGCCTTTAATCAGGAGAATAATCTTTAAGGACCTAATATAATCTCTTTGTTCAAGTTTTAATTAGACATTAGTAGTCCAGAGGACTTGGACACAAGTTAGTGAGTAATGGTAACTGTGCTGCTTCTCAAAATCCCATATCAGCGTGTGCTGACACACAAAGAGGTTTCTATCTGCTTTCTGGCCACCCAGCTCCAGACTGATCGCTCTCCAAAATTCTTCCCCCTCCACTAAAGTTTATGGGCTTAAAAATGTGCGGCATACAGTGTTTCCTCCAAGATACAAAACTACTTGGAGTCCGTTAGGAGATCAAAGTATTTTTAGCCGTTCCGCTAATCCACTGAACATGATCTTTCTCTCTCTAATAACTTGAAATTCTTCTCATTCTTGTTGGTGTCTGGCAGAGGAAAACTCAGGAGGCTTCAAACCCACATTGTTCTCATGCTCGGGGCGCGAGGCCCGCAGAAATGGAGAGCTAAATGGCCAAGGCCAGTGTTTGATTTGGCTTGTGAAAGGGAGACACTGCACCACCCTGCCTGCCATCTGGCTAAACCGGGCCTTTAAGAATAGAGTACTGAGAAACACAAGAACACCATCACTGTTTTTCTGACAGGACTGTAAAATAACACAACACACTTTCTCTTGCACCTGCAAGTCATTTCACAACACGGCTGAAAAAGATGCCATATAAAAAAAGAGACTTGTGCAATAATCAGTTCAGGAATTTAATTTTCACCCGAAAGGAAATTCCTCCATGTATTACCGTCTCCAAGACTAATTTTTCGCTGGTGACATATTATCCATCTTTGAAGTTTCACAATGGGAATTTATGGCAGGCTTTGTTGGAGTTCTGGCTGTTATTTTAAACATTTAATCCAAGCCAAGTAATAATATTTATCATATGACATAAATAACTTCTTATAAACTATGTAAGCATATTTCATTTTTGGATCATCAAGATACTCCTCCATGTTATGTTTTTCATTATATTCATATTGGAAATTATATTCACTGTTGTGCTTTGATCCTAGATGATCCTAGAAATGTCATGATGAATATTTTATTTAGAAATCTATACATACATTTCTTTTATTTTACTTTTTTTTGGGCCAGATAAACTGTGATTGGCTTAAATATCCTATGTAGGTCAAGTGATTTGAAGTTGGATGGATGAATTATTATTTTTAATATTATTATTAAAATTATTAGATTATGCAGTTATGGAAGGATCATTTAGAATTTTTCAGCAACCAGTATATCATCGTAATATTTATAATAAATAAATATAGACTATTATTGTAATACATTATTGTATTTATTATTTTAAAAATAATATAAAAAATAAACAGTTGATGCAATGAATTTGCTAAAGAGCAACAATCAGAAGTTTTAGGAAGAAAATGACTTCTCCAGTGAAACTAACGGCAAGTATCACATTGTGTCCTGTCATCGAGTGAAACTCTAGTTTGAGAAAGTGTGTTTATAGATTGTCACCTAGATGTCTGATTTGTGCATGTCTGCGACAAACAAGCGTCATACGTTTTTCCAGAAACTCTTCAGCTGGTGAATTCACACAGGAGGTTTCCTGTTCCTTCCCCACAGCTCACTCAGAGGTTATCGGCAAGTGAATAATAAGTGTGACTTTGCATGACTTTCTCACGTCATTCACATAAGCACAGGATAGAAGGTTATCTCCTGTTATTTCCTTGTTCTCCACTAGCAGCTCATGCTCTGCCTGCTCCTTTGGCCTGTGTGCTGACCAGCTCTGACACATCCTGTATACCGCGTCATTCAATGAGCACATAACACAGTTATATAAGACCTGTATTTTACAATGCATTTTAATGGTAACACTTTACAATACGTGTGCACTAATAAGCATTAATTCATGCTTAACTAATATACAGATAATAATTAATTAATGTATAACTCGTGATTATCTCAGTATGGGTCGCAATAGCGCCTCTCTATGTTCAAATGCAGAAATACTTTTAGTCTTTTTAAAGGGTACATAACATACATACCTATAGAGTAGAACTGCATCCTTAATATCTCCAAAAAGTTTTTATCATATTTCTAAAAGAAAAATACAGCTTTCCGATTCTCTCCGGAAAAAGTTCAGTATCTGGAGGCGCACCGTGGGTGGAGTTAAGTTCAACGATCACTCGCGCTCGGATTGCCAATAAACACACAGACATTTGATGCCGTTTCACTTACCATCTGCAGTTCTGAATCATGACCGGGATCTTTTATAGCTGGGACCGCTCCATCTTTCAGTATCAAACAGTGTGCAAATCCATAGTCGAACTGGGCCTTATAAGAAACGTTCGTCAACAAACATACTTGCAAAACTCCATTGCTGCCCCGGAAAAAGGAAATGCATCCACCGTTCACGTAACGCTGGGTTCTTCGGGAAGCTGAGCAAAGTTATCTTTGCCTTACAACCAAAACCACACCTCTTTAGAGACCTCTTCCCGAGTGAATCCCTTGCAGCAGTGCAGTCGAATGAAGCAATGGGCGTGCTCTTTCTCTCACTCTAGTTGCTGTGTGCGGGCGTGCTTTTCTGGGAGAAATGCTCATATAAGGAGTTCCACCTTCGTCTATGTCATTACAGCCATGATCGAAAAAAAAAGCAGAAAATTGTACCAACCCAGAAGTAAGATTTTCCGCATAGAAATTCTCCCTCATTCGTCAAAAAATGTTTTTTAAAACTTTGGCCATGTTTAGCATGAGAATCCAACTCTTTAACACTGTAAACAACTCTGAATACACGAAACACCATTGTACCCCACCTTTAACATTTTTTACAAACCATTTGACAGATTAGGGATTAATTTGAAGCCAGACCCATTCAATTTACAAATGGACGTGCTCATATTACGTAAAAAATTGCGGTGGATTACAATAGTAGTAATAATAATTAGTAGTAGGCTAGTAGTAGCACATTATACATTGACCTTTTATTTATTTATTTATTTAGTTATTTATTTTGGTTGGGTTGGGTGTATACTAGGGTGACCATACGTCCTCTTTTTCCCCGGACATGTCCTTTTTGGATAAAAAAAAAAAAATGCGTCCGGCCGGGATTCCTAAATTGCCTAAAATGTCCGGGATTCGGCGTTTGCTTTCAACAGTCGCCATTCATTGTGCGCGTTTTTGTATTAATTTGCGCTTGACTGTTTTCTTAATCCCGCTCCCACAAACAGTCTAATATTGAATATAATCTCCGTTCGGAGTATTTAAATCGTATTGGATGCAGCATTGGATGTAGGGTTGACAAACCCTCATTTTTTTTTCCATGGTTGGTTAAAAGTGTGAAATATTGCATAAATGACATTTGACTGAAATGTGATAAAACTGTGGATGTGAAGGATGGCCACTGTGGTAGGAAGCTTTTTAGCTGTGTTATGATCAATCTGCATAACGGTGACTGTAAAATAGTTTTTGGACCCCAAAACTATTACTAGGACCCCAAACCTCCAAACCTAGTGTATACCCTTATGAAAATGACCAAAAAAAATATGGTTACTGTAGTTAAACCATGAAAACCACAGCCATTTTTATCCATGGTATTTGTTGTAAAACCGTGCTTATACAAATGCTAATCAATATGCCTAAATACTCGTACACTTTTACTATAATACAACCGTGGTTAATTTCCATAACTCTAAAAAACACTGGGTTAAAAACAACCCAATTTGGTTTGTTTTTAACCCAAGGGCTGGGCAAATATAGGACGGGACCCATTTGGAGTTAATTTTACCCAGCAAATTGGGTTGTTTATTTAGCCCATCATGATGGGTTGATTTAACTCAGCTAATGGGTTGATTTTTATTAAAATATAGCTTATTTTAACTTTATACATATTAAATTATGAAATACTTCATACTTTTTACTTTATACATAATAAATTATGTTTACAGATGAACTTAAATCATCTAAACATCTAACATCCAAGTATTTGTATTCTAGTATTTTATGAATAAGCGTTTATTTTATGCAGAGTATCAGGCTTTTCCATCAGGTGAGTAGACAGACGTTTAATTAGGTGATTCAAACCTTGCGCCCGTTGCTCTGCATGAAATTCAACAATATACAGCACAGTAATTATTTTAGATATAAAATAAAATGTACATGAACCTGTTTGTACCGAAGAAATGCATCAGTTCAATGGCACTTTGAAAATCCCCACGATAAATAACTCAACCACTGGGTTACGTCTGACCCAGGATCTGAGTAATACAAAAACTACCCAAACATTGGGTTATTATATCTGACCCAGGAGCTGGGTAACACTAAAAAACTACCCAATCACTGGGTTGTTACATTTGACCCAGGGGCAGGGTAACAAAAAAAACTACCAATATACTGACAAAATAACCCAAAATTGACCCAAAAGGCTCAACCCAGCATTTGGGTTAAAAAAATAACCCAGGATTTTTTAGAGTGTACTGCTAATAATAATGTAGGCCTGTGTGTGTGTGTGTGTGTGTGTGTGTGTGTGTGTGTGTGTGTGTGTGTGTTATACTCAAACTATTAGTATCCACTTGCAAATACATTGTGTGTACATTACAACTGCTGCAGCAATTGTAACTGATATTTATGAGATGTATAAGATGTCATGATGTTACGTGTGTCACGCAGCACACGTACTTGAGAAATAGTGCTGAGGCAAGACAGAACATTCTAAAGAGCTAGACGTGTCTTTTTCAGAACACAGTGTTCAAGTGTGTGTGTGTGCTTGTGTACGTAAGTGAGAGAGATAGGCTTTCAAAGTTGTTTTAGTGAGATATCTATCCCCAACAATTCCTTAACACTCCCTAAACAAAAGCTATAGGTTTCAAAATAAAACTCCTTAACAGTCAATACAATGAAACAAGCACACATGCTAGCAAATCTCAACTGGGGGGTTGAAAATAATGGCAGGACAGAGGTTCAGTAAACAGAAACGCCAGATAAGGACTGTGCTGACGAAGCTACACTGATTATAATTTCCCCATTTCACTCCTTGTTCTTCCCATCATCTGACGTGAAATGCGTCACACTATCAACAGCAGGACAGATGGTTGGAATTCAGTCAGAAACACATTCTTCCTTAAAGGTAACAAGACAGAGATAAAGATGTGTTTGTGTTTCAGTTAATCAAACATAAATATCTTTCAGAAAACTATTATCCAGATGTTATAAGCAAAATGAACTGCATGTCACAGTGTTTTAATGGGGCTCATTCTGTCCTTTTCATTCACACAGCCATTTAACTGTGTATTTTAGTGTAGTCTAGGTGTATTGCCTAGCCTATACACCTGGTCAAACCATGCAACAGAAATCTGGTTTCTACATTATTTCCTGAGGCTGATGCTTAGGAAAGCAGATACCAAATAGGCCTATATGTTATGCGAATAGATCCAGATCTCAAATGGTCACATCTGTTTCACAATTATCTTTCATCACAGGTTATGACCCCGTTTCTCCTCCCTCACACTAATTTATTGTCAGACTCTCCATTTATCAGAAGCTTTTCAGTAAAGGTCATCGTGTCATCTTTGCTGTAAATACAACACCACCTGAGCCTATACGCCAATGCAAAAAGACCATTCAGATAGGAAGTCATCAGTAATGCGACAGAGACCTCTGGTGGAAAATGTGTAGAACGTCTAGAAGCATTGCGTTGCCATTTAATGCATACTTTGGTATAGTTCAAAGCTTAATGATTGGGGCAATTAAACTAGGCCTATACGTATGTATTATGTATTAAGAAAGAAAGAAAGAAAGAAAGACACATCGGATGTTCATTCTGGCAGTAACTAAAGGTCGAACAGATTATATTTAGATGTAATCATAGATGCCCATAACCATGCGACCATGAAAGGTTACTGAAATATAACTGCACCGTTCCTCATGTATATTAAAGAGTAAAATGGACGCGGAGATTGACATTGAAAGTTGAGTAACATTTATATTATACGACAAATCCCTTAGTATAATTAATACAGTTAAATGGAAACAGACAGTCGTGAATGTACAAGGTATGTGTTTTGATGGGCTTTGATTTGTGACAGATTGTGTCGGGTTGAGAGTTTATGCGCGGTTATAAACAAACTGACTACGGGTGTAGCCACTTGTTGTTTGTAACAATAATTTCGGACTGATTTAATGTTCCTACAGCAACAGCAGAGTTTTCTTTCAGAATCCTGGGTCCAGTTCAATTAATATTATAATAAAGTGATGCATGATTAAGGCACCCACAGCTGTGAAGTTGGGGGGTGTCCCCACCATTGTCAAAACCAAACCTACTTGGACCTGGGCAAATAAGTGTCCGTCAGTTGTAGGCCTGCTTCTACGCCGCTATTGTTAACGTATTTAGTTATAATAAAATGTATCTTGACTTTATCAAGTGGTTCTTTTTGGGAGTTCTTTTTACCCCAAGGGGGCGTTTTCCCCCACTCTAAAAATATCGCGGAACAAAATACAAGGTAGCGTAGGCTATATTAGATTTGAAGGTAAGTGCATACTTGCAGTTCCTGATGGCGTTCGTGTGTTATTTGATTAGTAAATAATGTCAATGAACAGATATCAACAAATGAAAGAACTCTGGTAAATATTTATGGGCCTCTAACTCTTGTCACTATGGTGATTAATGTCAGCGAAAGTGAAAGTATTTCTTGGGTGGAGCTCGCTCGCTCTTTTCGGTTCTGTTTTACGTTCAGTGGAAAAGTTCATGTTTTCGCAATTATCATTATCATTTCATAAATTATCATTTCAAAGGTTGTAGGGGCATTCTTGCTGTGTGGATTGCTCAGAAGAACTTGGTAAGAAAGTTACAGACTACTCTCCATTGCGATGCATTTGTACTCTTGATAGTAGTATACTTCTGGTTACACTGCAATCTGAATTTCTGATACAATATTTCATACTTTCATCATGGACATAAAACCTTAGGTGTGAGTCGGAAGAATATGATTATCGAGTGTAAATGTATTTCTCAAATCTAGACACGTGTGATGGGTTTTCAGATATTTGTTTTCTTCTTCAAGTTTCACATTATAATATAAATGGATCGAATGTGCTTCTATTCGTACAGCATAAATTTCACACCTGTCAAGGAATTACGGCGCTTCTCCTCGTGGTCTGTTAATTCTTCCTGCGTCTCGAAGAAAGAAGAAAGGTAAGATTTCTGTTTTATGATAACATGTCTTCTGGTTTTAGTCATAGATTAAATGCAGTAATTTAAGAATCGCAATAGCAGACATTTATTTTGAAATAGGGTGATAATCTGGTAAAGCGGGGATTAAATGGGACAGATAAAGCTGGAGTGTCAAAGGTCACTACAAACTCTTTAACTCTTGAATCACTACAAACTCTTTAAACTATTGCCACAGTAATAACTGACATAAAACCATTATAAATGGAGTTTGTGAAAGTAGATAGAGTAAATCATTTTACAAAACTTAAAATGAATGTATAATTTATTAATTCATACAAAACAAAAATAATAGAGCTTTCTCTCATCAGTAAAAATGAAAGTTTTAGCTAAAATGGGTCAGGTAGAATGGAACATTAAAACTGTTCAGATAATAATGAAAAAGTCCAACTGTGACATAATTTAGCCTTAAAGATCTGACACTTTGTTAGAATTAACTGCAGGCATGTAGTGGGGAGAAGATGCACATTACCTCGAAATGATAATAAAAATATGCATAAAAACCTTTGTAGGCTTTATAGGGCATACATTACAAAAATCATATTCATTACAGGTGTTTCTTACCTCATTTTAGAAGTTGTAAGGCCTGTTCTGTCCTACAAAGGCAAAATACAGTAACCTCACAAGTGTGAAACTGAGAAAAATAACTTGATCTTTTTTTATTTGTCCAGCCAAATTAATTATAGGTAGGACACTGGAAATTTGGCAGTTAGATGTTTTAGTAATCAAAATGATCTAAATTAAAAAACATTGTGAGCTCAAACTTGATTTTTACCCCTATTTTGAAGTTACTTCCACACTATCAATATTTGTTTGCTGATCACCATTTACAAAATCATCATAGTAACGTCTGTATAAAATCTTCATTATAGTGACACCTGTAAAAAATAAAATCATAGGCTATTGCAGTGATTCTCAAACTTTTTATACCAAGTATCACCTCAGAAAATATTTGGCTCTCCAAGTACCACCATAATGACCAGCATTAAAATACAGTAGCATAGGCCTAACTATTCAGCTACAGCTCTGCACATTTCAAAAATGAGGCTCTTTTATTCCTAATAAGAATATTTATTGTTGTCAGCCACTTGTAACATTGTAAATACAGCTTAAACATTAACACTGCACTGTGCTTACAAACAGGAAAATAAACAAATAATAATTAAATTAAAATGTGTTTTACCTAAAAGTTAAATAAAAACTGTACTGTATTTAAATGTAAAAAAAAAAAAAAAAACTCAAATAAAGATGAAAGGAACACTCCCCTAGAGTTAAACAGATGAGTTTTACTGTTTCTGAATCCATTCAGCCGATCTCTGGGTCTGCACTTTTAGCATGGCTTAGCATAAATCACTGAATCAGATTAGACCATTAGCATCTTGTTCAAAAATTACCAAAGATATTCGATATTTTTCCTATTTAAAACTTGACTCTTCTGTAGTTACATAGTGTACAAAGACCAACAGAAAATGAAAAGTTGTGATTTTGCCAAGCATATGGATAGGAACTATACTCTCATTCCGGCGTAATAATCAAGGAACTTTGCTGCCGTACCATAGGTGCAGCAGGCACAATATTACGCAGCACCTGAATTTAGTCCCCGGCTATTTTATTAGTACCTTAGTGGCTTAGTGCTGGTCACGTTGGAAGTTACCTAGCTGGGGACTACATTCAGGCGCTGCGTAATATCATTGTGCCTGCTGCACCCATGGTACAGCAGCAAAGTTCCCTGATTATTATGCCAGAATAAGAGTATAGTTCCTATGCATATCAGCCTGGAAAATCGCAACTTTTCATTTTCTGTCTGTCTTCGTACACGATGTAACTACAGAAGAGTCAAGTTTTAAATAGGAAAAATATCGAAAATATTTGGTAATTTTTTGAACGAGATCCTAATGATCTAATCAGATTCAATGATTTATGCTAAGCTATGCTAGAAGTGCTACCGGCAGACCCGGAGATCGGCTGAATGGATTCAAAAACTGTAAAACTCAACTCTAGAGGAGTTGGAAAATGAGCCTATTTTCAAAAAATAATGAGACTGTTATATTATTAGTATTATTATTATTATTTTTGCCATAACAAGAAGACTGAAATTAACAATTTTTTTTTTTTGCTATGCTCAGTAACATAAGAGAATGCTAGTCATAGCGTAATTGCTTTTATATTGACTTGAATGAAATAGCCTAAAAGAATGACTTGTGGATTGATGTGAATGCCAGCAGGCAAGAATGATCAGAATGTTTGTGGATTAAACATCTCCGATGACGTTCATCACCATGGATTGATTTTATCAGGTAAAAGAAAAGGTAGGATATGGATTTAATTGCAAACTCTTAGTAGCCTACTTATTTTAGAATTGATCATGTTACATGCTACTGCATTCGAGTGCACACGCGTGTAACGGGATATTCCACTGAGGCGAGTTGAAGTGATGAACCCATGTCCAGTTTATTGTGCCAAATGTGAAATCCAAACAATGACTTGACTTGAAACAGGCATGAAACAGGCATGAAACAGGCATGAAACAGAGACTCACCAAAAGCAGGTTACAACATTAATACACGAAAAGGAACAATGAAACATGAGGGCAACTTATACTGAACAGACAGGGTCATGACACAAACCAGCCAATGAGAAACACAGAGATACACATGGCAACCAATCAGAACAAGACACATGGACAAGCAGGAGAACATAAGGAAGCAAGGAAGCTAGACAAGACAACAACCAAGACTAGACTTCAAAATAAAAGACATGAAAACATAGAACAAAACCCCAAAACAAAACCCAAACACCCCCGTGTTACAACGCGTTAGTCTACAGTCCAACTAGAAGTGATAGCCTGCTGAATAATCTGCATTATAAAAAGGAAAAAGTACAAAAAAAGTCTTTAAAGATTGTTAGCAATAACTTATTGTTGCCAAAGTATCTCTTCACAGTGCTTTGTTATATGGAGCTGTTTGGCAGATCTATCTAATTAGTTTGCCTGATGCTTTAGTGACAGATCAGATGTATTAAAGTATACACCATAATTAAAATGCAGCAGACTTAATGTGGCTTTGGACAGTAAAACAAAGGCAGAACACCGTATAACTACAAGCCGACACCGTAACTTCATATTGACGTGCGGCTAAACAAAGGCAGAACACAGGCAGTAACTCAATTGAGCGTTCCAAACTAAGTGAAAGAGTGGTAACTGGTGTTATATACGGTATTCTACCTTGGTTTCTCCAGGGTTTTTCAAAGTTACTGTTAAGACAATCCATTATTTTCTCTGAAAAACAACTAAATCGACTCAAGATACTTATGCACATGATAAAGGATGTCTTGAATGTCCCAAGATATCTCATTTTTGACCAAAATCGAAGTTGCAGTCTTTTGCCTTTGTACAGCAATATTACATCTACAATACATTTTATAAGACAGTTGACATGTTTCTTTTTTTTAGATGTCTACATTTGAAGATTATTGTATAATAACCCAGGATGACTTGGAGGATATTAAAGATTCCATATCTACTCAGGATCTCCCATCAGCAATAAACACAATCAAAGAATACCTCAAACAACAGGATCTTGTAGAACTAAATATTGGTGTGACGGGAGAGTCTGGTTCTGGAAAGTCCACGTTTGTCAATGCATTCAGAGGTTTAGGAGATGAAGAAGAGGGCTCTGCTACAACTGGCCCAGTAGAAACCACTATAGAGCCTGAAGTTTACCTTCACCCAAAGTACAAAAATGTGAAAGTGTGGGATCTTCCTGGCATTGGAACACCAAACTTTAAAGCTGATGAGTACCTTGAACGGGTTGAGTTTAAGCGCTATGATTTTTTCATCATCATTGCTTCAGATCGGTTCAGAGAATGCCACACTCAGCTGGCCAAAGAGATCATGAGGATGGGGAAAAAGTTTTATTTTGTTCGTTCCAAGATTGACTTTTGCATTCTTGCTGAGAAGAGGAAGAAGAGCTTTGACGAGAAAAAGACACTGGATATTATCCGAAAGGACAGTGAAAATGGTTAGTTATTCAGTGCTAATTTAAATGTTGTGTTTAAAATGAAGAGAGAAACATATTAATAAAAATGGTAATTTTAAGTGTTTTTCAATGAAAGAAAAAGACATGTTAGAGTTATTATACATGTAATGTTTGAGATTATACATGAATTATTTTAAAATCCTGTTTCTATCTAGGACTGAGGAAGATTGGTATAAACGATCCTGTCGTGTTCCTGATCTCTGGCTGGGAGCTTGGAAAGTATGATTTAAATGTTCTACAGGAGAGGATGGAGAAGGAGCTTCCACAGCATAAGAGACGTGTGCTGATGTTGGCTTTGCCAAATATCACACTAGAGATTAATGAGAAAAAGAAGAAAGCACTAGAGGAAAACATAGGAAAAGTTGCCTTCCTGTCTGCTTGTGTGGCAGCTATTCCTATCCCTGGTCTTTCAATCACTGCAGATATAGCCATCATAGCAGACGAGCTGAGAAATTACTACAAAACGTTTGGTCTGGATGATCCATCCCTGCAGAGACTCTGTGAAAGATCTGGGAAGACTGTAGAGGAACTGAAGAGTCTGATGAAGTCTCCTCTGCATCAGGGGATAAACCCAAGTTCAATATTAACCTTGCTGGGTGCTGCATCCATTCTTATATCAGAAGATGCTATTGAATTACTTGTGAGCTTCATACCCATTGTTGGGACTTTGGTGGCAGGAGGATTGTCTTATCTGACTGTCTCAAGAATGCTGAAGAGGGCTTTGAATGACATAGCTGATGATGCTAGGAATGTGCTGATGGCTTCATTGGAGAATGAAGTGCAACTGTAAAAAAATACAATAATATTCAACATCATTTAACAAACAGCTTCTGGGGAATTTGGAAACAAATATATTTGTTTATTACATTTAGTGCAAAATATAAACAGACATTTATGATATAATTTTATGTGTACATGTAACAGTTACTTTTATCCAAATCAATTTACATTTGTGAAAAAATTCAAACAAATGATTAAATGCCAGAGCTTTCCCTATCCAACCTTTTGTTCCTTGTTCTAAAATAAAGATCTGCATACACATGAAACCACTGAAACTGCCTGCAAACAATGTAGTATGCCAGACCAGTATGTGGCACTGTAATTCTGTCACAGAGATGCACAATAAACAGAGAAGAAGACTTAAAGCATGCACATAAACCTTGCACACTGTATACAATCCCATCACAACAAGAAGAAGATGAACAATACATTTATTCATTGAAGTGTTAATGTTAGTTCATAAAAAAATAGGCGTTCATTGTTTGTTCCTGTTGTTGTTGTTGTTGCTGTTACGTGACGTAGCGGTGTCTGACTAGGGTCGAGATGTGGGGTGATGACATCATTGTTTCACAAAATATATGGATGGCCTGCACACATGAAAACACAAGGGTTTCATTTTCAGATTTATCCACTCTGGAACCCGGTTTCAAAAAATTGTGGTTTCAGGCTCACAAAATGCCAAATCGGTCTGGACAAAACCCCTATATGATACAAAATTTTTAAGTATGCATCTAAATGTGTCTCCGTGTGGATGAGCCCTAATATTTTGTCCCATCCTTGAATGTCCTCTAGTTTCACTCTAGTTGCATCTTACCAGCTGATTTTATTTAAACTGAAAACTGTCATTCATGTGTGGCTAGTATCCCAGCAAACATTTTACATTTTAATTGCGACGTCAGGTGACCAAAATTCAATGTCAATTCAACATCTGCTGTCAATGTTAATTTTACATTCAATACCGCAACAGCTGATGTTGAAATTTAGTTGTTTTTAGGTTGTGTATCCAAAATCCAACGTTTAGTCAACAATGTCTAATACTGACGTCAACCCAATTTTCATTCCCAAACAAAATGCAACGTCTGGTCCAATGTCTGGTCCAAAGTCAACCTGACAAACACATTTTGTGCTTTTTGACGCGCCATTAATCAGCCATATTAGCGGCACTTAGTTGATTTTTGCGGCTGAAACGGTCAATTATTGTCATGTTTTGGGCTGTACCAATTGGTCGGATTTGGATTACTATAGACTGCCAAAAGTGATAACAAATCAATGACTTAGCAGCTTCCACATATTTTTTTTCTGTGGTTTAGACAGCATACATTAGCAGAAAAACGTAGTCGGTAGTACATTAAACATGCAATCAGTGCTGCTGCTTTCATCCGGGTAACTGACCAAACTGTGACGTAAGTGCAAATCCTCTATTTGCTTATGAGTCCAAGACAAAGATCAAATCAGGATGTCGACTTTGCATGAGTGTATTTGCATGTGCACACTACTGAGTACAAAATCACACTCACACTTTTCACATGTTTGTCCTATCCTTTGCATGGTCATCACATGTATTTAACTTTTCTCTGCCATCTTGCGGCCGTTAAACGTGTCACTTCCGAACCTTGTGATTGGAATTTGAGACACTCTAGCCTTTAAGACGCCAGTCTTTTTAATGATTGCAGGTTTTCTCATGCCATGTTCACCTATGTTATAACAAAAATTTACCTGCCTTTTAGTGTAGGTTCTATGGTTGTTCATAACAGTGAAAGTGAAAGCAGGAGAAAGAGTTTTGGTGTTGTATTCTGATCATATTTCTGTCTGGTTTGATTTTTAGGGGTACACAATCGCAGATTTTGCTACTTCGCATTGGAATTTGCTCAGACATATTTGGTAAGAATAAAAAATGTCCTGCATTTCTTATTACTTCAATATAAAGAAATTTGTAAACACATTTTCTAGTGATTAATTTGTATTCTGATTTAAGTCACAGTAATTCTCTAACTGAAACTTTCTTTAAATAGCATTAGCACCCCTAAGGAAACAACTGAGCTTCAATCTTGTAATCCAGAAGGACAAAGGTAAGAATTATGTCTCTTTTGTTCCAACCCTGCTCCAACACACATACTATCCAGTAGCATCAGGTGTTTAATTAGAGTTGCATCTAAACTCTGCAGAGCTGCGGCCCTCCAAGACCAGAGTTTGACACCCCTGCTCTAGATAGAGTGTTCTAATAGGTTCTAACTAAATCTGACTTCATGACACACATGGCACAGCTGATTGGTTTCTTTTTGTATCAGCAGCCAATGAGCTTACATCTTTTGTTAGTAATGAATGCATACACACTTGTGAATGACTTTACATATAAACTTGACGCATGCATACACCTATAAACACTCGCTTGTACGTGTAAACTTGATCCATGCATATACATCTACAACAACACACGCACATACATATAAACTCGCTGCATGCAGACACACTTATGCAAACTCGCATATACATATAAACTTGATCCATGGATATATACCTGCAAACACTCACAAATACATACAAACTCGATGCGCATACACATCCATGAAAGACTCGCGCAAACATACAAAATAACATGCACAAACGTATACAATTCTGATAAGAAAGATGCATGTTTAGATGTGTGTACATAAGTGATTTCTATGGAAGCCCATTTCCACCACTGAATAAAAAAATAAACAAGGTTATTGCGACTTTTTATATCACAATTCTGTGAGATTTTGATTTCTGAGTTTTCTCAGAATTGCATGATACAAACTCGCAATTCTGACTTTTTTCTCCCCGCGAAACTGCTTCTAAATCCCGATCTATATCAAATGATTCAGAAGTAAGGCTGCTATCAGCACACTTTACTTTTGGGATTGTACATTGCAGGTGATGAGCAGAGCTGGTTTCCTTTAAACATGATGATTAGAATTGAGTTTCATCAGACCAGAGAATCTTGTTTCTTAGAGTCTGAGGGTCTTTTTGGTGCAGTTTTGAAAATTCCAAATTGCGTTTTCATGTGACTTCACTGAGGAGATGATTAAATTTGGCCGCAACGTCATAAAGCCCAGATTGTTGGTGTGTTGCAGTGATGTTTGTCCTTCTGTGGGTTTCTCCCATCTGCATATTTGATTGTATATGATCATGGACCTTAACTAGAGTAACCATCATGTTTTTGGTCACCAGTCTAGATGAGGCCAATTCTCCATCAATTGCTCAGTTTGGCTGAGTGACCTGCTCTCAGAAAGGTCCTGGTTGTGCTAAACTTCTTTCATTTGAGAATTATGGAAGCCACTGTGCTCTTGGGAAACTTCAGTTCAGCTGATGTGTTACATTACTTTTGCATTACTTTTTAAATCTGGGCAGGGCTTGCTTGTTTGTTTTTAATGCAAAAACATTCGATTCTTAGCAAATGTAAAAGCCCTTTCACACCAAAATGAAATTAAGGCTAAAGGAAAATTACATTCACGCCTGTACAGTAGAACTGTAGGAAAAGAAAGTTCAACACTCTTCAGCAATGAGAAAAAAACCCACAAATGTTAGTTAATATAAAGTATGTTTTGCTTATTAGTACACAGCAAAAAATGCTTTTCTTACTTAGATTTTTTGTCTTGTTTCCGGACAAAATATCTAAAAATTCTTAAATCTAGACAAGTAAAAATTGTCTTGTTTTTTTTTTCTGAAAACAAGTCAAAATTAAGTGTGCTTTTGCTTGAAACAAGCAAAACAATCTCCCAGTTGGGTAAGCAAAATAATCTTGTTTTCTGTTTGAAATAAGATTTTTTTGCTTACCCCACTGGCAGATTATTTTGCTTGTTCTAAGCAAAAACACACTTAATTTTGACTTGTAAAACAAGAAAATAATTATTTACCTGTCTAGAAAATCCTTTCTGATTTAAGAATTTTTTGATATTTTGGCAGCAGCAAAGTCATTGGTTAATAAAATGGGATTAACTACATAAAGAAAACAAAAAGTAACTGGCATTACTTTTTTCAAAAAGTAATTTAGATATTTTCTTGGAAATGAATAAGTAATGTGTTACTTTACTAGTTGCTTGAAAAAAGTAATATTGTTAAGTAACTTGAGTTACTTGTAATGCGTTACCCCCAACACTGCCTGTCTCTGAGCTCTGCAGGCAGTTTCTTTGTCCTCATGGCTTGTTTTTTGTAAAATTCAGTTTTCATTAATGAGAAAATAATGAAATTAAACAATTGTAGTACCAGGCTGCAACATAACAAAATACTACTTGCTCTGCCTCAGTAGCAGCAGAGCAGATCTTTTAAGCATATCGTTTACGTGTGTATATGACAACACAATTTTACATGACATCTGCTGATAACTTTGAAAACGAGTTGAAAAAGCTTTAAGAAATTATTTCTGCTCAAGATATTTCAACACACGGTTAACATGTTTCTTTTTTTAGATGTCTACATTTGAAGATTATTGTATAATAACCCAAGAGGATTTGGAGGATATTAAAGACTGCATATCTACTCAGGATCTCCCATCAGCGATAAACACAATCAGAGAATACCTTAAAAAGCAGGATCTTGTAGAACTAAACATTGGTGTGACGGGAGAGTCTGGTTCTGGAAAGTCCACATTTGTCAATGCATTCAGGGGTTTAGGAGATGAAGAAGAGCTCTCTGCTAAAACTGGTGTAGTGGAGACAACTACAGAGCCTGAGGTTTACCATCACCCTACATACAAAAATGTAAAACTGTGGGATCTTCCTGGCATCGGAACACCAGACTTCAAAGCTGATGAGTACCTTGAACGGGTTGAGTTTAAGCGCTATGATTTTTTCATCATCATTGCTTCAGATCGGTTCCGAGAATGCCACACTCAGCTGGCCAAAGAGATCATGAGAATGAGGAAAACATTTTATTTTGTTCGCTCCAAGATTGACTCAAGCATTGAGGCTGAAAAAAGAAAGAAAAACTTTGACCTGAAAAAGACACTGGATACCATCCGAGAGGACTGTGAAAACGGTTTGTTTATTCACTTAATGCAATTACACAATTACATTTTCGAGCTTGTTATTAACTTTATGCTTCATTGCATATATATCTTTGATCTTTGCAATCTAAAACTGACTTAATATGCATAATTGTAGAATTCATAATTCTTTTTTATAGGTCTGAGGAAGATCGGTATAGACCATCCTGTCGTGTTCCTGATCTCTGGCTGGGAGCTTGAAAAGTATGATTTAAATGTTCTGCAGGAGAGGATGGAGAAAGAGCTTCCACAGCATAAGAGACGTGTGCTGATGTTGGCTTTGCCAAATATCACACTGGAGATTAATGAGAGAAAGAAGAAAGCTTTAGAGGAAAACATTGGAAAAGTTGCCTTCTTGTCTGCTTGTGTGGCTGCTGTTCCCATTCCTGGTCTTTCAATCGCTGTAGATTTAGCCATCATAGCAGCTGAGATAGAGAAGTACTGCAACACCTTTGGTCTTGATAAGCAGTCTTTGGAGAAGCTCTGTGAAAGGTTTGGGAAGAGAATAGAGACTGTTGAGGGTCTGATTAAGTCAGCTTGGTATAGAGGAATATGCACAGGTTCAATCATAACCATACTAAGAGAGGTTTCCTTTTTGATAGCAGAAGATGCTGTTGAGTCTGTTGTTAGGTTTGTGCCTCTTTTAGGCACTGTAGCGGCAGGAGCAATGTCCTATTGGGCAGTGTCAACAATGCTGAAGAGTGCTCTGAATGACATAGCAGAAGATGCCAGGAATGTGCTAATTGGTTTGCTAGAGACTGAAGTGTAATCAGACAGTGGTTGAAAAGTTTATAATAGTCAATATTAATAGTTAATTCTTCAGCCTCAAAAGATAACTGCATTTATAAACTATTAAGGACACTGTATGAAACTGCAGTAACAAATGTGTTGCTTGTTTTCAAGCATAAATATATCAGTGTAAACAGCACTACTCAGTGCTTCATACTCAGTAAAACGATTGGACTGTTATTAAATTACTAATGTTCTATTATAAAAAGTGCAATCTTCCTGCAACCAAGTGGCAGATTTTTGCATTTACACCCCAAGACTTAATGCACAGATGTATTTTGATGTACTGTATCAGATGAATAAATAAGGTTGCTATAATAGCCGTTTCCACCAATTAATGAAAAATTAAAAAGGACTTTTTTTATATCACAATTGTAAGTTTACATCTCAGAATTGTGAAAAATTATAAAAATTACCAGATACAAACTTGCAAGTCTGACTTTTTAAACCATCCAAGTGTACACACATGGCAGTGAGTAATGAACACACACAGAGAGCGGGCAGACAATTGCTGCAGCGCCTGGGGAGCAATTGGGTGTTCAGTGCTGGCCCAAAAACACCTCAGTTGTGGGTACTGAAGATGGAAGAGTGCGCTGTGCATTAATTTCCCCCACCTACAATTATTGCCGGTAATCCACGACCTTCGGGTTACTGTTCTGACTCTCTAAGCATTAGGCAACAATTGGCCCATTAAATCATATAAACTCACTAGGCTATTGTGAGAAATAAAGTTAGAATTGCAAGATATAAAGTCTCAAGTCTGACTTTCTCACAAATGCGAGTTAGAATTGCAAGATGTAAAGTTGCAAAAATAAAAAATAAAAAAAATAAAAAACACTTACTGACTGAGAGAAGATGTCAGTTCTAATGAATGAAGCTGACAATGCACAATGAACTCTGAATTGTTTCCTATAATAAAAAGACTAGCGAATTTGCTTTAGTTTAACTCTACAAGCTTGCTCTAAACTAACTAATTTTCAGCAGTGTTGAGCAGATTCAGACCATATTGAACACATCTGATTAGGCATTATATGTTCACATGTTTATTAGATATTGGCTACAATGCTCAATCATGCAAAACACGTTTTAAATAAAAACCTTTGACACTCTTCACAGAATGCTCACACAAATACACAAGGGGGCATTATATTGATATTCATGATATTCTCTTATTTTACATAGTAAAATATAGCGTTCCGATTGACAGGGTCCCTACGCAGTGTTCACTGCTCCCTACTCACTAAGCACAGTATATTGACATGGACTACTTACAATAATCGCTCATTTGGAATACCCTGGAACCTCATCAAAGAAAGGTAATGATGGGGCCAGGCAAATTATGATATAAATAAATATTGTGATTTTTTTTTTTTTTTTTTTTCCGAATTTAAAAAGACATACAATACTTCATCTAATAAATAAAATCAAAATGTGTAGGTTTGGATGGTTAACAGATTGTAGTGGTCTCATCTCTTGCACTTTCTTTCCCACACGCAGCCTTATTTATGTGGTAAATAAAGTTAAAAAAGTAAATAAATCAGTGCAGTGATGTATCGATGTTTCCTTATTCCCATGCCATTCGCAGTGCCCTTCAAACTGAACATGTTCGCTCCCTTGGAATCGGAATCCCACTTAAAATGGCGGAATACCAGAAGTCCACTTCGCAGTCCACTTGCGATCGAATGGAACGCACCCTTTTTTTTGGGTGGAGCTCGCTCTGCTTTTTGGTTGTTGTCCGTCAAGTGAAAAAGTTTACAAGCCATTTCAGATCATATGCTGTTGAGGCATTCTTGTTGTGTGGATTGCTCAGAAGAATTTGGTAAGAATGATACAAACTACTTGTCTCCATTGCAACATATTTTTCAGGGGCATAGAATTAGGATGGGGGCACCAGGGACATGTCCATACCAATATCCAGCGATTGCCAAACTGTCCGGATGTGAAGTTTCGAACAACTCACAGGTTTTGCACCCAGTTCAAGACAGAAGTCCAAAACAGTAGAAGTTCAATTCAGGAATTAACAAAGTTGCATCGATTAGTTTAAAGTAGCTATGGTGTTTGACAAAACTAGAGCAAACGGAAAGAGAAAGCGCAATCGTTGGCTATTATTAGCTCCCTATCTAAGGCATACGGACAGAAAAATTATGTGTGGAGAATAAACAATCTTCCAGCCTAGGAATATGATAAAGTCATTAAGAACATTAACAATAATTTGCGATAAATATAATGTGATTTTAAGGTAAACTATGTAAGTGGCACTCTGTGGTGCAGCAGAATTTGGAACACCATCCTGAGTCGCCGCGGACAGTTTTTCAACTGATTCGGATGCATTTTAAAACTTTTTACAATAATGGCAAACGGCGATACAATTTTTTAATTTTTAGTTCATCATTTTAGTAGTAACAGTTGAAAAGTTGAGTAACTGTAAAAAACATTAAACGTGCAAACAGCAATAATAAAACAGATGAAATACAAAGAATAGTTAACCTAATAAACATAATAAATACTCAATTGTAAATGTGTCTCAACTGTACCCCGCTGACCACCTCAAACATTTCTGTAGATTTTATGATGATGAAATATGTCAGTTTTTAGAGCACAGATTATAGTTAAAGATAATGTAAGTTAACTTTAACAGTCATGTAAGGATGAGAAGCTATTTAATGTTAAAGGGATGTGGTGAAGCGAAAACTTCCCTTAAAAAAACTTCCGCCAATATTTTGGAGAAGTGCATGTACTTCAAATTTCCCACGATCGAAAAGAGTGCTAATACACATGTGTGAAGCAAATATCACAGATCAGACTTGTTGCGCGCGGAAGTTTTTTAAGGTGTCTCAAATGTACCCCAGTACCAACTGTACCTGAAAGTTGTATTCCTACAGCAACCGGGGCCATCTCCATCTCAGGGCCTAATGGGGTGAAAGGTGGTGATGATTATAGGAGCCCACGGCGGAGGATGGGCCCCCGGCGATCTCAACTGACTGGCTGAGGTCAGCCTAAAGAGACGCACAGGACAGTTGACTGTAGAGCCTGACCGATATATCATTTTACAGATATTACTGGCTTATATGAGCATGTCGCAGATGTATCGGTGAATATGCCGCCAATGTGCTGCCGACATGAACGTTTTTTTACTGAACTTCTTTACAGAACTTTTCCTAAGTAAACGATGAGTGGCGCCATTATGCAGATAAAATGCTTTGTCCAGTTTGTCCAGCAGAGCGCTCTCCATTGTTTGTTACTGGTGAACCATATCACTGTGATATCTCCCACTTAGATATCACTGCTTTGTGTCACATCAAAATGAAACATGAAATGGCATTTATGTATTTGTCGGACCGTAAACAAACCTGCCCACGCTACTACAACTATTCAAATTCTAGGCTTACACAGATAGTGTTTTGGTCGCGAGACAAGTGAGTGGAAGTTTTTTTTAAGGGCAAGGTGTAGAGACATGTTTTTAGAAGCTGAATTTCTTTGAATTGAGAGCAGTGTTTTAGAATTATGTATTATGTGTGTATTATGCTATAAAGACCTGAGATGAAAGCGCAGCATTAGAACACAAATTCAAAGACGTCCATAACGCATTTACTTTCAAAATACATTGGAAAAGTATCGCAGTAGAATGAAAAATACTAAAAGGTACTTAGCAAACAAAATCTGACATCCAGGAAATAATATATGTCTTAGGCAGCGGTTTTTGCACAATTACAGATATCACCACAACCACCAGAAATACTTAATTGTGTCTGCTTTACAATGAAACACAAGCTAATTGCTACCGATTCCCTGACATTTATTGTGACCTATTTACTGGATGCATCATTTTAAGTTATAACAACAGCAAACAATACGGTGGAATAATCAAATAACTACGATCATCTAGCCCTCTATTAAACTTAAAATATATATATTTTATCATACCTTTAGCTTCCCAGCTGGCATTTTAACGTGGAGTCAGCGTTGAATCAACGTCAGGTGTCAGTGTTGGATAACCGTTGGATTTTGTTTAGATTTTGCAAATCTAATCAACGTTGAAATAGCAACGTTATTCCAACGTCACGTTTCTCAACATAGGTGAATTTGCCAACATTGAATCAATATTGATTTTAGTTTAGATTTTGCAAATCCAATCAACGTTAAAATTTCAACGTCACTAAAGTCCTGCTTTTCAACAGTTTATTTTGTTAAACTGTTTTCACTAAAGTATTGATGTTTTCAACAGCAAGAACAAACTCCTTGAAATGGATACATAAACAAGTTTGTGGACATGCATAGTCAGCTAGGACAAAGCCAGTTGGTAAAAGCAAGACCAGGAAGAAGATTAATAAAGACATTTCACTGATTAAAGAAACATGCTTTATTACGGAAAGTGTGCCAACATTTCACACGAACACGTGTTGAACTAGAACAGCCCAAACACTGGGCCACATTGAACATGGCTGGTTATCTTTCCTTTTTTCTGCCACTGCCACCCATCCTCTCTGGTGCATATTTAAAATATTTGGCCATGTGTTCATTTATTTTTGTTGTTGTTGTATCAAATGAGCTGAACACCGCGCCTGATGAAAAAAAGAAAAAAAAAGATCAGTATTAGCAAACCTCTCCAATATTTTGCACATATCAACTTGTGGCATTGCCAATGTTTCAACTATATAAATTAGTATTTACTAACATGCTTGGGTGAGCAAGAAAACGCAGTTGGTAGTAACCAGTACTGCCAGTACAGAAGTTAGTCTAGAGCCCAGAATGGAGTATTATATATAATATTACAGTATGCTCTGTAGAGTCCTCCAACTAAAATGATTTCTTATGAATTATTATTCTACTTACTATATTCTATATTATTTAAAACACTGTTACAAAACTACTATGTTAAAGCAAACTCACCACAGATGAGCTTGTAAAGATGGGTCTTCATAAAGGACACCTTCCCACTCCTTCCTCTGAGGCTCATTATAGCCATAATTTTATTTGTCATAGTTCTGCCATGATAAAACAGATTTATATTAGAGTATTATATTGCAATCAAGTTCATTATGAAAATGTAGCGCATGACAGTATATGACAGGGAACATCACTATGGGGTGTAACGGTTCACAAAATTCACGGTTCGGTTCAAAACGATACACTTGTCACAGTTCGGTACGTTTTTGATACAGCAAAAATAAATGCCAGAGAATTGTCCTTGATTTTTTTTTTTTATTATTAAAACTAACATCATAAAGTATGATATTTTTTACTGTGAGCAATGGAGCAATTGAATGTAAATAATTGACTCTTAGGAGCATATAAAACAAAACAGCTGCTTGTAAAAAATGAAATTTAATATTTTGTACTTATAAACAAATGTTTATTTTAGTTCAGATCAGCATTTGAGGGCAGCAATGTTATTCATAACGTAGAAATAAAACTGACGTAACGTTACTTGAAAGCATTGTAGCCTACTATTCCTGCCAAACTTCCAAAGTTACTGTTAGTTTTACTACAGTAAATCCATGGCACAATGTTTCTTTCTGGTTTCCACGTCAGCTCTGTTTGATCCGTTAAAAACAGAGAAATGTGTCTGTTTCTTACTATATCTCGCAACGATGTTATTACTTAAGTGGCGAATTCAAATGAGAGTGGTTTCTTTACTGGATCTCTTAGCGCTGTGTAGTACAAGATCGGCTCGCGCTGCTTTGGTCCAAACTGATAAACGATCCGTCACGAGTAGCTCAGTTTCGTTCTGCTTACATTACGTTTGCCATTTGATGTTATGGTCGTGCCAGCATCTCTTACATTATGAGCGAGATCACGACGTGCTATTTGAAATAACTGTTCGGTTTGAAAATGCGTACCTAACACCAAACCGAAAGCCTTGTCCCGAACGGTTCAATACGAATACACGGACCCTTACACCCCAACTATAAACTAATGCAAAAACGGAACAAAGATACTTACGCAGCCATTGACTTCTTTACATGGTCTGCAGCATCAACCCCTCCTAACCTCTTCAGATGTTTACTCTGAAAAGGAACAAGAAGAAATTAAAACCAGAAAAAGTGGTCAGTAGAGTCCAGACTTAAAGCAGGCACAAAAGGACAAGGTCACCAAGGTGAAAGGTATAGTTCACTTTGAAATAAAATTTTGGTATGTTTTAGCTTACCTCAAGGGCATCCAAGATGTAGGTATCTTTGTTTCTACAGTAGTTTCAATTTGGATATTTTGAGGTCCCATAGACCTGCATTATATGACTGAAAACTGAACGGTTTGACCTAAAAATATAAAAATTGAAACTACTGCGGAAACAAAGGCTACGTTCACACTGCAGGCTGAAACGACCCAATTCCGATTTTTTTGCCCCTATGCGACCTGTATCTGATCTTTTCATGACAGTCTGAACGACACATATCTGATCTTTTCAAATGCGACCCAAGCCACTTGGGTATGTGGTCCAAATCTGAACGGCCAGGTCGCATGTATCTGACCCGCATGTCATTGTTTAGCTACTTCCGCAAACAACAAGTGACATTGTTGACCGTTGAGTACTCTTCTGCGCATACGGGTCACTTCTGGGTCATTTCACGTTCACACAGGAGATCACAAAAGGTCGCATTTAACTGGAAATGTGAACGGCCTTGCAAAAAAATTTTTTTTTTTGAGCATTAAGCCCTGCAGTGTAAACGTAGCCAAAGACAACTACATCTTGGATGCCCTTGAGGTAAGCTAAAACATAATTTTGAACTATACTTTGAACAAGCCAATTGTCATAATGGAACTGCCAGCACTTATGTAACCCTTTTGTTGTGTTTTTTTTTTAGAAGAAAATCATTCAATTAAAAAAAAATAACAATAAAACATTAAATCAAGCTGTGCTCATCATTTTTTTTTTTTTATATCTTCCACAGCAACCTGTATTTAAATTTTACAAAAATTTAAATGATTTTAGTTTTATAACAGTTACTTTCAGATTCAAATTGATGGTTGGGTTAGGTATGGGGACAACTCACCTTTGAAGGGGACTTTCAGGTCCTGTTCTTCATAAAATCTCTGTAAAAGATAAGGAAGAAGAATGAAATCTCAACAACATTATTTTTAAAGTTTGTGAATGAAAAGTGTGTCAATGTGCCACGTTCAACCAACAGAGACATCTCTAACACCCTAGCACACACACACACACACACTCACTAGCACACAGAACGGCGGTTCGCCGGTTAAACTAGTCGTGTCTGCCTATACACACTAACAGACGCACCGACGGTTAGTGGTTAACTGTTAGTCTGCCCGTACACAGAACGGCGGTTCGCCACTTTGTGGTCAAACTATTCTGCCTGTACACACACGCACACACACGTTTACCTAGCTATCTAAATGGGGACATTCCATAGGCGTAATGGTTTTCATACTGTAGAAAATATATATTCTATTCCCCTACCCCAACCCTACACCTAACCCTAACCCTTACAGAAAACTTTCTGCATTTTTACAATTAAAAAAAAAAAACTTTGTTTATTTTTAAACCTGTTTTACAAATGAGGACGTCCCCAAAGGGAGTTTTTGTCAGTTTTTTTCAGGTTTATCTCACTTTTGGGTACAAATTTGTCCCCAACATATAGTTAAGTCACACGCACACAGCGCTTCGCGGTTAAATTAACTTCTGCCCACATGCACGTGCACACACACACAGAACGTTCGGTTGGCGGTTAAACGTCTGCCCATACACACAATATTAATAAACACAATACGTATTAATATGTGGGCCAGAGTCAGGCACACTCAAAATGTATTTAGGAATTTTCTAGTTATGAAATGTGGCTTACCGTTTGAGCTGTTACCACCAGATTCCGTCCAAAACGGTCCACCGTCAGAGAATCAGACCCACTTCGCGCATGCGCAATTGTCTGGGACCGTCAGAGCCAATAGAATCCAGTTCTAGTCACCGCCATTGTGTGATGGACAACCGCCGTCCTCCAATCAAGTCCTTGTATTGCTCTCAGTAAAAAAGGGCTTTTTTATGCTTTTATATTGTCAACATCAGTATGTGCCATATCTCATATAAAAAAAAATATTCACATGCCTCAACAAGAAGAACATAAAAAAAAAAAAAAAATAGATATTTATTATAAAAATTCCATAGGATTACAATGCAATTTATACTTTAGGTCAGCACCATTCCTTATATTTTATTATTTATATTATGTTAAAATGTTTATGTTATGTAATGTTAATTACTTTAATTACCTTACTACACTCAAAAATGATTCATGTAAAAATTATGTATTTACATCATTTAGGTTCTATTTAAATACTATATTTTTCAAATTATATGTAGTTAAAATGCTTAGGATCAATGTAAATGTGTTAACTGTGAAAACTATTTGATTTATTCACATAAATGTTATGTATATGGTATCAATACAAGTTGTATCATTATTCATGTATCAACACTTTTTCAACAGTTAATTGATCAGCATTGTTTGGATGTTGGAACGTTATTTTTCTACTGATATATTTCAACAAAATGTTTAAAAGTCATGGTTGTAAAAATAATGTTGATTTGACGTACAACTAAAACATTTATTTTTATTTCTATGTTGAATCCGTAGTGAGTTAACAACACCACTTCAACCATTTAGTGTTCAACGTTGTTTTGACGTTGAATTAATGTTACTTAACAAACGTTTAATTCAGAGTTGATCTTTCACTGTTGCATCATTATTCATGCATCAACACTTTTTCAACAGTTAATTGATCAGCATTGTTTGAATGTTGGAACAACGTTATTTTTCTACTGATATATTTCAACAAAATGTTTAAAAGTCATGGTTGTAAAAATAATGTTGATTTGACGTACAACTCAAATTTTATTTATATTTCTATGTTGAATCCATAGTTAGTTAACAACACCATTTCAACCATTTGGTATTCAACGTTGTTTTGACGTTGAATGAATGTTTTTTCATAAACTGACATTATTTCAACCACATTTAAACGTTTAAGGTCGGTTGAATGCCAGCTGGGTTACTCAGTAGTGCTGCATTCTGAGTTTGAACCATGGGAAGTATCAGATGTAGCAATTAAAATGCGACTTTGTGAAACAGACTGTCCTAAATTATTGCAATAGTAGCATCATATTAATGCTAGAAAGCCTAAGCATTTCGCAACTTTTTTAAAAGTGGCGCCGGCCCTGTCTCATATGACGTAATGTAGGAGCATGCAATAATGCGGTTTAACCAGTGTGGCGCTGTAGCGCAAGACTGTAATTCAGCCCTCCTGGATGCAATTCAAGAGAATATGATGCACAGCGCTTCAGAGCAAACACAGCAGAATCTGAGCGGCGTTTGGATGAATATGTAAATATATAGCGCTTTCCTCTCAGTAACGAAATAAACAACAAAAAACTGACAGCAGTGTGAAAGCAGCAGTTAAAAATGCATCTAATTACATCGATGTGGATGTTTGTACGAGCTCTGCAGGTCAGTAAAGTTAACTTGCTCTGTTAATGTCCGGTCACATGTTTATTTATACAGTCTATTATGCAATAGATAGCCTTAAACCAAACAGCTTTGCGGTCTTAAACATGAAAAACCTGTCACTTTCAGTTAGAATTACAACTGTATTTCCTGTTATAAAGCAGCTCTCCAGTGTGGAACTAGCTAATGAGAAAATATTTTTATTAGTGGTCAAAAAATAATTTAATTAAAGTGATAGTTTGGTTTACAGAGAAACAAGAGTTTTGGTATTTCTGTTCAGGTATTTTAAGACATTATTTTGTGAATAAAACAGTTTATCCAAAAAATAGAGCCTCTTATCACTTACCTTTATTTAGTTTCTTATCTGTATGACTTGCAAAAGGAGATGTTAGGCAGAATGATGTGTATAAGATAGTTTCTCTGTCTGTCATCTAATTTTGTGTGCCAAATAGATCTATTTGTATAATGAACTTGTAACACTTTACAATAAGGTATCATTTGTTAACATGAATGAACAATGAACAATACATTTATTACAGTAATGTATTAAATAGGGATGCACAGATGTTTCGGCTGATTTTTGATTATTTTAAAGCTATCGGCATATCGGAAATAGCATGAAAAGAGCCGATACCGATGGTTTATTAATTAACATGGAGACAATGGGTTGTATGTCTGTTGCATAATCCAGTGGCTTCCCCAGTGGCTAGTATCCCAGCAGGCATTGTAAAGATCAATTGTGACGTCAGGTGACCTGAATTCAATTTCAATTCCACATCTGCTGTCAGTGTTAATTTTATGTCCAATACTGACGTCAGCTGATGCTGAAATTTTGTTGTTTTTAGGTTGTGTATATAAAATCCAATGTTAAGTCAATGTCTAATACTAATGCAACCCAATTTTCATTCTCAACCAAACTGCAACATCTGTCCGATGTCTGATCCAACGTCTGCTCCAAAGTCAACCTGACAAACACATTTTGTGCTTATAGAGTGTTTTTACAACGTGCCATCAATCAGCCATATTAGCAACACTAAATGTAAACAATGCCACTGAACTGAAAGGAACTTGCAAATTTTGTTGATTATTGCGGCTGAAAATGGTCAATTATTGTCATGTTTTGGGCTGTACTAATTGGTTGGACCGTAAAAAACTTTTGGAGTACTATAGACTGCTACAAGTTATAACAAATTAAGGATAAGAGTGCAAAAAACTGTCTACGGAACAAAGGGCGTTTGTGGTTGGCCAAACTGAACCAGTATTTCCAGGGCAAGAATCTTGACCATTCATGCTTGTTCTTATCATTTCTGGTCAGGTAGGTGAAATATTAGGCTAATATCTTAATTGATATAGCTCGTAAGTCTCTTTACCACATTTTGGCTTTAGTTTGTTAAAATAATAAGCCCTTTCCTGTTACTTAACTTATATGATTTAGCAGCTTCCACACATTTTTGTTTTTCTGTGGCATAGACAGCATACATTAGCAGAAAAACTTAGTCAGTAGTGCATTAACCATGCAATCAATGCTGCTGTTTACATCCGTGTATCGCCATTATGGCCACGCATCAGGGTAACTGACCAAACTGTGACGTAAGTGCAAATCCTCTATTTGCTTATGAGTCCAAGACAAAGATCAAATCAGGATGTTGACTTTGCATGAGTGTATTTGCATGTGTACGCCACTGAGTACAAAATCACACTCATGCAGATAATTGATTATTGTAAACTTTTCACATGTTTATCCTATCCTTTGCATGGTTATCACATGTATTTAACTTTCCTCTGTGTTGCAGCTGTTAAATGTGTCACTTCTGAACCTTGTGATTGGCTTTTGAGACACTGTAGCTGAAGAGAACCATAAAGATTTATCAAATGGAGAAAAGAAAAAAAGCTTAGTCCACAGTCTTTTAATGATTGCAGGTCTTCTCATGCCTTATTTACCTCTATGTTATAACAAAAAATTACCTGCCTTTTAGTGTAGGTACTATGGTTGTTCATAACTGTGAATGTTGCTTCCCATGGAGGCCGAAGGGAAGGGTCTAGTGCTGCCAGTGACCACTAGTTTCCACTAGGCAGTACCGGACCCTTCCTGCTGATGTATAAAATTGGATGTTCCTCACCTTCCTGTATCTGGGACAGGACGGCCCCCAGTCCTGTATCGAAGGCATCCGTTTGCAGCAGGAAGGGGCAGTTAAAATCCGGGGCTCTAAGCACCGGCTCCGAAGTTAGGACCCCCTTCACCCTTTGGAACGCTTCTCCAGCTGCTGTCGACCATACCACCTTCTCTGGCTGCCCCTTACTGGTCAGATCTGTCAGAGGGGAGGCTAAAGAGGAGAAGTTGGGGATGAAGCAGCGATAATACCCCGCCAACCCTAAAAAAGCTTGTACCTGGGTCTTCGTTTGGGGCATTGGAGCTGTCAGGATGGCCTCTACCTTCTTCTCCTGTGACCAGATGAGTCCCCGGCCGACTTGGAAACCCAGGTACTTCACTTCTGAGAAGGCAAGATGGCATTTGCGAGGATTGGCGGTTAGTCCAGGCCTCCGAAATTCCGACAGCACCTTCCGCAGATGGTCCAGGTGGTCCTCAGTCGGCATGGGCTCATCACGGGGACAGGGAACTGCTTCCCTGCTCAATGGTTGCGGGGTGCCTTTCGGCGCTGGTCGCTCCTGGACCACCCTCTGGGGGTAGGGCGGCGCTCTCTACCCTGCCTCCCGTTGGAAGGCTGCATCTGCCAAACATTTGCAAATACGCCTCTACATCATCATGGGGCATCAATTTTGGCAGGAGATTGGCGGCTTGCATGCGGGGGTCCGGCAGCGGAACGGAGTGGGCAGTTCGAAGAGCGGCGAGCTCCTGCTCGGTCTCGCTCTGGCGGGTCCTGAGATGTTCCATTACTTGCTGCTGGCAGATGCTAACCTCGGTGAGTCTTTGGATAAGACCAGTCCATGCTGGGGGAGGAGTGCTCGCCTGTGAAAAACTGGGAAAAAAAACAAAGAAAAAAATGTCAGGGCAGTGAAGATCACTTGTCGGTGATTCTTCATGCTCTTGCCCGCATTCTCCACCAGTGTCACGGGTGAAGAATCACACGACAAGGAGAGCTCGGTTTAAAGTGCCCTGGAGGGTGGATTTTATTTACAAAGAGAAAGGGTGAGTGAGAAATCCAGCGGAGGAGCGTTGTTTTGGCCATGCTCTCCTCCTCATGTGATGAGGTGCTCGTGAGTGCAGAGAGTGAGGCTGACTGGTTACCCGCTGCTGTCTGTGGGAAAATAGAGAGTAAACGTTAGCGCGTTGTCTCATGGAGTTGGTTCTCCCCATTTGGCTGTTTCCCCGTGGTTTATATGGCCGTCTTTCAATGAGGTGCAGCTGGCGCCGCTCAGCCTGTGAGGATGGCGCGCAGGTGCGCCTCGTTGGTTTCCAGGGCGACTCTGATGATCCTTCGGGACGCTCGTCACAATATCTATTTGTTAACTACACACAGTGCATGTTCTAACTAGTATAAACCTGGTCAGCATAGTAGCCCAGGCATACATAGATAGTAAAATATACAGTTCACATGAGGCTTTGGAGCAGAAGCAGTACATATGTCTTGGCGATAAAGGGGGGGATTTTCTGTTATTCTTCTTTGCAAATCCTCTCAAGCTCAGTCAGGTTGAATGGGGTCCGTTGTTGGAGAGACATTTTCAGGTTTCCCCAGAGATGATCGATAGGGTTCAAGTCAGGGCTCTGGCTGGGCCACTCTAAATCATTCACAGAGTTGTCCCTAAGCCACTCCTGTGTTGGCCTTGGTTGTGTGCTTAGGGTCATTGTCATCTTGGAAGGTGAACCTTTGGCCCAGTCTGAGGTCCTGAGCACTGTGGAACAGCTTTTCATTGAGAATATCGCTGTACTTTCCCTCAACCCTGATCAGTCTCCCAGTCCCTGCTGCTGAAAAACAGCCACTCAGCATAAGGCTGCTATCAGCACACTTTACTTTTGGGATGGTATTTTGCAGGTGATGAGCAGAGCTGGTTTCCTTCAAACATGATGCTTAGAATTGAGGTGCATCAGACCAGAGAATCCCTTCTGTGGGTTTCTCCAATCTGCATATATGATCATGGAGCTTAACTAGAGTAACCATCAGATTCTTGGTCACCAGTCTAGATGAGGTCAATTCTCCATCAATTGCTCAATTTGGCTGAGCGATAAGTCCTTGTTGTGCCAAACTTCTTTCATTTGATAATTATGGAAGCCACTGTGGTCTTGGGAACCTTCAGTGCAGCTGAAATTTTATGTAGCCTTCCCCACATCTGTGCCTCAATATAATCCTGTCTCTGAGCGCTGCAGGCAGTTCCTTTGATCTCATGGCTTGTTTTTTCTAAAATTCTGTTTTCATTCATGAGAAAATAATGAAATTAAACAATTGTAGTATCAGGCTGCAACATAACAAAATACTACTTGCTCTGCCCGCAGTAGTAGATCTTTTAGGCACAACTTGCTGACTTGCTGAAAATGAGTTGAAAAAGCTTTAAGAAATTACTTCTGCTCAAGACATTTCAACACATGGTTGACATGTTTCTTATTTTTAGATGGCTACATTTGAAGATTATTGTGTAATAACCCAAGAGGATATTAAAGATTCCATATCTACTCAGGATCTCCCATCAGTGATAAACACAATCAGAGAATACCTTAAAAAGCAGGATCTTGTAGAACTAAACATTGGTGTGAAGGGAGAGTACACTGTTAGAAGATTACTGTGAAATTTACAGTAACTTGCTGGCAGCAATTGGCAAGTAAGTTGCTGTAATATATTCCACAGCATGCTGACTGTAAATTTAATCACAGTAATATACTGTATTGCTGTAATTTTTATTAAAGTAAAAATCACAGTACTGTAATTGCAATCAGAGTAATAGAATGTTGTATTTTTGAACATAGCAAATATTATTTTTAATACTACTTTGTAAATTGTGTGTAATTTAATAGGAAGACACTGTTTTTGCCACAAAAATAACATTTATTGACTTTAAAATGTGAACATACATAACAATGGCATTTCAAGTTTGTATTTTCAGGCTGTAAACACTTTTTATTTCGCACAAACCTAAAAATATGTAGGTTTTTAACTATAAAATCTTTTGTGACTGACTTTGTTACAGTATATGGTATATGTCAAACATCACATGACAAAACAGAAAACACTACTCATTACTGCCACTTGTCAGAGAAAGTGTCAACAGCATTATAACAGCAATATCTATTGATTTCATTTTGAGGTAAAAAGATAACTTAGCTAAGTGTTTTGCAGATTCTGCAAAATGTTACAAAAGGTTCAAACGCTCACTGATGGTTCAGAAGGAAAAACCATGCATTAAGATTCGGGGATGAAAACCTTTCGAATTTGAAGATCTTCTGTGAAAAATGTAGCTTCAGAAGGGCAGTAGTAAATAAATAATAATAAATAAATTATATTTAGACAAAATAAGAAAAATATACACATCTTCATTTTGTTGAAAAATTTTCACTCCCGAAGACTATCTTCATGGCAAAAAATTACAATAATACAAGTTACATAAACATAAAAGTTCGGTTAAACACTATCCTTCAACATAGGGCAAGGACAATCATTTTTTATCTATTTTGTATTGTTACAATGTTGGTAACATATGTAAAAGAACGGCTTATTCTTTCTCTGAGATTCCGCATTTATTTTAAACACAGCAATTTTTTTGTCATTTTGTCAAAACTCGTCATTTTATTTAGCATCATCCTGCAGTGTTGTTTATTAAAAAAGGGGACACATAGGTACACATAACTCAGAGAAAGTGTAAATATTGTTCATTTACAGATATTACAGAGGTTGCAATAATACAAAGTGAGTTGAAAATCACCAAACCTGCCCTTATAGGCAATATAAGCATGATATTTGTCAGTTGCAGTGTTGTGCAAGTTACTTCCAAATTGTAATACATTACATATTACTTGTTACATGTTATTTAAAAGTAATCCCTTACATTACAATATTACTGTCTTAGAATTGTAATATGTTACATTACTCCTGTATTACTTTTGAGTTACTTTCACCAAAATAACTACAGAAGTAAAACTTAACATCCTAAAATGACAAAATGTACTTCAGATCATTTTACATTCAGTAGAAAGCGATATGATGTACACTAATGACTTTGGCCTATCCAAGCTACTAACAATATAGTTTATAATTGGCAAAGTGAAAGTTCAAGACAATGCAAGAAAGGATGACAGCCAAAATCACATGATCCAGTCTGTCTGTTGTATGGTAGAGGTAAAGTGATTATCTGGCAATATCTGTGAATACTGGGCATATTCATATTAGATACAACAGGACTATGTAAACTCCAGTGCCATTTCATTCATTTTGAATTCAAATCACTCACACAAAACTGTCATGCACAAAGTGAGCATGATGAACAGCTTATGCTTTCCAGGTATAAAGTGCAAACAGAAAACCAACCCCTCAGTCATTTTAGTCCATAGAAATTAACATAAAGGCTAAACATAACTGCTTAGAAAGAAAATAGATCAAACAGAGACCTGTGCATAATGTGCATACGTCCATCTCGTGAATATACTGTCGCCTGCCATTTCTATCCATTTGCCGCTGTTCCACTGGCCAGTGCGCGCTATAGGGCTTACAGCGAACCAGTCGGGTCCAATAGCCGCGGACCTCGAGCTCAGAGCGTGAAATTGTTACAAAAGAGCGTTACAAAATACAACGCTTCACAAGCGAAAAGGAGATGAATGACACCACACGCGTCTATTCACGAACAGGAAATAGAACTTGTGGGATTTTTGATTTGTTAATGTCTCGCAGGCGAAAAGTTTGTTGTAACGCAAGCGTTACTAAACATGTAACGAGTAAAATATTACTGAAAATTGATTAGTAATGCCTCACACTACATTGTTACAGCAAAAAGTAATACATTACTTTTGTAACGCATTACTCCCAACACTGGTCAGTTGTGTATGTCCATGTACAGTTGCCATCATCTAAAGCCTTTGTGAGTGTTGCTGTCATCTGAAGTCCTCACAAGTGAGGCTGGATTCAATCTGGAGCTGGCATAATCTCTAGTAACCTTGGGATGGGCATCCTGTGATAGAAACAAGAAATCAAAAGGAGAAAGTTTAGCATAGCTACTGTTCATATAATTTCAGACAAAAGATTCATATACTTTCATCACATATAACTGGAGTGCAAGTTATAAGACGTGCTGTGTGAATACTTGGCTAAAAATATGTAGTTCGAACTAATTTTAACTAAAAGAGTGTGTCTAAGCTTCAAACATTATCAGGAAGGCTATTTCAAAGTAAAATAACAAAAAGCTCTATTTAATTTAGTCGACTTTGATACATACTTGGTATTATCAATAGTCCAGAATTTTGGGGCTTTACAGGCCAAGCATTGCTGCCCCCATTTGTGCTTATTTTGCTTTATATATCTGGTTTAATCACAAGAAGATGAAATAATGTGCGCCCATTTAAGTGGGTGGAACATCTTAACTGTAATTTACACTACTGTTTGAAAGTCTGTACGTTTTTTATGTCTTTGAAAGAAGTCTCTTCTGCTTCAAGGTTACATTTATTTGATCAAAATGAAAATTTTATTACTTTAGTCTTCAGTATCACATGATCCTTCAGAAATCGTTCAGATATGCTGATTTGCGGCTCAAGAAACATTTCTGATTATTATCAATGGCTTATCAATTATCAAAGGTTAGATCAAACATTTCTGTTTTAAATAAATGCTGGACTATTTAAAAACTGTTTATTCATCAAAGAATCCTTAAAAAATGAAGCAGCACAGCTGTTTTTTTAACATTGATAATAATCAGAAATGTTTCTTGAGCATCAAATTAGCATTGATTTCTAAAGGGTTATCAGACACTGAAGATTGAAGTAATGATGCTGAAAATTCAGCTTTACCATCACAAGAATAAATTACTTCTCTAAATATATTCAAATAGAAAACTAAAAATTTATTTTAAATTGTATTCATTTTGTAGCTACATTTAGCTGTGGTGGGCATATAAGAGACTTTCAAAAACATTAAAAAATCATACCAACCCCAAACTTATGGAACAGTATGCTTGAGATTTTACTTACCAGTCCTAAGGTTTAAAGCATCTTGGAGATGTTGTCTGACAGGAGGTTCACTCCATCTCTGCTGTACAAAACAACAAATTTGACACAAAGCCAACAATATTTATTCTGCAGTTCCAGTTTTATTAGAAGGAAACAAGCTAGAGTAAAGGTAAAATGCAGATAAAGGAATACGTAATTACAGTAATATAATAACATACGTGACCCAGAGACCACAAAGCCAGTCATAAGTAGCACAGGTATATTTGTAGCAATAACCAACATTACATTGTATTATCATTTTTTATGCCAAAAATCACTAGGATATTGAGTAAAGATCATGTTCCATGAAGATATTTTGTAAATTCCTACTGTAAAAATATCAAAACTTAATTTTTGATTCGTAATATGCATAGCTAAGAAGCTAATATGATGCCACACCAAAAAGGACAGGCTCTGACAGATTTAATGAATAACGCGGAAATTATTTTAACGTGTATTTGAACTGTATTGTATTGTATTATAATAACCGAAAGACCATCAACGCATTGGGACAGCTGGAATGTTACTAAAGTGTAGCCATTAGCCTAAATAACAACATAAGCATATAATGGGCGAAGGTCTGCGAGATTTTAGACGAACAAAAACAGGTAGGCTAAGCCAAAGACTGAGGCTACAATATCCATAAATAAATGTTCACAAATACCCATGAAAGTAAAACTGAAAACTGAAACAGTGGCGGAACCAGAGGGGTGTACGGGGTACACAAAATTTTATTCGCTGCTGTCAGTTGCTGATGCTGATTGACATCTTATTTGTCTAAAGACGTAACGCTATTCGCTGTGTAAATTAACGAGGCGCCGACATTTAAGAGATTAGAGAGATCGATTTACACTTTAGGTATTATATGCACATACTATGTATGTACGTTATTATATTTAATTTACGATATTTCAATATTTTTCTAATATGGGGGAGTAATGTTAGGCTAGCTATCAGTGTTCAGTGAGTTAAGTTTAGTTGAAATCAGGCGCGTAGCTATGGGTGGGCCCTGTCAGTCAGACCCCCAGTCAGTTGTTTCTCAAGGCAACCGAATCAGAATCAGCTTATCAGAATTCAGCTATTAAGATTTTTATTAAGTTACATTTTGTATGCAATAGCAAAGTGATTATATTTCGTTTCGTTTTTGTATTAAGTTAATTTAGAAAAACGTTAGGAGAATTGTTTTGTTCGTTAAATATAAGTTTTTGTTTT
Source organism: Cirrhinus molitorella (assembly GCA_033026305.1). Lineage (NCBI taxonomy): Eukaryota > Metazoa > Chordata > Actinopteri > Cypriniformes > Cyprinidae > Cirrhinus > Cirrhinus molitorella. Next base: position 26,354,905 of record CM065131.1, read on the forward strand.
TTAAAGTAAGGAGCAGCGGCCAGCGGAAGACTGTTAGTCTGTTTGATCAATTTACCTTCTCAAATATCAGGACTTGTCTAAAATAAAATCTATAGGCTAGATATAAAACAGTTCAAGTAGACACAAAACAATGTTAATTTAAACGTTAAACCTAGATAAATGTGCGCTATTAGGTGCATATCCAAACGTTTTTGCGGAGAGGGGAAGCTGAAGTCGCATTGCATGGAGGCGCCAGCGCGATTGCATTTTTTCAGTGTAAACAATTTAAAATGATCCGTCTTTGTTGCTTACAATTAAAGGTAAGAGTAATACATCATTCGGAAATGTTTATGGTCTACTTTTATTTGTGTGCACTTACAATAGCCTATCAACAAAACGTTACAAACAGTTATAAAATAAAGAAAACAAACATGATGCGCTCTCTGCCTTCTTGTACTTGAATAGAAGCGCTTCTCAAAAATGAACCGATAGCCTACTCACCGCATGCCTTTCAAGATGATACATATATAAATAGAACGCTTTAATTATTACTTAACGAAATAAAACTAATCGGAAAAAAAATCTTTCATTATGTAATCTGTATAGGCTATATGCATTTTTCTCTAAGTTGCGTCCAAAATGGAGATTGCGAGATTGTAATACTTTTTCCGGTGCTTTCAGATGTGCAGTGTGGACGCCTTTCTCATATGCAGTTCTTATCTTATGTTCTGTTTATAGGATTAAACGGTGGTGTGTATTCAAGCAACAGATGCATTTTTTAGTCGGCCCACCCAAATTTCTCCTCACAAAACGAATTTGTGAAACGTTTTGCCAGCTCACATCAGAACCGCACAATTATGTTGTTTTAACACTAGAACCGCCACGGGGTAAATTTTACCCGTACGTGTTTTTCAAATGTAGGCTACATAACAGATTTTCATTAAAACACTCAAGTCTCCCAGTCATTGACTTTTACTAAAATTGTCATTTAAACTTCCCTGGTGTTAAAAAGTGTTTAGATAAAACTAGATCGTAAAACAGGGCATTTATACCTAAAAGCGCCAGCGGGTCAAATTTACCCTCTATATATGTATTTTCGCGCTGTCATTATCCTGCCGCTTATGTTGTAACATTGTACATTGCTAGGCAGTGACTTTTACTCACTGAATTAGTGGTTATTAGTTTCAAAAATAAAGACAAAATTAATAAAATGAAGGAGATTTATGAATGCCGAAGAGGTATTAGAAGCACTAAATACCATGATGGATTCGGAGAGTCTGGTGCGTCCTGGGTCGGCTCAGCATCTGACGGCTCATCTGACAGCGATCTCATTTTTAGATGTTTTAGCCTAACGTTAGCCCCACTTATATTGTTCAAACTCTGGACTAATTATTAAATTTTTGTTTTGCCATTTCTATTGTTTATTGTTTATTGTTCATGTGTTGCTATTTATTCTAGTCTGCACGTTCCCTGAAAAAATAAAAATAAATAAAATAATCCAATCAATGTAATGACCGATGTACAACCTTTTTTTTTTTTTTTGATTACCCGTAGTTTATTGACGTTGTTCTCTTATTCAAGTTATAAATGATACAACTAAACAAATTAATAATTCATTAGGTGAAGCTGTACGTGCGCTTGAATTTGTCATCGCATCATCCTATGCAGTGTGGTGAATTATTACACATTTACTGTCTATAGGCTATTTTAGTCATTTAAATAAAATGAATTGTCTTAATATATTGATTAATGACAATGAATAATAATATTACAGCACCCAAATATGTAGTTACTTTCTTTTAATTATCTTCGTAAGTGCAGACTTGTTTAGCTTATATGGACTGTAATGAAAACTGACTAGCTTGTATAAAAAGCCTTAAACATAAAATAACAGGACAAAAAATATAGTGGATGACTAGACATATATTTTTTATGACTCCAGACACTTCTTTATGAAGACAGTGGCACAATACAGTGAAACAAAATGCTCTTTAGTCATATAAAACACTACTTATTTGCGTGGGTAAAATTTACCCGCATGGCGCTTTTAGGTATACAGCGACCCCCGGCGGTTGTAGTGTTAAACATACCTAGGATAAGTTTGTAGGCTATCATTAAAAATATTTCTGAATGACTCGTAACCGCAGGCACCCGCTCATTTTGGATCAACCCGCGCATCACTGATACACACGGGGGGAAACGCAGTGCAAACGGAGTAGCCTAAGTGTGAAAAGGTGTGGAAAAGTATTTAGTTCGTAACTATACATGCTTATGTGACAGCTTTGTATAACTCATGCGGTGTGTAACCGCATGTTTAATGCAGTCAATAATAGTCTACATTTGGTTTTCCATATAGGCTATTCAAGTTTAATGATTAAACTAACCATAAATCATTAAAAGCTCATATATTAAACAATATGAGTTTAGCGTCATCCCCTGACCAAGAATATCTTTTTTTTTAATATTCCACCACGGCTGTTTTTCGTGACTTTCCCTCTGTGGAATTAGGAATCGGCAACAGCAAACAACGTTGATGGCTCATTTAAAGGTAAATTCCTCCCCCTCCAGAGGTCTGTGCACGCCACTGAATAGGATACATTAAACTGCACGCTTTCAGTTTAAAGGACGCGCATTTAATACATGGGCAGAACCTAGTCGCACACTGGACGAGAAGTTTCGAACAATTTAGGGTAGGCCATTGCACCCAATTCAAGACATTATCCAAAACAGTAAAAGTTCACTTCAGGAAGTAACAAAGTTGCGTCGATGAGTTTAAAGTACGGTGTTTGACAAGACTAGAGCAAACGGAAAGAGAAAGCGCAATCTATGCCTATTATTAGACAGAAAATGGTTGTGCGGAAAATAAACACAATCAGCCTAGGAATATGATAAAGTCATTATTAACATTAACAATAATTTATGACAAATAATGTAATGTGATTTTAAGGTAAACGTTGTACGTGATTTTCATATGGCTTTTCCTTTACTTGTCTACTAAAATATTAATAATTATTAACATGCATAAGTCTATGTCATATTTGCCACAATCAGCTCATAAACACAAGAAGCTTTTTTCTTATCCTTAATGTTGTAAATCTGCCTAACCAATTCGTTGCAAATGTGACATTTTCATTTAGTATTTTCTTTGATTATTTTAGTTAAAAGTAATTCATTTGTAAAACGTTTTACAATAATGGCAAACAGTGATACAATATTTAATTTCAGATCATCATTTTAACAGTTGAAAACTGACTACCTCAAACATTTCTCTAGATTTTACGATGACACAAAGTCATCAATATGACAGTTTTTAGAGCACAGATTAAGGTTATGGTTAAAGTTCTTAAACTATCCCTTTAAGAACTTTAATATTTGTAAATAATAAACATCTAATTTATATAAGACACTTTACTTTAATCGGGCTCTTACTGAACCAACATTTTAGTTCAATTAAAATTAATTAGAAACATCTAAAGAGTAAGAAGTTCTTGCTAAAAAATTCAGTTTAAGTAGTCCTATTAGTAAGAATGTGGTCACAAGAAGTAAAACCATGGCCATATATGGTTTTTGAAATAAGTAATAGTAAATTTGAAAATAAATAAACATGCAGAAACTACAAAAACAAAAATAATAATAATAAAAATTCTATAAAAGTAGCCTAAATTATTGCCCAATATATTATAATAAAAATATTTAATAATAAATAGCCTACTTTCCTGCCAAAACACCACAGGCTATTTGTACAGTGTTGATAACTACAATAGTGCTAAACTGACACGCTGATGTATTCCAATTTTCCTCGTCATGAAGTTTACATTATCGTCGCTGTTTTCAGACAGCATCGCTAAAGAACCTTTAATGTTATAATAACACGCGACTATTTAACACAGTTCTGTGTGACATCTGAATGGATAAAAAAAGCTTGCGCTGTTTATCACTTTGTGACGCAGTGCACGAAGCGGCAACCTCCCGCTCTCGCTCTTGAAACAATACGGAAGCTCTTGTTAAAATGTTCAGCTTTATAACAGATAAAACATGTTTACAGCCTGGTACAAAAAGTGGTTTTGGTTTTTACAGCTAGTTTTGCCCTTCAAGACAACTCTGAGGGGTTGTCCTTCCAATGGCCAGTACATCCCTGTGTTAGCTGAAATATCCACAAAATAAAATAAAAAAACCACTCAAATAAGAGCATGCGGTTTATCTGTCAGTCAGACGCGCATAACAGTTGTGTTCCTACAGCAACCAGGACCGTCACTAGTGGGGTGAAAGGTGGTGACGATTACAGGCTAAAAAGACACACAGGACAGTTGACTGTAGAGCCCGTACGATATATAGGTTTACCGATATTATCGGCCGATATGAGTATGTCGCAGATATATCGTATCGGCAAACATGCTGCCGATGTGCGGACGATATATCACAGAATGTATAGACCTTTTTCCTGAGTAAATGATGCGGCCATTACGCAGATGAAATGCTCCTAAATGGTGTAATTACTTTGTCCAGCAGAGCGCGCTCCATTGTTTGGTACTGGCTAACCATGTCACTGTAATATCTCCCACTTAGATATCACTGCTTTGTGTCACATCAAAATGAAACATGATATGGCTTGAAAACGTGATGACTGTCAGTTTTTAGCCATTTCAGCTTGATGAAATGAAAGATGTATCTATGTCGGTGACAGGCTTTGATGACGATGAACCGAAAATAAGTAGACTATTTAAAGAACAGCTGATCATCAGTTCCAAAATGTCTGGGATTCGGCTTTTGCTTTCTACAGTCGCCATTCATTGTGTGGGTTTTTGTATTAAAGCCTTGCGCTGGACTGTTTTCTTAAACTCGCTCCCGCAAACATTCTAATATTCATGAATATTTGAAATATTGCATGAATTCCATTTTACTAAAATGCTTGTATTGAAACATTTTGCATTCCACCTGTGATAAAACTGTGGTGGATGTTAGTTTTGCGAAGGATGGTAGGAAGCTGTTTAGCTGTGTTTATGATCAATCTGCAGAACGGTGACTGTAAAACACATTGTATTTCTGTTGGTATGGAAATGACATATTTTGATACCAAAACTAGGACCCATTTTATCATCATGCCCATTCATTTAATTTTAAGTTGAATAATTCCTGGACCACAATAGAAACCATTTATTTTGAATTAGGGTGATGTCTGGTAGAGGGACATTTAGTTCTTCACTGTAATTTAATGTACTTGAATTTTGTTCAACAGTTGTTCAAATTATTGTACAAATTCTAATTTAACAAACGTTATTGTACAAACTTTAATTATTGTACAAACTTTAATTTAACAAACTTTAATTATTGTACAAACTTTTAATTTGCTGTTAAGCTGCTTTGAAACGATTTGTTTCGTGAAAAGCGCTATACAAATAAACTTGACTTGACTTGACTTGACTTCAACAGTAAATTTGACATCTGTACAGGAATCTACAGAGCTTGTTTTCTTGGTTGAATATTCTTCCTTCCCCATTCAGAAATATAAAGGTAAGATTTGTCTCTGAAATCTTATGATGAAATTCAAATGTTTACTATTTAATTGTGTTAATTACACGACAATGCAGCACCACTACAATTAAAAATATTTTCCAAAAAAAAAAAATGATACCAAAAATGTCATTGATTTGTTATCTTAAAGCTTATTTACACAACAGGGGCCAGTGGATATTCAGGGTTTAGCCCACATATCTGTGGAAATGTATGGGGTCATTCTTTCATCAAACATATTGTACTGTTAAGACTTAAATATGCAAAAAGTTTTTTTTATATTTTTCTGTATGTTCTATTATTTAATGATATATTTTAGAGATAAAAACAGATAAAATGGGGTATGACTTAATAGCAGGTGGTCTTGATTTCATAAAACTTTTTTTAATATAATCATTATTGTTTAGTATAATATTTCACAATACATATTTTTTATTTTTAAAAATGAGATCACATTTGTAAGATTTGAGGACTATGATTTTTTTTATTCATCAAAGGTGGTGCTGTAACCAAAATATTAGGGCACTCTTAACCTGTTATTTTTTATTTTATTTTTATCCTATCCTATTTTACAGTAATATTTACAGTAATATAGTGTTGCCAAGATACAGGCAATGTAAAAGCAATTAATTGTATTATATTACAAATGTGATTATTTTTGCTATCAAAATGCTTATCAAAATGCTGATCAAACTTTATGAATTTTTGTCCTTCTGGTGGTGTTTTTAGACTTAACCAGACTTAACAAGTTTGCCACATCAGTGTTGACAATGCCGCATATATGGAATCTTTAAATAAAAAGAAATGTGACTAGTGTTTCTGTACTTTGATTCTAATTTTGATATTTTTACATGGTCTGACAACTGTAAACTATCCCCTCAAACATTTGCTGTTTCTCTGTTTTATGTGCCCTGCCTGTAGTATGGATTCAGTGGGAGTGAATGTCATAGAAACTGCAGCTCTGGGGAGACCGTTCCAACTGGGGATGCTGTATGACTGCAGAAAAGATGCATTAATACCAGGTACTTAAACAAAACAAAAAAAATCAAACCTGAACAAGAGGATTGTTATTTGAAAAGTAATATTAAATACGCTTATTTTTCATTTGACAGGAATCACACTCTGGGATAAAGAGCAGCTGCAGCAGAGCATACGCACCCATCCCCAGATCAATACTAATTTCAAAGTCACAGCTTCAGACTCAATTGAAGACAAATCTAGCGTACTAAACATTGACAGCTGTCTGGAAATGAGTCTTTTAGGTGGACTCCTTTATGTTGGTGGAGCTGCCAAGTATCTCAATGACACCAAGAAGTCTTTCAAACAGCAAAGACTGACCTTACATTATCATTCAACTTCTAAATTTGAAGAACTGACCATGAACCACTTGGCTTCTGGAAATATTGCTCATCATGAGGTCTTTGAGAATGATACAGCAACACATGTAGTCACAGCAGTGCTGTATGGGGCAGATGCTTGCTTTGTGTTTGATAGAGAAGTTTCTGCAGATGAGAACGAAAGCACAGTAGCAGGAGAATTACAAGTTGCCTATGATAAACTAAAGGGCATTTCAGTAGGTGCAAACATTGATCTGAGCATGAACGACAATCAGAAAACTGCAGTCCAAAAATTCACTTGTACCTTTTATGGCGACTTTCAGTTACCATCTAATCCAACATCTTTTGAAGATGCTTTGAAGGTTTATGCTGAACTCCCAAAATTGTTGGGAGAGAACAAAGAACTGGTCGTTCCATTGAGAGTGTGGCTTTATCCCTTGGACAAACTACACTCAAGAGCTGCAAAACTTCAAAAAAATATTAGCATAGATCTAATCAAAAACTTTGAATTAGTTATTGAGAGTTTAAACACAGTTGAGATGAAATGCAGTGACCTTTTGAAAGACACACCCGCTTTGACTTTTGCTCTATTTAATGACAAAATACAGAACATGAAGCGAAACTGTCACAACTACAAGTTAAGTCTCATGAAAAAACTTGGGATTCTGTTGCCAAAAATCAGAGGGGACATGGAAAAGGACACAGCTCTGATTGACCTTTTACATGAGCATGAGGATTCTCCATTTAGAGAAACTGATCTTGAACATTGGCTGAATGAGAAAGAAAAAGAATCAAGTGTGATTAAAACTTTGCTAAGACAACTAAATGATTGTGGAGCAAATGTAGAAGTCAGTCTGGATAAAATTTTGATGGATCTGGAAGTTGAAAATTTGGTCTGCTACACTTTTACTTCCTTTAAAAGGTCAGATGTACTTCTTTCTAAACAAAAGGACTACCTAATTCCTTCATCAAGGGGAAAAAAACATGAGAGTATCTCTGAATCCAAGCAAAATGCATGGCTCACTCCTGAAATCAAAAATATAATGAGGAGCAACTTGAAATTGTTTAAAAGCTTGATCAATTCAAAGGACTGCAAACCAGCAATGTTTATCATTGCATCGAAAGAAATGGAAAATAACCCAGGTTCCTGCATTCTGCTGTATGAAAATGGATGTGATGAAGCCATTTGCTTTGCTCCTCCTTCAAAACCAGCCTGTCCCATTATTGAACAGTTCAGAGATAGCAGTGTGGTTTTAAAAGTACCTCCACCATGTCATGCTACAATGGAGCTAAAGTTATTGTACAAAATGAAAGAAGAGAAAAGCTGGAAATCTCAGCCTGTGATGCAGAGCCAAGATACAGTTACTCTGACTGATCTCAGTTCAGACACTGAATTTAATGAGGTTAAATGTGCAGCAATAGGGAAACTGAATTACAGTGTAGACAGTGATGTTATCCACCTCAGAGTAATAGACAAGAATCTCATCAGGGCTTCAGAGTCTATCATTGAATATCTGAGCTTGACTGAAAACAAGTGCAGTAAACTTTTGAGAGACCCCAGGACAAACATGTTTAGTGCATTTTATAAGAAGTTTGATGATATGAGGCAATACTGCCAAACCTACAAAGAAGATTTTAAAGGCAAAATTAAATCCCTAATTGTATCTGTTCAAGCCTGTGAAAAGGAGACATGTGCTCTAACAGATCTTCTACAAGCTCATGAGGAATCTCCGTTTAAAGAACATGTTCTTGCAGAGTGGATCACAATCACACAAAAAGAAATGAATACAACTAATGAGATTCTTCAACAATTACTAGACTCTGGAGCAGAAATGGACAAGTGCTTTGATGTAATATTGTCAGATGTTAAGGTGGATAATCTACTGTGTTACACATTTAGTTCTATTGAGCATCCAGATGGTTTGCTTTCTGAACAAGAAAAGTACCTGAAACCTCATATGATAAGGAAACTGGAGAAAACACCTTATCTAGTATCTCAGACATGGCTTACTGGAGGCATCAGGGAGAAAATGAGAACACATTTGAAAATGTTTAAAGAGCTGATGACTTTACATAGCAATCATTCCACTAAATTTTTTGTTTCTTCAAAAGACCACCAAAACCATCCAGGCTCCTGCATTCTCCTGTATGAAAATGGATGCGATGAAGCCATTTGCTTTGCTCCTCCAACGAAACCAGCCTGCCCCATCATTAAACAGGTCAGAGATGGCAGTGTGGTTTTAAAAGTTCCTCCACCATGTCATGCTACAATGAAGCTCAAGTTATTGTACAAAATGAAAGAAGAGAAGAGCTGGAAATCTCAGCCTGTGATGCAGAGCCAAATTACAGTTACGCTGACTGATCTCAATCCAGACACAAAGTATGAGATTAAATGTGCAGCAGTGGGAAAACTGAACTACACTGTAGACAGTGATGTTATCAGAGTTATCACAGAGGTATGATGCTCATTCATAAAATATCAGCTGAAGGAATTAAAATTATTACTTAAATGTGCAGCTTTATAATAATAATAGAGTAATTTGTAATACAAACAGGCCTAAAGGAGAATATGCAACTTGTCTTAATTATTGATATTGTTATTAATTAATATCTAATGTTTATTTCAGAGAACTACAAAGAAGGTAAAGTATCTGATTTTACACACTCAAAGAGAAGTATGGAAAGTGGGCCTTTTTATCTGAGTTCACCCTAGGCCCTACTAGTACACAAAGAGAATCATTATGTCTTATTAAACTGAATCGGAAATTATGTTTTAAATGTAAAAATTGCATAATGACATTTTTAAGGGGTTCTGCACAAGCAAATAACACACAATAATTTCTTCAGTGTTGTCTGTAGATCGGATATAATTTAGGCTTCAGTGCATAAACCACCATTTTGATACAGAATTAGCTATACAGGCATGTAGTGCCATTGGAATCAGAATGAGCTTTAATGTGCCAAGTGTGCCAAACAAGAGCTCTGAGTACATACATACATATAAAACATAAAAAGAACATCTAAATAAGCAGGATTAAGAATAAAAAAAAATGAAGCTTGGATCAGTGCACATTATGTACTGTAAATACAATTGTATACAGAATAACTACGCAGTTCTGGTGTTGAGCCCCTAAGACTTTATTTATTTACTATTTATTACAGTTTACAATGTTTTATCATGTTTAAAGATTACTGTCCAATATCTCAGGTGGAACCAGAAGATCTTGGAAAATTCTTATTGACTCATCATCTCTCATCATCGATAAACGTGCTCCAAAAATACCTCAAACGGCAGGATCTTGTAGAACTAAACATTGGTGTGACGGGAGAGTCTGGTTCTGGAAAGTCTACATTTGTCAATGCATTCAGGGGTTTAGGAGATGAAGAAGAGGGCTCTGCTACAACTGGCCCAGTAGAAACCACTATCGAGCCTGAAGTTTACCTTCACCCAAAATACAAAAAATTAAAAGTGTGGGATCTTCCTGGCATTGGAACACCAAACTTTAAAGCTGATGAGTACCTTGAACTGGTTCAGTTTGAACGCTATGATTTTTTCATCATCATTGCTTCAGATCGGTTCAGAGAATGCCAAGCTCAGCTGGCCAAACAAATCAGGAGAATGAGGAAAACATTTTATTTTGTTCGTTCCAAGGTTGACTCAATCATTGACAGTCAAAGGAGAAAGAAAAACTTTGACCTGAAAAAGACTTTGGATACCATCCGAGAGGACTGTGAATATGGTACGTTTATTTAGTTGATGACATAAAAATTATGTTTTGGCAGACAATCTAACATTATGGTGTACTAAATAAATATCTTTTGTCTATTCAAAAAAAGAGGATAATAATATTATTATATAATATTATTATTATTATTATTATATTATTATAATAATATTATTATATAATATGGTATTATAGCACTGCCTGTGTCTGTTTGTCTCCTTAAGAAGAATCGCTCTATGTTCTCCCAACTGTATGTCGCTTTGGACAAAAGCGTCTGCCAAATGCCTAAATGTAAATGTAAATGTAATACAGGTCCTTCTCAAAAAATTAGCATATTGTGATAAAGTTCATTATTTTCTGTAATGTACTGATAAACATTAGACTTTCATATATTTTAGATTCATTACACACAACTGAAGTAGTTCAAGCCTTTTTTTGTTTTAATATTGATGATTTTGGCATACAGCTCATGAAAACCCAAAATTCCTATCTCAAAAAATTAGCATATCATGAAAAGGTTCTCTAAACGAGCTATTAACCTAATCATCTGAATCAACTAATTAACTCTAAACACCTGCAAAAGATTCCTGAGGCTTTTAAAAACTCCCAGCCTGGTTCATTACTCAAAACCGCAATCATGGGTAAGACTGCCGACCTGACTGCTGTCCAGAAGGCCATCATTGACACCCTCAAGCAAGAGGGTAAGACACAGAAAGAAATTTCTGAACGAATAGGCTGTTCCCAGAGTGCTGTATCAAGGCACCTCAGTGGGAAGTCTGTGGGAAGGAAAAAGTGTGGCAGAAAACGCTGCACAACGAGAGGGGGACCTGCGGAAGCAGTGGACTGAGTCTGGAGTAGAAACATCCAGAGCCACCGTGTACAGGCGTGTGCAGGAAATGGGCTACAGGTGCCGCATTCCCCAGGTCAAGCCACTTTTGAACCAGAAACAGCGGCAGAAGCGCCTGACCTGGGCTACAGAGAAGCAGCACTGGACTGTTGCTCAGTGGTTCAAAGTACTTTTTTCGGATGAAAGCAAATTTTGCATGTCATTCGGAAATCAAGGTGCCAGAGTCTGGAGGAAGACTGGGGAGAGGGAAATGCCAAAATGCCTGAAGTCCAGTGTCAAGTACCCACAGTCAGTGATGGTCTGGGGTGCCATGTCAGCTGCTGGTGTTGGTCCACTGTGTTTTATCAAGGGTAGGGTCAATGCAGCTAGCTATCAGGAGATTTTGGAGCACTTCATGCTTCCATCTGCTGAAAAGCTTTATGGAGATGAAGATTTAATTTTTCAGCATGACCTGGCACCTGCTCACAGTGCCAAAACCACTGGTAAATGGTTTACTGACCATGGTATTACTGTGCTCAATTGGCCTGCCAACTCTCCTGACCTGAACCCCATAGAGAATCTGTGGGATATTGTGAAGAGAAAGTTGAGAGACGCAAGACCCAACACTCTGGATGAGCTTAAGGCCGCTATCGAAGCATCCTGGGCCTCCATAACACCTCAGCAGTGCCACAGGCTGATTGCCTCCATGCCACGCCGCATTGAAGCAGTCATTTCTGCAAAAGGATTCCCGACCAAGTATTGAGTGCATAACTGAACATAATTATTTGAAGGTTGACTTTTTTTGTATTAAAAACACTTTTCTTTTATTGGTCGGATGAAATATGCTAATTTTTTTAGATAGGAATTTTGGGTTTTCATGAGCTGTATGCCAAAATCATCAATATTAAAACAAAAAAAAAGGCTTGAACTACTTCAGTTCTGTGTAATGAATCTAAAATATATGAAAGACTAATGTTTATCAGTACATTACAGAAAATAATGAACTTTATCACAATATGCTAATTTTTTGAGAAGGACCTGTATAATGTTAATGACAAAAATTTCTGGAATATATTATAGCATATTAGCCTAATAATAAATAACACAAAACATTATAAAACATTAATAATTATATATAACAGTCATTATTTATTCCTGTACGGTGTCTGTCTAGGACTGAGAAGGATCGGTATAGAGGATACTGTCGTGTTCCTGATCTCTAGCTGGGAGCCCCAAAAGTATGATTTTAATCTGCTTCAGGAGCAAATAGAGAAAGACTTTCCACAGAAGTGGAGACGTGTGCTGAGATTTACTGAATATCACACTGGAGATTATTAAGGAAAAGAAGAAGCTCTAGAAGAAAACCTTGGAAAAGTTGCCTCTCTATCTGTTTGTGGAGCAGTTATTCCTGGTCTTGCATTTGCTTTGGAGTGCTATTGCAAAACACCAGACAGAACTGTACTACAGTGTTTTTGGACTAGATAACATTTCCCTGCAGAAACTCTGTGAAACATCTGGGAAGACTGTAGAGGAATTGAAGAGTATGATGAAGTCTCCAGCTTTAACAACAAACTTGTTGGATGCATTATCCAGGTGTGCTTTTGAGTTCGCTTTGAGTTTCATACCCATTATTGGCCCTGTGGTGGCAGGAAGACTGTCCTATACAACAATTTCAGCAACACTGAAAAGAGCTCTGAACATCATAGCAGAAGATGCCAGAAATATACTACTGGCTTCAATAGAGACTAAGTAAAAACATAGAATGTCACAGGCTTAAAAGTTTATTAAACAGCATTTCAAATTAATTATGGTTGTAGTACTTACAGAAAAAAAAAAAAATCTTTTCACTTTGTTTTTGTTTCATCTTCATTCATTTTTGGAACACAATTTAAGATATTTTTGGTGAAATCTAAGAGCTTTCTGACCCTGCATAGACAGCAATACAACTGAAACGTTCCAGACCCAGAAAGCTAATAAGGACATCATTAAAATACTGTATGTGACATTGGTGGTTCAATTGTAATTTAATGAAGCTACAAGAATACTTTTTGTGCACAAAGGAAACAAAACAAAAAATGTTATTCAAAAATTCTTCTCTTCCTTGTCAAGCATCTGCCGTCTTTTATGAGAGTACCACAATGCAATGTGTTGCTGCTAACATAGATTGCGCAGACTGATATAGTTTTATCATCACTGCACTCAAGGACTGTTTTGATCTCACACTCTATACTCAAAAGACTGAGCTCTCAGTATTGAAGGATCCTTAGATCCTCACATGCAATTGTTTGCATTGTTTTGATTTGTTTTGAAGTTTTATTTTTACATTCATTTATAATCATTTATTTAATTATTTATAATAATTTTATAATCATTAGTTATTCACGTAATTCATTATTAAATATGATTACTTTGTCATTTAATTATTATATCATTTAAGTATTTTATCACTTATTCATATATTATTTTATTATATTTCTTATTATTTTTCCTTGCTTATGCATTTTCATTATTGTTCAGTCTCATGATTGTGGGGTTTCATGAACTGTTTTGTCTGTATGAACGAGAAATAGATAAGAGGATGTTTATGGAAACCAAGGTTTTATGGGGTGTTGTCATTTATGGATTGTGTCCGACCAGTCTGAGCATTGAGACATATGGAACTGATTGTTCAATGAACCCTGTTACATCTTTTTATCATCATCGCCTCCTACTTCTGCTCTTTACTGTTTTTCATTGGTCAACTTCTTGACTGACAGAAGGCTGTTTAACACCCGTTTGGGGTATTTTGGATACGAGACCAGACTTGCTGTGAACAGGGTTTGGGTGTCGACAACTCTGCTGACTGGTTTTTCTGTTACAGGAAAAAAATATTTTCAGACTGGATCTAGCGTCCGGGGCTGGATCTTATGCGTCCTGCTGTGTGGACTTGATCTAACAGTAGACACAATGTTACTTATTATCAATCTATGATGGACCTAATGTTGGATCTGATGTTTTACTCTGCTTTTGAATGCCTTTGTATGTTTATTTGCTGCTCATGATATGTACTTAATACACGTGGCTCATTGAAGTGTAGAAGTTTTTTTATTGCATCAAACTAAAATAAAGCTATGTGTTAGAACTAGTAATAGCCTATAGCAAATACATCTATACTGCAAACTTTAGTGTGTCTTTTAAGGTGATGTACCCAGTTCAGACATGCTTAGTACACTTACATATTTGTATTCATTTTTTATATACACCGCCTTTGCATTGACAGTAGAGGTTTCTTCCATGCACGTCCATGACATTGCGCTTTTACGTCAGCAGAGACGTAGAAGTGTAGGCTGCTTCTTCTTCTCCTGGGAAGCCTTGGAATTGGCACTATGCACTCATCATGTCCAGTAGCCCAACGCTGGTGACGTAAGCATATGCTACCCCAGGAGCTAGTTGCACCAGCACATGACCAGCTTATAACCAGCTGCAATACCTCACCAGCTGCTCTTTTTTTTTTCTTTTTTTTTACTTTCTTGCAGAAGTTTAACTCCAGCCCTAATCAAACACACCTGAACAAGCCTGACAAGAACTTCAGGATCACTAGAAAGCTATAGGCAGTGTCAGGATCCTGCCCTGACAGCCATGTCTGTCTTGTCTCTGTTCAGTGTTTTCTTGTTTGTTTTGTGTGTGTGAGCACAAGTCTCTGTCTATAGGTGTGTTCGACTTGAACCACGGCTACAGACAGTATTTAAATACTAATAAAATGGAGGTATATATGCTTTTATACTTTTTTTATAATAAACTTGACTACAGATAATGTGTGACTACAGTAAAAAGCTTATACAGTTATAAAAACACAGATTTGTTGCAATTGTTGATATTAAAAAAATTTGAATAAACACGAAACACACGTGATTGTTGTCATGCGGTGAATCTGATCAATCGTGAAACAGCTGTTTCAAAGCTCGTGCAGCACGAATAAATTCTGACTTGAAGCAGTGCATGCTGGTTAGAAATTTTGTCTGACTTGAGACGGCGCCGACAGGTGGCTTTAAGGTACCGTGATAGCGATTCGAGATCAGCTGGCTAACTCAGCTGCCACAGTAGGCTTGTTTGAGATTAGCAAAATTTGCACAGAACCAATCACCGGTGATCACTGCGAGATGCATACCAGTTAGAAATGTGTTACAATAGTTACATCCGCCTTACTCTGATGTCATGCTGAAGTGTGCCAAAAAAACTCACAATGGCGAGGTGGCCGTAATTCATTACATTACATTTATATAGCACTTTTCTAGGCACTCAAAGGGGTGTCTCCACATCCTCCTCATCCACCACCAGTGTGCAGCATCCATCTGGATGATGTGACGGCAGCCATAGTGCACCAGAATGCCCACCACACACCAGCTGGTGGAGAGGAGACAGAGTGATGAAGCCAATCAGTAGATATGGAGATGATGGTCAGAGGCCAGTGGGCAAATTTGGCCAGGATACCAAGGTCACACCTCTACTCTTTTTGAAGGACATCCAGGGATTTTTAATGACCACAGAGAGTCACAACCTCGCTTTAACATCTCATCCGAAGGACAGTGCTTTTTTTTTTTGACAGTATAGTGTCCCCGTCACTACACTGGGGTGCTAGGACCCACACAGACCACAGGGTGAGCACCCCTTTCTGGCCTCACTAGCACTTCTTCCAGCAGCAATCTAGTTTTCACAGGAGGTCTCCCATCCTGGTACTAACCAGGCTCAACCCTGCTTAGCTTTAGTGGTCAACCAGTCTTGGCCTACAGGGTGATATGGCTGTGTCAGATTGAGCAGTCGGGTGCAGTAGCTCTCTACCGACTGCGCTGACCAAAATGTTGATGTTGCCATTCTTTTCTAAAATGTTTTATTTTCAATCTAATATTATGTGGGTATGTGTTTAAATTATGCATGAATATTCCCAAACACTATGACAGTGCTATCTCTGTGTGAGATATGTAATTGTTGTCCTATTTCTAAATCTAAAATACATGTTTGTATTAAAGTAAAGAAGGATGACAAATACACCTTTCGTATGGAATTAACTAGCAAGCACTTTGAGTATTTTGTTAAACATATTTATTTTCATATAAAAGCAAAGAGTTGAAATTATATCATGTTTATCAGCAACACAGCACAGCAAGTGTGATAATGCGATACCCGCCTTTGATCTCGTAGGTATCTGTTCCACTTCGAGAGGTCAGAATGTCCGTCTTGACTACACTTCTTTCACTCCTCCCCTCACTGCACCTGCCTACTCTCGCCTACATTTCAGGCGAGGTGAGGTGCATCTCAAACAAGCCTAGTTTCTCCAGAGCGGCTGGGCGACCTTTGATGACGTAAAGATTGGCCAGATTCTCGGCATGACAATGATCACATGTGTTTTGTGTTTATTCTAGCCTTTTTAATTCCAATAATGGCCACAAATCTGTGTTTTTAGAACAGTATAAGCTTTTTTTACTGCAGTCGCATTGTTATATTGAGTCACGTTTATCATAAAACAAGGATAAAATCATATTATAATTTAATAATTATTAGTATTTAAATAGTATATGAAGAGTTCAGATGCAAAAGCCTCCAAATCCATCTGACGTCTTTCTTTAAAAAATGCTTTTTTATCAGGCTCCGATGTATAGGTTTCTACCTAAGTACTGGTACTTCTGATTGGGCTGAGGCTGGGATTTTAGAGATTTTGAAGTAAAAGTATTTGACGGACGTATGTGTTGAGAGCATTCACTCATTATCTCATTTTTGACCGAAATGGTTTTTAGCTGGTTTTGCATCTGAACTCTTCATATGTTTATGCTGAAGTTTATTCTTGAACAGATGGCGCTGTATTAAGCAGTATATAAAAAGTGTTTCTGTTGCTCATAAAAATGTTTCTGAAACATCTGTGTATTTGACAAATATTGTATTTTTATTTACTTCATCTGTGATAGAGTGTGCAAACACTGCATGAGTGTCACTACCAAGAGTAGAAAGTGTCAGACTTGACGTGTACGTTTTTTTTTAACTCCACCCCCGACTGCAACCGGCTGATCTCGTTGTCTGCCGTCTTTAGCTGTGGTTCAAGTCGAACACACCTCTTGACTAGTTTTTGAAGGGTTGAAGGGTGTGTAGGGGACCAAAAAACTGTTTCTTGAAGTGCCTTTCTGCGTCATCTTCCTGTGGCCACACGGAGGTGCTGTCAATCATGCAAAGAATCTGCGCAAAGGATCATGGGGGCCCGAAGTGTCCATCAGTTGTACCCTTTGAAATCCTTCATCCCGAAGGGCTCTTTGAAATGGCTAGTTTTGAGCACTTCGGTTTGGAACGACACTTCAGTATGGCAGCCATGATTGTTTTTACTCCGAAGTTCCCTTAGGAGAGCGATGTATCCCATTTGGAATGCACTGATATTGTGTTCCTTTCCACTGTGTCTTTGCTGATTCGTTTTGGTGATTTCCTGTTTTTTGGTCTAGAAGTTCATCTTTGATCCTGCTCAAGTGATTTTATCTTTGTTTTCCCAGTAACCTTGTATCCTTGTTTCTATTTAATTTTGTCTTGTTCTGTCCTGCTCTAGTTATAGATTGTTGTTCATTCTAGTCTAGTTTAGTTTAGTTTCTCCTTTCAAGTTAGTAAATTTTCCATTTCAGGTTCCTGGTCAGCATCTTAGCTGTTTTTTTTAACACTTTTTTTTTTTTTGCTAGTTTTTGTTATTCTTTGTTTTTATGTTTAATTCTTTAGACATTGTTATCTATTTTTGTTCTCTTATTTGTTGTCACATTTGTTTTGTCTTGTTGTGTTGTCTTGAGTCTCGGCTTGTTTGTTAGTGTGTTTGGTCCTGTCCTGCCCTGCCCTGCCCTGTATCTAGAGTTCCCTGGCCACTGACCTCCTATTGCCTGGCAGCAGCTCTCTAACTCAAGTATCTAGCCTTTGGTTCTGTGAGCCACTCCTGGTAGCAAGACTGGAACTATATCTGAGATCTGCATCAAGCTATTGATTCTCTGTATTCCTGCCTAGCCTTTTCTCTGTTGCTGCATCTTCTGTGCTCAAGTCCATTGCTAACTAGGACTTCCTCATTGGTCATCCCTCCTACCTGTTGTCTGCCTTGCCACACTGTTTGGACTGCTCCACGCCTCAGTCTCCTTGCTGTTTCAAGTCTACTGTCTTGTTAATAAACGCCCCTCTGTCTCTTCTCCACCAGATCCCTGACAGGCAGATGAGTTTGATTAAGGTTGGAGCTAAACTCTGCAGGAAAGTGGACATTAAGGGCCAGAGTTGAGAACCCCTGTTCTATTTAGTAAAAATATACATGATTACTCTGAAAATACCCGAGGTGGCTTGAAGAACACAGATAAACTATACATTGTCGCAGTTGAGTGTTTATTGTCTTTATGTTTCATCACTTTTCTATCATCTTTTTATTCAGTTACAGTGATAGCTGGATGCCTTTGTCCATATGAGGGATTCTGAGCAAGGGTGTCATCCAGCTTCCAGTATGATTGAAACGTGTTTATAGCGCTCAGTATAATGGCCATTCCATCATAATTTGGAATGTCCCCTGGACCTGACTGCATATGAATATAGATCCATTCAGAATTATTAAAAAGAGCAAATTTCTGAATTTGTCAATTTTGTCCGTTCTAAGACTCAAGCATTGCTGCTGAAAAGAGGAAGAAAAGATTTGACCAGGAAAAGACACTGAAATGGTTGATTCCATTTTTTTCACCAAGTTTTATGCTCATATACATGTAATCTGGATTACGTAATCAGATTCCAAAAATGAAGTACTTGTAATCAGACTAAAGTTACATTTTTATGGATTACATGATTACATGTTAATCACACAATAGCAATAAATTATTGATAATTCATTGATTTCCCCCTAATTTCTCTTTTTCATCTTTAAATTTTCTAAATTTTCTAAAAATCAAAATCTAAAATAGCCTACTGATTATATACATTCAGAAAGTTTTGTGGACATTCACACAAAGACTAGTCATTAGTCAGGTATTATTTCTTATTTACATGCAACACAGGCATTTCCAAGCTTTTTGTCATCTAAACTTTATTCACCAAATATATTTACTTTAATTACCCCTGAGAGTTTATATGAAATATTTGAGTAATTAAGTTTCACATTTGCATGTTCACGGTTTCTTTGATGTTGATTAATGGTCACATGGCATGCAGGTAAATAAAAATATTTAATCTTTTTTAGTAAGTATTTTATTTTAATTGTTATTTCAAAAAAAAAAAAAAAGAAACACAATGACGGTTCACTCCTATACTTATGAATGGGAGAAACAACACGCTTTATGGAGAAAAACTCCCACCTTCTAAATAAAAGAGCCAAATTTCCCATAGAAACCTGAGGCTAGACCAACCAAAGCGCATGCGCATAAGTACGTTATGACTGCGCATGCACACTGGCTGGTCTAGCCTGCAAAATAAGCCTTTTAAACACTATTTGAGCCTAAGAAACAACATTCATGGGGCAATTAATTGAAGATTTTTGTTGCTGATACATAATTTAATTGTGAGTTCAGTGAGCAGTTTTTGAGATTTCAGAATTCCCCCATTCATTAAGATAGGACTTGGTCTTGTATGAGCTGCCCAGAGGTGTTGCTAATATGGCCACCAAGTAAAGAGACTTTCCTTGAAAAGGGCTTTGTTTTAAAATTATTTATTTTAATTGTTTTTATGATTTAATTAATTGTTAGCTTTTCATTAAACCCACAAACCCACTGCAGTTCCTTTTCGAACCCTAGTTTGGGAAACCTTGATGTAATACATTTTTTTATGCACTTGATGTTGTACATTACAATCAATGGAAACAATTTTCTTACTCTTTGCATTTTTTACATCAGTATGCCACAAGGTAATCCTATTTAAATCAATGTGATAAACGTCAAAAGTAATCTAAAAGTAATCTGAATACATTGTAACTGATTACATTACAGACTACAATTTTTGTCATGTAATCTGGAATCAGTAACTGATTACAATTTGTAAGTACTCTACCCAGCTATATATATAACAGTGGATATTCTTATCATAATACTTGAGCTAATAAAGTATTGCAGTGCTTTTGGTCTGGATGATCCATCCCTGCAGAAACTCTGAAATTTCCAAAAAAAAAAAAAAAAAAACATAGAAGAAATTAAGAGTTTGATGAAGTCATCTCTTCGTCAAATGAGTTAACCAAAGTTCTGTTATTAAAATTGCTGGGTGCTGAATCTCTGTTTGTAAATGAAATGATGCTTGAGCATGTTATTATGCATATACCCATTATAGGCTCTGTGGTTGGTGTACCACTGTCTAAATGAAATAGCAGAAGATGCAAAGAAAGTGCTAATGGCTTCACTGGAGGTGGAAGACTAGATTTATATGAACTTAACAAATAGATATTTGAGATAGGTCAAGATAGGGGAAAATGGCCTTTGATTCCATATCACCTTGCAGTCAAAGACCATTTACCCACTGAAGCTAAGCAGGGCTGAGCCTGGTTAGCACCTGGATGGGAGACATGGGAAAATTAGGTTGCTGTTGGATGAGGTGTTAGTGAGGCCAGTAGGGGGTGCTCATCCTGTGGTCTATGTGGGTCCTATGCCCCAGTATAGTGATGGGGACACTATACTGTAAAAAGAATCATCCTTCGGATGAGACGTTAAACCAAGGTCTTGACTCTCTGTGGTCATTAAAAATCCCATGACACTTCTCGTAAAAGAGTAGGGGTGTATCCCTGGTGTCCTGGCCGAGTTCCCTCCTTCTGGCCTCTGTCTATCATGGCCTCCTAATAATCCCCATTCATTGAATTGGCTGTATCATTCTCTCTCGTCTCCACCTGTAGCTGGTGTGTGGTGAGCGCACTAGTGCTGTTGTACTGTGGCTGCTGTTGCATCATCCAAGTGGATGCTGCACACTGGTGGTGGTTGAGAAGAGATCCCCCACATGATTGTAAAACATTTTGGGTGTACGGCAATACACAATAAAGCGCTATATAAGTGCCTCATTCATTTAATCATTCTTTTGTATGTAATTTTGTAATGATTCTTACAGAAATGTATCTGTTTTGCAATAAAACATGTTTTATGACTTTATATTTCGTTATGTGCAGACCTTTTCCTCTGTGGAAGAAAAAATAATTTTGCCTGATTCTATGCTTATGGAACATTGTGTAGTGTATATTATATTTAGACTTATTATGAGGATGACATGAGATATAACTTTGGGGCCTAAATATAAGGGTAGGAAGATTTCAGAAGTATGATATAGTAGAATGTGTTTCTGACTTTCCTTTCTTGTGTGGAAAGGTACCAGCTCACCAGCTGTTAGGAGATGTAACCTTGAGGGCCAAAGAAGAGATATAAAGTGGGGGACTGCTCTACTTCCTTTGTCTTACACTCTGCAGCAACTTGTGTTCTGTATGACTGACCTTTCTTGCAAGAAATAAACCTTTTAAAAGACACTAAGAGTGAATTTGTCTCTTATACGGTAAGAGTCATTGTCAAGAATATTTTGCCAGGACACCTTCATTTTACCAATTTTGCTTTATTAAAATTTAGTTGACGTCTACGGTTCGAAACAGAGCTCCATCCAAAGCAGTAGGTGGCGCTGTGGGACTGAGTGCGTATACGTGCCATCTCTGGACACGTCATGCTAGCGGAAGACTAAAATCGTCTGCGCGTGCGTTCCACTGTCTTCGTGATTTTGAGGCTCGAACCAGCGGACGAAGGTAAAGTAGCTGCTAAATATTTTATGTTTTTATACAAAATATGACGAGAATGACTCATTAAAACATGTTTTTGTCTTTATTGTGTATAGCCAAGCAGTCGACGTTGTCTGTAAAATAAACCAAAACGAGTGTGAAGCACACGTAATCCGAATTAGTCATCTTGTTTAAATGATTGTTTTAGAATTTAATTGTTCTCCTAACTGCAGTCTTGAGTTTAACCGTTTTATTGTAGTGCATTAAATACATTAACCGCGTTCAGTAGTATAATAACGCAGAAGTTCAGTAGTTTGTAGATTTTGTGTGACGAGGGTTGTACACGTAAGCATACGCAATGAACTGTTACTAGGTTTTAATAATATTAATTGTCTATTTTAAAAGCTGTGTTGTATTCAAGAACAGATCTCTGTAGTACAGAGCTGATGACTTGGTACAGCATTTTGTTTTTATTTGGATCATTCATTCATTCATTCAGCTATGCATGCTTATAGACTGCTATCTATCTATATTATAGCTGAGCCAACTGTAAGACTGAATATAGAATAATGTTTTATTATCAAGAGACTTCACTTTTCTAAATTGCATCACATCACACCTATGCAGTGTAATGCACTAGCGTTATATTGTCTTTTTTTCCAATGATTATAAATGTTCATTCTCCTTGTGTACTATTAGCAGCTTGTATGTTTTGTATGTTAAACACGGCACTTTCCTCTACAGATGAGGCTGCTCTGTGTATTTGCTCTGGTTGCTGTGGTGGGTCTGGTGGCAGGAGAAGAAGGGGCTCGTCTGTTGGCTTCCAAGTCCCTGCTGAACCGATATGCCGTAGAGGGACGAGACCTTACTCTGCAGTACAACATCTACAATGTGGGCACCAGGTATTGTATTCTCTCTGAATTTTCCACATTAGTATTCAATAGCTGGTATGGAGTTTTGGATCAGGTTTAAACCATGTTCACATGAAGTAGCTGACGGAAACATTTGTAATGTAGTTAGTTATTGTTTTTAACTTTTTCTCCCTCTTTCTAGTGCTGCCCTAGAGGTGGAGCTGTCCGATGACTCGTTCCCCCCTGAAGATTTCGGCATTGTTTCCGGAATGTTGAATGTGAAATGGGATCGTATTGCTCCGTATCCTCCTTCATTAAGCAAATGCTATAAATGATACAGGATATACAGTTGAAGTCAAAAGTTTACATATACCTTGCAGAATCTGCAAAATGTTAATTATTTTACTAAAATAAGAGGAATCATACAAAATGCATGTTATTTATTGTTTATTACTGACCTGAATAAGATTTCACATAAAAGGTAAATAAATAATAGTTGAATTTTTTAAAACTTAAAAACCCTGTTCAGAGGTTTACATACACTTGATTCATAAAACTGTGTTGTTACCTAAATGATCCACACCTGTGTTTTTTTTTTTTTTTTTTTTTTTTTTTTTTTAAAGTGATGGCTGTTCATGAGTCCCTTGTTTGTCCTGAACAGTTAAACTGCCTGCTGTTCTTCAGAAAAAATCCTTCAGGTCTCACAGATTCTTTGCTTTTTCAGCATTTAGTGTATTTCAGCCTTTTCCAAAAATGACGGTACGATTTTGAGATCCATCTTTTCACACTGAGGATAACAGAAGCACTCATATGCAACTATTACAGAAGGTTCAAATTCTCACTGATGCTTCAGAAGGAAAAAATATGCATGAAGAGCCAGGGGTGAACAGAATGAGGATGTGTACATTTTTTCTTATTTTGTCTAAATGTTTTTTTTTTCATTTAGTACTTCACTTAGGAAGTTGCAGAAGATACTTATATGTTCCCCAGAAGACAAAATAAGTTAAATTTACCCTGATCTTCAGCTTAATGCATCATTCTCATCGCAGTCATTCTTGAAACTGTTCAAATACACAAAAATGCTGAAAAAATTATTTTTTTCTGAAGAACAGCAGGCAGTTTAACAGTTCAGGAAAAACAAGGGACTCATGAACAACTATCACAAAACAAACAAACTAAAAAAGCTGTGGATCACTGTATGTAAACTTTGAACAGGGTAATTTTTATAAATTCAACTCTTTTCTCTTGTGGACTGTATGTAAAAATCTTTTATGTGAAAAACCTTATTCAGGTCAGTACTAAATAAAATGTTGTATGATCCTTCTTATTTTGGTAAAATGATTACCATTTTGCAGATTCTGCAAGGTGTATGTAGACTTGACTTAGATGATGAAACTGTAGATGCCACTCATCTAGATTTTTACATTGTTTAGGTTTAGTCCTGTGTCAAATCCTTGTTTAAACTTTAAATCAATCATTTGTCTTTACTGATATCACTTAACATCATCAGGATGTGATGCTTTATTTACTTTTGCTAATCAGTAGATATTCCTTAACTCATACTCTCCACAGTGCCAGTAATGTTTCTCACACAGTGGTTCTGCGGCCACTAAAAGCTGGATACTTCAACTTCACCTCTGCTTCTGTTAGCTACCTGGCCCAGGAGGGTGGACAGGTTGTGGTAAGTGTAGTCCTACAATATCTTTCATGTTTTTCTTTGCCTTGACTTGCCATATGAAAATGGCCTGGACTATGGCTTAATACAATCATCCTATTCAGTCTGTTTCATATTGCAAGCCGCTGAGACTTTTTAATATTATGTTAAATAAAAAAAAAAAAGCGTCATCATTACAGTCCATGTAAATGTAGTCACTGGTTGTTAGCTAAGACCTTTCTCATTTTTTGCATCACTCAGGTTGGTTACACAAGTGCTCCTGGTCAAGGTGGCATTCTCGCCCAGAGAGAGTTTGATAGACGCTTTTCTCCACATTACGTAAGTAACTCAGCAATGATTTAATATGGAGTAAATTGGTCTTCAATGTATTGCAGCCTGTGTTATGATACTGAATTGTTTTTTTTTGTTTGTTTTTTTTAAATAGCTGGACTGGGCAGCTTTTGGTGTCATGACCCTTCCCTCCATTGGCATTCCTCTGCTCCTGTGGTACTCCAGCAAAAGGAAGTACGACTCACCGAAGAGCAAAAAGAACTGAGTTATCTAATACAAGACAAAACAGATCAGGGATCATTGCGTGACAGGGGGTGGGGGAGTGAATTATAATGGGTGGGAGTTGAGAATGTTTTTGAATAAATTTAATTACCCATATTGGGGTAAATGGTCAATCATTTAATCTGTTTTTAAGTGATGTTGGTCTTCATCAGAAAAATTAGTTTGAGGGGTAAGCAAAGAGTATAAGGATCACCAACTGCTTTTGATATTTAAAGTGGCCATTCCATGGTGGCTTCAGGTGCACCATGTAATTTTTTTTGTTTCTTTGTAATGATGCTCAAATGCAAAACATAAGTGTACAGCTCTTCATGATCAATGGGGGGCTTGTTTGTGGAAATAAAAGAGGGTTTTACAGATATGCTTTCATCTGTGTGTCTGCTTTCTTGTTCTGTGATGTTCTTCTCATGCAGTGATTAGTGCATTCTTAGTCGTTTATGGTAATCTCATCAGCTAAATAACTGGTCTATCAGACCTCACTTAAAGCTATCATCAATCTTTAGGTAATTAAGAAATGACTATGGAGGGCTGCAATTCATGGAACAAAACCAGCGGTTGGAAATCTAAATAATATATTTGCTTTAAAATGATTATTTATAAAATTATTTACTGTGTAATTACAACTTTGAATAAGTGACTGATTCTGTGAAGAAAAACATGTATATCCAATTTAAATAAGTGGAAAAACAAACAATCCTACAGCCTCTATTAAGAGGTCACTATTAACAAACCTTATACATATATAAGCAATGTAATGTTTTGGTACACACACGTCATCCTAATATTTATCATTATGCTGTTTTTTTTTTTTAATTGTTTAACAGTGTTTCTAAAGGAAATACTCTTTTGGTGAATTCAGAGGTCTATACAATCCTGAGGTCAGCGTTTGGGATTTGGTGGGGGCAGACATGCTCTGTTTGGTCTGTTTGGAATCTGCTCATAAATGGAGCTAGAGGAAGCATTCGGATAGGGCTGCTCTGAATGATGAAAACCAGAGTGCTGAGGTTGAGTCGTCAGTGGGGGCACACCAAAACTCTGAAGGAAAAATCATAAAATGTACCCTTTTTATAACAGATTGAGCATTTTACAGTTGATGTCAAACGTTTACAAACACCTTGCAGAATCTGCAAAATGTTAATAATTTGACCAAAATAGGAGGGATCATACAAAAGGCATGTTATTTTTTATTTAGTACTGACCTGAATAAGATATTTCACGTAAAAGATGTTTACCCAATAGAAAATACGTTTATAAAATGACTGTGTTAAAAAGTTTGTATACACTTGATTCTTAATACTGTGTTGTAATCTGAATGATCTACAGCTGTTTTTTTTTTTGTTTTGTTTTGTTTTGTTTTTGTTTAGTAGTAGTTGTTCATGAGTCCCTTGTTTGTCCTGAACAAATAAACTGCCCGCTGTTCTTCAGAAAAATCCTTCAGGACAGGTACGACAAATTCTTTGGTTTTTCAGAATTTTTGAACCTTTTCCAACAATGACTGTATGATTTTGAGATCCATCTTTTCACACTGAGGACAACTGAGGGACTCATATGCAACTATTACAGAAGGTTTAAACACTCACTGATGCTCCAGAAGGAAAAACAACACATTAAGAGCCAGTGGTGTAAACTTTTGAACTGAATGAATATGGGTGCATTTTTCTTATTTAGCCAAAATATCATGGTTTTTTTTATATAGTACTGCCCTACGGAAGCTACAGAAGATACTTACATGTGTCCCAGAAGACAAAATGAGCTAAATTTACCCTGATATTCAAATTCCAAAAGTTTTCTCTTAATGCATTGTGTTTCCTTCTGAAGCATCAGTGAAGTTTAAAACCTTTTGTAATAGTTGCATATGAGTCCCTCAGTTGTGCTCAGTGTGAAAAGATGGGTCTCAAAATCATACAGTCATTGTTGGAAACACACAAAAAAGCTGAAAAACCAAAGAATTTGTGGAACCTGAAAGATTTTTCTTAAGAATAGCAGGCAGTTTAACTCTTCAGGACAAGCAAGGGACTCATGAACAAATATCACAAAAAAACAAACAAAACAAAACAACATCAAAACAGCTGTGGACCATTCAGGTAACAATACAATATTAAGAATTTTGAACATGGTAATTTTATGTGAAATATCTTATTCAGGTCAGTACTAAATAAAAATAACTAAAATAATTAACATTTTACAGATTCTTCAAGGTGTATGCAAACTTTTGACCTCAACACAGAATATCACTCATAAAATATTCCCATGGATATTTACCTGCCCGGTGAGCTCTGGTCGCAAAGGACCATGAGCAGATCTTGGGGGTGGTCTAAGAGGAAGACTAGGCCCAGGTCTTGGTACAACAAAGCCTTCTTGGGCACCCCTGATATTCACCTCTGAATACAGATGATTCTTTGGAAGATTCACTGAAAAAAGGTCAAAAAGGTTGCAAATAGTGTATGAAATAAGCATTCATATGTTTAGATAGGTCTAATCTATATTATTTCATATTTGTATTCCAAGACAGAAAATGCAAAAAACTAAGCAAGTTTTAAAACTTGTTTTCCTAATTTCTCACCTTCACCTCCTGCCACCTGCCTCCTCCATCCCACGGCATAGCAGTCAATCTCTTCTGGACGACTGCGTGTGTGGGGGGTTTCTTCATAAGTGTGCATGGGCTCCAGTTTCCAGTATTTCGGGTCTGCTGCTGTGGTGTCAAAGTTTGGGATGGATGGAGGAGTAAAGGCTGCTGTTGCTCCCTGGAGGTCAGGGAGGGCACTGAAATTGGGGGTAATTTCTGATACTGCTCTGGGGGGTTTGTTAACTCGAGCATATGGGACGTCCACAAGAAAAGCTTGATCCCCTGTTGGACTAAGGTTTGAGGGTCTTTCAGCAAGCTCAGAACTGCCATTCTAGAGGGAGGAAAAGGATATATGTGTCCTGTTAGTATATATATAACATTAAACACATTAAAAACTGACATTAAACAACAAAAAAAATAAAATAAAAATAAATCATAAATTAACTTTTCCACTCTTTAGCCTTATAAAAATTAACCATGGCTTTATAATAGTGAAGTGTAGTAACTGGCGTATTGATTACCATTTGTATGGTTCTGATTTGTGGTTACATGGTTTAACTATAGTAACCACGCTTTTTGGTTATATTTGTAACAAAACCATGGTTAATTTGTGGCTACCATGATTTAACTACGGTATTTTGGGTTATATTTATAGTAAAACCATGGTTATATTTCGTAACAAGGATAAGCAAGGATAAACAAACCATCAGTAGCTACAAAATCGCACAAGGCAGCAGAAGCTTTGTCCAGAATTTTTGTTATCTAGTAAATGTGAGTTGTTTTGGCGTTCGGTAACTTGCCTTTAGAAGTATTCATGAAAATAATCAGTTGCTTCGGGATTCAGATTAGCCGCGTTGTTTTTGATTCACTGAAATGAATAGGTTCAGACGAATCATCGGTTCATAAATCATCAAAAGTATACTACACTTGTCGCACAGCATGTTTGTTTGTTTGTTAGTGCAGTCTGTCATAATAACTCGACAAAAATGTTTACTTACTGTTGTTAATGTAAGAAGCGACTTTCAGCTTGTTATGCAGTCTAGTGTCCTGCTAGGGTAAAATTTTGTGGTTTGTAGGGTGTGAGAGTGCTCACTAACCAAAAGAGGATGCCACCTTGATTGCCCTTGTCCACATGTTTTTTTTTTAAATAAGTCTAGAGGATTTTTAATCTGTTTTATTATCCCTTAAAGTGTAACATAAGAAATGTGTGAGAGAAACAGTTGTCCACAAATTCTTTGGTTTTTCAGCATTTTTGTATCTTTGAACCTGTTCCAACAATGACTCTATGATTTTGAGATCCATCTCTTCACACTGAGGGCAACTGAAGGACTCATATGCAACTATTACATAAGCTTCAAAAGCTCACTGATGCTTTAGAAGTAAAACCAATGCGTTAAGAGCCAGGGGTGTAAACTTTTGAAGAAAATGAAGATGTGTAAAAATTTCTTATTTTGTCTAAATATCTTTTTTTATTATTATTTAGTATGCCCTTCAGAAGCTACAGAAGCTACTTACATATTTCCCAGAAGACAAAATAAGTTACAATTACCCTGAATGAAATTTAAAAAGTTTTAACCCCCGGCTTAATGCATTGTGTTTCCTTCTGGAGCATCAGTGAGTGTTTGAACCTTCTGTAATAGCTGCATGTGAGTCCCTCAATTGTCCTCAGTGTAAAAAGATGGATATCAAAATCATACTGCCACTGTTGTAAAGGGTTTAAATACACAAAATTGCTGAAAAACCAAAGAATTTGTGGGACCTGAATGATTTTTCTGAAGAAAAATATATTAACTTCTGTTGCCTTGTGCCGTCTTATACTGTTGTGTTTGTGTAATGTATGTTACACAAAATATAACCACCGTTCTACTGTAAATATAACTCCAAATAATGGTTACTATAGTTAAACCATGGTAGCCACAAATTAACCATGGTTTTGTTACAAATATAACCAAAATCGTGGTTACTATAGTTAAAATTACTATAAAATGTATTAGATTTTTTTTTTTTTTTTCAATGCTTTCAATGCCTATAATCTACTCACTTCTATCCCAGGAGGCGCTGTTTCATTTCCACACTTGCATTCTGGCAGTGAGTGGGTCTTTTTTAGTTGCTTTCTCACGGCTGCATACTGCGCAGTCTCTTCTGTAGCAGAAGTGGTCTGTATAGAAGGGTTTGTGGGTAATGAATTCAAAACAGCTGTACCGACGGCCATGAGCAGTTTTGCCTGCTCCTCTTGATCTGTTGCTTTTCCATTTGTCTCTTCTTCCCCATCCTTCATCGTCCACCTATTAATTTCCTCAAAACCCCCATTAGGCTAGATAGCAAGAAAAAATGACAAGATATGAAGTGAGTTGACAGGAAAATGAAATGCAAAATATTTCCCTTTCTGTATTAAAAATCATGGAGATTCGCTAGGAAAAACGTTAGTGTACCTGCATACAAGGCACAGTCAAAATCTCATTAAAGGGCCCCACAGGTTTATGGTTGTAGTGGCTGATTAGGTCATCCAGGCTTCTATGACGGCTGTGTTCTCCAGCTATTAGATATACACTACCAGATGATCCACACTCCTCCTCTTCAATTATGAAATGACGACACCGGTCTTCACCTCTGGGGTTTTAATGAATTTGTTATTGGTGAGTGAGAATAGAGATGTTGCAAACACAATATTTTGGCGTAAGTACCAATTGACGGGCTGTCAGCCTGTCACATTTTTTGCTTCATCTGTGTGATAAAGGTGACTCTTCCTACGGCTTACATTAGTACACCAGTAGGTGGCGAGTCTGTCTTTATTAGGGTGACCACAGAGACAGAGCGCATTTAGGCCACGCCCACGCCTGGGAAAACAATCCAACGCTCTCCATTGACTTTGTATTGCGGGAAGCTGCCTTCTTGTAATTTCTGACTCATAACAAAAAAACAGAACAATGTATAAAAACTGCTGTGTGACAAGGTATACAGTAAACAAGCTAAAAAACACAGAACTACGTTTTTATAAGCTGTCGACCCCAAAAACGAACGTTAAAGGACACAAATAATTGTAGATGTCATGGAATTCCATGATGGGCCATTCAGTTGGATCATTTCTCCAACAAACGGAAGGTAAGGAAAATGAGTACTAACACAGATAAATAAAATTTAGTTTCTCAATATATATCCTCCTTTCAGGTTTACATAGGGTGGTGAAATAATCATTTGACATGGTTAATATTAATGAACGTTTACTGTCGTCGATTAAGTTTCCAGCCAGTGGGCGCAGTTCTCTAGTAATATGACACGTTGCGCTCTAAACGCTTGTTTTTTGGGTCGACATCTTATAAAAAACGTAGTTCTGTGTTTTGTTTTGTTTTTTAGCTTGTTTACTGTACACCTTGTCACATAGCAGCTTTCAGATATTGTTCTGTTTTTTTGTTGTAAGTCAGAAATGACAAGGAGGCAGCGTCCCGCAATGCAAAGTCAAAGGAGCAGGGTTGCCAGGTTTTCACAACAAAACCCGCCTAATTGCTACTCAAAACTAGCCCAATCGCGTTTCGAGGGGGGTCCCCGTTAAAAATCGCGTTCTAGGGGGATGAAATACACGTTTTTTGTCGGGGCTCCCCTGGTTAATTCGCATCAAAAACAACCCGCCGCAACAGTGTTAAAGTAGCCCAATTCCGTGGGAAAAACGCGGACTTGGCAACGTTGCAGTGGAGAGCATTGGATTGTTCCCTTGCCAACCCCGGGGGGCGTGGTTTTCAGATTATTACGCGTGTCGCTCTGTCTCCATACGTCCTCTTTTCCCCGGACATGTCGTCTTTTTGGACTTTAAAAAATTTGTCTTTTGATTTCTACAGTCACAATTCATTGTCTACGTTTTTGTAAGGCTTGCGTAGGACTGTTTTCTTAATCCTGAACCCACAAACATTCTAGTATTGAATATAATTTTTTGCACATCATGGAGTCGCTATCAATATGTGAAGTATTTACATCACTTTGGATGGAGCTCGTGTTGGATGTAGGGTTGTCAAATCCGCATTTTTCCCACGGAATTGGGCTGTTGCGGCGGGTTGATTTTTTTCCCCGTGGGTTAAAAGTTTTAAATATTGCGCAAATTCCATTTGACTGAAATGCTTGTATTGAAACATTTTGCATTCTACCTGTGATAAAACTGTAGTACCAAAACTAGGACACCCCCAGTCGTAAACTTTCAAGCATTTAAAGTGGCAGGACACTGCAGCACACACTTACAACAAACAGAACATTTTCTTGAATTGATGTGGACACTAGTCATTCTAGTTATCGTTTTTAGTGTGAACGGGCCATAAGAATGACACTTTAAGAATGTTTTTGCGTGATCAAAATAAAGTACCTGTAAGACAGCACAAAGCCGATTTTTGACTCGCTGAGCCTCAACAGGAAACAGCCTTGTGGCTTATCCTGCAGCAGCTGTTCTGCTTCCCTAAGAGAGTGAGAAAGACAGGTTGTGTGAAAATGTAGACCAAATATATGTGTTTGACACAGTTTCACATCTGTGTTTGTGCAACTTTGCTTGTGCACCTGTTTTCTGTTATGTTTTTGGAAGAATATTTAGATGTGGCTGTAACCTGCGTGTAGCAAAACCATGGAGCCAGCGGGGAAGAGGCTGTCCGGGCCTGTGCAGGCGAGGCAGCTGCGTTCTTTCAAACCACAGCAGAGTATGAGCACGCAGAGATGGAGTCAGAGCCTCCAGGGGCTTCATGGGACCCAAAACCAGAGCAGGATCTATTCGCTTCACTGTCGTCTTTAACAGAGAGAATCCAAGTAGGATTTAGATATAATTTGAATACACTTTAAAATAGATTTTAAAAATATTTAAAAAGACCATTTTTTCATGCGTATTTAAATATTTAAATAATTTTCATGCAAGTTGATATTCTTTTCCAAGCACATTTTACCAATTCCAAACCACATCCATCTTAATAAGTACAATTAATTTTCTATTTAATAATTTATATGTGATATATAATTGTCCAAGTCTCACAAAACTCCTTTTATTATTAAGCAGGTTTTTATTTACAGATACAATGCGCCAAAAACTGTAAAAAGATTTACAGTCACTCAAAAATAAATGTCAAAAATACCCCTAAGAAGAATGCAATATATGCAGTACTACAGTTCGCAAAGTTGCCTGTAATTTATTTGAACATCAAAACAAACTAAGCACAGCTTAAGCACCCTATATTTTCATTCTGACAGGAAACCTAAAAAAATATTTTTAACTTCACAAGATGATTAACTAAATAAGTATAACCATGACAAAACAACAGCTGTAAATGCACCAAAAAAAGAGATTTACAGTAACTCAGACTGAAAAGTCAAAAATACCCATAAAGTTAAGGCATGATCACTGTATAGTGAAATGCTCATCAATATCAACTTACATAATAATTATGTAGGCACTGTAGTACTGTCTAAATATAAACTACAAAAATCTCATGATAAACCTAAACATGTAAATAGACTTTATTTCAAAAACTATTATTTTTAGATAATGTGAAGAAGTGCTCTACAAAAATTCAAATCAGCTAGAGATGAGTGTATATAATAAATTTGGCCTAAAAATTAAAAGCGCTGTCAGTTTTGATCTTGTTGTTAGTCGACTGACCAACCTGCTATTTCTTTGCTTCAAAAGGCATTTTTAGAGATAATGTAGAGCAGCTGAACCGCTGAGAGAAGTGTTTTCATTTTGAGGAAATCGTAGCATATACACGTTTTGCTTTTGAGGACATTAGAAGGTTTTTCAACCGATTATATTGTATAATAATACATTTTATATATACATACAGTTGAGGTCAAAATTCAATTAATTTTTTTTTCAATTCAAGTTTATTTGTATAGTGCTTTTCATGATACAGAAAATTAAAGTTTCTACAATATATTTAGTAGCTTACTAGTTGTCACTATGTCGAGTTGATGTACATATGGCAGAAACACTATTAACAGTAATAATTATATATAAAAGTTACATACATAAAGATTATATATAAAAGATTACATGAACCTTGCAGAATCTGCTAAATGGTAATTATTTTACCAAAATAAGAGGGATCATACAAAACGCATGTTATTTTTTTATTTAGTACTGACCTGAATAAGATATTTCACATAAAAGATGTGTACATACAGTTGAGGACAACAGAGGGAGTCTTAAGCAACTATTACAGAAGGTTCAAATGCTCACAGATGCTTCAGAAGAAAAAATTATGCATTGAGCCCAGGGGGTGAAAACTTTTTAAATTTGAAGATCAGGGTACATTTTATGTATGTCTTTTGGGAAACATGTATCATCTGTAGCTTCTGAAGGGCAGTACTAAATGAAAAAAAAAAAAAAAGATATTTAGGCAAAATAAGAAAGATCTTCATTCTGTTCAAAAGTTCTGTTCTCTTTATGCATTGTTTTTACTTCTAGAGCATCAGTGAGCGATCGAACCTTCTGTAATAGTTGCATACGAGTCCCTCAGTTGTCCTCAGTGCGAAAAGATGAATCACAAAATCAAACAGTCATTGTTGGAAAGGGTTCAAATACACAAAAATGCTGAAAAAAAAAAAAAAAAAAGTGGGACCTGAAGGATTTTTCTGAAGAACTGTAAGCAGTTTAACTGTTCAGGACAAACAGGGGATTCATGAACAGCTATCACTAAACAAAAAACACAGCTGTGGATCGTTCAGGTATAACAGCACAGTCTTAAGAAGTGTATGTTAATTTTTTTGAACGGGGTCATTTTTATAAATTCAACTATTATTTTTCTCTTGTGGAATATATGTCAACGTCTTTTATGTGAAACAAGGTTAGTACTAAATAAAAAGGATCCTTCTTATTTTGCTAAAATTAGCAAGTTTTTTTTAGAACAGGGCTCTGCAGGCTTTTAAGTCAAGTGTACATGTCTATTACTTTTTATTTTATTTCTATTACAGTTTCACCTCATTTTCCTTCTGATGTCCTTGGTTTAATTGCTCTGTCCCTTGTTGTGCTGTGGGCCGATATTTTATACTCCGCCGGGGCTTTACAGGAGGTTTCTTGGATGTGGGATGGTTCTCTGGAGCTACAGATGGACGGGGCTTTGGTCTTGGGTATTGGACAGGAAGAGCGCTCAATCGCTCTTCTCTCTGCTGAGATTCAGCATCTGGACAGAAATTAAAATAAAGTTTGATTGTTAAAGCAGACAGTAAACAAAAACTAGATGGAAACAAATCGAATTTGTTAAAATGATTCTCTTAATAATGCTTTAAACCTTCGACCTAGCTTTTATCTTGAAATACATTCAGATATTTAATATTAACTTGTAGATGTTAGCATCTAAATATAAATATAGATGTCAGCAGATTTAATCGTTCACACAGTACTGTCAGGCTCAAAATAACCCTGAACGGAAATGTCACGTTCTCTACAAGTACGTCAGCAACACAGAACATTCTAGATACCAAACAATCAACAAAACAATACTGTTATAAACATTAAAGACTCTGTGTAACACTAATACTGTTGAAAGATTATAGTATAGCCGTAAAGTCAGAATCAGTTCATGTTTTAATTATAATATAGTAAGGAGTAGATTATCATGTGGATTTGTATTGACAATTCATACAAAAAAATGTCTATGACATTTCAGCTTTTTTAAACTAACTCTCCATTCTATATTATTGCTAGATTGCCTGTAATTTATTTAAACATTAAAACAAACTAAGCACAGCTTAGGCTTAATATATATTCATTCTGACAGGAAACTTAAAAAAATATGTTTAACTTCACAAGATGATTAATTAAATAAGTATAACCATGACAAAACAACAGCTGTCGTTCTAATGAATATGGGCATTTTAAGATTTTAAATAAAAGCATTTTTAGTCGTAAGTGTACAATCAGAGGAAGCAAGTAAACACAACTTTTCTTAAAACCTAAAAAACAAAACAAAAAAAATTCTACCTAGAAGGAATGATTTTATACATTCAAAAGTTGTTGAGAGATAGCTGACCTTTAAGATTCTGGTAGTCAAAGTCCATGCTCAAGTGCAGGATGTAAAATGCTACCTCTTCCTATCTGTTCTTGAGTGTTTCTGCCTCATCCTGTTGAAGTGCATGTGTGAGTGAGAGAGAAAGAGAGCGGAAAAGGTCACAGGCAAAAAAGTGATAGTGAACTGTTAGTGATTGTGGGCAGATTTCATGTTTAAACTTCTTGTGAAATGTTCAGCTGATGTGCTAGAGCTCAGATGAACAGCCTGACAAATATATATTTTTTTAATTTGCTGTGCACTGGGAAATAAAAAATATTTAGTGTAGAAACCAAATTGCATCAGAAATAGCAAGTAAATTTCACAAACAATTACAAAGAAACAGAAAGTAACACCTCAAACATTTGATTTTGAAGTAGATAAACTGTAATAGCATTTCTTTTAAAACACTATCCAATAATCTTTGTTTAATATTTATTTTACTTTGAAAAAACATTTTTTACAGTGTGCCACAAGTTATGAATTTTTAAAAACACGACTAAATAATTACCAAATTCTATAAAACTAAAAGTTAGAAAAGATATGCATTAACAAAACTGATATCTAAAAGTGGAGGTCCTGTTAAAATTAATACTTTTTTAATCATGATGTCGTGACACTACAGTTTTATTGGTTTTTATTTATTATTTTTAAGCTGTTGAATTGTTGAACTGTGTGCAGAATGTTTTCCTCTTCGACACAAATTGTAAACATGTAAATCTATATCTGTTTATCTAATATCTATGTGCATGTGCTTTTTATCTTTGTTTATGTTTAAGCACAGTGAGTTTGTTGTTAGGCTGAGAGAGAGAGAGAGAGAGAGAGAGAAAGAGAGAGAGAGCAAGGGCGTGTTTGAGAGGGGGAAGAGGCAGTTGCGTCACGTGACTTGCTCACCACACAGGATGAGAAAGAACAACCACAATGAACAAGAGAGGTAAAGAAAATAGAAAGAGAGGACAAAAGAGGTGTACAGATGAATACTTTGCCCAGTACCCACAAGCTTTACTTTAAGTTTGACAGGAAAGCCAGTTTCGTTTACTATGTGTTCGGGTACATAATCAGATTTTTTCTTTGTCTTTTCTTTCTTAATTTTCTGTATTTCATTTAGGCCCATGTTGTGTATTTATTTATTTTATTTTTATTTTTGTGAACTCAAAATTTAGTTTAAAATAATTAACTAATTAATTCTCATTTAACAACATGATTTAGTTTTGTGTTTATTATTTTATTTTATTTATTTCCAAAAAGTACTAAATCACAGTTACAGGACGCCTCCACTAAGTGGCGTAAGTACATTACAATTGAGAATGAAACTCGACACGAGCCATGAATGAAAATGACCTGTCATTCTTTGCACTCGACAATAGCCACTAACAATAAATCATGCATACCAAATTATATACAACGGTTTTATTTAACGTGATTGTCATGCATATTATTTCCTCTTTCTGTGCGTTCCACTTTCTTTTCATCTGATTCAAAACGTCAGTTTCCAAAATAAGAACAGCTGTCCAGCCATTAGATCAGAGTCCACTCCAATTTTTTTCTGCAATATTTCGGCCACATTGTCCGACTTGTTACTCCTACTTAAATGCACAAATGAGTCTTTGTTTCTGCTGCAGAAATGCATCATTTTAGCCTCAACCTCTCAACCGTAAATTCCATAGGTTGGAGTTACCTATGATACATCCACCCCCGTTTTTCATGAGGTGTGTTGTGGCAAGCAGTATTAACATTTAGTGCTTAAATCTCACTAATGTGTTACTACGATATATTTTTACTTGCTTCAGAGTAATGCAGTGACAGTTAATATATAGTTGAATTTTACTATTCATTAGATGGTAGTACTTGTTTGTAAGTGAATATTTAAAGCGTTCAGCCTCTAAATCCATCTTACATCTTTCTATAAAAAGTGCATTTTTATCAGGCTCCGATGTATAGGTTTCTATATAAGTATTGGTACTTCTGATTAGGCTGAGGGTGGGATTTTAGCGAGTTTGAAGTAAAAGTATTTGATGGATGTATAATATGTGTCAGTATAATTATCTCATGTTTGAGATGACTTTTAGCTGGTTTTGCATCCGAACTCTTAATTTGTTCCCAGGCGCGTATTTATGTTATGGGGGCCCTAAGCACAAAAAACAAAAAATGGATTAACATTTCCAGTTTCACTTGTATCTTTTTGTTAGAAGCTGCTGGTCACTATTTTAGTGGTGATAAGTAACTATTCCAGTTCAACTAGTCAATACTATTTGTATGTAAATTCCATGGGTGTCTGTGGTTTATATTTCAACTGTTCTCTTGTAGCTAGTATGTATTTACGTTTCTGATACCCATTCCAGTTTTACTAGTATTAATTACTGAAATGTATGATTTTGTTACTTGTAACTCTTCAAATAGTTACTATCATTTATTTACGCTTTACTAGCCTACACTGTGAAAAAAAAAAAAAAATCCGTAAAATTTACAGTAAAAAAAACTGGCAGCTGTGGTTGCTAGAATCTTACCGCAAAAAAATACAGTAGCAACATTTTAGGTTTAACAGATTTAACTTTAAAATAAAAAACATATTTCATTAACTGATATAATGTTAACATACTATTATATCAGGTATATAAAAGTACCTTTTAGTACCTTTGTAATACGCTGATAACCACCAAAAGTAGGCTCATCACAAGATGAAAAAAAAAATACTAATTTATATAGTTGCACAATGTAATTCACACAAACACCCTCAAAAAAAAAAAAAAAAAAGGGTAGAGGAGTAGTGTTGAAATGGCTTGCCACATGCGGGCACTGCACTGACATGGTCAACATGAGCGTTTCCTCATTTCAGTACTAACGCGTCCGCAGTGAGCGGAGCTCTGGAGGAAATACCGTCTGTCAAAAGACACGACACGGCTTCATGACTGATCTATGCCAGGTACGTCCCATAGTTTCCACCGATTCTTCAGGTTACAGGGGATTTGACATAGAATAGGCTCTTCTGTATGAAAGCAGGGAGATAAGACAGAATAAAATGTGAACAAATGTCGCAGTGGATGATTTAAGTTAATAATACTAGGAAATTGACATTAATGTAATCGTTGCATCGTGGTCGTGACACTTTGCGCCTTCCTAGGTGAGAAGCTCAGAAACACTCATAGTGGAATATTAAACAGACACGACGCGCGAGAAGGAGACACGAACAAGTTTCCACACGCAGGTTTCGGTCGTTTTCTGCACAGAGTCGACAGTTCGATCTTGTTATGTTTATTAAATTATTATGTGATTCGTTTCATAGCATGTGGGATTTTCTATCGGCAGACGAAAGCAAAATGGAACAAAAAGCCAAAACTAGCAGTTTAAACATTGATTGTCTTTCATTCACATTCGCTTTTAAGATTGGTCAATACTGATTCACTGTAAAAACCCTGTGCAAGTTTCAGAAGTGCCACTGACTTTACTAGGCTATGTTATTTAAAATTAAATAACCAAGTAACTCTGATTGTTTTATAACTAGTTATAACGTGGTTACCACCTAGACCTAAAACTACTTGGCTAGCACACCTCCCAGGCCCTGAGGGCAAACAATTAGATCTGATTTTGTCTTCTGGATTTTTTTTTTTTTTAAAGAAATGCAAGTTTCTTTTGTCCATATTTGGTTTACAGAGCATGGATTTAGCGTTGGAAAGGCGTCCCTGATTGCATGTTTAATTTTGTGCTCACATTGTAGGCTAAACTTAACGTGAATCATTTGATAATTATCCAATTAACTGCTTTTAATCTAATTAACTGGTTTTATTCAAGTCAAAACTGTATTTTAACATTACTCAGCCTAACTTAATCAAGTTATATGTGGTTAAATTAAAAGTTAGATTAAGTAGAATATATATATATACATACCCCAGCGACTTAAGACTGGTTTTGTGGTCCAGGGTCACATTTATTTATGTATTTATTTGGGTCTTGTCTATTCTTACTTTTTCCTTTTTTCACATGATTTTCTTTCCATTCCCACTCTGGGACTTTGATCCTAAACAAGGATTTGTTCCTTTTTTGGGGCGTTTTTTGATTGGAGATCTGATCTTACATTCAGTAAGCAGTTTCCAGGTTTTGGAATTGCTCTTCAAGTTCTTTCTTTGATCTTGTCTAGAAGGGAATAAAAGCAAGCTCACGCTCAAATTTCAGAATTTACCCGCTTTAACCCGCAGGCACAGTCACACATTTGACTTTGAGTTTACAAAATAAAGAAGCTAACATAAGGTGATAGAAGATAAGCACTATCCTTATATAGTGTTTGTAGGTTTTAAATAAATAAAATATTGCAAAACGCAGTAATGATGCAAAAATGACTACTTCACACCAGTTGAAACTAATTTATGAGTGCAGTTTTACTAGAAATGAGTGTGTAATTCGGCACAGCTGAGTGCTCCAATGAAGCAAATAGGGGAGTTTTTGTGTTGCAATGAAGGCTATTGTTCTGCTCTTTGACTTTTTTCCTGGTATGTTACTGTAGGAAGCTGAAGTGAGATGGGTGGGGTGATATTTTGGAAAAGAACTGTTGATCGATGTAGCGTTTCCATGTCTGTTCCGCAGCTGATGTGCACTTCAAACAATGCAATTTACTTGTACTCTAAATACTTTGAATGTCCGGTATGCACTGTAAACTTCAGTCTGACACACACGCTGTTGTCTTTATCATCACAGAGCAATGCAGATGGATTCAAGAACACGAGATGTGTGTTGTGATTGCATGTGTCGTCAAATGTTTGATTGTATCTGTGTTATGTAAAATAAGTTTTTTTTAAAAGACACTCCCCTGCTTGTTTTTTTCTCTTTTGGCTTCTAAGCACTGAGCTCTGATTGGCTTCTCCAGACACTGGTAGACTTTGATCATACACGTGAAGTACTTTGTAGTCTGTGTAGAGGCAATTCAGAGAATTGTTTTTAAACATATTATAAATGTTAGAAATGTATTGGTGACAACTGTTACAAAGACTGTGAACTTTGTACTTTGAACTTTGTGAACTGAATTGTGGAGTTAGACCGTTAAATAGTTTCTCACTATTTTTGTGTTCAGGATTTTTGGGCAGGGCTAAATTTATGACTTGATGATGCACTGGAGCCACTGAGCATAACTAGAGCACATTAGCATCAGTGGTTCGCGCACTGTCATTATCATTTATTTATGACTATGCCTTCATCACGTAAATGCATATTACCTGGTTGTGATTATTTACAAAAGCTCAGTCTCCTTATTTAAATGTATTTGCGAATGCGAATAAAAGTGAGGAAAAGAGGGTAAGATACTAACAAACTCACCGTAACATCCTGGTGTACATTAGCCTATATTTCACACACTTTAAACTCTTTTATTTTCCAAATGTAGCCTAATTTGATTAGTCCAAGAATCTAAACGCGCATCAGAAATGTGTCTTCGTCTGTACGTGAGATGCAAGAAAAAAACAGTGAAAGAAGTCGTATCCTTATGCCGAGTTCACACTGCACGATTTTAAGCCCGATTTTCACTCGCCGACAGGTTTTGCTAAATCGCCGACAAATGCCCAAAATCGGAGGCAAATCGGTGCTTGTTCCCGCGAGTGACAATCACACAGTGTGAATTACCAAAGACGCGATCTGAGAGAATCGCCGACGCGTCGCCGATGCCCGTGAAATATTTGGCATGCTAAATATCTAGACATGTCGGCGACTCAAAATCCTGCTGTGTGAAATCAGTTCTGACTGAAACATTCATCGGCGATGACCTACAGCCAATGAGAGAGCAAGATACAGGGCAGCAGGAAGCTCGGGGAGAAACATTCGTTTCTTATATTTGGTTCCACTGTGCTGATTTTATTTAAACTTTGTGTAAGTTATTTTATTTTGTTTTAAATTAGGCCTATATATAGCATGGTGTTTTGTAAATATATTAATTATGCTCTGTTTAATATATTTAAACATTAATTTAATTTGTCATGCTGTTTTGTTGTTGTCAATCAATAGAGGCCGAAATGCCACTAAATCAAAAGTGAAAGTAAATGCTATTTAATGCATTTAACCGATTTAAAAGCGAATAAAAGTGAGGAAAAGAGGGTAAGATACTAACAAACTCACCGTAACATCCTGGTGTACATTAGCCTATATTTCACACACTTTAAACTCTTTTATTTTCCAAATGTAGCCTAATTTGATTAGTCCAAGAATCCGGTTTATACTGAATAGGATAAAAAGAAATCCTTGCACCGAACACTTGTGTAGGCTATAATAAAAAGTAAACATAAGAGGGGGCAAGGTTTTTTTTTCCTGTAAATAATCTTCTATAAAGGACAAAAGATTTATAGCATCTTCCTTTTCATCAGTATGAGGGCTTTGTAGGCTGTACGAAATAGGGTAACTCATTATAAAATGCACAAAACGTTGGTTTCATTTTCGCGTGCTTAGATTTGTGTACATACAATTTTCCCAGCAGAATATATTGTTAACATTGAAATAATTTTTCTGTGGACCAGACAGCGTTGTCGGCGATTCTTCCTATTGTAAGGTCATGCAGTGTGTAAACTCCTGTCGCCGATCTGTCGTGCAATGTGAACACAGAAGCAACTGAATGCTACCCCAGATAGTCGTGCAGTGTGAAAACAACAGCGATCCGATGACTGATGAAATCGTGCAGTGTGAACTCGGCATATAGCTGATTTGGACAGTGAAGTGTCAGTGTTGCCAGATCTTCATTGGAAAAAACAAACAAACAAGGACAAGCACAAAAACACAGTGAAACACCCAAATGCTTTGATTTTTGAACACCAAACAAATCATATATCTGCCACAGACCACTTTATTAACTCCATACAGTGCCTAGCTTTATTAGCTAAGACCAAATAACATGCCTAAAAGCGCTTGTAAACACGAGGACATGGCAACACTGCAATATAGCGCTCTCTAAAGGAGCCTCACGAGCTCAAACAAAACACAGCACGTTTATCCGTAGTTTAGTTAAAATAAAAAAAAACGGCTAAATTCTTATTCACTCCTGCAAGACGGCAAAACGTTGCTATGGTTACAAATGCGGGAGTGACTGTACACACATGGAATGATAATTTATGGGACTCACTCCCGCATTTAAATGCGGTTGTCACTGTTGAAACTTGCAGTGTGTACGTGGCCTTTGATAGCTTATTTAATATAATATAGGATATTCTGGTTGCTAGAGCATTGCTAGGTGGTTGTTAAGTTGTTCTGGTTGCTAAGAAGTTGCCGGATGGTTGCTGGAATGTTTTGCATGGTTGATAGGGCATTGATAGGTGGTTGCTAGAATGTTCTGTGTAGTTACTTGGGCATTGCTGGGTGGTTGCTAGGGTGTTCTGGTTGCTAAAGCATTGGTTTCTAGGGTGTTCTGGTTGCTAAGGCATTGCAACGTGGTGGCTAGGGTGTTCTGTTTCTATGGCATTAATAGGTGGTTGCTAGAATGTTCTATGCGGTTACTTGGGCATTGTTGGCTGGTTGCTATGACATTGCTAGGTGGTTGTGAGGTTGTTCTGTTGCTATGGTATTGCTGGGTGGTTGCTAGGGTTTTTCTGGTCACTAGATCTTTGGTAGGTGGTTCTAGTATATTCTGTGTGGTTGCTAGAATGTTTTGTTTGTTTGGGTATCGCTGAGTGGGTGCTAAAGCATGGACTTCTAGGGTGTTTTGGTTGCTAAGGCATTGCTTGGTGGTGGCTAGGGTGATCTCTTTTTTAGGGCATTACTAGGTGGTTGCTAGAATGTTCTGTGTGATTACTTGGGCACTGCTGGGTGGTTGCTTGGGTGTTCTGGTTGCTATGGCATTGCTGGCTGATTGCTAGGGCATTGCAAGATGGCTGCTAAGGTTTTTATGTTGTTGCTATGGTAATGCTATGTGGTTGCTAAAGCCATATTGTAGTTGGGGTACTCTGTTGTTGCAAAGACATTACGTTATATGGTTGCAAATGCATTGAGGGTGGTTGCTGGTACATTTTATATATGGTTAGTAGGGTGTTCTCTGTGTTGGCCAGGGCATTGCTGGGTCGTTGTTAAGTTGTTCTGTTGCTAGGTGGTTGCTAGAGTGTTCTG
This sequence comes from Cirrhinus molitorella, assembly GCA_033026305.1. NCBI lineage: Eukaryota > Metazoa > Chordata > Actinopteri > Cypriniformes > Cyprinidae > Cirrhinus > Cirrhinus molitorella. The sequence goes on from CM065131.1 coordinate 26,398,690, forward strand.
TGTGGTTGCTTAGGCATTGCTATGTTTTGGTTTCTAGTTGCGATGACTTTGTTATATTGTTGTTAGAATATTCCATGTGGTTGCTTGGGCATTGCAAGGATGTTCTTCTTGTTGCCACGGCAATGATTTATCCTTGCTTGTGTTCTGGGTGGTTGCTATGGCATTGCTAGGGTTTTTTTGTTTACTGCCATTGGATTATTTTATAGTTACTAGGGTCCTCTAAATGGTTTCCAGGGTATTATGAGTGGTTAGAATGGCATTGTTAAGGTCTTATATGTGTTGCAGGGGCATTACTATGTGGTTGCAAGGGTATTATGGATGGTTGCTAGGGTACTGCTTGTGCATTTCTATATGGTTGTTAGGATTCTGGGTGGTTACTAGGATGTTACTAGGATGTTCATTGTCAAGGCATTGCTATGTGGTATATGGTTGCTATGGTGTTTTGGTTTGTTGCTAGGGCATTTCAAAGTGATTCCTAGGGGATTCTTGGTTGTTGCCAGGGCTTTGCTATATAGTTGCAAGTAGGGCTGGAAATGGGGGTTGATGTAGGGGGGCGGAGTTTGTGGAGGGGGAACAGCATTTCATATCCAACTGGTTAGTTTTACTTGGAAATTAAAGTCATTTCTATATTTTATCCATTCAAAACACTAAGAAAACGATCCCAGTTAAGCACATAAACGTAGCGCAATGTAGACTAAAAACGTAGCAGAATATTTGTCTATGGTTCGCTGTGCAATGCCGTCTTTTGTAATTGGCCATAATACCTGCAGACTGCAGCCAATAGAAATGCTTCTCTATCTGTGCGCTTCTTGCTCATTGATGTAAATACATGGTCCTGCTCCTCACAGCACAGATTGTGAAAGCACTGCAGTTTTTGTCATTCATTATATCAAACTAAGTGTAGAGCCGATGTAAATAATATATTTAGTATGCAGTGTAGAGAGCTTCATTAATTAAAAAGCAAGTTTGTGAGCTCGCGATAGACAAGTGACAGTTTTTAATGGTTATAAAGGGAATTTGCAAAAGTGAAATCGAAATTATACAACAGTTTTATACATTTTTGATTGTATCCAAAAGTTAATATTAAATGACGTACATTCTAGGAACACCTTGTCTGATTGTGCTATATTTCTCAAAACAAAAATAGTTCCAAACAAGTCACAGCGAGCCACCTCTTATCTATAGTTTGACACAGCGCTGTTTCATTTATGAATGAAACTGCGCTTTTGAACTAATCGATTATTCAGTCACAAAGATTTTGACTTACTGCCACCTACTGGCCTTTTTCAGTTTCATTTTTAAAGTATAAATTTAGTCATTTGGATCGTTGAATATTCCTATATTCAAAACCTTACATTAAAAACATTAATCTCGTAAAATTGTTATTATGAAATGCTCTAAATCTTGTAAAAAAAATTCTGTAAATATTTGTGCTCTTCTGTGGCGTGCAAAGGTGAATTATTGTTGCTGATTTCATTTGACTGGTAACTTATTATTGCTGATTTTATCATATTATTTTAAATAAATTTATTGTTTAATTAAAATTGTTAAACATATATAAAAAGGCTATACATTTTTTGGTCACAAAAGATGACATACATTTAATGAAGTTAGAAAAAATGTCATTACAAAAGTGTAAAAAAAAAAAAAAAAAACTTCAAGGAGTCAAATATCGCTTTAGGATGGGAAGCTTAATTTCTGTCAGTGATCAGAAGGTGTTCCTAAGTTTTTGGTTTTTTTTAAGTAGGAGCACACAACATACAACAGATCTTTCATTTGGCCATAATTGCCGGTGCCTGTCTTATCCAAGAAGGTTTAGAGAAAATATTAAATAAGTTTAATGTTATTATAGACTATAAAGGGTTTTATAATTAAATACATCTGAAATGACATCTAAAATTACTATTAACTCTAGCTAAGTTTGGCCATTTCCACCACTGATTGCAAGGGTGTTCTAGCTTGTCACTTGGGCATTTCTAGGATTGTTGCTAGTATGATCTAGTTCAGGGGTGCCCAATAGGTCGATCGCGATCTACCAGTCGATCGCAAAGACAGTGCTGGTAGATCGCACGTCATTTTAACATGTGCTTTTATTATAATTATAATTATAATTATAATTATAATTATTTCATATAATGTCTTTCAATCTCCTTTTAGTTTATGTCTGACTTGCAGTTGTGCTTTACGAATAAATTTTGACCAGGCGAGATTTTTGTTTATTCCGTCGCCATGACAACTAGCCGCTTTAAGCGCTTCGGAGAACAGGTTGCATGAAAGTGCTAAGTAATTCGACTTAACGGTATCCTGGAGGAGAAAAAATCCGGTTGCGGTTGCTATAGTTGCTGCATTTCATAATAAACAGAACATAACGAAATGGAAACATAACCTAATAGAAACAATTTATTAATTAAACATGAGCGCTGCATGTTCCTGCGCTGCTTTGTGTACAGTCATTGCCGGAGAAACAGCTATTTTAAAGTCTTTTATAAAGCGCCACCTGCTGACCGATGACTGGAAAATTTCTTTATATATGTTTAACACGTTTTGAAACTAATGTCAACTAGTGGATCGACAAGAAGATAACGCATATAAAAATTAAACAATTAAGACAGTAAAATATATTTATATGGTTATTTAATTTTGATAACAAATGTTTAAATAAATAGAATGACTGATACAACTCAATTTTCTTAAAAATGTATATAGAATATTTAGCTTTTATGAAAACCCGTAAGTCATGCTTTTTACAGTCATTTTACAGTTTAACATGCCACAGTGACATTGCCCTACCACACTCATATGGTATTCATTTTTTATTTTTGCAGGTCTTAAAAAAAGGACTTAAAAGACTTTGAACTTAAAAATTTACATTTGAACTTAAAAACCTTGCAGATACTGATTTTAAGATGATTTAAGGGAGCTGTTTTGCTCCCTTACATTTCTTAAAGTGAAATGGTTACTAAGGACTTTGTAGCAACACTTAAGCAAACACTTAAATAATTAAGGGAAATACTTAATGACAACCTTAAAGTTCCTTAAATTGACCCTTAGGTTTTTTCTTGCTACCCAAGTTTCACTAAGGGTACCCTTAACCTTATAACTTAGGAATTTCGTAGCTATAAGGTTTCTTAGGGCTTTCATGCAACTGGGCCCAGAGTGCGACATTTTTAAGATAGCATCTGAAGTGTATTTTTTTTTTTTATTAAACTGTGTGTTTTTGTTGGTAGATCTGGTTGAGTTGATCCTTTTAAAAGTAGATCATCACATAAAAAAGTGCGGGCACCCCTGATCTAGTTGATTGGTAAATTTGGTGTTTGTTACTTCAGATCTGTTTGTTTATTAAAATATAAGAAATAATAATAGTGATGCTCCTCTCAGCAGTCTGTGAGAAAGATTCTGCATGTGCTCTTTACTGTTAGAATTAGTGTTTGCTCACCTGCACTCACAACAGATTTGTCCAGCTTGTATTCAAATCAGACAAACTGCCATTTGCAGTTGCTCTCAGTGGTATATATTTTTAGATTCACAGCACATTTACATTATTTACACTGATTCCAAAGCAATGTAAAATAATCCACCTCCAATATCACACCATTCCAGATTTATAACTCACATTTTCTCCTCTGGATAAATGATAGATGATATGGGTGGACAGGCAGACAGATAGATATGCCAACACAAGACCTTGTTTGCCTCGCCACTCCATAAATAATCTTTCCCCTCCCAACTCCTCCTCATTCATTTTCGCATTTCTTCCTCCCTTGGTGACAAACTGTGCTAGCCATTGAAAACTAATTACACCACAACTCAGTGTGGGGGGAATGGGCTCATTATTTAAGAATGCATTAATATAATCATTGAAGGGTAACTGAGGTCTAGGCTAGTTTTTCACACTGTTTTCCTGCTCTATTGTACATTGTGACCCAATGATGTGTTCACACTTGGCTGAAGTTTAAAGGACCGCCTTGTTTACTTCTGTCCGGATTGCTAGAGCATTTAGTGCAACATTCTTTCTCATGTATGTGCTTTTGGCATATCAGATGGGTTTGGATTCCAGATGTTTACCCTTTGGGGACTCGTAAATGGTTTCCAGATATCTCTCCTTTTCTGTTCCCAGCTAGTTTGGCTGTGCTGTCAGAGCAGCTTTTGAGTCATTGAATGCTTACTTAATGCCAAAATGATTATGCAAGCGTAGTTAGATGCTGAAAGAAATGTTTTCTCCATGTTTTGTTCAACAGAAGTAGACCACTTATTACCACCCTGTGTATTGTTTTTTAGGTGTGGACCTAATGTTAACCCCAGTATGAGCACTATACAGTAGCCCATAACTTTCCTTTGAACATTGACAAACAAAGGACACTGAAGAGAGAGACAGCAGCATGGCTGTCTTCAAGCTGGATAATGTTGAAGACCTTTATGAGATTGGAAATGTTTTGGGAAGGTAAAGAACTATTTATTTGCACAGCTATTATTTAAATCTTTTTAAACCCTTTTTCTGACTAAACTAAACCCTTAGTTGATAACTACCTAGTTCATATCTTAACTCCTATTTCCGTTTACTCTGTCTTTCGTCGTCCTAGTGGTCACTTCGGGCAGGTGCGTGAGGTGCAGGAACGGGCCACTGGCACTGTGTGGGCTGGGAAGTTCCTGAAGCTGAAGAAAGGTGCGGGAAGCAGGCTGGGCCTGGAGAGGAAGAGTGTGGAGAAGGAGGTGGAGATCCTACAGAGTCTTCAGCATCAAAACATAATGGGTCTCAAAGATGTTTTCGAGAGCAGGGCAGAGGTGGTCCTCATTATTGAGCTGTGAGTATGTGTTTGTTTTTCTGAAATACATGAAAGGGTTACTCCACCCAAAAATGAAAATTTTGTCATTAATCATGCTGTTCCAAACTCTTAAAAGGTTTGATCGTCTTCGGAACACAATTTAAGATATTTTGGATGAAATCTGGTAGCTTTTTGACTGTCCCATTGACTGTCCAGTACATTACACTGTCAAGGCCCAGAAACGTATGAAATACGTCATCAAAATAGTCCATATGCCATCAGTGGTTCAACCATAATTTTACGAAGCTACGAGAATACTTTTTGTACGCAAAGAAAACAAAAATGCAAAAACAATTCGTCTCCTCTATGTCACCGTAGTGCCATTTTGGAAAGTATCCACTGGACGTAAACAACGTACACTGTTCTGTATCAGCCACAATACACGGATACGTTTTCTACGTGTATTTGCGCTATTATTCGAACAAAAATAACGCATCCTTGTGTGGCAGCGTACGTTGTTTACGTCCATTGGATACTTTCCAAAATGGCGCTACGGTGACATAGAGGAGACGAATTGTTTTTGCATTTTTGTTTTCTTTGCGTACAAAAAGTATTCTCGTAGCTTCGTAAAATTATGGTTGAACCACTGATGGCAGATGGACTATTTTGACAACGTATTTCATATGTTTCTGGGCCTTGACAGTGTAATGTACTTGGCACTCAATGGGACAGTCAAAAAGCTACCGGATTTCATCCAAAATATCTTAAATTGTGTTCCGAAGACGATCGAACCTTTTAGGGGTTTGGAACGACATGGGGGTAATTGATTAATGACAAAATTTTTGGTTTGAATTTTTGGGTGAACTATCCCTTTAAACATGAAGGAAACACACTTTATGATAATATGATCAATGTCACAAAGAAATGTCCATCGTATTTGACCTAAAAATAAAAGGTAAAACATATCAAATATGTTTTGCATGAATAGAAGGTACAATGGTGGCCAAAATGATTAGAACACTATTATTTTCACTAGCTAAAAATGGTTTTAAGTCAGTTATTTTTATCTTTTGCTGTAGTGCGTCAGTAGGAAATATTAGTTTACATTTCCCAACATTCATTTTGCCATTAAATGTAATAATCCAGTGAGATTTTTGTTTGCACAAGAGGTCTGACAACAGCTAGTGCTCCACACAGACATCTGTTCTCATTCTCAGCTGTAAAATGAGGATGCTGTCAAAAATTATGTCATAAAAAGATTTTCTTTATCAATTAACTTCATTCATAAAATTAAACCAACACTGGGTGTGACCTTTGCATTTAAAGCAGCTTTTGTGCACTTGTGCATAGCTTTTCAGGCAGCTTTGCAGGTAGGTTTCTTGAAGCATCTTTGAGACACTGACCATTTGTATTCGAATAATTCAGTCCACCGCTGTATTTTAGGACCTCTTTTCAAATAAATTAACTTTAAACTCTGATAATTAAGCATATTTTATTCCCAAATTCACATCTGGAAAATATATATATTTTTTTTAATTCAGCATAAATTAATTGCCATTAGAGTTCCACTTTATAATGGAGCACTAGCTGTCTGACAACAGCTAGTGCTAGTGACAACAGCTAGTGTTCCACACAGACATCTGTTCTCATTCTCAGCTGTAAAATGAGGATGCTGTCAAAAATGATGTCATAAAAAGATTTTCTTTATCAATTAACTTCATTCATAAAATTAAATCAGCATTTGGTGTGACCTTTACATTTAAAGCAGCTTTTGTGCACTTGTGCATAGTTTTTCAGGCAGCTTTGCAGGTAGGTCTCTTGAAGCATCTTGGAGACACTGACCATTTGTGTTCTAATATTTCAGTCCACCACTGTATTTTAGGACCTCTTTTCAAATAAATTAACTTTAAACTCTGATAATTAAGCATATTTTATTCCCAAATTCACATCTGGAAATATCTATATTTTTCTACATTTTTTCTAATTGCCATTAGAGTATATTATTAATAAATCCTATATTTAATAAAAAAAAGTTTGCATAACATGAGAATAAGATTTGTTTCTTTGTTATCTGATCTGTTTCATTCTTCTTTCTTGCCGATCTTATCTTTTTCATATGAAGAATAAAGGGTGGCGAGCTCTTTGATTTCATCGCTGAGAAAGAAAACCTCACAGAGACGGAAGCCATTGAGTTCATGAAGCAGATTCTGGACGGTGTCAGCTACATGCACCAGAAAAACATTGCCCATTTTGACCTGAAGGTAGGAGGGAAGATCTGATCCATAAGTCAGAAAAGTGAAACAATCAACCACATGAACAGTTTCAAATGACCTTCGAAAGATAATTTTAACTCAGTGTAGCAAACATGTGACTTCCTATAAAGACTTCAATAGGGTAATGAGGAAGTAGACTGTGTACCTTTCTCACCCAAGCTGTCACCTCTGACCAAAATTCATTTCGAACACAACAACATTTATTGAGATAAAAGTCAAATATTTTTTGACTGTGTTCACATTGTAGAAAAGCCTTGAATCCACTATATTTAATATATATTTAAATATGTCCTCAAACCTTATTGAGCTTCTGTAAGAAACCATACCAGCATTTTACTGACCTAAAAACCTTGGTTAGAGATTAATTTCAATACAAGTATAAAAATGTACAACCTATCTGTAAAAGGCAAAAGACATGTTCTTATTTTCTTGTTCTTCAGCCGGAAAATATCATGTTGTCGGACAAACACGCTCCCAATCCAGACATTAAGATCATTGATTTCGGCATGGCTCATCGCTTCATTCAAGGAGAAGAGTATAAAAGTTTAGGTGGAACCCCACAATATATTGGTGAGTGGTTCATTCTGTGTGGTTTTGAGTTCAAGTGAATGTGTTCATTTCAAGGCCATAAACCTACGCAGATATGCAAATGCAGACCTGAATGCTTGTCCAATACCACAGGCATGAGATACACACTTCCACTGAGGTCAGAATTTAAGTTTTTTATGCTCAACTAAGGCTACATTTATCTGATCCAACATACAAGAAAAAAAAAGTATTATTGTGAAATATAATTCCAATTTAAAGTAACCATTATCTATTTAAATATGTTTTAAAATGTAAAAAAAATTATTCCTGTGATGGCAAAGCTGATTTTTTTTAGAAGCATATTCAAGTTATTAGGTGCTTAAAATTTTTGTTAAAAAGTATACATATATTTTTTTTCTCTGATTTTTTTTTTTTTTTTTTTTTTTTGAATAAAAAATTACATTTGTTTCATTCTTGCTGAACAAATATTATATATATATATATATATATATATATATATATATATATATAAAACTAATCTTACTGATGGAATTATACTTAAATTAGTTCACTTCCAGAATAAAAAAAAAAAATCCTGATAATTTACTCACCCCTATATCATCCAAGATGTTCATGTCTTTCTTTCTACAGTCGAAAAGAAATTAAGCTTTTTGAGGAAAACATTCTGGGATTTTTCTCCATATAGTGGAGTTCAATATTGATCAGCAGGCTGAAGGTCCATATTGCAATTTTAGTACGCTTCTCATGCTCTTAGCTTATGCTAGCTAAGGCTACATTTATCTGATCCAACATACAAGAAAAAATGTATTATTGTGAAATATAATTCCAATTTAAAATAACCATTTTCTATTTAGATATGTTTTAAAATGTAATTTATTCCTGTGATGGCAAAGCTGATTTTTTTAGAAGCATGTTCAAGTTATTAGCTGCATAATATTTTTGTGAAATATATGATTTTTTTTTTCCTCAGAATTTTTTATGAATAAAAAGTTCAATTTATTAATAATTTCTTTAAAAATATCAAATCTTACTGATGGAATTATTAATTAGTTCACTTCCAGAATAAAACAACATCCTGATAATTTACTCACCTCTATATCATCCAAGATGTTCATGTCTTTCTTTCTACAGTCGAAAAGAAATTAAAGTTTTTGAGGAAAACATTCTGGGATTTTTCTCATTATAGTGGAGTTCAATGTGGATCAGCAGGCTGAAGGTCCAAATTGCAGTTTTAGTACAGCTTCAAAGAGGAATAAGTGTCTTTATCTGGCAAAACTTGAAAAACTCCAGCTCATTTTCTCCTCCAACTTCAAAATTGCCTGACGTTGGTTTACCTTTTTTGTAAAGGGCATTTGACTCTCTTTGCATGTTTGCTTTGTAAACACTGCGTCAGCTTCAACCTGCTGATCCCCATTGAAGTCCACTATATGGTGAAAAATCCCAGAATGTTTTCCTCACAAACCTTCATTTCTTTTCGACTGAAGACAGAAAACATGAACATCTTAGAGTGTGTTCCCACTTGGCATCCTTTTGGACAAGAAAAAGTTGACAAGGGCGCTTTTTTAATTAAAAAAAATCTGGCTGCATTGCAGCCGAGGACGTCTTTTGTTGCTGTAACAACAGCTGAAACAGTATGAATGTGAGAAATGTCAAGAAAAGCGGAAGCTCGCTCTTGCGCTGGCTTTTTTTTTTTGGTATTTTTTGGCATTTTTGCCTTTTATTTGATAGTACAGTATTTAAACAGGAAGCAAAGTGGGAGAGAGAGAGGGGGACGGGTCCAGGAAAGGTCTGCGACTAGCAGACTGCGAGCCAGGACTTTGGGTGTCCTTTTTTTGAGTCCGGGCTCACAGACCTTTCCCGATACTTCGCTTCCTTTTAGTTTTGGAAGTTAACGGGGAGGAGAATGTCGGTTCACAACAATTAATTAAAAATCTACTGGCACCTTCTCCATTTTTTCTTGTTGTTATGGAAACGACAGGTCTTGCTACTGGCTTGTCATTGGTCAGCTGTCAAAAAGGCGCTTGACGTAGGGCGTTCTTTTCAGAGAAATTTAACTTTTTTCAACTTAAAGGACACTCTGAGCTGCAGAAAAAGACGTCGGTGGTGACGTTTTAAAAAGCGCTCAGGACTTTTTTGAAAACACGGTCTACTCCATAGGGTTATAATGTAAAACAGATCCTGGCAGTTAAAAAAAAATGCTGAAAAAAAAGTGTGAACATCACCTTAGATGACATCGAGGGGAGTAAATTATGAGGACATTTTTATTCTGCAAGGGAACTAATCCTTTAACGTTCATTTGTGGTGGTACCAAACCTCCATACTCAAGTGGGCAATACAGTTACCTTCAAATTTCTGTACTTTTAAACCGATTTTGTTATTATTCAAGCACCTAACAAAAAATGTGTCAACAGCTGAGTGTGGTTTTTTATTTACTTACTGATAATAATAGTGCCTGCATTTACATACCTGTGTACAGTATTTTTTAACAAGTGTGTGTGTGCGCATGTTGAGTTTGCATCTGCTCAAGTGTGTGTTTGACACTACACCTGCTTGTGTTTCTGCATGCGTTATGTTCCTGCCTTTAGCAATATGCACAATTTTTATTTCTAGCCGTCTCCATGGAGACTAACTTCAGATGAAATGGCAGAGCTGTGTAAGTTCAGCTGAAAATTGAGTGGACAGGAACAGAAATAACTATTGTGAGGTGTGATGTCACTGCTGATGCACTCCAAAAAATGTCCTTGAGTCATTTAACAGCTCATCAATTACTTTAACCTAAAGGAAACGTACTGAAATGTGACACAGACACACACACACACACTATCTGGCAACACTTATCAGTGCTCTTTAAAAACTGACCTTGACAGAATGCAGATGCACAAATTTTGTTTATGTGGCCTCACTAGACTAGAAACCAATACCAATAGGGATATTTCTTAATACTGAAATGCAAACAGAATTAAAAGTACATGTACATGGAAAACTGTGAATGTTGGTACTGGACAAACCAAGTGTTATTTCTACATAAGACTAGGCAGAAGTAGTATGCTACTTGATGTTAAGCAGCCCCCCTTTGATCAAACTGACTATCACTTTACTTATCATAAGGACGTCCTTTGTGAACAACTAGAGGTTAAGTGTTTTTCTAAGGACATATGGTGATAAGCTGAATTGTTATTTCAGTAACTCTCAAGTTTCTGAGTCATCCCTACTTATGGATAAACCTGTTTTAGCTGATGAAATCCTCTGTAATTAAACATATTTTAATTTGATAGACAAGCAGGTTTGTCCATTTAAAGGGATAGTTAACCAACAATATACAATTATCTCATCATTTACTCACCGTCATATTGTTCTAAATTAGGGCTGCCATTTCTCACACATTCATTGTGAGACTAATGCAACTGACAATTTTCTCACGCCAAACATCAATTTTCTCACGCAGTCAAAAGCACCCTCAGTTAAAAATGTAATCATATTTGGTAAAGGCTCCAGTGCATATTTGTGTGCACATATTTGTGTGCAAAATATGGGACAAGTATAGCATTTTTGAAAGGCTTGCCAGAATAAACCCTCTTCTGTCTAAAAAAGCTTGGCAGCATGGTTTAGGTTTGCAAAGTTGCATCTGAACAAACCATAAGACTTCTAGAACAATGTCCAATGAACAGACCTGGTCACCTCATAGTCATTGAGGCGACCATGAACTCCTCTGTATACCAAAGTATCCAAAGTCAACTCTATGGCCATCTGTATGACAGCTAAAGCTTGACCAAAATTGGGTCGTGCAACAGGACAATGATCCCAAGCACACCAGCAAATCTACAGCAGAACGGCTAAAAAAGAAAAGACCCAGTCAAAGTCCAGACTCCATCCTGACGCAAATGCTGTGGTGAGAGCTGTCCATAAACAAATGCCCACGAACCTTAGTAAACTGCAGCAACGTTGTAAAGAAGACTGCGCCAAAATTCCCCCAGAACGATGTGAGAGACTGATAAAGTCATACAGCAAATTATAAGTGGATCTACAAGCAGCTGAATCATAGGGTGTCCTAATCTTTTCACACATGGCTTTTCCGTCTTTATTTTTGTTATATAAATAATGAATAATGTGTGATTTGTCATGTAATGTTGTTTATCTGAGGATTTATGTTTCCATATGTTAAGACCTGCCAAGGGCCATATCATTTTTTATTATGTCCTGATGCAGAAAACCATGGAATTCAATAGGGTGTCCTAACTTTTTCACATGAATGTATCTGTTGATTTCTTGAACACCTGTGATTGGCCATTGAGTTCAAGTTTGAATTCACTCACCTCTAAACGGTAGATTTTTTTTTCTCTGCAAAGTTTCGGGAGTGGTAAATCCCTCATGAATGAAGAATTCATTTACGAATGGGAGAAAAATATAATTTCTCAGAACAGATGTTCAAGCTATGCAAATAGATTAATATTTTAATTTTCATGTCAAAATATATTTTTTAAATGCGGTTGGAATTATTTATAAAAGTATAATGACTAAATCTACATTTATCTTGTTGTGGTAAAAAGTTAATAGTTTTATATTATATTATATTATATTATATTATATGATTATATTATATTATATTAATTATATATATTATATTATATGATATAAATAAAATTTGAATGTATATTAATATAGAAAAAACATTGATTTACATCGTAATAATATTTCACAATATTACATTTACATTTCTGTATTTTTGATCAAGTGAAAACAGCCTTGAAACTTCTTTAAAAAACATTAAATGAGAGGGCGTGTCCAAACTTTTGACTGGTAGTGTATATATATATTTTTTTATTAAAAAATTCTAACATAAATAAATAATTTCACAATGCCGAAGTTAGACCATTCTAACATTGCTTCAAATGTTGAAATAAAAAAAATAAAAACTGCTCATGCTACATGTATGTCGCATCTTTGTTTGTACTGTGATTAAAATGCAGTGTTTGGTTCAAATTTTTTATTAAATATGTTTAGTTGTAGTAGCAAAAAAACAAAACAAAAACAAGAACAACAAGAACAAGTCAATTTCAAAAAGTCAAGCTTTTTTCTTTATTTAGTTTGCACACTGAACCTGTATTGGAGCTCTTAACTTTGAACTCTCAAAGTGCACCAGATTTTCTTCCTGGACCCCACTACAGGGGCTGCTGTGGGAATTCTCACTCCAAGCTGAACTCAAAAGTTGTTCTAAACCTCTTGTGTTCAAATGTCATGATGAGGTTGAATACATTATGAAAGCATTTTTGTGTTTTTCTTTTTGGTTAAACTAGGGTGACCATACGTCCTCTTTTCCTCGGACATGTCCTCTTTTTGGTCTTAAAAAAATGTGTCCAGCCAGGATTCCTAAATCGGCCAAAATGTCCTGGATTTGGCTTTTGCTTTTAGTCGCCATTCATTGTGTGTGGTTTTGTGTTAAAGCCTTGCGCTGGACTGTTTTCTTAATCCTGTTCCCGCAAACATTCTAATATTGATTATATTTTTGTGAGTCGCTATCAATATGCAGAGTATTTAAATTGCTTTGGATGCAGCTAATGTTGGATGTAGGGTTGCCAAATCCGAATCCAAATTTTCCACAGAACTGGGCAGATTTTAAACTGTTGTGGTTGATTTTCTCCATTGGGTTAAACGTTTGAAATATTGTATAAATTCCATTTTACTGAAATGCTTGTATTGAAACATTCTGTATTCTACCTGTGATAAAACTATGGTAGATAGTAGTTTTCTGAAGGATGGCCACTGTGGTAGGATGTTTTTTAGCTATGTTTATGATCAATCTGCAATCTGTAAAATGTATAGATTTGGTATTGAAATGACACATTTTGATACCAAAACTAGGAACCCCCCAATCCTGCATCCTCTTTTTTGAAAACTAAAATAAGTTCATCCTAGTTAAAATATTTCTTTGTGTGGTTTCAGTCACAAAACGACTAGAGATTAACAGAAGATGCCTTCATCTTTGTGAATGCTAGTTTGTTTGTTAGTCAGCTGCTTTAAACCAACAACAGCAACAAAATCTTGCTGGGTTTGTATCAAAGTGAAGCTTTGTTCATATGAAACTCAGTGGGGTACAGAGCACAATCTACTGTGGTTCATGTGAGGACGTGAACATGTGCTGCTGGTCTCAAAGAATGCACATAACGGTGTAATTTTGTCAGTTTGACTCAAATATGTCTGCTTCTGCTCAGCCAAAGCTTTTCGAAATGTTTGATTAAAGCAGGATGTTGGTGAAAATGAAAAATGCAGGTTTTATGAGAGCTAACCGAAGAGTTGGAGAGTTTTTACCTGACTTTAACCTTTTATTTTTCTCCATTTCTTTCAGGCCCTGAGATTATCAACTACGAGCCTCTGAGTACAGCAGCAGATATGTGGTAAGTCTTACCTGGTTAAATTAGCAACACAAACACCCATGCATACGTGGAAATATAGTGTTAGAGTGCATAAGGGAGTTTGCAGGCATGCTCAGACTTGATTCGTCTTCCTCCTGCACCCCCAGGTGCTCATTAAAGTGTGTGCATGTGTCTCAGCGTGTATATGTATTATTTTGTACTTCATAATATGTAACTGAATATGGATGGCATGTGCGAAACAATGTCGGAAGGCAATTTTTTTTTGACAAAACACAGTAGCTATCATCTGCTGCATCAAAGACACTGACTCTGGAAATTGTCTGGTTAGCGTAATGTTAGCATAACACTTGTTTGGTTTACATTTCATTCATTCCTGAAGCCCATCTGGTACATATATATGGTATATATATATATATATATATATATCCTCAAGCCCATATATATATATATATATATATATGTTTTAGTATTTTAATGTTAAATTGCTCAGAATTTTTTACAGCAGTTTTAGGATCCATCCAGTTAATGATGAATCTTTTTCTTGTGATGTTTTTCAGGAGCATTGGTGTCATTACCTACATTCTGTAAGTTATCTTCCATTGTTAATCATAAGATAACACTCCTGACAGTCAAATCCTCTACAAACCAAAGTGCTGCTCCAAATATTCAGATTTTAACTGGGACATAAATTACCTCTGAAATAAAGCCTCCCTTTGACTAGCAATGTGCTTTTTCAAGTTTATAGGTCGGGCCCTGTGGGATGAGATCAGTCATGTCAGAAATGAAATACACCAGAAACAGAGTAGATAACCAACAGACTGACTAGTAATAGCTTTTATCTTCACACAGGAATAAAGCTGATCTTAATGGTGGTGCATATTTTTTAAACGTTGAAGGGATAGTCCACCCAAAAATGAAAATTCTGTTCTTAAAGGAACACCACTTTTTAAAAAAAAAAAAATAGGCTAATTTTCTAACTTCCCTGGAGTTAAACCATTAGTATTACCATTAGCATCTCGTTCAAAAAAATTTTCCTATTTAAAACTTGACTCTTCTGTAGTTACATTGTGCACAGTGACATTATGCAGTGCCTGAATATAGTCCCCAGCAATTTACTTTTACCTTAGAGGCTTAGTGCTGGTCCCGTTGGAAGTTACCTAGATGGGGACTATATTCAGGCGCTGCGTAGTATCATTGCGCCTGCTGCACCCATGGTACGGCAGCAAAGTTCCCTGATTATTACGCCAGAATAAGAGTATAGTTCCTATCCATATCAGCCTGAAAAATCGCAACTTTTAATTTTCTGTCATAGTACACAATGTAACTACAGAAGAGTCAAGTTTTAAATAGGAAAAAAAAAGAAAATATTTGGTCATTTTTGAACGAGATGCTAATGGTCTAATCAAATTCAATTATTTATGCTAAGATATGCTAAAAGTGCTACCGGCAGACCCGGAGATCAGCTGAATGGATTCAAAAACTGTAAAACTAATTTGTTTAACTTTAGGGGAGTTGGAAAATGAGCCTATTTTTTAAAAAAGTGGAGTGTTCCTTTAATGATTTACCCTCGTGTTGCTCCAAACCCATAAGACCTTTCATCTTCAGAACATAAATTAAGATATTTTTGATGAAATCCACAAGCTTTCTCAGTTGTTATTTTTGTTTTCTTTGCGCACAAAAAATATTCTTGTAACTTCATAAATTGCGGCTGAACCACAGATGTCACATGGACTATTTTAACAATGTCCTTACTATCTTTCTGGGCCTTGAATGTGTCAGTTGCATTGCTGTCTATGAAGGGTCAGAAAGCTCTCGCATTTCATCAAAAATATCTTAATTAATGTTCCGAAGATGAACTAATGTCTTACAGGTTTAGAATGACACGAGGGTGAGTAGTTAATGACAGAATTTATTCATTTTCATATATATTTTTTAGTGTTTTTCTGATTACTGTGAAGCAATATTGAATGAATAACACATGAAAACTACTGTATTTGTATAGAAACTATGTTTACTACACTTTCCAAGTAACTACATTTCTTATTCATTTTTATTTCTGCCATCAGTTTAAGTGGCCTCTCACCGTTCCAAGGCGAAACTGACGAAGAGACGCTTAGAAACATTGTGGCAATGAACTATGAGTTTGAGCCTCACTACTTCAGCCAAACCAGCAACATGGCCAAAGACTTTATCCAGAAGCTACTAGTTAAAGACCAGAGGTAACAAGAATCAGATTAATTATTAGAATTATTAGAAAAATTGGAATTATATATTATGTTTAAGCAGTGGAATCGTGCCATAAATAGTCCCATTAAAAAGTTATGGATTCAATTTTGGAAAATATTTATTTGTTTGTTTGTCTACACATTTTTATGCATTTACAGTGGTGGCCAAAATTATTAGAACACTAGTATTTTAAGTCAGTTTTTATCCAGTCTGTCTGGAATGACATGAAGAAACAGAACAAACAGAGACAGACTAAATCCAGAAGAACTGTGGCAATGTCTCTAAGATGCTTCAAGAGACCTACCTGCAAAGCTACCTGAAAAACTATGTGCAAGTGCACCTAGGGCAAAAGCTACTTTAAACGCAAAGGATGGTCACACCAAATGTTGATTTAATTTACTTAATAGAAGCTAATTGATCAAGAAAATCTATTTATGACATTATTTTTGACAGCATCTTCAACTTTTAACAGTACTGTAGCTTTGCAGGTAGGTTTCTTGAAGCATCTTGGAGACGGAGACCTGTGGAGCACTGGCTATTGTCAGACTTCTTGTGCAAACAACAAAAATCTCACTGGATTTTTACAATTAATGGCAAAACAAATGTTTAGAAATTATATTTTCTACTGATACACTATAGCAAAAGATAGAAATAACTGACTTAAAACCATATTTTAGCTGGTGAAAATACTAGTGTTCTAATAATTTTGGCCACCACTATATACATTTTTTTTTATCTAAAAAACTGAATGATTCTCAGGTTCCTCTGCTTTAAGGAAATAATATAAATTATATTTCAGATTCAAGCTGCTATTTTACTCTTTAACTGTCTAATCCAACTTTTGCCTAATGAATATTTTACAAACATTTTTATTCTACTTTTGTGCATCAGTCAAAGAATGACAGCAGAAGAGTGTCTCGTTCATCCCTGGATTAAGGTGAGATGCGTAAACTCGCTCGCTTCCTCATATTATATTTTCTGACTGAATTATTTTTCATTTTACCTTCTTGTCAGGATCATTTCACTAACTGTTTTCCATATCCATTTCTCTTTCAGCCTCTCAATAGAACTCAAATAGCCAAGAGGAACCGCTCCTCCATCAACATGAAGAACTTTAAGAAGTTCAATGCAAGGAGGAAATGGAAGGTTGGTATTTGTGTCACTGTTGTGGGTTTTGTTAACATGGTCAGGGAAACTTGCTATTGGCTGGAGTGTGTACTGTTACTACCCACAGACCAACTTTTACCTGTGTGTCTCACTGCACGCTTTGTCTTTCATGTTTTTGTCACCCTCTGTCATTCTCTGTCCCTCCTGTAGTTATTGGACACATAGGTTTGCTTTTACTGCATTTTACTGCTTATACATGTGATACATGCTCTTTCAATGCTCTTTGCTATTCAATGTGATGTTAGTGTTAGCATGTCTCTTCAAGGGATCTGTTATTTATTCATCCTCCTCTTTTTCGTAACCATAGGCTTTTCTTTTAAAAGAAATTTCACATCGATTTTCCATGTTTCCAAGTTGTGAGTTACCAGGGGCTCTAAAAAAAGCAACAAAAATGACTGAACTGTTCCTTTAAGTGACTGAACTGGTTGCTAACACTACCTTAGCTGACTCAGATGACTCACTTCTCTAAACTAACAGACCTATGAGTAAAGAGAGACACCTGCTGTTCAGTCATTGTGTTGCTCCCATGTTGCCCTTTTGTTGCTCTTTTTCTGTCTGGTTAATGCCAACTATTTTTTAGGCTGTAATATTTATTAACCATTAACTAGTACATTTTTTTTTTCATCACACAGATGTCCTTTAACATGGTTTCTGCTTGTAATCGATTTTGTCGGTTGCAGTTACTGTGCAAGGCTCGTGGTCCGGAGCAACAAGAACTAGTAAGAATCATGAAAAATAAAATTTTAAAAGCTTATGAATTTTTTTCTGTATAGGTAAATGTGCTTAAAAGGGAGTTTCACTTCCAGAATAAAAATGTCCTGATAATTTACTCACCCCCATGTCATTCTTTGTTCAGTCACAAAGAAATTAAGGTTTTTGAAGAAAAACATTCCAGGATTTTCCTCCATATGGACTTCAGTGGTGGCAAACCGTTTGAAGGTCCAAAGGGCTCTACACAATCACAGCTGAGGAATAAGGGTCATACTCATGTTCTCGACCTAGCTCGATCTAGCTCGACCTCAAGCATTACATAGTCACTTTAGAAAGGTCACGCATAATGTAGGCAGAAGTACCAACCTAGTGTTCACAAAGCGAACGTGCAAAAAAAAGTCAAACGATGTCGGACAGTTTTGAAGTTGGCGGAGAAAAGTTTTTCACCCTACCCTACCTTTTTGAACCAAAATACACAGGCGAAGAATTTACCATGTGCGACCTTTCCAAAATTATTACGTAAATTTTTAAGAAAAGGACAGATCATTTCACTAGATAAGACCCTTATTCCTCGGCTGGGATCATGTGGAGCCCTTTGAAGCTGCAATTTTTACCTTTAACAAATTTGCCACCATAGTAGTCAAGTATACAGAGAAAAATCCTGAAATGTTTTCCTCAAAACTCTTTCTTTGCGACCAAAGAAAAACATCTTGGACGACACGGGGTGAGTAAATGATAAGGAATTTTTTATTCTAAAAGTGAACAACTTCTTTAAAGGGTTAGTTCACCCAAAAATAAAAATTAGCCCATTATTTGCTTACCCTATGTGTATAATATGACTAACTTCTTTTAGACTAATCCAATCGGAGTTATTAAAATGATTATATAAAATTAATATCCAATCGGATATTAAAAATTGTTCTGGCTCTCCCAAGCTTTATAATGGCAGTAAATGAATGGGTGTTTCCTTTCAACAGTCTGAAACAAGCCCAATAAAGTGCATTCATCCATAATTAAAAGTGACTAATAAAGACCTACTGCAGCGAATTAATGCGTTTTTGTAAGAAAAGTATCCATATTTAAAATATAATAATCACCTTAACGTAGCTTGCACAAACGGTTGCGAATTAGAAGTACAAAACAAGGATTTGTAAAGAAAAATGTTGGAGGATTTCGATATAAGCCAAGACAAGACTGGTTTTCCTTTGCTAAAGTAAGGAAACATTTCTTCCTTTGCTTCTGTAAACAAACATTGGTTTTCACAAGACTCACAGGTGCAAGCGCAAAGCCGACATCCTATACACTATTTACCCGGAACAGCTTCCGTGTACAACCAGTTTGTTCAGGCTAGATTAAGTTATTATTATGTTTTAAATATGGATATTTTTCTTACAAAACTGCATTGATTCACTACAGGAGACGTTTATTCACCCCCTAGAGCTGTGTGAGACACTTTTTATTATGGATGAATGCACTTTATTGGACTTGTTTTGGACTGTTGAAAGGAAACACTCGTTCATTGACATTATAAAGCTTGAGAGAGCCAGAACAATTTTTTATGTAACTCCGATTGGATTTGTCTGAAAGAAAGAAGTCATATACAGCTAGGATGCCTGGAGGGTGAGTAAATAAGGGGCTAATTTTCATTTTTGGGTGAACTAACCTATTAATTGTTCAAAATAATGCAACGCTTCTTTACTTTTTCTTTTTTTCCCAATCAGAGAGACTGTGAGAGCGATCAGGAGGACACCGGCACAAAACCTGCCTCTCTCTTACGCAGACGTCTTAGTAGCAGTTCATAAATCTCACCAATAGAGGGAGTTACAAACCACAAGCATCTCCCTAAGGAGGTGGCAGCGCTCATTCAAGCTGCAGTACTTTGTACTGCCAACAGGGGGCACTCCACAGGATCTCTTCCCCGTCCAAAGACCTTGAACCTCAGTGCATGCAATTGCCCAACCACCAGCTGCATATCCAGTTACAAGATGACGACATCTGAAAGAAGGATGGGGCCATGAGATCATTGTGGCTTTTTATGCTAATATGCAAGCGTGTTCATAGAGTTCTACCTCGGACAGACTGAGTGTGATACTTCAACCTGAAGTGCTGTTGACTGGAGGGTCAGGTGTCTTGAAGGATGTTCCTACAACTTTTAATTAAACTAATAGGGTTTTTTATTTTGATTTCAGTGGGTTATATACATGATATATACACTACTGTTCAAAAGTTTGGGGATGTTTTTCTTTCAGAGACATTCATTTTGTTACAAAAAAAGATTGCTGTTCTTTTTAACTTTCTGTTTTCCAAAGAATCCCAAAAAAGGCATTATTCTACAAAAATAGCACACAAATGTTTTCAAATGTCAGCATTTTAGAATGATTTATGAAGGATCATGTAATGGATAAGAGAGATTAAAACATCTCACCATCCCCAAACTTTTTAAAAGATAGTGTTTAAATATTTCAAGCTAATATATTAAATCTCAGTTTATACCTGGTACCAATATCTAGCTCAAATACATTTTAGCAGCTTGCAGCAGAAACTTTGATCTCTTTGTCAGTTAAAAATGTTCACATTTAAAATAAATAATGTTAAAAAAGCACAAAAAAGTCTTTACATTTACACTACAAATGCAACATGGTCACATGCATTTCTGACTACCTCTGAATGTGGTTTGAGTGAACCGATCATGAAACATTGTAAACCCAGTATAGTAGTGACAACATGTGATTGAATCAGCTGAGACGGATCTAAAACCAGGTGTAAACGGGGTCATAGTTTAATGGACTTAAAGAAAAACAAGCAAACCAAATTATGAGGGAGGACTTTTGGGCTGAGTGCCTTAAGATACATATCTTCTGAAAAACATGATCTTGACCAATACATGTTCTGCCCTGAATTATAGACTACCAGAGGCCAAACCATATTCCCTTTATTGATACCATAGTGAGATTCCACTCAAAAAGCCAGTTGCCTTTTTTTCTCTGTATTGCTAATTAGTAGTTGTGTGAGAGTTAAATATCTAGTAGGCATCTTCAGTACAGTCATCTCTGAGCAACATTGGTATTAATTTATGACAGATATATACAGCTGTTATAAATCATGTTTGATATGTATTTAACAGTTTTACGACTTATCGACTTTCCTCACTGAGTTTAATCAACAGAGATTTCGTGTGAAGAGCCACTTTAAATGTACTTGAATGGTGTCATGCAGTGTTGAGCTTTATGAAATGCTGCTTGAATTATTCTAGACACTAATTGTTGCCTTTACTGTTAGAGTCTCAAGAAACTAAGTTAAACTAGTCTTTTTCAAAGGATACTGGTCTTCCTTGTAGATTTAAAATCACTGTTTAGTTTGACAAGTCTTCCATTATCCAGACATTACAACATTTTACCCTCTTACACTCTTGCCTATAGAACTTGTAATGTGAATATCGCACAAATGAATATTATATATTGTTGTCATGATATATTTTTTGTATACTATACCTGACTTGCAAGAAAGTTACTGTGTCTTCTGTTATGTAACATTTGCCTGAGGGTTGCAGTTCTTGTGATATTATGTAACATCACAATTTAATGTATCAAATATGTCAACACACCATTGTTTGTATTAGTACCATTTTTTTTATTTGTTTATTTAAGTTTTTAAATGCAGCATGTTAGATAAGTGTGTGAGAATTCTTCTGAATGAGTTGATGCCTTCAACGTATCAAATTTTCTTATGCAGTATTTGTGTCTCATTTGCTTCTGTGTGTTTGTGAATAATGTTATGGTGTGTGTTTGTTTTTTATATATAATTTGATACTAGTTAGTTATGAAAAAATTAAGCAATTTGGTGCATGCGGTTTTTCCTATACAGTTTGTTAGTTTTAATGTGTGTCCTTGGTTTGTTTGCTACTGCTTGGTGTAAATTAAAAGCAGTTTGTCCTTTAATATGTCTGATCAATTTTGTTTTAACACATAATAGAGGGTTTACACTTACCATTTGGTCATTTACCCAGATGCGCAGCCATATGAGCGATACTCAGATGTAAACAACAGCATAGATTGCATAGTTAATGTACTACTGAATATGTTGTTCTACTGTCTAAACTGGAAAAATTTGGAAGCTGTTAAATGGACTTAGTATGCAGAAAAGGGTGCAATATTGTGACAAACTAAAGTGATAAAGATACCTACAAGCAGTATTAAGAAATTAGCCGAGTATTTTACCTACATGACATAAAAAGAACAAACACAAATCTTGTCAAGATTCTTGCCTTGGAAATCTGTATGTGGTCTGGCCGACCACAAACGCCTTTTGTTCCTCAGACAGTTTTTTTTTTTTTTTTGGACCCTTCTCCTTGATTTGTTATAACGTTTGGCAGTCTATAGTACTCCAAATGTTTTTCCCCGGTCTGACCGATTGGTACAGCCCAAAACATGACAATAATTTACCATTTTCAGCAGCAATAATCAGCAAAATATGCAAGTTTCGTTCGGTTCAGTTCCATTGTTTACGTTTATGTCATATAGATGACACGTCGTGAAAACACTCTATTGGGTTTCCAGTCATCATGAAAAGCCTGGTAGTATCAGGGAAACTCAATTAATAAACCGACAAAACAACAACCATAATAATAATAATAACGAAGAGGTCACGGACATTATTCTATAGTAAATATATTTTGAATATGATTATGATTTACACTTATAATTCAAAAGAAAAATGAGCAATATTAATAATAAACAATAAAATAACTCTTCCTAGTGAGTACAATATAAAAAAGCTCTTCACAATTGTTTGGAAAAGTCATTAGTCAAACAGTGTAGAAACCCAGACAAAAGCTTGATTACTGAATTACTAGATAATTATTAGATGGTCTTATTAATCCCATTGGCAAGAATTGTCCTTCGTTGTCTTAAACACACACACACACACACACACACACACACACACACACACGCACACACATGCACATGGAGTGTGTTGTCTAAATTACATGGTCATAAATGCAGTCCCATAGCAGTACACCTGGACATGTGATGTCGTCACGGATGTGGGCGTAGCGACGACGCTGGTCAGAGGCCGCGAGAGCGAGCACAGTAATTCCCGGTGAGCGAGCGCATGATGATGTACTTTACCGGAGGTTGTCCGGGAATGTCATGAGTGAAACTATCTCGGAAACCATCTGGTCTACACCGCTAAGATGAAATGATCACATCAAGAGGATTTTTTAGGGTTTCTGAAGTGAAAGCAAAATTCGAGGAACGTCTGTCTGGATGAAGTTGACAGAACGACGTTGGGATAGAATAAACAAAACAGCGGACAGGTAAGTTACTAAAAGTTATTACGAACTGTTTTTATTAAGTTGGAACACTTATTGAGACTGTCTGGTACATGAAAAAAGAAAAAGAAGAACAAAGACGCTATGTTTAAAAGGAAAATAACACCGGTTAAATCTTTACAAGTGCCATTCTAAGATTAATGAAAAGACACGAAAATGTACCATTTCCTGCGTTATACAGTTTTGTTCGCTCTTTTTGGGTCAGTTCAAAGACTCATTTAAGGGTTTAAAATGTTTAATCATTCCTTAATGTTGTTAAATACTTAATTATGCGTGTGCATGTGTGCGCGTTACCGGTTCTGTATTCATTCTGTAAACAATGACAGCAGTTAAGAGTGAAGAAAAGGATTAGGAGAAGGAAATGCTATTTGGATGTTGAGAATGTGTAATTGAGTGTGCGAGAGAAAGCTCTTTGTGTCTGGCCCTATATCTGTAATCTCCAGGGGCCCCCGTGCTACCTGAGACCTTTGTGAGGGCCTGCTGGTTCTCTTACCTATGGAGTTCTGTTTAAAAACATGACTTCATGGAGAGAGAGAAAAGAGGGAGAGAGAATGAGCAAAGAGGATTGAACCAGGGAAAGCAGAGGTTAGGGGTGAAACTGACACAGAAAAGATAATACTAAGTAGGATCAGTGGTGGAGATGGAGAAAGTGACAGATGAATGTATACATAAAAGAGACAAACACGAGGCGGTTTATACTGTAAGTAGCATTAAAGTATACAAACGCAAAGCTCTTAAATGAATGTTTATATAAACTGCTAGTCAATAGTTTTTGGATAGTAAGATTTGTAAGGTCTCTTCTGCTCACCAAGCCTGCATTTATTTGACACAGCAAAAAATTTATCACATTTTTTCAAAAATGTGTTAATATTTTTACTGTTTAATATAACTGTTTTCTATTTGAATATATTTAAAAAAAATTATTTATTGCTGTCATTTCAAAGCTGATTTTTTTTAGCATTATGACTTAAGTCACATAATCCTTCAGAAATTATTTTATTTACTGATCATAAACGTTTATTATTATGATGATGTTGAAAACTGCTGAGTAGAATTTTTTTCAGGTTTCTTTGATTAGAAAGTTCAGAAGAACAGCGTCTAGAAATGTCTTTATCATCACTTGTGATCAGTTTAACCCCTTAACTGTCACCGTCCCGTATACGGGACGCTTTGCGCTCTTTTATTCATTGTACTTTTTCTCTATCAAATTTTTTGTTAATCATCATAAATTATATATCATTTGAAAGCTTAGAAGCCCAAGAATCATCCTTTGAAACTATTTTAAAATCGGACATTGCGTTACCATGGAAATGGTACTTTAAATCTTTTGGCGGTCTCCTTCCCCTTAGCGGCGGCGTCAAATGTCATGCATTACGGTCTTTTATAATCAAAACTTTTAATAATCTTGACAAAAAACATATCATTGGAAAGGTATGGGTCTCAGGATTTCATATTTGGTTGTTATTTTATGATAGGAGTAAAATTGACAGAGAAAATGAGAAATTTGTAACAGAAAAAATGCATTTAAAAAATTATATTGAGTTTAAATGTCACCCGGTGGCGGTTTGTGGTATGACGCCCGAAATAAACTTCACAGAAACCTACATTTTTTTTCATATCAACTTCAAATTTGGAACATAACTTATTTTGACATAGGGCTTCAATTTAATAGCAAATTTAGGGTAAAACCTTTGAAATATGTTTTTATATCAAATAAAATAAAAATTGTACAGTGCATTTTGTTTATGGTAAATTTAAACTCCTATAACCTCTCTCTATTACATTTTTTTGAAAAAATTCCACTTCTGCAATAATCTGCTGATTGTCTTCTTAAAAAAGAGACCCTTAGCTCTGTATTCCAAAGTGTTCATGAATTACAACAATTTTAGTTTGGATAGTGCACTTTCATGTCTATTTTTAAAAATGGGGTGACAGTTAAAGGGTTAAAGCATCCTTGCTAAATTAAAGTAATAAAAAAAGAATAATGAAATAAAATGATACAGAAAGCTGATATTTGGATATTTCTATTAATATTTCTATTAATCAAAAAATCCCCCCAAAAAAGACTTGACTGTTTAAAATATTGATGATGATAATAATAATAATAATAAATGTTTGTTTAATCAGCATATTAAAATGATTTCTGAAGGATCATGTGACACTGAAGACTGGAGTAATGATGCTGTAAAATTAGCTTTGATCACAGGAATAAATTGCATTTTTAAAACATATTCAAATGGAAAGCAGCTATTTTAAATGGTAAAAATATTTTACAATATTACTGCTTTTGCAGTATTTCGAATATAAATGCAGGCTTGGTGAGCAGAAGAGGCTTTAAAAAAACATAAAAATCTTATTGTCCAAAAACTTTTGACTGGGAGTGTATTGCCTAAAACATACTAAACACTTGTAGTTTTTATTTATTTTAATTATTTCCTTTCAATAAATAAAACAAATACCAATACAGACCTATAAATGGTAATGAAATGGCATATACGATAAATAAATAGGAAAACATCAAACAGGGGTCAGCGAACCCAGTGAATGTGTGTGGCCTGAGTCTCAAGTGTGTTAACGGCACAGTTGTTGTTATTAACTGTGTCATTACGCGGGGGGAGGTACCATAGAAGTCAATGTGTCGTAAACAAGGAATCTCTCATCATTTCATGCTGCAAATATGATGGGAATGCTTTCTCTCTAACTTTAAATCACTTTCATTTCATTTTGCTGACTTGAAGATCTGAGCTGAGCTTCTCAGGAACAGTTGATCTGATTGCAAACACATTGATTTCTGATGAAGAACCTTTTGAAGGATCATTGCATTTGATCTTTTGACCTTACAGTTTCTTGGTCTAATGACTTTACAATGATTCTTTAGATTATTTGAATATGATCTACTGTATATATTTGCGAGCTTGAAGTGCTTTTCATCGGCTAATCTTGAGTTGATCAAAGACCGCTGTAACAGGAAACCCCCTTAACCTCGACAAACAGAGATCTAGTCATTAGTAAGAGCTATTCAGAATGCTAAAGAGTTCTGTATTAGTCAGAACCCCCCTCTGAGAATACATGTGGCCTTCTTCACAGCGAATAAGAAAGGGAAGAGGGGATAAATAGAGTTGGGGGTGACAAACTGAAGGGGGTGGAGGGCATGTTTATAGTCACTTGGTGACTGACAGCACACAAGGTGGCAACGGGGGTAGACGTTTTGGAAGTGAGAGGGCACAAGGAAAAAAAGTCTTCTAAACTATTTTGCCCCCTATAAGACAAAGTGTATTTATAAAGGATAGGCCACATAAAAATGAAAATGTGTTATTTGCTCATCATCATGTCTTTCAAATATGCATGCCTTTCCACTTCTGTGGAACACTAAGGAAGATATTTTTAAGAATGCTGGTGACCAAACCACTTCGGATCTCATTGACTTTTATAAACAAAACCTGAAACTACTTGGTTACCAACATTCTTAAACATATCTTTTGTGTTCCACAGAAGAAAGAAAGTCATACGGAAAGGGTTAGAATTTTCAATTTTGGGTGGACAATCCCTTTAAATAATACAGTTGAGGTCAAAAGTTTACATACACTTTGCAGAACCTGTGTTGTTCATGAGTCCCTTGTTTGTCCTAAACAGTTAAACTCATCAGAAATCAGAAAAGTCCATCAAGTCCCACAGATTCTTAGTTTTTTCAGTGTTTTTGTGTATTTGAACCATTTCCAACAATGACCGCATAATTTTGAGATCCATCTTTTCACACTGAGGACAAATGAGGGAATATGCAACTATTACAGAAGGTTCAAACGCTCAGTAATGCTCCAGAAGGAAAAACATTTTTCTTATTTTGCCTAAATATCATATTTTTTTGTTGTTCATTTAGTACTGCCCTTTAGAAGCTACAGAAGATACTTACATGTTTCAATCAGACAAAATAAGTTCAAAAAGTTTTCACCCCCGGCTCTTAATGCATCGTGTTTCCTTCTGAAGCATCAGTCAGCGTTTAAACCTTCTGTAATATTTGTCCCTCAGTTATCCTCAGTGTGAAAAGAGGACAACTGAAGACTAAATGTCTTTTATTTGAAATGTCTTATTCAGGTCAGTACTAAATAAAAAATATCATGCATTTTGTAATAATTAACACTTTGCAGATTCTACGAGGTGTATGTAAACTTTTGACCTCATCTGTACTTTATCTTCAGTATAAACAATAGAGGTTTGCAGTGACTTGAGGGTGAATAAATGATGACAGAAATGTTGTTTTTGGGTGGACTATCCCTTTTTAAAATAGAGCATTCTTAAAAACATCCTTCTGTGTTCTACAGAAAGAAGGAAAGTCATACAGGTTTGAATGCAATTTTAACTGGTGCATTGGTTTCTTTGATGGTCCAGATCATAAAATGAGTTCTGTAGACTGTCAAGGAGTATCTGAGTGATTTGATTGCAATGTGTAGCCATCAGCTTCGACTTTTACAGTACAATTCAAAGGCTTCTTTAAAATGTCAAAAATGCAGTTGCCTCGGTTTTGGATGGTGATCCAGTTGCTAATGGTGATAACTTTCGTGTGAGTCATGAACCGAATGCAGTGTGCCAGTGATGCACCTGCAATCACCACTGATTTCACACACACAAACACATGCGTATGTATTCATACTCGCATGCAGCTGGCGACCTGTAGTTCACCCTGGCTCACTGTACACATCCTTTCTCCTATTGTCCGCCGTGTTTGCTCTTTGGGAGAGGGACTTAGTGTGAACATGACATCAGTGTGTTATGAAAGATGGGAGGGGAATATCAAAACATAGGCTGTAAGAAAATCAGAGGACATTAAAAGAAAGCTTGGAAAGAAAGTGGTTGCCTTTCAGCCATCACAACAAAATGTCGCGTGATTCATAGAGAGCAATGAACAATACTTGCTTTGTGAAGCAGTTTTACTAGATGCAGGTTTTACTTTACCTTAGGGTCATTTGTCAAGAATACTACTAACATGAAACGGCAACTTCTTTTTCTTGTTATAATAATAATGTTAATGAAAAATAATAATAATACTAAATTGCAAATAAATACATATAAAATAATATATTATTTATTTTCTGATTATTTCCTTTTTAAATACATTTTAAAAATAACTCAATTATGATAACTAAAATGAAAATGTAAAGCAGCTTTGAAACAATCTAAATAAAAGTGACTTAAGAGATACAGTATATTATACACTTTCATTTAAGATTTTGGTCCGAGATGATATTTGAAAAAGGTCTCTCATATTCACCAAAGCTGTATTCGATAAAAACGCAGTAAATATTATGACATTTTTTAATTAAATTTATATTAAATAAATTGCAATACCTTTTTTGTAGTTTATTTCTGTGATGCAAAGCTACATTTTCAGCATCTATTACTCTAGCCTTGACATGAACCTTTAGGAATCATGCTAATATTCTTAAGATACATTTCTTAATATCAGTGGTGAAAACAGTTATTATCTTAATCTGTAATCTTGTTCATGATTCTGAAAAAGAATAGCATTTATTTGAAATAGAAAAGAAAAACAGTTCATTTATTTATTTTTAGTCTTTTTTTATTCAATTAAAGCTTGCTGAATAAAAGTTTTAATTTCTTTAAAAACAAATTGCATAATCTAACCAAATGTTTTTGTCTGCAAACCTCCACAACCCTAATTAAATCCAAATTTATAATGGTTGCAATATAAGCTGTGCTTATAAAAATGTTTTATTAAACATCCTCCTGGTCTCATGACAAAAACATACCTCTGGTAACTTTTTCGCAAGACGTGAAATACGTACCAATAAGTAGATATCACTGCAGTTTCCAGCATGAATACTAGAGGCGGTAAAACAGCGAGCACTTGTAATCATTTTTGTACACTGTTATGATTACAGCTCCATATGTTTTGCTTTCCAGACATAACAAGATTGCTCGGCAGCTCAGTCAGCACAGAATTGGACTTAGGATGTGGAATCCTCCAGTACGAATCTCATGAAAAACATGACTCATGATGAAAGAGCTGAGAGATGAGAGTTTGAAAAACAAGTTTTCGCTTTTGTTCATACTATCAGCTAGGTTTAGGTGTAGTGCAGATGGTACGTTATTTTAAAACATCACAGAGCATTCGAGTTATAGCGACATTCCACGTCAGAACTGCAGTAACGTACAAAACCAACGTCACATAAAACGTACTATATATATGGTATAGCGCCACCAGTGGACATGGCGGTACGTATTATGTGTCTTGTGAAAAAGTTCACAGAGGTACGTTTTCCTCATGAGACCAGGTAGTTTTTGTGTGTGTGTATTCCAACCAGCACCACAACGTTGGCATAACCAGTTGTACTTGAGGTTGACTATTTGTTTATTTGACCAGTGGCACATGAGCTGAGGGTTCAGGAAACCTGATTGAAAACAGTCATTATTCTATCAGCCATGTCATCACAAAAATCACAGTGCAGCACAGAAATCACACACTTCCTCTTTAAAGACGTCAGATATGTTTAATAATTATCCACTGTCAAATTCCACGCCTCTGTTGAGCAATGAAACGGGTGGTAATTCGATCTATCCATTGTTTGGGGCTAGACTAAAGTTAGGGTGGATATAGAGAGAGGAGGAGGAAAAGGGGCAAATGTACACAAGAAAGAGTAAATGTATCAGCAAGAGGAGTGAAAAAGAGGCCCAGGAGCGGTGGAGGAGTGAAAGACTAAGAAGGAGGGGTCGGAGAGTGTATAAAAGACAGAAAGTTGCTGTTCTTGTGTGTTTGGAGAAAAAAAAAACTCTGGCTGCTTTCATGGTGACATAATGTGATTATGGTATTATCAGTAATCATGTGATGATCTTGTGGAATTTTAAATGCTATGACATTTGTGTCGTGCAGATGTACACAGAGTCCAAAATGAGCATTTTGCCACACCTCCCAAAGGTGTAAATGTAGCTGGCAAAATATCAGACTAAAAGTATTTAGTGATTTTTGTCCTCTTGCATATTTGTGACTCAAGTTCTTGAGGAAAACGTCAGGCATCCTGGATAAACCAGATTTTCCACTAACATCATTTTCTGTTGTCTTAAATCAGATGTTTTGTATCAGATCACGTTTATTCAGTGAATCAGTTGGTCCATTTCACAAAAAAAGAGAATGATTCGTTCATGAATCTAATTGATTTGGCCCTTGAGTTGAACTTCATGACTCAGTGTTCAAGTTTCAGTGGAACTTGAAGAAGAAGATTGTCTGTGAATTATGACTTTAATAAAGTCCACAAGCTATATGGACCACTTTCAAGATCCTGATATAGTTCTTTTATTTCCTTTTTAAAGTTTGCTACATACCCATGGTTTAGGACAACATGAGTTTGAATAAAAGACAGTAGAAATGTACTGTATTTAAGAACAAAGATGCATGTTTAAGAAGCATTATATACAGTGCAATGACCAGGAAGCAAAACAGTGAACTTTGACCTTTTCGATTGCTCCAGTCTCCAGTTTTCTACAGTCGGTTCACTTTCTCTCGTTGTAAATGCTTGCAAACAAAGGTGTGGAACAGGTAATGACAACCTTATCTCGGCCTTTTGGCAGACTGCGTCTTGTGACGTGTACATTCATGGACAAATTATTTGCAGAGTGTTACTCACTTTTACTGTTTGCTGCGAACAGGGATACTAGAGAGCGACAGAAGCCCTTTAACTCTAAAGGAAACGGTTTTGTATGTGTGCTTCACAATCCATTCCTATTAGACTGGGAATAAAGAAAAGGATGGACTAGGAACCACTCCAGATGATTTCAAAACAGTGTTATGTAATATGCGATAACCATAGAGACTGAGGGGTTGAAAGGAAGAGGGAGGTAAAATGAGAGCTAAACAGACTCTTGGACTGAATCTGTTCCCAGCCCATCACTCACTTTCCATAAACGCCCTGTAACTGAAACTTAAACACTGTGAGGTTGCGACATTTGTTTTTATGAAATGTGAAATGGTTTAGCTTTTATGATGGGATGAATTCACTCATATGCTGGACTTTTATTGCAGTTGTAAACTGCAATATGATAGCAGATAACAGGCTTATTTACATTTCAAAAAAGTTGTTGCATATGCTAAAAATTCCAGTAACATCTAATTAACTGGTTTTATCAAAAGTCAACTTTTTTTTAATGACTGAATAACCTGACTATGACTCCAATACACCACTAATAGAAAGAGTAAGAGTTACATCATGTAAAATAAGCACGTTAAGGCAAGAATGGGCGTATGATTTTTATTTGGCTATGATAAACACACCACATAAAGCTGCATAGAATTAAAGTGTGGACATACGTCATGTCTAGAGACTTAAGGGTGGGATCTTTTGACTTCTTGTGTGAAAGCAGCTACCTAGCATCTAGCACACCTTAGCAACCGGATAACAATTGGTAAAAGCTAATCAGCAAACCTTTGCAACCATATAATGCCCTGGGAACCATTTATAGCATTGTGTAAGCACTACTCACATACAATGTAATAATATTATCTGATTTAAAGGAATAGTTCAGCCAAAAATGACCTCATAAGACCTTCATTCATCATTGGACCACAAATTAAGATATTTTTGATTAAATCCAAGAGCTTTCTGACCCTGCATAGACAGCGATACAACTGACATGTCTAAGGCCCAGAAATGTAGTAAGGACAGTTAAAAATGGTCTATTTGACATCAGTGGTTGAACCGTAATTTTATGAAGCTACGACATGGAAGAGAAGAAATTGTTGAATAAAGTCATTGTTTTTGTTTTCTTTGCTCACAAATAGTATTCTTTATGTCTTTACTATCTTTCTGGGCCTTGAATGTTTCAGTCGCATTGCTGTCTATGCAGGTTTACAAAGCTCTTGAATTTCATCTTAATTTGTGGTCTGAAGATGAACAAAGGTCTTACAGGTTTGGAATAACATGAAGGTGAGTAATAACGATAGAAATTGTATTTTTAGTGGAACTATCCCTTAAATGTATCCCTTTAATTTAATGTAATTTTTACATTTACGTCACAGGTAGTTTATATCAGCGTTGGAGAAGCTATTTTAAAGCTGAAACGTTATTCAAACTACAGTTTTGAATATGTCAAGTATACTGTAAACTACTGTAAACTACAAAAAAAAGTATATATATTTCTAAATTAATTTAGAAATATATATACTGCATATGAGGAGTTCAGATGCAAAAGCCTCTAAATCCATCTGACATCTTTCTTTTAAAAAATGCATTTTTTATCAGGCTCCGATGTATAGGTTTCTATGTAAATATGTATATATATATATATATATATATATATATATATAATGTGTAAGTATGTGTGTGTGTGTGTGTGTGTGTGTGTGTGTGTGTGTGTGTGTGTGTAAAAAATACACATCCAGTGGCATAATCAACAAATCAGATTCTGTGTTTTTAGATACAGCACTATTCCGTGAGCACTTATGATGTAAGTATAAAATTGAACCAGACGCCAGATAAAATTTTCAGTTATTAGTGGGTGCAGGACACTATAGTTTATGTAAGTGAGGATAGCAAAAAAAAGTAAACTGTGACATATTTAGAGGTCGACCGATATTGGATTTTACCTATAGTTAGGTTGGACCACACTGGCCGATACCGATTAATCGACTGATAGTTTTACTATTATCTTATATTACTATTACCTTCGTGGCTTAGTGCTGGTCAGGTTGGCAGTAGCTGGGGACTATATTCAGCTGCTGCGTAATATCATTGCGCCTGCTGCAACCATGTTACGGCAGCAAAGTTCCTTGATTATTATGACAGAATGAGAGTATAGTTATTATCTATATCAGCTTGGAAAATCACAACTTTTCATTTTCTGTCGGCCTTAGTACACAATGTAACTACAGAAGAGTCAAGTTTTAAATAGGAGAAATATCGAAAATCTTTGGTCATTTTTGAACGAGATGCTAACGGTCTAATCAGATTCAATGATTTATGTTAAGCTATGCTAAAAGTGTTAGCGGCAGACCTGGAGATTGGCTGAATGGGTTAAAAAATGGTAAAACTCATCTGTTTAACTCTAGGGGAGTTGGAAAACGAGCCTATTTTCAAAAAAAGTGGAGTGTTCTTTTAAAATGTATACTACATAGAAACTAAAAAGCTATTATTTAAAACAGGGACTGAACCATACTTTGTAAAAGAATAAATGTATTAATATTAATTATATATTTAAAAATATCAGTAAATGTTGAAATTAACACACTAACAAGGAATAATGCTTACATTTTACAGCTTAGTTAATGCTACAAATGGACTCTTATAGTGAAGTGTTACCATTACCATATCAATAGTCTTTAAATATCTACACAAAAGCCATAGTATTGAAATTACATCATATTGATATTGTATGTATAGTCTCACTGTTTAACTGCTTCTAATCTAGAACACTTGATTAATATCTAATCAAAATAACAAAATATTTTATTCACAAACAGAGCAAAAGCCCAGTGCAGCGTTCAGGTAATCTCATATCAGTTATCACACCGGACGTGTCAAGTTCAGTTCAAACTGTGATCTAAAACTGTTCATTTAATCACCAAATGGACATAAGTTTACTTCAAGAATTATCAAAAAGCGGCATAGATGACTTTGAAGTTCAGTGTTTAAAACAACAGAGCAAACGGAAAGATAAAGGGCAATCTATATTATAGCTCTCTATATGAAACATACAGACTTTATTGGAGCCACAGAAAGAAAAACGTTTTGCTAAAAATCTTCCAGCCCATGGTGAAGTCTTTATGTACATTTACATCGATTTTGGACAGATATGAAGTATTTAATCTAAAACTCTGTGATAGCACTCTGTGATGCGGCAGGATTTCTGTCGGCTATATGAACACAGCTTGCTGTCTCACATCACTAGCTTTAAATATGCAACTTGCTGGCTAACAAATGCATCAATGTGATCAGTTGGATTAATGCAAATAGATTGTAACAATTGTGACATTAAACATTTGGTTTGGACTTACTGTTTTGGTCACATTATTTTAACCGTTTGAGGTGCAGCTAATGTTCGCTTCCTCTCAGCCTTAATAGCAAACATACTGCTGTGCTTTCTCTAATGCAGCATCTAGTCAACAAAGTACTTACTAAGTAATGATATGAAAACATGCACTATAGTTCGTTGTCGATGTTTTAAATTTGCATCTGAAGTGTCCCGCTAAACAAACAGCACATGTTGTCAGTGATTTCCGCTCTCACTATACATATCTATGGCTCTCATACTGTATAATGACAGTGGAGCCTTCTCAGCCGCTTCAGTAATAGACGCAACCCGGAATAACTATCGGCATGGATTTTTGCCGATAACCGGTGCCGATTAATTGGCAAAACGGATGCATCGGTCAACCTCTAGACATATTATACCCAAAAATACTTCATACAGTGGACTACCCCTAAAACTGACAAAAATTTGGGACCAAAAATTTGATTTGACACTTTGACCTGACCATGTTTTGTTACATACCTTTCTATCAAAGTTATCTGACATTATCAAGATGAATTTGTTCTAAAACAGTTTAACTCATGAGTTCAGCAAATAAACTGTGATAATGTGAGAAATGTTGAAGGTGTCTGAATACATTTTGGTTTGACTGTAATTAATTTGTGATTATCAAGATAAATTTGTTTTGACACATTTGAACTCTGCATTCTTGTTATATTTTATTACCTTTTTATAAACTATGGTGAATAAACCGTAATAATGTGAGAATTGTGTCTGAGTAAATTTTGGTTTGACTATATATAGTATATAGTATATACTGTATACTATATATATTTACAGTATACTTTGGTAAAGCAATACATTTGCTTGTATTGTCGCAAAATGTAAACTTCATTATCGCCAAGATCATTAAAGGCATTAAATAATAATACTTTACACAAAAATGTGTTTATTTTTTCTGTTGAACACAAAGATATTTTGAACTATGTGGGTAACTAAACAGTTGACGGTAGCGAGTGTCTTATGTAGTATTTTTTTTTTTTTTTTTCAGTGGCTACCTTCAGCTGTTTGGTTGGTTACCCATATTTTTCAAAACATCTTGTTTTTAGCAGAAGGAACAACATGAGGGTGAGTAAATGATGACAGAATTTTCATTTTTGGGTGAGCTGTTCCTTGATATTATGAACATTAGCATCATGATTTTGTGTACAGCTGCTTTGAAAGTATGTGTATTATGAAAAGCGCTATTCAAATAATTTTGACTTTAGTCATAGTTTAGTGGTGGTTTGGATGTACACTGGAGATCAAAATTAGAGAACAATTTATAAATAATTGAACAATTCTGAAATAATGTCATCTTCACTGCTCAACAGTTAAAGGAGTTTTTGTCCTGTCTATACCATGCTACCAGAACACCTTTTCCACAAAATAACTAAGGCATTTCAACAAAAAACAATATTTTGCAAAAAACACACTGATCAAAATTAAAGAACACTTTCAGATACCTCCCAGTTATTGGTGTTAATCTGGCCCCTGGTGCTAATTTCCTTGATTATCTGTCAACCCCTATTTAACTGGCAGCCTAACTTCCAGTTTCACTGACTCTGCAAGATGGTGGGCCGTTCTAAAGTGACTGAAAGCCTCCGGCAGCAGGTTGTCCAGATGAAGGCCAAAGGGATGACCCTTGGTTGTTCCGAATCTGTGATTTCAAGAATATTGAATCTTTACAACATCACAAACTCATTCAAGTCCCCCAAGAAGGCTGGTCGTACACAGAAGACAAATACAAGAGAGGACAAGATACTGCGGAGGATCTCAATGGGCAATCGTTTCCACACTGCAGCTGGAATTGCTCGCCAGTTCAGTGCTGAACAGGGTAAGGATCTGTCTCGTCATACAGTGTCTCAGCGTTTAAGAGTGAATGCAAATGTTTATCAGAACCTTCTTCAACAACATATGGTTCCTTCCCTGCGTTCATCACCCAATCAGCCCGCAGTGTTCATGCAGGACAACGCTCCATGTCACACAGCAAAACGGTAAAGCAGGTCCTTGAAACTGAAAACATTGAAATAATGACATGGCCTGCCCAGAGTCCTGATCTCAACCCAATAGAGAACCTCTGGAAAATCTTTGGCGACAAAGTTATGGCCAAGAAACCCACTACAGTCACCGAACTGTGGAGGAGACTGGAAGAAGAGTGGACCAAAATCACACCAGAGCAGTGTGAGAGACTAGTGCTGTCCTGTGGCCGCAGATGTGCTGAAGTCATTCAGAGCAGAGGCCTGTACACTTCCTACTAATTGCTGACTGTTGTAACCTTCAGAAAATGTTGTTGTAATCTTTTTCCATGCTACAGTCATTGTTGTTCTCTTAATTTTGATCAGTGTGTTTTCTGCAAAATAATGTTTTTTGTTGAAATGCCTTAGTTATTTTGTGGAAAAGGTGTTCTGGTAGCATGGTATAGACAGGACAAAAACTCCTTCAACTGTTGAGCAGTGAAGATGACATTATTTCAGAATTGTTCAATTATTTATAAATTGTTCTCTAATTTTGATCTCCAGTGTATAACAGGTGTGCTGGACTTCTATTATGTTTAATTAATTAAACTGTTTACCCAAGCATACAGTATTTATTAGGAATTGTAATGTTATATTTTGATCTGTAGGGGGAGCAGTGAAGCTATAATCTGAGTATGGGCCCTGAGGAGCTGCCTGACCTTATGGACACGGTATGGATTTGTAGATCTGTGTGTTTGTCTAAGGAAGAAACTATGTTTTTTCCAGTTATGTGTCCTTTTGTACTTTTACAACGCAAACTCATCATTTGTTCGTTCTTTCACTTATTGCACCCAGATGTCAAGCACTCCTCCTCCCTCTCCTCGGGCTGTATGTTTCTCATTCTCGCCTCCTTACTGCTCTCCACCGATTTCCCCCAATCCTCCGTTCGTGACCTTGCGCTCCCCTGCCACTCGTCACCTGACTGAGCTCGACCCATGGAGGAGACACAGCTGGGAACCTGGAGCTGTGGCACAGGGATATCCACCCAATGACACACGCAGGTGAAAACACATTTACATGACACGTTAGTGCTTCAGCATGGTCCAAGTGTGCTCTAACTTAATAAAAAAAAAATGTGGCTAAACTTCATATAAATATAATTGTAATTTCAGATATATAATATAATTTAAAAATTAAATGTACTACATTTTAATAATAATTTATTATTAAAATGTTCTGTATTTTATTTATTATTAACAGTTTTTTTTTATATAAATTTGAATGTAATTTATTTATTCCTGTGATGGCAAAGCTACATTTTCAGCATTGTTACTTTAGTCTTCAGTAGGGATGAAACGATTACCGGTTTAATGATAAATCGTGATAAAAACCCTCCAAGGTTAGTATTATCGTTTCATATTTAATTATCACTAAAACCGTATCTGATTACCGTGATTTGAACAACTGAGGATAAATAAATACTGTGTTGCATTTTTAAGTAACAGTCTCGCATGTGCACAGCACGCAGCACGTTTTTTGTGAAAACGTGGCAGAAAGATGGGTTTTAAAAGAGTGCTAAGGGAATTATACAAATGTATATGAATGAATTAATTATATAAATGTACCTCTGAAAGTTCTGACTGGTTTAGAAAAGATTCAGTGGCATTTTGTTTCTATCTTTGCTTTCGTAATACTTGAGATAGTGTTCTTAATCGCAATGCTGCTTTATCCACGGAGGTTACGGGTAGGGCTGTGCAGATAATCGGACGCGATATCATACGTATCTCGTCAGTAATGCCGGTTCTGTGATTAGTCGTAAATCTCATTCACGTGTTCATTCATGCAACCGCGTTTACTACACAGAGCCGTAGTTCACTGATAAGCTACGCAGTTTCGCGTGCATAATCGATATATATCGCCTGCGATAATGAAGGCGATGTTTGCGTAGCTTGTCAGTGAACTACGGCTCTGTGTAGTAAACGCGGCTGCATGAATGAACACGTGAATGAGATTTACGACTAATCACAGAACCGGCAATACTGACGAGATGCGCATGATAATTTGCGTCCAAATATTGCACAGCCCTAGTTACGGGAAACAGCTGTAATTCAGCTTTTCCATAAGCACCATCTAGTGTCAGGGAGTGGATTTAAAGAGAGTTACATTTACACTCAGCCTGTGTGCAGTTTTTGACTGGCCAAACAATTGGACCGGTTTTGCATTCCCTGCTGTAAATTTTGACCGGTTGATGAAAAACAAGCTTATGTGGATTCTATACATTTTAACAATTCAGATAATGTATCTAGAAATAGAAGATAAAATACATATGAGGTTTACCATTTTATGGAACCTTTTCAAAGTTTTATCTGAACGTTTCGTACATGTTATTAGATAAACTGTTGTCAGTTATGTTGTCATTTAAAATCCAGATATCACAGGTAATGTTATTGTTTTAGTGTTTATGCAAAAAGAAAGTAATTTTATTTATTTTGGTTGATTTTATATACAAAAGTTGGTGAAATGTTTCATGTGTCAGTACTTTTTGAACATTTCCAGCATATTTTATCAATACCGTGATAATACTGATAACCGTGATCAGTTAGGTCACTATAATCATGATAAGAAATTTTCATATCGTTACATCCCTAGTCTTCAGTGCCACACGATCCTTCAGAAATCATTGTATTATACTGATTTGGTGCTCATTACTGTCAACATTAAAAACATCTTTTGTAACATTATAAATGTCTTTGCAATTTTTTTTATCAGTTTAATGCATCCTTGATTATTTAATTATTAATTTCATTAAAAACTAAATCTTAGTGACCCCAGACTTTTAAATTTTATAATATAACCAACTATTTTTGGTAGAAAACTTACACAACCTAAATTATGTACTTACTGAAATAAATGGTGAACTCTACAGAACAGACTTTGTTATATAT
The DNA here is from genome assembly GCA_033026305.1 of Cirrhinus molitorella. Lineage (NCBI taxonomy): Eukaryota > Metazoa > Chordata > Actinopteri > Cypriniformes > Cyprinidae > Cirrhinus > Cirrhinus molitorella. The sequence continues at coordinate 26,437,998 of CM065131.1, forward strand.
TATTAATTTTAAAGATTTTTTTGGGTAAGTTTTTTTTGTTTATTGTAGTTGTTGTTTTATTTTACGTCATGTATTTGTTGTTGCAGTAGTAGGATAAATGAACTAGTGGACCATTTTTATAATTAAAAAATATTGATACTTCTTTTATTCCAAAAATCATTAGGATATTAAGTTCATGTTCCATCACTGCAAAAAATCTAAAAATTTTCTAGACAAGTAAAAATTATTTTCTTGTATCAGAAACAAGTTGAAATTAAGTGCATTTGTGCTTGAAACAAGCAAAATAATCTTCCAATAGGGTAATCAAAATAATCTTGTTTTGTATTTGAAATAATATTTTTTATGCTGACCCCATTGGCAGATTATTTTGCTTGTTTTAAGCAAAAACTCACTTAATTTTGACTCATTTTTTCTGAAAACAAGAAAATAATTTTTACTTGTCTAGAAAATCCTTGTTGAGTTAAGATTTTTTGGCTGTAAACAAGACAAAAAAATGTAAGAAAAGCATTTTTTGCAGTGATTTAAATTTCTTACTGTAAATATATAAAAACTTAATATCTGATTGTGCCTCGCTAAGAACTTAATTTGGACAACTTTAAAGGTGATTTTCTTAATTAGATTTTTCAAATAGTTGTATATTGACCAAACATTGTCCTACCCTAATAAACCATATATCAAAAAAGATGTATTAAAAAAAACATTTATAACTGTTTTTGTGCTCCAGGGTCACATATACACTTATACAGGTTTCCTAGTTTTTACTTTTATTCTTATTCCATGCGGTTGTCATATTCATCTTTCTGTCTCACGCACACATTTGTCCATGGCCGTGCTGATATAGGGCTTCTACTGTGTCACTCTGTGGACTATTATTGTGAGATCACTACCAGCCAGTGCCAATGTACTCAGTGAGGAGACAGAGACACACACGCATAGATAAGAACACACACACACACACACACACACACACACACATAGGCCTCTTCAGTAAGGAACTAACATTACACTTCAGGTTAGCGTTGTCGATGTCGACTTCAAAACGTCTAAAGGAAGAGGAAAGAGTGAGCTTGAAGTTTTTAAGTTTTTATAATGCTATGAATTTGCAAATGTGTGTGTTTACATATCTGTAGGTTGTTTATGTTATTGCAGATGTCCTGTATATCGTATAATTTGTGGTGCTTTGTAATGATAGTCATCAGACAACAGGGCAAAAACAAGTCTGACCTTCAATTACTTACCTTGTAGTTTCATGTCATGCAATAACAATGTATGTGAATTTAGTGTTCAATATGTCTCTCTCTTTTTTTTTTAGTGTCAGTCTTGAAGATCTGGACCCGGATGAGATGTCCTTAGTGATAAACGGGGCATTGAGATCCAAAAGAGCTCGTGAAGCCCGCAGGTCTATCACTCGAGCATCCCTGACGTCACTTACTGAGGAGGAAGTTGGAGCAGAGCATCAGGAACATCATCGATCAGCACTGGAGGTTAGAACATGCGCCCAGAGCCTCATAGCATTACTATGTTTTGTGTACTTACAGTAGGTAGCCACCTTTTAAGGAAGCATTCTTGATGGAAGAAGTTCAAACCACATAGAAGTAAATATAAACTGAACCGCTTGTGTATTTTTACCTTTTGACCTCTTGAGATCAAGATTATTTCGCTGATCGTGTGTTAGAAAGAGGGACAAAAACAACAAATTGAAGGGTTTCAGGCTCTATTTTTGTACCTTATTCAATGGAAATGTGAACCGCACAATACTGAACTTGCACTTACACAGGATTCCAGTAAATTTAGAATTGATATTCTCAGGCCTTGTCCACATTAATAAGTTTTCATTTGAAACCATTTATTTTTCTCTCCATTTTGGCCTTCCATCCACACTGAGATGGCATTGCTGTCAAGGAAAACTGAGCTTTTTGATAACGCTCTTCAAAGTGGATACATTTGAAAATGCTCACAGTAGTATGGACTGTGAAAGTTTTGGGTTTTGAAAACGATGACGCATGTTTAGTCACGTGATGCATATTATACCGATAGATACAGTTGAGGTAAAAAGTTTGCATACACTATGCAGAATCTACAAAATGTTAATTATTTTACCAAAAAAAGAGAGATCATGCAAAATGCATTTTATTTTTTATTTAGTACTGACCTGTATAAGATATTTCACATAAAGGACACTTATGTCTGGAAGAGAAAATCATTTATAAAATAATAATAATTTTAAAAGTTGAATTTATAAAAAAATGACCCTGTTCGCTTGCTAACTGAATGATCCACAGCTGTTTTTTTTTTTGTTTGTTTTTTTGTTTAGTGATAGTTGTTCATGACTCCCTTGTTTGTCCTGAACAATTAAACTGCCTGCTGTTCTTCAGAAAAATACTTCAGGTCCCACTAATTCTTTGGTTTTACAGCATTTTTGTGTATTTGAACCCTTTCCAAACATTGACTGTATGATTTTGAGATCCATCTTTTCACACTGAGGGCAATTGAGGGACTCATATGCAACTATTACAGAAGATTCAAACGCTCACTGATGCTTCAGAAGGAAACACAATTCATTAACTCGGGGGTGAAAAGTTTGAATTTGAAGATCAGGGTAAATGTAACTTACTTTGTCTTCTGGGAAACATATAAGTATCTTCTGTAGCTTCTGAAGGGCATTACTAAATAATAAAAAAAAAGATTTAAGCAAAATAAGAAAAATGTACACATCTTCATTCTGTTCAAAATCATACAGCCATGCTAAATAAACAAAGATATTTTGGGACCCTAATGATTTTTCTGAAGAACAGCACTCGGTTGACAAACAAGGGACTCATGAACAACTATCACAAAAAAAAAAAAAAAAAAACATTTCGGAGTGTCTCTAGATTATGAATGTAACCATGGTTCCCTGAGAAGGGAACGAGACCTTGCGTCCTCTAGGAGCCACTATGGGGAACCTCATAGCGGACACAGGACACAGTTCGATGTGCCCTTGAAAGGGAACGTCTCTAGTTACGAATGTAACCATGGTTCCCTGAGATGGGAACGAGACACTGTGTCCTCTAGGGGCCGCTATGTGGTTCTCCATAGAGGCCCCTAGTGGACGCAGTTCGATGTTCCCCTCGAAAGGGAACTTTTGGAAAACATATACGTTAACGTAGACTTAGTTTAATATCTATTCTTACACTACTGTTCAAAAGTTTGGGGTCAGTAAGCTTTATTTTATTTTATTTTATTAACAAAGTTGCATTAAATTGAAAAAAAGTGGCAAAATGTAATAGTCTTTACTATTTTTAATAGTCTTTACTAACTTAATTGTTATACTGAATGTATTGTCTGTTATTAACGTATATGTTATCATTACGTGTTTTTTTTGTTGTTGTTGTTGTTTGTTTTTTGTAGTAGATGAATGTTGTATTGATGTTTGTTGTCTTGTTAGTTTTTATGTTACCTGCTTAGGGACTGCAGATGAAAAGTAGTCACTGTAACTAATTCTGGCATATTTACATGGTGTATTCTTTAATGCAAGAGTGTTCATTAATATGCATGGTCCCTATCAAAAAAACCAATTAAAAAAAAAAAAAAAAATCAGATAAACTGTCCATGGCCAAAAAAAGGATTATTGTTTCAAAACTATTTAGCAAAAATGTTATATTAAGAAGTATTAGACAAAAATATAAAGAAGCAGAACTGTTTTCAACATTGATAATGATAAGTATTGTTATCAGAATTTCTGAAGGATCATGTGACACTGAAGGAACTCACCGACCTCAAACTTTTGAACAATAATGTATATGAAATATTTTAATTAGATAACTGCTTTGTAAATCTCTCCCTCAGGAGCAGTCCAATCAGATGCATGGCTGCAGTGTCTCCGCCCCCAGCCTGTCTATGATGCAGCAGATGCCTAGAAGCTCCGCCCCTCGCCCGCGCTCCTACTGCCATGGTCAGCTGAGTTTCTTTGGGGTTTCCAGCTTGTTCACAAATTAATTCAAATGTAACCTTTCATGTCTATGTAGTTATTTTCCTCACTTTTTTGTTTGTGTTTTAATGTTGTTTTTATGATACAGTTTTACACTAAAAATAAGTGTCAAAATATTTTATATTCACTATGTTTTTGACTCTGGGACACTTTTACCCTGCTCTGAAACTGAAACTGACATTAAGAAGACAGCATTACATCATGCGCTTGTTTGAATCCAAGTTCTATTTCCTCAAATCAATGAAAACGTTTGTCTTGTCTTTTTCAATGTGATCCAGAGAGTGTTGCGTACCACCAGATTGGAGGATCAACTCACAGGTGTGTCTCAGTCCTCAATCCAACATATTCAGTTGTAAATATCCATATTTTTTTAAACAAACATTTCACTTTTTCTTTCTGATACAGTATAGACAGTGAGTCCTCTGCTTTGGGTTTGGACATAGATGGAGGACAAATAAAGGCTGAGGGGCATGGGAACAAAGAGGAAGCATCAGGAAATCGTCTGGAGCGAACACTGAGCTTCCTGCGCAAGATGACTGCCAACCATAAGGTAGGGGCCCAGCTTCCTGCCCATTCTTGTGTTTAGTATGTCAAAAGGCAAAGTGACGTTGGCGACAAGTATCAATTCTGGATGGTTGTTATTTTAATATCATCATCAGAAGTAAAATGTTACCAGTTGCATGTGACATATTGATCGTGCAGTATAATGAAACTAGACAGTAGTGTCATTCCAGACCAACAGAGGGCAGAGTGAGACAGTCCTTTTGAACAGGCAAACTGGATAATTATGAAAAAACCCGGTGTCTACCTCCTCCACTTGTTCTCTGTAAACTTTCGGTTTCTGCCTGTATTATTAGTTCTCAAGCTAATAATACTCGCTCTATACTTTCATTAGGCTCCCAGCTGAAATTCAACATCTTGGTTTGTGCTCCAGCTTGTCATGAATCATACGAACCTTGCAAACACTGACTCACTGTCGATAACTTAGCAATCAGCCCCAAAATTCCTCAGAAAGTGCCAGAGAGTTTGCAGGTTTGACATCTTATCAAAGCTGTAATCATTTCTTTTCTTAAATTCAGAAAAGTTCCAGTAGCTTCATGCCTTTTTGTGTTTGAGAGACAACCTTTTTCTTCTGTGAAACAAAAGATATTTTGAAGAATGTTGGTTACAGTTTTGGCTACCATTGACTTGACTATTGTTTGGACAAAGAAGCTAAAACATTTCTCAAAATAAGAGAAAGTCTTACAGGTTTGGAGTGACATGAAGGTTAGTAAATGATGACTGAATTGTCATTTTTGGGTGAGCTATGCATTTAAGTTTCAATTAATTCAAGTGATCTACGGGCTGGTTTAAAAAACACTCAATAAATCTGAAAGTACTTCTTGAGAGCATGATATGCCATATTAATTTGAAATCCATTTGACAGAATGAACAAAGTGAAAGCACCTTTCGTAGTTGTTATAAGGACAGACGGCAGTCAAAATATTATCTTTGACCCAGTTCACTACTATGACACATGAGGAAGCAGGATTTTATGGTTGAGTGATGACAGGTCTGAAGATGACATTGTTTTTGAGTCAGTATCGCAGTGCTTGTGAAACAGAGTCCTCGTTTACTCGCATTAGTGTTAGTCATGTTCTTGAAATGTCAAATCTTTAGAGGTCTGTTTCAGAGAAAAAAGGTAATTGTGCAAACGTTAACAGTAAGAAAAAATATACAGTGAAATTTGTATTTGTTCCAATTTCCATTCAATTACCATATAGTTTTTTTTTTTTTTTATAAAAATAAAGTTAAAACAATTATATTAAAACATTATTACAATTTCAAAAAACTGTTTTCTATTTTAGTGTAATTTAGTATAATTTAAAATTACATTTATTCCTGTGATGGCAAAACTTTTTACTACTAAATTTTCTTTTTACTATCACTTTTGATCAGTTGAATACATGTTTTCTGAATAAAAGTTAGAATTTCTTTATAAAAAAAAAAATGTTATTCACCCCAAACTTTTGAACAGTAATTTATGTATGTGTGTGTATATATATATATATATAGAGAGAGAGAGAGAGAGAGAGAGAAGAGAGAGAGAATACATTTTATTACATTTTCAACTTCATATCTCATTGCAAATTTCTATATACTACCAGTCAAAATACCAGTCAAAAGTTTTTGAACAGTAAGATTTGTAATGTTTTTTTTTTTAAAGAAGTCTCTTCTGCTCACCAAGCCTGCATTTATTTGATCCAAAGTACAGCAAAACAGTACAATTCTGAATTTTTCTTTTTTTTTTTTTAAATAGCTGTTTTCTATTTGAATACTTTTTAAAATGTCATTTATTCCTGTAATTTCAAAGCTGAATTTTTAGCATCATTACTCAAGTCACATGATCCTTCAGAAATCATTCTAATATTCAGTTTTGCTATACAAAAAATATTTATTATTGTTATTATGTTAAAAAGAGCTAAGTAGAATTTTTTCAGGTTTCTTTGATGAATAGAAAGTTCAGAAGAACAGCATTTATCTGAAATAGAAATCTTTCTATTTCTAGAAACATGTCTTTATCATCATCCTTGCTAAATAAAATTATTGATTTCTATAATTTATTTTTTAAAAATATGGCATATGGTTTTTAAAATTATTTGAATGGTATAGTGTATAATGTTACAGAAGCTTTATTATTTCAGATAAATGCTGATCTTTGGTTCTTTCTATTCTTCAAAGAATCCTGAAAAAATATACTCAACTGTTTTAAATAATGCAAATTATAATAATAATAATGTTCTCTTGAACTGCAAATCAGCATATTAGAATGATTTCTCATGATCATGTGACACTGAAGACTGGAGTAATGATGCTGAAAGTTTAGCTGTGATCACAGGAATAATTGACATTTTAAAATATATATAGAATTTTTTTTTATAATACAAATATTTTATTTTATATGTTTTTGCTGTACTTGGGATCAAATAAATGCAGGCTTGGTGAGCATTAAAAAATATATTGACTGGAAGTGTAAGATATTATTATTGTTGTTGTTGTTGTTGTTCAAATTAAAAGAAATTAAGTCACAGTTGTGGAAGAAGGATGCAAATACCTTTTTCTTATTTGTTTATTTTTACCCTGAAGTTGAAATTGGCTTTCATACAAACTTTCCCATGTGTCACTTTAAACCAATGTGTACTTATAAGGTCTCTTCACATTGACCGAGTTATCATTCAAACACATACTCTTATCATCACAGCTAAGGCTCTGTTTGAATTGCAGGTCTTTCCATGACATCATGCCACTAAAAATCAAACACGCTTTCTCTGTAGATCTTAAGGGAACATCGACAGAAATGGCACTCGTGATTAGTCGTCCACTTTAGGGAATAGGATTTTCATGCCAGGCCCGCAGGCTCCAACACAAACAGTCCAGCAAAAAAAGGGAGGAGTTTTATGACACAGCCACTCGCTTTATAAAGCAAGCTGGACCGTTTGCTTAAATAGTCTCGTCTTTTTTTAAAAGCCGCATTACCAGATTTAAAGTGCTTCAGTTTTCTCTAAATACATTCAGTCTGAGGTTTTGTTAAAAAGGTTCTTCTCCATTATATGGTTATGCATTTCGATAGATCACAACCATATGATCAACTGGGAAGCGTAGACTGATGTTCATGTGACTAGACTTCCTTGGAAGCGCTTTCTGCTTCTCTCTCTCATTTCCAGACACTTACATGCGCGCAGCCACACACAAACAGTCGCACACGGGTCCAGTCAGCTGTTTGAAGCCTGATCTTACCCCAAACACATACAAGGAAGGAGCTTGTGAGAGGACAGACCACAGGCACAAACTCAAAGTAGCATGACAGGGTTTGTTTTTAACTCTGTCAGCCTTTAGGAATTAATTCTTTACTATTGAGAGAAAACAATTTAGACAGAGGCTTAATTACAACCTTGATTTTACTGTGGTTTTGTGGACATAATGAGTATTTTCCTTCATTTATTGGAAACTTTCAAAAAGTTTTCCATCATTTTGACAGATAAATAATCTTTCGGATAAGGCTTTGTCAAGCCAATTTCAACATATAATATTCAAACATAAATATGGTAATCATACAGCACTGTGGTATACAGTTAAATTCCTTCTTATTCACTGGGTACCATCACATGGTACCGCCACAGTACTGTGTGTGTGTGTGTGTGTGTGTGTGTGTGTGTGTGATGATTATTAGTTGCAAAGTAAACAGTCTGGCAGAGTCATCTCATCGTCTGGCCCGTTTCCTCCTCCCATTATCTTTAACTCTCAGCTGTCCCCTCTGTTTTCTTTGTATCCTTCAGTTGCTCTTTCTGTCCGCACACTTTCTCTTTTCTGGGCCCCTTTACATTTACGTCTTAAGCATTACACATTACGCACTTCCTTTCTTGCCACAGTGCCATAAAATGCATTTCATAAAGTGGGAAATACCCAGCGAGTGTGGATCGACACCTGCTCTTGAAATATTACTGTCAGGATTTTTTACTGGCAGCAATTTTTCAACAACTGTGTCTCCCCTCACTATTGGCCATTTGCTGCACTGCTTACTCCAAGCTGTTGGGAGACTCATAAAGCCACAGAGGGGCCTATAGGGTGGAGCACAGAGCCTTTTTTGAGGTTATAAAGCCTTTGCACTGCTTTTGCAATCTCACTACGAGAGCAAACATCTGTGAAACATGTGTCAGCAGGAGCTCCTCCCACACTGGGAGTGGGAACTGGGAACTGGAGTGGAAATGGAAAGATGAATGAGATTATTTTTTGTTAATGTTAATTTTTATTTTACATACATATATAATTCATATTATAAATAAACATTTGTCTTAAATATTTAATGTGCGCATATATATGTATATATATATATATTTTTTTTTTTTTTCATAAAATAATGAAATATTATTTAAAAATATATAATCTATAATTTAAAAAGTATATTATCTGTATCAATAAATATTTAATGCACACACACACACACATATATATGTGTGTGTGTGTGTGTGTGTGTGTGTGTATTTATTTCTAATAAAATTATGTAATATTAAAATAGATAATAAAAAATCTTAATAAATATTAGAAATAAATATTATGTGTTTTAATAAATATTGAATGCGCGCACACATACACACACACACATATATATATATTAAAAATAAAATAATAAATAAAATGTATAGAATAAAAATATTACTAAATATTCTAAATAAATATTTGTATTCATGAATATTTAATGCATATATATTTTTAATAAAACAATTCAATATTATATATATATATATATATATGAACATTTAAATATTAGAAATAAATATTTTATTAATAAATATTCAATGCACACATTTATTATATATATATATATATATATATATATATATATTAATAAATACTATAAATACATATTTTTATTAATAATTTAATGCACACGTACACACACATATGTGTATATATATTATAATTATAATATAATAAATTGATTAAAAAAATATAAATTTAATAAATAAAAAATAAATAAATTTAATGCACGCGTATTTTAGATTTTATTTTATATATGTGTGTGTGTGTGTGTATAATAAAAATATTAAATATGAATTTATTATTATTATTATATTAATATAATAAGATAAGTTATTAAAAAATGCTTTAAATAAAAAAATATGCTAATTTATTTATTTATTTATACCAGTTGTGTTGTTCTAATATGAGGAGGCAAAAGTAACTATTTTTGCATTTTTTGGATTATCAGTCATGAAAGCTTGGTAAATATTGGTCACAAACACGAAGATATACTTTAAATTTCACTGATTACTCATTTAAAAACTCCCACAGATCATGTTTTCAGGTCATTTAGGGTTTATTTTAATGTAACAAAATGGTTATATCTAAGTGTGTGATGTTTACTCAATTTTTGTTTTTTCAATTAATTTTCCCATTAACAGCATTATATTGTTTATTAATTTGCGAACATGGAGCGTGCACAAACGCAAGGGGCGGGATTAATCACGTGAACCAATCACAGCTGAACACAACCAGTCATATCCAGTCATATCGCCTCCTCTCACGTGACTTTCCTTCATTCATTCTCAATTACCCCCCACCAAACTCACTGCATGCTTCAGGGTGTCTGTTAAAACTCAATGGGCCCAGGAGAGGCGAGAAAGTCGTGGACCCCTGCTGTAACTTTATCTGCTGGTGTCACTGTTGGACACTGTTTCTTTAGAAAAAACTATGATTTATACACTATTTAATGTTGTATTATGTCATATTGGCATTGTTGTTTTTTTCATTGATGGAACAAAATTTTACTTCTGTGATCGATACTGTATCTCACTTAGCCAAAATTAGAAACACACTCATGAATACAAATGTGCACACACACACATTCACCTTAAGGCGTCAAGTTGTGTTGTGTGACACAATCTGTGCTGAATGACAGGCCTTGTGGGCTTCAGCCTCCAGAACCTGGTCATTATCTCTGCAGAAACACACACAGTCCTCACTGTAACTCCTACTGTCATAAACACACACACAGAAAAACGCATTTTCCCGTCTGCCGCAGAAAGCAGCTCTGAAGAGAGCCTCCTCTATAGAGTGGTAACCCACAGCAACGCTCCCTCTCTCTCTCTCTTTCTCTTTTATTCTCTCTTTTCTATCCATCTATTTCAGTGTAGAGTCATGGCCACAGCTAACACCCACTATCATTGTAGCCACAGCTTCAGTGTAATGCAAATTAATGTAAAATGCGCACAACACATAAATGAGCTCTATTTCTTAGATCATTTAATCTATAGCTATGTAAAATCACTAAAGAACCTGTCTGTTCTTAGATCAGGAGGCTTGGAGATCTCAGCTGTGTTTTGTTTCATTATCAACTATGTCTTAGATGTTTGGATCAAATTCTTGAATTGAAAACAAATGATAGCATTGATGAGATAATTTGGATTTAGAGAAACTTGATGCGAAAATTGATGAGAGTTCATGTTGAAATGACTTTTGATTGTAGATTTTGGTGTTGTTTGTTTACAATTTCAATTTGTCAAGTTTTTTCAGGTTTCAATTTATTTTCCATTTAAATCTAATTCCAGAAACAAATGTTTTTATTATTATTATTTATTTTTTAATTCTGTTCTACTGAAAAAACATTGAACATAATTAGGAAAAGGCACAAATAGCCTTGTGAAAAGGTTGTGAATAGTTTAAAACAAATAGCAAAAAAGAGAAAATATCAGAAGTAAGAATTTAAATGTTATATAATAAATATATTTGTTTATTTATTTATTACATTTATTTACGAGATAATTGTGAAAAGGCAAAAACTAGCTAAATTGAACCAGAATGTTTCCCTAAGACGTAGCAAGTAATTATGAAACAGCAAAAATAGCAAAAGTTAGAGATAATTTAAACTAAGTAAAAAAAGGAAAAACATCAGACGTGAACAGCAAAAAGTTGCAAAAGTTAGAAATAATTTAAACAAAGTGAAAAAAGGAAAAAACATCAGAAATGAGATATAATTTCAAAAAGTGATTTTATTTATGTATTTATCTATTTCCAAATACATTGAAAGTACTGTGAAACAGCAAAAAGTAGCAAAAGTTAGAGATAATTAAAAAAAACGGCATAAATAAATAAATGCAAAATAGCAGAAGCGAGATATAATTTTAAAAATTAAATTAATGAATTTATTTATTTATTTTCCAAATACATTGAAGTAATTGTAAAAAGGCAAAAAATAGCTAAAGTAAATCAGAACAAGTAATTATGAAACGGCAAAGAATTGCAAAAGTTAGAGATAATTTAAAAAGGTGAAAGAAGGTAAAAATATCAGAAAAATATCAAAAGTGAGATATCATTTTAAAAAGTGAATTTATGTATGTATTTATTTATTTATTTTCCAAATACATTTAAAAAGAAATTGTGAAAAGGCAAAATAGCTAAATTGAGCCAGAATCATTTTTTTTTTTTTCAAATACTTTGAAAGTGATTCTGAAAAAAAAGCAAAAGTTAGATATTATTGTAAAAAAAGGAAAAAATATCAGAAGTGAAATACAATTTTAAAAAGCAAATATTGATTGATTTATTTACAAATACATTCAAAGTAATTGTGAAAAGGCAAAAATAGCTAAATTATTGTTTCCCCTCGCCCCCAAATACATTGCAAGTAATTATGAAGCAGCAAAAAATAGCAAAGGTTAGACATAATTATTTATTTTATAAATAAATAAATACATTTAAATTTTAAAATTTTAAAGAAATGTAAAAAAAATTTTAAGTAAAAAATGAAAAAATATCAGAAGTGAAGTAAAAAGTGACATTTTTATTTATTATCATTTATTTATTTATTTTCTGAGCTCAAACAAATGATGAATAACAAGATCAGCTTATTAGTATCTGTAGTCAGTGTACTCGTTGAACCGTCACTGATTATGAAGTGGCATCGCGCTTATTAGCATTTGTTAGCATAGCTTGCAGCAGGCTTCTCCAGTAACATCAGCACTATCCGAGCCCTCCAATACTCACTGAAGACAGAGTATTCATCATTATCGATTCAGTCAAGAGTGCTGCAGGGGCTGAAATCTGACTGCTATTAAACAACATTGCTGGTCCCATGCCACAGATTTGTTATTACCAACACAAGGAAGAAAGCTTGTGTGCATGAAATTAAAGAAATCGTGAGTAAGAGGGAGAGAGAGAACAAGTGTTGAAACACTTGTGTGGAAGTCCGCCCACAGTGCAATCTGTCCTTCCTCAGAGACAGTGAACGAAAGAGCGAGCAAGAGAGAGAATGGTGCTTCACTATTTAAAGTTGAAGAGCTTGTGGATTTCACAGAAAGAGACGTCATATACTCATTTTCCAACAGAATAGTGCTGGCAATGGGTGGAGGGATGGCTTTTTGAGAGCGAACGGTGATGTAACTGTCCACAAACAAACAGTACATTAGGGTTTTTGTTTGAGCCGCACTATTTATTTAGAGAATTTATTTTAACTTACGTAATCAAGTCATTTAAGGGAAAACTCGTTATGCCAATTCAAGCTGTCTTTGGCGTGGCAGTCAGAACTTTATATAGTGTTCAGTTGTAAGCAATGTAAACGTAAGCATTTTTATTTATATTATTATTAGTTTTGAGTGTTTTTATATATGCAAAATTATAGAAAACAGTGTATTTATGTAATATTTATTGTGTGTTATAAATATTTAATGTAATGTAAAATTTGTATAGAATTTTATATCCATTTTATAGTAAAAAGAATTATAAATAAATCTAAATAAACAAGCTTTTTTGAAGAATAAAATTAAAAGCTCAGGGCAGAAAATAATATATATATACCAGTCAAAAGTTTTTGAGCTGTAATATTGTGAAATATTTTTACTATTTAAAATAACTACTTTCTATTTTAATATATTTTAAAATGTAATTTATCAAAGCTAATTTTCAGCATCATTACTTCAATCTTTAGCGTCACATGAGCCTTCAGAAATCATTTTAATATGCTGATTTGCTGTTCAAGAACATTTTTTATTATTATATTATTATTAATATCATCAATATTTAAAACAGTTGAGTAATTTTTTCAGTAAAAAAAGTTTGATGAACAGTTTCATGAATAGAAAGATCCAAAGATCAATATTTATCTGAAATAAAAAGATTTTGTAACATTATACACTATACTATTCAAAATCTTGGAGCAAGGATGCTTTAAATTGATCAAAAGTGATGATAAAGACATTTATAATGTTACAAAATATTTGTATTTCAGATAAATGCTGTTCTTCTGAACTTCCTATTCATCAAAGAAACCTGAAAAAAATTATACTCCGCTGTTTTCAACATAATAATAATAATAATAATAACAATAAATGTTTTGTTGAGCAGCAGATCAGAATATTAGAATGAATCATGTGACTGGAGTGATGATGCTAAAAATTCAGCTTTGAAATTACATTTTAAAATAGATTTAAATAGATAACAGTTATTGTAAATAGTACAAAAATTAAAAAAATATTTGGATCAGGTAAATGCAAGCTTAGTGAGCAGAAGAGACTTCTTTAAAAAAAAAAAGAAAAATCTTACTGTTCAAAAACTTTTGACTGGTGTATATATATATGTTTTTGTGTATAATTTATTTATTTATTTTTTTCCTGAGCTTTTAATTTTATTCTTCAACTCTCGAGCTCTGCTCATTTAACTCTCTTATCTGTTCCACAACCAGATTATGTAGACCAGATTATGTCGTCTGAGCTACAGTCAGTATTGTTTGATGAATCCAAAATGACTAGATAGGACAGTACATCTGTTGAAAGATTTGACCTGCTTTAATCTTGCTTTAATCTGCTGAGAGATTTGACTAGCTCTAAACCGTGCAACATATTTAAAAGAGAAACACGAAAAAGCAGTCAAACAGTCTTTTGCATGCTTCTATGAATGTGCCCAAAAACCCCCAAACCTTTGCCGCCCACTGTAAACTTTCCAGGCTCTCCTCATAACCCAGCCAAAGTCTAAGTACACTGTTGGCATGGCGACAGATGTGACCAAGGCGGGAAAAGAATCTCCCCTCCTCTCCCTTCGGCTCTCTTCCCAAAAGAAAAAAACGTCCACCATTTTCTTCCTTTCCACAGAGGTAATCTGCAGAGGTGCGTGCAGAGCCACTCCAATATTGCAGCTTAATGTCTTCATTATTAAATGTTGTTTTGCGTAATAAACTAACCCTCCGACGTTTCATTTTCATTTAAGGTAGTCACTAGTCTGATTTCACTCAAGGGTGCTTTTTGCTTCGTTATACAGACCACAAGCTTTCCGAACATTAGTCTTAGTTCCTTTTTAGGGCGTTCAGCCCTCTCTGAGAAATGCTGAATAGGTGTTGGTGCTAAAGGTGATGTCATTGTTTCTTTGAAGGAGTTCAGCCACCGGGTTTAAGAGTATGCACTGCTGTCGTTGCTCTAGTACCATCATTACATCATGACAGATGGTGGCATCTGACTCTTGTGCTTAAACCACACAGATGTTTCCATCATATGAACTTGTGACAAGCCTAATATTAATATGCAGGTTTTTAAGGATTTTGCATAGCATTATTTACAGCCATAAATAATGCTAATTCAATGGGTATAGCACTGATAATTCTGTATTTAGCAAATGTACGTGATTGTTAATGTAACTTTTTAGGGGCCAAGCACCGAAAGTGCAAAGGCACCTCTTTTGTCCGTTAGATTTCTTATTCTTCTTCTTCCGTTTCTTCTGCAATTGAGTCTATGGCAGCCCATAGAACCGCTTGCGGGAAAGTTATGAAATTTGGTACACAGATAGAGGAAAATCTCAACATTAACCATAGCAAGTTTGGAGTCTCTGACTCAAACTCTGTAGCACCACCACTTGCCCAAAGTTTCACTCATGTCTACGCTAATAACTTTTGAACCGTAGAAGAAAACCGAAGGTCTAGAAGAAAAAAAAATTAAACCGTAAGGTTTCGTTTTTTTGCTATTTTTAATAGTTCATAAAACCTACTTTTTCAAACTCGTCCTTGATGGTTTGTCTGATTTTCACTAAAATTGGCTCATATCATCTTCAGACCATGCTGGCAAAAAGTTATGAAATTCAAGTTGATTAGTCAAATCGTTCTTGAATAACGCACAAACGAATTTGACAAAAACATGCAAAAATAGACGTGAGGCTATATCTCCAAAATGGTTTGGTGTTTTGAGACCAAACTTGGTATGTGTTATAACAACCATGACCTGAGGCTACATGCAGAGTTTCAGCACAGTGCCACCTAGTGGTCAGGAGATATGAATAATAGCTCTTTTTGCTTATAACTTCTGAATGGTTTGGCCAAAAAAAAAAAATAAATTGTCTTTTAGATTCGCAAGAGCATGCCAAGTCAAACCATACCCAATTTTCCCATGTCAGCCATTTTAGGTGCCATTTTGAATTTTGTCATAAAATCCTAGTGCATTGGCGTATCGTAACGTATGTGTTTGGGGCAGTGCCGACTTCTGGCCAAAAGTTATAAAGAAATGTATACAACAAAAAATGTTAATAAAATTGGATTATACTGGCCTATTGTAATGAAAGTGATCTCAATATATTAAATGGGTCATGCCGAGAACATCAATACCAATTATGATAAAATTGGCCGAACTTCCTGTCTGCCATTTTGACTAATGTTTAAAACCTACTTTTTCAAACTCCTCCTAGACCATTGGTCCAATTTTCACCACAATTGCTGGAAAGATGCCAAACTGCATCTAAAGCTGTATCTCTGCAAGGCTTATTTACATCAAACTTTGTATCTGCCATTGTCACCTTACACTGACCACTCCACATCAATTTGGTAACAGCGCCACCTATTGGTCAAGAGTGATAAACCATTTATTAACCATTAATTATGAAATTTCCAAAATACTAATAACTTAATTGCATTAGCCTATTATAATGAAATGGTCTCGAAATATTCCTTGGGCCATGCCAACAACATATCAGTTAGTTGAACTTCTTGTCCGCCATTTTGATTTATGTTGAAAATCTACTTTTTTTAACTCCTCCATGGCCGTTTGTCTGATTTTTACCAAAATTGATACCAAAATATTGTCTACAGACTGTGCTGACACAAAGTTATGGATTGTATGTCGATAGATATGCAATGCAACAAATTTGAGATATGCTGCCAGACTTTGCAATCAGGTTTGCCAGGTTTTCAGATCAAAACCCTCCCAATTGCTACTCAAAATTAGCCCAATTGCATTTTGAGGGGGGTCCCCCTTTAAAAACAGCATTCCAGGGGGTAAAATACACGTTTTTGATAACCCATTAAATCATATTACTAGTAGTTGTTTTTATGATTTTTCACCCATTTTGACTAAAATCATCTTAAAATGGCTTCAATTACTCATTGCTTGCCTAAGTGCTTGGCCCCTTAATTGCTGCTTGCAGCTATATTTGTTATTGTTTTACACATCATAGCTGATAAATAATGTTTATGCTTTATTAAAATGCATTCTGAAGCTAAAACGATATAAATACATAGTGATATGCCTTCAGAAAGGTCAGTTTAATTTGACATTACAACACTTGTGCTCAAGGTGGTTTACTATTTAATGTTATTTTGTTGCTAAATATAAAAAAAGAAAGAAAGACATTTACTTCTTGAATAAAATAAGACGCATTTTGTCCTGGTTTAGAAATATTTACAACATTGCACTAGTTATTCATTAAGCTAAGAAACAAAATAACACTCGTTTTAATTGAATCATATAAAACCATTATATCTTCTTATCTAAGCGGTTTGAGATAGTCATATTGCGCTTCCTGAACGAGTCAAGACCGCGTTTAACTGAAGGGGAGGAGAGAAACAGAGAGAGTGTGAGAGAGAAGCTTATTTCCCTCAAAGTTACCGCACCGCGCTGTTCTCCTGTCTCTTGCTTTTAAAAACGCTGCTAATAGAAATACACGGGTCCAAAGGGAACTTTTATCTTAATTAATGGGATATACATATGGTTTTGCCGTAAGAGGATTCGTTTTTCGTTGTACTAAAGACGATTAGAATATCGCAATGTCTCGAGTAGCGGATTTGTCGAAACTTCGCCAAGAGAGGATGAGAGAGATCAGTCAGCGGGTGAGTGCAACGACGCGATCTCAAATATTCGCGTTTTAACCAGATAGTCGCTTGAATTAAAACAATTTAGACGCTCTGTTTGAAATTTCCACTTTAGTATGTGTTCGTCGTGGTTTATATGGGATTTTAGCGCTTATAGGGACTATAATATTGACTATATAAACATTTGGTTTTGAGAAGAAAGTCAGTTCAGTTCCTTTCAATCCAGCTTTGTTTGTATTTTGATAATACATATTTTTCAAAAGCAATTAACCTACTTCAGAAAGCACTGAGTGGGTTTTGTGACTATAAAAATACATCAGCTATTAACCTAGAGGTTGTATATAAATGTCGGCAAGGAAATATGATGTCATCTTTGGTATGATGCAGAAGCAGCACAGAAACATACAGCAGAACGATACATTTATACAGGAATAACAGTTGTTGAAATAAGTTATGGAATAAATGTTTTAAATATGGCGTGAATATAGAAACGCATATACAAAATTACAACTTATTATGAACTTGTAGTTATGGAAAATGTCATGACAGCAACAAAGTTTAAGGCTGCACAAATGCTGCATTTGCTCAAAGGCCAAACAGCATCAGATATAGAAAGTTAAGGTGGGTTAGACTTTATTACAGCTTTTGTGGCTTTTCATCTTTGAAGCCTGCTCAGAGCAGCCTTAGTTCTAGTTCTGATGTATAAGAGACACCTCGAGTAAGTGGTTGTATGTTTGCTTTTGGCACTGAATGTGCACCTTTTTTTGTCCAATTATTAGCTTCAGTGTGAGTTTGAGTTGTGTAGGTGTTACTGAGTGGGAATGTTGAACAACAGACTGTGTGTGTGCGCGAATAGAGAGAGAAGAGAGCCAAAAGAGAGGTTGCCATAGAAATAGCACTCAGTTAAAGCATCAATTCCAGGTTCAGGTCCGAAGGCAAGATTTTTTAAACAGTGAGATGTGTTTCTGCTCACACATACGCACGCACCATCTCACCACCTCTTCTTGGATTAAATGGTGATGTCAAAGGTCAAATAGATGCCTAACATCAGTTTAGGGATTTTAAATGTGTCCAAGAGCAGCAGCCGTGGCCTAATTTGCTTGTCCTTGTATTTACCTTATCCTGCAGAGATGAATTGATATAATACACTCTTAAAAATTAAAGGTTCTTTATTGGCTTCGATGGTTCCATTAAGAATGTTGAACATCAGTGGATCCTTTCAAATGCAGTAAAGGCTCTTTAGATTTTTAAAGTGTTCTTCACAATGGTCTTTTAAGAACTGTTCACTGAAAGAACACCCCTTTGGAACCTTTTTTTTTAAGAGTGTATGACAGTTTTTGGCCAATAACAATGCCGATTTGGCCCTATAACAAGCACAGACAGTGTTTTTTTTTTTTTGGTGTAATTGAACCAAACCTTACAGTTGATATACACTCTCTGTGAAAACTAACCCTGGTATTTATGTCGACACTGGCTTTTGAAGGAATTCATATCAGTCGACTGCTACTGTCCTGTGTTGTCGTTTGCTTTTGTGTAAAAGTGTTTGCGAAGAATGTCAATGTCAACTAATCAGTCATGGTTCCCCATAGGCCAGCTGTATCCAGGCCATCGGGCCACAGCAGGCTGAACTAAATCTGGAGCTGGGACTATGCGAAGTAGAGCACCAACGTTAAGTCCTGCCAATCTCAGCCCATTTCCTTGACGGGAGATGACACCAAACTTTAGACAAGCTTGCTGAACCTAGACAACAATGTACTCAGGGCACATAGTGCTCATGCTTTTGTACAGAAAGTTTGATTCAGTGTCAACTTTCAAGTGAGTTACGACCACAGAGGTTGTTTTCGTTTTGCACGCTCAAATACATTTCATTAGCCTGACATTATTTTTATAAACAGAGACTTGGAAATGTTAGCTGCTCCTGGTTTGTGCCTCTGTGGTTTGTACAAAGTCATACTCAAGTTTAGTCACAAAAAAGTGTCACTTTATCTAGACAAACCACAGGGTTTGTTCTCCGATTTAGCTTGAACTATTGCGACTTCCCAAATCTGCTAAGGTGATCGCACAAACACGTACCAAACAGTGCAGAAACATCCTGGAAGGTCTGGTTTTGAACAAACTGGGTCAGTTTTGATTTGGTAATTTGATAGCAATATCCTGCAGGTTGTGGACTGCTACAGACACACTAACCGGTTTTTAATATATTTTCTGTTGCTTACTTCCAACACATGTCCGTGTTCCTATGGCAACCTTTACTCATGCCTCGTGCAGATTAGAAAGAGGAAGTGCTCTCTCATTATTTCCTGCTTTGCATGTCAACAGAGAGGCCAATTTTTTTTAGAATAAGCGATCCCAAAACTGGATCTGGCGTCCTAAGAGATGAAAAATGAGACGTCTTATTTTAGAAATTCAGTTGACATTTCACACTCATTTTTAGAATTGTTTGTCTAGATGTTTAGCTTTCTTTTTCCTTTATTTTAAAAAAAATGTTTCATCATAAATCATACATGAAAGAGGAAGATGGTCAGCCTGGGTTGAGTAGAGCTTCTGTAATAATGCTGACTCGAATATTAACCAACACCAGCTGCCGGTCAAATCATTTATGATCAAGAACAACCCAGAAGTACACACAGCTCAGCATGTTTAATGGGTTAAACAGAGTTTACAGGATGCCTGGACTTATTCAATTTACTTAATTTAAAACTGGAGTGGGTTTTTTGAGCTGTAAATGCCATATAATTACTCTGGAGCCACTGGAAAATGATTTCATAGCAACGCAGATCGGCCGATGGCACCACAAGAACGTACACAGTCCTAAACTCTAGCAAATATCCGGTCGGCGAATGAGCTGTGACGTCAATGGCAGCAGACATGGACGTATAAATGGGGAATATTTCAGTATATTATGGAGGATGTTTCGCTCAGAATGTATAACAGCTCAAGATTGTTTGCTCAAAAAAACCTTTCTACAACTGTACAAATGAGAAAAGATAGCAGGGTGCAAAATAAAACTAACACTATTAAAAATCATTTTTTTTATCATGTAAAAAACAAATGACAAAAGCACATAAAATTGCTAAAACTTATACTAAGTGGAATAAACTCACAATATTAAAATATAATTATTTTTCACAATATTAAAATATTGATAAATACTATAGAAATAATACTAAAATACTACTGGTGCTCATACTGATTTTTTACTGCAAATCTGGTTTGAAACAATTTGTATTAAATAGAAATGTAAAATGTTTTGGTAACTGAAATTAAGAAAGTTTAAGTTGTATTAAAATTAAAACTATAATAAAATAAGAAATATAAAAAAGGATAAATTACAAAAACACGTAAAATTACTAAAACTTAAAAAAAACTGACAATATTAAAAATATAACTAAAAATATTGATAAATACTACAGAAATGATACTAAAATACTACTGGTGCTCATACTGATTATTACTTTAAATTTGTATTGAAACAATTTGTATTAAACAGAAATTAAAAATGTTTTGGTAACTGAAAATAAGTAAGTTTAGACTGAAATAAGTTTAATTGGTTTTATTAAAATTACTTAAACTAAAACTGAAAAAAAAATGAAAGCAAACAAAATATAAATGGCAAAAGCACATAAAATTACTAAAACTTAAACTAAAAGTGAAATAAACTCACAATATTAAAAATATAATACGAAGTATTGATAAATAATACTGAAATACTACTGTTGCTCATACTGATTCTTACTGTAAATCTGGTTTGAAACAATTTGTATTAAGCGGAAATTAAAAATGTTTTGGTAACTGACAATAAGTAAGTTTAGACTAAAATAAGTTTAAGTTGAACTCAAATTATTAGAACTGAAAAATAAATAAAAGCAAAAAGAAATATAAAAAGCAAAATAAAAAATGACAAAAGCATATAAAATTACTAAAACTTAAACTAAAAGTAGAATATACTGACAATATTAAAAATATAATTCAAAATCTTGATAAATACTATAGAAATAATACTAAAATACTACTGGTGCATACAGATTTTTACTATAATTTTTCAAACAATTTGTATTGTATAAAGCGCAATGCAAAAAAAAAAAGACTATTGTGACTATTGTGAAAATTGTGTTTGTTTATTTTAACCTAGTCACCTAAATTATCCTTCTTTCCCCTCCAATCAAAATCCTTCAACCTAAAGGTTTTTAATGGCTTCCCAGTGACATGCATTACCTACCCACATCAGTTGGCCTATTAGCAAATTGTGTCCAAAAAGACCCTCAGGGGTGAAAGAGAGGACAAACTTGACCAAAAGCAAAAAAAATAGAAACTTATCAAACTGGGCATGTACATAACACACACACACACACACACACACACACACACAAATAGATTGCCATTGTTTGCCTAAACCACATGAGTGACTTTTTATAGTGGCTGATAGGGTTCATTTGTCTTTCCCTTAAAGGCTGATAAGCGAAGATTAGCTTTTCCAATGAAAATCAGTTCACAGGCATGAATGTGCTGTATATGTTTGCATGATAAAATCTAACAGACCTTCTAGATATTCAATATGACCATTGTTGGAAGTATGTGTTCTTCCGAAACGGTGCTGCAAGTTCTCTATTGAGTTGGTCGTTTCCCTGTTCGTGAGCTCAGCCTGTACCAGTTCGACAGATGAAACGGTTGCACAATAGAAACCGAGCTGCAATAGTGTCATCATTGTCTGTTCGTGTGAGTGTCGATTGTTCTTTGAACAGCTAAGTTTGTTTTTTGTTTAGTTTTTTTCTTCGTACAATGATTCTAGGCTAATTTTACTGTGGTTGAGATGATTTAAATGTATACGTATATAATGATGCCGTGCGTGATTGATTTATTCTGAATTTTTGTGTTTTGATTAGAATAAGGAGAAGGAGCGCATGAGGGAGCGGGAGAGAGAAGCCAGAGAGCGAGAGGCACGCTACAGTAATGGCCACCTCTTCAACTCTCTCACAGTGTCTGGAACCACGCTCTGCTCGGCCTGCAACAAGAGCATCACCGCTAAGGAGGCCCTCAGCTGCCCGAGTGAGTCACACAGACACACACACATATGTACATTGCACTTAAACCCCAAAAATGCACCAGTAATCCTGTCTCCCAAGTTTATTTAAGCAAATAATGTATTGCGGTTGAATATAACTCTGTGTGTGTGTGGCAGAAGGATATTTACACAACACCTTTTCTAACTAAAAACGGAAAGCGCTGGCCGCTCATTTACATGACAACAGCATTTGGGGGTCTGAAAACTTTTTAAAATGGTTTCAAAGTGCACATTTTTGAAAACAATATGGTTATTGTCTTCATGTAAACTACAAAAACACAAACTTGTGCATTTGGTGACTTCATATGCATACAGTTGAGGTCAAAAGTTTACATCCCCCTTTCAGAATTTACAAAATGTTAATTATTTTACCAAAATAAGAGGGATCATACAAAATGATATTTCACATAAAAGACATTTACACATAGTCCACAAGAGAAAATAATAGCTGAATTTAAAAGAACGACCCGTTCAAAAGTTTAGATTTTTAATAATGTGTTCCTGCCTGAATGATCCACAGCTGTGTCTTTTTGTTTAGTGATAGTTGTTCATGAGTCCTCTGTTTGTCCTGAACAGTTAAACTGCCCGAGTGTTCTTCAGAAAAATCCTTCAGGTACCACAAATTGTTTCGTTTTCCAGCATTTTTGTGTATTTGAACCCTTTCCAACGATGACTGTATAATTTTGAGATCACACTGAGAGAATCATATGCAGCCATTACTGAAGGTTTTTAAATTTGAAGGTCAGGGTAAATTTATTTTGCCTTCTGGAAAACATGTGAGTATATTCTGTAGCCTCTCAAGGGCAGTATTACATGAAAAAATATGATAAAGTTAAAAAGTTTTCACCCCCCGCTCTTAATGCATAATATTTCCTTCTGGAGCGTCAGTGAGCATTTGAAACTAGCCCAAACACGTTTTGAGGGGATCCCCCGTTAAAAGATTGCGTTCTGGGGGACAAAATACATGTTTTTTGGCCGGAGTTCCCCTGGTAAAAACGTATTTTAGGGGTCTTATTTGGGTTGCTTCAACCCGCAGACATCAAAAGCTATCTGTGGCAACAGTGTAAAAGTAGCCCAATTCTGTGGGAAAACCGCAGACTTAGCAACACTGCTGTGTAAAGTTAGATCAGTCATTGTTGGAAAGGGCTTAAATACACAAAAATGCTGGGAAACCAAAGAATTTGTGGGACCTGAAAGATTTTTCTGAAAAACTGCAGGCATTTTAACTGTTCAAGACAAACAAGGGACTCGTGAACAACTATCGCCAAACAAAAAGACACAGCTGTGGTTCATTCAGGTAAGAGCACAGTATTAAGAACCAAGGGGATGTAAACTGTTGATTTGGGGTCATTTTTATAAATCTAACTATTATTTTCTCTTGTGGACTACATGTAAACATCTTTTATGGGAAATATCTTATTCAGGTCAGTACTAAATTAACAACAATATGCATTTAGTTTGATCCCTTTTATTTTGGTAAAATAATTAACATTTTGCGGATTCTGAAAGGGGGGTGTAAACTTTTGACCTCAACTGTATCTGCACAGGTGCATAATATTTGTTTACAACGTGACTTTGCCAGCTACTGGCCTAGCATGCATAATACAGCATTTTGGTTGTTTTCTTGGTAGGGCTGGGTAAAAAATATTGATTTCTCGATTTGAATCAATTCTCATTCTTACAAAACTATATTGATTCTTAAATCACATGAATCGATTAGTCTAGCCTGTTTTCAGTTCATGAACATTTTAGCACACCTCCAATCAATACATTTTGGTGGTGTTTAATGTGGAGTGACAAATCGCTGTAGCACCTCAGTTCAAGAAAAGCGGCAGCACAAAGTGCATGTGCACTGGTTGTATCTTCGCTTTAATACCAGTTACAGCACAAAATAAATATGAATGAACTTCTGAAGCTTTGTTAAAAGAAAGAGTTCAACTTGCTGGAATCCGTATCCTATCTCATGTAATCGATCAATCAGTTTCAACAGCAGAAAGACGTTAATATAGCTTGTGAACAATGTCATGTAATGTCACATTTGTGACCCTGGACCACAGAACAGTCATAAAGGTCAGATTTGTTAATTGAGATTTATACATCAACATGAAAGTAATAAATAAGCTTTCCATTGGTGTTTAGGTTGTTAGAATAGGACAATATTTGGCCAAGATACAACTATTTGAAATTCTGGAATCTAAATGTGAAAAAAAAAATCAAAATATTGAGAAAATCATCTTAAAGTTCTTAGCAATGCATATTACTAATAAAAAAATAAGTTTTGATATATTTACAGCAGGAAATTGAC
Source organism: Cirrhinus molitorella (assembly GCA_033026305.1). Classification (NCBI taxonomy): domain Eukaryota; kingdom Metazoa; phylum Chordata; class Actinopteri; order Cypriniformes; family Cyprinidae; genus Cirrhinus; species Cirrhinus molitorella. Next base: position 26,462,929 of record CM065131.1, read on the forward strand.
AAAATATCTTCATGGATCGTTACATAATATCCTAATGATTTTTGGCATAAAAGAAAAATAAATAATTTTGACCCATATAATGTATTTTTGGCTATTACTACAAATATACACGTGCTACTTTCGACTGGTTTTGTGATCTAGGTTCACATTTACCTCAGAAAAAAAACACATTTGGTGACCATAAAATCTAAAAATAAAATAACATAATCATTATAATTAAGTTTTTATGACTACCACCATTTAAATGTTTATATTTCAAAAAACAAATTGAAGTAGAAATATAATTATGTAATTGTACATTTATAACTTATATAATTATTGTAAAAACTTTTGGTTTTCATCACACATTATTGATTTTTTTTTATTTTATTTAATGTTGTGAAAAATATAAATGATATACAAAAAAATGAGAGAGAAAAATAGATAGAAATTAAATAATTTTTACTCTCAATATTGTAATGTAGTACCAGCTGACATCATGAATGTTACAGCATTAGTTGAGAGTGTTTTTTAATATATATATATATATATATTTTTTATTTTTATTTATTTTTTTTTTTTGGAGAAACTTTGCCTTGTGATGTACCTGATATATATCCAAAATAATTGATTAATTTGAATTGAACTGAATTGAATTGCGAATCATGAGATTTGTGTCAATACACAGCTCTATTTCACGGATTTGTGTCGGGAATCGTTTTTGACAGTTCTTTCGTCTGTATGTGAAACTTTGCAAAAACACAAAGGACAAACTCAGTTTTTAGTACAATCATTGTGGTGTAAACAAACCCTAAGAAGCCAGTCCTCAAGTCTCTGTGATTATTATGGTTTTGTTACCTCTTCAATGCATTTCTTTTGCTATTTTATCACCAAAAATAATAGCATACCTCTTCCAGTCAAGCTGATGTTTCAACACAACGTTTGGATATTGTGGATTTTTGTTGCCATGCGTTTGCTGAGATGTTCTAGGTGGTTGCTAGGGTGTTCTGGATGGTTTTTGCATGCTCATATGCACTTCCTATGATGTTGATAACCCTGGTACAAGTCTATAAAGCTGATTCCCAAGTCTATAGGATATTCTAGTTTCTTTTCCTCCTTCACAGTTTTTTTTTTCACTATTTTTATAGTCTGCCTGATGAAATGCTTGGAGAATTAACAGCATACCTCTAGCAAACAACACAACTGATTAGCCGCATCATTCATGTAGAACAATCTCATGGATGATAAGTATTTAAAGAGTTAGTTCATTCATTTTTGACATGAAGTCATTAATTACTCACCCTTATGTCGTTCCAAACCTGTAAGACCTTCATCCATCTTCGGAACACAAATGAAGATATTTTTAATGAAATCCAAGAGCTTTCTGACCCTGCATAGACAGAACACAACTGACACGAAAGAAAGATAGTAAGATAGTAAGGACATTGTTAAAATAGTCCATGTGACATCAGTGGTTCAACCATAGTGTTAGGAAGCTGTTAGAAAGCTCTCGAATTTCATCAAAAATACCTTAATTTGTGTTCTGAAGATGAACAAAGGTCTTACAGTTATGGAACAACAACAGGGTGAGTAATTAATAACAGAATTTTTATCTTTGAGTGAACTATCCCTTTGACTTTGTGCTGATGTTTAATACTTATGGTTAGAGATCTGAACACACCCTTAGTAAGTATGAGCGATAGTAATTGTAATTAGACATTGATGATTATAAGTAAACTATATAATTGCATTATGCTTGCTGACATCCTCTTTTGATGAAAACCCTGAGAATAAATGCTCCTGACGAAACCCTAGGAGGAGCTTGTGTGCGATCCTGCCAATCGCATCGCAGAGGCTATAAAAACAGCTACTTACCTCACTCCTTCCGATGATTTTTCCGTCTTTCTTCCCCCATCCCAACTCCCCCGCTTTCTTTCCATGATTGTCTCCAGGACTTTGAGCTTGAGATGAACATAAGCCTCTTTATTACTTACAAGCCACACCTGTCTACCCATGTCTACCCCTCTTTCACATTACATCTACGTGTTGCAGCCCTGAACTGCTGTCTTGCGTCTTATGTGGTGAAGTGGAGAGTATGTGGAATATTTTTAGTGGCTGGTCTACCGCAGCTTGCCAAGATAACACCAGACACACACACACACACACACACACACGCACAGCTTGAAGTTAGAGGTCTGGATAGCTTCTTAATGCAGACACAGCCCTGTAATGGCAAGCATTTTCAGACACATCATGTAGGTATACATGTATATTTTTACTAAATTGTGATTCCATTTACCACAAGATTAAACAGGGTGACAAATTTCAAGGGTTTAAAAACAGTCAAAGGTTATTTTAGCTGTAAAGTTCATTTTTTTAACTTGAGTTCAAGGTGGATGAACTTTTTATGATTCTCCTTTACTCGCACATATCATATAAAAGTTAGTGTCAATACAACTTAAGTTGAATTAAACATGAACCATTCCTTTTAGCACATTTACATATAAATGCTGGCGCACTCTCACACCCTTTCCTGTTTTTCTGTGCTCATCTCTCATTTCTTGTTCTCTGTTTTACTATTGTTTTTAGCTTCTTCCTTATTTTGTCATCAAGATCCGATTTCAAGGCCAGACAATATGAGCCGCTCACTGATGAGCTGCTCTGTGCTCGGCTGCTCTGGTCTGGATATTGATTGCATTGAGAGCCTGTGTGGGTGTTGGAACATGTAGTTTATGCCTCTGTACACAGCAAGAGAGAGCAAAGGGCGTTGGAACTGAACACCTTTGAGTGGGATCAGATTTACACTAGATCTTAAATGTGCTGTCATGTAAAAGGTAAAGGAAATAATGATGTGAAAAACTACATATTTTGAAAAATAACTTTGTGTTGCCTGAATCACTTGCAGATTGATAATTTTAAGGAAGCGCTGGATAAGGGGCTGGTTTCACCTCAAGCAGATGCACGTGTTAGGGGGCGTTTTTATCAGAAAGGTTATTGTGATCAAAAACAGCTGGTCAAAGCGCAGTGGAATGGAACAGAACACAGGAGATACTGTGTGTTTTAAAATATTTTTAGCTCGATACGCCCTCTTAAAAACAAAACTCTGCTAAAGTGAGTCACAGTGCAACTGCAAAAGACATCTGTATGCAGACTGTAGCGGTAGCATGAATTTCATATTATGAAACAGTCTATCAGCTAAATTATGTATATATAATATGAATAAAACGTTTAAAAGAACAGTATTTATTTAAAAAAGAAATCATTTGTAACAATATATACTGCCTTTCAGAGTTTGGGGTCAGTACATTTTTTCTTTCTTTCTTTCTTTCTTTAAAAGAAATTACATTTTTTTTCAGCAAGGATTTGTTAAAATTAATAAAAAGTGATAGTAAAGGCTTGTACTGTTAGAAAAGATTTATATTTTGAATAAATGCTGTTCTTTTCAACACAACTAACATTGATAATAAATCAGCATGTGAACACTGGAATAATGGCTGATGAAAATTCAGCTTTTCATCACAGAAATAAATTCTATTCTAAGTATATTAAAATAGAAAACTGTTTTATTTTAAATTGCAATAATATTTTATAATATTACTGTTTTTTTTCAGTATTTTTGATGAGCATAAGATGCCTCTTTAAAAAAACATAAAAAAGTCTTACTGATTCCAAAAGTTTGAATGGCTATGTGTGTGTGTGTGTGTGTGTGTGTGTGTATACACACTACCAGTCAAAAGTTTGGACACACCCTCTCATTTAATGTTTTGTAAAGTTTTTTTTATGCTTATCAAGGCTGTTTTCACTTGATCAAAAATACAGAAAAAAAAATGTAATATTGTGACATATTATTAAGATGTAAATCAATGTTTTTCTATATTAATATACATTACAATTTAATTTATATCTGTAATTAAAGTTGAATTTTCAGAATCATTACTCCAGTCTTCAGTGTCACATGATCCTTCAAAAATCATTCTAATATGCTGATTTATTATCAGTGCTGAAAACAGTTGCGCTGCTTAATATTTTTTTCAGGATTTTTTGATCAATAAAAGGTTAAAAAAGAACAGCATTTATTTAAAATAGAAAGGTTTTCTAACAACATACACTACTGTTCAAAAGTTGGGGGTCAGTAAATTTTTATTCTTTCTTTTTTTGAAAGAAATTAAAACTTTTATTCACCAAGGATGTGTTAAATTAATAAAAAGTGATAGCATAGATTTACATTGTTAGAAAATATTAATATTTTAAATATTTGCTGTTATTTTTAACTTGTTATTCATCAAAGAATCCTGAAGAAAGAATCACCGGTTGCAAAAAAATATTTTACAGCATAACTGTTTCCAACATTGATAATTCTAATAATAATCAGCATATTAGAATGATTTCTGAAGGATCACGTGACACTTAAGACTGGAGTAACAGCTGATGAAAATTCAGCACTGCATCACAGGAATAAATTATATTGTAAAGTATATTAAAATGAAAAACGTTTTATATAGTAATAACATTTTCCGATATTTCATTTTTTTCTGTATTTTTCATCAAATAAATGCAGCCTTGATGACCATAAGAGACTTTAAAAAACATTAAATGAGACTGGTAGTGTGTGTGTGTATGTGTCTGTGTATATTATATAACAGTTCTTTCTGGTTCTCAAATCTGATTGACATACCGGAAGTGATATGTTTCACCGTTTATATCACTTTGCTTGCAGTATTTCTCAAAGCGAGCATCATGCCAGACGCCCGAATCCTCTATAAATGTATAAATAATACTGTCTTTTTGTCACAGAATGTAGTTTGAAGAGGGTTTTTTTTAGCTGAGAATGTACTTCTTTGGAATTCAAATATGTGGTTTGTTAATAAAGATGACGTCTTTTCGAAAATTTGCTTCAATGTTTTTGGAGATGTAAGCTCCATGGTTTCAGCAGCCGCTCAGCGCTCATGAATCCAGTGAGCTTTTAATACAGCAAAACAATAAGCTTTCAATAAAGCAACTTAGCATTCCTTTGTTAATAGTTCTGAAGTGACGTTTTCTAATTAGTAACGGAGGCTCGGTCTCAGTTGTTAAACTGTTGACTTGAGATTAAATCCATGGCGGAAGAAAGTAGTTCACACAAAAGAGGGTTTTTAAAGACACTCCATTGTTGTTTCGTATGTATTTACACTTGTGCCATCAAACTGTTGTAAAAATGAAATATCACACTCATAGTGCGATATGGCTGTATATCGGCACGGCTGTGGCATTACTTATGGCCAAATCATGGATATTTAAAATAGACATTTCTACAGTTGTCTCTTTTGTTTCTATATTTGAGATAAAATGTTCCTCTACAGTGCTTCAGTTCTGAGATGCTCTGCTGCTCCTTGGGTGATTATTTTGACTCATGTAGGTGTGTGTTGTGGGGCATTCGGGCCAGGGAAACCCCGCCGGAGCCCCCGTCCCTCTTCCTTCCCAGCCACCCGCAAAACAGGAAGCGAAGCCGCTCTGAAACAATAGGGGTTGAGAGACAAAAGCAATGCGACGTAACCAGAGAAAATGTTCAGTAACTACTAGTAGCATGCCGTAAAGAAGATCTAGAGCAAGCATTTTAACACAAACATGGACAAAGGTCAAGAAGGAGAGAAAGAGAGGCAAAAACTTGGTATAGTACATTTTAGATTTACTTGCTGTAGTATTGTAGAAAGGATAAGAATTTTTTTTTTTATTTCCTTGCTGGAAAATTCATTGTAAGCCGCTAGCTGTGTTTGAAAACTCTGTGGTTGGTTTATAGCGGTTAAACTAATAGATCAACAATAAACCAGCTACTTATGTAGTCAGGATTGTTTTTGGCACATAGTGGTAGGTCAACCAGAAGTTAAATTAAGAGTTATCACAATCACAGTCATCGTTCATCACATTTAAATGTAACAGTCAGCTATTTATATGCAAATAAAATAACAGTGGTTTTCCTGTCTGCTCTTTTTTTCAGCCTGTAATGTCACCATCCATAACCGCTGCAGGGACACGCTACCAAACTGTGTCAAAATGAAACAAAAGGTTGGATATTATTGCACACACTTGTCACACTTGAGTTACTTGGACCACAGACATGCAGACAATTGCCTTGATTCATGGTATGATCTAGAAGAATTGAATCTAAATTTAGGTTTTTACTTCACCTGAATGCGGAATATAAAAGATTTACATTGATGTATGGTTTGTTATGATTTGAAAATTGGAATCTGAGGGTGCAAAAAAAATCTAAATATTGAAAAGTTGTCCAAATTAGGTTATTAGCAATGCTATTACTAATCAAAAATTAAGTTTTGATGTATTTACGGTAGGAAATTTACAAAATATGTTCATGGAACATGATCTGTCCTAATGATTTTTGCCATAAAAGAAAAATCGATAGTTTTGACCCATACAATGTGTTGTTGGCTATTGCTAAAAATATACCCGTGCTACTTAAGACTGGTTTTGTGGTCCAGGGTCACATATGTTCTAAATATGTCAATTTGATCTGTCTGTATGTGTCATAATAGCAACAGAAAATGGCGCTGATGAGGAACAATTCGGCCTATCAGAATGTGACGCTGAGGAATAAAGGTGAGGATGTGATGGAAACAAGTGCACTATTTACATCTGGTATTAGCATGTTTCAGGTAATTGTCACCTGTGACTAGACCTGAGTACTACCAGGTCTAAACATGACATTGCTCTCTCATTTCTACATCTCTAAAGCCCATTTAAAGGATAGGCCGAGCTCTGCCATCTACCCATCAGACAGTCTTCGCCAGTCACTACTTGGGTCCCGTCGAGGGCGGTCTTCTCTTTTACTTTCCAAGAGTGTCTCCACCAATAACATTGCAGGGTAAGTGACAGAAATGATGGACGGATGCTTAAAATAGACTCTTGTCTGTAAAATATACCAACAAGTCCCTAAGTTTTAAAAATGCTGTGTAAAAGCTATTTTAATCACATTACTTTTGTTGTCATGAAATATCTACAGTATATAGAGAGTTACAGTTCTCATCACTGTGTATATTTTTTTTATCTTTTGTTGTGTGTGTGTTTGTGGCTGTTTTAGTTTAATGTAAGCAGTTTTGTTTGAATGTTATATATTAGTCATTATGTTCACTTTATTTTCAAATTCATTTAATATATTTTTATTTTAAATTTGTTAAATGTATTTTCTGTTTCTGTGGTGATTGTTGCCTGCCTGTTGTTTATTTGTTTTACTTTTTTTGTCTTTTGCATGCATACGTGTACATCTTTTTGTATGCATGCATATGGTGTATGTGTGTGTGTGTGTGTGTGTGTGTGTGCATGTGCGTGTAGGACTCTGAATGATGACTCTCCTCTGGGGCTGCGCAGGATTTTGTCTCAATCCACAGACTCACTCAACTTCAGGAGCAGAACCATGTCCATGGAGTCACTCAATGATGAGGGTGAGACACACAAACACAACAAACACACCACACAAGGGTGAGACACACAAGCATTCAAACACAGTAGGTATATATTAAAATATAAGTAACAGTTTGAAGTAAGTTTGCGCCTATCCAGGATTTTAATACAGTAAAAAATGAATACTGTTATTTTGAATTTCTCAGTGGTGTCCATAAAACTATTAAGCAGTACAACTGTTATTAACATTGACACTGAAGGAGTAAACGATATTTTAAAATAGAAATCTGTCATTTTTAAATGGTTATAACATTTCAGAATATTCACAATATCTACTATATTTTTGATCCAAATAAATGCAGCCTTGGTGAGCATAAGAGAGTTGGTTCAAAAACATTAAATCCTACCAGCTTTAAACTTTTTAATGGTAATGTATCTTTTAAAGATTTAAATTCTTCTGAAGAAATATTTATTTTTAGGTAATTTAGAGCTCAATTTTTTGATTGGTGTGAATGGCTGTTGACCTGTTTGCCTTCAAACTGAATTTATAATACAGAGATGGTGATCATTATTATTTCACTTGTTTTAGGAGAGGGCTACTTCTCCTCTCTGCTGGAAGAGCTGGAATTTGAAGGCCAGGAGTTTGAAGCAGATTCCTGGAGCATGGCTGTCGATTCCACCTACTTGCAGACCCACCGAAAAGATATTATCAAGAGACAGGACGTCATCTATGGTTAGATTAAAACACAGATCTAAGTCTAGAATCAAAGCATGTTTATGACTGTAAATGAGACGTTGACTCTGAAACCCGATAAAAATGCTATTTATTGCTTGTATATAAACAGTAATGCCTTTCCAGACACTATATTTATTTATTGAGAATGAAAATGAGGCATTGAGGCATAGACATACAATCAGTCTGTTCACATTTTACTCTTTTAATGTCTCTTAAATGCTGTAAGTGAATTTATGCATCACAACATTGTAAAATACAGTATAAAAAATGGATATTTAATTAAATAATTTCAAAGATCAACTTATGTGAGTTTTAGATGACTGAAAAGTAATCTAAATGAAAAAAATCAGCATGCACAATGTTTTGTTGGCTAAACAATCGACACAAAGGCACACAGATGGTAGTACAACAGATGGGATGAATCGTACTTTTATGCCTCACTACCTTGTTTTCACTTACACCAAATTTAAAGGGATAGTTCACCCAAAAATGAAAATGACCCTAGGTGTACATGACGTTCTTTTTTCAGACGAATACAGTCAGAGTTATATTAAAAAATGTTCTGGCTCTTCCAAGTTTTATAATGGCAGTGAATGGCTGTTGAGATTTTGAAGCAAAATAAAGTGCATCTATTCATCCTTCTGAAGTGACTCAATGCGTTTTCGTAAGAAAAATACCCATATTTAAAACTTTATAAATGGTCATCTCTAGCTTCCGCTAACTGGCGTATGCTTGTTCACGAGAGAGTGGCGTTCCTGTGGATGACGTAGGACGTAGGAAGCACAGAGGAGAGAACAAAAGAAAACACCAGTCACAAATTAGAAATACAAAATGAGGATTTGTAAAGAAGAATGTTGAAGGATTTCGATATAAGCGAAGAAGAGACTGGTTTTCCTTTGCTTTGAACAAAACCTGATTCTTACGAGATCACCATATTCTCACTGGAGTTACGCTTCGCCTACATCCTACTTCAACCGCTGGACAGTTTATAAAGTCTTTATTAACCCCCTGGAGCTGAGTAGAGTACTTTTTATGATGGATGGACACACTTTTTTGGGCTTCAAAACCATTATAAAGCTTAAAAGGGCCAGGACATTTTTTAACAGAACTCCGACTGTATTCGTCTAAAAGAAGAAAGTTGTACACACCTAGGATGATTTGAAGCAAATCATGGGGTAATATTCATTTTTGGGTCAATTATCTCTTTAACATGCTAGCTACCCTCAAAAAGAGATTTAATAGGGCTAAATGTACATCAGAGGCCCAATAAATATTGCATTGCACATCTTTCGATGTCATTTCAGAGCTGATCCAGACAGAGCTCCATCACGTTCGGACCCTGAGGATCATGGATGGCGTGTTCAGGCGGGGTATGCTGGAGGAGGTGCAGCTGGAGCCGGGGGTCGTGCATGCGCTGTTCCCCTGCCTGGAGCGCCTGTTGTCGATTCACACGCACTTCCTCTCACAGCTCCTCACACGGCGTGCTCAAAGCTTGCAACCCGACAGCACAAACAATTTCACCATCACTCAGATCAGCGATTTGCTAATACAACAGGTAGGAGTACAATTGTGTGTTTAGGTGGGCGGAACAGGGTATAAATGCATTTGGTTGCATTTGGCTTGCCCTAAGTGATTTTGGATAAATGTATCTGGTTTAATTGCCAGATTAAAATGTGACATAAATTAGAGCTGTCAATTTAGTGCATTAATGTAAAAAATAAACAGGGTTAATCATGGAACAGTGAAACAGAATTTAATGGGTCTGTTTTGAAAGTGTTTTTTATATCACATCACATCATATCATACATTCATTGCAAATGTATGATTTAGAATGAGAAAAGCATGATGTCATGATGTAGGAGTGAAAAGTCAAGAAGAATAAAAAAGTGACAAATGGAAATTGAAACGTCATTCTCTCCGAGTGTATGAGAGTGGGAGGCTGAAAGCTTTCAGGTTTCAAGGAGCAAAATGTTCATAGTGCACTGTCTTTGTGTGTCCGTCAGTTCTCAGGTCAGTGCGCTGACGAGATGCTGAAGACGTATTCTGAGTTCTGCAGTCGTCATATGAAGGCCGTCAAACTCTACAAAGAGCTGCTGGCCAGAGACAAGAGACTGCAGCTCTTTATACGGGTAAGAACAAGAGAGACCTGATGAGGGTATTTGCCGTCCCGGTGTGTTTTGCGTTTGCGTAACCGGGTCAGGTGTTGTCTCGTGTGTTCCAAGTGGGAGGACAGAGTGGTACTGAGGACTGAATGATGGTGGGTGGGTGCATTAATGGATTAAATGTCTGCAAACTCTCATAGATGGGTGAATCATCTAATTTCCAGGTATCATGTTCGGCTCTTTTATTTTAGTTCGTAATAGCTTAGTGCGGGGCTGTCACGATGACAAAACCGATGACATGTCACGATTACCGATACCAAAGCAAAACGAATATGCTATTGAATGCGCTCCTATTATAAAGGTAAATATTGTCAGAGCAGTGAAAGATAGCACACAGGTTTGTGTGTGGACTTTTTTGTCAAAATCTCAACTTTCCTATTTAATAAAGATGAAAAGTTTTAAATATGAAAATATTAAGAATTTAGGGATACTGGTCAGTCAATGCCTAAAATTATTTAAAGGGATAGTTCACCCAAAAAAAAAGACTGTCATTAATGTCATTCCAAACCCATATGACCATTCATCTTTGGAACACAATATTTTTTATGGAATTCAAGAGATTTTTGTCTCTGCATTGACAGCAATGCAAGTCCCACATGTGTTGTTGTGCTCTCGAAGACTGACACAGAAGAGAAGAAATTGTTGAATGAAGTCGTAATTTTTGTTTTCTTCGTGCACAAAAAGTATTCTTGTAGCTTCATAAAATTAAGGTTGAACCACTAATGTCGCATGGACTATTTTAACGATGTCCTTACTACCTTTTTGGGCCTTGAATGTGGTAGTTGCATTGCTGTCTATGCAGGATCAGAAAGCTCTCGGATTTCATCAAAAATATCTTAATTTGTTTTTTGACGATGAACAAAGGTCTTACGGGTTTGGAACGACATGAAGGTGAGTAATTAATGACAGAATTGGTTGGTTTATTGATTTCAGCATAAACTACTATTTTCATGGCAAGTCAGAAACATTTTAAAAGATTCTGACCAAAATGAAACAGTGTACTATATTATACAGTAGTCAACATTTGAAGTGGATCAAAATCTTTCATTAAAGTTTTCCTTAAACAAAAACAATGCTCGTTCTTTTTTGATCCACTTCAGAGGTTGACTACTATATATTGTTATATTATTTAAATATTTAATATATTACATATGACTAAAAACTGGTTAGTAAAAATTTATCAGATTAAATGGCTGATATTAAATAAATATATGTATTTTTATTTATTTGTGTATTGTCATTAAATGCTATTTTTATGGCAATATCAAAGTATTTAAAAAAAAATATACTGATCAAAATGAAAATGTATTATATATTGTCTAAATATTGTTACAGATTTGCAGACTTCTACTTAGAAATTACTATTTTAGTCATTAAATGTTTGCTTGGTTAGCTTTAAACTCACTTTAATTAGTTCTAGATCATTAGACATGACATTATGGTATCTGACTAAAACCAGTTTCCTTAGCTGGAGCCTTCATAAACAAATCCGGCTGACTGGGCATGGCAGCTGTTTAGATTTGGACACAACCTTAGAATGTGTGTGTGTGTGTGTATAAATACAGCATACAGAGGCAGAAACAATTAACAGTCCATTTATCATTGTCTTTGTCCCTCAGAGAGTGAGTCGGGGTCCTCTACTGCGTCGTCATGGGTTCCAGGAGTGCATCCTATTGGTCACTCAGCGCATCACTAAATACCCCGTCCTGGTGCAACGTATCTATGACAACACCAAAGGTAAGACATGGTCGTATAGGTAAAAGGTTTTCTCTTAAAATAATATCAAGTTGAGGTCAAAAGTTTACATACACCTTGTTAATTATTTTAGCAAAATAAGAGGGATCATACAAAATACATGTCGTTTAACTGGAAATTTTAGATGTGGGCAGTGTAAACATTGTGACAATATGGTGAGAACAAACAGTTTTACTGATGTGTCTTCTGGGAAAACATATCCTATTAAGTCCTTTATCAACTGTAATTCCTCATATGTAGTCTATAGGTTAGAATGCAAGTGTGGATATTTTTATGTAGGCCAAACAAAGAGGAAATTGCGATTAAGAGTGGCTGAACATAAATATGCTATTCGTGTGAAAAATATTTTGTATCCTATGGCGAGGCATTATAATGAGTTTTGTCATGTCACTGAGAGTTCCCTTAAAGTTTTTGGAATTGAATCTATTCCTTGTTCAACAAGAGGTGGAAATAGACACAAACAACTTTTACAACGACAGACTTTTTGGATCCACACACTTCGGGCTACCAAGCCTCCAGGTGTTGTACCATTGTTGATGTCTAATTTTGAAAGTGTTACCATTAGTATATTATTATTATTTCCTTATTTCCTTTCCTTTTAATTATTTGTAATGATTTAAGCCCAGTATATTAAAGCCCAGTATATTTTTACCTTACCACATGAGTGCCTTGGAAGTATTTCATCTATATAAATGGATCTTTACCTCTACCACTTCCAGTGAGCACCAGTGTTGGTTTTTTGATTTTATAAAGATACCCATGTAGCACTCTCTGCTTAATAAAATTTTTTGCAAGACATGTCATTTTTTATTTAATACTGTCCTGAATATGATGTTTTACATAAAAGTTGTTTACATATAAAAAAAGACCCCTTTCAAAAGTTTACATACACTTGACTCTTAATTCTTTGTTCTTACCTAAATGATCCACAGCTGTTTTTTTGTTTAGTGATAGTTTTTCATGAGTTCCTTGTTTGTCTAAAACAGTTAAACTGCCTGCTTTTCTTCAGAAAAATCCGTCAGGTCCCACAAATTCTTTGGTTTTTCAGCATGTGTATTTGAACCATTATCAACAATAACTGTATGATTTTGAAATCCATTCCACACTGAGGACAACTGAGGAATTCATGTGCAACTATTACAGACAGTTCAAAAACTCACTGATGCTTCAGAAGGGAAAACGATGCATTAAGAGCCGGGGTGTAAACTTTTTGCATTAAGAGCTGGGGGTGTAAACTTTTGAACAGAATGAAAATGTGCACACTTTCTTATTTTGTCTAAATGTCATGTTTTTTTTTTTCACTTAGTACTGCCCTTCAGAAGCTACAGAAGATACTTACATGTTTCCCAGAAGAGAAAATAAGCAAAATTTACCCTGATAATTAAATTCAAAAAGCTTTAACCCCCGGCTGTTGATGCTTAATGCATTGTTTTTCCTTTTGGAGCAACAGTAAGCATTTGAACCTTCTGTAATAGTTTGAGTCCCTCAGTTCAGTTGTCCTCAGTGTGAAAAGATGGTTCTCTAAATCATAAAGTCATTGTTGGAAAGGGTTCAAATATACAAAAATAAGAATTTGTGGGACCTGAAGAATTTTTTTGAATAACAGTGGGCAGTTTATCTGTTCAGGAAAAACAAGGGACTCATGAACAACCGTCAAAAAAAAAAAAAACAACAAAACACACACACACCTGTGGATCATACAGGTAACAACACAGTATTAAGAATCAAGTGTATGTAAACTTTTCAAAAATTCAACTATTTTCTCTTGTTATGTGAAATTTCTTATTCAGGTCAATACTAAATAAAAATAACATGTATTTTGTATGATCTCTCTTATTCTGCAAGGTGTATGTAAACTTTTGACCTCAACTTTATCTACTTTAAAAATATATTTTTTTTTACATTTTCCAAACAAAAAATGTGTATTATATACATATTTGTCATAACATTCCCCAGTTATGGACATTTTTAACTGATTATTGTGCACAACAATGCAGACAATCCAGAGGAAGCTGCAGGTCTGTCTCAGTCGCTGTCTTGTATACGGGAGCTGCTCTGTTCGGTGGACCAACAGGTGTTGGAGCTTGAAAGGACACAGCGGCTACAGGAGATCCGGTCCAGGGTCGACCCACGGGCCGAGGCTAAACTTCGCTCCGGAGCCCTGTTCAGGCCAGCTGAACTACTCCGCAGGCAGCTGATACATGAAGGCACGCTGCTCTGGAAAACGCCCAGCTCTCGCCTCAAAGGTAGTGAAGACTGTGGCTGTTCATGAGGAAGTGTGATGTGATACGTGTCTGTGTGAGAGGGAGAGAGACACACATGCTATTGTATAAGCTGACATGTAATTTGCTGTGGGTGTTTTATTGTACAGAGTTTCCCGTTTTCTTTGTGTTCTAGATGTTCAGGTTATGTTGATGACTGATATTCTAGTATTCATGCAAGAGAAAGACCAACGGTTCATCTTTGCAAGTTTGGTAAGTTTGCATGTAACTTAATCCTGTGATACCTCGAATTGTGAGGTTTGATAAAGAGGAATTTGTTGTTACTTTTCTGAGTGATTCATTTGTGAAAATCTATACACGAACAACAGTATTTCTTTTCTTCTCATTCCTTCTGTAGGATAAGTCTGCTGTGGTCTCACTGCAGAGTCTCTTGGTCCGAGACATAGCCAATCAGGAGCGAGGCTTGTTCCTGATCAGCAGTGAGTCTAGCCCACCTGAGATGTATGAGCTGTACGCTGCATCCAAAGACGACAGAAACACATGGATACGGCTCATACAGCAAACCATCAGCAGGTACATGCATGAAAAACCACGCTCTTTACAGTCTGCACAGCACTCAAAGCTACCGTTTGACTTTTTAGGCATCTCTGTCCTTGGAGTTGAATGGAAAATCCCATGAAAGAATTGTTCCTTTGTATTTTCTTGAATCAGGATGTTTGGGTGGAACATTTTGAAGGGATATGTCAGTTCTGTGGGCAGCTTGACTTGCTCTTTGTTTATATTACAACTCAGCAAAAACAAACTTGACAGCTTGCAAAGAACACCTTTTTCAAAAATATAAAAGATACCATTTATGCTGTGTGGAAAAAATTGTAAGCATGATGTATATTACAAGCAATAATGTCAGATACAATAAATAAATATGTATTTGTTTGTTTGTAGTAGTAGGATTAATGTTAATAATAAAATAATAGTAATTAATAATACTAATTACTGTTATTTTATTTTTCACACTACTTTTTTATATTATTTACACTACCAGTCAAAAGATTTTTAATATTTATTTTAAAGAAGCGTCTTCTGCTCACCAACCCTGCATTTATTTAATCCAAAAGTCTTTTATTATATTACCAATAATCCTCAAAAAAAAAATTCCTGTTTTCAAAGCTGAATTTTTAGCATCATTACTCCAGTCACATGAGCCTTCAGAAATCATTCTAATATTCTGATTTGCTCCTCAGAAAACATTTTATTATTATTATTATGTTGAGCAGCTGAGTAGACTTTTTTCATGTTTCTTTGATGAATAGAATGTTCAGAAGAACAGCATTTATCTGAAATATAATTTTTTGTAACATTATAAATCATCACTTTATCATCACTTTTGATCAATTTAAAGCATCCTTGCTAAATAAAAGTATTAATTTCTATAATTTCTGTCCCCCCTGATCTTTGGATCTTACTATTCATCAAAGAATCCTGAAAAATGTACTCAGCTGTTTTAAATATTGATAATAAATTATTTAAAAAATCAGTATATTACAATGATTTCCGTAGGATCGTGTGACACTGAAGACTGGAGTAATGATTCTGAAAACAGTTATTTTAAATAGTAACATTTCAATTTTTTACGTTTTTTGCTGTACTTTTAATCAAATAAATGCAGGCTTGGTGAGTAGAAGAGACTTGTTAAAGAAACCTTAAAAATTGTCAAAAACTTTTGACTCTTGGTAGTGTAATGATTGCAATTATGTAATTATTATTATTACTACTACTACTACTACTAATATTCATAATAAATGTGTTATTTATTCATTCATAATTATGTATATGTATTTTTTTATCCATTTTTTACTAAATTTTTTTGCCACACTAATACCGTCTTGCTGGTCCCTGGGAGTCCCCGGACTACCCCCTGCTATACACTTACACTTTCAAAATGAATAAATTCTAGCCACTTCTTTCAGAAAAAAAATAAATAAATTACCAAAGGAAGTACAAGCTTTAGTATTCAGTTTCCTAAAAAAAAAAATAGAGTGATAAATATTTTTGGTCCATTTTCCCACTAGAGAAAGCTTTTTAAATTTGTATTTGTAAAAGCACGAAAGTGTATAGATGACTTGAGTGTTAATGGACAATCCATTAAAAGTTACTTAATTACAGTTTCTAATGGTCATTCTCATTTACCTTCTTTTGTCACACAGCTGTCCATCAAGAGAAGAATTCCCGCTTATAGAAACAGAAGACAAGGCCCTTCTGCGAAGACTCAAAGGTTTCTAACGCACACACATTCACACTCCTAACACTGGGACAAACGTGTTTTCATTCAGATTTTTTCAAAAGATGAATCACTACAGTGGGTTAAGCACTGTAGGATTGAAAGAAGCATGAAATCATTTTGCAAAGCTCAAAAGAGCTTTCACTCATCTGTCAGATCAGTTGGTTACCTATCACAAGACATTTTCTCAACACAAATGAGCTATCTAGTAAAAGTTGTCCTGACATATACAGACTTTTATACATCTAGACGTCTTTACACAGAATGTGAAGGCGGAATAAAGAAGTGTAAAGAAGCTGACGTTGATGTTTTGTTCAAACAAGCATTGTATTCCTCATGTTTTCTGTTTCAGCTGATATCCAGCAGAAAGACAGGGAGGTGTTAGAGCTGCTTCAGGAGAGGGTCACCCTGTTCTCTGACTTGGCAGAGGTCATGGGAGGTTTTGAGGTCATGCTGCCATCCTGCTCCAGAAACCTGTTCAGAGCCGAGTCTCCTCAGGCACCGCGCGGGGAACAGCTGCTCACACAGGCCATAACAGAAGGTAAGACAGACAGGATGTTACATTTGTGGCAGGGCGTTCCACCTGTATGAGGCTGGTTTCACCCTCTGGTGGGTATTTATTTCACCGCCCATGTTAATGGGTTACAGTATTCATACTATGAGTAAGCAGGCCAACAATGGAGCAGTTTTTTGTATTTTACAATAAGTTTCCATTAGTTGGTGTTAGTTAATGTATTAACTAACATGAATGAACAATGAACAATATGTTTATTACAGTATTTATTAATCTTTGTTAATGTTAGTTATTGTTGTTAATGAAAATACAGTCATTGATTGTTACTTTATGTTAGTTCACAGTGCATTAAATAATGTTAACAAGCTCAACTATTTAACAATGCATTAGTAATACATTAATAAATGCTGTAGAAGTATTGTTCATTCTTAGTTGATGTTAACAATTAACCAATGTTAATTAATGAACCTTATTGTAAAGTGTTACCATTTTTTTTAAAGCACAACCAAAAATGTTCTGGTTATGTAGTATAAAAAGTTGAAATATTCAAATAAAAGCTTTGAATCAGCATCTAATAAATGTGATTTTTCATTGCCATTGAAGCAATTAAAAATATTTCAAAAGCAAATATATTTCTGAAAGTATTTTTTATGTTTAGTTCATAGAGATTAAAAATCTTGGAAAAATGAGCAAAAATGAGCAAATATATATTTAACATTTAAATCTGATATTCAGATATAAAATAAAAGCATTAAAGTTTTGGCATTGTAGCAATTAAAATATTTCAGATTTTAAAAATATTGACCACGTCATTGAAGCTTTAAATAAATGTAATAAAAAAGCATCTGAATAATTGACAGATGATTAGTGAAAACAGAAGCAAATATATTTCAGAAAGTATTTTTTAGTTTTGTTTTATGTTTAGTTCATAGAGATTAAAAATCTTACATTTCTTAGAAATTTTTTTAAATATATATAATATACTAACAAAATCATGAAAGTTTTGAATCTGCATCTAATAAAATAATAAATTAATAAATAGGCACATCATCTGAATAAATGACAGATTATATTAGATTATATTAGTTGCTTTTGTTTTTTATATGTTTAGTTCATAGAGATTAAAAATCTTGGATAACTTAACAAATATATATTTTAGAATTTAAATTAATGTCTAATTTTCGAAATAAAAACATTCAAGTTTTGGCATGGTAGCAATTACAAACATTTCAATATTGACCAAATCATAAAATTATATATATATATATTATTTTAACTAATGTCTGATTTTCAGATATCCAAATAAAAGCATTCAAGTTTTGGCAATGGTAGCAATTAAAAATATTTCAAATATATACAATATCAAATCATAAAAGCTTTGGATCGGCATCTAATAAATGAATAAATCTGCACAACATATGAATAAATGACAGATTACATTAGTGAAAACAGAAGCAAATACATTTCAGAATGTATTTTTTTACATGTTTAGTTCGTAGAGAATAAAAATCTTAAATATCTTGGAAAAATGAATTAATATTAATTAATATATATTTTTAACAATTAAATGAATGTCTGATTTTCAGATATCCAAATAAAAGCAGCAATGTATTTCAGATATATAAAATATTGACCAAACCTCTGAATAAATAAATGACAGACCATTAAAGTACCATTTTAAGTTGTATTTTATATTTATGTTTTTAGTTTGTATAGATAAAAAATCTTTAAATATCTTAAAATATCTTTCAAATAAAAATAATGTAAAAAATAAAATAAAATTCAAACTTGCTTCTATCCACGTCTGTCTCTTTTTATTAAAAAAAAGGTTTAGTATTCTTTTTTTTCCTATTTTGTAAAGTTCACAGACCATTTTAGCTAAATCTTCTGAGCTCATGTTCAGATCTCCAATAATATCTTGTAAAATGTCATGATGTCCCTTTTTCTCGCTCTCTGCAGTGGACAGATTGACAGAGCTGTTATTAGGATCCAATTTTGAGGTTTCTTTGCCCTGCAGTTCCAACGGCCATCACAACCACACTGGAGCGCTAGTAATCAGTAGGTGTCAAACACTACACACACTATGTAAATGAATGTACTTTTAGCATGTCTGATTGGCTAAATATAACTTTCTATCTGACCATTGTGCTTCCTCAACTCTTCTAGATGGACAAGAGGTATTAGTCAACGGCTCTCAGGAGAACCAAGTTTCTCAGGTACGCAAAACTAACATTATTTTGTGAAAATATGCTCATTTATTTTATCTATGTTAGTGTTAGTGCTATTCATTATCACACTTTCTCTGACATCCACAGTCGCCTGCATCAATATGCTTTAGAAAATGTAATCATTATGCACATAGTAAGATGGTTCGATGCTATTGCTGAGTTTTTATGTAATCTTGAAAAAAAAAAATTAGTCATTTTCCGAGCCCATCTGAAACTCACAGGTTTCCATAGCAACCTGAATCTACCAAAAACTCTCCATCACGACTCACCACTGGTGCTTGAAAGCTGCGCTTCATCTCCCTTTGCATCGACACATAGCAAGACAGAGCTTTTCAGTGTGCTGACAAATGAAAGCTTTTGAATTAATATGCTGGTTCAGAATTTTGATTGTGTGAATAATGCTAAAACTTCCCTGTTCTCTACAGGATGGTAATGGAAATCAAATGGAGGACAAGACACCAAGTGAGGTACTGACGTTTTAGGCTTAATGTGTGCTGAGTGTATATCAGTGCATACCATATGGGCTGATAATGATAACCGATTATTTTACTCTTTGCATTAGAATCCTTTAAACTGGAGTGATTAGCAAATTAATACATTAATAAAAAGCTTGTGATTAAAATGTTAGAAACTGGATTTTGCAATACATAAAGACAGTATGAAAAACTCTTAACTACTGCTTTTTACTGATAAATTAGATAGGTCCGGAATCCTGAAATCCAGTCATATATGAACATAATCTCTAGAACTGCTTTGAGAGTCGCTTCATTAGCATTTTACAGTTTCTTTTGTCATATCATATATAAACAGAAACATAAAGTTTTTCACAACAAACTGTCAAAATATTTTTTTTTTATAAGGAATATTTACAAAATGTATTTACCAGAATTTTGTTTTAAACTTTTAAACTTGTAATATTTTTTAACTTTCTACATGCTTTTTGTGTAATATTTTTTAAATGTAACCATTAAAACAGGGTCTAGAAATATTAAAACAGAAAAAACGGAATCCAGTATTTTGGAAAGAGAGCAAGAGAGAGAAAGAACGCCAGAAAGAACGAAAGAACGAAAAAAAATAATTAATTAAAACATTTTTTATAAAATCAGTTAATTAAAGAAAATTTTATGAAACCATTAAAACCATAAAAAAAATTTAATGGATTTCATATAGCCTTAAAAATTATATTTTTGTTAAACTTTAAATAAATTGCTGTCAAATCGTGTAATTTCCATGATTTCAAATTAATTCAACATGCTTTTTGAGGAATATTTTTTAAATTGAACCATTAAAACAGAGTCTAGAAATATTACAACGGAAAAAAACAGAATCCAGTATTTTGGAAAGAAAGGAAAAAAGAAAATAATAATAATTAATTATTTTTTTTTATATATAAAATCAGTTAATTAGAAAAAAAATTATGAAGCCATTAAAACCATAAAAAAAATACAATTGATTTCATAGGGCCTTAAAAAGGATCTTTTTGATAAACCTTAAATAAATTGCTGTCAAATTGTGTAAGTTCCATGATTTAAATTAATTTGACATGCTTTTTGATTATTTCTTTTTTTTATTTAACCATTAAAACAGAGTCTAGAAATATTAAAACAGTTAATCAGAGAAAATTTAATGAAACCATTAAGCAAAATAAAATGGATTTCATTGGACCTTACAAATGTAATGTTGTTAAACTTAATTAGACATGCTTTTTGTGTATTTTTTTTTTTATTTAACTATTAAAACAGAGTCTACAAATATTAAAACAGAATCCAAAAAAGGGAAAAAATAAAATAAAACTGATTTCATAGGGCTCTTATTAGAAGTTCGGGATCAGTTTTTATTATTATTAGTAGTAGTAGTAGTAGTAGTAGTAGTAGTATTTTTATTATTATTATATTAATACTTTTATTCAGCAAGGATGCATTAAGATGATCATAGTGACAGTAGAGACTTAAAATGTTACAAAAAAATTCTATTTCAAATAAATGCTGCTCTTTTGGACTTTCTATTCATCAATGAATCCTAAAACCTTGCTATTATCAGTGTATCCTGGTTTTTCACCAGAATATTCATCATTTCAATCATTTCTGAGAGATCAAGTAACACAAAAGACTGGAGTAATAATGCTGAACATTTAGCTTTGCCTTCACAGGAATAATTTACATTTTTAAAATAGAAAAAAAAAACTTTTGAATTATAACTAATGCAAACTAATGCAACATGGATCTTGAAAGCCTGAAAATTGGCTAGTGATGCATGTTATGTTACAAAAAATGCACATAAAAAACAGGCAGATGGTCCATAACACGATTAGGTGAAATGATCGACTGTAATTCCATTATTGGTATGAATTAGTTTAAAAATTGTACCAGTTATATGCAAAAAAAAACACTGTACTGTGCGTCACTAGCCTCCTGTAAATATTCCAAGGACAACAAATTCCAGGCTTATTTTTATAAATTTGCATCTGAATGTCTTTTCAGGAGGTGTCACAGAGGCTGGTGAATCTCAGTGCTCAGTTACACGCTCTGCAGGTATGTGTGCATTTCTTTTAAGCACTGATGTACCAACGGGATCCAAAATGAACTACAATGAGGCCAAAAACTCTTGCTCTCCTAGGGTGTGGTGATACGACAGGACTCTATCTTGGAGCTCTGCGTACGAGAGAGCTCCGTCTCCCCGGCCACCCCAGGGGCTCGTGCAGTCCGCTCCCTGTCCCGGGATGGAGCAAGTGATGTCGGCTCACTGGGAGAGCTGGCCCTTCTTCAACGGCAACACAGTCTGCTGCAGGAGGAGCTTGGACGACTCAGGGGAGCAGAGGGTAAATACAGAGACAGCGAGAGAGCTAGAGCCCAGCTGGAGAAGCAGCTCAGGGATCTTAAGACCAATAGCGCCACTCTAGGGGATGGAGCTGGAAGTGCAGGCTCACAGGTGAGTTCATTTTAGTGTGTTTAGCAATTATTTAGTCTAAATCAGAAGCACATTTTGTCAACAAGCATCTCAATCCTCTTGAAGTAGACGCCACATAAAATACACTAAATTGCCAAAAGTATTGGTACACCCCTTTCTAATGAACTGGTTTTACTACTTTAGTAATTTCTGTGAGTACTGATCTTAATGTTTAAGCATATAATGATATTGTGTCCTTCTAATTTTATAGTAAAAGTTTGGACAGGACGCTTTTTTATTCTAACATTACAATACATCTGTGTATAAAGCAAGGTAAATAGAGAAATGTTTGATTCAGTCAGTGTGGACTGGACTGGTCTGCATAAAGCCAAGTTTGAATGCCCGCTGAACACCTCTGGTGTGACTTTAAATGCAGACCTTGAGCCAAAAACTCATGATCAAACACCAATGGCTTGTTCATACACTATATGGACAAAAGTAAAAGGGACACCCCCTTCTTTAGAACAGAAAAAGGCACTTCCAAAACTGTAGCAACAAAGATGGAAACATAATTCATGTATTTAAAAATGTTCCATCTCTGTTGCTTCAGTTTTGGAAGTGCCTAAAATGACTGTACCCATATGCACAAGTCATTGGTGAGTTTTTGGCTCAAAGTCTGCATTTAAAGTCACATTGGAGGTGTTCAGCTGGGAATAGGACTTGGCTTTATGCAGACCAGTCAAGTTCTTCCACACTGACTGAATCAAACATTTCTGTATGAAATGTGTGCCTTATACACAAAAATACATTTTGCTATAAAATTAGGCAATTTCATTATATGCTTAAACATTAAGATTAGTATTGATGGAAGTAGTCAAACCTGTTCATTAGAATGGGTGTACCAATACTTTTGGCAATATAGTGTATGTGAAAAAATTATATATATTTTTTTTATGCCAGAAATCATAAGGATATTAGTAAAAATCTCGGCTTATTTATACTATCCTAACAAACCATACATCGATGAAAAGCTTATTTATTCAACTTGTTGTCAGTCTCAGAAAATTGCCCCTCATGACCGGTTTTGTGGTCTAGGGTCACATATTCTAAAGTTTGCAAGAGCTACAGTGTAGTGGCTGCCAAATCTCACTGACTTCTCATTTCCTCTTTTCAAGGGCCCATTAACTCGCAGAGAGAGCGATACCGACCCCAATACTGACACCCCATTGGCTAGCCAGGAATCGATGGACCAATCAGACGGCCTGCAGGAATGCAGCGATGTGGAAGTGGATGTGATATCGGATGACGATGATGACGACGAGGTGGATTCGAGGGTGTCTCCACGTTCAGAAAGTCCCAGAGGTCTGTATTCAAACCGATATAAATACATACAGATATATACAGATATAAATATAATGAGTATAAAAATGTATAATATATTTATAATTAATATAATATAAAATGCTAATATATAACAAATATATAAATGCATATAACATAAATAATATATATGTATGCATTCATAATTAATACAATAAAAAAATATATAATAGTATGTTTAGTATTTTTTACTATTTCTACATTTCTAAATTAATTAATATAATTATAATATAAGTCTCTTCTGCTCACCTAGCCTGCATTTACAGCAAAAACAGTAACATGTTGAAATATTTGTACTATTTAAAATAACTGTTTTCTATTTGTAATTTATTTCTGTTATTTCAAAGCTGAATTTTTAGCATCATTACTCCAGTCACATGAAAAAAGTAAAAAAAAAATACTTTTGAAAGCTTTTGAATGGTGTAGTGTATAATGTTACAAAAGTTTTTTATTTCAGATAAATGCTCATTTTTTGGAGCTTTCTATTCATCAAAGAATCCTGGAAAAAAATGTACTTCATATTTTAAATATTGATAATAATAATAATAATAATAAATGTTTCTTAAACAGCAAATCAGCATATTAGAATGATTTTGAAGGATCATGGGACACTGAAGACCGGAGTAATGATGCTAAAATTAACTTTTGATCACAGAATATATTATATATTCAAATAGAAAACAGTTATTTTAAATAGTACAAATATTTCAAAAGTTTACTGTTTTTGCTGTACTTTGGATCAAATAAATGCACGCTTGGTGAGCAGAAGAGACTTCTTTAAAAAAACATTACAAATCTTACTGTTCAAACACTTTTGACTTATAGTGTAATAATATAATAATATTAAATATTCATATATGGCTACTTACCAAAGAAATCAGTAAATAATTCTACATTAAGTACTGATTTGAATTGACATTATTATATGAGAGGGTGAAATAAGATACAGTCGGAGTGGACTTTGTTGTTCTGATTTTTTATATAAAACGATTACATATGTATCAGACAGTCTGCGTAGATGTGTTTCACCTAGAACGCTGTAAACTTTGGCCCTTTGTAACACTAACAGCAGCCTACACACGATTATGCAACCAATGTGCATAACACACATACACACTGAATTTATCACATTAAACCTTTCACACTCACCCACACACACACAAAGATGCACAAACCTACAAACACTCTAAACTCTGTCAGTCAGAAGAACCTCCTTAGACTAAATAAAAAAAATCAACTTTTATGTGTATTATTTGTGGGCATGTGTGTTATAGGTGGATAATGGCAATAAATTGTTGGTTGGATGTCTCAATAAACGCACCCAGAGCCTTAGTGTGTCATTTACGTTGAACATACCCTTTGTACATACACTTATACACACAGAAGGCTTGACTTTTAAAGCCCCTTGAGATAATATGTGACCCTGGACCACACTGGTCTTGCTACGGGTATATTCGTAGGCAGGGTGCGATTTGTGAAAAAAGCAGAGGGGGGGACGCTTTTGAAAACTAACGTTAGTGTAATCTGTTAACATTGCACATTATATACATCTTTTTAGACAAGTACCAGATAATGAGTGTCATGTCATGAAATGTGATCACAATTTCATAAAAACATTAGTTAGTCCTATTAATTGTAAAGATTTAATTTCAAACAACGAATAAATTATATAAAGCGAGCAAAGATCAACAACTGCGTCGCAAAATGATTCACTGTTTCGAAGCGCTCCAATCAGATCGTGAAACATTTGATTCAGAACGTGATACCAAAGCGCGTATCGCGAATCATTTGACTCAAAAAGGGACTTCAAAGCGCGTATGGCGAATCATTTGGTTCAGAGTCGGACTTTAAAGTGCGTATCGCGAATCATTTGATTCAGAACCGGACTTTAAAACGCGTATCGCGAATCATTTGACTCAAAAAGGGACTTCAAAGCGCGTATGGCGAATCATTTGTTTCAGAGTCGGACTTTAAAGTGCGTATCGCGAATCATTTGATTCAGAACCGGACTTTAAAGTACGTATCGCGAATCATTTGACTCAAAAAGGGACTTCAAAGCGTTTATGGCGAATCATGTGATTCAGAACCGGACTTTAAAGCGCATATCGCGAATCATTTGACTCAAAAATGGACTTCAAAGCGCGTATGGCGAAACATTTGATTCAGAACCGGACTTTAAAGCGCGTATCGCGAATCATTTGTCTCAAAAAGGGACTACAAAGCGCGTATGACGAATCATTTGATTCAGAACCGGACTTTAAATCGCGTATCGCGAATCATTTGATTCAGAACCGGACTTAGGAACGGGTTCGCGGGATGTTTTAATAATAATAATTCAGCAGAGGCAGGGATGCATAGACCAGAGGGGGGGAAATCCCCACCATCCCCCCAGTCACAAGTTTGGACATACCCTCTCATTTAATGTTTTTTAAAGAAGTTTCTTATGCTTATCAAGGCTGTTTACTTGATCAAAATTGTGAAATATTATTACGATGTAAATCAATGTTTTTCTATATTAATATACATTAAAATTTTATTTATATCTGTAATTAAAGTTGAATTTCCAGAATCATTACTTATGTCTTCAGTGTCACATGATCCTTCAAAAATCATTCTGATTCGCTGATTTATTATCACTGCTGGAAGCAGTTGCGCTGCTTAATATTTTTTTTTTTTTTTTTTTGGAACCTGTGATACTTTTTTCAGGATTTTTTGATCAATAAAAGGTTAAAAAGAACAGCATTTATTTAAAATAGAAAGTTTGGGGTCAGTAAATTTTTATTCTTTCTTTTTTTGAAAGAAATTAATTTTTAAAACTTTTATTCAAGGTCAACATCCAAGGATATGTCAAGGTCAACATCCAAGGATGTGTTAAATTAATAAAGTGATAGCATAGATGTACATTGTTAGAAAAGATTTAGATTTTGAATAAATGCTGTTCTTTTTAACTTGTTATTCGTCAAAGAATCCTGAAAAAAGAATCACAGGTTGCAAAAAAATATTTGGCAGCACAACTGTTTCCAACATTGATAATTCTAATAATAAATCAGCATATTAGAATGATTTCTGAAGGATCACGTGACACTTAAGACTGGAGTAACAGCTGATGAAAATTCAGCTTTCATCACAGGAATAAATTATATTGTAACGTATATTAAAATAAAAAACATTATTTTGTATTGTAATAACATTTTGCAATATTACTGTTTTTTTTCTGTTTTTTTGATCAAATAAATGCAGCCTTAATGAGCATAAGAAACATAATATGAGAGGGTGTGTCCAAACTTTTGACTGGTAGTGTATGTTGGTTATAGAATTTTCCTTTTGAAATATTTTAAAATATAGTTTAATTTGACTTTGCACATTAAAGCAATATCGAATATCACATTTTTCTTTAATATCGCACAGCCCTAATGAAAAGCTTATTTATTCAGCTTTGAGATAAAAATTGAGATGACCTGTATGATTGGTTTTGTGATCCAGGGTCACATAAAACTGTAAAATATATGAAAATGAATTACCCAGCTGTTTTTCTCACTGCATATTTTCACTGAGGAACTCGCGTGACTTCCATCTATTCCAAACCATCTATTATCTTGCAGTTCCTGAAGTTTACAGGCCAACTGTCCAGTAAAATGATCTACTTTCCAAAAGCAATTTTAATAATAATTTATTTCATCCAGATCATTTGGTAAAATTTTCAAAATTAAAACTGCCTTATTTCTGTGTTTAATGCAGGGTTGCCAGGTTTGCACAACCAAACCCAACCAAATTGCTACTCTAAGTGTTTCAGAGAGGGGTAAAATGCAAATTTTTTGGCGAGGTTCTGCTGCTCGAATTCACTTTCCAAGGGCTAAATATCATATTTTTAGGGTCGCTTCGACCCACGGCAGCAGTGTTATAGTAGCCCAGTTCTGCGGGAAAACCACAGACTTGGCAACGCTGGTTTAACGTCTACAAACAGTTTTCATAATTCTTTTACTTAATTGTTTCTTTTTCTCATCTTCAACAGATCTGCAGGACATTCCTGAAGAGAGTGAATCCGCTACAGACCCCCGGGACCGTGAGGCTTCACACTGCTAATATTTTTCCAATTCACAACCTAAGACTGGCCTGTTGTCCGACGAAACGGACTATAGACTCCATGAGCAGGGTTTCCTCCAAACAGGGAAGAGTCTTACTTAGTTTATGAATATTCATTTCATTATATACATACAGTATTTAGTTGTATCCAGTAATTTTGCTTACAGCTTTTCTGTGTGGCCGTTTATGACATGTTAATATTCAACATGTCTTCTCCTTGGAATCCAATCATATGGCTTTTGACATCCACGGACCAATAAGGATATGCCAAAGCATTGTGATGGAGATGGAGTCATGCAAATAATGGGACTTTGCACTTGATAGCGGCATAAAATGGTCTCGGGATTCTTGAAGAAGAAACATTCTTTAAGAATCTTAAGATCAACCAAATCAACCAAACATAAGCGATCCAGCTTAAGGGGTACCAGGGCAGAAACCAGTTAAACTGATGTACTGTATGTGAGAAACTCATCACAGTGCTTTGTACCAATTCTACACATGCTGGAGCACGAATAGAGCTTCTGTTTTTCTTTTTCAGTGAAACTTGTTTGTGAGAGGTCATTGTAAACAAATGTCTCTTTCTTGCGCTTTATTTTAAATGTATTTATTTTCCTTTATTTTAAATGGAAATTTTAATTGTTTTCAAGCATGTCGAAGCAGTTAGAAAGAAGCCATAACTTGAAATATACCAACCTAATAGTCTGGGACCAAAACTACTGGCTATATATAAAAAAAAAACTATTTTCAGAGACATGAGGGCTTTTTTTATGAAGGAATTATATTGCAGTTTATAGCAATATATAGAAATATATCTATAGCAAAGAGCTTAATAAACCCAGGAAGGTTATTATGAGTGAGTATTATGCTATTATAAATGGTTCCTCAGCCCACAGTGTGTGTTAACGGGGAATACTTTGTAAATATAAAAAGCTTTATTGACTAAAATAAATCACATCTCCAAAATCTGCCAGTAACACCAACAACATTTGATGTGTCTTACTACAGTTTTGCTTATGTTTTAATTTTGTGTGAGAATGTTTTTTGCAATTACTTGACAGTGTGCCAAAAATGCTTGGCTGAATATTGCTGAGATATATTATGCTTTTCTTTTAGTCAGTTCAACATTTCAGGAAGCAGTGTCTTAGGAATTATTGTAGGATGATATTCTTCATCTTTTTAAGTAACTATAAGATACATAGGATTTACTGAAGTCACATCAAAATGTTTGTATGGAAAAAAATGACAGAAACATTGTTGTTTCAGTGTTTCAGATATACTGAAGTGGATATCAAAAACTGTTGAAGAATTAAAACTGTTGATACAACATCATTGGGATTGGCTTATTCTCTTTCACTTTGTGTGTGAGTAAATCAAAGTATGATCAAATTAGTAATATTAAAGGAACAGTTCACCCAGAAATGAAAATTGTCATCATTTACTCAACCTCATGTTGTTCCAAATCTGTATAAACACAAATGAAGATATCTTTAACCAAACAAGTTGCTGGTAGCCATTGACTTTCATGGTCTCATCTGCGTCCAGCTATCTTTTGTCTGTACAAAGCAGCTCATTTGATATTGCAAATTGGTGTGCAAATAGTATATTACCATATTATTTTAATGTATTATCTTAATTATGAGCACACTGGTTTGTTTATGTTCACTGCACGTTGTTATTCTTCTGAGGATAATGAACCGGAAGTCTCATATATGGCTCCATAGGCTTACTTCTGCATTGAAGAAAAAGGTGGATACTATGGAAGTTAATGGCTACCGGCAATGGTTTGCCAATATTCTTAAAAATGTCTTCTTTAACATTCAACAGAAAAAAGAGAAACATACAGGTTTGGAAGAACTTGAGGGTGGTGAGTAAATAATAACATTTCTGTCATGACAACTCTCAGAAAGGTTTAGCATGGTAATGGTTATGACATTGTTAATGTATTTGGTCTTGGCGGAATAGATCTGCTACACTGCTGCTGAATTGCTGCTGCTGTTGGTTATTGCTGTAGTGGTAGATTATTGCTGCTGCTGTTGCAAGCAAGTACAGGAACTTGCTACTGCCAAAGCATATGGTGATACGGTGCTGTGAATATTTAAGACATACTGCTACTGCACAAATAGCATATAAAATAACCCCAGTAGCAGATCTATACAGGTGGAGCTGGGGAAGGAGGAGGGACACTGAAAGCGCGCTACCAAATGCCCAAGTGAATTCTACCAGCCATTTAAATGTTAAGCTGCAAGCTCATTGGTTGCTTACGCAACATGAACCAATCAGCTTGTGCCAAGTTGTATACTCTGTGAATATCATTAGTTACGTTAACAACCCATCAGCCTGCGTCGTCTAGAGTTTCATGGCAGAACTAGGTATTTTAATTTCTGCTTGAACTGGCCCTTCACAAAGACCCGCCTCCTTCGGTTACCGTGTTACTCCCTTGTTCTCAGCAGTGTTGCCAAGTCCACAGTTTTCCCGCGGAATTGCGCCACTGTACCAGTGTTGCCGCGTAGAGCCCTGCACGGGCCTCAAATATAGGCGCTTGCCCAACAGCTCATCAAAATTCTCGGCCCGAGTCAGACTCGAGTCTTTTTTCCCACAAAAAACAGTTTATACTACTGTTTCAGCTATTAAAATTGTTCAGTTTTGTATGCAATGGCAAAGTGATTATATTTTTGTTTGTTTTTAATTGTTAATTAAAAAAAAACAAAAACATTTGGAGCATTTTTGTTTGTTAAATATAAGTTGTTGTTGTTTTTTTTTAAGTAACGAACAGAGGCCAACGGAAGACTGTTCATAGTCTGTTTGATCAATTTGCCTTCTCAAATCATCACGACTTGTCTAAAATAAAAATTCTAGATATAAAAGTATAAAACAATATTAGTTTAAACGTTAAACCTAGATAAATGTACGCTATTAGGCGCATTTCCAGACGTTTGTGCGAAGAGTGGAAGCTGAAGCCGCTTTGCAGGACATGGATGTGATCACTTGCAACAATTTAAAATTACCCATCATTTTTGCATCATTAGCGTAATAGTAATACATCATTCGGAACAGTAAAGAGTCTACTGTTATTTGTGTGCACTCACAATATCAGCAAAACGTTACAAACAGTGCTTTTATAAAATAAAGAAAACAAACGTGCTTTCTCTTGAACAGGAGCGCTTTACAAAAATTAACCGAAACTCAGTGAATACATGGCTCACGGTCAGGAAAAAAATAATATATATATATATATATATATGAAAGCTTTATTATTACGTAACAAAATAAAATAAAGCGAAAATAAAAACTCAGTAATGCATCCGTAAAGATAAAAAAAGTACAAAAAAATCTGGCAGCGTTGCAGCCGAGGGCGTCTTTTGTTGCTATAACAACAGTTGCAACGGTATGAATGTGAGAAATGTAGAGAAAAGTGGAAGCTCGCTCTTGCGTTGGCTTTTTATTTTTATTTTTTTGTCATTTTTGCCTTTTATTTGATAGGACAGTATTTAAACAGGAAGCGGAGTGGGAGAGAGAGAGGGGGACGGGATCAGGAAAAGTCTCCGACTCCCAGACTGCGAGTCAGATAACCTAGTAGCGTCCCTTTTTCGAGTCCTCTCTCCCGCTTCACTTCCTTTTGGTTTTGGAAGTTAACGGGGAGAATGTCGGTTCACAACAATTAAATCTATCTACCGGCACCTTCTCCATTTTTTTCTTGTTGTTATGGAAACGACAGGTCTCGCTACTCGCTTGTCATTGGTCAGCTGCTGTCAAAAAGGCGCTTGACGTTGAACTTTTTTTAACTTGAAAAGACGCTCTGAGCTGCAGAAAAAGATGCCGGCGGTGGTGTTTAAAAAAGCACTCAGGACTTTTTTGAAAACGCGGTCTACTCCATAGGTTATAACGTAAAACAGATGCTGCCAGTTAAAAAAAAAGACGCCAAGTGTGAACACTGCCTTACTTCGATTTTTTTAACTTGTTTCCAGCCAAGATATCTATAAAATCTTAAATCAAGAAGGATTTTCTAGACGAGTAAAATGTATTGTTTTTAAGTCAAAATTAAGTGAGTTTTTGCTTAAAAACATTTATTTCTATAAATTAATTTAGATTAATCTTTAGGGCTACGTAAGTGATTCATAAGAGCAGTGTGTGGTTTTCTGTCTTTCTTTTGTTGCTTAGTTAAATATCTATCTGTGACTCGGACAATAGTAACTAAATTTGTCTGCTATTCCTTTAAAAACAAATGTTTACGTGAATACTCGTCAAAACGGACAACTCGAGATCATTTTGTGTGTATTTCTCAGTTCATGCAACACGGAAGAGTGTGAGACGTGCTTTCTATGGCCACGTACACACCGAAGCTAAATTCGGTTGTCAGTTCACCTTTTACTCCTTAATCGCGTTCTGTACACACATAATTCACTAAATTTTAGTGACTAAAATACGGGAGTGACAACCGCATTCCACAACCGCATTAACTCCCGGAAAATACAGGTAGTGACAACCGCATTTACAGAAATTCTATGCAGTGTGTACAGAACCGAACTGAACAACTAGTGTTAATGACGTATCTAAACGCGCATCTGTACGTGAGATGCAAGAAAATAACGGTGAAAGAAGTCTTATCCTTGGCTTGGAGATGGGGCTAGGCTAATTGTATTCAGGAGCCGTGCAGTGAAGTGTCAGTGTTGCCAGATCGTCATAGAAAAAAAACAACAAACAAGGACAAGCACAAAAAAACAGTAAAACACCCAAATGCTTTATGTTTTATAACACCAAAAAAAAATCATATATCTCATATCTGCAACAGACAACTTTATCAACTCCATAAAGTCAACAAATTCAACGCTAAAATGTAACTTACTTATGAATCGACTTGAGAGTGTGTTTGTATTCTTCTTTAACGCGGAAATATGGGTGAGACTGTCATTATCAGCTATAGGAAAACAAGAAGAATAACGTGCAGTAAATGGTAAACAGTTTCATAATTAAGATAATACATTAAAATATCAAGAAGCAAAACGAGCTGTTTGGTACAGCTAAAAATAGCTAGAGGTGGATGAGACCGGAAGCCTGACCCATAAAATGTATAAATGGCCACACTGGTTCTTACAGAGAAAGGGGGCGGGGTTTGTACAGCAACTGACCAAACACAATTAAGCATTCCAAAGATCTCTGATTTTTCAACAGTGGAACACATACAGGTTTAACACATGTACAGTTAAATTCAGATATTCATTGCATATTAACATCCATCTGAATCCAGATCTTTGTTCCTGGCTAGCAGCTAATCCACAAAACAATGTCAGCCAAGAGACAAGTATTAATAGCTTGGTGGCACAGGCAGCATAGCTGGCATTCAGACACACACTCATATACACTACCTCATCCATCACTTAACTGTCCTAAACCAAAAGGAGTGTGTTGAAACAATGAATAAATCTATTGAACAAAACAGAACACTTATAAAATACAGTTATACACTGAATATCTCTGCATTACAGTACTCACCTTGCAGTGAACTGCCTTTACTGGAGGAATTGCGTGGTACATTACTCATCATAGATTATATAAACATTACATTTGTGCAGAGTACAATATACAGCTGCTTCTTTTCTGTATAAATTAATCTAAATTCAAAAATTTTTAAATCTGTTTTATTTGTTCTTAAACAAAGAGTTGCAACCTTACCCCACCCCCCAGCTGAAAATAGTCTGCTCACCCATAACCCGACACCATCATTGTCCCTTTACATCAGCAAGAGCTCAGTGGAACTTACATTTAAAGGCACACATGAATGACTAATCACTCTTTAAAAAGTGCTCTCATATTCATATATCATTAAGCTAGTA
This sequence comes from Cirrhinus molitorella, assembly GCA_033026305.1. Lineage (NCBI taxonomy): Eukaryota > Metazoa > Chordata > Actinopteri > Cypriniformes > Cyprinidae > Cirrhinus > Cirrhinus molitorella. Next base: position 26,496,378 of record CM065131.1, read on the forward strand.
AAGAATGTAGACAGGTGAATGATGTGAAAATCTGTGCTAGAGACGAACATAACCTATTGTACACCATACTCAAAAATGTAGACAAGACTGCATTTATGATTTTAATATTAAGGTTCATTCCTAAGTGCAAGCTTAGGTGACAAATAAATGATTAAAGGTTTTTTTTTTCCTCAAAACTTAAAAATCAAGGTTTTTTATCGTTTTAGTAACACTGTACAATGTGTCATTTGTTAATATTAGTTCATGTATAACTAACATAAATAAACAACGAACAATACATTGTTCATTGTTTGTTCATGTTAGTTCAATGTGCATTATCTTATGTTAACACACCCAACTTGTGATCTTAATAATGCAAAATGCTGATATTAACAATAACTAATATTAATAAATTCTGAAGAAGTATTGTTTATTTTTAGTTCATGTTAACTAATGAACCTTATTGTAAAGTGTTACTGCTTTATTATTGTATTTATATCATTAATCATAAGGTACTTCTAAAAGTAGTAAAGAATGCAAAATGGATAAATGAAGTGAAAAGCTGCTAGTCAAACTAGTCAAAAGTTTGGATGAGTGAATTAGAATTAAATGCAAATGTAATAGAAAAAAAATGTTTTCAATTCTTTATAAAAATATGAAATCTAGATAAAGTGGCGCTGTTTTAATAAAATATAAACATGTTTCCATATTGCTTCCATTTTTGTTGTTTCATAGCTTTAATGGCTATGAAATAGTACCAATTCTAAAATGTGTAAAATCCTAATTATAAAGAAGGTTTGTCTTTTTAACTGATGAATTTGTGTGTATAAATTGTAATTAATCACATGATAGTACAATATGTGATGTACAGTAGTGGGGAAAAAATAAAAAATAAGTTTAGAAATTATGACAATAATAATAAAATTAAAATTTATTCTATTACACTACCAGTCAAAAGTATTTGAACAGTAAGATTTTTAATGTTTTTTTAAAGAAGTCTCTTCTGCTCACCAAGCCTGCATTTATTTGATCCAAAGTACAGCAAAGACAGTCAAATATTTTTACTAGTTTTTACTTTAGTTTTCTTTTTAAATATATTTTACAATGTAATGTATTCCTGTGATTTCAAAGCTGAATTTTTAGCATCATTACTCCAGTCACATGATCCTTCAGAAATCATTCTAAAATTCTGATATGCTGCTCAAAAAACTTTTTTTTTTATTATTATTATGTTAAAAGCTGAGTAGAATTTTTTCAGGTTTCTTTGATGAATTGAAAGTTCAGAAGAACAGCATTTATCTGACATTTAAATCTTTTGTAACATTATAAATGTCTTTATCATCACTTTTGATCAATTTAAAGCATCCTTGCTAAATAAAAATGTTAATTTCTATAATTTCTTTCCCAAAAAAACTCCAAGCTTTTGAATGGCATAGTGTATAATGTTACAAAGCTTTTTATTTCAGATAAATGCTGATCTTTAGATGTTTCTATTAATCAAATAATCATGAAAAAATGTACTCAACTGTTTTAAAAATATTGATGATAATAATAAATGTTCCTTGAGCAAATCATATCAGAATGATTTCTGAAGGATTGTGTGACACTGAAGACTAGAGTAATGATGCTGAAAATTTAGCTTTGATCACAGGAATAAATTACATTTGAAAATATATTCAAATAGAAACAATTTACAATTTTGCAGTTTTTGCTGTACTTTAGATCAAATAAATGCAGGCTTGGTGAGCAGAAGAGACTTCTTTAAAAAACATTAAACATCTTACTGTTCAGAAACTTTTGACAGGTAGTGTACATTTTACTAATAAACCTTATACTTAATTATTACTAGTCAAATAAGCCATTTGCTCTATGAATAAATATAGAAACAAAGAAATAAATCATCTAGATGTCAGTGTGTTTGGGATTGTTGCATTCCAAAGCAATCTTACCACATCAAGTGTGGTTCCCCAAAGCCTTGTTATACGTGGCCAGGGCAAGTTAATGTTAGAACAGTGTCTCACATTAGAAAAAAGCTGTAAAGCGATCATTGTGGCGACTGACGAGCCATAAAGGGAACAGTGCAGCTGGGGATGCGAGTAATGTAACACACACACACGCACGCACAAACACACACCTGTGCCTGTCACAAACACAGTGGCTTTGTCTTATTATAGCCGAACCTCAGCTCTGTCCACAGGCGTCCATTCTTGTCTTTGTTGTGTCATATCTTCCAGCTCATTCTTTTAGAACAGAATGATCTAGTAACAGAAGGATGAAAACCATATATGTTGAAGAAATAGATAATTGTTGATGACATTAAAATAGTGTTAATAATACAGTTAAACAAAATTTTAATAACGATAAGTTCCTGAGAACCGCTATATCACTTCATCATCGGCACATCAGACACCATTCAGGACTTATGACTGTATTAGGTCAGCTATAATGAGTAAGTGGGCGGGGTTTATTAGAAATGGGTGTGGCCTGATGCCCCCAGATATAAATGCCCTCCCACTATCCCTGGCTGAGTTTGGTCTCTCTCCACTTACTCCCCCTCTCTCTCTTTCTCTGTCCACTTTCCTCGCTTGACCAGCTCCTGTTCCTTAACCACTAGCCCTTACCTCCTGCACTGACACTTTCTGTTTCTCGTACCGTGAGCCCTACTCACCGACGCCAAGATGGAGGCCATCAAGAAGAAGATGATGATGCTCAAGCTGGATAAGGAGAACGCTCTGGACCAGGCTGAACAAGCAGAGACCGATAGGAAAGCAGCAGAGGACAGAAGCAAACAGGTGAGGCAGGGGTGGAAAGGTCAAAAGTTGTGAAAACTAAAACTGATGTTGACTAAATGGAATGAGTAGGAGATATATCACTGCAGTGCTGATGTTTAAAGAAGGTTTTAATTTGGGGGACCAAATGGTTTGAATGCTTGCTGCAAGGTAGGCCCAAAACTTTTATTGTGGAACAAAACTGATCTGATTTTGAGCCAAAGATCTTAGTCTAGCCAAAAAATTCTGTCATTATTTACTTCCCAAACCTGAATATGTTTGTAACCAAACAGTTTCATGTCCCATTGGAAGTCAATGGAATCCAACATTCTTTAAAATATCTTCTTTTGTGTTCCACACATGAGGGGAGTAAATGGTGACAGAAGTTTTACTTTGTTTGGACTATCCGTTTAAGAATATAATGCACCTGGCCAGTGCTGCCAACTGTCCAAAGACCTTGGAAAACGAGCGGCCATCACCAAGTCTTGATATGTGAAGTCTTAGATCCTAGCACTAAGTAGCAGTTGCAAGGCTGTGATCTGCCACTGAAAGAATGCAGGGTGGATAAACAGAGTCTTAACAAGAGATGGCGAAGAGAGTTACGAAGAGGGCTGAGGATGTGTGAAAGTTTTGGGTTGCCTGTGAGAATATTCACATTTAGATTATAGTTATAGCTTTGGTAAGCTCCTTATCTAAGCTCGTCATCTCAAGAAGGTGGGCAAAAAAGACATTGGAAAGTGTTGCTTTGTGCCAGCTTGAGTTAGAAGTGATGGGTGCATGAGGGTATGTGTGAAGATGTATTATAGTGGATGATTTCATACTGATAATATTTCTCTCTCCCCTCCCTTTGTATCTTCTCCACTCTCATATTTCCTGTCTTTCTTTCTTTCTCCCTCCCAGCATGAGGATGAGCTGATTCAGATGCAGAAGAAACTGAAGGGAACTGAAGATGAGTTGGATAAATACTCAGAGGCCCTGAAGGACGCCCAGGAGAAACTGGAGATATCGGAGAAGAAAGCTGCAGATGTGAGTGATTGACATTCACAAAGCACCAAATTGCACACAAACACAAATGCAATTCTTAAAACTTCATCCTGGGATTGTTGTTGGTCCCGCCCCTCCATTCCTCTCATTCTCTCCATACACTCCTCCACAGCTGACACTGTCGCTACCCCCTTTTTTGACTGTGATGTCAACTAGCCAGACTAATTTCTACCCTCAAATGTATTCACAGTGTCATCTAGCAATTTTCACAATCTTTTTAGAGGCAGCATAAAGGCAGTGTATTTAATGGCCTAAATATATATTTAAAAAACACTATATAAACATACATAAAGCACATAATTTGTGTAGACCTATCTTTACACAATGTCATATGAGCAGTCAGGTTAAATTTCACAGTTAGTTAGACTGTTATGTGTTTGATTCACTAAAAAGAATCATTTTGTGAGAACAAATAGCTAGCTTCTTCTATGGTTACGCTTTATGGTGTTGATTCACTACAAAAAAAAAAGGTTCAGGAGAGTCAGTAATTGAGAATCAGACAACACTAGTTGCTGATTCACTAAAAAGAATTGGTTTGTAAGAGTAATTTGTTCAAGAACCATAATACACTAGTAGCGCTGCATGTTGTTGAGTTGCTAAAAAGAGCTGGCTCATAGGAGTCATTTGTTCAAGAGTCAGACTTCACTGGTAGCACTGCATGTTGTTGATTTACTAAAATAAATCTGGCTCATTAGTGTCATTCGTATGGGAATTGGCTGCACTTGTAGTGTAGCATGATGTCAATTCATTGAAAAGAAACAGCTCATAATGATTCATTTGGGAATGAGACTACAGTGGTTGCACTGTATGTTGTTGATTCACTACAAGAAAAAGTTCAAGAGTCATTTGTTCAGAATTAGACCACACTAGTTCATAAGTCATTTATTTAAAAACGTACTACACTGGTGGCCATTTGTTGTCAAGTTGTGAAAAAGAATGGCTCATAGGAGTCATCTACATTGGTAGTGCTGCATGTTGTTGATTCACTAAAAAGAATCAGCTTATAAGAGTCATTCAGTTGGAAATCAGACTACCGTGGATGCACTATATGTTATTGATTCACTACAAGAAACAGTTCAGGAGAGTCAGTCAGACCACATTGGTTGTCGATTCACTAAAAAGTATTGGTTCATTAGAGTCATTTGTTCAAGAACCGTACTACACTGGTTGCTCTACAACATGTTGTCGAGTCACTAAAAAGAACCGGGTCATAGAAGTCATTCATTCAAGAATCTGAGTAAACTGGTAGTGCTGCACGTCTTTGATTGACTACATGAAACGGTTAAGGAGAGTCATTCATTTAGAATCAAACCACTAGTTGTCGATACACTAAAAAAGAATCTGCTAGTACATGTTTTTCTTACTTAGATTTTTTGCCTTGTTTCCAGCCAAAATATCTAAAAATTCTTACATCAAAAAGGATTTTTCAGACAAGTAAGAATTAGTCTTGTTTTCAGAAAAAATAAGTCAAAATTAAGTGAGTTTTTGTTTGAAACAATCATCTGCAGATTATTTTGCTTGTTCTAAGCAAAAACTCACTTAATTTTGACTTCTTTTTTTTTCGGAAAACAAGACAATAATTTGTACTTGTCTAGAAAATCCTTCTTGATTTAAGAATGTTTAGATATTTTGGCTCGAAATAAGACCAAAAATAAATAAAAAGTAAAAAAAACATTTTATTTTTTGTAGTGTAAGAGTCATTTGCTTAAGAATCGTACTACACAGGTAGCGCTGAGTGTTGTTGAGTCACTAAAAATAACCAGCTAATAGAAGTCATTCATTCAAGAACTGGACTACACTGGTAGTGTTGCATGTTGTCAATTCACTAAAAAGAACTGGCTCATTAGAGTCATTCATTTGGAAATCGGCTACACTGGTAGTGAGGCATATGCTGTCGATTCACTAAATAGAAACAGCTCATAAGAATAACTAATTTGGGAATCAGCCTACAGTGGTTGCGCTGTATGTTCTTGATTCACTACTAGAAAGGTTCAGAAGATTCAGTCGTTCAGAATCAGACCACACTGTTTGCTCTACATGGTGTCGATTCACCAAAAAGAAGAATGATCTATTTGGAAATCAGACTACAGTTGCTGATTGACTACAAGAAACAAGAGATTCAATCATTCAGAATCAAACCACAGTGGTAGCGCTACATGTTGATTCACTAAAAATAACCAGCTCATGACAGTCATTTGTTTGGAAATTGGACAACTGGTCATGTTTGTTTTGCGCTGTAAATTTAACATCGATGATGTGGCGACACTAAATAAACTCTTTTTAAAATCTATTTTTAATGTGGTATTCCATCCACATTGGCCGACAAATGCACTTTGGAGAGTGTCATTTAGTCCCAGTATTTTGTTTTTAATAGAACCAGTTTATTCTGAATCAGAATAAGTTCTTGGTTCCCACCTTCTCCAGAACTAACACAAAAGTGTGACAAAAAGTGTGGGTGATATTGTGCGTATTACTCTTGCCTGCGGGCCTCAGTGAGAAAATTACTACCTTGAGACTGCTGATTTAGCAGCCGGGCTGTAAATCAGTGTTTGTGAGAGGAACACAATGAACATAAGAAAGAACATTCCAGGCATGAACAGACTCTTAGTAGAGGTTGAAAGCTTTGTGAGTCTTTTCTTAGCTTTTTTAGTATCATTCTTCTTGCATAGTCACGTTCGGAGTGTTTATATAAAAAAATAGTTTTGATATCACTTTTGACAAAAACTTTAAAATTGATCAATGTATTTGCTAATGCTTTCATACACATCTCAACTGAGTAAACTCAAATAAGAAAAAGGCCATTGTGTAACACGACTCCTTCCCTGACAGCTAAACTAAGGCTGTGGCATCACGCTCAACCGTTACACCAAGTATGTCTATCTATTGCCTGCCGTTGTCCCTTTGTTCTGGGCTCTGGATATAGCAGGCACACCTGTTGTCATAAAATTCGGCCTTCAGAAGATGGAATGAATACCACAGGCTTTAAAGTGTTAAAAAAAAATAAGAACATAGTACATGAAAAGCAGCTTAAATCAGTCTGGGTTTAGAGACATTTTGGGCACTTTTCAACCAGTTTGCTGACCATCTAAACCAGTTGAACACCAGCTTGACAGACTGTATCTGACTTTGCAGAGAGAGGGAGAGCAGAAAAAGACTTGCAGATTTCATGCCAGTACCATAGGGAGACGTGCTGTAATATAACATTGTGATGCGAGGAAGGATTTATTGTTTTGAATCTGGCAACCCCTAATCAGACAAGCAGCATGAGAACAGTAGCTCCAAACAGAGGGTGAGTGTGGGTTGCCTCCATTACAGCTGTCGCTTCGAAATCTATTTTCATCCCAACCTTGAGTCAAAACTTCACCACCAAGCTATCACTTACCTTGCTACCCCACACAGTTAAAAAGAGTTTAGCAATAAACCCAGTTGGATTTAGTGGTAATTTCGAGTCCAATTAGTCATTCATCGTCATGCAGTGTGAGCTTGACAGACAGGCCAACCAGACACAGTGATCCGGTTTGAATCTGGGGGTGGATTCTTTAAATAGAGCTCTGAGCAAGCGGCCGAACTTTGTCCAGAGCAGTTATGGTCAAAATGTGAGAGGTTGAGGATACAACCTTTGTACCTAAATGTATGCATATAAATGTAGAAGTGAAATAGTAAGAACATTGTCATGGTTCTTAAGGTCTTCCAAATGCTTGAGGAAATATGTGTACAGCTGCTGTAGGTGGATGAGTTGGTCTTACCGTGTTGGTGTAAGTGAGCATGTGTTTATGTGAGTGTGTCTTGAGGTCAAAATGTCAAACCATGCGCCTTGTCACCTATAACCTATAATGTCAGCAGGCCTTTTAAGACGTAAGTTTCGGTTTCTCATTAGCCCAGATAGAGATGCATATATTGTTGAAGTCAAAAGTTTATGTACACCTTGCAGAATCTGCAAAATGTTAATTATTTAAAAAAAATTAAATAAAGGGGATCTCACAAAATGCATGTTTTTTTTTTTTTAGTACAGATCTAAATAAGAAATTTCACATGACAGACATTTACATATAGTCCACAAGATAACGAAAAAATTACCCTGTTCAAAAGCTTAAATACACTGGCTTTTTAATACTGTGTTGTTACCTGAATGATCCACAGCTGTTTTTTTGTTAAGTGATAGTTGTTCATGAGTTCCTTGTTTGTCCTGAACAGTTAAAGTGCCTGCTGTTCCAGCATTTTTGTGTATTTGAACCCTTTCCAAAAATGACTGTATGATTTTGAGATCCATCTTTTCACACTGAAGACAGCTGAGGACTTATGTGCAACTGCTTCAGAAGGAAACGCGATGCATTAAAAGTCAGGGGTGAATACTTTTGAAATTTAAAGATTAGGGTAAATTTCACTTTTTTTCTCTTCTGAAAAAACATGCAAGTATCTTATGTAGCTTCTGAAGGGCAATACTAAATAAAAATATATGATATTTATGCAAAATAAGAAAAATGTACACATTCTCATTCCATTCAAAAGTTTGCACCCCTGGCTCTTAATGCATTGTTTTTCCTTCTGAAGCATCAATGAGCGTTTGAATGCTGAAATGCAAAAATTTTGTAAAACCAAAGAATCTGTGGGACCTGAAGGACTTTTTTTTTCCGAAGGACAGTAGGCAGTTTAACTGTTCAGGACCAACAAGGGACTCATGAACAACTATCACTTAACAAAAAAACAGCTGTGGATCATTCAGGTAACAACACAGTATTAAAAATAAAGTGTATGTAAACTTTTGAACGGGCTAATTTTTATAAATTCAACTATTATTTTATGTTGTGGAAAAGGTAGTATGGTATATACAGGTCCTTCTCAAAAAATTAGCATATTGTGATAAAGTTCATTATTTTCTGTAATGTACTGATAAACATTAGACTTTCATATATTTTAGATTCATTACACACAACTCGAAGTAGTTCAAGCCTTTTATTGTTTTAATATTGATGATTTTGGCATACAGCTCATGAAAACCCAAAATTCCTATCTCAAAAAATTAGCATATCATGAAAAGGTTCTCTAAACGAGCTATTAACCTAATCATCTGAATCAACTAATTAACTCTAAACACCTGCAAAAGATTCTTGAGGCTTTTAAAAACTCCCAGCCTGGTTCATTACTCAAAACCACAATCATGGGTAAGACTGCCGACCTGACTGCTGTCCAGAAGGCCATCATTGACACCCTCAAGCAAGAGGTCTGTGGGAAGGAAAAAGTGTGGCAGAAAACGCTGCACAACGAGATTGTGGAGAAGGACCGATTCCAGACCTTGGGGGACCTGCGGAAGCAGTGGACTGAGTCTGGAGTAGAAACATCCAGAGCCACCGTGTACAGGCGTGTGCAGGAAATGGGCTACAGGTGCCGCATTCCCCAGGTCAAGCCACTTTTGAACCAGAAACAGCGGCAGAAGCGCCTGACCTGGGCTACAGAGAAGCAGCACTGGACTGTTGCTCAGTGGTCCAAAGTACTTTTTTCGGATGAAAGCAAATTTTGCACGTCATTCGGAAATCAAGGTGCCAGAGTCTGGAGGAAGACTGGGGAGAGGGAAATGCCAAAATGCCTGAAGTCCAGTGTCAAGTACCCACAGTCAGTGATGGTCTGGGGTGCCATGTCAGCTGCTGGTGTTGGTCCACTGTGTTTTATCAAGGGCAGGGTCAATGCAGCTAGCTATCAGGAGATTTTGGAGCACTTCATGCTTCCATCTGCTGAAAAGCTTTATGGAGATGAAGATTTCATTTTTCAGCACGACCTGGCACCTGCTCACAGTGCCAAAACCACTGGTAAATGGTTTACTGACCATGGTATTACTGTGCTCAATTGGCCTGCCAACTCTCCTGACCTGAAGCCCATAGAGAATCTGTGGGATATTGTGAAGAGAAAGTTGAGAGACGCAAGACCCAACACTCTGGATGAGCTTAAGGCCGCTATCGAAGCATCCTGGGCCTCCATAACACCTCAGCAGTGCCACAGGCTGATTGCCTCCATGCCACGCCGCATTGAAGCAGTCATTTCTGCAAAAGGATTCCCGACCAAGTATTGAGTGCATAACTGAACATAATTATTTGAAGGTTGACTTTTTTTGTATTAAAAACACTTTTCTTTTATTGGTCGGATGAAATATGCTAATTTTTTGAGATAGGAATTTTGGGTTTTCATGAGCTGTATGCCAAAATCATCAATATTAAAACAATAAAAGGCTTGAACTACTTCGAGTTGTGTGTAATGAATCTAAAATATATGAAAGTCTAATGTTTATCAGTACATTACAGAAAATAATGAACTTTATCACAATATGCTAATTTTTTGAGAAGGACCTGTATGAGCGGGGGCTTCATGTTATGACAATCTAGATTATCTGGCGCCATCATCTGGTGAGATGGTAGCAACATATCTATCTATATAAAAGGGCCTGTCCCAAGTTACATGAGGTCTGGAACATGTTCCACACTAGTAAAAGGAGGCAGGAAGGGTGAAACAGGAAATGATGATGCAACATGATTTTGCGGTGCTCGTCTACAACAGGATGATTCAGGATCAGTCAACATTCCGTTACCTTTAACATTGTTCTGAGGCTAAACCTTTAAGGTCCGTCAATATTAAAAGTCTTTGAAGTACAAATGACAAAATCAACATATAAAACCCATACCCTTGGGCATACTTTAAAAATGTTCAGGACATAGCGTACGGATAACAGAGAGATTGCACAGAAAGACAACAGACAGAATTACTATAGTCTTGTTTGGTTTTGCCCAGGCATGTGAATTCAGCTTGCTCACTGTTTTTTTTTTCTATATGACCTCATGTTATCCTGTGGGTAAATTAGATAATAGAGCCTCTCAATAGTCTTAAATCCAAATTGCAATGTTAGACTATTACATTTAACTAAAAAATACAATCACACATTGTTCAAATCTCTCAGTTTCGTAGGTTTTCCTTGAAGGTAAACCTAAATAAAAAGCATTCTTATTAGCTATAACACAACTTAAAGAGATCACACAAAAATCTAATTCTGTCATTAATCACTCACCCTCATGTTGTTACAAACCCATAAGACCTTCACTTATTTTCGGAACACAAATTAAGATAGTTTTGATGAAATCCGAGAGCTTTCTGACCCTGCATAGACAATAACACAGCTGACACATTCAAGACCCATTGTTAAAATAGTCCATGTGACATTAGTGGTTCAACCTAAATTTTATAAAGCTATGAGAATACTTTTTGTGAGCAAAGAAACAAAAATAACAACACACACATTATTATTATTAGGGTTATTATGATTTTAATGTTGGTTAAAAACTAAAATATAAATTGAACCAATTGGTCTGTGTCTATTACAGGCAGACTAACAACAGATTTACCAGTACTTGTGTTGTTGCTCCAATGCGGCTTAATGTCAGACACAGTGACACATGAAGATACATGACCGTGGTTTTGTCATTACTCAGACTGCACTAAATACTGAATCAGGATATGCTTGCTCAAGAGCAAGGAACTTACTGTGACACCATCAATGAAATTACACGTAATGACAAGTAAAGGATTTGTAACACTCCTTGTTCTCATTTACAGCCTAGATATGCCAGATATAATTCAGTGGATGGTGGTTCCGAAGAATTACAAATGACACATAAGACCAAAACACATCACATTTAGCCATCATAAAAGCACAGAAATGTAATAGTGAATCATTTCATGATGTACCTGTACATGATGTACAGGTTTAAAACTTAAACCCAACTAAGTAAGCCAAAAGGTCCCAACAGTTGAATTTGTTTGAATTGTTAAAATTTACATCCACTGCACTCTACACAATGAAATGAATTGAGCTGAATAATTAATCTTAAATAATAAAATAATCTTTATCTGCTTTACAGCAGAATTTGGATGTCTTATATTTGAAGTTGGCATCGTTGATTCTTTTACTCTTTTTAATACCGTAAAGCTGCTCTGAAACAATCAGATTTTTAAAATGAATCACCATGTAAATAAAGTCTTTAATGTCAGTTTTAAAGTAACAAAGCATATTAATATACACTACCAGTCAAAAGTTTTTTTTAAGTTTTAAAGTACAGCAAAAACAGTAAAATTGTGAAATATTTGTACTATTTAAAATAAGTTTTCTATTTGAATATATTTTAAAATGTAATTTTTTTCCTTTGATTTCAAAGCTGAATTTTAGCATTAGTACTTTAGTCACATGATCCTTCAGAAATCATTCTAATATTCTGATTTGCTGCTCAAAAAAACATTTATTATTAGTAGTAGTAGTAGTCGAGTAGATTCTTTTCAGGTTTCTTTGATGAATCATCAATATTTCAGATATTTATCTGAAATAGAAATCTTTTGTAACATTATAATATCAATTTTAAGCATCCTTGCTGAAGAATAGTGTTCATTTTTATAATTTCTTCCCTGCTAATCTTACAAAAGCTTTTTATTTCATATAAATGCTGATCTTTGGATCCTTCTATTCATCAAAGAATCCTGAATAAAATGTACTCAACTGTTTTAAATATTAATAATAATAAAGTTTCTTGAACAGCAAATCAACACATTAGAATGATTTCTGAAGGATCAAGTGACACTGAAGACTGGAGTAATGATGCTGAAAATTCAGCTCTGATTACAGGAATTAATTACATTTTTAAAATGTATTCAAATGGAAAGCAGTTATTTTAAATAGTAAAAATATTTCACAATATAAGTGCTGTATTTTGAATCAAATAAATGCAGGCGTTTGAAACTTTTGACTGGTAGTGTAACTTATTTTAAATAATTTAGAGTTGTCACCCTAGTGGGTCCGGCCTCTATTGAGAAAAGCTTCGATGAATAAGAACAATACAATCATGGCAAATCATGGACTGATATGGATATTCCACGGACCCCATGAACTCAATTCAATTCTCTTCCTCCTCAAAATTCCTAACATCCTAATAATCACAGTTGCCCAAAAGTTTCCCACTGATCTACTAGCACATTCCTGGATTTCAAGGAGTGGCCTGGAATGCCAATGATTTATTTGCTCTACGTCATCTACCTGGCCAGGACACGTGTAAAACAAGGGTGGCTCTTCCGTAAGAATTACGCAGGTCGCACAAAAAAATTGCTGACCGGGGATCAACCTTGAACTCCCTCCGCTGGGACTTGACTCTGGGCTGCCGCTGATCCAGAATCAGCTACACCACATTCGAAGTCCTCAAACCGTTGGGGACTGGGTGGGGTATCCGGAAGTGAGCCGAAAAAAAGGAAGAGTTCAGGCAACTGAATAAATTGGTTGAAGAAAAAGCAAGGGGAGGGGAAGAAAAGACTTCATGACATTAAAACTCATTCATTAATTCGAATGAGAAACCGAACGTCTGCTTGAAGTCTAAAACGCTCGCCACGTCCTTGCTAGCGCTAAATGCAACTTTTCAAAACCTCCTGGTCGAGATAATATAACTCTATCGTTCCTGCTTTTTACAAACACTATTATTTGTATCTAATACAATTAAAGAAAGCATCGGACCAATCAAAAAGACAAGCGCGTGAAACATCTGATCCTCACGTTACTTCCACTCACTCTGCGTTTGACTTGTTGGCGGGGCGTTGGTGCCTTGGACTTTTTTTTTCCTCCTTCTGTTCTTCGCGGCTCGGTCCACTACGCTGCTCGAGAGGAATCTGATTTATTCGACCACACTACTCTCCTAAATAACACATTAAAATGGCCGGAACCAACAGCATCGATGCAGTGAAGAGAAAGATCAAAGTTTTACAACAGCAAGCAGATGAGGCAGAAGAAAGAGCCGAGATTTTGCAGAGACAGGTCGAAGAAGAGAAGCGTGCCAGGGAGCAGGTAAGTGTATCAATGTAGTGATTCTTTTAATCGCGTTGAATCGTTTCATGTCTTAACACAATCGTTATGTTGTATCACATGCGTTTGTGCGGAACGGAGGTCCTGCGTTTTTTCCTTTTCACGCCCAGATTCTACGCCCTATATGAAGAATTATTTGTTTGTAACTCTTATTTCGAAATCTAATAAACAATAAGCATGTGCTTAGAGTGGTCTATAACAACGTTGTTTATTCTAAAGCACCAAGACTAAGAAAAGATGGGCCGCCTAGATGGTTATTGCAAAACCTTGAAGCTAATGCACACAATTGACTCATCTTCATTGAAGATTTTCATCTGTACCTGCGTTTATAGTAAATATAAGAAATGCAAAACCCAGAGCAATTTATATTAGCGTATACGGATCTGAAAATCGTGCGATGACATGTCACTTAGTGTGCTTAGATGTGCTAACCTCAAATGGGTTTTAGCTCATCCTCTTTACTCTCACATTGTTTGTTGGATTTTTGCGGGTGAGGCCTAAAGGAAGTAACAAAATAGTTTCCGCTGAATCACTCGGTCTTGACTGTTTCTTTAAAGAATCTTTAATTTGTGCTCAGAATGTTGCTTTTCGCACCATTGGTGCGTTATCATTCGAGCACGTTAACATCTGGGTCATCAGGTGCTCATTCGGCACTTTGAGTTGTTCACGCATGTCACTTGGGCTTTTAGCAGCCTATATTTGAACCTTTGGCAGTTATTGTGAATTTGAACTGAATTAGATACTTGTCTGGGTTGGATATTTCTTTGCTTTAAGTCGCTTATCACTCAACCATGCCTTCCGTCTCATTGGCATTGCGTGAGATGAACTCACCCCGCAGACTTTAGATTCCTCAGTCCTTATTAGGAGCGAAACTCCAGTGTTTGTTAGTGGTGTCGTCATATCCGGAGCCCGTGCACGAGCGCTGTTTCTCAGCTGACGAGGCGCGAGCCCCGCGGTTGTTAACCTGTTTTTGCGCTTCGGGCCCACCGTGTGAAACTTTTCAGCGGTCCTAGACAGCTGAACAGTTACTGTAAAAGCCATGTATAATCTATAATAATGTCAAAAATTTGAATTTATTTCAATAAACGTGTAGAAGTGCCCCTCCTTAATCCACTATGAATGAAATCCACGATTGCTTCCTATACAAAAACTACCTCAGGATTTTACATATTATGTCAAAATTAAACTGATAACCTTGTAACTGCTGCTACTTGACAGAATTCTTCAGAAGCCTTTTTGAAGGAGTTGAGCTACATATTAACTAGATAAGGCTGGTGCCACAACAGGCCTCAGTACTCTTAAAGCCAAAAGCCGATTCCCATGATGTTTTGGTTGTTACATTGGTTGCTAGGGTGTGGCTAGGAAGTTGCAGTGCTATTGTGAATGACTGCTTGTTATCTGAGTCAAAAAAAGCCCACTTCTCTGTCTCTACAACGTTCTGATCCAGAGATATCCATTTACGTTATGCTGTCCACTTGGTTAACATTCATCCCACCCTAACTCTGTCTACTTCTGTTTAATTCGCTCTTTCTGTGGAATAGAGGGATGAAGGTTTAGTTATATCAGTTATTGCTAAAATTAACCTGCTAACCTCGTAATTGCTGCTTCTTGAATCTTGTAAGATTCTGAAATCTTTATATCCATATAGCTACAAAGAGCACTCAAAGTCAAGATCCATTTCCCATGATGTTTTTGTTTGTTAAATGGTTGCTAGGGTGTGGCTAAGAAGTTGCAGTGGTATTGTGATGAACCGCTTGCTATCTGAGTAAAAAAAAAGCCCACTACTAAGGGCCAGATTTACTAATAGCTTGCACCAGCGCAAACCATCTTTTGGTGTTAAAATGGTACTGTCAGGATATACTAAAGACACGCAGTTAGGAATTAGCACTTAAAAAAGATGTGAACACAATTATTGTTATGGCTGACCATACTGAATATGCATTTGTTGGAATTGTGTTGTTTTTTTTTCTTTATAGATGCAAAATTTATGGGAGGAGGGTATTAAAATGAAACCCGCAATGCTCGTCAAATTATTTAATACCCCAAAAAGCATGTATTAAAGCAGGCGATAATTTGTGCTCCTCTTTATAGATTGCGCTGTTCTATGTCTGTATTCTTTAATGTGTGCATTGTTAGTAAATCACACATAGAATTTCCCCCTTCCATCTGTGCTTTTATGGAATTGCGCTCCAACATTAATTTACCCTGTTTAGTAAATCTGTCCCTAAGTCTACAATATTGTGATCCAGAGATATCACTTTACTTTGTCTGCAGCTTTTTCGCCCATTTTTGTCATCCACTAGGTTAAATCAAAGTCATAGCACACCTTTTCTCAGTAAACAGCATCATTTATGTCGGTAACTGAAGAGTGTGACCGGTTCCACGCTGAAATGTTGTCTGGGACAATGCTTTGAATAATCCCTGTTCTTAGTCAGAGCATTATTAATAGTGCCGCCTTGCTGAAACAATTTTAGTCACTGTGTACACTCACTCATCACAAAATAATTGCCCATTGCAAACATAGTGGTGCCACTCTGCTCAAGCAGAAGCTCCCGAATGATTCCACCACATGAAGTTTTTCCATTATCTCATTGTTTCCAGTTTTGACACGGCGTTTGTCGCCAAGCCATCTTGGCTTTTCCAGATTATCCCAGTGTTTTACCATCCTTCGTTTCTTATCTCAAATCACTTCACGCTCCCCGTGTAGTGCTTGAGGTTCAGTGGAATAGTGTATCTGGGCTAATCTATTGTTTTTGTCATGTTTGTCTTGTAGGCTGAGGCAGAGGTGGCCTCTCTGAACAGGCGTATCCAGCTTGTTGAGGAAGAGTTGGATCGTGCTCAGGAGAGACTGGCCACAGCCCTGCAGAAGCTGGAGGAAGCTGAGAAGGCCGCAGATGAGAGCGAGAGGTATGTGCGCCTAGACATACGTATTCAGAGCAATGTTATATCTTCGTTCATCCCACCCTAACTTGACCTACTTCTGTTTAATTCGCTCTCTCTGTGGAATAGAGGGATGAAGGTGATTGAGAACAGGGCTCTGAAGGATGAGGAGAAGATGGAGCTCCAGGAGATCCAGCTCAAGGAGGCCAAGCACATTGCTGAGGAGGCCGACCGCAAATATGAGGAGGTGATTTATCCAGAATTATTTATGTAGTGTTTATTAATATTTTGAATTAGCTTTAGTTTCTTTTTTTTAATATTTCTGGTTTATTTATTTTAGTACTTCAGCCTAAACTTTTTCAGTTGCCAATTCAATATTTCTAATTTGTTATATCTCTACACACATATCTCTGCTTTTTTTAATTTACAGAAACATTTTTGAATAGCTTTAGCTAACAATAACATTTATTTTAACTACACCATATTCCTTAAAGATAGATTTAATCTCTTTTTTTTTCCCCCAAGTAATTTTTCAAGAAATTGACAATAAAGTATTGACGTGTGTTACAGGTGGCACGTAAGCTGGTGATCGTTGAGGGAGAGTTGGAGCGTACAGAGGAGAGAGCAGAGCTTGCTGAGAGGTTAATTTCGGATTCAGAATCAAATATACATACACATAAACGCATTTACTCTGAGTACAGACCACACATACTGTCCTCTTTAGCTCATATTTTTCTTAGTGTCCTTTAGCCCTATTAAAACTCAAATTCATTGTTCTCTCAGCGTGAGAAAATGCCTAATTTTGCATGACAATAGGAATGCTCTATCATAACCATAATCCTCCTTTGTGTGAGTGAGAGAGAGAGAGTGAGTGTGTGTGTGTGAGTGAGAGTGATTTCATTGGCTTGACTCCATCTTAAATTCATAAGTCCCCCTCCCTTCTCATTTGTGTTTGGGCATGTGTGACCTTTGACCTGACATACCTTCCCCTCCCCACTCAAACTAACAGCCATGTGAAGCAGATGGAGGAGGAGCTGAGAGCTCTTGACCAGACACTGAAGTCTCTGCAGGCCTCAGAGGAGAAGGTATATATGCTAGTTGTGAAATTCTATATGTCTGTATGTTGGATGTTATGTGGCCGCTTATGTGTTTGTTGGGATGTACAGACAATTGAGAGAATGTTGCTTTCTAGCTAGATCTGGATTTTGTATGTTTGAGTGAAAGTGAGAAAGTGAACTAGCAAGGAAAAGGAAAAGAGCATAAAACCAGGACTCCTCCTTCCAGCACTGGTCGTGTGTTTTTTTTTTTTTTTTTTTTGGTAAATCTGTCCTTCTACTATTTTACCTGGTTCATCTTTCCACCCTATCCCTTCATCTTTCCACCTTCCTTCCACTCATCTAACCATTCACTTCCAGATATCATTCTTTCGTAAACTGCATGAGTCATGTTTACTTGAAAGTGGCATGGTGTGCATGTTCGTGTAACACGCTTCAGTCGCTGTGCGTTTGTCTCATCTGACTAAAGCCAAAGCATACATGTTCATGCTTCACAACAAACTGCTTAGAACAGCTCATGACGGCTTTCAGTTTTAGAATCACGCTAGTTTTGCTTCCTTGACACTTAAAATCTGCTCATGCCTCCACACAGTAGTGTTTATAGCATGTAATCTGAGGGTTACTACTAGATATGTACAGTAAGCTCAAAAACAAGCACTTTTGGCATAGGACAGCACAAATGCACTACTTTAACACACTTTAAAGTGATAGTTTATCCAAAAATTGATATCGGTTTCTCATGTGGTTTGAAACGCTTATGATTTTCATTCTTCTGTGAAACTCAATAGATATTTTGTGGATTTTCCTGTTTTTTTTTTTATTTGTATAGTGATGAATGATGAGGGCATTCAAGCTCCAAAAATGGCAAAAGTGGTTCATGCAATGTGCACTATATTCTTTGAATCTTCTTAAGTCATGTGATAGTATTGAGTGAGGAACAGCATTTAATTTGTTTGCTGAAATTTAACATTTAGTTCATTAAAATACGTTCGTTCATTGTTTGTTCATGTTAGATCATAGTGCACTGACTAATGTTAGCAAACACAACTTATGATATTAGTAATGCATTAGTGAATATGAATAAATTCGCTGAAAGTATTATTCATTCTTAGATCATGTTAACTAACGTTAATGTTGTAAAATTATTACAGTGTCCTTTGTCACACTAGATCAATTTAATATATTTTTGCAGAATAAAAGTTAGTGTTAGTGTTTTTTTTCTGATAATATCTTTTACAAATTTTTTGTCATTTTTAGAGCTCCTCAGTCCTTCATTGTATGGTCATGTGCAAGCAGGGCTGCGAAATATCATAGTTTTGTTTTCAGAAGAAAGTGATATTGGTTTTAAATGACATGAGGTCAAGTAAACGACACAAAACAATCATTTAAGGCCTCTCTTCTACTGTTCATGTGTTTAACATCATCTCTATTACTCTGCCACTGCTGCTGGCTTGTCTTCATGTCTTCCCTTTGCCCTGTGCCCCTTTCTTTTCTGCTTCCTCCAAAATCAAAACGGCTGCTCTGTAATATAGCAAATGCGCTGAGCTGGAGGAGGAGCTGAAAAATGTCACCAACAATCTTAAGAGTTTGGAGGCCCAGGCTGAGAAGGTAGGGAGCTTGTGTGAGTGTGTGTGTATCCTTCTGCACGATCTCTGACTGGTTGCAGTGTTCATCCCGTTTTTTTTAACCCTCAAAGGAACTGTGAATCAATCTCCACAAATGTGCCTTGCAAATTGCCTTCCAGGCAATCAAATATAGGCTTCCTAATTACCAAACCAGTGATCCAACTGGTCATGTGAGCATAACATGAACGCTCCCTCATTTAGTGTGCCCTTTTGCCTACTGTATGGCTGTATATCATAACCCGAAGCAAAAGGCCACATATGTCTGACCAGATTACAGTAGTAGACCATTATGTCAAGAACTGTAATTGGCCAAAGGGGTACAGTGAAGACCACCCCTCTCATTTTTCATATCCATATCACCATTAGACAAGATGTTCAGCATGCCTGAAGCACTGTTGCGTAACGAAATGAATGAAGAGTCACCATTTTGGTCCCTTACAGAATCAAGTGCAACCGGTCTCGGATGCCTTTAGAATAATAAAGCAGAAGTGACGCTAATGAATGCTGTGTTGCATGAGATCAGCTTATGATAAAAAAAAACGCCCATCATTTGCATGTGATTCTGTGCATGCTGTGTTAGTGCAATAGAATTTTAGGTGGAATCCTATTATTGAAACATTTATTTCCCTAATCAAATCTTTGCTTGAGGTTTGCATAAGAAATGATTGATTGGTTTAACTAAGAAAGTGCACAGCATATAAATAGTAAATTTTTTGCCCCTCCTAATTTTGTTCCAAAAGCAGATTTTAAAGTGAAATGCACAGTGAAATACAGTCTTACACTGTATATTATGTTATAATGCCAGATTCACTTGTAGCATATAGGGATGGACGATAAAAACGATAACGATATGTATCGCGATAGACACGTGATCGATATCAATAAAAAATGTGTTCGATAATTTGTATTCTTTGTCGGAAGGCGAAGCAAGTTTGGTTGCATTAACAAAGGCACTCGCTCTCTGGTAACCTAGCAAAATAGCGAGTGACACGCTGTGACCAATCATGTAACAGTATCAAGTTTGGTTGCGCCATATCGTTGTCTCGTGCTGGTCTGCTGGATTCCTCTTCGGTAACCGGCGACTGATAAGCAGAAAATGATAGTCGCAGCGAGCGAGGAAATTGTAAATAAAAGAGGAAAAGTCTGCTCGCCAGTATGGCAGGTTTTTGGATATTATAAGTCTGACCGTAGTCAGACCAATGTCGTCTGCAAATTATGCAATGCCGCGCTAGTCATTTTCGCTTTCAGTTTGAAGAGCGGTTCGGACGGCGTTTAGTGTCTCAGCCAGCAGCATTCCTTCAGTGCAGCTTCACGTTCAAGCAATAGACCGAAACTTGCCACAAAGCACCGGCAAAATAAACAGTGAATATGTCGTTGGGAAATAGTAAGGATATATTTGAATTATGAATAAACTATTCTGAGTCAGTGTCACAAAGATCCCGACTCGCTGTTTGACGCGCCTTAAATGCGAAATCTTACGCATTGCATAATGACAGTTTTTTTTTTTCCGGTTTGTTTTATTTCGTTAAGTAATAATCTAAAGCTTTCTATATATGTCTTTATCATGTCTGAAAAAAATCAATTGACGGCGCTGGCGCCTCTGTCCTGCAAAGCGGCTTTAACATTCACTCTCCGCACAAACGATTGGATATGCGCCTAATAGCGCACATTTATCTAGGTTTGATGTTTAAATTAACATTGTTTTATACTTGAACTGTTTTATGTCTATAGATTTTATTTTAGGTCGTGATTATTTAAGAAGTCACTGATCAAACAGACTGAAGAGTCTTCCGCTGGCCGCTGTTCGTTACTTAAAAAAACCGAAAACTTATATTTAACAAACAAACAAAAAGTCCTCCCAACAATTTTCCAAATTAACTTAATAAAAAAACGAAACAAAATATAAGTCTAATCGCATACAAAACTGAACTATTTTAGTATTTTAAAAACACCAAATCAAATATACAATAATAAATCGAGCATGTCTCATTTTATGCTAGTCATGTTACATGATTTTACTGATTTGCACGTGCGGTTGGGCTTTTATGGAGGAGCAAAAGCGCACTAAAAGAGACGGAATAGGGATCGTTTTATCTCGATTATTGCATTTTCATTATCGTTTAAAGCCGAAATCAAAATTAAATTTTGATTAATTGCACAGCCCTAGGTTTCTGTTTATATGTAACACTTTGCACTATTTTATTACACTTTATTAAGCATTTCTTACATTTTCTTTCATTTTGCACCATAAATATTAAGAGATAACTGTTAAGTGTTCATTGTGACTTTAGACTTATGTTTACATTTTAATTATGTGAGTTTTCCATGGTTGTTGACATTTTTGTCTTAATAACTTAATAAGAGGGGATTATGATCAGAGGAAAGTTAAGTTTAAAATAAAAATGTTTAAATGTAATATATTTTTCCCCTGGTCCTTATTTTAAATGGGTCATAAAAAATATCAATAATTATCGATATCGACCGATATGAAACACTGATATCGCGATAGTTTTCAGCCATATCGCCCAGCCCTAGTAGCATATAATACTATTGACTAAATAGTGTGGTTGTAAAATATCAGGCATTTATAGACTCTTGTGAGTCTCTCCTTGAAATCTAAATTCTGACTGTATTTTTCCCTGTCTATCGTACCTGGTGTTTTGTTGATGTTGCAGCTGCATTCCTGCGCACATGTCCTGATCTGTTTAAAGCTCTGGCAGCGCACAGCGGCAATCTCAGCCATCGTGTCACAAGCCTTGCACAACAGCAGCAGGCCAGGACTCGGCCAGCCTGCATAGAAACTTCGAGAAAAAGAGGGGAAAAAACATGCCTCATAATGTCAAAATGTAGACAGCTGCACTACTTTTCACCTTAAGAGCTGAAACATGTCAGCATTAAAGTGTGATGAAATCGGTTGTCTTTTTTTCTAAGTCTAATGTGTTTTTTTTTTTTTTTTTTTTTTAAGAGTGCCAAACCCAAAAATGCAGAACTTGCACGGTGTGTGTGCATGCTAAGTTGTAAGATTCTCAGAAGACCCCACCCCAACCTATATTCTTCTTTTCCCTACAGTATTCCCAGAAGGAAGATAAGTATGAGGAAGAAATCAAGATCCTCACTGATAAGCTGAAGGAGGTGAGATCATTTCACATGGAGATTTGGTTTTTATTAAGTTAATGTTAACTTGTGTAATACACAAATTAACATGAACTTTGTGTACGTTTCGTCCACATAACTGTTTTATTCAGTTTAGTGACTAGTCAAATTAGTTGAATCTCTTCTATAAGCACCAGCACAGATGTCCATGTGCAGTGCACACAAAATAATCCCTTAATCATGTAAATGGAGGAAAGAGTTACTAGGGCTTCCTCATTTTTAAGTCACTTTGAATGAAAACATCTGTTACATGGTGTTAGCAGATACTTTTATCTGAAGTAAAGAGGAACAAATGCAAGTCAAGGAGCCAACGATATTTGTAATGTACAATTCCAGGTTTGTTTGACCTAGATTAAACTAAGTGTAATTCCAATAATCTTAGTTTTTTCCTAATAGGATCTGTATGTATTTTCTGTAACATAATTTATTGTGATTTTTACTAGGGATGTAATAATAACAAAATCTCACAATGTGTTGACAATGCGCTTACAGAGTTCAAAATAAGAGCTCCAACCAATGTTCTTAAAAAAACCTAGGCCTGAAAAAAGACACACTGGTGTTTTAGCCAAATTAGAATGTTAATAACACTGACGTATAATAACCATAAAACAATTTTTTTTTCTTTACACTAGTAGGGAAATTACAAATATACTACTTTCCTGATTTCTACATTTGAAGGGATATTTTGATTTTGGACTACAGTAGCATTACCCATTTAAACCACTAGCATTTATTTTGACTGAAACGGCAAGAGAGGTTTTATTTTGAAGGAAAACGTCAGCCTTGGTGAAAACGGGCATACAAAAATGTGTCACTCTACAAATCTAGTGAAATGCTGTAATCATCTGCTGCGAAAATAAAGCATAACTGGTGTCTGTTGCGTTCCCAAATGCGTGCTAAATTCACAGAACATGCAATAAATAAGTTCACTGCATTCATTTACTGTGAACGGAGACTTTCTGAGATGGGGAAAACACTGGATAATGAGCTAATCGGCTGAACGACGTGCACACGTTTTGCTTTGAAACGCACATCGAAAACAGACTTGATTAAGGGATATGATTAAGCCATATTGTGCTTTCGGTTTTAGTTTGTTTGACAGATACTGTGTCAAAGCATAATGGCCCGAAATGCAACTTTAAACCCCTTTTATGTTAGAATAAGAGGTTTAAAAATATGTTAAAAAGTACACATTTTGCCCACATATTGTCATAATATCGTTACATCTCCATGATTTACTGTTGTTGTTTTTTTTTTTTTATAAATTTTAATGATTTGTATTTATTTTGCTGTCAAATGATTAATCTCATCCAAAAAAAATGTTTACATAATGTGTGTGTACTGTGTAGTCTGGACAAAAGTCAAAAGTCTGGACACATCCTTTCATTTAATGTTTTTTAA
The DNA here is from genome assembly GCA_033026305.1 of Cirrhinus molitorella. NCBI lineage: Eukaryota > Metazoa > Chordata > Actinopteri > Cypriniformes > Cyprinidae > Cirrhinus > Cirrhinus molitorella. The sequence goes on from CM065131.1 coordinate 26,520,160, forward strand.
AGAAGTCTCTTATGCTCATCAAGGCTGCATTTATTTGATCAAAAATACAGAAAAAAAACTGTAATATTGCAAAATGTTATTACAATATAAAATAATGGTTTTTATTTTCATATACTTTACAATATAATTTATTCCTGTGATGCAAAGCAAAATTTTCATCAGCTGTTACTCCAGTCTTAAGTGTCATGTGATCCTTCGAAAATCATTCTAATATGCTGATTTATTATTTTAGTTGTGCTGCCAAATATTTTTTTGCAACCTGTGATTTTTTTTTTTTTTTTTTTTTTTTTTTTTCCCTCAGGATTCTTTGAATAACAAGTTTAAAAGAACAGCATTTATTCTAAATCTAAATCTTTTCTAACAATGTAAATCTATGCTATCACTTTTTATTAACTTAACACATAACACATGAATAAAAGTATGAATTTCTTTCAAAAAAGGAGAGAATAAAAATTTACTGACCCCAAACTTTTGAACAGTAGTGTATATTGTTAGAAAACCTTTCTATCTTAAATAAATGCTGTTCTTTTTAACCTTTTATTGATCAAAAAATCCTGAAAAAAATTATCACAGATTCCAAAAAAAAATAGTTTCCAGCACTGATAATAAATCAACATATTAGCGTGCATAAGTGTGCGACTGCACTTAATCGTTTTAGTTATTTTCAGTAACTTTTCTATTTATTATGCAGATTTTTTTTATAGTTTGATCAAATGCATGTATTTCTCTGCCAGGCTGAGACCCGTGCTGAGTTTGCCGAGAGGTCTGTGGCCAAACTGGAGAAGACCATTGATGATTTGGAAGGTATGATTGTCATTTTCTTTACCACTCTTATCTTCCATTAGCTATAATACGATCCTGTTTATTTTATTCTAGTCATGCTTTATTTATAGCATTATCTCCATGGCTTTTTCCTGTCTGCCACATTCGTAATCTTTATTTGCCGTTTTTTCCTATTTCCTTTTATCTTTCCCTCATACTCTCTCCCTCTTCTGACTTCTTCCTTCCTCTCTACTCTGTTTCTTTGTGTGTGAACAGATGAGCTTTACGCTCAGAAACTCAAGTATAAGGCCATTAGTGAGGAGCTGGATCATGCCCTCAACGACATGACCTCTATGTAAATATAGGCTTGTGCATGTTTGTGAAGCTCGACTACTTACCGTTTGCTTTTGCTAGGTCAGCTGAGTTTTGCTACAGTGGCGGATTTTGAGTCTCGTGACCGATTTGGTTACCTAACCTTGAGCTTCATAGCCTCTGATCGTATACTTTTACTATACAGTGTAAAGCTCAGCCCGTGAGGAGTTAATAGTTGATAGGAGCTGTTGAGTTGGTGTGAATGGTGTCATGATGTGGGCAGCTGCTATAGTGTGATTCTAACTTGTATGCATTTGTCAAGTAACTAATATGTTAACAGTATTAAATGGTTTGGTATTTAACTTTTAGATAAAGGGGATATTATGATTTTCTGTGCTTAAAGAGGAGTAATACAGGTTCCTACCATGTTTCTGAATAGTGTAGGTGCAAATGTGGGTGGGCATATGTTAAATTGCTAATAGTTCTGACCTCGTAACCATGCAGCATTATGAATGGCCCATTTTATAGCTTGCCTTCTAAAAATAGGCGTTTTGGATTGTAAGGTTGTCGTAGAACTGTCTCTTTTAAAGCTCATCTTAATAATACTAAGGATTTTAACCTCATTGTTTTGAGAGGATTTTTTTAAGAGCTTTGGCTTTTATTGATGTAAAAATTAACGTTTGGTCTTAACACTCGCATGTTCAGTTTGCGGCTTTCCTTATTCTGAAATGTGGAAATATTTATCATTGGTGTCTGTTTACAGATAAAGAGTTTCTGGACTGTTCTGCAGCTGACTGTGACTTCAAGAAATTCTTCTTCGTCTTCTCTGACTGTCCATATTTGTTGCTCATTTCTTCTCTGATCTCCTGTGTACACTTCCCTTTTCATGTATTTTTCCATGTGCTTGTGTCTGAGGTTTCAGTTTCTCTATTTAAGCCTTGTTCTGTTTCTGCTTTCTTTGAATCTCTGTTCTTTAGATGTTCATTATCTGCCCCAACATCTTCCTCTTATCTAGATCTGACTGTATCCAGAGACCTGTGTTGTTTGTTTGTCCCTGGTTTTGCTCTCTTGTGACCTTTGCTGTATTTTTCATGCCTTGTTGTGTCCATGTTTATTGAAGGGAGGAAAAAAAAAAAGCTCTGCTCTCTTTTGAATGTCTGCTTGTCTCTCTTTATTACAGTTAGCTGGTGTTGGGCAACCAAGCATTTACTAATTTTAGATTGCACATGAATAATATTTTGTGGTTGAAAAGATAAAAGCTAAGAAATTCCTCATCTCCAACTGTGATTAGTCATAAGTTTGAACTATGGTTAAGATTATTACTTGTGCGTAAGGTACATACTTGAAGACACTAAAAAAAGCTTAAAAAATGTCTTTCAAAATGTTCATGTTTTTCTTTCTTCAGTTGTTTTTGGAGGAAAATATTCCACGATTTTTCTCCATATAATTGACTTCAATGGGGATTAGCTGGTTGAAGGTCCAAATTGCAGTTTCAATGCAGCTTCAAAAAGGACTTGATCCCAGTTGAGGAATAATGGTCTTATCTAACGAAACTATTGGTCATTAAAAAAAAGAATACTTTTTAACCACAAATGCTTGTCTTGCACTAGCTCGGCCTTGTGCATTACATAGTCACGTTGGAAAGGTCATGTGTGACATATGTTTTTGAAGTTGGAGGAAATAAGTTTTTAGCCCTGCCCTTCCTTTTTAAAATGAAAGAGTATACAAACTTTTTTTTTTTCTTGAGAAAATGACCGTTTTGCAGATCGTTTTGCTAGATAAGACCCTTATTCCTCTGCTGGGATCATGTTAGAGCCCTTTGAACCTGCATTGAAACTCCAGTTTGGACCTTCAACTCATTGGCCACCATTGAAATCCTCTGTATGCACAAAAATCCTGGAATGTTTTCCTCAAACATAATTTCTTTGCGACTGAAGAAAGAAAGGCATGAACATCTTGGATGACATGGGGGTGAGTAAATTACCAAGAAATTCTGGAAGAGAAGTATTAAGGTAAGTCCATATAGATATTAATGGTGCTATTTAGTTTTAAAACCAGAAATTCCCTTTCTTTTGACTGGCTTCCCACTTTTTTCAGTAAAACAGAAAGGGAGCTAGAAAAGCAGATGTAGTTGGCTAGATCTGTGGGTTGTTATAGATTTTAGATGGTAGGGGGCATGCAGCTAGCTTTTCTTTAGGCTAGAAACATTGATTTCCTGCTGCCCATTCAGGTCTGTTTCGCTTTTCCAAAAATGACACTTTCTGTTTCGAAATGGAAGCTGGCTGCCAAAATGGCTGATCAGCTGTCAGCACTTGTGAGAAGTTATTTAAACCATTTAAGCATCAGCCATGTGATTTTTACCAAGGTATGAAAGGAATACATTTCTAAGGAAGATTTATTTGTTTACTATAAACCAACCAGTGGTCTTGTTGAAGGTTACAGGAAAAACAAGTCTCAATAGATGGCCTGATGCCAGAGCAAAATGAGAAGGCTCTAGTTCAGCTGCAAGTCCTCTGAAAATTGGTTTATCTTTTAGTTATATTTACCCCAGTGCTGTGGTGAAAGCAAAGCATTGACATGCCAGTCTTGCGCAATTTATTTTTTTGTAACACTGTGGGATATCAAGCCAACATATTTGTGATGAATGTTATCTACAGTATCTTCCACCATAAATTTGAGTGGTTTCACTACTTGTGAAACCTTAACTATTATGCAAACATATTGCTGATACAGAGGATTTGTAGTGGCAGCTTAGCATTGCATCAGTGTAGCCAAATGCTCTGTAATTAAAGATTTTCAAAAAGGAGTTTATAATCCTTTTATGTACTTGTTCCTCAAGGAACCAAGGAAGTCTTAAAAGGGAACCCTGGGTCTTATGACATGTATGACTTAATATAACTTAAATTATATCTCTTACTGAAATATGTAGTAGAAACCCCATGAAAGATTTGTTATTTTCTTAATAATTGACATCGTTTTATACATATCTTGGACTATGGGGGGCACCATTATGATGTTAAATGGTTGCCACCTGTTGTTGTTGTTGTTGTTGTTGTTGTTGTTTTTATCATAACACAATTCAGAATATTCAAATCTGAGAATAAAATACTGATATGATGACCACAGCTACTGAAAGAGCTTACAGCTGGCAGTGGTTGTAAGTGTAGGCTTAAACCAAATGCCATACCTTTGATTTTTCCACACTAAATGCCTGGTTTTGAGAACCACCTTAAGTGGCTGCGGTGTCATGACAAGCAACGGTAGGTTTACTTCCTGTCGGGATGGCATCTAGCGTTTCTTGTCTCTGCCGTTTGTAAGCTCTTTCAGTAGCTGTGGTCTACTAAAAGCCTCAAAGGCATCAGGGCTAAAGTGGAGAGAACAAAGACGCAGGTCTTTAGGAACTTTTATTTGTCCACTGGCATCTTCCATTCTTTGCCTCTCCTCTTAGCGCTAAGAAAAGCAATGAAGACTTGCATTAAATCTTTGGCCTTTAACTGAAAATTACAACCAAAAGCTGCACAATGTGGCATTGTGTCAGTATTTTACTTAGCGACAGTTAGCGCCAGTAGCTCACTGAGTGGAGCCATTTCACATCATTAAAATAATAGCGCCCCCATAGTCCAAAATATGTATGAATGTTGTTGTTGTTGTTGTTGTTGTTGTTGTTGTTGTTGTTGTTGTGTTTTTTTTTTTTTTTTTATAAATCTTTCATGGGTTTTCGGCTACATATTTTCGTAAGAGACATCATATATATTAATAAATACAAGTCTCACTTTAACTTTGGACCTTGTAGCCAAATCAAAATTCTATAATAATAATAATAATAATAATAACAAAGCACATACAGTGTTGAATTACAATTTAATTTTGCAGTTTATTTCACTCTGCTGTTCATTACTTTTTCATTACAGAGAAACTGAGAGGTGCTAAAGAGGAGAACATCAAGATCCATGACACTTTGGAACAGACCCTGTGCGAGCTCAATAATGTCTAAGGAAGACCTGGAGCAGGAAAAAAGGCCTCTTCTTCCCTTTTTGACACCCTCATCTCATTAGGTTTCTTTTTCTCTGCACATCTGATTCTACTGTTTTTCTGATCCCCTTTTCTTTTTTTTTTCTGCTGGAGGACAGGCTCACCAAGCCAACCCGCAAAAATGTGGTGCCTCTCGATGTTTCAAAAGTACTTTAATCTTTCCGGAGCACTTATTAAGCTTCACTGCTCATCTCCTCAGAAAATCCCAAGTGATTTCATGAACAATCTACTATGGTATTCCTAAAGTGTCAAATATTATATGCTAGCCCTAGGTTAGCTTTGTTGTTTTGGTCCTTGACCAGAGCTTTACGATTGTGGTGAGGTTTTTTTTTTTTCCCCACATATCAGCCAAAACTCTCAATAATTCTTTTTCGTTTTACTGGAGGCTGATTTACTTAACATTTTGTGCCATAAAAGCCTTCTTGGCAGTCTTAGCTTGGCTTTAGATCGTTTTTTTTTCCCCCTGTTGATCATTTGACACAGGATGTTTTTTTTTTGCTGGTCTTGTTGGTGCCTGATCCACTGCTCTCCTCTTTACCTTTTCACACTCTTCGTCCTTCACAAGTTCTGCTGCCTGTTTGTCGGCGTCACAGGTTTTGGGACCAAAACCACATCATGTGGTCTGTAACAGTATGCACAACCATGCCGTGAGGACCATTGTTTTGTTTTGTTTTTTTTTTATTAAAAACATTTGCTTCCATTTGGAGTTTTTGAGTAATATATGTATTCTTTGTTTGGCTTCAATCCCCCTGCATTTTAACACCAAACTTTACTTTTGCAAACCACTATTTGATATCCTGCACTGTTATGGGCTTATGGTGGACATCTTTTGAGCAGAGGAGGCCAAGTCATGGTTTCTTCAGGTGGCCTGTTTTGTTATTTTTCAGTTTATTTGCTTTAAAGAGCCATATTCTAACCAGGGAAGAAAGATTATGAATTTTTTTTTTTTTTTTTTTACAGTGGCACTGCCAGATTCGAAAGGTCCAAAAGCCGTGCAGATCTAAATATGTATTATGAACACAGTAAATGGGAGCGAAATGTAACACTTAATAGTATAAAGATTAAAAGGGTGAACACATAGTTTTAACTGGAAAAAGCCCACAATGATGTGTAATCACTTTGTTACTGTCTGTATCTTGTGTAATGATACCTAAATTCTTTTTTTTTAAATAAAGACCATGATTTTTACTGTCACTGAACCCCCGTTTCTCTCAGTATCTGGGTGTCTATTGGTTTTCTTACACATTCCGATGGCTATTTCCATTTTAAGAATTATCTGTAGTGTGGTTATTCGAAATGTAGAGAAAAGCATTCTCAAACAGTCAGTGGCATTTATTTAAAGACAAAAATATCACAGTTTGTTCGTCATAGGGAAAAGTCTTAGTTTCAGCTTTTAGTTTTTAGTCATTATATACATACAAGTCATTTAAATTTAATAGAAACAAAAATTAAGCATTTTAGAATTTTGAAAAGATTTCAAACATTCTGAAATGTTTAGGATTAGATGCTTAGATTCAGTAGTTTAATAATTTCAGATTATATTTAAACAATGTGTGTGTACACTACTGTTCAAATGTTTGAGTTGGTAAGATTTTTAATTGTCACATAATCCTAAAAATCCTCTGAAAATATTAAGCCGCACAACTAGGAGATGTATTACTTTAGCACCAAATTGATAAATTTAGAATTAGAGGCATCAAATGATTGTTTGCATTCAAATAAGTTTGTTTACATAATCTGTGTACTGTGTATACTTATGTACATATAGTACACACACATGCATCCTCATATATTAAATAAATAAAATTATACAGAATACATGGAAAAAGAATACATGGAAAAAGTTTCACAATATATACTGTATGTGTGTATTTATTTATTTATAGCTTAATATACACTACACATGTAAACAAAAACCTATTTAAATGTGATTAATCATTTGACATCATGAATGATTTCTGAATCTGAAGGATCATGTCACACTAAAGACTGGAGTAAAATGGCTGCTGAAAATTCAGCTTTGTCATCACATGAACACATTACATTTTTAAATATATTAAAGTAGAATACTGTTATTTTAAATGATTAAAAAAATAAATAAATAAAGAGACTTGTTTTTTAAAAAACAGTAAATTGTCTTACTGACCCCAAACTTTTGAGCAGTGTGTATATCCACCTTATTTTTTAAGCGGAAGTAAGCCTATGGGTGAGACTTCCAGTTCATTAGCCTCTATAGGGAAATAACCAGAAGAATAACCTGCAGTGAACAGTCAAACTGATTGCACTACAAACCAGTGTGCTCATAATTAAGATAATATGTTAAAATAGTATGTTGAGACACACCAATCTGCAATATTAAGCAGCAATACAAGAAAAAAATTGCTGGATGTGCAGATGTAACCGGAAGGCACACCCATAAAATTTACAAATGCCCGCACGTACGGAAAGAAAAAGGTGGATAATTTTTGTTTTCATATTGTGAAACATGTTGCATAAGCTGTATGTTAATAAATGTAACAAATAAATTAATCAGTGTGTCGCATGAGTGAATTCAGTCGTCCAGTCTAGAAGAGCGGGTCGTTCTCTGATTTCCACAGGCGGCTTTTCCCCCCAAAAAGACAGGGAAGTTTATGGTTGGCCTTCATCACCACAGCAACCGTGCAGGAATCTGGTTTTCTAATAGCCTCGCACCAGGGCGGGTAATCGACTGGCTGCTTTCCACTAGAGGACAGTAAAGAACAATGAGCTTCAATATCAGCTCCATGTAGAGTGCTTGCAGTCATGTAAGTATTATGAGAAACTCACTGTTCACAGCAGCCCACTCCGAAAGGCTCGAAACACACACACTGGAAACATTCGTCATTTATCCAGGCCTCGCCGATGTCAAATGCACGGCCGTTGTGTTCACAGCTGGCTGTAGCGAAACGGTTAACACTTTAAATCACGCATCATGTTTACTCCAACTTAGCTATATTCTATTGTTTAGTTTACCTTTTGCGTTGAAGTAGCATTCTCCACTACTGGACACTCCATGACAGAGATGGAGGATGCTAACCACGCAAAACACAGCTAGTAAAACGTTCATCTCGTTTGTCTGCATGTCTACAAGGAAAAATGAAGGGTAAATTAGCAACTATAGATTTATTCTCAGTTGTGTGAATGATTAAATTCAGCTGCTGTGAGCTACTGAGGTGGAAAAAAATAGCATTTATTCCATTCTAGATGTTTACAAGATAACATTTAACAAAGTCAGAGAAAATATTTTAGAATTGTTTCCCATTTATCATTTCTCAGCTTTTTCTGGTCTAGCTAATGGATAGCTTTCATCTGTTTTTAATATTTTATTGTCATTTAAGTGGGTTTAATTTTTAAACTAATATTATGGTATTTTTATTTGTTCTCGTAAAGTATTTGGTGACTATTGTATTGCATTCCTTGTACACTGTCATAAAAAAAAATTACAGCTTGTCACTGGGGCAGTACCCTCACAGGGACATCTTTGTATCTTCGTATTAGTACCTTAGAGTACCCTTAAGTAATATGTTCTCTTATAGTATTATTATGAACAATTAATACTGGGTACTGCACAATTTTTTTGCACATGCAGAGTGTATTAAAGGTGATATACAAGTAAAGTTTATTATTTAATGTCTTTTGAAATCTTTTAAGCATTACATTGTTGAAGTGATCATATAAAAAGGAAACCAAATCAGTTTCTTACCTTTCAGGATTCTTCCCTTTCCCCTCTTTTCCTGTTTCCGTCCTCTGTCCTTGTCTTGTGTTTTCTGTCTGAAAGTGTGTTCATGTGTTCTCCCTGATGCTCTGTTACACAGCAGCTTTATATACCTGCATCCTTCTCCTCTCATCTTCACCTCTCCCCCACTCTGTCATTTTTGTTTATCCTCACTCTATTCTTTTCTCTTTTCCTTCCATCTGTGTACACAGAATGTTTTACTGCTGATAAGATGAGTGAACCTAAATTGCCTAAATGGCTAAGTTTTCTATTCTATTCTATTCTATTCTATTCTATTCTATTCTATTCTATTCTATTATAGTGGTCTTTTAAAAAAAATAAAAATAAATAAATAAATATACATAGCAACAAACATTCCATATTTGTACTAAAATAAGTATTTTTTTTATATTATAGTATATTAGGCCTATATTATAGTGATATATTTTTACAAACATAATTGCCAAAAAAATAAATAAATTAGCTTAGCCATTTAAGAACATTCCATATTTGCACTAAATTAAGTATTTGTATTCTATTATATAAAAGAATTATTACTATATAATAAAAAAATAATAAAAAATAAATTAGCTTCCGCAACTTAAAAACATTGCATATTTAAACTAAAACAAGTCTTTTTGCATTATATTATATTATATTATATTATATTTATTATATTGATGCATTTTTACAAACATAATTGCTACAAATATTTAAATAAATTGGCTTCAGCAACTTAAAAACATTTGTACTTGATTAAGTCTTTTCCTATTATATAATATTATATTATAATGATGTATTTTTACAAACATAATTGCCAAAATATGTAAATAAATTGGCTTCAGCAACTTAAAAACGTTGCATATTTGTACGTGATTAAGTCTTTTTGTATTACATTACATTATATAATTTCTATTATTGTTATGTATTTTTACTAATATAATTGCTAACATATTTAAATAAATTGGCTTCAGCAACTTAAAAACATTTGTATTTGATTAAGTCTTTTTGTATTATATTATATTATATATTATAGTGATGTATTTTTACTAATATAATTGCTAAAATATTTAAATAAATTGGCTTCAGCAACTTAAAAACATTGCATATTTGTACTTGATTAAGTCTTTTTGTAGTATATTATATTATTTATATTATAGTTATGTATTTCTACAAACATAATTGCCAAAAATATTTAAATAAATTGGCTTCAGCAACTTAAAAGCATTGCATATTTGTACTTAAGTCTTTTTATTAGAGTGATATATTTTTACAAACATAATTGCCAAAAAATAAAAAGTTAAAATTAGCTTCAGCAACTTAAGAGTATTTTATATTTGTAAAATAAGTCTTTGTATTGTGTTATATTATAGTGGTGTATTTTTACAAACATAATTGCCAAAAATATTTGAATAAATTGGCTTCAATCTAAAAACATTGCATATTTGTACAAAAGTAAGTATTTTTGTAATATATTATATTATATTATATTATATTATATTATATTATAGTGCCTATAACAGTCTAAAATATCTTATCATTCTAAGTGACTGTTGAATAAAAATAAGAATTTGACGCAAAAGATAATGCACACTTTCAGAAAAAAAGAATGGCTTTATAAAGGTAGAAAAAAATGCCCATAAAAGGTAAAAATCACTTTAAACTTATAAAATAAGAAGAATAAGTTAGGGGGACCCCCCAAGAGCTTTGACACAATTCAAACACTGGGGATTATATTATATTGTATTATAGTGATGTATTTGTACAAACTTAATCGCGTAAAATATTTCAGTACATTGGCTTCAGCAAGTTAAAACATTGCATATTTGTAGTAAAACAAGTCATTTGCATTATTATATTATATTTATTACATTATATTGTGTTATATGTATGTTTTTTACAAATATAATTGCCAGTCAAGTCTTGTTCAAAGATTGCACTAGTTAAGTGTACACTAAAAAAAATATGGTTCTTTAAAGGTTCTTTACATGTAGTAACAGTTCTATTTAGAACCATAGCATCCTGAAGAACACTTTTAATGCTGAAATGGTTTTTTGTGTCAGAGTTTAGGGTTCTTTATTCCCGCCCTTTTGTTTTTCAAATCTGTAACTGTCAAAGCACCTCATTAATGAGTTTCTGGAGCTCAGTGATCCAACAGACTGCCAACATACTCTCAACAGGTAAGTGATTTCATTCTTGATTTTAAATACAAATTTAACTTTAAAATTGTATCTGTCCAAACAAACATATTTTCTCTTCTGTTTTTTGATCACATGTAATGTAAGCATGAGCAGCTCTGTTAAGATGAGGATACTCCTCTTCTCCACTATGTAAGTAACAGAGACATTGAATTTATAATCAATATTGTTAATTTTTAGTTTTTAATTATTATTTAGGCTACACTCTGAAAAAAGATGGCTCATTAATGATCTTCTGGGGTTCAGCTATCCAACTGTCAACACACTCTCAGCAGAAGGATGGTTTCTTTCTTGAAATGTCTATATATATTTTTTTTACTTTTTAAATTGTAGCTGGTTTCCAATTATGTCTTTTTCTCTTTTCAATTAAGAGGACATGTAAGTGTGACCAGCCCTGTTCAGTTAAAGAGACTTCTCTCCCCTTCACCACTAAGTAAGTAATAAAAATATTTAATTTATGTTTTTTTTTTTTTTTTTGTAACTCTAAACTCAATTGTATATTTCAAATGCATCACATCCTACAACTTCATCATCTGCAGAGAGAAACTGGCACTCAATTACACCGAAATACACATAAAGATGGACTTTCAGGCATTATAGAAGATTATGAAAATACAGTATTTCACTGGAGCTTGGTATTAATTTCGCTATTTTCTGTTTCTATTTTGCTTTACATATTTATTTATGTTCAATGTCAATTGTTATTCTTCTGATAACTGTCATTTTTGACATTTGACATTTTGACTTTTGACATTTTCAATTCACATGCCATTAAAAGAATAAACATACCTACACTCTAAAAAAAGATGGTTCTTTGAAGGTTCTTTACATGTAGTAACAGTTCTATTTAGAACCATAGCATCCTGAAGAACCCTTTTAATGCTGAAATGGTTCTTAGAGCTAGAGTTAGGGTTCTTTATTCCCGCCCCTTTGATTTTTATAAATCTGTAACTGTCAAAGCACCTTATTACTTATAACTACAGACTGTCAACACACTCTCAACAGGTAAATGATTTCATTCTTACTTTTAAATACAAAATTAAATTTAAAATGGTATTGGTTTCCAAACAAATATGTTCTTTTCTCTTCTTTTTAAATCACATGTAGCCTAAGTGTGAGCAGCTCTGACAATCCTCTTCACTATGTAAGTAACAGATCCATATTGTATCCATATTGTTTTTTTTTTTTAATTACTTATTTATGTTTTACTAACAGAAAAAAGTTGTCTCATTTCTGATCTTCTGAAGTTCAGTTATCCAACAGACTGCCAACACACTCTTATCAGGTAAATATTTGTTTCTTATGATGTCTATAATTTTTTACTTTTTAAATCGTTCCTGTTTTCCAAACATGTCTTTTACTCTTTTCAGTGTAAGAGTAAGTGACCAGCCCTGTTCAGTTAAGGATGCTTTTTAAGGATACCTCTTCACCACTTAATAAGTAACAATAATGTTTAATTTATGGTTCTTTTATTGTTTTTACAAAAACAAATGGAAGGAGACACACTGTAAATCTAAACTCAATTGTGTATTTCAGATGCTGTCACATCCTACAACCTCGACATCTGCAGAGAGCAACTGCCACTCAGTCACATCAAAACACATAATGATGAACTTACAGGCATCATAGAGGATTATGAAAATACAGTATTTCACTGGAACCTGGTCTTCATTTCACTATTTTGATTCTATTTTTACTTCTTTAAGCATTTATGTTCAATGTGAAAGGCATCTATTAATGTTTTCTTGTTGTTATAGTGCTGTCATTTTTTGCTACCAATTCATGTCATTAAAAAATAAAAAGTACCTAACTGACACATCTTGTTGTTGTATATACACTACAAGATACTGAAATACCAGACAGAAGAGTAAAAAGCAATAAAACAGTTAATTAATACATAGTATATTCAAATAATATTAATAATTACATAAATATACCAATATTAACGAAAATAAACTAGCATTGAAAAGGTTATTTATAATAAAGTTTATATTTATAAAGTTCCATATAGCATTTTCAAAGCATGGTTCTTTATGGAACCCTATAAAAAAGGGTTCTATTTAGCACCAAAAAGGGTTCTGCTATTGTTACAAGCCAAAGAACCCTTTTCTGGTACTATATAGAACAATTTTTCTTAAGAGTGTAATTGACAAATCTTGTTGTTGTTTTTATGTAAAACCCTAACAATATGAATAAATAATATATACAAATAATATGAATAATCATGCAAATATATTAATATACTAATTTTCATTAAAATAAACTATCATTAAAGAGGTTATAACACATTATTAAGCTCCTATATAGCATTTTCAAAGCATGGTTCTTTATGGAACCCTATAAAAAGGGTTCTATTTAGCACCAAAAAGGGTTCTGCTATAGTTACAAGCTGAGGAACCCTTTTCTAGTACTGTTTAGAACCATTTTTCTTAAGAGTGTATATTTCATTTAGCTATCGCTTTTTCAGTGGTTACATAATTGTAAAGGTGTCTGCATCTGGTTTATACTTGCCTCATACATTACCTTTTCAGAGGTCAGAGGCCACATTCTAACTTTTAGATGCTGATGATATTTGACTTGACATCGGAGAGGTCACTCACCGGATTGTGTTTAATCATCAGGGTTGACGTCACTGTCTGAGTCTGCACGTGTGTGTTCGACAGCATCTGTACACACAGTTTTGTCTGCATGCACACAGATAACATGCTGTTGTGTGTTCCATACACGTGCACACACATGCAAACATGCCTGCAGAGTATTTGACGTCATTGATCGCTCCTGCAACCTCTGTGTGTCTGACTGAATGTATTTCTTTGTCATTCATTAGTGAATATGGAACTCTTTCTGGACGTTTATTGTTGTGGCAGTGAGATGTGAATAAACTCATTAGCTCAGAGGCTTCAGATAACTGAGTGTAAAGAGATGTTTGGGAAGACAAGATTGTGTTTGTTCAATTGTCTTTTATTGTCTGCCTTGTCTCAATCTTTACAGCGTTGCTAATGCAAACACACCTGCTGCACAGTATATTGTTGTACACACACATTCATACTAACGTCTCTTGCTACAAAGTCTTTAAGCAAATTATATGCATAATGGTTTTAGAAGAATGTGCACAGAGTGCATACTTGTTCCTCAAACTGAAACTAAAAAGGGTTGATGAATACTTTTGGAATTAAAAATAGAATAATTGAATAATGTACACTACCATTCAAAAGTGTTGGGCCCGTATTTAATGATTTTGAAAGAGGTCTTTATGCTCACCAAGGCCATTTGTTTGATCAAAAATCAAGTAAAAACAGTAACATTGTGAGTTTTTACTTACTTCAAATTTAGAATGCTGTACATATAATATTCCTTTCACACAAAACTGCATGACAAATTATTAGAAAAAATCTTTTACGAAAGTTCTATTCTGTTGCACAGTATTAACAAACAGATGTACATTGGAGAAGGTACAAGTCTTAACTAGATTTGATAACCGCATTACTGTTTTAAGCAGTCAGTCCTGCTCTGCTTGATCTAAACTTCTTATATTCCCCTGTTCTCATGAACATTGCTCTTAAAAAGAGTTTCAGTTTGGGTTGCAAACTTCAGCCACAGCCAGCAAAGGTAAGTTCCACACTTTTTGTTTCCAATTATCTTTTTCACTAAAATGTTCCATTTGGAAGATTTCTTGCATTTAGACTAGAAAATCATAATTATTCAATGCTGGCAAATAGTCACTGCAATTCAGAACAAATCCAAACTAAATATATCTGAATATTCATAACATATTTAAAAATTTCATTTTTACAGATGTCTGAAGAAAATCAAAGTGAATGGTAATATTGCATACATTTTAGATACCATTGAGATTTGCTCCTTTTCAGTCATGCAGTGGCAGAAGGCACACATTAAAATTCACATTTAAGTTTAAACTATGATGGAGTTGTTTTTCATTTAGTGAACAGTTCTTTCTATCCCTGATTGATTTTCTGCAGCATTACAGTGAGAATCGGACATTCACTGAACGAGGCAGAGAAGAACCATGTGACCAGCAGGAGAGAATCAGCTCAGATTTGCCTTGAAAGACATGGCATAAAGTGTAGCCTAGTAAGTTTCAGCTGTTTAATTTATTCTGCAGCTCGTAAGCCATATAAACTAGCTGTAATTTGTTAATAATAACAATAAAAAAAAACTAGTGGCTTATTTCATCATGAACCTGAATTAATTAGCTAAAACATGACTACATCATGTTAAAAATCAAACAATCATGTTTAAATACGGAGAGCAGTTATGTTTAGGGAAATGTCTTTCTTGAAAGGGTCTTTGTGCAGGTCATCTTGACAAAGCCAAATTCATTCTTCAAATTCAAATTCAACTCCTTACAGAAGAAAGAGCATTTTTCATATAACTTAATATTACTCTTTACAGGAAGAGATGCCTAACATCGCACTTGTGGCTTCAGGAGGAAGTCAAAGAGCAATGTTTGGTTTGCTGGAATCACTGGTCGCACTGTCTGAAGATGATCTGTTGGATTGCATGCTGTATCTTGCTGGACTCTCTGGATCAACCTGGTAAATGAAACAAAAACACACAAGCTCATCAGATCCAGCTGAATATACACAAATGCCAAACCTTTTTTCTTCATTAGGTGCATGGCGTCTTTATACAAAGAACCTAATTGGTCCAGCAAGTTGAAAACAGTGAAAAAGGACTTCATACAGAAACTTGATAAAAACGTCAGTTTCACTGACAAAATTTCAAAACTCACAAAATACTACAGAGAAAAAGAAAACTTCAGTTTGGCAGAAGTCTGGGCAGCACTATTTATAACCATCATTGTGAAAGAGGTGAGAGCAGTTTGCATAATTTAAGCACTATGGCATGAAATGGCATGGTGAAAACAATCTTCACATGAATGCTGTGCCCTTCAGCAAGTGGAAAGTATACAGAAATTGAATAAAGTTTTCCAGCACTAAATGCTAAATAAAATATTGATGAATCCTTATAGCTATAGCTGCGTTAAATATTTTTAAAACATTAACCTGGAAAAATGAATCACCTGCGTTAACACTAATATTGACAGCACTAGTTTTTAGACATGAAAATGTATATCAAATCTTAGCATAAGTCATTTACATTGCATTTCATTTACATTACATCCAGATTATATTAAAATCAGTGGTAGTTCAACTCAGAGTGTGTTGCTTCAGACTTCGGAGCATAACATGACACATTACAAATGAGCATTATGTATTTTATACTGTATACAGTAAACACAATAATACTGTGGGATAATACAATTTCAAATAACTCTTTTCTACTTTAATGTAATTTATTCCTGTGAATTTTCAGCAACATTACCCTAGTCTTCAGTGTCACATGATCCTTCAGAAATCATACTAATATGCTGATTTGTTGCTCAAGCAACATCTTTTATTATCACTGTGAAAACCATGATAATTTTTTTCAGGATTTTGTGATTAATAAAATAAAAAAGCATTTATTAGAAAATTTTCTTTACTGTCACTTTGGATAAATCTTCACTGAATGTACAGGTGCAGCTCAAAAAAATTTAATATTGTGAAAAAGTTCTTTTTTATTATTTATTTTAAAAAAATGAAACTTTCATATATTTTAGATTCATTACGTGAAAAGTAAAACATTTCATTTTTTTTTTTAAATTTTGATGATTAGAGCGTACAGCTCATAAAAAATCCAGTATCTCAAAATATTAAAATGTTTACATTTGAGTTTCATTAAATGACCATCCATACATTATAAATATTTCTGGGTATTTCTTGTTCTTTGAAACCACACTAATGGAGAAGACAGCTGACTTGGCAATGGTCCATGAGACAATCATTGACACTCTCCACAAAGACAGTAAGTCACAGAAGGTCATTACTGAATGGGGTGGCTGTTTACAGAGTAATGTATCAAAGCATATTAAATGCAAAGTTGACTGGAAGGAAGAAATTGGGTAGGCAAAGGTGCACAAGCAACAGGGATGACCACAAGCTTGAGAATACTGTCAAGTAAAGCAGATTCAAACACTTGGGAGAGCTTCACAAGGAGTAGAATGAAGCCGGAGTCACCGCATCAAGAGTCACCACACTCAGACGTCATCAGGAAAAGGACAACCAAGCCACTTCTGAAACAGAAACAACATCAGAAGCATTTTACCTGGGCTAATGAGAAAAAGAACTGGACTGTTGCTCAGTGGTCCAAAGTCCTCTTTTCAGATTAAAGTACATTTTGCATTTCAAATGTCAAAAGTCAATGCAGCCATCTACCAGGAGATTTTGGAGCACTTTATGCTTCCATCTGCTGACAAGCTTTATGGAGATGCTGATTTCCTTTTCTAGCAGGACTTTAGCATCTGCCCACAGTGCAACAACCACTTGCAAGTGATTTGCTGACCATGATATTACTGTGCTTTATTGGCCAGCCAACATGCCTGACCTGAACCCCATTGAGAATCTATGCGATATTTTCAAGAGAAAGATGAGAAACAGTCGATCCAACTATATACAGACAATCTGAAGGCTCATTAGTGCCTCAGCAGTACCATAGGCTGATCACTTCCATGCCACACTTCACTGTTGCTGTAATTTGTGCTAGTCATTTGCTGTAATATGTGCTACCGATCAAGCATTGAGTGCATAAATGAACATACTTTAAAGAACTTGAACTGAACTTTCTGTTTTGCAAATCCGTTTTTTTGATTGATTTTAGGAAATATTTTGAGATTATGGATTTTTGACTTTCATGAGCTGTAAGCTCTAATCATCATAATTAAACCAAAATTTTGAAATATTTTACTTTACATAATTACATAATTACTTTATGTAATGAATCTAGAATATATGAAAGTTGAAAAAAAAAAATCTGATATTCTAATTTTTTGAGCTGTACCTGTACACTATATTTAAGCAAGTGAGCTGATTATACATTTTTCTACAGATAGATGAGCAAACATTCTCTGATTTAAGGAGCAAACAGAGCACACAAGATCCTTATCCCATCTACACTGTGATTGATGAGCAGAGCTATATTCATAACCTAGATGCAGGTAACATCATTGTGCATTGTATGTGTTTTCACTATGTTTGAGACTTACAGTGTTCTATCATAGATATGTTTGTTGAGATCACACCACATGAGACTGGCTACTCCATAACTGGGGCCTTTGTAGATACTTCCAGTTTTGGAAGTCAGTTTAACAAAGGAGTTAATATAAAAGATCAGCCGGAGATGGACATGCTGTTCCTGCAGGGTGAGCTGAAACAACATCTTTTAATTCATCTCTTGTTCATCTGTCTGTTTTGTTGGTTGCTGATTTTATTCATTTCTTTTTTTTTAGGTCTGTGTGGTAGTGGTCTTGCTAGCCTTGAAAAAGAGAAACTGTTAACTTCAATCAGAAGTAAGTTCACAAATACAGTAAAAAAAAATAAAAATAAAAATAAAAATGAATTGTTTGACCAAAACTATCTTTTTTCAATTTGAATGGATTAGAAATGTATTACTTCTGCAATGTTGCAAACCATAAAGAGACCTAGATTTCCTCCCTACCTAACAGACATTACTGAATCCATCGGTGATCCACATGTGGATGAGGCTGTCCAAGTGCTTTTTAATCTTGTGGAAGTGAATCTTATGGTCTTAAGAGAGGAGGTTCCTTCATCTCACATTCAAATCCTGAACAATTTACTGAAAGGTATCCATCACATTTCTCATATATTTAAGCTAAGCACAGGCGCAAAAACATTTCGTTTGTCAGAATTGCTTTGAGGAAATCCAATGGCATCAGGCTCAGATCCATAACAGTGGTTTCCATGGCAGTTTATTAGTGAACTAGATGAGTAAAGTTCGTCGGGACAAACTTTAGGTTGGCTTGAGAAAGCCGGGGCAGAAAGTTTAAAAAGTTTCAAAGTTTAAGTTTAAAAGTGTTTTAAGTTTAAAGTAGTTTTAAAAGCTTAATTTATGATTATGACTAGCATGTTGCATGACTAGCATATTGCTAGCATGTTGATAGCATAACTTTAGCATGATTAACATGTTACTAGCACATTCTTAGCATGACTAGTATGTCATTAGCATGACTATAGCATGTTATTAGCATGTTACTAGCACATTTCTAGTATGACTTTAACATCATTAGCATGTTGCTAGCACATTTCTAGCATGACTAGCATGTCACAGGCTGCTTTTAAAATTCTGCATGTTCTGTTACCTGAATGATGACTGTGGGTGATGTGTGCAAATCAGTGCATGATCTAATTATGCAATATTACAGGAAATCTGGACCAAGAAAACTATGAGAACTTGATCACTATCTCAGAAGTAATGAACAAGGAGACTGTTAAGAAATATACAAAATATGTATGCAACCTGCAGTCATCTTGGAATCCGACATGTGAGTTTTTATGTGCACAGTATGGGACACAAAACCCACTTACTTTTTTCTGTATTTTCTGTAATTAGGTGTTCAAGTGTGTAGTAGAGACTTGAAACTTGGAGGGATGGTAGTACTCATAGCTTCTACAACGTCACCAAGGCTCACCCTATTTGGCCTGATGGTGGCGCTACAGTGATCAAATATACAAAATCGCTCATAACCCATTAGTTCCAGGCAGGGATGTATTAAGGTGGTCAGGGGCCCTGATCACACCGAATGCGCTTTTTATGTTCCCTTCGCTAACGGACTTCTGGAAGGGCCCTTCGTGAAGGGATTCAGTTGCTTGCTTTCGTTTGGAACGTCCCTACAAATGGTGTCCCCTTCCCGAAGTGCCCTTGAAGGGCGCAAAAAAGCCGTTTGGAATTCGCCCTTAGTCTTATTAAGTGCAGCCATAATCTACTCTTTCAATATTCAAAGATCAACATTTTCAAGCATGATACAAAGCTATAGAACCTTAAAGGCCTTAAACTGCTTGAACCCCAGTAATCATTGCTTGCAACTATATTTGATATTGTGATCAGAGGTGTAATAAAAGCCAGCTTAATTAGTTATTTTATTTCTTATGTGCTAATAACAAGAAAAAAAATTCTTATTATAGGCAATTGGACGTTGGAATGCATTGCTAAATGCATTGAGTTACTTAATGACTGGATCTGGGGCACAACATACAACTTTCTGCACAACATGACAGGTGAGTGATATTATTGTTTAATAAATGAAAACAATATATTCTAAATATAATTTAAAATTTTATTGCACATTGAGTTTAGTGACATTTGTAGTCCTGGCATCTAGTCTAAATGGTCTTACGGTAGGCTACTAGTACGTTTAAGGTTTAGAGTGGGAGTTTCATCTCTTGGATATAAGTATTACAGATTTCTTATATTGTAACTGAATTCAATAATAATAAAAAAAAAACATTGTAAAACATTTAACCATCATCCCCAGCGGATGAGGTTTCTCCTTCTGTCTGTAAAGAGGAAACGAGGCGATATGTTGATGCTGGGATCGCCATCAACTCACCTTTTGTACCATTGCTGAGGAAAGAGAGACACATTGACCTTCTCGTCTCACTCGATTTCAGTGAGGATGAACCATTAAAGGTGAATTAACTATGTACTGTTTGTTCTTATTAACCTACATAGTGCATATTTACTAATAATATTCTATATTTCTACACATACGTACTCTATTATACTGTTTCAATTCATAGTCACTGGCAGAAACTCATACAAAGTGCAAAACACTACACATTGGCTTCCCTGAAATTCCTGAAATGTCAGAAGAGGAGAAATCTGCTCCAAATGACTTTTATGTGTTTGAAGGCCAAAATACACCAACAGTAATTCATATTCCTCTTTTCAACATGGTGAATTGTATGAGTAAAGGTAATGTCTAACTACTGCTTAGTGATTGTTTAGTAATAATAATAATAATAATAATAATTTAGTATGCATAAAAGCCAACTTGAAAGCTCACAAATATTTTAAAATGTCTGTTTTAATAGATGAAATTAAACGTTTGAAGGATAAATATACAACCTTCCAATGGCCCTACTCTACTGAATTGATCGGAGAACTACTGGATAAAGCTGGAATGAACATCAAAAACAACAAAGAAAACCTTCTGACAGAGATTAAGAAAATCATTCAAGGGAAGACGTCGTATTATTGTTCCATTTGTTGATTCACAGGTGTGGTTTGTCACATCACATGAAAAATTAACTGGCTTTAGTTCTTGGCCATTAGATGGCAGCAAAGCTGCAACAGCTGGTTGGAACGAGGGCTTGCTAGAGCTCTCTTTAACAGTGATACAGATGCAAAAATCAGCATATAAAACATTTAGTGGAAAATACAAGTTATATGGAATTGTTTGATTTGTTATTTTAGTCATAGGTAGGAAATAGGCCTACACAGCAAGTTATTAGCCTCTAATATCTTTGAAATCAGTCGGTGAAGGACTTCTTTTTATTCAAGTTCTTTTAAAATTAGTTTCTCCAACACCCTTTGGCCTTAAGCCAAAGCACATACCAAAAATATTCTGTTACCTTGTCCATTTGTGTGAAATTATCACAGATTAGTGCATCAGAATCAAACTAAAATGAATATTTAGAAATATTTTTTTATATTTTGAGTTTTAGTTGTTTTCCTTTTTAATCCACTATATAAATCATTTATGTTATTTTACACAGACAGGGAATAGGTTTTAATAATACCATAGTACAATATATTATGTTGGAATATAGACTATATGACAGTATAAAGACTATTGTGGCATCTACTGAGCAATATATATACACTTCTTTTGAAAATCCATATCCTAAAGTAATGAAGATACTAACCACTAAAATTTTGGACAACTATCATGTTTAATCAAATGGTATACCTTCTTTCATTTTATATGTTCAGTGTTTTTAAGATGCACAATAAATCTGACTCAAAAAAAAAAAAAGTTATCCTCAGTTTTCTGATGAGAGTCTATACATTCACATACTCATTTAGCAGACACTTTTAATCAAAGCAGTCTGCAGTTCAGCAAGAATATAACAACCAATTTAGGGGAAGCAATAATTTTATTTATAAAACCATTTTTAGGGTAACATCATAAGGGCTACTGCAGAGATGCAAAATGTTCAGTTTCTGGTAGCAATGTACAAGTTTTAAATGTGCCATTTTAAAGCTGACAAAACAATTACACTTTTCCTTAAAAAAAAACAATTCAGTTTAATCTTAGAGATCTATTTAGTTTAGAATTCCTGTTATAAAACGGCGTCTTGAATTCAGTCTGCCGGTATTCTTTGCCAGTTATACTTTAACCACAATTTGAGGGCAGAGATCCCTGTAACAAGAAGAAAATACAGATATTAAAATAAATTCACACTTTGAACTCAAGATTAATTTAATTTGGTGATGAGTATACATATTATTTATATCTGTAGTCTAAATAAATAAAAAAACTCACATTATGGTAGGTTCTTTCTTGAGCTCTTCTCCAGTGATATTCACGAAGGCACAGATTGGACTAGGGTTCTGGAGCTTCTGTTTAAGGTTATTAATTTCTTCACTCCATTTTGTCTTTTGACCTTAAAGGATCAAAAGAAACAACTATAAACATCTCTTTTCTTTAGTAGGTTTTGTTTTAAACCTAAGCCTAAAATTGACTTCAGTTTAACATCTACTGATGCTCAAGAACACAACATGATGCTATCTAATCACAAAACAGTTGTGAATCATCCAGGTAATGACACATTCAAGGGTATGTAAACTTTTGAATAGGGTCATTAGTTATTATTTTGTCCAAGTATGTGTAAACCTCTGCTATGTGAAAGTGTGTGTGTGTGATTATGTATTATTAATATAATATAAAATATTTTATAATTGTTAAATTTTGAAGAATAATTTTTAAAAGAGTCTTTATACATGAAAATATTTAGATGCCTTAAGTTTCAGTTTATATCATAGTTCTGGGGCTTTGCTAAACATACCTTCAAATAGACCTCCGTTGTCACTCTTCTCCTTCTCCACGGCTGCAATGTCATTACTCAACCCCGTCTATGAAAAACAATACAGAGAGCTAAACTTTAGCATTTGTTATATAAAACACTAGTCTTAAAATTTTGTATTCACCAGTTTTTTTTTTACTCACCACTGAATCCTTGCATGCTTTAACTTCTTTGTCCTTTTCCTCTTTAGCCTGGTTCAATTTCCCGACCTCATCCTTAAGTGTATTGATCTCCTTATCTGCGTTGTCAATTTCCAGCTGTGTGTGTTCAACTGCTAAATTGTAATTATCTGTATCCAGTTGTTTTTCTCTCACCTCTGCCTCTGCGAACTCGACTTCATTTGTTAGTTTGTTCATCAATTCCTTTTTAATGTGGATAAATCCCACCAAGCCTATGATCCCAAATATCGTCAAACACAGGATCAGGGACCAGCATGCCCTTCTCTCCATATTCAGCTTATAATGTTAATGCGGTTTCTTCTCAAATTTCCTTTCAATCAAGATCAAGGTTTTTATTCTAGTCCTTTAGTTCTCTAGTTTGTTTTCAGCCAAACTGAAATACATGCATGTATATGATAAATTTTTTGTCTGTAAAAGAAAATTAGAAAATTCGAGTTAGAGAAACAATTAATTTGCAGTCATAATATCACATATGAAAAAAAATAAATAAAGTTACATTAATTAAACAAGAGTCACATGCTGAAAACCATGCTGAAAAAACAGCATACGCTGGTTAGGTAGGTTTTGATGCTGGTTTAAGATGGTCCTTTGGTGGTTTATGCTGGTCCTTTGCTGGTTTATGCTGGTCCTTAGCTGATCCTTTGCTGGTTTATGCTGGTGCAGGAGCAGCACATGACCAGCTAAGGACCAGCATAAGCCAGCTAAGGACCAGCATAAGCCAGCTAAGGACCAGCATAAGCCAGCAAAGGACCAGCATAAACCAGCAAAGGATCACCTAAGGACCAGCATAAACCAGCAAAGGACCAGCAACGGAACAGCTTAAACCAGCTAAGGACCATCTTAAACCAGCAAAGGACCAGCTTAAACCAGCAAAAACCAGCATACCAGCATCAAAACCTACCTAACTAACTTTTCAGCAGGGAAAATTCATGTTGAAAAAAAACCTACCTGGTTTAGACAAATCTAGCTAGTCTCCTAACCTCGTTGAACTGTTCTTAGCTCTCTAAGTAGGTCTTTAAAGGCCCAAACACTTGTAAAACCAACAGGCAGCCTACCAGCTAACCTTAGGCTAATTTAGAGCCACTTAATTTCCATACAGTACTGTGAACAACGTTAAAATGCAAAACATCCTGCTGTCTCGATGTCAGTTATTACCTTGTAGTATAATATTTTGTCTTACAATGAAAATTATTCGACGAACAGTGGCGTGAACTTTAATCGCAAAGTAGGTTGTATTTAAGTGCTTCTCAGATCCGAATGTGATTTCATCTGAGGGAGACTTCCTTACACCCGCGATTTCTCGTTTGCCCATTTGAGCTCTGTGCACGCCATTGCTGACAAATATATCAATATTTAAAAAGGCTTGTTATAAATTTTAGCACTACATATAGCCTACAAGAGCATGGATATGTCATTAAGATAATAAAACTCACCTCAGCCAGGAGCAGTATACGTGCACACTGAGAGTATCTTGTTTGCTGCCACAAATGAAAATGTGGTTCGGAATGGGTAAATATTGAAACTGACACTCACTAAACGCAGTATCACAGAAGAATCTTAAAAAAAGACTCAACAGTTTCGCTCTTTACGTCTTTCTTTTCCTCTTATAACCTACTACCTAGAATTCACTTTTCCTTCTCAGTCATTTACAGACGACCAGTCTGACCAGTTGGGCAAGACGTTTCATATCTGTTTTTTTAATGGTAGGCTAAATAGCTCAAATAAAAACGTTGCATTATCACCACCATTAAGAAAGATATTTAACCCTAACATAGCTGCTATTTTTATCATTCACTTTTTTGTTCCTGTTCTTTTTTATTGCTGTGGATGATTAACTTTTTGGTAATAATTTTGCAGTGTCTAAAGGAAGTTGTTCAGTTCTGACTGAATTTTGCTCCCTAGAACTGTTTATTCTCAGTCTTATACTGTTTAAGTATTTCAAATTGATGAATGTAAGCTAGCTGTTATAAAGTCTATCCTTCCTCAAACTATAGTGAGATATAGATAGCTTATTTACATAGTATAAACAAGCAGCTGTGTGTACACAAGAGGGAATGAACAACACATCCGGTTGGGACACGGGCTGCTTTATTACATTTTATGCCACCTGTATTATTACACACTTTGATACCTTCAACAGAGGCTGGGAAGCTTTCAGGGAACACCTGTTCACTTCAGGCCTGCCAAGTTACAGGCCACAGCTCACTCCCACATGTGGAGGTTTAAAACCTGACATTAGTGCTTTGAGGGAACAAGTAGAGCAAATAATCAGATAACAATAAATTCCTCTGTTTGTTTATTATTATATATTATTATATTCTTTTTTTCCCTTTAAATGTTGAAGACGTTTTAAGTTTTTTTTTTTTTACATTCCAAAATCATTCTAGAAACTGATAAAAAGCTTCTTTTTTGTTTTTTTTTGGTTGTTTTTTTTTTGTTGCTGATATTGCCTTCTAAATCTTTCCATAAATAGCCTATTCCAAAATTTCCATACACCACGACTCGCCCAATGGCATGAGCTGTTACTTGGCCTCTCTGTTTAATCTATAACTATCATAGATCATTTGAAAGATGTGCCGCTAGTGGCGCACATATGATATGCTTATGCTTTAGATTTAGCTTGGTGGAAATGTGAAGTTCATTCAGTGAGCAAGTGTAAATTTGTATCCACAGCTAGACTTTCATTCGCAGCCTGCCACAATGTGATAACCCCACATTCATACTGCTATTTGTTTGCACTGCTGAGGGCCATTGTAACGTGCTGCGTCATACATGAATGCTTTGCAATTGGATCCAAAAACAGATATTTTGTCAGTTTGTAATATGAAGCGGATTACATTCTTTGTCCCCATGGCTTGTGGCCTTAACTCATTTTTCTGCTAGGTATGTACTGTGATAATGCACCACACCTTGTTTTGCTTTCAGAACGTGCAATTAAAACATCTTAACTGATGGGTGTGCATTAAAGTCTGGATTTTATGCTGCGTTCCTGATAAGTGCGATCAGCATGAGATCACTTTCCTTTGACGTTGTAAAACTTGCTTTCTAATGCCATTCAGCATTGTCTGCTATTGCAATAATGTGATAACTAATTGTTTAATATCCATATTCCCTTTTATGCTGTGCTTTAGAAAATTGGTGTTCCCAGTCAAAGAATTACAAGCCTTGCTACATTATCAATATTTTTGTAATTTTCTTCTTGTTTTCTTTTAGTTAGCACAGGTTTTGTATAGCGTGTTTTCACAGCGTGTCATCAATCAGCCATATTGGCGGCACTGAACGGAAACAAGGCAACTGAACCAAATGGAACTCGCATATTTTGCTGATTATTGTACCTTTTTCACATTTGCGGGTTTCCCAGCAGCGGAAGTCGTCATAGTTGGGTTAACTTCGTGAATGGGAGAGAACCACACATATATTTTTTGAATTTTGATTTGCTCAAACAGCAAAAGAAAAACTCCACGATAGTGTTTTCACAACTTTCAAAAAGAGGAAAAAAAGAAAAGAGAAAAATCTCAAATTTACGTCTCTCGCATAGACGCTGCATTAGAAACACCCTATTAGCATTAAATCACGTGTCATTGCCGGTGCGACCACATAGTATTAAGGGGCGTAACAAAGTAACAAAGTGTCTCGTTCCCTTCTCAGGGAACCATGGTTACATAAGTAACCTGAGACGTTCCCTTTTGGGGTAATATCGAACTGCGCCCTCTAGGGGCCACTATGGGGAACAGGAATACCCACGCTGCCATGCTGAGGGGAGTGCAGGCTAAACATTAGGGTGAGCACAAAGTAGGCTTGGAATCAAAGAGATTCCTTTAAGGGATGTAGTCAGACCCTAGCTCATAGCTAGGGGTTGCCTAGAGACCTGCGTGACCTTAGTCAGCAGCAGGTCGAGTAAGCTATCAGAGCCTCGATAGAAGTAGAGAGTGGTCCAAGGATCCGGGGCCTAACCTCTCAAAAAAGGGGTACAGAGCTAGGCATGTGATCCCCACCATACAGGATTTGAGAAAAAACACAGGAGGCTAACATGCGTTCTTACCACATCATGGATTTAAGGATTTGTGGACACTCAGCCTTCAAGAAGGAGGCTCTGAGAGCAAAAAACGAATCCAAATTTCCTTTCATGTTTTGGGCTGTACTTATTGGTCGGACCGGGAAAAAACATTTGGAGTACTTTGTTCTTGGGAAATATTAGGCTAATATCTTACTTAATTATCATACATATCTTTACCACCTAATAACATTGTTAATAATATTGTGCCCTTTCCTGCTTACTAAGCAGCTGGCAGTCTTTTTTTTTCAGTGGTTTAGACAGCATAAATTAGCAGAACAACATATTCATTAGTACATTAACAGTGCAATCCATGCTGTTGTTTACATCCGAGTATCGCCAGTATAGCTGCACATTCGGGTAACTGACCAAATCATGACGTAAGTGCAAACCCTCTTTTCCTTTTTGGAACTTATTGATGGTAGGCCAAAACTCAGGCACCTTCGTTTTTGAGTGAAGCATTATTTGTCAATAATATTGGCAATGTTCACTTAAACTGAGGTTCAGATCATTGAGGCCTACGCTCAATCAGTTCCAGAAATAAATACATTTATTTTGGAAAAAGAACTTAATACAATATGAAAAAAATAAATACAATATTTAGTAAAGCAGTACAAGGTATTTAAATGCAATTGTTATCTAATATTTTGCAGTTTTTAGAAAATAGAAAACCTCTCAGGTTACATAGTAACCATGGTTCCCTGAAAAGGGACACTGCATCCTCTAGGGGCCACTATGGGGAATGTCTCCTTTGTGACCCGTGTTTGAAGCTAACATACAAAAACTATTGTAGTATTGGCCAGCAACAGCCTATGACGTCGCTGCCAGCGCGTCATTGCTGGTGCAACCGCATAGTATAAAGGGGCGCCGGTCTAACACATCCGCTTCTTCGAATGAAGCTAATGACGAAGCATGATGTCAAGTCCTAGACGACAAAGTGTCTTGTTCCTTTCTCAGGGAACCATGGTTACATACATAACCTGAGACGTTTCCTTTCAAGGTAACATCGAACTGCATCCTCTAGGGGCCGCTATGGGGAACGGGAATAACCACGCTGCCATGCTGAGGGGAGTGCAGGCTAAACATTAGGGTGAGCACTAATTACCAGCTCCACTCAAGGTGAGGGAGCTGCCCCAAATGACGTCCAATGGCTGTTAGTGACTTTAAAGGTGCTGTATGTAAGTTTTTGACGCTTCTTAAGCCAAAAAAATAACATAATATGTTTGTAGATATTTAGGAAACATGTTTACATAACTGTTTCTCTGAAAACTAATGCTATAGCCAGTAATTCTACTCTGAAATGTGCATTTACCCATTTCAACCACTACCTGGCAATATTATATACTGCACAATGATCTATGAGCAAAGGAACATTAAAACACAGTAATCAACTTATCAAATTATAGTGCAAGGCTAGTCGTGTGTCCTCAATCTGGCAAACCTGCGTGAGCATCGAGTCTAAGTAAGAGAAAGAGGTAGAAATGGTTCTCTCCAATATTTTGATTTTGGACTGCAGTACCCATTTCAACCGCTAGTGGTCAATCTTACATACTGCACCTTTAATTCCTACGGCCAAAGGCCTGAGCCGCATACCTAGACTTACCTGCAAGGCAAGGCTACTCGAAGCCTGACTTTAAGGCAGGGCTCCGGCTTGGAATCAAAGAGATTCCTTCAAAACCTGGCTCACACTACAGGATTTTTAGCCCGATTTTGTCCCAATGTTCCCCTCCCCATAATCGGAGCAAAAATTTTGTCGAGCACCTCGATCGGTCCCGATGTTCAGCCTGGATTATCTGGTAATGTGAGACGTTCACAGATTGAATCTTGGACCTCCCGATCTGCCCGCACACAAAACGGGGCCGCCCCGATTTATATCAAACATGTTTGATATTTAGGATTTTAAATCCTAAATTTTTTAAGGTAGTTACATGCTCAATTTAATTTTATTTTTATCCATCAACATGACTGGATAGAGTGAGAGAGAGAGAGAGAGAGAGGGAGAAAGAGAGAGAGAGAGAGTAATCGGTCTTGTGACTCTAGTCAAATCAGCTTGTGCATAGAAAACTTTTAGCGCCAACTGCTGTTAATCATGGCTGCTAAAGGGCATTCTTCAAGCATCAATTCAGTCGAATTATCAGCATCTTCCTCTAAGACAGTGATTTTCAACCCCTGGGTGGGTCGCGGGACTTAAAAAATGGGTCGCCAGGATGATTTAAGGAAGATGTATATATGTATGTAATAGTTCAAGACTCAGGAAGAAGGATGCCGGAAGTTGCAAACATAACTTTAATAACAAAACAAACATTAACAACAAAATGAAAGTAAGTGGCAGCCTCTTCACGCCAGACTCCAGTGCTTATTTGTGTTTGCGTTTATCAGTTAGAATCCACTCACCGTTCAAAACGCCTGACTTTTTGTTCAGTCCTGAGTTCTGCAAGCTAATTAATTAATCCTCTCATTATAACAAAGCCTGTAAATGCGCCAGTAGAACGCACGTTCAGTACCGCCGAGAGTTTCACGCGATCATTAAAACGAAGCCAAAGTAAAACTCTCACGTGCATTCAAAAGAAATCTTAATACACCGCGTTTAGAAAGCAACTCCCCAATGCATGCAAATTAGGCTATATAACATATCTAGGCTTCATAACCGGTCTCTAGCTCTGTATCATTCTTGAAAAATATAGTCTCTATATGCACTTTGAATATTGAGAGAGTATAGCCTACTTTGATTATGGCTGCATTTAATACGACTAAGAAAGAACTGTGTTGTTTAATTTATATTTTTATGTATACTGTTTTTATTTATATGTTAAGTATATGTGCTGAACTCTGGTATGAGTTTCTAATGTTTGTATTCTTTGCATTGTTCTAAACACTAATATGTTATGTGCAACAACAGCATGCTGTCTCAGTGGCCTATATACTTTAAATGGTGATGATTGTAGGCTACTGAGAATAACTTTAATTAGTAGTTTGATTTAGTGTTGTTTTGATGTATTTTAAAACTGCTGCATGACAGATATTCTTAATTCTTAAATTCGTAATTCTGACAAACAAGATAATGTGAATCAGGATGTACAACGTTTGCTAAATGTTTCAGTTGCAGTGTATGGCTTTTATTATAAGGGGGTAGAATCCACAGCTCAGTACTCACTACTCAATACTCATGAGTACTTTTAAATTGAGTATGTTTTTTCAGTACTCTTTCCACCACTGGTTAAAGCACAGCCAGAGTGGAATGCCCTGGAGCAAAGAAATTCTATCCTATGAATAATAAAAATGCTCGACAGGGGACAGCATGCTCATGGAGGACCCTCATTCTTAAAGGGGAGCAAGGTAACTGATGATAGCATTCCACTAGAAAAGCCCCTATTTTTTATGTTATGCCTTCAAGTCTTTATTTCTGAGGTAAAGTCAGCACATCTGTATTAAACCAAGCTGTGCAACAGAGAAATTAAATCATGATTATCATGATCTACAGATGACTGATACCAAAGTCAAAGCTCTTATTGTCTGGTTGCAAAAGTAACCTAAAAGATACCAGCACAATATTGCACCACTAGAGGGCAGATTAATCCCACCACCCAGTTTGAAGGCCACTGTCATGCCCATTATAATTGCAAAATCATTATCAGATTGCTCAACACATCCTCTTTTTGCCGCACCATAGTTTCCCAAAGAAACTATATAAGTCAAATATTTACATACACCTTGCAGAATATGCAAAATGTTAATTATTTGACCAAAATAAGAGGGATCATACAAAATGCATGTTTTTTTTATATTTAGTACTGACCTGAATAAGATCTCACAATTCACATATAAGACATTTACATATAGTCCACAAGAGAACATAATAGTTTAATTTATAAAAATGATCCCGGTTCAAAAGTTTGCATACACTTAATTCTTAATACTGTGTTGTTACCAAGTGTTAGTTGTATATGAGACCATTGTTTTGTCATGTACTGTTAAACTGCTCGCTGTTCTTCAAAAAAATCCTTCAGGTCCCACAGATTCTTTGTTTTTTTTGTTTTTTTAGCATTTTTGTGTATTTGTACCCTTTCCAACAATGACTGTATGATTTTGAGATCCATCTTTTCACATTGAGGACAACTCAGGGACTCATATGCAGCTATTACAGAAGGGGTATAAACTCTTTGAATTTGAAGATCAGGGTCAATTTAACATATTTTTTCTTCTGGGGAACATGTAAGTATCTTCTATAGCTTCTCAATGGCAGAACTAAATGAAATATATATATATATATATATTTAGGCAAAATAAGAAAAATGTACACATCCTCATTCAGTTCAAAAGTTTACACCCACGGCTCTTAATGCATTTTTTTTCCTTCTGGAGCATCAGTGAGCGTTTGAACCTTCTGTAATAGGTGCATATGAGTCCCTCAGTTGTCCTCAGTGTAAAAAAGACAAATCTTAAAATCATACAGTCATCGTTGGAAAGGTTTTAAATGCACAAAAATGCTGAAAAAACAAAGAAACTTTGGAATCAAAAGACTTTTTTCAATCATCAAGCTTGTTAATATTAATTGTCACTATATATTAATATGTTTTTCTTATAAAATTAATATAATATTTTGTTCCAAAAAGTTACAAAATAAAAGTAAATACTAAATTTGTGTTGCAAGTTAAAGGCAATTTTTGATGTGGGAATGTTGAACCAAAACATTTAAAATAGTCATGTATAATCTATTATTGTTTCTTCAAATTCCAATAATTGGCACTTAACTATTGTTATGTAATTTAAATGATTTAGCCAACAGAGCTTATCTATACTGACAGTTTTTTTCAGTCTAGGCTAATAGGAAGATATGTATTTCTTTGACGCACAAACAGACCATGAATTACGTAACCAGACTTTTATTCAGTGTATTTTCCAGGTATCCAGCATTTTCATTCATAGAATATGTCTGAGCAAGCAATGTGTTGTGGAATATGCATGTATCACTGATGATAACCCTATCTGTTAATGGATTTTGTTTGTCCATGCTTCTATTTGGGTTTCCTACAAAAAAAAAAAAAAAGAGTTTCCAACAGCAGATATGATTCATATCTGTGATGAGTGTATCTTAACAATGTTTTTGATCCAGCACTTACTAGGTTGACCACATGCCATCTTCAAAGTAACTCAACACTTTGTTCACACACTTGAACATACAGTTTGTTGTGTGGTGTAATTATTGTAACTTGTTGGAAAACCTCAATAATAATAATGCTGAGAAAGTGATATCTGATGATATTATGTGTATGTCTGTCAGATGTAGCCAACTACACACCAGATAATCACCAACAAAAACATAAGAAAAATAACATATAATCAAACAAATATAGGTTTCAAAGAGAATGAATAAAAAAAACATTCAAACTGAAGCCTTTCTTTTTTTTTTCTTATTCTGAATGCCAGAGTTCTGCTGTTCTTAGCAGCTAGGTTTCTAAGTAATCTTACATAATTAAATTACATTACATTAAATCACGCAACATTATGAATCTTATCATAGTTTATGTTTTGTTATGTTTTTGTCCTTTGTCCCATAAAAACACTAGAACCTTCCTTTGCCAACACTGCAAAACATCAAATCTGTGTTGTGGCGTGGATATCAGTAACTCTTTGTAACATCAGTAAACTTTGATGAAGTTGAGCCTGTTTCTGTTCAGATTTGTACATACTGTTGATAAGCATCACAAGATAATATGACCATAACAATTTCAATCCACCTCTTTAAATATGGATGAGGTCTCATAGCCCATCACAGTCCAACTTGGCTCATATCTTCATTTCACTTCAGGACAAAAACTACAGTATTATGGAAATGAAAACTACATTCAGCATCATTCTAATTCTTCAGTTAACTTTAGGAGGTAAGGCTTGCACAAATATAATATACCATATTTTGATTTATTCAATTAATTAGATAATTTATTGATTTGTTATACTAATTTATTGTGCTCTCTCTCCACAGCAGAAGGAAGGAATATTGAGCCTCCGGTGCAACTAGAGCCATATTTCCCTCCTGCCAAACCATCACTGGAAAACCTCAATGCAATCTGTGTTCATGGCAATGGTCGTCCCAGATATCCTGCCAGCTGCCTCCCGTCTTCAGGTTTCGGATACATTCGTCGTGCAGGAACTGCAGTAAACAGAGTAGAAGCGTGGTTCAGTCAGTGCTGCCAGAGAGGTGTAGCACAAGGAGACCAGCAGATCCTCTGCTGCACCAAACAGGCGGTGAGTATAGATTCACTGTATGAAGAGAGTTTTTTACTAGCATTAACCACTCTGTAAACACCACACATTATACATTATATATCACACATTATATATTATTTCATCTCTGTTTTCCTTGTGTTTGTAGTGGGAAAATGCTCTGTCCCATTTCTGTATTGAGGAATATGCCACCATGACTTCAGTCCATGAGTGCTGTGAGAAGACGGGAGAAGAACGGTGGAACTGCTTTGAAAAACAGGCTCCTAACCCTTCCTACAAACCCCTGTCTGGTTACACTGCCCCCATAATACCACCTGACATGATTTTCACCTGGGACCCAAACACCTGTTAATGGTGTGATTATTTTTGAATGCCATATGAGTGTTTTTAGCAGTGTAAAATCTGTCAATGAATACATGTTAGTGCATGTGGTGGTTGAGGAGAGATCCCCTATATGATTGTAAAGCGCTTTGGGTGTACGGCAATACACAATAAAGCGCTATATAAATGCATCATTCATTCATTCATTCATTCATGTGTACAAAGACTTCAGTAAATGTATGAAAATAAAACAATGAGAATTAGTCCTTCTTAATTCTTCCTTCAATATCTCAATTTAGAGCATGTTAGAAAGAATAAACTTAATCCTTTATACTAACACCTGTGATTTCCAACTAGCCGCAGTGGCTGTAAAATAGTCAATGACAAATTACATGAATCATGTAAAATTTAATATATTCATTTAATATGGCAGCACTTGATGAGCAATCAAGTAGTTTGTATTACTGTATTACTGTTGGCCGTTTAACATTTCTGTCATAAAACAGTTCTGCTAAACAGCCCTACAATACTTATAGGAACTCTCCACAGGGTAAAGGAACACTACACTTTTTTGAAAATAGGCTCATTTTCCAACTCAGCAGATGAGTTTTACCGTTTTTGAATCCATTCAGCCGATCTCCGGGTCTGCCCGATAGCACTTTTAGCATAGCTTCATTTTATGTCGGTCTTTGTACACAATGTAACTACAGAAGAGTCAACTTTTAAATAGGAAAAATATCAAAAATCTTTGGTCATTTTTGAACGAGATGCTAATGGTCTAGTCTGATTGAGTGATTTATGCTAAGCTATGCTAAAAGTGCTAACAACAGACCCGGAGATTGGCTGAATGGATTCAAAAACGGTAAAACTCATCTGTTTAACTCTAGGGGAGTTGAAAAAAGAGCCTTTTTTTTTTCAAGAGAAGGCCAGATGTTTTTTAAAGTGTCCTAATATCACTGGTGGCAAAAGTATTCACATTCATTACTCAAGTAGAACTATAGATACTAGGGTTTAAAAATACTTCTGTAGAAGTTGAAGTATCAGCTCAAGCAAAGAGTAAAAAGAAAAGTAAAGAGAAAAGTGTTTATTTTTAAACCTTTTTTATTAACCAAAACATTTGTTTTGCTGCCGCCTTCTGCTGCATGTTTTTACAAAAACCCTCAAAATTCAAGCAATCCTTTACAACTTAAAAGAAAACTCTCTGCTCAATTCCATCCTTTTAAAATAATATATACATATACATATGAATTCTTTACTTCAGACATTCTTTACAACTTCAGAGTACTTTTTCTTAAATAAGTGAACTTGCCTACCAAACAGTACAGGGAGGTGCCAAAAAAACTCACTAAACCTGTCCTTTTAAACTCGACTGACTTAATATCTATTGTTTATATCCACTAAAATATAGCATACATATGAAAAAATCATACATTCTAAATATGTTGAATCATTGACCTGAAGGCTCATAAACACCGAGCCTCACAAAATCCTCCTCTATCGGTGAGCGTCCATCCAACACTCACAAAACATTTAATTTGTACAACTATGCAAATATATTGAACTTACACATATATTGAGCCATAGGGAACAGAGCCCCGAGAAAGCGCATAGTTTGTGAATCAGTAGCGGACTAGGGGTCGTTCACGTCGCGTCTTTTGCGCCCTCAATTGCGCGCTTATTTCAAATGTAGAAGCTCGGTATGTGCGCTCATATTGCAAGCAACACGGACGCGATGCGCACGCTGTGAGACGGGCTCGATTTTTCCAGGAGCATCCGCGCCGCATCGTGAGCGGAGAGCGCAGGTCATGGTTGCTTAGCAACGGCAGACGCCACGGCAGCGCAGGCTACAGAGCGCTTAGGAAAGAAGGAGAAAGAGGCGCGCCTAGCGTTTTCCACGCGTTTTTAGGCGCGACATGTGAACGTCCCCTAATGCATGCCTGATGTCATTTTAATTTAACAAATTAATAATAAAATTAAACAATTTTAGGATAATATTTAAATTAATTTTATGCTATCTCCGCGGACCCCCTGGAGGATCACTGAGGCCCACTAGTGGATGAAAACAAAGGAGTAACTAGGCTATTTTAAAAATGTAAGGAGTAGAAAGTACAGATAATTGCGTGAAAATGTAAGGAGTAGAAGTAAAAAGTCGGCTGAAAAATAATTACTCCAGTAAAGTATAGATACCCAAAATTTCTACTTAAGTAAGGTAACTAAGTATTTGTACTTCGTTACTTGACACCTCTGCCTAATATTGTGTTGAACACAGGTTTAAATGCATCTAAGGTCAGAAAACAGTCATTTTCAATATACATTTATACATAGAGTCATTTGTCCATGATTTCGAAACGATTCATGCAGATCTGAGCATAATGTCTGTAAACCCTTCCCTTCCATAAGCCTACTCTGCTCTGACTGGTCAGCTGGCCAAGCCTGTTGTGATTGGCACAGATAGGAGTACTATAGCAAGTTAGCCAGCGTTACTATCTGTGTTGCCAAGTCTGCGGTTGTTTCTGGTTAAAGCGACCACAATAATGTCATATTTAGCCCCTGGAATGCACATTTA
Organism: Cirrhinus molitorella; assembly: GCA_033026305.1. NCBI lineage: Eukaryota > Metazoa > Chordata > Actinopteri > Cypriniformes > Cyprinidae > Cirrhinus > Cirrhinus molitorella. Next base: position 26,556,487 of record CM065131.1, read on the forward strand.
CAACGGGAACTCTGACGAAAAAGTGTGTATTTCACACACCGGAAAACGATTTTTAATGGGGGAGCCCCCTCGAAATGGCAGGGTTTTGTTGTGACAACCTGTCAAACCCTAGCATGCACCTTTACATAAAACAATAATACTACATCTGTAGCAAGCATTTTGATTGGAAACGATGATAAATAAGACAAAAACGCAATGAGTGTGCAATGACCTTAACTGATGAAACAATATGGTTTGCAGGCGCACCAGTCTAACTCGCTCATCTCTCTCTACCAGGTCTTTTACTCCTTGCATTAACCCTATAACTGCCGGTGCAGCAAAATAAACACCATCATCAATAGACATCATCATCAATAGACACATTTGTGTGTTCACAGCGAATTATCAGAACTATTTCAGCATAACAGTATTATCGTGCTTAATCTGGAAACCTGAAGCTGCACTAGGCATACATCACATATTAGCACAAAAAAATAGATATTTTGAGCACTCAACTGAGAAAGTACACGTATCAATCGTACTTACAGGTTGTGGTTCAGAAACGCTTGTTAGTCCAAATAAAGAAGATTAAAATCTAAATTATCTAATTGTATTGCTGTGGTGTCGTGGAAAAATATTTTTAATTTTTGACCTGCTCTTTAAGTTCTATATTAAATATCTAGCTACAGCCTATATCGTTTCAATTTTTCAGCTAAAGCTTCACACAAGTCGTCTGTAAATGCTGTAGCGTGTTAAATTGTGTTCGGGGGGTAAAATATGCATTTTTTTTTGGTGGGGTTTCCCGGGTAAAATTTGCACTCAAGGTGCTAAATATCAAGTTTTTTTGGGGCGCTTCAACAATGCAAACTTGGCAACACTGACACTAAGCCATGCACAGTTGCTTTCGATGGCTCTGAACGTCGCGTTTTGGCACAGAACTGCATTAAACTTTGTAATAAACTTAAAAAAAAGGCCTAATGAATATTGGGAGCATGCCTTTGGTCACACAAGAGCAATATAAATGTATTCACCTATTTATAATATGGGGCTACGTAATTGCAAAAAGTGCTGGGGAGATGACATTTATAGATGGCAACATATGCCTCTTGATATACCAAAGTAATGGCCAGCAAGATGAAAAAAAAAAAAAAAAGATTTGAATCTCAGTATTAAAATGTGAACTTAAAAGTTCATTAAAGTTGAACCCAAGAATGGGTATTGTTTTGGTTTTAGGATAACTGTGATGAAAAATTTTAATCCACTTCAAATGTTAACTACTGTACAAAATGCATGTCATTTTTTATTCCTGAATAAGATATTTCACATAAAAGACATTTACATAAAGTCCACAAGAGAAAATCATAGTTTAATTTTACATATGCTTGATACTTAATACTGTGTTGTTACCTGAATGATCCACAGCTGTTTTTGTTTGTTTGTTTATTTGTTTGTTTATCCTGAACAGTTATTCAGAAAAATCCTTCAATTCCCACAAATTCTTTGTTTTTTCAGCATTTTTGTGTATTTTAACCCTTTCCAGTAATGACTATATGATTTTGAGATCCATCTTTTCACACTGAGGACAACTAAGGGACTCTATTACATAAGGATCAAACGCTCACTGATGATTCACAAGGAAAAATGATGCATTAAGAGCCAGGGGTGTAAACATTTGAACAGAATGATGTGGTGTACATTTTTCTTATTTTGATCATTCTAGTAACAACACAGTATTAAAAATTAAGCGCATGTAAACTTTTGGACAGGGTCATTTTTAATAAATTCAACTATTATTTTCTCTTGTGGATTACATGTAAATGTCTTTTATGTGAAATTCAGGTCGGAATTTTATTCAAATCTTATTGAGGTACTAAATAAAAATAAATGCATTTTGTATGATCCCTCTTATTTTGGTAAAATAACTAACGTTTTGCAGATTCTGCAAGGTGTATGTAAACTTTTGACCTCAGCCTCTAATGCAGGGTAAGTTGTAACACATGGTTTAAACATTTCCACACGCATTGACTATTTTCCACATATAAAACCACTTATTTGGACTAGACAGTGTGAATTAATGTGGAAAGAAATAATACTCTAAACCCCATGTGGATTTACACAAACTGAGAAAGTCAAAAAGGTTGTGCCTCAGTCTACCCTATTACAATATTATATATTATTAATTACAATTTATTTTTAGGTTTTACACAGGCTGATTTATAAGTCCTTATGTGGCATTTTGCCAGAATTCATCATGTTTCCCGTATTTTAAGCGTAAGTAACAGGTGATGTGTTTAGGGAGGTTGACTTAGCTTCTGACTATATTGTTAATAGCAAAGAAACACGGTTCACAAAACACAAAATGTGCTTATCTTCAACCCCATTTTAAAACATTGAGCTTATTCACATTTTATCTAATTAAAATGGTCAGCTGCATGAGAGAAATACTCCCTTGGCTTCTTGCAAAATCGCCAGTTCTGCTGGTAATAATGTGATGCATCATGCTTGAGCAACTGCATTGAGAAAACCATAAAATATCTTGTCATATCCCACTGCTGGCAGCAAAATAAAGCAAGACAAATACCAATTTCAGCATGAAATTTTGAGAAATTCTTTGAAGTGTACGGTATTGAAGCTCCCTCCAGTGTAGACTTAGCAGCTGCCTACCAGTTTGTTATTTCCCAAAAATGAAATTGTGAACAAATGAGCAACTGCTATGAAATAAATGCCTAATAAGCTGTTTATTTCATTGTTTTATTTATTATAAGTTTTAGATTTTTGGCTATATTATAGTGCATATTCATTTGTTATAGTCCAACAGGTTAAACCTGCTATAGAAACATTGTTAGTTATTATAAAGTCATATTATATAAATTATATTTTTTATATGTAGCAACTGCATTACAGTACAATATTAATATATATTTGGTCATATGAAAAAAATTAAAACGTAGGCCCCAATGCAACAAAACTCAGTACACCATTTATTACTGATATTCAAATCTTTATTTTTGCATCTTGCAGCCATGGTATATCAACAGACATTTATGTTACACTCTTAAAAATTAAGGTGCTCCACAATGCCATAGAAGAACCCTTTTCAAGGCTCCATTAAGAACCTTTAGCATCTGAAGAAGGTAAGACAGAAATGGTTCTTTAAAGAACGTTTGACTGAATGGTTCTTCTATAGCATCGCTATGAATAAACTTTTGGAGCACCTTTATTTTTAAGATTGTACCATCTATAAATATACACAATCCCACTTCTGTGCTTCACTGTCATGACTGTTAACTTTTTCTTCATTTATTTGATACATTTACTTGAAATGCAAAATGACTGAAAAATATAAATGAAGTGAGTTTATGACATGCTGAATCCCTTTTGAGAACAAAAATGTATCTTACTCTCATCTTACCAAAGAATGTGCACAGATATTAACTGACAAAGGTTTTGTGCTGCTAAATCAAATAAAAACACTCAAGTTCTCATATAGCATTACATCATTAACAGGTGTTTGGGTCCCAGGTGAAAATCGTGTCAGGTGGTATTATGGGGGCAGTGTAACCAGACAGGGGTTTGTAGGAAGGGTTAGGAGCCTGTTCTTCAAAGCAGTTCCACCGTTCTTCTCCCTTCTTCTCACAACACTCATGGACCGAAGTCATGGTGGCGTATTCCTCAATACAGAAATGGGACAGGGCAGTTTCCCACTGCAAACACAAGATAAACAGACATGAGATTATAAAATGTGGTGTTTAATCAGTGGTTAATGCTAGTAACAAACTCTCTATCATATAGTGTGTCTGTTCTCAGTCTGTACTCACCGCCTGTTTGGCGCAGCAGAGGATCTGCTGGTCTCCTTGTGCTACACCTCTCTGGCAGCACTGACTGAACCACGCTTCTACTCTGTTTACTGCAGTTCCTGCACGACGAATGTATCCGAAACCTGAAGATGGGAGGCAGCTGGCAGGATATCTGGGACGGCCATTGCCATGAACACAGATTGCATTAAGGTTTTCCATTGATGGTGTGGCAGGAGGGAAATATGGCTCTAGTTGCACCGGAGGTTCAATATTCCTTCCTTCTGCTTTGGATAGAGCACAATTAATTAGTATATCAAATCAGTTAATATAGCAATAAATGATTTAATTAATATGGTATGTTAAATATTGTAGGTATACTCTCTGCTACCGTTGTCATTATGAATCTTATGTTATTTTTAAAACCTGAAATGTGTCCAATGTAAAAATTATGATTCATTCGATAGAAAAATATTGAGCATTTGCAAGCCGTACCTCCTAAAGTTAACTGAAGAATCAGAATGATGCTGAATGAAGTTTTCATTTCCATGATACTGTAGCTTTTGTCCTGAAATGAAATGCAGACTTGAGCCAAGTTGTTCTGTGATGGGCTATGAGACCTCATCCATATTTAAAGAGGTGGATTAAAAACTTTATGGTCATATTATCTGGTGACGCTTATCAACTGTATGTACAAATCTGAACAGGAAAAGCTGAGGTTCATCAGAGTTTACTGATGTTGCAAAGACTTACTGATATCCACGCCACAATGCAGATTATATGTTTTTGTGTCATGTTTGTTTTAGTTAATGGTCTTGGGGAAAATATAACTATGACTCATAATGTCATAATGTTACATAATGTAACATAACATAATGTAATGTAACAATCCATACAAATTATGTGATATTACGTGCTCGTAAAAACATAGCTGCCAAAAACAAAGATCTGGGGTCCAATTCTATTGTCCTAATGGTTTTTAAATATTTTTATTTGGTTAAAAGCCTGAAATAATGTCTGTGCTTAACACACTCTCAAGATATTTTTACGTTTTATTATACAGCTTAAAAGGCATCAGTAATACCCCCATGTGATTTATTTATTTATTTTTTACTTTTACTGGTCACAGAGCGTATTTCCCGCAATAATCCAAAAACCTATAATCCAAAATCCTATAGGGTTGTGATGCTAACACACTGGTTGGCCTACAAACAAAAAAAAAATCATCACTGTAGTGCTTCAAAATAAAAAACTGAAAAATTACGGTGAGTATTACTTTTGCAATATTATTAGATAATGTAACAAATCCAATCTGGATCAAATCTAATGAAGGAATTGATTTAAGCATTGCTCATAATATTATTTAAATCTATAAAACATTTCCTTTTTACATAATAGGTATCCCTTTGTACTGAGAAAATGTGTGGCATGACATTGATATCACTGTTTATTCCGTTCGCTGCAACTTTAGTGATGTTTACTGACTTAGCCATTCCTGTTTTGACTATCCACTGATTTGACGTGTGAATTAGTATCATGGGGGAGTTAATATAAAATAAAGTCAGATAATATTAGGCCCTTATCTCCTTTCTTCAAGCTCTGCTTGACTCACCAACTTTGACCCGCCTCTCATACCCCTTCAGTCCCTTTAAATGTAGACTCGTTCTTGCAGTATTTTAAAGCACCCATCAAGCCTGAAGAGAAGAGTGCAAAATTGCAATCAGGAAAGAAGGGCCTTTTCTTTAACTCCAATAAATAGCCAGCCATGGTTTGGAAAAGCACACTTGTAACTATTTTGGTTCTTCATCTAATTTCATTAACAGGTATGTGCTTTATTTACAAAACTTTATTCTATTTATTGTCTTCTAATTTCTTCTGAAATGTGCTACTCGCACATTGCATTTAGATATGTTTGTGTTTCATTCTCTGACCTTCTTGTAGTAATACATAAAAAATGACCTTTTTTTGTCTAACATGTATTTATATTTGTATTTATGAATTTATTCCATTAAGGGGGACAGAGAATTGACCCTGACCTGATGCTGAAGTCATCCTTCCCTCCAGCTAGACCTTCGTTTAACAATCTCAAAGCCATCTGTCTTTATGGCAATGGTCGTCTTCGATATCCTGCAAGTTTTTTCCCTTCATCCAGTTACGCTTATGCTCGTCGCGCTGGAAAGGCAGTAAACCGCCTGGAGTCGTGGTTGGGTCAGTGCTGCTATGGAGGTTTGGCCCGTGGAGCTGGACAGATCCTTTGCTGTGCGGAACAGGCGGTAAGAAGTGTAAAAAGATGGTCTTTTTTACTACAGCACTGATAACCAGAAACATAATGATGTTTTTTTCTTTGTATCTGCAGTGGGAAACTGCCCTGTCCCATTTCTGTATTGAGGAATACTCCACCAAGACTTTGGTCCATGAGTGTTGTGAGCAGAAGGGAGAAGAACGGTGGAGCTGCTTTAAACAACAGGCTCCTAACCCTTACTACAAACCCCTGCCTGGTTACATTGCCCCCATAATAAAACCTGACAGGATTTTCACCTGGAAGCCAAACAACTGTTAAAGGTCTTACTGTCATATGTTTTTATTTCATTTAGCAGTGTCAATTAATCAACTGTGAATCACGTGAGGTGGAATAAATCATGATGTTCATGTAAATTAAACATATTCAATGTTCAATTAAAGAGATGGAATATAATCCTGTGTATCAATACTTTTTTTCCCACACATATTATTTTATGCCATAGAAAAATATGCAAAATAAAACATGCACATAGCAGCTGAAGTTCATAATGAAGTTAATTTTGAAAGTGGCAAAATGATTTACTGTTTAGCATTTGATTTTTCATTAGAGAAAGTAACTGTTGCTACTAAGATGTGATCTTTCATGTCACATTGTTTGCATGGCAAATGTATTTGGGGGGAAATGTCATGAATAAATCACAAATAATAAATACAGCTGCCGTTCTGTCTTGTTCCTAGGGTACTTTATTTTGGAGGATTGGGGATGTAGTGAAAGAAACCATTTTAATAAACCGTTTCTAACCGTTTAATAAAAGTGTTCCTTTACCAGGTCATAATTTTTGTCTTTTGTTCCTTATATATCACTTCTATAAAATAGTTTAATATTGTGTATCTCCTGTGTATTTTCAGCTCAGTAGTTATGTAAAATTGCCTTATGTTGAATGTGGTATTGTTTAGATGTATTTACATTTATTAGCAGTGTTGGTGAAAGTTACTTTTAAAAGTAATGCATTACAATATTGAGTTTTTTAGTCCCTAAAAAAGTAACTAATTATGTTACTTAGTTACTTTTTATGGAAAGTAATGCGTTACATTACTTTTGTGTTACATTTGTGTTACTTCTTAAATTTGGGTAGGGCTTGCTTGTTTGTTTTTAATATAAAAAGTTAGATTTTTAGCAAATGTAAAAGCCCTTTTACACCAATATGTGAAATGAATAAGCCTAAGGCTGAAGGAAAAGTAAATTCACGTCTGTACAGTAGAGCTGTACGAGAAGGAAGTTCAACACTCTTCAGCAATGAGAAAAATGAAGCACAAATGTTAATCTAAAGTAAGTTTTGCTTATTAGTATGGTTGAATTGGATCAACAACGGTCAGCAGCAAAGACATTGGTCAATAAAATGGGATTAAATACATAAAGAAAACTAAAAGTAACTAGTGTTACTTTTTTGAAAAAGTAATTTCAATATTTTCTTGTAATTTAAAAAGTAATGCAATATCTTACTTGTTACTTGAAAAAAGTAATCGGATTACGTAACTCACATTACTTGTAATGCGTTAACCCCAACACTGTTCATTAACAGCTCCATCATAAGACACTTTTAGATGATTCCTCATTCAGTAGATTAGTTGGCTCTAAAACAAACAAACAAACAAAAAAACATACGATTTGTGCATAATTGTGACCTTGGGCCACAAAACCAGTCTTAAGTAATACTGGTATAGCCTTTTAGTAGCAAAAGCCAAAAATATATTGTGTGAGTCAATATCATTAATTTGTCTTTTATGCCAAAAATCATTAGGATATTAAGTAAAGATCATTTTCTATTAAGACATTTTGTACATTTCCTACCGTAAATATATCAAAACTTAAATTTTGATTAATATGCATTGCTATGAACTTCATTTCGACAACTTTACAGGCGATTTTCTCAGTATTTTGCTTTTGCACCCTCAGATTCTCAAATAGTTGTATCTCAGCCAAATGTTGTCCTAAAGCTTATTTATTTAGCTTTTTTTACTGACCCTTATGACTGGTTTTGTGGTCTATGGTCACAATTATTAGGCCTAATACATTTAATTATTTATTGACCATTTGTGTCTTTTATTAAAAAAAGTCTGCGTTTCAGGTCATTTATCGTTTATGAAGTTTATGAATGGACACATATGTTCATTGAGCCCAGGGGACAATGATTTATATGGCCATTTGGGCTACTCTGTTTTAGTCGAGCGCCCCCTGGATTGTAAAAAGCCAGTTTGTCCAACGGCCACCGCGCCCAGCAGGACAGTGCGGCGCAACAACGTCACTTCCGCTTGTTTGGGAGGCTTGAGGAACGAGGACGCTTCCGTGCGTTTACGCTGGTTATTTACTTCGGAGGGACCCAGTAAAGTAATAAAAACAACGATATCGAGTACCTTAAAGATTCGCATGAGGCATCGAGCCGTTCTACAAACGTAAACAAAAGTTTAACGGCACTGCTTTCGATCCATGACTAATAAACAAAGTGAATAAGTTGAGGTAAGCGCTTTTACCTGTTGTTGTTGTGGGTTGCTAGCAGTTAAACCATTAGCATGCAAGCAAAACAAACACATTTTTATATTAAGCGATTGTTTTAAAGTAGAAAGTAAAAGTACGACAGGTTAAAGTAGTGTGAAACTAACTAACGTTACCACGCTCCTTAGTACATATCAGGGTAGAATAATACCACAAGAAGTTAATTAACTTCTGTAATCGTCCATCAGTTAAGTTGCTTAAGTTTCTTATAACAGACTTTATTTGGACATGTTCATCTTCCAGGGCTGTGTGGAATAAACCACAAGTGAAAACAAGCAGGACCATATGAAACTTCCGCCAGAAAATGGCTACGCCGGCTGTAGTTTCCACGGATGGAGCGAGCTCCAGTAAGAGAGCATGTTATTTCCTCTTGGTGTTTTTGATACACTAGTGTAAGGTAAATGCAGTTATTGTGCTCTGGCTGATGCAAATCAGCCTTGTGTTTTACAGTAAGAAATTATTAGCATGTGGAAACAATCACCACTCTGTAGTACACAGAACCTTTTATTTTTATGAAATAACTGGTAATGTTTGATTAGTTTCTAGTCATAATATCTAAGTATGCATGAGTTTGGCAGATATCCAAAGCTTTTAGAGCTACATATATAATATAAATTTGTAGTACAGTTCTCAGACAAGTGATGTTTGCTTTCTAACAAAATAAAATATGGAAATGGACCATTTGGTGCCCACTTTAAGTATTATTTGTGACCCTGGACCACAAAACCAGTCATAAGTAGTATGGATATATTTGTAGCAATAGCCACCAATACATTGTATCAGTCAAAATGATAGATTTTTCTTTTATGCTAAAAATCATTAGTAAATTTCCTACTGTAAATATATAAAAACATTTTTTTTGGATTTGTAATATGCATTGCTAAGAACTTCATTTGGACAACTATAACAGTGATTTTCTCAATGTTTTGATTTTTTTTTTCCACTCTCAGATTCCAGATTTTATAAATGGTTGCATCTCGGCCAAATGTTGTCCTAACAAACCATACATCAGTGGAAAGATTATTTATTATGTATAAATCTCAAATGGACCCTTACGACTGGTTCTGTGGTCCAGGTTATTTCATTAGTATGTGAACCCATTTCTGACTTTTTATCTCACAGTTAATTTTTTTTTTTCTTTCACAATTCTGAGAAACAAAAACTTGCAGAGACAAGCTCAGAATTGCAAGATATAAACTCAGTTCTAAGAAGAAAAGTAATACTTGTGAAAAATAAACTCACAATTGGAAGAAAAAAGTCAGAATTGTGAGAAAGTCATAACCTTTTTTTTTTTTTTAATTTTCATGGCAAAACGGGCTTAGTTTAGGGAGTTAGTTTTCTTTTTGTTTATTTTTTTAAATCACTGTTGTCACTCTTCAGATGTCTTTATTTCGGAGGTTATTCCAGCAGAGAGGTACATGCATGCATGTGTGTGAGCACATGTGTGCCTGTGTTTGCATATGATCTTGATTTGAATATCAATGTTGTAGACTGTCTATAGAAGGCCTGTGACTGCCTGGGTAGTGCTCGTCTTTGTTATTTTGAGCGTAGTGCCACCACACACTCAGCTGGTGTGATTGGGCTGCAGTGTTTTCTTAAAAGAACAAAGGAATTGAAACCCAGGTGTCTTTGCATGCTGTATGCTTACACTCATAGTTGTGGCTAACGACACATCTCAACTCTGTGTGAACAGCGTTTTTTTGCATTAGCATTTGCATGTATTTTGCATTTTATTTGTAGTGTAGTGTTTCACACAAAAGCAGGTTACACTCACTTCAGTTTCAGGTTTTGTGCACTCGAGGATACCAGTACATAGGGAAAAAGGAATACTTTAAGCAAAAAAGAAAATTTGCTGAAAATGTATGTCGTAAGGCCACCCGATATAGATGAGTTTATTTCAAAACAGATTTGGAGAAGTTAAAGGAGCGCTCCACTTTTTAAAAAAAAATATAGGCTAATTTTCCAACTTCCCTAGAGTTAAACATGAGTTTTACCATTTTTTTTTTTCATCCATTCAGCCAATCTCTGGGTCTGCCGTTAGCACTTTTATCATAGCTTAGCATAAATCACTGAATCAGATTAGACCATTAGCATCTTGTTCAAAAATGACCAAAGATATTTTTCCTATTTAAAACTTGACTCTTCTGTAGATACATTGTGTACAAAGACCGACAGAAAATGAAAAGTTGTGATTTTCCAAGCTGATATGGATAAGAACTATACTCTCATTCCAGCGTAATAATCAAGGAACTTTGTTGCTGTAGTACCATGAGTTCAGCAGGCGCAATTATATTACACAGCGCATGAATTAGGCGTTACCTAGCTGGGGACTATTTTCAGGCGCTGCGTAATATTATTGTGCCTGCTGCACCCATGGAACGGCAGCAAAGTTCCTTGATTATAATGCCGGAATGAGAGTGTAGTTCCTATGCATATCAGCCTAGAAAATCGCAACTTTTCGTTTTCTGCCGGTCTTAGTACACGATGTAACTACAGAAGAGTCAAGTTTTAAATAGTTTTTGAACGAGATGCTAATGGTCTAATCAGATTCAATGATTTATGCTAAGCTATGCTAAAAGTGCTGCTGGCAGACCCGGAGATCGGCTGAATGATTTCAAAAACGGTAAAACTGATCTGTTAAACTCTAGGGGAGTTGGAAAATGAGCCTTTTTTCAAAAAAAAGTGGAGTGTTCCTTTCAGCATTACATCATTTATCAATGGATACTATTCAGTGAATGTGTGGCGAGTCTAAAAACAATAATTGTCACAATAATCCACAACATGACTCCATCAATTAATGTCTTGTAAGGTGAAATGCTGTGTGTTTTATAAAAACTAGTTATGGGTGAACTATTTCTTTAGAGTGTTGGTGTCTTAAAACATTATCCATGGATGTCACTGGCTAGTAATTTACAAAATTAAGATACAAGACAGAAGCTAGACTGAATTATTAATCCGAAAATTAGGTCACGTCTAAGAAGTGTACAGCCTCATGCTTTACATACCTAAAGAATGAGCTCTGCATTCTTGTATTTATGATTGTCAAGAATTTTTTAATTAATTGTAAGACAGCTAGATACAAACTATAAATGAATCAGAGGACACCATAATGCCTAATGGCTTTTTCCACTATTTGTATGCATTTATAAAATTTGGGTGATAATCTTTTTTTTCTTAGGTACTCCTGGAAATCGAAAGATGGCTTCTTCAGAGGTAATTACATGCTTTTCTTTTGCTTTAGTAATAGTTTCACATTTACTTTTTGTCTTATCCACTTGTGGTTATTATGAACTGGCCCATTTATTCATGACTCCATACTGTAACTGTTTTTACAATCAGTGCTAGCAGATGTCTCACTTTTGTCTATAATGTGACTGGGATTCTCTGCCCCCCTTTTCTATCAATTTTTTTATGAATCAGCACAGCTGTTGATGCAGCTCTTGATTTACATCCATTAATGTGTTTTCTGTATACCCTGCAAGACATTACTTGCAGTACCAGTCAAAAGTTTAGTGTTTTTTTTTTTTTTTAAAGAAGTCTCTTCTGCTCACCAAGCATGCATTTATTTGGTCCAAAATACTGCAAAAGCAGTAATATTGTGAAATATTTGTACTATTTAAAGTAACTGCTTTCTAATTGAAAATCTTATAAAATGTAATTTATTCCTGAGATTAAAGTAAATTATTACAAAATGATTCTAATATGCTAATTTGCTGTTCAAGAAACATTTTTTTTAGATATTATTATGAATATTTAAAACGTATTCTTCGAATAGAAAGATCCAACGATCAACATTTATCTGAAATAAAAAGCTTTTGTAACATTATACACAATACCATTCAAAAGCTTGGAGTCAGTATTAATTTTATTTATTTTTTGGAAAGAAATAGTAGAAATTAATACTGTTATTTAGCAAGGATGCTTTAAATGGAACAAAAGTTATGATAATGTTACAAATTTCTATTTCAGATAAATGCTGGTCTTCTGAACTTTTCTATTCATCAAAGAACCCTGAAAAAAATCTGTTCAGCTGTTTTCAACATACTATTTTTTTTTTTCAGCGAATCAGAATATTAGAAAAATTTCTGAAGGATCATGTGACGAATTATGATGCTAAAATTCTGCTTTATAATCACAGGAATAAATTACGTTTTAAAATACATTCAAATAGAAAACTGTTATTTTAATAGTAAAAGTATTTCACACTGTACTGTTTTTGCTATACTTTGGATCGAATAAATGCAGCCTTGGTGAGCAGACGAGACTTGTTTAAAAAACATGAAAACGGTATTATAGAATTCCATCATCATATAATTGGTTCAAAATGATGCAAGCATAATTAGCATTTGCTAAAAATATTCCTTTGTCATAATTACATTATTAATGGCTTATACTTTGTATTGTTGTCTGCTGTGTTTACTGAGCAATCATATATCTTTCAGCTTCTGAGCATCTCTGGTTCATCCCAAACAAACAAAAGGACCTTGGGCCACCGAGGAATTGACCCCACTGGTGAAACCACATATAAAAAGGTGCGAGCTGTGGATATCCAGATTTTATATTCTCATTTTGTGTACAGCTACATACAGTATACACTGTCAATATTCAAAAATAGAAGTTTGTTGGAGATAAGGCCAGGTCAGATGTATCGGCATTTAAACTTCCAATCTTAGTGTCATGATGAGTATTCCTGCATTTGTCACATCTGCTTGAAACTCATAGACTATTATTGTCTTATCTTTTCTTTGTGTGGCACCATGAGGAAGATAAAGCCCAATAAATAGTATAAGCATGTATATATAGATAAGACTAGCTAGCCTGGAGTTATTGCTCCTTCCTTTCAGTTTTATTAAATCACGTGCATTTTGTAGGCCTTCAAAAGAGATGCACATGAATAGTTCAAGATGGACTGTCTTGTTCTGTATTGCACACTAACACGTTCTTATTCTGCTTATCACGTGCCTGCAATCGGAACTCTTCAGACAACATCATCTGCTCTGAAAGGTGCCATTCAGCTGGGCATCACGCACAGTGTGGGAAGCTTGAGCCAGAAGCCAGAAAGAGATGTGCTCATGCAGGATTTTGAAGTCGTAGAAAGCATCTTCTTTCCCAGGTATGCATGAAGGGTACCACAAAGAACCAGTTTCACTAGTAGCCAGACTGTGTACACAAATGTGCTTGTTCCTTGTCTCCCTCTCAGTCAAGGCAGTAACTCAACTCCAGGTCATCACCATGGTGACTTCAAGTTTAAAACTTACGCTCCTATCGCATTCCGCTACTTCAGAGAGATGTTTGGGATCCGACCTGATGACTACCTGGTAATCTTGTTTGTTCGCTAAATATGGTTCCCATGGCTTCTTGTCATTGGAATTTTTTTAATGAATCATTTCAATGAATCAACAATTCTAAAATATTTAATCAGTCAGAGTAGAGCATTTGTAGAGTTAAACATGTGAATGATTCATTATCACACCATTCTAATATCTGGAAAAGCCATAAGTGCTTCTTTAGTTACTTGGTTACCTGAAACCCTCCAGTCCTATGTTAAGTGCTGTGTGTTTTCTGCAGTGCTCTCTTTGTAGTGAACCCCTTATCGAGCTTTCTAATTCTGGCGCGAGCGGGTCTCTCTTCTACGTATCTAGTGATGATGAGTTTATCATTAAGACGGTACAACACAAAGAGGCAGAATTCTTACAAACACTCCTGCCAGGTTACTTCATGGTAAGTATGTATTTCTAAGTATTTATTTTTTAAAAATGGTTTCTTAAGCGTAATAGTTTTTCATATAATTACTCTTTCATCTTCTAGAACCTGAACCAGAACATGCGTACACTGCTTCCCAAGTTCTACGGCCTCTACTGTGTTCAGGCCGATGGGAAGAACATCCGAATTGTTGTGATGAACAACCTGCTGCCACGCGCTGTACCCATGCACCTTAAATTCGACCTGAAGGGCTCCACATACAAGCGACGTGCTTCACCAAAAGAGAGGGCTAAGGATGTGCCCACATACAAAGACCTAGATTTCATGCAGGACATGCCTGAGGGCATATTGCTGGAGAGTGACCACTACAACGCCCTTTGCAGGACTATTCAGAGAGATTGTCGGGTAAGAGTGTGTGCTGGAGACGAAAGCCAGGATGGTGCTACATTGTTTTTGAATCTTTTGGCTTACAAAATTTGAATTGACTAAGTAGTATGGCTTTAAAGGGATAGTTCAACCAGAAATTAAAATTCTGTCATTAATTACCCACCCTCATGTCGTTCCAAACCCGTAAGACCTTCGTTCATCTTCAGAACACAAATTAAGATATTTTTGATGAAATTCCAGAGTTTTTTTTTTTCTTTTTTTGCCAGTGTGGAAAGACTTGAGGGTGAGTAATAAATGAGAGAACTATTCTTTTAAGATACAGCCATGACCTTCACATTCTTCCAGCTATATTTTCTCTACTTCAGATGCTTGGTTGTAAACATTTTGCACATTGATGGTAGCCAATGCTAATGTAATTCATTGTTTGAATCATTCATACAGTTTTCATAAGCTAAATGTGGCTCTCTATATTCCTCTATGTTTAGGTACTACAAAGCTTTAAAATCATGGACTACAGTCTGCTGGTGGGCATCCACAACTTGGACCGGGCGGAGGCGTCTACCTCAGTGCCCGATACACAGAAAAAGGCACCGGGCCAGAAGCCCCTATATTGTACTGCCATTGAGTCAATTCAAGGGGAATCCAAAGGCAATACTTCACCACAACCCTATGAAAGGTTAGTGATCCACCTTTGGCTGGTTTCCTAAATCTGCAAAAAGTTTTTGAAATGGGTTTCTTGTGCTCAACAAGACTGCGTTTATTAACATTAATATAGAGAAACATTATAGCAGTTATATTATGGTATTTATTTCCTCGGTCGCAAAGAAGTTTTCCAGGTTAAAAATGCAGTTCCACTGCAGCTTTAAAGGGCTCTACACGATCCCAGTCAAGGAATAAGGGTCTTATCGAGCAAAACGATCTGCCATTTTCTAAAATAAATAAATAAATAATAATAATAAATTTTATACTTTTTAAGCTCAAATGCTCATCGTGTGCTAGCTCTGTGATGCGCAGGGGTACTCTGTGCACTCTGGTTCAAAACATTTAGGGTAGGTAAATAAAAAAACTTCTAACTTGTTTCCTTTAACTGAAACACCGTCGGCAGAAGGTCAAACACCCCTTACAAAATAAGCTAAAACAACGATGTTGGATTATTATGAAGGTGGAAGAGAAAATTTGATGTTTTTTCAACCAACCCTAACTATTTTGAACCCGAGTGCACAGACTACACAGGCATTTGAGGTTAAAAAGTATATAAATTGTAATTGTTTTTTAGAATTTTTTTTTTTTTTTAGAAAAACAGATTGTTTAGCTAGATAAGACCCTTATAAGCTGCATTGAAACTGCATTTTTTTCCGTTGAGCGCCATTGTAGTCCACTATATGGCGAAAAATCCTGGAATGTTTTTCTCAAAAAAACACTTTGTGACTGATGGCAAAAGCTAAATTTTAGCAACCATTGCTTTGTCTTCAGTGGCCAATGATCCTACAGAAATCATTAACTAATAGGTTGATTGGTTACTAGGTGACTGGTCAACCAGTGTGACACATCTTTGGTTAAGAGCTGCAATTTTACTGTTAATATTATTATTACTTTGTGCCTGCACAAGTTGTTAACGGTGATATTTGTTCTTTATTTTCAGCATGGGAGGAATTCCAGCATTTAATTCAAAAGGAGAAAGATTGCTGGTTTTCATAGGAATCATTGATATCCTTCAGTCTTATAGGTAATCTGTAATTCCAAGTCTTTGCATTTTCTCTAGGGCTGGACAATATGACCTAAAATCAAAATCTCAATTAATTGAACGTTTTACCTTGATTACGATTAATATTATTTATTTGTTTTTAATATTATTTCATTTACATTTTTTTTTTTGTCCTCAAAGTTATAGATGTGAATCTGACTCGTGATTACTGTTGCATGATATTCCTCTCAGCATACTGTCCTAATGCTATATATGAGCAAGTGTTTAGTCTAGGTTCTTACTTGCAATTCAAAAATAATACATCTTTGTCTCTAAAGGCTGGAGTTACACTAGATCTGAACAGATTTTTATAACACTAAGCACATACACCTACGACTTAAGATCATACACTAGCAAACTTTAAAGTTGTTCCGATCACAACAAACTCATGCAGAAGCGTTTGCCTTGTTGCAAGGAGACACTTGATAAATTGAAACAACTTGTGTTCCAAAATCAGCTAAACATATCAAATATCAAACATGTTTGATATCCTCCGTTTGGATGGATTTAAAGTCTGTGACCATCGTACACTGCTCAAATTTCTATGGATTCTGTCAACTCAAATCCACAGACTGGCTCTGAATTTCGGTAACTATCGCCAACTTCTGACTGTAAATCGGTGGAACATTGGGGCAAAAATTGTGTAGCGTATTCCAGGCTTAAAATGTGAGAGACTGCGCTCAGGAATGTTTTTTTAAAACGGCACAGTGCAGAATGCTACTCCGCCATGTTGTAAACAAAACTGTAAACAAAAGCTTTGACATTGAGCGTCGCTGTGAGTGAAAGTTTAATTCTTTTAATGTCTTAAATGCACCATGTGTTAGACTCTACAACAGTCGCAAGCACAATGATCATACACGTCCGTATAGCGCCGAGTTCACATGCGGTAGTATGTTTTCTATGGGGAAGTATTAACAGGATTTAAAAAAAAAAAAAAGCTAAAACGGATATGATATATATCTTCCAGCCCTAATTTTCTCAATAATAAAGTCTTTTCTCTATAATTTGCTAATAACTGTGTATGTTTAGGCTTGTAAAGAAGTTGGAGCACTCATGGAAAGCTCTACTGCATGATGGGGTATGTCTCATACAGTATAACGAACATAGCATGAAGACTAAATTTACAAATGCATTTTGTATTTATCTCTGCTATTTGGTGTTTTTCCCTGCAGGACACTGTATCTGTGCACCGGCCGAGTTTCTATGCAGATCGTTTTCAGAAGTTTATGTGCAGTACAGTCTTCAAAAAACCTTCTTGTAAGTTTGATAGTCGCATTGAAGTAACTGACGGATGCATTAAAAGGCTAATGCATTAACTTTTTTTTTCATTCTTCTGTTAGTGAAAACCTCACCCTCAAAGAAAAGTCAAAAAGGAACGGTATCTGGTGGGAAGAAGTCAAACACTGCAGTATCCGGACTATCGCAACAACTATCCATTCCTGTAGCAGCAGAACAAACACAGCCACAACAGACTACAGCGCAGCTGTCCAGCAGTGGAGCTGTGTCCCTCAGCCCAGACACTCAAGGAGACAGCGGTATGAGAAGACATTGAGAGATAGGAGAAAAATGAGAAGGATAGGCGGATAGCTGAGCAAGATAGCAGTAAAATGAGGCTTTAAATTCTTGTGGTTTCCAATGTCATTTTCACGTGATAAGAATAGCTCCTAAATGCCTTAAATGTAAATCATTAGCCAAGTTTCTACACTGGTTGACATTGCTCAAGGAAATCTTCTTTGTTGTGTTTCTGTTTCAGTGTTAGGATGTAAATACTAAAATTCTTTACCGTTTTCTGAGTAGAATAAAAATAAAACATTCATAACTGAAACACTAAAAACATAAAGTGAAATTTAGACATCACAACATAAGTGTACTGTATGAATTTTTTTTCTAAAGATTACATTTACAGGGTTCCCACGGGTCATGGAATTTCTGGAATATCATGGAATTTTAAAAGATCTATTCCAGTCACTGAAAGTCAGGGAATTTAATATTTTTTGGTCCAAGTCATGGAATATCAGGGATTTTTGTTTGTTGCTTTACATTTTAGTTTCTGTTTATCAGACTGAACTTTTCTGTACCGTTTTTATTTATTTGCCTATTTTTATGGTTAGGCTATTTTTCAGTGCCATTTTATTCCCTTCCTGCATGTCAACTGGCAATCACTGAAGTCAAATGCAGTCACCAGCTTAGATAACTAAGGCAAACATGCCAGAAAAAAAATTCATTTCTAGAGCTTTGGCTACAAAATGACCACTTCAGATTGTTATAAACATAAATTAATTTCTGTAGAAATATAACAGAAAAAGCCTGTTTCCAGCTCTAAATAAAAAATAAAAAGAAGGTTATTGCGACTTATGTCACAATTCTGACTTATTTTCTCACAATAGCGTGATACAAACTCACAATTCTGTTTCTCTGAATTGTAAGATATGAACTAGCAGTTGCGAAAAAAAAAGTCAGAATTGTGAGAAGTCGCAATTGCGAGTTATAAAGTCAGTTAAATATCAATTGCATGATATAAACTCGCAATTGAGAGTTAAGGCAGAATTGTGTGATATGAACTCGCAATTATGTGAACATATCAGTATTTTTCTCCTCAGAAATGAATTTATATGTTACAATTCTGAGAAAAAAAAAAAAGTCAAAATTGCAGGAAAAAAAGTCTGATTTGTGAGTTTTATCTTTATCTTTTTTATTTAGTGGCAGAAACGGGCTTCCATAGTTTTGTACTAAAAACGTCTGTAAACAAGTAAATAAAGCTTGCAAGTGGATGGATCTGTTCATTATAGGTCATGGAAATTCAGCTTTTTAGTCATGAAAAGTCAGGGAAAAGTCAGGGAATTTGACATTTGGCTTAGAGTGGGAACCCTGCATTTAAGTGTTTTTAAGTTTTTAAAGCATGCAGAATTCATCTGATGCATGTCTTTTTTTGCAAACAAATAATATTTAAGATTTTATTTATCAAAATATGATAATCAATCAACTTAAATTCTGCCACTGCAAGCTCGCATTCATTAGCTTTCATTTTTTTTATTCAATGGCCACATCTCAAAATCCAGTCAGCAACCTATGACAAAATTCTTATCCTGTTTTTTAAATATTAACACTTATATATGTGAAAATATGGAAGAATTAGTCCTTTCCTTTTTATTGCAAAACAATAGCATCCGATTTTGATATATTAAAAGAATGTCTCCGATATTGACCTAAATAATGTGACGCTGATATTGTACTTCTGCTATTCTGTTTTTTTTTGTTGTTGTTTTTTTTGATGATTGCTTAATCTCTGATCTGTTTCTCATTTAGAGGAAATTAATGACCATTTTCTCTATGCAAAGCTTAGTTTTTTGGATTCAGTCTACTTGAGGTTTTCAACTGTATTACCAGGGTTGTTTAACTTGTCCTTGAGAGGATGGAATGCATTGTTCATGCTATGCTTTGTTTGGTTTTAATGCTAGCAGAGACTGCAAGATAACTTTATGTAGTTTAATAGTCAGTGTGCTGATAACAGCAAATGCAAGCTGTAAATGCCTGCCCCCTACAGAACATGCATGGACAATGCCAGCATTGTTCTCAATAAAGCCTTCAGTACTCACTGCGGTTTATGCATTTGATTCCTATGACGTGTTAGAGGGCTGATTGAGTCACTGATTAGCAGCAAGTAGTGAAAAGCATTTTTGTAGTTACATTTTTCCTTTCACTGTTCATTTTAAATTATTATTGACTAAGGAAAGCTCACTCTTTTCTCTCTTCTCTTCTCAGGTGTGCAGGCTGCTCGTCCTGACCTGCTCCCACAACAGCTCAATGAAGATGAGATCACAAGTAGTTCAGCTGATACGACTCTGTCAGCAACCTCTCCTGTGAGCTCTCGACCCTCAAACACTCCAGTTCTGAGGTATGTAATGGTTTAACAGGATTTGGTTGAATTAAAAATAATACCAATAATACTACATATGTGACCCTGGACCACAAAACCAGTCAAAGAAGAGTCAGTTTTGTTTAAATTGAGATTTATACATCATCTGGAAGGTGATAAATAAGCTTTCCATTGATATTGTTTGTTAGGATAACAATATTTAGCTGAGATGCAACTATTTGAAAATCTAGAATCTGACAGCCTAATTTAAGTTAGCAATGCATACATTTTTGAGATATTAACATAAAGTTTTGAGATATTTCTAGTAGGAAATTTACAAAATATCTTAATGGAACATGATCTTCACTTAATATCCTAATGTTTTTTGGCATAAAAGAAAAATCCATCATTTTGACCTATACAGTGTATTGTTGGGTATTGCTACAAATATACCTGTGCTACTTATGACTGCTTTTGTGGTCCAGGATCACATATTGATTCTATCACATATGCTGATGCACTCACTCTTTTCCCACATAATAAATGTATACTGGCATGTCTATTGACTCAAGTTCCTTTCTTTCCCAGTCGTAGCAGTATAACTGCCCAATCATCCGGGGAAAGTTTGGATGTGGAAGTCATTTCACTCAGCGAGATTGTTCCTCAGACAAGCACGTCAGAAGTAAGAGACATTTTGTTCTGGGTTGCAATCTGTTTCGTTGTAGACTAAACAACATGCTCACACTTGATATTTTAGGAGTGTTTATGAACATCCTACAGAAGTGGTTCTCAGCTAGTGGGTTGCAGTTATGGTTGACTTATGGCACTTTTTGTCAAATCTTGTTCAACCTATATTAATAATTTTCCATATTATGTGTCTACATTAGGGTTGTGTATGGAGAACCGGTTCCAAATTTCCAATAACCGGGTATTCGATAAGACATGTGCATTTCGATTCCGCTTAATGATTCCTGTGTTCAGAATTTTAATGTTTAATGATTTTTAAACTATTTAAGTGCAGGAAGAAAAAGAACTTTCGCACTGTTTCACACTTCTAAAGTGCAAGCATGGAGAACAGCGGTCCCAATGCGGGTTCTCGACCTGTGTCTGTTCTTCCATTTCCACTGCAGAAAAGTTTGTTCTGGGCCAGAACTGACTTTTCTTTCACTTTTATTGACTAGTATAAATGAAATATGTCAGTATATCATCATACACTGTTTTTTTTTTTTTTTTTTTTTTTTGGTCTTAAGTGAGCGTAAACGTATGAGAAAGAAAACGCATGTGTTTTAGATCTGAGTTAAGTGTTAAAGAGAGAGCCGTCTAATAAACGTGCCGCCCGCCTGCCATTAATGTTAATCAGAGAACAAAAAAAATATCATTAAATGACTGAATATCCTTTGCAAATTTAATGAGGATTAATCAATATTTTATTTATGAAAAGAAAACTATGCACTATTTTTAAACTTTTGACATTTATGAGTCTATTTGTTTTGTTTCTGTGGTATTTTTTGGTAAAACCATAGGTAAAAGACAGAATAAATATGTTTGACATCTAAATGTTTTACTTAAGTTTTAATGGATTTTTTATTTTATTGGAATCAGAATTAGGAATTGATAAGCAAAATCGGAACCGGAATTGCAATCGATAAAATTCGAATTATACCCAACCCTAGTCAACATACATTTTGTTTCCACTTGCCATAAGCAAATTATGCCAACTAATTTATTTGAAGCATTTCATCAAACTCACAACAAACAATTCATCTTGTTCACTATCTTAAGTTATAATATATACATAATAAATTGGTAAACTTATTGACAGCTTCTGTAGCGTTTACGTACAATTGATGTGACAAATTTACGCCTTTTATTTATTTTACACAAACTGAGCTATAGACACAATAAATTCACATGAAACATACTGACATCTTCAACGGTCAACCTAATAAAAATATTATGAACGCTCACCATGGTCACCTACGGCTTGGTTTGAAACACACCTTTAAATTTTTTAAAGGCTAAATAATCTCCAGATCTTCAGATAAAAACGGACACAAGACACAAGTTACAAACATGGACAAGACAAACACAGACAAATTTTTATAGAACATATTGAGTGCTTGTGAGGAAGAACATATATACTAAGCTTTAAATTACGATTGGCTAGAATGCATACTTTTTTTTTTTTTTTTTTTTTTTTTTCTCAGATCTATACAAATAACAACTTAAAACATTTTAACATTCTTACTTAGCCTAATTATTAGTTAAAATCCAATTGATCATTCACATTTCTCCTGATCTTCAGTTCCAAAAACTGAACTAAATAACATATTAATATAAAGCATATTGACAGCTTCTATAAAAAAAATACGGGCATGCACTAAGCTTTAACTTGGTTCAAATTAATGGAGCAAATCTGGCGTTTTTTTCATGGGTGCTCGGCCATTTCAGCACCCATGCTGTCAGACAATATACTGTGTTCGTAGCACGTGTCCTTAAATTGCATGTACAAATGCGGCTTTAGCCTATATAATTTCATATTAAAGCGTGAATGAAACTACGAGCATGTGTGTCAGATCTGCATCATGTTTAGTAGCGGCAGCTCTTAAAGTAATAGCAGCCAAATTACCTAATAACTATAAATCTATAAATCAAAGAACTAAAAATAGGAAAGCAGCAACTTTGTAGCATTAAGGAGTTTTCTATATTTAATTTAGTGTTTAGTGTTTGATAACTTTATACAATTTCTGTATATTTCCTACTTGCTGAAGAGCACAGGTAAATACTGGGTTTGTGTGAAGATTGTTTTAAGTTCACTTAATTTTTTTAAAGTCTAATAAATTTTGAAATTGATAGCTATCAGTTATACTGAAATGTTGAATTGCTATAGTCAGTGGGTAAATGTTAGGGAAAAAAATAACAATTTCTTAGAGACCTCAGTAATATTGGTGTCAGTGATACTTGGCTTCAGTCAATATATATTTAATAAACATATACTGTTTCTACATTCATTTGCATGTGAATGTTAAATTATTGTACCATCAAAAAGTATGTTTAAAAACGTTTTGCGATTTTAATTGCATTTCCTTTTTATTGATTAACAGCACTAATTTTAATATTTGATTTAAAGACATTTTTATTACCCTGTTGGGTCACCACTTAATATATAATATCTGAAACCATTTAGGAATTCCTGGTCTATGATGGCAACAAATAAGATCGTGAAATGAAAGGTTCTCTTTATCCTCCGAGTGCATGCACATTTACAAATCATTGATTGCAATGTGATCTTTGTGTCATTTAATAGCCCTCGTGTGCCGATAACAGGAAATGAGAGATGCCTTTTACAAAGAATGCATTGCTGGATTACTCACCCTATTCTGCAGAAGTTTAATTTATTCTTTCTCTTGCTGTTGCAGTGACCAGGACAAAATAAAGCCCACAAGGACAAAGATTTACTCTCTTTAAAGGACATCAGAAGAAAAACGAAAAACATTAAAGTACATTAAAGTGGAAACCAGAGAATGTGGATAACAAAAGAGAGAAGTGCACATGTTCATAAAACCGTAAAGACACGAGGATACAGATATTCTCCCCCTTTTTTATATATGTATTTTTTGGATGTCAACAATACAGCGTCCAATATTGCTGCTATGAAATGGAACCAAAAGAAAGATGCCACTGTAGTACCTCAACAGTGTGATATCACTGTTTTCAAGCAGTGCCATATTTACAAGACCTTCACAGCAGAAGTGATGAGAACTTTGCGTCACGTGACCCACTCTTGGAGCACAAACAGGTCTTTTAAGTACCTCGGTGAGAGTTTTCTAGTGGACCATGCATCTTTTTTTTTCTCTTAGTTTGCTAAGAAGACCAATCTATATGAGTCATGTTATTTACTTTGCTAAGGGAAGAAAGGAAATCTGGTTGACTGTGAGTTTTTATTGCCTGTTTTAAAGACATTTTAAGAATATGGCATGATCAAAAAAAAAAGAAAAGAAAAAGGAAAATGTAGGTTGCCTGAACAATCACATAAGAAGACACTTTTCAAATCTGAATCTGTAAAATGCATTCGATTTGGTTTTACGAATCGATTCGATTGCAGTACTGTGATATTGTATTGGTTATTTAAACGTGCCTTAATCACAACAGTTATTTAGCCTTGTCATTAACAGGAAGCCTTTTACCGTGCATGATGCCTCAAGTGTGGAAAAAAGAAAGACTATTATCATATACTTATTTAAAAAAAAAAATACTTGGAGCTTGCCAAGAAAATGTTTTTCCTAGTTTTATTTGTATTACAGAAAAGAGAGAGAGCGAAAAACCAAACAAAAACAGAGTAAGAAGATCACTTTTGTAACAGTGGAAGAAATATTATATACCATATATAAAAGACCAAATTCAGTATTGCGGTTTGCGGGACTCATTTTTAGTTTTTTTCTTTGCATTTGGATTTTTAACATTGAGTTTAAAATGGTTCTTTTTTTAGGGCACAATAATACTTCATACCTGTCAGACTAGCTACTGTAAAACATAAACCATCTGTACTGTCTTCAGTATCTTATGTTTACATAAACTGGGTAGAATAGGAACTTTACTTAAGGCCTTGGTTCTGTGATGAGAATTGAAATTAAACTAAACTAAATCCTTATTTTATCATTATTTTTTAAATATGTTCATGCTGATCTGTCAGTCTGAATGCAGAGACATTGGTATTGAAGATGCAAATATTTTTTAATACAAATAGGTAGTTAAGTAAGGGAGCACTGCTGGATCTTTTTCTGTGATGATTTTTCTAAACAAAAGAAACATTCCTGTACAAAGTCGTATTTATTTGTAAGTTTGCATGTAATTTATTTCTTTATCTCAACTTCCAAAGAGGCTGATACTAGGTGGCTGTGTAAATTTGTTTGGGAAGGTAAATGTTTTTTTTTTTTACTGTACACTCACGATCGGGGATTCTCGTGCAATTGCTGTTTACTCTGAAAATGCTGCCTTCATGCTTATTGTCTTATCAAACTGAGAATGGTCTAAAGTAGTGGCTTTAAATGAAAATATTCCTCACTCCTGCAATGACATATTCATGTATTACTGCTCTTTCAAAGTATATTAAGACTTTTGGAGAAGAAACTATTGCAACATTTCATGCTGTGTGCAAATGAATGAAATAAACACTGAGAAAAGTCAAACTTCATGTGTTATGCTTTATTAACAGATGATAATATCTTAAAGCCTGTTAAAGATCGTGTTTTATGGTTTACATCAGAACTTAAAGTTGTTCCAAACCTGTATGTAACGTTAATCACCTAGAAAGATTGCCTCAGTAACGTTAAACATTCACAGGGGTTGATTGTCCCTAACATCTTGCCTTTCCCCTAAAAAACATACTGTTGTGATACACGGAAAAAATAAAGTTTGAAAGAACATGAGGGTGAAGAAATTGTATTTAACAACGTCCTCATCAACGCGAACTCCCACCACATGTGGGCGCGACAAATACATTTCCACATCACGTCCTGTATCAGAAATAGCGACGGAACTGTCAGCCAATCAGCTTTGCTGTTACATATCCCATCAGCGTCCTACATGTGTAAGCCAATCAGCGACGCCGTGACTTTGGGAAACGGACTAGAGGATTTCCAAGATGGTGCTCGAAAGTACTATGGTCTGGTAAGAAATAAACAAACGCCTTGTTTTAGATACGTTTACGCTTTTTACATAGTTATTACTCCTTAGAGTTACTGTAAATATATAGGTGTTTTGTTCAGTCACACTTTTGAGCCCATAGTGGAGAAGAAGAAAGATAATTCAACAGTCGGTTTCTGGTTAGAATGGCATTCTCCTGAGTCATTATTCAGCACGTAGCTCTGAAATAAAGAAACAGACCACTAAGACAAAACACATTTATGACACACGAACTCTGATCACTTCTTAGTGAATTCAGTTTGAATTCATCTTATTTAGTCGTCTAGAATTGTCATAAAGCGAAACCGGCTGTGTCTCAGGCACAAGTAAGCTGAATTGTTGATATAACGCCACTCACTTAGTTTTGATTCATAACCATTTATCTAAAGCAGTTTCCACTGCTTGAATCCAGTTTACTTATGGCTGTTATGTAAATAAAACTAGGACTTGGATTTTTTTTCACCCCTGGCAAATGTCAGCACTCAGTTTATGCTCGTATGCTGGATAAAAACATACTGATTGTTTTTTATGTCTTTACAGTGTGGACAACAGTGAATACATGAGGAATGGAGACTTCCTGCCCACCAGGTTACAGGCACAGCAGGATGCTGTCAACATTGTTTGTCACTCAAAGACTCGTACTAACCCAGAGAACAATGTGGGCCTAATCACAATGGCAAAGTAAGTGTGTCTGTGTTGTATTTGATTTTTTTTTTATATGCGACACTGGACCACAAAACCAGTCTTAAGTAGAACAGGTATATTTGTGGCAATAGCCAAAAATACATTGTATGGGTCAAAATGATCAATTTTCTTTTACGACAAAATCATTAGGATATTAAGTAAAGACTGTAAATATATCAAAACAAAATTTTTGATTAGTAATAAGCATAGCTAAGAACTATATTTAGACAACTTTAGAGTGATTTACGCAATATTTAGGTTTTTTTGCACCCTCAGATTACAGATTTTCAAATAGTTGTATGTTGGCCAGATATTATCCTATCCTCACAAATCATTTAGTCAGCTTTTCAGATGGTGTGTAAATCTCAATTTTAAAAAATTGACACTTATGACTGGTTTTGTGGTCCACGGTCACATATATCTATGATATCTATGTGCTGTTTGCATGTAATAACACATCTTTTGGTTTGGTCCAGTAATTGTGAGGTCCTGACCACTTTAACACCGGACACTGGCCGCATTCTCTCAAAGCTCCATGCGGTTCAGCCGCTGGGAACAATCTCCTTCTGCACTAGCATACGAGTGGCACATGTAAGTACATTCATAGATGCCTAAAAGGGGAACATTCCCAGTCAAAAAAATTTGAACGTTTTTTAAAGAAGTCTCTTCTGCTTACCAAGTCTGCACTTGATCCAATTTTTGAAATATTGTTACTGTTTAAAATAAGTTTTATATTTGAATATATTTTAAAATGTAATTTATTCCTGTGATTTAAAATTTTTAGCATTATTATTACTCCAGTCACATGATCCTTCAGAAATCATTCCAATATTTTGATTTGCTGCTCAAAAACATTTATTATTATTATAATTGTTGAAAGTTCAGCAGAAGAGCATTTATTAAAAATGGAAATCTTTCATAACATTATAAATGTCTTTATCATCACATCACAACTTCAAAGCATCCATTTTAGTTAAATGCTGATCTTTAGATCGTTCTATTTATCAAAGACTCCTGAAAGAAATGTACTCAACCATTTTAAATATTGATAATAATAACAATAGTAATAATATTAACATTAATAATCAATGTTTCTTGGAAAGCAATCAGCATATTAGAATTATTTCTAAAGGATCATGAGACATGGAAGACTGGAGTAATGATGCTGAAAATTTTGCTTTGATCCCAGGAATAAATTACATTTTAAAATATATTCAAACTGAAAGCAGTTATTTTAAATATTAAATATATTTCACAATAATACTGCTTTTGCTATATTTTGAGTCAAACAAAAGCAGGCTTGGTGAGCAGAAGAGAATTCTTTAAAAAAAAAAAAACATTAAAAATCTTACTGTTCAAAAACTTTTGACTGGTAGTGTAGTTCACTTAAAGACAGTTCCTTTTGTGTTCCACAGATGAAAGAAGTTAATACAGGCTTTGGGGAAATTCCTTTAAAAAAAGTTAAAGTAGCATTTTAATCTGCTAATTACTTTTGTGTATGTCTGCATCTAGTTGGCACTAAAGCATAGACAAGGCAAGAACCACAAGATGAGGATTGTTGCTTTTGTGGGCAGCCCAGTTGAGGACAACGAAAAAGATGTATGTTTTTTGTTATTGTTGTTTATTAGTCATGAATAACAAATCCATGCAGTTGGCCAAAATATTTTAAGCAATAGAAGTAATGAATATTTAATTTTTTTTCCACTAAATCTTTTCCAGCTTGTGAAGTTGGCAAAGCGGTTGAAAAAAGAAAAGGTCAATGTAGATGTGATCAATTTCGGAGAAGAGGTAACTAGCATAACACCTTTCTTTTGACCACTTTAAAATCTGATCTGACTTTAAAAATGAGCTTTTTGACTCTCTCTATTTTAATCAATCTGTTCAGGAAGCGAACACAGAGAAGCTGACTGCATTTGTGAACACTCTGAATGGAAAGGAGGGCACAGGTTCTCATCTGGTCACAGTGCCCCCTGGGCCCAGCCTGGCTGATGCCCTTCTGTCTTCTCCCATCTTGGCTGGTGAAGGTGGTACCATGATGGGCCTGGGTGCAAGTGACTTCGAGTTTGGAGTGGACCCCAGTGCAGACCCAGAACTGGCCCTGGTAAGATTCAAGTTCATCTCTGGTGTAACTGCACTGAATAATGTATCAATAACCTTACATGAGAAATGTGTAATTTATTTACAAGTGAAACTACTTATCCACCTTATTTTTACTGTACGAGCAGGCCAAGTCATTTGTAAATCTAATCTGTCTGGCTTCTGGTCTCTTCTGCATCCGGCAATTTTTAGCTGTACAAAACAACTCGTTTTGCTGCTTAATATTGCAAACTAGTGCATCTTACCATATTATTTTAATGTATTATCTTAATTATGAACACAATAGTTTGTAGTGCAAACAGTTTAACGGTTTACTGCACTTCATTATTCTTCTCCTTATTTCCCTACGGCGGCTTATGAAACGGAGGTGGATACATACGTTTATTCTGCAAAAACATCTATGAGTGAAGCATGCATAGGTTGATTACCTCAAAATGTGTGAAAACTAAAGTTCTGTGATGCTTTAACATTTTTTTTTTTTTACCAGCAACATAATTAAAGGATTAGTTCACTTTCAGAACTAATAATAATAATAATAATAATAATAATAATAATGTACTCACCACTTTGCCATCCAAGATGTTCATGTCTGTCTTTCTTCAGTCGTAAAGAAATGGTTTTTTGAGGAAAACATTTCAGGATTTCTCTCCATATAATAAACTTCTGTGGTGCCCCCGAGTTTGAACTTCCAAAATGCAGTTTAAATGCAGCTTAAAAGGGCTTAAACAATCCCAGTTGATAAAGAAGGGTCTTATCTAGCATCTTGTCTCGTCTCTGCGATGCGCATGCATAGTCTGTGTGATCCGGGTCAATACAGTTAGGGTATGTCGAAAAACTCCCATCTCGTTTTTGTCTTCAACTTCAAAATCATCCTTCATCACTGTTTTACCTTTTTTTTTTTTTGTAAAGGACGTTTGAACTTCTTTATATGTTCACTTTGCAAACATATAAACAGTATTTCTGTAGTGATGTAGGGTGATTTTGAAGTTGGGGAAAAAAATAAGATGGGAGTTTTTTGACATACCATAACTATATTGACCCGGATCACACAGACTATGCATGCACACAGACGAGACAAGATGAGCATTTAAGGTTAAAAAGTATATATACTGTTAATTTGTTTTCGAAAATGACAGATCGTTTTGCAAGACCCTTCTTCATCAGCTGGGATCATTTAGAGCCCTTTGAAGCTGCATTTTGGAAGTTCAAACTTGGGGGCACCATACATATCCATTATATGGAGAGAAATCCTGAAATGTTTTACTCAGAAAACATAATTTCTTTATGACTGAAGTAAGAAAGACATGAACATCTTGGATGACAAGTATATTATCTGTAAATTTTTGTTCTGAAAGTGAACTAATCCTATAAGTCAGCAACGTTTTTTTGTATTTTTACTTCAGTCTCACTTCATTTATTCTGATGACATTGGTAGGGGAGATAATTAAGTTGCTCTTGATCCACAGGCTCTGCGTGTATCTATGGAGGAACAAAGGCAAAGGCAGGAAGAGGAGGCTCGTAGGGCGGCCGCCCAATCAGCAGCTGAGGCTGGCATTCCCACCTCAACCGCTGATGGTAAGGATGTGCTTGAATGTTCAAAATAGTGAAAGATGGCAGGCCTAGTGGCTCTGGGCTAGCACTGGGAAGTTTGCAAAATTTTAAAGGGAACCCTGGGTATTAATATAACATAAATGCTGTCTCTTACTGAAATATGTAGGGCGAATTCCAAAATACTTTTTTTGCGCCCTTCAAGGGCACTTCGGGAAGGGAACGCCATTTGTAGGGACATTCCAAATGAAAGTGCACAACTGAATCCCTTCCTGAAGGGCCCTTAAGAGAAAGAGAAGAGAAAAACCATTAAATATTTACGCTTTTAAAAAATCACGCTATAAAACGGTTGCGCTCGGTGAGCTACTGGCACTATCTGTTGCTATTTCTAACTCGGAATACACAAATCTGTGAAAATAAAATACTGATAGATGTGGGTCTTTAGGAAGTTTTATTTGTCCACAGTCATCTTCCCATTATTTTCTCCTCTTCTTATAGATAGGAACACAGTGAAGACTTACGATTCGCTTGTTGCCCTTTGACTGAAAATTACAGCCAAATGCTGCACAATGTGGCATTGTATCAGTGTTTTATTTTCCAGGTTGCTTATTCCGAGGGGTGTTGAGGTAAATAGCAACTGTTTTACGTAAACGCCCATAAAATGTGTAAAAAGAATGTGGCTTTTTAAAATAACACAAGTGTTTCATAGGTTTTCTACTACATATTTTAGTAAGAGACGTCACTGATGTTACATTAAGCCATACAAGTCTTAATACCCAGTGTTCCCTGTAAGGATTGTGTATTAGGTTAGCATGACCCCTTCTGGTAGATGCTGGTACTACACAATGTGGCAGCATAAAGCATCTTTCACTTTTCATAACCTTTCATGGTGACTTTAACATGGTCCCAATTCTAAATAACCTTTTCAGTTATTGATTCATTTGTGCAGTCTGATCATTTTCAACTAGTAAAATTGCACTGGTGTTTGCTTTTATTATTAAAAAGAGATTTGTCATTCTTCACCACCAAATTTTGAATCTTTGCTTTAGTTGATTCCTATTGCAAGACAGAGCCCTGATTTTCTGTGCCACTTTTGTTCTCCCTTTTAGAATCAGAGGAAGCTCTTCTGAAGATGTCTGCCTCTCAGCCTGAGAGTGGTGTGGCAGCATTGCCAGACTTCAGCAGCATGACAGAGGAGGAGCAGATAGCCTATGCCATGCAGATGTCCCTGGCAGGTGGAGGTTTGTGCCTCCTTTTTGTACTTTCTTACTCTTAGAATATGCTCTGTGCTTGACATAGTATGTACTATTGATTATTATCTTTCTTATGTTAGAATTTGGAGAATCAATGGATACAGGAGCTCCAATGGATGCTGCGGAATCTAAGGTAATTAAAAATATTGACCGTTGGGCTTATCACAGTCTTAGGATACTGAGAAATTAATTCCACCATCTACTTAAAAAATGCAGTTATATGTGTGTGTATATATATATATTTTTTCCTTCTGACATAACACTGTTCCCTCATGTTTCCGTTTTCTCTTGTGCTTTTTAACTGATTCTATAGGAGGAGGATGATTATGATGTAATGCAGGACCCAGAATTCCTCCAAAGTGTCCTGGAGAATCTACCTGGTGTTGATCCCAACAATGAGGCCATCCGTAATGCCATGGGCTCCCTGGCCTCTCAGAGTGGTAACAAACAAGAGGGGAAAAAAGATGATGAGAAAAAGAAATAAATTCTGTGACTGATTGTGATTGATGTACAAGCCATTTGACATGTGAAATGAGTTCATTCAAGAAGTGGCCATAAGAAGTCCTTACAAAAGCAGTTTAGATGCATATGGAGTTGCTAAGATGTGCACTATCAAATTACTGCAATGTTGTGTGGTACCTCAAAAATTCACACATAGCTTGCTAACAATTTTTTCCCCCTTCTGCTCTGTGCACAGTTGATTCAATATTTGATAAACCCATGCAAAACATGTAATCTGAATGGTTTCTGCTTTTCTATTGCCATTAAAACATGACAACTGATCAGAAGCCTTACAGCTTGTTATTTTGCTTAGAAACATGTTTTACCTTGGCTTGTCAGTACGACTTTTGACAATATAATGAAAATATTACGTGACATAGTATGTTTTATTGTTTAAAAAAAACAAAGAAAATCAAAAAAGCTAAAACTCTTGGATATTTTCAAATCCATTATTTTTCAGAAATGTTCTCAAGATCTACACATTTTTACAATATACAGTATATTTTTATCCAATCCAGACATTCATATATGAACGTTCAAGGTTTACCTACATTTAACCACCTCTCAGTATTACAAAATTGAATTTTAAAAGATAAAAACGTAACCAAGATAAAAGATAAAAACGTCTCTTTTTTTTTAACAGAGGAAGGACAGTGGTTGTGGAGTTATACAGGCTTATGTATATATTTACAGAACCAAAACAATCAATGAAGGCACAAAAGGAGACGTTGAATGGCAGTACAGAGATCACTGAGATAAGGCATAGTAAAATGACCCCAGTAATACAGTATCTAGGAGTGGCTAGTGGGCAAAAACCTTTGAACTGAATGAACCTGAGGGTTGAAAGGCATGTTAGAAGCAAGAGTTGTAGTAATGCAATTTTTTTCCGGTTTAAGATTAAAAAAATACAAGTTAAACATTCTGCCAATATTGGCTTTAAACATCTGGAAATGTAAAACAGAT
The DNA here is from genome assembly GCA_033026305.1 of Cirrhinus molitorella. NCBI lineage: Eukaryota > Metazoa > Chordata > Actinopteri > Cypriniformes > Cyprinidae > Cirrhinus > Cirrhinus molitorella. The sequence goes on from CM065131.1 coordinate 26,589,476, forward strand.
AACCATGTCAACACATTTGTGCCAAAGCATAATACACATTGGGAAAAACATCTGCCTTCTAGCATTATCAATGATCAGTGTACTTGTACATACGCATCTCCCATTGCATGAAGTATGTAATGCTCATAAAGGCCCAACACGCTGGTTAGTTTTTCAGTACAGTCTGCACATTCAAAACTCTCTTCTTCTTGAGCATGTGTTTCTACTTCCATGTCAACACTTGTCTCCACAAATGTAGGGCTTCTCTGATATTCACAGCGGCTGTAGTTACGTTGATCATTTGCCATTATCTTTATGCTTGCGCTTGAATTTGGGTTGGTGTTCTCCTGATCCGAAGTGGCCTGAGGTAGGTGTGTGCTGTTAGATTGAGAAGTGATTTCACCGTTTGGAAGTTTAGGACCAGGATTTTGAGAGCCTAAGACCTCCTCTGGTTCATCAGGGTCCAAGTTAATGACCGGAAGCTGTACTCTGCGACTAGGGGACACGTAGAGCTTGTCAGGGTGGGAATAAACATACAGCCTGTCATCGTTGGGTATGCCATCGAGATTGAGGTTTGATATATGATTCCTGCTAGTGGACGATGGTGTGTCATTATGACAAGAATCAGACAGTTTTGAGGTAGGTACCACTGCAGGACGGATGTGAGTCTTTGCATCTCTAGAATGGCGTATCTGATGAGCGTAGAGCAAATCTCCACTTGAGAAGCTAGCTTTACACCGTTTGCACTTGTGAGGAAAATCAAGTGGCTTTGATGGAATATCAGGGAGGGCTGGTCCATGGTATGTGGTGTGTGTTTTCAAGTGTTCCTTTAAGACTCTTGTATTTGTGAATGAGAGATTGCAAAGGAGACAAATGTGAGAGGTAGAACCATTGTGCAGAAGACTGTGCTTGATTAGATTTCTCAAACTACTGAAAGTCTTAGAACAGACATCACATTTCAGTCTTTTACAAAGTTTATGAGACTCACATTGGTGAGCATGTAAGCTTGCCTCCTGAATGAAGGTTTTAGGACAGAGTGGACAAGCATACGGTCTCTGCCCTGCATGGTCAATCATATGCTCTCTAAAAGAGCTAAAGAAACGAAATTGCAGATTGCACTGCGTACAAGAGTAGCAACGTCTTTTTAGGCGATGCTGTTGCTGATGTAGCCATAGTTTACTCCACCTTTCAAAGAACTGTCCACAATGTGTGCAGGTATATCGGAAACCAGGAGCATGCGTTTGCAGGTGAGCACTTAAAGCCCTGTACCTCTCGAATCGCTGACCACAACGTGAACATTTAAATTTCCAAAGACTCTGAGTGATTTCAATGCATTCTAGAGGGCTACTTGGGGAAGTACCGTTAACATCTGAACGAGCGGGTGATTGAGCATTTGGAAGCTTGATGGGTGAATGGGCGGAATAAGTTTTAGAAAGTTTTGGAATATCTGTTTCCCTTGTTTGTATAGGTGCCACATCCATCAGTTGTTCTGAGCTGGTTGGCGTTTGGGAACTCTGAGATGTGGTACACTTTAAAGGGTAGGTTTGGGTAACACCTTGCATGAGTTCGATGAGTGATGCACCACAAATCTTCTCCTCCCCACTTGACTGGCAACACACGTCACAATGAACATTCATCTCTGAATCCTTCTCATAACACTGTCCACAAGAAAAACAAATGTATGGCGGAGAGTTGGTGTGTGTTTGAAGGTGAAGAGTGTATTGGCACCATTTCCTGAAAAGCAGTTTGCATATTTGGCACTTGAAGAATACTGGTGTGTTCACTTGACCATCAACTCCTTGACTTACAATGAAGCCCTCAATGTTACTGCTCGCCTCATCATTTCTCCTTGCGATGCATGTTTTGGATGCCTGGTGCATCCTAAGTGCAGACAGCGCACTGAATCCATGGCCGCAGTGAAAGCAGGAGAAAGGTGTCTCACCAGCATGGTTTTGAGAATGCTTTTTTAGGGCTGTTAGTTGGTTAAAGCCTTTTCCACAAATCGAGCAAGCATATGGTTTAACAGGCCAGTGGGTTTTTTCATGAGCTATGAGGTCTGACTGTTTCCAGAATGTCTTCCTGCAGTCTTTACAAGTCAAGGACTTGTCCACTTCATGCGCTTGCATGTGATTCTGCAATTTGACGTGGCTTACAAAGTTTTTCTTGCAAATAAGGCACCCGTAATTGTTTGAGGTCTCCGGAGACACATTTGATGAAGTAGTTCTCTTGCTCTTTATGCGCTTCTGTGGTTCACTGTTTGCTTTTGATTCCTGCATGTGGACTTTAAAATGACATAACAAATCATCTTTCTGCAAAAACTTTTGGCTACAGAAAGGACAAGGAAAAGAGGTATCCTGTTTATGTATGTTATGGTGGGACTTTAGTTTTGACAGTTGAGCAAAGGTTTTTCCACAGGTCTTGCATTTGTAGGGTTTGTCACCTGTATGAATGCGTCGATGAATGGTGTATGCTGTAATGTGCCGAAAGGAAACACCACAGTATTTGCACGTGAGAGGTTTCTTCACCATTTCTTTAGACTTGGATCTTCCCATCCTGTTATTAGTCACTTTGTTTGGCATTACAGCACAGTCTTCACTATCTTGCGTGAAACCATCCACCTTCCGTTCTGTAGAAGGCTTAAGTACATTTTCTGGCTCAGGTGAGTTATCGAGTACTTTTTTCCCTGATGTTTCCACACTTAGTACATCTGCTTTCTGAGTAATGTTGGGTTTAATTTTCGTATCCAGAGAAATTTGTTCTGACTCCTCCTTGACCACATTACTAGAAATTAAATTACAAGTTCCTCTTGAGACCCCTGTATTATCATTATAAGGTTGCACTGAAACCTCAAAAGAATCTTTTCCACTTGGCTCAGCAATATGGTCTTCCACTTTGTACTTATTGACTTCTTTCATTAAATGAGAAGACAGGTCAGAGGGAGTACTGCATAGGACATCTGTTTTTGGTGTTACCTTGTAGGTCCCTGCAGTTATTGGTGAGATCATTTCAACACTGCCTAACATAGTTTTCTCATTAACATTTTTCTCTGGTTTGACTATATCATTCTGGTCCGCAGTGGAGCATTCGCTGGTTATATTGTACTTTGTCAGTAAACTTTTGGCTGGTTTTCGTCTCTTCCGACCACGTTTTCTTCCTTTCAGTACTTTAATTGTTCCCTTACTCTCAATCTTTAGATCTTCTTTAGCAATTTCTTCACATAGTTCTTGTTTCTGCTCTGTCCCAGGCAAAGCTAAAGATGTTTTTCCTTCCTCATTAAAAGATGTAGGGATGCTGTGTGACAAGGGATCAGTAGCACTCGGAAGCGATTCTGGGGGATCAGTCCCCAACTGTTCGGTAACAATCACATTTTTATCCATAATTTTCAGCTTTTCTGTACTTGCAGCTGCTTCAACAGTATTTTCTGTGTTGTCTTGACATGGAGAGAGACCTGAGATCTGGACAGAAGGAGAGGTGTTATCTTCTAAGTCTGCTAAAAGTAACTTCAGTTTCTTGTTTTTCTTTGAAGGGGGTCTTCCTCGCCTTGGTGGCATTTTCTCAACAGTGTATTGGTCTTCACATTTAACAGCCTGCATGGAACTGGAACAAGTCTCTCCAGTGATGTCTAAAGAGACTGTGCTCTTGCACTCTTGTGACAAATTCTCAACCACTGGATCTGAGTTTGTTTTTTGTGTGCGGGTTGATTTTCTTAATTTCATCATGGTTTCATCTGGATTGTCTGTTATACTCTCCGAGTTATCAGAGATTTGAATTTGTGTGTTGTTTTGAAAACCACAGGCAATTCTGTTTTCTTCACATTCCTCTTCTTTAACTGTTTGAGTTGGCATGCAAGCCATCTTTCTTTTCTTTCGTCCAGCTTTTCTACCCTTTTTCTTAAGGTTTTTTGTGGCATTGAGGTCTTTTTGATCAACTACAGTACCATCTTTTTCAGGCTGCTGTGATCCTACAGTTTGACCATCAGGAAATTTACAGAAATCTTCAACTTGTGTAAAAGTGACCATGACACCTGCCTCATTTGATCCATTGTTTTTGTCTTCAGACAAATGCGTTTCTACATTTTCCACAGATTTTTTGGATTTCTTCTTAGCAATCTTCAAATGCTGATCACAGCTGTCTGTTTCAAATTTTTCTGAGGCTATCCCTCTCACAACAGATGGGACATCTGACATTTTGTCCTCTCTGTGAGCCAGCTCTTGAATATTGCTATGTGTTTTCTTTGCCGCCTTCATTGACCTCTGAGGGCTTGCAACATCTTCAGTAGTAATGGAAACTTGATTTTCAAAACCACCTACAGCTGTTTCATTCCCAGGGTCTGTTTTTATGCAAGGGTCTTGAGTTGCATCCTTACTCTGAGATACTGGTGGAGACAAAGCCGTAGAATGTTCTACATGGTCCTCTGGCTGATTATTTCTGACTTTCAGAGCTGATGTTCTCTTTTTCATACATTTCTTTGTCATGTCTTCTGACCTTGAATTTGTCTTGCTGTTTGAAGCTGAATTTTCTTGCTGCACAGTAGACTGTTCTCTAATATCGCTGATTGCTTGGGTATTGTGTGTTTTGCGTTTAGTGGCTTTTTTAGGCAGACTTTTCATCTGTACATTTGTCTTCTTTTGTTTGATAACATCTGAATTATCCATTTCTGTGGCTGCTGGAGAAACAAATGGTTGCATTTCTTGTTGCATTGTTTGGTCAACTGCAGGTTGATGTACCATTTCATGTTTAATGCCAGACATTGTCTTCGATTTTTTTGCTGTGCTGTGAACTGAGGCCTGCATGTCAAAAGGAGCAACTGCATGGTCATCTTTCACTTCCTGTCTAATTGCATTTTCTACAGTTCTTTTGTCTTTTGAAGTCATTTTTGAACTGGAGGCTGATATGTTTGCACCAGATTTTGAGGGTACTGCAACCAGATCTTCATGCTGGTGTACACTGAGTTTTTCTGCTGCCTTGTTTTTGATATTGGTTGCGGTCTTTTTTCTTAGCTTTTTCAGTGTGCTACTTTTTGAAGAGTCAGTCGTTGCAGGTAAAATAGAACTTTCTTGTGTCACAGTTGCTGATAAAGATGTTTCTTCAACAAGATTACCATTTAAGTGGTTGTCAGTTTTGTTTCTAGAAGATTCTCTAGCTTTTACTGTCTTTTCTGGATTTGAAACCACAATAGATGAAGAATCATGTGAAGGTGGTAAACTGACATCGTCCTGTTCCCTAGTAGTGGATGTTTGTGCCTCTGTAAATTTGTGATCTGTCTTTCTTTTCTTACTTGGTGTCATTTCTGTGTTCTGTTGGCTGACACCTGAATAGTCTGTTTCTGGAGCCAAATGAGCAGGTTCACAGTTCTCACTGACTGTGTTATGAGAACCTTTTTTGTCAAGTGTTTTTCTTGTTCGGAGTCTTTCTATAGTTGGTTGCACAATGCTGTCATCCGATTCTGAGAGTGGATTCAAAATACTTTGTTGAGCTGTTGTTTGCTCAACTGCTTTACATTTAGTATCTGACAATTTCTTTTTTGCAGACTTTCTTGGTGTGCTGAGAATAACAGGAGACTCGGCTTCATTTCCTACATTTGAAACAGGATCTGCTTGCTTAACAGTGTCTGTAGAAGGCTGGGTGTCCAAAAGAGTAGTTCCATTGTCATCTGTTCTCGTTGCCTTTTTCAGAGATCTTTTTGCTTTCACAGGTTTTGTTTTAGAAATCATCATGTTTTCCATATCCTCATGTGCACACACATTGGGTGTTTTTGCTGCTTTGATGATATGTGCTCTTTTCTTCTGCTTTGATTTCTTTGGGTTATTCTGAGGGCTTAGAATGTTTGAAGATTCAGCCACTGAGGTTGAAACAGGATCTGTTTGACCTTCAGAGTCTAGTGAAGACTGTGTATTCAGCAGGCTAGTTGTATTCTTATTTTTTCCTTTAAGAAAACTTCTCTCCTTCTGATGCCCTTTGACATCCACTACGTCTGCCTCAAGTTCTGAAAAGGTTGTGGGAACATCTTTTTGTGGATCATCTTTGCACTGTAGTGTCTGCTTTGTAGTCTTTTTTCCAGATTTGTGTACATTTTCAGAACTGGAATCTAAACTAGACATGGCATGTTGGATTACTGCTGGATTACTTACTTCTTTCTTCAAAGTGGTGTCACTGATCTGAAAATGTGATGTACAGTCCTCTTCTGGGGACAAAACAGTGCTTTGAGACAAACACTGATTACTAAGGGTAGCAGAGTTTTTTGCCTTTAACCGCAACTTTGTGTTTTTCTTCAGTTTCCTTCTAGAAACAGCTTTCCTGTTGATCCTAGGATTTGATGGTACTTCTTCCTGTGAGGCTTCAGAGCAGCTATGATCTGGTTTTTCTGATGTATCTGCCACTAGTTCAGGTTGTGCCGTTTGACATTTTTTCCTCGGTGTAGGTGGGTTTATATCAACATTTGTAATCAAGTCCTCTTGTTTCGGTGCAGTACTGTCATAATCCGGCAATGAAACATTTTGATTTGCTTCCTCATGTCTTCTTGTGTCTAGTTTGACAGCACTGTCTAATTTTTCTGATGCATATTCCAAACGGTTGTCTCTTTTATGAGATAAGTGTATTGATTCTTTTAATGCTTCAAGTTCAGATTTTTTTCTTTTTCTTACTTTCTTGTGCATTTGCAATGCTTTCTGTAGGTTATGCTGAGAGGAGCAATCACTCCTTGATGTGGGAGAAGGTGGAGCTGATGGAGGAAAACTGCTTTCTGAAGTAATGCTGAGAAATGCCTTTTCACTTCTTTCAGAGTTTTTTAAATTTTCGTTAAAAGGCAGAAGACTCGTAATTAGACTTGCTGGGGTTTGTTTCTCTTGGACATGAATATCACGGTCATCTGTAGAACGTGCAGAAGTTGAGGTAAGCGTAGGTGTCACATTTTTTGAATGGTTCTCTTGAAAACAAAGCTCTTTTAATTTGCCACTTTCGACTGATTCAAACTGAGAATCTTTGCATTTATAATCAGTGTGAATTCTGTCAGATACAACAGGAAGAACTGGAACGATCTCTGATACTGAAGAAGAGTTCAGGATTTCAGGAGCTAACTTTGTTTCTAGCTTTAGACTGAGTTCAGTTTTTGTATTAATAGATGTCTCTTGAAAATCATTGGCTTCATTATGTAGACTGTTCTCAGAGATCCTTTCTTGTTTTGGGATCCGCAGTTTTACATTTTCACATTCATCCACAGTTGTGTCTTGACTGCCCACTAAAGCTTGAGTGGGTACAAGATCTTGAACTTGCTCTTTTAGTTTACTTCCAAAGTACTGACTGTTGGGCAGACATGCAGCACTTTGTTTTATTACTGTAGTCTGAAAGACATGCAGATTGCTTGTCTTCACCCTCTCGTCTTGCACATTATGCTGTGAGGAATGATCCTGAGAAGTTTTTCCATCTGTAATCTCTGCTTGGTGAAGATCCTTTTGAAGATCAAGATGATGAAGACCATCTACAGTAGAACTTTCAGGAACAGTTTCATTGATTAAGTTTGCATGTTTGAAGCCAGTATTTGTGCCTGCAGTTTTTCTAGGACTGACATCTTTGCACGACAGCCGACATCCTTGTGTTGTTCCCTGGAGGGTGCGATCAACAGACTGTTCCAAAGGAATACCTGGGAATTGTTCGCTTTTCATAAAACTTTCTGATGAAGAAAAAGGAGTGTATGAACTCCTGTTAAGTCCTGGTAATAATCCTGGCTTGTGTTCTCTGATTCCAGAGAATGTTCCAACATCTAATATGCTTGGGTCCTCATTTTTCTCCTGCGAATAGATGAAAAATGATTACTTGTTCTTTGGTGGCTTATTTTATGTTCTTTTTTTATACCATGTACATTCAAAAGATTTTTAATATCAGCACCTACCATTTCCAGAACATCTTTCTTTTTACTGATGCCATCTGACAACACTGAAATAAAGGAATCCGGTTCTTCTTTTACTCCTTGCCCGTCCTGCTTCTCATTTAGTTTGAATCCTGCAATCTGATAGTTGTCCTTTAATTTAAAATTCGCCTCAGTTTCAGGTCCTTTATATATTGGATTATAGTCCATTCGGGAGCCACATTCATTCATAGATAAAGTCTGTTCCATTTCCATTCCATTACTCATCTCTAGAGCATTTTTGATCACTGATGTCCAATTACCGCTTCCCTGGTCCAATTTTTGGTTCTGTGAAAAGACAGATACTACGTGACAAAGGAGAAATAACATTTATTTTGGTTATGTGGTGTAGGTTACATACCTTTTCATGTGTCCCATATTGGGCACACCTGGGAGGAAGCATATGTGTTTCGCTAGCTGATGCTTCACCCAAAGGGTCTTTCGAAAAATCACTTTTTTCCATTCTTTCCACTGCTATCTTTTCATCCACTGCAGTGTCAGGTTTGATGAAATAACGATTATCAGGAGAACAGGAATATTTATCAGAGTCTGTTGACATTGCTGAAGAAGTTTCATTGTAATCTGGTAACAAAGCCTGAAATGCACCACTCATACAAGATGACAGTGACGTCATGGGTTCTCCATCAGCAAAGCTGTTTCCTATTTCGTCGTGCTCCTGAAAATAAAGAGGAGGTATCTGAGTTTAGAAATGAGGAACTGGATGCAACTGAATATTGTTGCTATTCAGCCTTACGATTGACATGTCACCTACCTTTGGCTGTGTTCGGAGCCAGGTACTATGAGCCAACTCTTCTGCTCTTTCACCATAATTTTCCTCATAGTGTACAGAAATATAATTACTGTAACCTACCTCCTGATGCTCCACTGCTGTATTATAGGAAACCCTGCTGTTATGGCTTCCATGTGTATTCCATGGTGGTAACTCGCCATCCATGGTACCCAAATGGTTTATTTGAGTTTAAATGCTCTTATGAATTGCCTATGAGAGGGAAAAAGTTTAAAGATTAGATTAAAAACAAATAATAATAATAGATGTCTGATCTCATTCACATATTAAACTGATAGTTCACCTAAAAATGACAATTTTGTTATAAATTACTCACCTTTATGTCGTTTCATACCTGTAAGAATTTTGTTCATGTTTGGAACACAAGTTAATATATTTTTAATGAAATCCGAGAGCTTTCTGACCCTGCATCATGCACCATGTGACATCAGTGGTTCAACCATAATGCAGTGAAGCTACGAAAATGCTTTTTGTGCACAAAGTACCATGTATCATGCGTGTGATGCTGCTGACTCAGAAGCGTATATTTTATACACTATAAACATTTTATGTCCTTACTACTTTTCTAGGCCTTGAACGTGGTAGTTGTGTTGAAAGCTCTTGGATTTCATAAAAAAATATCTTAATTTGTGTTATGAAGATGAATGAAAGTCTTACAGGTTTGGAACAACATGAAGCATGAAGGTGAGCAATTAATGACAATTTAAATTTTTGGGCTGAATTATCCCTATAAGTGCCATTGTTTTAACAAAGAAACCTGTTTTCAAATGCAATCCAGGCAAAGCATGATATGTAGTGTTAAACATGACAACAAACTTTTTCTGAAGGAGCATATTTATGTATATTTTATTAATATTTTTTTTTTTAAAAATTGGCTACATTTTTGTGTCAGAAAACAGAAGACTGCTTGATCAACACCTGAAGATGACCATCCCGACTGCTGCATAAGATGTATTACTTTTATTGACTTTTTTTATTTATTTTTTACTTAGATACACTATATTGCCAAAATTATTGGGAGACCTTCAAATGAACAGGTTTGACTACTTTAGTAATTGAGTAACATGAGTACTCTTAATGTTTAAGCATATAATGATATTCTAGGGAATTGTGTCCTAATTTTATAGTAAAAGTTTTGACAGGACCCTTTTTTATTCTAACATGATAATGCCTCTCTGTATAAGAGAAATATTTGATTCAGTCAGTGTGGAAGAACTTGACTGGTCTGCATAAAGCCAAGTCCTAATTGCAGCTAAACACATCTGGTGTGACTTTAAATGCAGATCTTGAGCCAAAAACTCAGACCAAACACCAATGATTTGTGCATATGGTTCCATCTTTGTTGCTACAGTTTTGGAAGTGCCTTTTTCTGTTCTAAAGAAAGGGGTGTCCCAATACTTCTGTCTATGTGTATGTACAAGTCATTGGTGTTTGGTGATGAGTTTTTGGCTCAAGGTCTGCATTTAAAGTCACACCAGAGGTGTTCAGCTGGGATTAGGACTTAGCTTTATGCAGAGCAGTCAAGTTCTTCCACACTGACTGAATCAAACATTTCTCTATGAACACTGCCTTATACACAGAAGCACTGTCATGTTAGAATAAAAAAGGGTCCTGTCCAAACTTTTGCTATAAAATTAAAACACAATTCAAATAGAATATCATTATATGCTTAAACATTAAGATTAGTACTCATGGAAATTACTAAAGTAATCAAACCTGTTCATTAGAAGGGGGTGTCCCAATACTTAATTAGTAATATAGTGTATTTACTTTAATCCATACCTGCACCTTTCTCTCTTTTGTATGGCAACATTCTCAAGTCTGAAACTGCCCAAACATATCTGACATACCTCTATGGCATAGAGTAAGGAAGTAACTGTAAGCCAAATCTTTGTAACATCTTTGTGTCCATCCATTTAATTTTTATTTCTAATCAGATTTACAAGTTTACAAGTTTAATTCAATTTTCTTAATCAGTGATGGAGTTTTTGTTGTTGTTGTTTTGGACAGTCTGCAAACTAATCAAACTGAATTCTATTTTAATTCTAAATCAGGAAAATGCAATTATGATTCTTGTAAATATATTTGTTAAAACCAACTTGTATACTCAGTTACTTGTTTTGGTTTTCCATTACCCTACCAATACTTATATATAAGATTAACAAGCAATAAGACAAACAACTCAGACTTCATAGGTGTCCTCACAATCACAAATCCCAAGGAGATTATTTTGAAATGCCATTATAGTGATTTATTCCTAGAATTTTAAAAACACAGAATGAATGTTAATGAACGTCACTAAATTACTTTGCAAAACAAAGTAGGGGGAGGATTCACTTCGAGTTTCTAGTACAGTCGACCATAAAATATTAATCAAAAGCGTTTACTACTAATGCACAAATAGTAGGTTTCGATTGACTGAGTTTGTTTGTTGGTTGCGCCTGAATTTTAGCTGTGTGCTAATTCGCAAACCTTATTGCATTTATATAAACTTACATGAAACACAATTTAAATCTGCTCCCCGTTAAAGCCCCAGTCGTCATCTGCTCGATGAACACTATAAAGCTCTTTTCGTAGGCCAATTAAAAATAAATAAATAAAAAAATTCTCGTCCAGCCACTGCAAGAAAACACGGTGGGCTTGTACACTCACCGATAAGGTCTGCGCGCTTAATCCCTGGTTCGCCCGCGGTCATTGATTAATGGTTGTTAGGAGTATGTCCATTAATTTAGGGCGTTGCTACTGTATGAACATCCGTGTCGTGTAATTAATTTTCGTATTCAATGCATCTGCTTATGCTCCTCGTGGTGGTCTGTTGTGGGGTCCTGGTGTATCCAAACACAACATCCGTAATAGACCGGAAGACCGAAAGGTCTGTGTGGTGTGGGACACTTCCCGGGATGTTATTAGCGTGTTGCACTGGGAGTGCATAAAAGTTAAATGTTTTGTTGTACAGTTGGAAACACCCACACACATATATGGTAATGCATTATATTGGTCAATGACAAAAAAAAAAAAAAAATGATGTTTAATAAAATAAGAAGGAGAATCGTTTTAAAATAGTTCAGAAACGTTCGAAATTGTTAGAATTTACATTGAAGTTGGTTTGAAAAACGTTACGAAGTGTTAATTTGTGTTAGTATTTTAAAACAAAGCACAGTTTATTTTTAGCATAATACTTAATAATAATAATTTTATAATTTTCTTATTTTTTTTATTTTGGGGGAAAAAATTAAAAGCTTTACATTTTTATCTTTAACCCACAAAAATATGAAAATGACTTTAATCAAGAATTAAAACGTTTATAATGTAATTTCCTGTATTTTTGATAAGCGATTCAGACAAAAATAATTGATGTCACTGACCCATATACATGTTATACACAAACCAGGATACTCATTGGTACATGCTGTTTTTATTGAGCTTTATATTACATCGTTTACATCTGTAGTTACATCCATGTATTACTGAGGTTTATTTTACTCATTACTTTAACATTTTCAATTCATGTAAGCAAAGTTAAGTGGAAAAAGTCACTCCACTAATTTTTCAATGAGATTTCATTCTTATACACTAATATTACAAGCTCTCCATGACTGTTTCAAGTTGCTTCTGGACCTGTGACACATAGGGCTGAAACCAATTTCTGATCACCTCTGCTTTTTCCGTAAGTGTGCTACGCATGTTCTCTGTGCTCTTCTCAACTTTCTCTTTAAGGTCCTGCATTTGTGATTGCACTTTCTCTTTTATTCCTTCTCCCTGGCTTTTCAGCAGATCTGCCAGAGTTTTGAGCCTCTCTTCAGCACGCTGCTGCATTGAGGCGAAGTAAGGCTCGAGACGATCCTTCATGTCGTCCATTTTCTGAGCAGCACGAGACTGAACCTCCTCAAAGTAAGTTGACATTTTCCTTTAGATCAGAGAAGAGACAATCAGTGAAATGTGTATATGTGTGTGTGTGTGTGTGTGTGTGTGTGTGTGTGTGTGTATTTGTTATAAAAATCTATTTATATATTATGTAAAATGTACATACAAATATATATATATATATATATATATATATTTAGATTTTATATATATATATATATAATCTAAATTTATGTAAATTTTAAAAGTGCATTTCTATGTTATTGATTAAGGTTTTGCTTTTAAAACTATCATTATATCCTGTCATATCTATTTTCTCTTCTAAAGTAATAGAAATATCAACATGTGAACCTTTTTATTTATTTAATGTACATCCTAATGGTACATTACCATTCAAAAGTACAGTTATTTTTGTTTGTTTGTTTGTTTGTTTTTGAAGTATCAGATACTCCTCAAGGCTCAATTTATTTGATCAAAAATACAATAAAACAGTATTATTGTAAAATATCATTACAATAAAAAAGGGGTTTTATTATTTAATTAATTTCTGTAATGGCAAAGCTTTACAATGTTGAAAACAGTTGTACTGTTTAATATTGTTGGAAAAACACTGATTTATACAGTCAAAAGTTTACATACACCTTGCAGAATCTGCAAAATGTTACCTATTTTAACAAAATAAGAGGGATCATACATTTTGTTTATTTTTACTACTGACCTGAATAAGATATTTCACATAAAATATGTTCACATATAGTCCACAAGAGAAAATAATCTGAATGACCCACAGCTGTGTGTTTATTTATTTATTTTGCAATTAACTACTATTTTTCTCTTGTGGACTATATGTAAACATCTTTTATATGAAAAATCTTATTCAGATACAGTACTAAATAAAAACATGAATTTCGTATGATCCCTCTTATTTTGGTAAAATAATTTACATTTAGCAGATTCTGTAAGGTGTATGTAAACTTTTGACTTCAATTGTATTTATATATTTCCTTTGATAAATAGAAGGTTTAAAAGAACAGCATTTATTTAAAGTAGAACTCTTTTTTTGACATTATAACTGTCTTTACTGTCACTTTTGAGCAGTGTAATGCATTTTTTTTATTCCAAACTTATGAAAGGTAGAGTATCTTTTTTTTATTATTTTATTAAATATGCAAAAGCCATCACTTACTTGTTGATCTCTTGGACGTCCTTGTTAAAACGTTTCTTTAGTTTCTTGGCATAGGTGTTGACCCTGTTCTTGACTTCATCAGCGTTCTGTTCCACAATGGTACGGAGCTCAACAGTGTATTCACTGACACGATCCTTAGCATCCTCCATGTGTGTGCGGAGCTTATTGGTCAGCAGCTGCAGATCTTCATTGAATTTCTTAGCGGTCTCCTGTGCATAGGGGCCCAGTTTGGAGTGCAGGTCATCTTTGTACATTTGCAGCTCCATCATGGTGTCACTGATCAGTGTGCTGCAAAGAAATGAATTTCAATATTAGAAATCATCATATCCAACCTTTTCTACATCTTTACGAATTTCAACTTCTCAAATATTTGCTTTGCTGCAATGTTTTGTAGCATTTACTTACTCTAATTCTCTGCCCAGCTGGGTGGCCTTGATGTTGTCCCTCATCTCCTCAGCCTTAGAGGTCAGCTCAGACACATGCGTCCAGAACTTATCCACTGCCTCTTCCCAGCGGCTTTTTGGCTCATCCTCAAACAGGTTCCCCTGGCAGCCTGTAAAGTCAGAATGGAGCACAAATATTCTTTAGCGCGCTGAATATTTCATAATGTACACTCTTAAAAATAAAGGTGCTTTAAAGGTTCTTCATAGCGATGCCATAGAAGAACCATTTTTGGTTCCACAAAGAACAAAGCTTCTTTAAAGAACCATCTCTTTCTTATCTTCTTATAATCTGAAGAACCTTCTTTGCCAAAAAGAATGTTTTGTGAAACAGAAAGTTTCTTCAGATGTTAAATGGAATAATTTTATTATTGAACCATTTAGACAAAAAGAGGTTCTTCTATGGCATTGTGAAGCACCTTCATTTTTAAGATAAAGTCCATTGTTGTAGACACATCATCTGTACCATCATGGTCTTAATGAAAACCATCACATTATCCGCTCAAATTATATTTTGAAGTAATCCAAGTTCTAAGCCTATGTTGTTGAGTTGATGATAATTTCTTACCTGAAATAATAGCAAGAGCAAGGATTACAGCCACAAACTTCATGGTTGTTTTTGGACAGTACACCAGACAGATTTTCCAATGTGTTCTGTAATGGGAGTTTGGAAGCAGCTGGTATTTATATGGCTTGGATCACAGTCATGTTGATAGCCATAATGTGACTATGAACAGGTGAATTGGCAGCCTGTGTCCAAAGTTCTTCTTTTCAGATATTTGTTTATCGCAGTCTTCTATTCCACGTTGCATGACTAAAGTTCCAAAAGGACAAGATGTGCTATATTTTAAAAATTGGTTTGTTAAAAATTAATATGGCTCATTGGTTCTAGCAAGAGGTAAAGCACAAGTGAGAGCACAATAACAAATTCACAATGTCATATTTGAAAGTATTTTTATTAAACACAATTGAATAATACCAAAATAAATAAAAAGGCGGAGATGGACAAAGTCCTAAAAAGTGAGACATTGATGTGAATGTAAAAAAAACTGTTGCATAACAATTAATATTTCAGTATTATGCAACAAGACATTTGCTACTAAAGAAGCATCTTGGCTTGTATTATTCAAGGATCAAAGCTTATCATTTATCTCACTTCTAGTTAACATTTTATCACTACTTCACATTCACCCCATTTAGAAGCATTGTAATACTTAAAATGGAGCTGTAACATTAAGCACAGTAACCTAGGAATCATTTTGACTTTCTAGTGTCTATGTAATCTTCTTTTTATAGATTATTTTATTTTCTGCAGTCTGTTTTAGTTGCCAGTCAATTATGGGAAAATGTCTTTGTGTTTTAAACGAAAACAGGATAAGATATCATGTCAGCAAACTGCTATCTTCTCATATAAGAGAGAGTCAGTCGATTATCTTGAGCATTTCTTTCATGACGACTTTGTGCAAGAGGACAATGATAAACTCATTTGGCTCACGTAGCACACATAATAAATAGATTAAATAATAGTTTGTTGTGTTCTGTTTAAGTTGAAATATAATTATATATCAGCTGCATTTACTGCATTTAGTTTAGTTAGTAATTATTATTATTACTAAAGATATTCCGTATTATGCTTATTTTATTATTATAATTATGCTTATTATTTTCAATTATGCAACATACAAAGGTGCAGTGATGAAAAACCAAGGGATACATGATACATTTTCACATTTTCAAGTTTATTTGCTCTTTAAATGTTTCAGTAGGCCATTTTTTTGTCCCAGACAAAAAACCAACTGATAATTTCAAGCATCATATTGTGGGTCAAGGCCGCATGCCATTCAATTTAAACTCTTAAGTAAAATGGTGACAGGGTGCTCTGGGTGCTTGTCAAAATGAACAGGATTTGAACCCTTGTTTCAATTAGCAAATAAAGATAAAGCAGTTAACATTTGTTTCAAATGGACAGCTTAGCAGCTTTACAGATAGTACATAAAGGAACAATGAATTTAGCAAGTGCTTATCCTAGTATGCCACTCCTACTCTGTTACATTTATGGCTCTAAAAGCTGGAATACATACATGACTTTTATACAGATATTTGCACCTACCTGACCGGAAATGAAAAGAACAAACACAAATGTTGTCCTGGTTCAGTTTGGACAAACCACAAATGCTTTTTGTTACGGCACTCTTCTTCTTGATTTGTTATAATTTTTGGCAGTCTATAGTATTCCAAATGTTTTTCCTGGTCCGACCAATTAGCACAGCTCAAAACATGATAATAATTGATCATTTTTAGCAGGAATAATCAGAAACATATGCAAGTTTTGTTCGGTTTAGTGGCATTGTTTACGTTCAGTGCCACCAATATATTTGCTTGATGATGCGTCATGAAAACACTCTATAGTGTAGTATATTAAACATAATGTTTGTGTTTTATTTATTTATTTATTTTTTTTTTTTTTGAAAAATATTCTTGAGCAGCACAGAAATATGTTAGTTGTTAGCTAGGGTTATCATGATTCCTCAATTCAATTTGAGTACTCAATTTTTAATAAATCGTCAGTTGCATTTTGCCTGTCGAATAACTGGCAAAAACTGGAAGTGACACATTCGACGGACGAGAATCCATGAAACGAATTATTAGATCGTTTTCCAAAGCTGCATATATATAACGCAATTAAAAACCATGATAAAACATAATGTCATTGTGAATTCACGAGCGCTACAATTCAATTCACTAAATATATGCGATGCATGTTTAATATACGCGCTTTATTATTTAATTAGGTTACATACGTGCGTCTTAGTGTTGCCAAGTCCGCGGTTTTCTGGGGGGGTTGGGCTTGTTGTGAAAACCTGGCAACCCTGGTGCGTGACGTGCGTTTGGCGGCTCCGCTCATGGTGCTCAACACAAACAGTCATTATTTAGTACACGTGTGGAGCGCCTCAGACTCCATTTCTGCGGTGAGTTTGGGTTTATTATAACGTTCATCTGGGAACCCAATTTGTAAGGTAAATTATTTTTAAACCTACACAAACACAGGAGAATACATCGATATAATTTCTCAGTCAATATGGTAACTGTTCATCGCGATTTCAAAATAAAAGCTCAAACCCTCACTCGCGAATTTACTCGTTTTGATATCCACATATTCATTAAATGATAGTAGATGCAGCATTTCTGTAGTAAAGAAACTGTCAAATATTAAAGAGTAAATGGGCATTTGAATTAAATGTTGTTTAGTCAATATTTAATATTAAAGAAGGATTGGATCAAGCAGTAAAGTGTAAAACAATCGTTAGGCCGTTGGCGCCCTCTGCAGTCATTTGTTATGATGCGTAATGTACATTAGCTATATTGTTCATAATACATTATGTACTTGAAGAGTTTTGTTTAATAAAACCATATGATTACTTGCTTTTAATATGTTATTTGAATGAATTACTATTACCTCATTGCTAATTTAATGGGTATTTTTCACTTATTATAGTTATCTGATTACTTGATTAATCATCACAATAATTGATTCGTTAGTGACAGCCCTAATCAGTTTAAACACCAAAAGTTCTAAAGCCTTATAACCACAGTGTTGTAAATTACACAAAAAAGGTAGCCATCAAATTTAGTATTCACACTATTTTATTTAGCAATTTTTTGAAAAACATACATGAGCAACAAAGAAATAGACTAGGTGAAGCATTTTAGCCTTTTTTAGCATTTCCAAAAAGTCTCTACAGTCTTTTAAGACTGCTTGTTGTTGGCAAAGGACTCCCAGAGAGCTGTTAACTGGGCCTTTAGGTCCTGAGCGTATGGATCCAGTTTGCTCAGCTCCTCTGAATAGGGAGCCAGATTCTTCTGAAGCTCTTGACTTCTCTGGGCCAGCTGACTCTGAAAGCTCTGGGCTAGTGGAGACATGCTCATTTGAAACTCCACAAAGTGCTGGTCCAGTTTCTTCTTCAGCTCCTCGGTTTGTGGACCCATCTCCATCAAACTTCTCTCCAGTTTGGCCTTCAGCTCCTCGGCCCCCTGGACCAGAGTAGATCTCAGGGCCTCAGAGTTCAGGGACTCTGCATATGGGGCCACGTCCTTCTTTAGCCGCTCGAGCTGCTCCTCAATCTCACCTCTGATCTCCTCAACATAAGGCTTGAGCTGGGACTGCACAGATGTAATTTCCTGTTCCAGGCGCAGTTTCAACTGATCCGCCTCTTGGGAAAGTTTGGCAAGCAGGTATTGCGTCAGAGGAGTTACTTGACTTTGAATGGACACTGTGTATTTGTTGATGACATCTGCACTTTGGGAGATCCTGTCACTGAAAAGAAACCGAGATGGTTGTTTGTGTTTTATGATTTGTTTTATAGCATGTTTATCAGGTCATCATCTAATTTATTATACACTTACTTGATTTCTTGACCCAGTTCTGAGTTTCGGATCATCTGCAGTGTGTCCTCAGCTGTGAGGGTTGCCTGAGACACGTAATTCCAGAATGCATTTTTCACCTGATCCATACTCGCCACTGGCTGGTCTTGCCAAATTATATTGGCATGACAACCTAATGGATTCATAGTTCAAATATATTAACAGATTTAAAATATAACAAGCAAAAGCATCTCTATTTTGAAATTCTCCATTGAAATTCAGTGAATACTTACCAGCGAAAACTGCAATAACAAACACTACAAGGACCTTCATGATTATGTAGGTTCTACAAGAAAAAAATAGTTTTGTCAGACAAGACCACTATGAAAGAGAACCGAAAAGAACATGTATGCAGAGTATGCATTCATTTGTTTTTGTCCAGTTCCTTACCTTTCTCTTATCCACTTCTGTTGTAAGTGTTTGAGAAGGTGTCAGCACTGTATATAAATGGTTTCTGAGCTCTGATAAAGGCAGTAAAGTCCAGAAGGTAGCGCCCTGCTGTCAGTTGTACATGCCATGTCACTCATTCCACATCATGAAATCAACTGAACTAAGCTGAACTCAGATCTGTGACTCACAATTATTCATTCAGAGTTATATTTAAGTACTATTGAAGTCAGTATCCAGTCACTGAATTAAAAAAAAAAATGTTAATGCGACTTTTTAATCTCATAATTCAGACTTTTTTCTCAGAATTGCGTGATACAAACTCGCAATTCTGATGTTTTTCTTAGAATTTTGAGTATAAACTTGCAATTCTAAGAAATGAAGTCAGAATTGTGAGATATAAACTCACAATTGCAAATTATAAATTAAGAATTTGATTTTCTCACATTTTAGTTAATATCTCACAATTATGACTTTTTTTCACACAGATCTGACGTTTTTTTCTCAGAATTATGAGACAAACTCACAACTGGGAAAAAAAACTGATATGTTCTCAGAATTGTGAGTTTATATCTAAATTCTAAATAACTCACAACTGCATGTTATAAAGTCAGAATTCTGTGAAAAAGGGCAAGTTTATATCACAATTCTGATTTTTTTCACAAAATTTGGACTTTTTCTTGGGATTTGAGAGTTTATATCTCACAATTCTGACTTTATACGTCACAATTGTGAGTTTATCTCATAATTCTGAATAACTTGCAACTGCATGTTATAAGGAAGTTAATTTCTCAGAATTGTAGGTTTATATTTCGCAATTCTAACTTTATAACACACATTTGGGGGCTTTTCGCAATTCTGACTCTGTAACTCCCAACTGCAAGTTTATATCACAATTCTGACTTTATAACTCACTATTGTGACTTTATATCTCACAATTCTGAGAAAAAAATCAGAATTGCAAGTTTGTGTCGCAATTCTGAGAAAAGAAGTCATAATTGTGAGAGAAAAAGTTGCAGTTACTTTTTTTTTTTTTTTCCTCAGTGGTGGAAATGGGCTTCCCATAAAGTACTGTATAACAAATAAATCTGAAATTACAGTCCTGTAAAACTTAAAAAATGAAACCTAGAAATCTAGATGCATTACGGTATATACAGAAAAAGGAATACTATCAAATTTCAAACAATCCCTGGATATACAGGTTTTTTAAAGTATTGTTTTGAAAAAACTAAAAATTTAAAGACAATTGTTTTCACTATTGCGTAAAAAAAATTGTTAGCAACTTTCCAGTTCGTTACAACATACAGTTTGTGTTTGTTTTTAACACCATGCCAGCTCCTGTAGCCATTTTCATGGTAAGAAAATATTATAATAAAAAATTTAAGAATATATTTTTTACTAAAAACTAAAAATTATATTTGGTTTAACTTTATTAAAGATTAATCACACATGTTAAATGAATAATAAAAAAAAAGGTTTCTAACAGACGTTTCAGGGATTTTTAGATTATGTTTTTAGATTTTATGTCTTAGATCCTTTCTGTTTGAAAGCCCATTTCTGCCACATAAGAATAAATTTGTGCCTTTAAAGTCAAACTTATATGGAAACCCATTTCTGCAATGTTAGAAAAATATTCATGCCTTAAGAAGTCGAAGTGGAAGGGTCTATGTGTGTTAATATATATATACATTTCCTCATACCTTGATTTTATTTGTCACATTGCTTCCATAGAAATATAGGGAAATTTAAGGAAAATAATTTTTGCTATTGGGAAACTTAATAAAATATGAAATATAAAAATAAAATGAAATAAAATAAAAGCTACGTGAAAAAAAGGAAAGGAAAAAAATCCCCACACTAAAGAAGATAAAATAAAAATAGTTGCGTACAGATTGTAAAATCACATTTATTAGTCCATATATTCGACATCTACACAATAATTTATATAGTGTTTTAGGCATGGATTCAAGCAACATTCATACTAGACACATTAACTAAAAGTTTCAGTGGTTAGTTTTAAACTTTTTTTTTTTTTTTTGTGGTTTAGAATGTTAAGTTGCAATGTGTAAGCAATTAAGGAAAGGATTTAATAGGAAAAACATTTTAAAGTTACTATAGGATCTGCATTAACTTGCAGTGAAATTTTGATGGGTCTGACCTTGCCCTTTCAAGCGCATTTCTATATGCCATTTCAGTAAGATCTGCTATATGAGTAAAAGAACAAACGCCACAATCTTGATTTAATTTTAAATTGTGTTTATCGGTTTGAACCAGTCTTGAATGAAGAAATCAGTGGTTTGTTGGCGAGGTAAAAGGTTACTTTAAGCCAAATTGTGAATCACTCTCCATCTTGTCTAGGCATTCATCCAATTACACAAACCCGTCATCAAGACTATTTGCATCTGCGCTTATCAATCAGGTCGAGGAGAACAGAGACCTGACCCCTGAGCTTCTGTCATATTGATCCGGTAGCATTCCAATGAACACATCTTATGATGACTACAGTCCAATGCAAAAAATATGCTGCACGTTCAAATCACCAGTTCTAAAATCACATTATTTTAATACTGAAATAAAATGGCGTTTAAATTTAAAATACGCATGACCATGTTATGCATACTACATAGTAATATTACATTTTAATACTTTTAAATGAAATTAAGGTTTGGTAAAAAATAATAAAAGATAAATTTAGCATTGCTAGTCACAATGAAATGACATTACAAATAGACAAAAAGTATAAACTAACATACTCTTTCATAATCATGCATCTACAGTTCTATAAAGTGCAGAGGTGCATTTGTCTTTGCATGTTGGTTTGCACGTATGAACATAAGGTTGTTGTAATGATGATTGATGAGTCAGGTATTAAAGAGGATCCTTCTGGACATTGTCCTCTTCATCACAACACTTATCTGCATTTAAAAGAGCCTGATATCTGCTGAACATACAATCACTAAGAAGAAAGAAGGAAGGGACATGGGACAACTAATCCATTTTGTATTTTTATTTTTTATTTTCTATATTATACTCTGGCATGTATTCATCCTAGCTAAAAAAAAATAACTAAAAGACAAAAAAAATAAAAAATAAAAAAGACAGGGTCAATGGATGTGATAAAGAAATGTACTATCTGTGATAACATAAGTAAAGCATTCATATCAGCTACAGACATCTAAATCTAATTAGTCTATTATACTTTTAATCATAATACACCGTTTTACTTGGTGTGTCAATAGACACAATATGCATATTTATAAAGTGTTTATGAAGGCACTGCATGTGGTGGAAAAAACTAATAGAACATAGCACATGAATTGATTATTTTTCATATTCTCATGATTTTTTTAATGTTTCTTAGCTATGCAACAGTGTTTCAGACAAACTCATTAAAAAAAAATAAGTCAGAGGGAAAAAAAAATACATTCATAAACATACTTCTCTGTTTGATAGACATACGTTTTGTTTTAAGAATTTACCCATTTTTCACAATACTTGCAATGCATTTTATTTATATAGGTACATATGCGTACATAGATCTAGCAATTTAAAAATTAAAACAATGACAAAAATCCCTGATCATCGCCTAGGGAAAGTAAACTATCCCAGAACCTCTTTATGAAACGCAAACTATAAAATAAACAAGGAAATAATTTATAAAAAAAAAGAGATTAATGAAATGAAAGGCAAGTTTATGTTTGTGTATGCATATTTCTTCTTGGTTTCTCTTATAATGCATCAGGCAGTAGTGATGTTGGAATAATCATTGCTCTTTGCTAATATTACAAGAATAACAAAAAGGTCTGTATGATACATGGAACTAACAACAAATATTACTTTGTTTTGCTTCATATTCTTTGACTGATTTTGTACAGGTGTAGGTAAATATGCAAGTATGTCCAATCTTTACCGTATCACCAGCAATGGCACTGGTGTGTAAACTGAAGCATTATTAACCGAGAGAGAAGGTAGATTTATCCAATGGTGATGCCAAACCCACACTGGAACTTGTTTTTTTTGTGGTTAAGGAAAGCAGAGAGGGCCAGGGACAGAGGCAGAGGCTGTAGTTTTTTTTCAAGTGTGGCTCCAACCACCCAGTTACTGTCTATAGAACCTACAGAGAGAGTGAAAGTTCAGATGCAAAACCTAAAAGCCATCTAGGTCAAAAATGATATAATGATACTGAGTTAGTGCTCTCGACACATTATAGGTCCATCGAATACTTTTACTTCAAACTCGCTAAAATCCCAGCCTCAGCCCAATCAGAATTACCGGTGCTTGGGTAGAAACCTATACATCAGAGCCTGGTAAAAATACATTTTATATCATTGTATTAATACATATATTATTATTATAGAAAGATGTCAGATGGATTTAGAGGTCATCTGAACTCTTCGTATATTCCATATGTTTAAACCAATGAAGTCTAATGCTGACTGCAATTACAGGATAAGGATTTTTTTTTGGGGGGGGGGGGATTTTTATTGGAATATCAGGCAACAATCTTAAAATGACTAGAGTTAATGACAAATGTCAAATAAGAAGACTGAATTGGAATGCTGCTTAATGGATGATGACACATTTGTGACCAAAATAGATCATTGTGTGAACTGGAAAAATCTTATTCATTTTTTTCATTTTCAACATGTTTAAATTTAAGGTTATAGAAAGTTAAATATTTTAAATGGTATTACAACAGTCTTAATTATTTTTAAGAGGTCTAAAATTTGTAGGGGCCTATGATTTCTGCGATATGGAAAACGTGGATGGAATCAAACAATCCAGTCATAAAAATTGAATTTCCTGAATAATACAGAATGTCACAGATTTTTTTCTAATTTTGGATGAATAAATCAAAAGTAGGTCAGTAAATAAATATCATATACAAACAAAAACTTAACAGTCCTCACAGTAACCCGTCAAAATAAAAGTTTGGTTTAACTTGAAACTGTGACAGAAATTAATAACTTAAATGTAATAATAGTACTACTAATAAAATAATTAAAACATTCACATTAAAATTTTCTTTCCATGTTTTAACTGTAACCATAAACCTCTGTGGTACAGCACTTTGGTTTACAAAAAATGAATGAAAAATTTAGAGTATTCCTAAAAATAAAAGAAATAAACCAATAAAATATATATTTTTTAAGATAAATGAAATAATTAGAGATGCTTTTGACTATTAAAATTTTATTAAACCATTAAAATGGAATTCAGAAAAACAGAATTTGGTAAAAAAATAAAACTGAATTTGAGAAAAAAAATATATATATATTCATAGAGCCCTAAAAATGTCAATTTCGTTAACTTCTAATAAATTGTGTACATTTTATGATTTTAATTAATTAGACATGCTTTTTAAAAAAATAAAATTTCTTTTAATTTAATCATTAGAAGAATCCAGAAAATGTAAAAAAAAAAAAATAATAATAAAATAAATAATTAAAATGTAAAAAAATTAAATTAAATAAAATAAAAATTGAATATGGAATAATTATTTTATAATTATTTTCCATAATTATAAAATAAATGCAGTTTAAGGCATAAATATTTAAATACCAATTGTACTTTTTAGATTGAACTATATTCAGTCATTTTACTTGCGTAAATGCCTCCTAGTATCCCTTTAAAGAAAAACATAGTACTTTATAAAATTTCACTTTACTAAATTAGAAGCACACATGCCATTTATGAAAAAGTGTGAAGCCTTGTTTGAGGAAGATAAGTTGTGAAATATTAAAACAAATGCAATTGCTGAATTCATCATAACCCTACAAAATGATGAGATTTTAATCAATGTCTGTATGTACACCAACCTTTAAAAACCAGATCGGCTTTGGGGACATCCAACTGGTATCCAAATGATACACTAGTGTCCTGCATACGAGTGCTCGCTTCAAACTCTACGCCAACCTGCAACTATTACCAAACAACAAAACAAATGTCATTATAAAGCAATAAAACAACATAAATGAACAAATACAGACGTGACTCATTCTGCAGTTGAGCATTTACCTGATCATTGGCTTTGTGGTAATACGACCCATGAGCTCCAGCTCCACCTAGTGTCAGTGTGGCGATAAAGTTGCTGCCTGTTTGCAAATAGCCATTCAGATTTTTTAAATTCTGTATCAATGCTGACACGCCAAGCATTTATTTTCAAACATTTTAATCTTTTGCAAAACATGCCAGACCAGAAAAGACTTCTGAACTGTTCTGTATTACAGTTCTTGGGCACTTTAAATCAACTGTTTACAATATACAGTTGAAGTCAAACATTTACATACATTGTAGAATCAGCAAAATGTTAAGTATGTTTACCACTGTACTGACCTGAATAAGATATTTCACATAAAAGACATTTACATATAGTCCACAAGAGAAAAGTTGAATTTATAAAAATGACCCTGTTCAAAGGTAAATACATACATACACTTGATTCTTAATACTATGTTGTTACCTGAATGATGCTTAGTGATAGTTGTTCATGAGCCCCTTGTTTGTCCTGAACATTTAAACTGCCTGCTGTTCTTCAGAAAAATCTTTCAGGTCCCACAAATTGTTTGGTTTTTCAGCAGTTTTGTGTATTTGAACCCTTGACTATCATTTTGACATCCATCTTTTCACACTGAGGACAACTGAGGGACTCATATTCAACTATTACAGAAGGTTCAAACGCTGAATGATGCTTCAGAAAGAAACACAATGCATTAAGAGCTAGGAGTGAGTACATTTTACATATTTTGTCTTCTGGGAAACATGTAAGTAGCTTCTGAAGGGCAAGACTAAATGAAAAAATATGATATTTAGGCAAAATAAGAAAAATGTACACATGTTCATCTGTTCAAAAGTTTACACCCTTGTGTCATTTTTCTTTCTGGAGCATCAGTGAGCGTTTAAACCTTATGTAATAGTTGCATATGAGTCCCTGTTGTCCTCAGTGTGAAAAGATGGATTTCATAATCATACAGTCATTGCTGGAAAGGGTCCAAAGAATTTGTGGGACATGAAGGATTTTTCTAAAGAACAGCAGGCGGTTTAACAGTTCAGGACAAACAAGGGACTCATTAACAACTATCACTAAACAAAACAAAACAAAAAAAAACAGGGTCAATTTTATAAATTCAACTGTTATTTATTCTTGTGGACTACATGTAAACATCTTTTATGTAAAATACCTTATTCAGGTCAGTACTAAATAAAAACATAACATGCATTTTGAATGATCCCTTTTATTTTGGTGAAAGAATTAATATTTCGCAAATTCTGCAAGGCGTATGTAAACTTTTGACTTCAACTGTATATTTAGTTCATACATTTGTATAGCATATTGTATTATAGTATTTAAAAGGTTCTACTGGTATTTGGAAAAAAAAAGTTTTCAAAAAGCTGTTTTCGTTAGACAAAAAAGCCATCTCAGTGTGGACAAAAGGTCAAAACAGAGAAAAGATGCATTTATCTGGGCTAATGTGGATGTTTAAGAGGACAACACTTTTTAGTCTATCTTTATATATATATATATATATATATATATATATATATATATTCTTTTGTAATGCAATTCATTACTGTGATAAAAATAAGATTTTTATCCTAACATTATCCTCATTATCCTAACATAAAAATGTGATACCTGTTTTATGCATTTACCTGTATATCTGCCTGCTAGAGACATGACTGTTCCCTCCTCTCCAGGCTGTCGGTGGTACACCAGCTCTCCTCCTAAAGCCAGCGATGGCGTTACAGACTGGAGATAATGAGCTACAACAATTCCTGAGAGGAAAAATAAGCTGGATGAGTTAACTGAAGATGGGACATCACCTGACTAAAAGCCAATAAAGCTACTTAAAATTGCAGCACAAATAAACATGGATAAAACAGAAGACAATTACCAGATCCCACCAAGACGTCAGGGTTGCCAAATGTCACAGCAGCAGTGAAATCTTTCCCTTTGAATTCAGCATCTCCTTGCCAGTTCACAAACTTCTGCTGCTGAGTCTGATTGAGACAAGCATGTCCAGAAAAGCATTAATAAGTCATTATAAGTAATCATAAAAATAACACATATATCCTCCTTTCACAAATACACACCTGGAAGACAAATTTTGAGCGAATTCCATCTGTAATCTGATGAATGATCTGTGCATTGAGGCTTCCTGTGTTGTCCATATCACCAACCATAACGGGAAAGGCCTGATAAAAAAAAAAAAAAAAAATTAAGGTAAACTATCCACCTTTTTCTTCAACGCAGAAATAAGCATATGGGTGAGACTTCCAGTTCATTATCCGTTATAAAGAAATATTGAGAACAACAACAACTTGCAGTAAACTGTAAAACTGTTTGCACCACAAAAAAGTGTGTTCATAATAAAGATAATACACTAAAATAATTTGGTAAGACATAATTGACTAGATCAAGCAGCAAAGCAAGCTGTTTTGTATAGCTGATGAGACCGAAAACCAGACACATTAAATTTACAAATGACCGTGCCTGCTCTTACAGGAAGAAAAAGGTGGATAAATGTGTGTAAAGGTACAAATTTCTTTGTAAAATGTAACTTTTCAGCAGCCTTTGTTCTGGAAACATTTGTATAATTATTTATTGCAGGCTAAATATATGTACCTCTGCTGGTCCTGTTTGTTTGGATCCCACATAAGTAGCTCCAAACCTGTAACTGGAATCTCCTAGAGTGCTTAACAACACTGTGTGGTTGACCTATTAAAAAGAAAAACAAAATCTCGATGATGATCAAGAATACTTACTTCAACAAGAAAATAGCTCAAGAAAATCCAGCTATAAGCACACAGGACTGACCTGAAAATGGTTGCTCAAACCTTTGTTCACTGTTAGTCTAACACCCTCCATCTGTATAGGAAACACCTCTGAGGAACGAACAGACAATTATGAAAATCCATCATGAAAATCCAAAGTCAAGTCATACAAGATACAGTTGAATTATTAAATTCATAATCCAATTATAGTCAAGGTCAAAAGTTTACATACACCTTGCAGAATCTGCACAATGTTAATTATTTGACCAAAATAAGAGGGATCATACAAAATGCATGTTACTTTTATTTAGTACTGACCTGAATAATATATTTCACATAAAAGATATATACATATAGTCCACAAGAGAAAATAAAATTGTTGAATTTATAAAAAAAATTCTAATATAATTCAAAAGTTTAACACTTGCTTCTTAATACTGTGTTTTTACCTGAAAGATCCACAGCTGTTTTTTTCTGTTTAGTGATAGTTGTTCAAGGGTCCCTTGTTTGTCCTGAACAGTTAAACTGCTTGCTGTTCTTCAGAAAAACCTTTCAGGTCCCACATATTCTTTTGTTTTTCAGCATTTTTGTGTTTAAACCCTCTCCAATTATGACTGTATGATTTTGAGACCCATCTTTTCACACTAAGGAAAACTGAGGGACTCATATGCAACTATTACAAAAGTTTCAAATGCTCACTGAAAAATTTTTGAATTTCAGGGAAAATTTGAAGTTTAGAAGATACTAACATTTGAAGGAATATGTTAGGATCTTCTGTAGCTTCTGAAGGGCAGCACTAAATGAAAGAAAATATGGTATTTAGGCAAAATAAAAAAAAATGCACACATCTTCATTATGTTTAAAAGTTTTCACCCTCTGGCTCATAATGCATTGTGTTTCCTTCTGGAGCATCAGTGAGCGTTTAAACCTTCTGTAATAGTTGCATATAAGTCATTTATCCTCAGTGTTAAAAAGAGAGATCTCAAAAATCACACAGTCATTGTTGGAAAGAGTTCAAATACAATACTTGTGGACTATATGTAAACGTCTTTTATGTGAAATATCTTATTCAGGTCAGTACTAATTAAAATATGTTCTGCATAATCCCTCTTATTTTGGTGAAATAATGAGAATTTTGCAGATTCAGCAAGGTGTATGTAAACTTTTGACTTGAACCGTATTTCACATTTAAAAATCACAAACATTAAAAAAAGTAATTATTTTCTCACCTTTGCATTTGCGATGGCACTCTTCAAAGCCACCGGGGTTTGGAAGGGGAGACTCAGTCTCTTGGTGCCCAGATGAAGAGCTGCCAGGCACAGAGACGGGTGAGACCGAGGGCATCGTGAATCCTGGTGGTACTGACACCAAACCTTGGCCACCTGGCCCTGGTGCAGGTGGGCTGGGGGCACTGGCAGCCAACACACTGCCCATTCTTAAACGGGACAGATTCAGTTAGAAGAGGAGAACACGTTAACAGAGATGGAGAGCAGATTTTTCGCTAAAATAATAAAATGCAATCAGTAGTTTGGGTATTAAATCAGTTTTCATTTGTGGACGATAAACAACACGCAAGTCATATTTAGGCAGCCAGGTCTTTTGCATAAAGAAAATTATTAAACAACTGGATTTGTAAAAATTAGAAACGTCTGCTGTTTCTTTAACAACCCAGTTTAAAATTCAACACAGCGTAATTCATTGACAAATTAGCTTGCGAGCTAAAAGCCACACGCCTTTTGTTACTCATGAGACACTACAGCTGGACATATAAACGCTGTTTAGATTTAACCCATAGCAATATTTCTAGCTGAGACATCCCTAAGGCGTGCTATGGATTTAACAGAAAATAAGCTTAGTAACAATGAATCAATGACAACTCACGTTGAGCTTCACAGAGGACGGTTCTCCAGGTTACAAAACCACGTGCTTCTATCGATGCCCGATCATTCTTTCAGAGTCGGATCTTCTCAATGAATCGGTTGAATCGCTTCACAAACCCATGATACTCCCCTTAGTTAACAACCAAGCGCTTCTCGAGTCAATTTTATGCATATATCACTGCTGTAACAAAATTCACTCTCTAATAAAAGGGCAGAAAAAGGTTCCGCACGGAATTCCTCAGTGAGTTCATTCAGAACGGATCTGTTCGAAAGAACCGATTCGTGAAAACGACTCAGACTCTCCATGAGCCTTTCCCCTTTACCCCTCCTACTTTTAGTTGACGAAGACAAACGCTAAATGGCTATTGGTCTGATTACATGTCACTCACTACGTCAAAATGAAGCGGGTTTGAGAACTAAAATGGGCATTTGCTTGAAGGTCATTGAATGGGCTTTGGAGGTTGCTTGGGTTTCTGTAACGTGAGCTGTACATTATAAATGTACAACCATACAGAACTAGAGTTTAGTCATTAGATTTACGCAATGGTTCCTTTAGTGTCTAAATGAAATAAGAACTAGTTAACAACTAGTCATTTTAAAACCTTAATTAACAGCAAAGTTGCATATTAGTAACAAACAATAACAACAAAATGGGGAAAATAGTATGTATTTGGCACACAATAAAAGAGACAACTTCATGTTGAATTTAATCAAGTCAGAAAAATAAACATAAAAAAAACAAACAAAAATCATTTGAATTATTTCCATTCATTCCATTCAGACAATATACAGTCAATTTAATAGGAAACAGTTTACCAAATTAAATGTTAAAGAGTTGCCTCTGAAAAATTACAAAAAAAAAAAAAAAAAACATCCCTCGGTAGGTACTTTTTCACATTCGCCCACAAAACCTCTACGGTTATCTCTGATATGAATGTATTGTTTGGGACAGATGGCACACTCAGTCTTTGTCAAACTATATAACCTCAAGCTGTTTAAATGAAATAAACAATACAGACAAAACATAAACCAATCAGACAGCCACATAGTCATGAGCAACCATTCTTGCATCAATTAGACTTACAAACAGGGTATCACACATCAATTTTTCATCTCCAGGAATCCAAAATAAAATTTACATTAAACATTTGTCCCTACAACAACTCCCCACTTTCAATAACTGTGATAAACCATATAATATTTAGAATTTTGTTTTCAGAAACACCCTCACCATAAACAAAGAAAACATTCACAGCTCAACACTGCATGACAAGATGGATAAAGAATGAAAGCTCGTCCAAAATAAGGTTTTGAAATATGCTAATAGTCTTACATGGACAAATATCGTTTGAACAGCACAGCATCATCAGCAGAAATTTGTAATCTGGCTCAAGTTTTCCCAATTTAACTGCGCAATTTGCCTGAACTGTGCTGCTTTAATAACTAAAAAAAAAAAGCATGCAAACTAAGGTTTCTACACTAAAGCTTTGAGCTACATGCCACATATCCCTGCTTAGCAAAAACACCCCCCACCCCACCCCACAATAGAACATCTTTTAGAGAAAAAGAGAAAAATCATAGCTGCCACCGAGAAGATGCTACAATTCTGCTGTATGAAAATACTCTGTCTTGATCAAAATATCTCATATGCAACATGAGGTTAAGAAAAGCCTCTTACAAACATCCAAAAGGAAATAAAAAGGAATTTTGACTTCTTTCTGCTAAATATTCACTAAACAAAATTTGGAATAAAGTAAAAAAAAAAAAAAAAAAAAAAAAAAAAATTGCTGATAAACAGAATTTGGATTAAAGTAAAAATAATAATAAAGTCATAAAGTCCATTCATTTCAACTTTTAACTTTATACATTCATTAATATCACAAGAAATGAAAACTGTAAAAGATGCTATCTTTAAATAAATGAAAAAAGAGGAATCAAACAGACCCTTTTGACAGATCATTTGATATGAATGTGTGGATCTAATTATGTATAATGACTTCATTGTGTTGAATTTTTAAATTAGCTTTTATGTAGTAGTCTGACAATGCTCACATTATGCCCGATTTGTCATGCCTGTTTAAATTAGGAATGTCTAATATAGTATAAAAAACACAAGATACAAAAAAAAAATTGCACAAATTGTGTCTCTGTTTGAAACTATAATTTACCTCTGTATTTCTTCACAAATTCCAAATTTACATTTGTCTGTGACTATAAATGAAACTACAAAAACGTACCGATATGATTGCAGATTATGATTTTTTCTTAGGAAGTTTAGTGCAATGGTTCATGTTGACACCTGAATCCTGAGCTCTGCGATATTTCCATAGATGCTGGTTTGTCTAGCTGCCTCAGACTAAATATAAATGGAATTTAAAAATGTTTCTCATCAATAAATCAATACTAATTCTTTCGCAGAATCCAGTAGCACTGATATGCTGCAAAATCCTGTGTTTAGTCTTTGGGAAAACTTCAACATAGCAATGACATATAAATCTGAGACAGAGACAATATATATTAAGGCACTTGTGCTAAACAGGTCTTGTTTTAGAGTTTGTGATTAAGTTTAAGTTTTTAATTGATAATGCTTGATAAAGTTTGTCATTTTCTACCAAACAGGAACTTTTCTCTGAATTTTTTGCCTTTATTATTGCATGCCTCAACTAGAAGGTGTATGGTCATTTATAGAGAGGTATAACCCCCACCCCAAAAAAACAAAATTAATTACAAAAAAAAAGAAAAGAAAAAGAGAGCAAAACACTGACAGCAACTGAAAAAAAAAATACTGTGGAGGTGAAAAAAAATAAGGAAAGACATGAGCAGAGAAGTTACTAGTTTGTGCAAAAGCAGATGTTTGTGCAAAAGTCAGGTTCAGTTTCTCCAGCTTTCCTAGAAAGAGCAGAAGATAAAGTCACTCTAGTTATGACTGATTCATATGGGCATTGCAATATTAAGCATTATTTAGAAACAAACTAGATGAACTGTATGCCTTTACCTGCTCTCTATTGGTGCACCCTAATGGGCTTCAGACTCTCCGTCAGGCTGAGACTCCTGTGTCTCACAGTCAGGGTTCACAGAGTGAAACTCTGCCACATACAGGCTCTTATCGATGCTGCCCGGAATGGGCTTTATGTCCGTCATCAGCTGGTCCTCAGTGGTCTTCAGGTTAAAACGATCCTCAGCGGTAATGAGATTGATTGCCAAACCCAGATGTCCAAACCTTCCTACAAATTAAACACAGGGACCATATAAAACTACATTATAAATAATATAAAGTGTATGATATACAAGTGTAAATAATGTAATCTAAATTTAATCCACCACATCTTTGATGTTTGACAACTTCACCTGAGCGACCGATGCGATGCAGGTATGTTTCTGCGTTCTTGGGGAAGTCAAAGTTGATGACTACATTTACTGCCTGGATGTCGATGCCTCTAGTGAATAAATCTGTTTCAAGAGCATAAATTCACTGTTAGAAGCACCTTTAGAGTTATTATTAAGGCTGCCCGCTAATAGTTGATTAACCATTAAGTTGGCCGACCAAAATTTTATTAGTCGCTTAGTTGCAGAACAAAAAAAATAAAATAAATCCACAAATTCAATGTGGTAGCACTCACTGCATGACAGATGGAGGCACTGGTGCGGTCACTTGCTCTTAAAATAATGTAATTTTTGTTCATACAGATAAGAGTAATACATCTTTCGAATCTTTAAAGACTCTGTTTATTTGTGTGCACTCACAATAACAAAAAAAATATTGTGATTTTGTAAAATAATGAAAGCAAACAGGATATGGTTTCTGCTGTCTCGTTCAATGTGAATTTAAGCACGAAATTCTGTGTATACTTGCCTTACAGACATGAAAATATATCTATAGTGAAATGAGTGAAATGTCTACTTTTCAATGAACCAATTCAAATAGAAAACTCTGAAAAATATTTTCAGATTATGTAATCCGTATGAAACATGCATACAGGCACATCCACTACTGTGGAGATGATGACAACAAAGAAAGAACTAGTTTATTAATACATGATTATAACGTTAGTGCAGCCTCCTTGCTGTTTTTTCCTGGCATATTCATAATCATTACCGTATTGACCTGAATATAAGAATATAAGTTTTTCTGGGAAAAATCTGAAAAAACGCGTTCATCTTATATTTAGCGTCTAGACTAGGCATGGGCCGGTATGAGATTCTGACGGTATGACAACCATAGATAAAAATATCACGGTTTCAGGGTATCACAGTATTTAGATCTCAACTCTAAAATATGTTATTTTTAAATGTCTGGTTAAAAAGCAACAACTTTTCAACGGAACACAATATATTTTATTTTTAAGAAACATACAAGGAACATTTTGGAGCAGTAAACATTAAAATAATTAAAACGAATAATTGAAGACACAGGCCGGGCATAGGGCCTGTTTTATTTTTTATATTTCAAACATCCATGAATAATGGTGATGAAAAAAAAATTGTTGTGCTGGTGGAAACAACACGAGACTTCACTTTTGCTTTCACTTTGGAGACCAGCTCAGATGGCGTTTAGTGTTTCAGCCAACAGCGGTGCCTTCAGCGCAGCTGGAAGAGATCTGCGTTCAAGCGCACACAATAGACTGAAATTTGCCGAAAAACAATAAATGTGTCGGGGGAAATGGTAAGGAGATATTTAAATTATTTATCAACTATTTATTCTGAGTCAGTGTTGCAAAGATCCTGACTCACAATGTCCTATTTGAAAGCGCCTTTAGAGAGAAATAATTATTTGGATGCATTACGAAAGAGTTTTTGTTTTCGATTTATTTAATTTCATTAAGTAATAATTTAAACTTTCTCTTTCTCTCTCTCTCTCTCTCTCTCTATATATATATATATATATATATATATATATATATATATATATATATATATTTATCATGTCTGTGAGGCATGTATTCGGTTATTTTTTGTGAAATGCGTTCAAGTGGCAAGGTGGCAAAGACACCTGAGAGCCAGTAGTTTGTTTGCGTTTTAAAAGTTGTGATTTTGAACAGATGTAATCATGTAAACAATGGCAGGATGTTTAAAATATAGACGTGATACCAGCTAAATGTAATTATGGTACTTAATCGCAGAAACGTAGTACTTTAGTCTGCGTGAGGGAGAAAACTAGTTGACGTTAGCTAGTTAATTAGCCTTGTTATCTGCCTCGGTAGCAAGCCAAATAGTTTTTATTTCACACTTAAACAAACAGCGGTGGGTCTCTGACTTGATCGGGGGTGAAAGAGGGAGAAATGAAGATGACATTTATATTTTATGTAGACCTGGAAGTATTTATTTAACGATCTAATATGTCATCTGTACAGAACATCATTGTGTACAGTACATGGTTAGTCATAGTAGATTCACCTTTTTCGGCCATCCTACATAGGTGACTCTCACTGACTGCTCGCACCAAATGGAGTGGGGGTCGTGTGACTCGTTACGTTTTTTTGCTGCACACAACTATGGTGTTCGGCACTTTCCCTATTTAATGACGTGTGAAAAAACTGCACATGAACAGTATGACGGAAATTTTTTGCGGTTTTGAAACCGTGACTTTTTCAAACCGCGGTTTACCTTGAAACCGGTTATCATCCCATGCCTAGTCTAGACTTTGACATGTCAATAATACACCCACAACTATAGGTGGCGCCAAATCCACATAAAGCGAGTCTGCCAAGAAATACATAAGGTATGTCGGTAAAGCTAGAACAACACAAATAAAAACAAACGAAAATTTAGTTATATAATATAATGTTATATAATTTAGATGGCTTACCTATTATTTTTAATGGTATATCAAAAAGTGCATATTTTTTAATGTGATTGTTG
Source organism: Cirrhinus molitorella (assembly GCA_033026305.1). Lineage (NCBI taxonomy): Eukaryota > Metazoa > Chordata > Actinopteri > Cypriniformes > Cyprinidae > Cirrhinus > Cirrhinus molitorella. The sequence continues at coordinate 26,624,979 of CM065131.1, forward strand.
GTGCATTTTTTAGGGATGGGACGATAAATCATTGCAACATGAATCGAGAAATGATTCAGCATTGATTCTGTATTTTCCGAATGCATCGTGTTTCTTTCTCATATCGATTCTGAGCTTAGTTTTGAACAGCAGATAGCACTGCTTGCTTTACAAAAAGCAGAGCTAAGCTTGTTTCCAAATCCTTACACGCACTTAAACCTAAAATAACCATTCATACAATTCAAAAACATTGCAGCGAATTACAAGGGTGTTCACAGTGGGCGGTTTACATAAATCTCGTGTCATAAAAGCATTCTGAGCCGAGGTGAAATTACATGATTTAGCCGAACGCACAAGTGCTCTTCAGCACTCTTCTTCGTGAGCGTTTCAGTGTGTGGATAAACACTAGATTCAGTGTTGCCAGATCAGGTTGATGATTTCCAGCCCAAAATCTCACTAAAACCCGCCCACTTCAACAAAAACCAGCCCAAAATTTTAACTGCCAAAATAATGTGATTTTATTACCACGTCAGTCAAGGTTGATAAAGACCATTTTTATCTCTTTAAAAAAATAATGATGACAACATAAAATAAAGAAAATAAATTTTACAGGAATATGGATCAAAACAGGGCAAATACATTAAAGGGAGTCCGAAAATATGCTGAAAATATCCAGGAATCTTTTCAAAGTGGCAATCAAGAATTTAACCGATGACTTTAGCCAACAGTAAAATGTCCACAGTAAAAATAAGCAATTTTTTTTGTGCAAAAAGCACAAAAAAGTGATCAGAAAGCAATGAAATTTAGCTGCCATTTACTCTCGTTCATGTATACATCACGTCAGCCAGAAATGTGTTATTCATTGATACATATGATAATCGAACAGCAAAAATAAAATAATAATACTAACAATTAACAACAATGTGCTTACCTTTGTCTTGTGCGTTATCGGACAGATTTAGGCCACTTTGCCATCGCAATCACTTATATAAAATGAATGAATTGATATATAGCTGCACATTCAAAATCTTTTCTAGCCCTTTCTAGCGCCAAAACCCCATCACTCACAAATCACCACATCTCACCAACATAAAAAACGGTACATTGATTGACAGGTCTCTGTTAAACTGAACCATGCATTAAGGAAAAAAAAAAAAAAAAAAAAATGAGTTGATGACTGCACTACACATTATTTTACTGTGATACGTTGAGCTCGGACATATTAAAATAACAAGAACCGAACAATAAAAGCGAAGAAAAAGCAGCTGATTGGGCGGTTTTAATTTTTAAAAGCAGCCCAGATTTTGTCTACCCGCCCAATGCGTTATTCTCTGGTCCAAGACTATCAAAAGAAGCCCAATTGGGCGGCAACCCACCCAATCTGGCAACACTGACTAGATTAGAGTGCCATCTGCTGTTAAAATCTAAGCTCAGCATCTATTCCAAAGACAAATGCGATGTATTTGGAGGATCGATCCACAATCCAGAATCGATTCACACAAATCAATTTATTGTCCCAGTCCTAGCATTTCACCAGTATTTACAATAGCTTCAAAACTAATTAAAAAAAGGAAAAATAGGCAAATAGAAAAAAAATTTAAGAAATAATAAATAATTTTATTAATAAAACAAGATTTGGTTGTTCAAAAAGCCTTTTGCCAAATGGTGCATCTTGGAAAAGGGGGGTGGTTTTATAACCAGGGTCAGCTTATACTTCTGCCAGTGTGCATATCAGGCTATGTAGGAAATTAAAGGCTCATTATTATGATTAAAATGGTTTATTAATAAACGTGATTAGTCGACTCAAAATAAATGACTACTAGTCGCCTAGAAAACCTTTAGTCAAGGGCAGCCCTAGTTATTATTATTATGCAATTGTGCAAAAAAAAGAGGCATACTAGAATAGGATACTATGTGTTATATTCACCTGTGCAAACAAGATTCCTGCAGAGCCCATTTCTGAAGTCATGGAAAACACGGTTTCTGTATTCCTGCCATGGGAATGAAATGAAGCACAATATATTTGCAGCCACAAATAAAAGCAATGTTCAGTAAAAACGTAAGTGTTTAAAGGCACAATATGTTATTTTCGCCACTAGAGGGTGCACATTCAAAACAAAGGCGTAGTTTGATTTGCCTTTATCCCCACAGCTGATGCAATCTGATGGGACCCGGTCAAAAATAATATTCATGGATGAGCTAATGTATTAAACATTTGTTAACGTCACTGTAGTAGGAAGCAGGGTGAGGCTGAAAGCAAAATGAGGCTGCTGGAGCGATTGCTAATGACAGACAAACTCAACACATGGCTCGAAAGCAGCAGAGCTTTTAGTACAGTTGACCGCTCTTGCTCCTTCCAGTCATGTGTATGTGATGGAAAACAGCACCGTTTTATCATGCTAGATACGTGACCTGTCTAATAAAACATATTAAAGCGTATTTGGTGCTTCCATGTTTCCTACAAAATAAAACCGGAAATCGAGGGTGTATGATGTCATCAGCAGGCGATGAATTGACACTGTCCGTTAAACTACTTAAATTGAAACATTTGGGATAATGCGAGTGCACAAGTCAACAAAATATATATAACAGTTTATAGTATATATTTTAAATATATACTGTTTTTTTTTATATTTTACTCCAAAAATCTTACATATTGTGCCTTTAACTGAAATAAGCAAATCATTTCAATTATACTAGATCTACAACAACAAAATACAGTACCTGCATCATCTTTGCATGAATGTAGAAGCAGGAGTAGCCCAACTGTGTTATCTTCTTGGCCAAAAGCTCTACTCGCTGAGTAGAGTTGCAAAAGATGATGGACTGATTGATCTGCAACTATGGAGAAAAGTGCTTGGGTCATGTCAACTTTAGAAACAATGCCATTTGCTATAATTTACAAAAGAACAAAACCACAACAGCCACAGTTAATGCATGAAAGGCCAAGTTGAATGAAAATTTGCTGAAAATGTACCCTCCCTCAAAGATTTGGATTTAGAGAAATTCAGCACTACATCTCGTGCTCACCAACGGATTCTGCAGTGAATGAGTGCCATCAAAATGAGAAGCTGATAAAACAATAAATCCACAAGTAATCCACATAGCTATAGTCCCTTAACTAACTTCTTGTGAATTGAAAAGCTGTGTATTTGTAAAAAAAAAAAAAAAAAATTAAACTTTCAGTAAAAAAGTCATTTTGTCTGAATCAGGAGAGAACTGTGCATAGATCAAGCACCGTTTACCATCAAAAACATTTGAAAACAGTTCTACACAAATATGTCACTGGATTTTGATGTGAGAGGACAACAAGAAATGTGGATTACTTGTGGATTATTGTGATGTTTTTATTAGCTGTTTAAACACTTATTCTGACGGCACCCATTCACTGGAAATTATGCATTTCTCCAAATCTCTTCCAATGAAGAAACAAACTCAAGAAACTCGTTCAAGGTCCAGAAAGTTACCAAGAACATCGAGTACTATGACACATGCGTGCGCTTTCCTCTGAATGTAAACAACTTGCATGGTTTATGTGCAGATTAAAGCACATGCATGCTTCATGGTACTCTCCAAAATTTGTGGAGGAGGAGAACAATTGTTGAATAGAGTTGTTTTTTTTGCACACAAAAAGTATTCTATTGTATCTTCATAAAATTACAGTTGAACCACTGATGTCACAAGGACTATTTTGTTGATGTTCTTGGTACTTTTCTGGACCTTGAAAGTGGTAGGACCTTTGCTGTCTATGCAGGGTCAGAAAGTTCTCAGATTTCATCAAAAATATCTTAATTTGTGTGTCGAAGATGAACGAAGGTCTTACGGGTTTGGAACGACGTGAGGGTGAGTAATTATTGACAGAATTTTAATTTTTGGGTGAACCATCCATTTAACGGGCCTCATTCATGAAACTTTCATAAATATGAGTAAATTCTGAGTAATTTGCGCATAAAACAGACCTTCACGAAAACTCTCCGGATTCACAAACGCTTCGTAAACGTCCGATTTAATAGTTAAACATGCGTAAGAGGACAAGGGCAAATGAACTTGTAACTATTTTGGCAGTGCATCAAAATTCAGTGTCATCAATTTGCTAAAAAAGAACACAGAACGTTTTACGCACCATTTACTCGTGGAAGGGAGGGAGCAGGTGTACATTTCTTTCGCACCAACTAACATTTTGCAAATACGAACATTTTCATGAATTCGAAAGTTTACGTCAGAATGGCCTTACAAACGATTTACACAAAAATTTGTTTTGCTCGTGTTTCATAAATGAGGACCATTGTATTTAAACAGGTCAAGTCCTAAAAGGAAATTGACTCTTTACCCTGGAGAACAGTGTGTTAAGGCAGTGAACTTTCTGTCTTTCTGTGACATAAGCGTAGTACTGCGTAATGCCTTTAAGGGTCAGTTCCTCCATCAGATTGATCTCATAGGGCTTCTGCAGGTGCTTTGCCTGAAGAGATACAAAAGTGTATACATGTAAAACTTGCAGCAATAGATAAGCAAAAAAAAAAAATAATAATATGATGCACTGATATCTCTAACCATGAACTTCTGAACGCTGATGGGGAATGTGGCTGAATAGAGCAGAATCTGTCTGTTCTTTGCAAGGAATCCAATGATGTCCTCAATAACAACCACAAAGTCCTGAGAGAGCAGCTTATCAGCCTGTAATAAATAAATCAAGCAATGACATTTGAACTTTGATAGTGGTGGTATTAATAACATCAAAACACCTAAATAACTGTCTCAAGAGGTTTCATTGTGTCAGTGTGCACCAGGAAAGAATGTAATTAAAATTCTGCATTTACAGTAAGCATGTGCAATACTCACCTCATCCATAACCATCATCTGAACTTTATCCACTTGGGCGACGCCCTTTTTTATCAGGTCCAAAATTCTGCCAGGTGTTGCTATAACAACATGAACTGCAGAAAACAGTTTTGGACAACATGCTTTTACTACAAATGGTCATCAGACTGTAATCTCTTTAAGATTAGGTGATTACCAAGCATTACCTATCTCATCCAGACGCATGATATCATCTCTTAGGTTGGTACCACCTGTGGTTGCCATGACCTTGACACCACCCAGGTGTTTGCTCATCTGAATACTGATCTGACTGACTTGCAAAGCCAGTTCCCGAGTGGGAACTATCACAATAGCTGCAGATAAACACACAAAGAAAGTACAGTAAAGAATGAGGTGGAAGATGGGGGTTAATGGATACATCTTGTGTAAAAGGATTTGGGAGAGAGAGATACCCTGGATTTGATCCTTTTTAATGTCAATTCTCTCCAAAAGGGGGATCAGGTATGCACCACTCTTGCCTGTTCCATTTTTGGCACGAGCCAGTATATCGCGACCAGAAAGGGCAATAGGAATACTCTCCTCCTAAAATAAAAATTAAAAACAAGTCAAAGAATTTTGTTTTTGGGTAAACTAATCTAGGATTTTTCTCCATATAGTAGACTTCAATGGGAGCCAATGGGTTACAGGTCCAAACTGCAGTCTGCTGAAAAATAAGGGTCTTATCTAGCCAAACGATCGCTAATTTTTTTAAATTAAAAAAATAACAAAAACGTATACTTTTTAACTACAAATGCTCGTCTTGCATTAGCTCGACTTTACGCAATATCTAGTCACGTTTAGGTAAGACTAGGTTGAATTTTGAAGAGAAAATGAGATGGAGTTTCTCACTCTACCCTACCTTTTTGAACCACAGTACAAAGATAAAGAACAAATCACACTTGACCTTTCCAATGTGTTTACATAATGCGTGAAGTTGCAGACTCTAGTCTAGTGCTAGTCCACTATATGGAGAAAAATCGTAAAAAATGTTTTCCTCATAAACCTTTTTTCTTTTCAACTGAAGAATCAGGGAATTTTCATTCTGGAAGTGACCTAATCTTTTATAAGGAGACATTGTTCAGAAAGACTACTAACTGGTACAGTTTTGACTAGTAAATTGTTTTTAACCAGGAAATTATAATCCAAAAAGTGTAATCATGTCCATGTTTTGAAAATCTTGCATCTAGTACCTGAATAGGGGAGGGCTTTTCCCAGCCCATCTCAAAGATGCCCATCAGCAGCTCTCTCTTTAGACAGTAGTCCTCAAACTCATTCCCTTTGGTTGCAGTCACATCCTTTAGAGAAAGAAAGAACATGGAATAGACAGATTAAAAGGAGATCTGTACACTTTACAAAATGAAAAACAAACCACTATTCATCAAATGCATGTTGCATGTTTATAAATGCATTTTATGTGTTTTGGTGTATTAAAAAAACATCCTTATAACTGAATTATATAACATTACTCTTTTTGCACCATTTTTAAAAAGTGAAAGTTTAAAACATTTCGGTGAAAGACTTACAGAAGTTTTTACTCTATTGTCCTTAGTGGGGAGCTGTAGGCTTTGTTTCCAGTCATCACCAAACCTGTGTGTCAGTAAATTAATACATATATTACCGTTCAAACGTTTCGGGTGAGTAATAATTTAAAAAAATAAAAATAAAGAAATTAATACTTTTGGATTCAGACTTGATTGGACTTGTTGAATTGAAAAAATATGAAGCCGTTTTCAACACTGATAATAAGAAGAAATGTATCTTGGGTAGCAAATCAGCATATTAGAATGACACTGAAGCCTGGAGTAATGGGTGCTGAAAATTCAGCTTTGCCATCAAAAGAATGTAGGGATGTCAAACGATTAATCGCATCCAAAATAACAGTTTATGTTTGCATACTATATATTTGTGTACTGTGTATATTTATTATGTATATATAAATACACACACATGCCTGTATATATTAAGGAAAATTTATATCTAAAATATTTATATTTATTGGCATTTTAACGCCATATCGGCACTAATGGCAAAATGGCAAAATCAACAGTTTAAAGTAACACACTTCTTTATACAAAACATACATAATGTTCACATTTCATAATTAAAATATTTAAATACAAAACCCATCATTATACAAAATTTTAAATATTTATATTTATAATCTAAATTGTATACAGGTATAAATATATACACATAAATATTTAGTTTTAATATATACATGTATGGGTGTGTATTTATATGTACATAATAAATATACAAAGTAAACACACATATTGTAAACTTAAACTTTTATTTTGGATGCGATTAATCGCAATTAATCGTTTGACAGCCCTAAAAGAATGAAGTACTATTTAAAATATATTAAAATAGAAATACTTGAAGTAGTAATAATATTTCACAAAATGACTGTTTTACTGTATTTTTAATCAAATAAATGAAGCCTCAGTGAACAGATTTAATTTATAACACACATACAATCAAACCAAAAATGATTCAGACACCAGATATAATTTTGATATTTTTACTAGTGGGTGCAGGACACTATAGTTCATTTATGCATGTAAGGATAGCAAGTAAACAGACATATTATACCCAAAAATTCTTCATACAGTGGACTATTAGCCAAACTGATCTAAATGTGGGACCAAAAATTTGATTTGACACTACAACCTAACCATGTTTTGTTACACACCTTTCTAACTGTGATAATGTGAGAAATGTTGAAGGTGTCATAATTAATTTTAGTTTGACTATACATTCTAAATAAGCAAATAGTGTGACACTATAACCAGCTTACCTGATACCAGGTGCTTCCTGAGATGCATTGGCTGGTTTCTGGGTCCCCATGGGCTCCTTTCCAGACTGAGCACTGACAGGTTGGGGTCCAAATTGAGAGGGAGCTTTAGGCTGTCCTATAAGCTGCCTGTTATGCGTGTTCAAGCCCAAGACAGCCGGGCCAGTGTTCTCCATCTTTGTTGCAATTCTTTACGTTTCAAAAGCTTTTCCACGTGTTTTTCACTTTTCTAACAGTCTAATAAGACCTAGTGAACCATTCACAGTGTCCACAAGGCCTCAATAAAAAGTGTCACTAAATATTTTTTCGTGTTATTTACAAATTTTACATACAGCTTAGGCTCTATAACTAAGAGCAATGCTGTCACCCAAGATTTTTTACAAGGGCTCTTCTAAAAGAAGATAAATAAATATTTACATGCATAAATATTGCACACCTGCACACAGTATAGAAAATTATACCTGGGCAGGTGTAATAAAGAACTAGTCTGCTAATGCAATGTGAACGACAGAAAGACCTAGACCAGAACTTTCTTTTCCTGTCTACACTTCTGCAATATATTAATGCATGCAAACAGTGCTTTTTGGTCTTCTCACTTCTTCTTCTTCTTCTTCAGATGCAGTTTAACTCTCAAATGGCATGATTAGAGAAACCATTTATACATGTGTCTGGTAGGTAGGATTCAGAACATCAGCACATTAATAGACAAAGTAACACTTTAGGGTGACTGCTGATTAAACATCCAACAGGATTGTATACAAATCAGTTTTTGAAATAAATTAGTTTGTTGTTTTCTCTGTGTTGACATCCAGTTGTGCCCACAGCTGTGCCACCTGCAAGAAACAATGTGAAAAATCAAAGACAATTCACTACACAAATAAAAAAATGTTACTTTATGAGATTAAAAAAAGCTGTGTTACTTCGGTGAAACCTATGGTTGCCATAATTTATAATTTTAAGTTTTTATAAAACTGTCTAATGAAGAAGTGATAATGGGTTATTGCTCATTTAAATTTTCCCCTAACAGAAAAAAGTATTGGGGTTTTACCTTGGTATAATAGGGAAAGTGCTTACCTTCTGACAGGTGGTAAATATCGTTTACTGATATGAACAGATCTATATTTACTTTCGTTTGCTTACAAATCACATTTCAGTCTGTTCAAACCAAATGTTTTATACTACAACATGTAAACGGGCAAATATAATAGCGGACAGTCAGTCCCTTCAATAGTTTTCACAACTTTACAATATAAAAATAAGTCTGGCTTGAACTTTTTTTAAACACGCACATTTCAGATTTACAATGAAATTGATAATCGTTTCCAGCAAAAAAATAACATAAACATCTCTCCTCTTGTTAGTTAAGTTACCTCAGGCAAAGCATTTTAAAGATAATCCCAAACAGACCGACATCAAACAGTTTAGCTAGCAGGTGAACTATGCTAAGCTAAGCTAAACTTATTACTCCGTAATATTCGATAGTTAAAACCAACATTTACCTTTACGTCTGTCAGTATCCTATGTTGCCATATATTAGTTGGGTAAATTACTTGGTTATCAACGTGGTATTCATCATGTCGCTACAAGCAGCTCATCTCTTTGTTGTAATTTCTGTCAACACGGTCGACATGAATTAAGCGTCAGTGGGCTTCATATGAGGCTGCACATCTGAGGTGCTGCCATCAACGGTACGGAGGCTCTTATGACCCTAGAAGTATCAAACATTCGTTTATTAACCGCATTTCTTTCTTTAAATATTGTTTAAATATTTTTTTGAATATGAAATTCTTACTATTATTATTATTATAAAGTAGAGGCTAATACTTTTAGTAACAATAAAAGCAAAAATTGACAGAAACGTAAAAACCAATGGAAACAAAGGTGCTTTAAAAATAGTGGATTGATTATTTATTGCTTTTGACATTCAGTTCAAAACTCTCTCAGAAAGTATAGAACAAACATATTTGGTGTTATAAGAAAAAAGTACAGTACAGGCCATCATTCTGAATCTAATTTGGTTATTGTTATGAACACTTTTAGCCATTTTAGATTACTGCATCATAACGCGAACTGCTCAAAAGTCACAGCGAATGTTTCTGGTGCATCTGGCCAGTTCTTCTTTAAGAAATTATGAGGTAATGTGTTAATATAAAGGTTCAAGTGTAAAGGACAAAATGCTGTAAAGATTATTAACCACACCCTCGAAGGCCTCAAAGTTTTGTCAGATGTATAATCATAGGACACACAAATATCCTTGTCAAATTAATTATACATTTTTAAATAATGCTACAGCTGACCATGTTATTTAATATTATAGCAGGGGTGTCAATGGCACCTTATGTGGGCCAATTTAGCTTTTTATTATTAATAATAATACTATGGACAGTGCATGTGCAAAACAAGCTCACAACTGCAGATTAAATGTTATGCTGCTTTAATAAACAGTAATGAGCTACAAGGACAGATTTACTAAATTCAAAAAGGGTTACATTTTTAAATGAAACAAGAGAGAGGAAGGCTGCGTGTTTGACACCCCTACATTTAAACATTCAAACCATTTTCATTTCAGTTTAAAGAAATGCTGAAAATCCACAGCACAATTGCTTTAAAATATTGCATCACTACAGGCACAATGGTGACATTTTGGTGGATGCTTAAAACATTCAGTTTGGTCAGAACACAATAGTTATTGTAAATATCTAAAAATGAGTCACTCTGATGCAAAACTGCACATTAACTACGACTATGACTTTGGTATTGCAAGCTGGATCTACAATTGCTTTCAGGAGTTTAGCTGGTGGATACATACTCCTTTTTTTAAAATCAATTTCTGGTTTCGAACCTGTCGAAACTAGTTTTACTTTATTGCTATTAAGATCCCTGATACTTTTCGGACCTTGGTGGCCCAAACCTAAACTAGTCTAGTTGAGCCTTGGCTCCTTTTGATCAGCAGGTGGTTCCTCTTGCTGCAAGACTTCTCTGATTCGTTTTACACATATATCAGAAGCTTCCTGCGTTTCTTTGGAGAGCTGAAATAGGCTCAGGAAGCCATGGGGAAGGTCTTCAACCACAGTGAGTGTCACAGGCTGGTTCATGTTCCTCAGCTTTTTGGCAAACATCACTGAATCATCTAACAGGGCATCCAAAGCAGAGGCCTGAGAAGAACAAACAAAGCACTGAAATAATGCCTTCAACATTGTCCCTGGACAATGCATTTTCATCATGTCTTACCACTATATGCACTGGTGGAAGCCCTTTGAGAAGACTGTCTGGAGCAAGCAGAGGAGAAACAAATGGGTTTTTCATTATTGGTGTGCAAGGCGTCCGTATATCCACCAAACATCTAGAACGAAGTGGCTCAAAGTTTTCAGGGTATTCTTGGACTTCCTGTGATTTCTCTACAGAAGGTGATTTGGGAGGTTTCTCTACAGAAGGTGATTTAGGAGGTGAAGGACCATTTGATGATGTGGCTGAAGAAGATGATGCTGCTGCTGCTTTTGAATCTAATAAAGTCTGAAACCAATTTGTTGCTCCTTGGGCGAAGTTACTTAACAACTTTACTGTGTCCTGTCCTAATGCAGCCAAGGTGTCAAACTGCTGAGCTGGCTGTACTGTCTGACAACTCGTACCTGAAATAGAGAGTGTCCAAGAGACAGCACAATCATGAAGGTGTGGTAGATAAAGCTGCTTTGAAACAATCTGTACAGTACAAGGTTTGCTTTTGACATTGTTGGGGACATAAACCCAAGCATTGTGAGATACAGACTCGTAATTGCGAGTTATAAAATTTTGAGGGAAAAAAAAGGCTGATATGTTCTCAGAATTGTGAGTTTATATCTCACAATTCTGACTTAACTTGCAACTGTGTTTTATAAAGTCATAATTTGCTAAATATAATCTCTTCTGAGAACAAAAGTCAGAATTGTGAGTTTGTATCACGCAATTGTTAGCAAAAAAAATCAGAATTGTAAGATAAAAACTCGTAATTGTGAGAAAAAAAGTCTGTATAGTGAAAAAAAAGGTTGGAGTTACCCTGTTTATCTTTTATTCAGTGGAAATCGGTTTTACTGTATAAAATGCCGTAACATGACTTGAATCAAAAGCTCACCAGCATAGGCATCAATACACTTGTAGAGCACGCTCAAAGGCAGCAGAGGGTCGATTAAAGTGAGTAGTCTGGATGGTGAGGCATCTGTTGTTAGCAGAGTTGCTGGGTATGCTGCCACAATCCCATCAGGAATGCGTACACCGTGAGACATTGCCCTCATAGAGACGGTTATACACAGGTTGCCGCCTGCACTGTCTCCCACCAAACAAACACGCTCTGCAGTCGAGCCTGTGCAGCAAGATCAACGTTTAATAAGTCCAGAGGCATGGTTGGCATGGATTGCTTGTTATGTCCACACCTATTATTATGCTTACACACCTAAAGGTAAAAATACAGCTCAAATGGTTCTTTGCAGAAGTTCAACCCTCATTACAGTATTTGTGACTGACTATATGGTTCTTTGGAGGTTAAATAAAAATTATCCTTCTTTGCATTAACATATTTATTTCACTAGCATACAGAATATAAAGTCATTTTCTAAGTACATTTGGTAACCTTAATATTTAAGAGTGTTACATTAGATTTTATTGGCTTTATTGCTAGTTCATTGGGTTGTAAAAACTTTAATGTCAATAAAATGAAAATTTAAGTTGATTCAGCCATCAAATTATAGGCAAAAATATAATTCCAATTTCAAATAACTGTTTTCTTAATACATTTTTCTTTTCGTATTACGTTTTCTTTTATTACATTTTAAAAGTGTGTCAAAATCCTTCAGAAATCATTCTAATATGCTGATTTGGTGCCCAAGACACATTTCTTACTGTTATAAATGTTGCAGTCATTGTGCTGCTTAATATTTTTGTGAAAACCATGATGCATTTTTTTTTTTTTTTACAAGATTTTTTTTGCCGAGTAGAACATTTACAAAACATTTACATGAAAAATCTTTCGTTAGATTATAAATGTCTTTGCATCCTTCCACTAAAAAAAATAGTGGGCCCAAACTTTTGCAGTTTATATATATCTAAGTTTGTGAACCCTTTTCTATATTTCTGCATAAATTTGACCCAAAACATCATCAGATTTTCATATTAGTCCTGAAAGTAGACTGAAAGAGAACACAATCAAACAAGTGAGAGAAAAATATTTTCTTTGTCAATTATTTATTGAGAAAAATGATCCAGTGTTACATATCTGTGAATTGCAAAAGTATGTGAATCTTTGCTTTCAGTATCTGGTGTGAGCCCCTTTTGCTGCAGTAACTGAAGGTAAAGTTTCTTGTAAATGCTGATCAGTCCTGCACAATAACATGTAGGAGTTTAGCCCATTCCTTAGTGCAGAACCATTTAAACTCTGTGATGTTGCTGGGTTTTCTCCTATGAACTGCTTGCTAAGGTCCTTCCACAACATTTTAATTGGATTAAGGTCTGGACATTGACTCAGCCATTCCAAAACATTAACTTTGTTCTTCTTTAAACATTCTTGGTAGAATGACTTGTGTGCTTGGGGTTGTTGTCTTGCTGCATGACCCACGTTCTCTTAAGACTCTGATCTGAAACAGATGTCCTGACGTTTTCCTTTAGAATTTGCTGATGGAATTCAGAATTCATTGTTCCATCAATGATGGCAGGCTGTCCTGGCCAAGATGCAGCAAAACAGGCCCAAGCCATGATACTACCACCACCGTGTTTCACAGACGGGATACGATTCTTAAACTGGAATGCAGTGTGTTCTTTTCTCCGAACATAACAGCTTCTCATTTAAACCAATAAGTTCTATTTTGGTTTCATCCATCCATTAAACTTTTCTTCAATAGTCTTCTGGCTTGTCCACGTAATCTTTAGCAAGCAATTTTCTTCTTGCAACTCTGCCATGTACACCATTGGTTGCTCAGTGTTCTCCTTGTGGTGGACTCAAGAACATTAACATTAGCCAATGTGAGAAAGACCTTTAGTTGCTTAGAAGTTACCCTGGGAACTTTTGCAACCTCGCAGACTAATACATGTTCTGCTGTGGAGTGATTTTTGTTGGTCGACCACTTTTCGGGAAGGTAACAGGGGAAGGTTCGGGAAGGTGGTCTTGAATTTCCTTCATTTGTACACAATCTGTCTGACTGTGGATTTGTGGAGTCCAAACTCTTTAGAGATGGTTTTGTAACCTTTTTTCTAGCCTGATGAGCAACACCAACTCTTTTTCCGAGGTCCTCAGTAATCTCCTTTGTTCGTGATATGATTCACTGCCACAAACATGATCAGACTTTGATAAATGAACTGCTAATCCAAGAGATTCACATACTTTTGCAATGCACAGATATGTAACATTGGATCATTTTTCTCAATGAATAAATGACAAAGAAAATATTTTTTCTCTCACTAGTTTGATTGGGTTCTCTTTGTCTACTTTCAGGACTTACATGAAAATCTGATGATGTTTTGGGTCATATTTATGCAGAAATATAGAAAATTTTAAAGGGTTCACACACTTTCAAGCAGCACTGTATGATGATTATTTGAAAAAACAAATCAGCATTTCTAACTAAAATTTTAAAATAACTAATAAACTAATCTTCGAAAGAAAAGCAGCATTTTTAATATAAGTTGTATGATGGAATTTGTTGCGATGTATGACAATTTAAAATGTAAAGACAAAATGGTGCTTAAAAATGGTAAAAATTTTTAAATGTGCTAAATAGCGCTTAATGATATACATTTATGGGGTGTGCTTTACAAACCCAGCAAATGGCAATTCTTTAAGGCCCAACAGTAGGCGTAGAAACACTCTTCTAGAGCCCGAGGGAACGGGGCCTCTGGAGCCAATGAGTAATCCACAGATAGAATAGGCACATTCATATCCTTTGACCAGCTCTTCAAGTAATTCTACAGTAGAGAGAAAAAGACAAATAAACAATTTTGGTGAGAAACTTTATATAGGTAGGTAAAATTCCCACAACCATACCTCATGTGATTTTGAAGTTTGTGCGACAAAGCCTCCTCCATGAAAGTGTATAAGCAGGCATGGAGAAAGAGAAGCTGTCTGACGACTGAAACCCCCTGGCATAGAGAGCTGAGGCCCCTCGGGACGAGAAAGAGCCATCAGTTCTGCACTGTCCTGTGGGAAGAGATCAAATATGGAGGAAATTTGACAGAATTAATTGTTTGAAAGAAAAGCAGCATTTACTTACAAGAATGTTGAAAAAAAAAAAAATCATGCTCATGCTTGAAACGTCATTCAGAGTGTTAGGATAACTTTTGGTTGTAAACTAAAATTTCTATTTCTCAAATAATACACAAACCTGTCCTTGTCGGAGTGTGTGCGAGATCAAGCGTACTTTGACTGGCCCCGGACCCCAGTGTGCAACTGGAGGATTCACAGAGACTGAGAGACTGGAGTCAGATGCCAGTGGCAAACTCAGACTTACAGGTGGTATGGTTAATATTATATTCACTTGCACCACAGTAGAAGCAATCCTTGTCAAACTCTTTAGAAAAATACAGAAAAGAAAAAAGATAACTGTATTATCATTACTCTAAATATCATTGCAAACTACAGTTTAACAACAAGAACACATAAACATACTTGTACTTACTGATAAAAGCTCAGTCTCAGTAATGTTCCAGAAGGTTTTCCAAAACTGCATATCTAGATTTTGAGTGATGCGCTCAAACTCTGTTCCCCTCAGCTCAGGATCTACCACGTATTTGCCCGATGTGAAGAACGAAAGAGCAGCAATGCCTGTAAATGAAACAAAGTTAATTGGTGAAAGGGATATGGAACTGTGTAAGAGACCTATTCTTCCACAACAGTGTTTTATGGGAATAACAGTCATAAGAAAGGAATCATGTAGTTCAAATATTATCATCCACTCATCAACCAAATCTGCACTGACCTAACCCAGTCTGCTGTTTCTTGTAGTTTTCACCAAAGGACACCATACTAATGACCACTGTCTGTAGAAATGGCCTGAGAGAGGGGGAAAACTTGGAGCAGAGACAAACAAATAGAGACTTTGTGTTTCTGGAAGCAATTTGCATACGTCATAAACGGCATGCACCAGTGAAACGATAAAAGCATTTATTCATGGGAGATTCCCAGTGCTGTTAAATAACAAGCAAAACATTTGCAAAAGAACTATTTACATGATCTCACCTGGAAGCCCAAGCAGCGGCCATAGAAACAAGCTTTGTGCATGGAGATATACTCTTGCACAAACCTCTCGCTTAAACCCCCTTCCTCCTGTGAATAGAGCTGACCTTGGGGATTGTCATTGAGTATTATCTTTGCCAGGTAAAGCAATGCACGCAGCTGGCACAGGGCACTACAGTATGCTTCCATTTCTGACGCATTATGGTCCATCCGGAAAAATGCTCCAGAGCAGTTCGATGCAATGTAACGGGCCTTCTGAAGGATGTAGACAATGCAGGAATGGACCACCTAATGAAAACAGAAAACATCACATCAAATTTATATCACGCAATTGTGAGTGAAAAAAGTCCGAATTGTGAGATTGTATTCACAATTCTGACTATATTTCTCACAATTGACAGTTTATATCACACAAGAAAAAAAAAGAAAAAAAGTCTGAATTTTGTTTATATCTCACAATTCTGACTTTATAACTCGCAAAGTTATAAAGAATATATAGAAAAAAGTCAGAATTGCAAGTTTTTATTTCACAATTTGTTTATTTTTCTTGCAATTGTGAGTTTATACAATTCGGAGATAAAAAGTCAGAATTATGAGTTTATATCACACAATTCGGACTCTATAACTTTTATATCACACTATTGTGAAAAAAAGTCAGGATTGCAAGTTTTAATCTCACAGGTCTGTGTTTTTCTTCTTGCAGTTGTGAGTTTATATCACGCAGTTCTGAGAAAAAAAGTGAGAATTGTGAGTATATATCTCGGAATTCTGACTTTATAACTCCCAATTGTGAGTTTATATCGTGCAACTGCAATTTTATATAATGCAATTCTGATTTTATAATTTGCAATTATGTGTTTATATCACACAATTCTGAGAAAAAAGTCAGAAATGCGAGTTTTTATCTCACAATTCATTTTTTTTGCAATTGTTTGTTTATATCATACAATTCTGAGAAAAAAAGTCAGAATTATGAGTTTATATCACACAATTCTGACTTTATAACTCCCAATTGCACATTTATATCACACAATTCAGTTTTTTTTCTTGCAATTGTGTTTATATTATGCAATTCTGAGAAAAAAAAGGTTGTATCACACATTTCTCACTTTATAACTCACAATTGTGAGTTTATATCATGCAATTCTGAGAAAAAAAGTCAGAATTGCAAGTTTATATCATGTAATTCTGACTTTATAACTCCCAGTTGTGAGTTTATATCATGCAACTGCGAGTTTATATAATTCAATTCTGACTTTATAATTTGCAATTGTGAGTTTAT
This sequence comes from Cirrhinus molitorella, assembly GCA_033026305.1. Classification (NCBI taxonomy): domain Eukaryota; kingdom Metazoa; phylum Chordata; class Actinopteri; order Cypriniformes; family Cyprinidae; genus Cirrhinus; species Cirrhinus molitorella. The sequence goes on from CM065131.1 coordinate 26,642,085, forward strand.
TTCACACAATTTTGACTTTATAACTCACAATTATGTGTTTATATCACACGATTCTGAGGAAAAAAGTCAGAATTGCGAATTTTTATCTCACAATTCATTTTTTTTTGCAATTGTTTGTTTATATTATACAATTCTGAGAAAAAAAGTCAGAATTATGAGTTTATATCACACAATTCTGACTTTATAACTCCCAATTGTGCATTTATATCACACAATTCAGTTTTTTCTTGCAATTGTGAGTTTATATCATGCAATTCTGAGAAAAAAAGTCAGAATTGCAAGTTTATATCATGTAATTCTGACTTTTTGTAATTCTGAAAAAAGTCAGAATTGTGTTTATCTCTCACAATTTTTACTTTGTAACTCGCAATTGTGAGTTGATATCACACAATTATGATAAAAAAGAGTCTCACAATTCTGACTATTACAACTGTGATTTTATATCACGCAATTTTTAGAAAAAATCATGCAATTCTGACTTTAAACTTGTAATTGCAAATTTATATCACGCAATTGTGAAATTGTGAATTTATAACACAATTCAAAGAAAAAAGTCTGAATTGCATGTTTTAATCTAGCAATTCTGCCTTTATTTCTCACACTTGTGAGTTTATATCATGTAATTCTGAGAAAAAAAAGTCAGAATTGTGTTTATCTCACAATTTTTACTTTGTAACTCGCAATTGATATCACACAATTATGATTAAAAAAAGTCTCACAATTCTGACTATTTATTACAATTGTGATTTTATATCATGCAATTCTTAGGAAAAAAATATCGGAATTGTGAATTCATATCAAGCAATTCTGACTTTAGAACTCACAATTGTGAGTTTATACCAAGCAATTCTTAGAAAAAAAGTAGGAATTGCAAGTTTTTATCTTTATTTCTTGCAGCTGTAAGTTTATATCTCTGAGAAAAAAAGCCAGAATTGAAATTTGTAGTTTTCTCAGAATTGCATGATAAAAAAACAGTTATAAAGTTATAAAGTCAAAATTACATGAAATAAACTCACAATTGCAAATTATAAAGCCAGAATTGCGTTATATAAACTCGCAGTTGCACAATATAAAGTCACAATTGTGAGATATAAACAAAATTCAGACTTTTTTCTCAGACTTGTGTGAAAAAAAAAGCCAGAATTGTGCGATTAAAAAGTCACAATAACTTTTTACATTTTTAATTCAGTAGTGGAAACAGGCTTCCATACCTAACGCCTCATTTGCCAAAAAAAAAAAAAACTAAAGTTATGCAACTCCACTCAACAGTTTATCAACCAACTAGTAGCTACCTTGACCAAGGTCCTATATCCATTCCCTGGAGTCTGTGCATCCAAATCAAAATGGTGATAGACAGCAGTAAAGCCAGTGATCAAGGGTTCAACAGCACGACCATGTTCCTGAATCTGCCTCATGACCCCCAACAGACGATCAGAGGCGTCAGCATTTGAAGAACTGCTGCGGGATCCATTAAGAGCCAAGATGACGTCCGAACATACCATCTGCAATGCTGCAAATACATCCTTATGGTCCATGTCTGACAATCTGAGGGCAGAGATATCAACAATGAAAATGTCAAACAACCCAAAACACATCACTCTGAAGGTAACAAAGCACAAAGAAACAAAACACAAACAATACAACCATCAATAAAACCCAGTCTGGCAATGGCCAAACAATGTCATGAATATAAACTATTGTGTTCTAGAGAGAGCAGAGACTGACAGATACTGGCCTGTGACAACGAACACAAAGACTGAATGCAGGATCACGGCATATTCCTGCAGCATCTAACCCTTATGTCATCAAAGTCACCAAAAGAACGCACGAAACTGGGTACTTTCTGAAAACGTATGATATTTAGTGGTATGATGTGTGACAGAATTCAAAGAAAAGCTTATAAAAGGATTTGATTGTCCTGTGCTATAATTACTAGAATAGGAGTTCCAGAACATGATGAGAACATGCAGTGCATAATGGATTGTGTTAGGGATGACACTTGATCTCAGTAGCCAAATAAAAGATCCACTTTAAAAGACTAATCACTTGTGATATGGTAATATATAAATTTAAACTTTTTGCCTCAGGAAATGCAAAATTTGTAAAGGAAACCAAATTCAAACCCGGCTACGGATCATAGCTTGGAAATGAATTATTCACTCACACGCTGCAGCCACTGTTACAGTCGAACAGATCCCTATTTAGCACTTTACTCAACAAATGCTCAGACACTCCAATTCACTTTCACAGTTTCACAATTAGATTGCGTGTGCTGGAAGAAAACAAACAGATCAATAAAACAATCTTACAAAACCACTTTACACTTTGAACCAACCACTATGTAAGAGACAGTGTTGGAAATTAGTATATTATAGAACTAATATGTGACCCTGGACCACAAAACCAGTCTTAATTAGCGCTTGTATATTTGTAGCAATAGTCAAAAATACATTGTATGGATCAAAATTATCTATTTTTCTTTTATGCCAAAAATCAATGTTCCATTAAGATATTTTGTATATTTCCTACAATAAATATGTCAAAACTTAATTTTTGATTGGTAATATGCATTGCTAGGAACTTCATCTGGACCACTTTAAATGCAATTTTCTCAATATTTAGTGTTTTTTTTTGTACCCTCAGATTCCAGATTTTCAAATAGTTGTACTTTTCGGCCAAATATCGTCATATCCTAACAAACCAGACCACTGATTCTTGAGAAAATATATTTAAACTCTGTCCACAAACTGTAAATAGAAAGAAAAAAATATTTTCTTAGTAGGTGGCAACACCAGAAAAACTAAATGACTGCTGTAATGAATAGATGTGTGATGTGCAAAACATGAGTTATTAATTAGAACATTAATTAGCAAAAACTACCCAATATTATTTAATATTACATTGCGTCCTACATAATTAATAAACTATTAAAGTATTTTTAAAAAACAATTATTATAAACATTTGACATTTTCATGAAGGGTTTTACTTTAGGTAAAGTAAATTAGTTTTTTTTAGTGAAAACGTATGAAGGTGGCTGCAACCAAATATGAAAAGCATTAAAAATGTATCAGCTGTGTAGTCCATTTTCCTCAGTATTTTAACAATAAAGTCACCTATTAGTAACCAAGAACAGTAGCCAACTGAAAACAGCATATTAAAAGGATCTGGCAACCCACTTTGCGCGACGCAGCACTTGCCAAATAGCTCCAGGGTGCGATAGGTTGCTCATTAACTTTCAATGGGATGAAACGGATATCACGAAACGTTTGGGAATGGTGGCCCCCCACTCACAAATTTCGGTGACAAAGGGTAAAGCCGCCAGCCCGCTTGCAGAAAAGTTTTACCCATCTACCCTGAAAGGTTTCGGTTTGTTAAACAATGCTTACCTGCTTACCTGTCACTGAATGAAGTTCGGTAGTGCAAGTTCCGCCTGAACCGCGAGCGTTCGCTGACAGCAGCACCGCATATCGAACAGCACACTGTAGCGGAATTCTATCGACACTCGTGCATTTTCCTATCTAAACAGCATGGCAGAGGATGTCTTGTGTTTTCGCTTTAACTTGCTTGTATCCTCTTCCGTGCCTGTCTATGTTTCGACAAACCCGCAGCATCATGGGTACGCGAGTTCAGTGCAGAGTCCTATCGCTTTTACGCGAGTGACGCGACGCGAACGCTTCAGTTGCAATCGACGTCGACTAAGTTCTAGTTTAGTCAATACATGGAACATACAATGCACAGGCTTTAATATAAACATAATATAGCTGAAGTCAAAAGTTTACATACACCTTGCAGAATCTGCAAAATGTTAATTATTATAGCAAAAAAATAGGGATGTTATTTTTTATTGTATTGATGTTTATATAGTCAACAAGAGAAAATAATAGTTGAATTTATAAAAATGACCCTTTTGTGTGTTTGAACCCTTTTTAACAGTGACTGTATGAGTTTGAGATCCATCTTTTCACACTACTAAATAAATTAAATTAAAAATAAAATGCATTTTGTATGATCCCTCTTATTTTGGTAAAATAATATTTAGCAGATTCTGCAAGGTGTATCAAATCGACTTCGGCAGTAATAGTTTTCAGTAAACAAGCTTTTATCAGCTTTCAGCATAGTGTATTTTTCATAAATATCAGTTATTTTTCATAATATTAAGTGATACTTATAATATTTACGATCTATTGTGCTATAGAATACCATAGGCATTTATAAATGTCTGGTGTTATCTAATATTGTGTTAGAAAATATTATAAATGTATATTTACCATACTAGTTATACTGATTACTATATATTAATATAATAATAATAATAACTTTAAATTGTTGTAATTTTTTCCCCAAGTGAAATGGTCACAGTGAGCACAGAGTGGCAGTCATTACCAAGTTATTTGATTCCATGGTGAATTTACCTTATGATGCCCTCTGCTGGTCAAAAGAGACAACTGGCTCAACTACTGATAGTCCTGAGGACTGAATTCCTGGGGCCATATGTATGAAGCCACTCAGAGTAAAATTTTGCTCTTATTCCTAGACTTTAGAGTGATTCATAAAGGTTCCTAAGTGTTAAGACTTGGTCTCAGCTCCTAAATTATTTAAGAGAGCTGAAGAGGTCTCCTAACCTAGTTAGGAGTAACAAGATGGCAGCAAAGTAGAGGAGACACACTTTCCAATGAACATATTTCATATCGGAGTTACATGATGATATGGAATTGACAGAATGATACAAACTTGGTCATCAAGCAAATTTATTTCTTTGTGTAACTGACCAAGTAAGAAACTTAATAATTTCTTCCATTCTACAAATCAGTGCTCTAACTGCAGAAAAGTAGTAATTGCGTTTTTTCGCTGGAAAATTGGAAAAATACAGCAATGCACTGGTGATGACACAGTAAGCAGGGTCTTAAATATTGTGACACTAATCCCACCAAGCACAACAGTGGCCAAAAGTGATGTGTTAATGACCTCACATTTCACTTAAACCATCAAAATATGAAAGAAAACACTGATCAGTATTGCTAACTGATTTCAATTGAAAGTAGCTAAAACAATCGCTAAATGTAGCTGATGCGGATGAGGTCATAATTCCGAGTCCACTGATCTATATAAATATAACTATATCAGTGAGAAAGTGTTATAAATAAGGTTTGTTCAAGAAATTGATTTTGTTGCTAGGCTTTTGAATACATCTAAAAAAAAATCTAGTGACAAAATCACTAAATTGGCAACATTGACAGTGACTACAGCATAAACAGTTATTAATATTTTGCTGGTCCTCTCTTGTTTTTGCATGTGTTCATAATTTCTTTGTATGGCAGCATGGCCAAACACTATGACTGCACAATTTAACATGTTTCTTATTATCAGAAATAAAACAATTGACTCCAAGCAAATTTATAATATGCTTACAAAATCAGTAATACCTTTCTCTCTCTCTCTCTCTCTCTCTCTCTCTCTCTCTCTCTCTCTCTCTCTCTCTCTCTCGCTTTATTGGCATGACAATTGTTACAATGTATTGCCAAAGCATAGTAATTACATTTGATTTAAGACAGACATGTATACAAAATAAATAAATACATATGTAGATAATTAGCAAAAAAATAACAAATTAGTTCCATTAATTATAGAATTCTATGAACAATTTGAAGTCAGTGTGTGTGTGTGTGTGTGTGTGTGTGTTTGTGGGCGCATCACTGATTTGTTGACTCCTCCCTCTTTTTGTGACAGGCATCAATGTATCTTGCTGCTAGTAAGATACAATCTTGTTTTTCACCTAATAAATACTGAAGTTGTGTTTTCTTGTTTAACGTGCTGAAGTCAGGGTAAAGTGTTTCAAATTTGGGATAAAATGTGTTTCTAATTTCTTTGTGGATGGATATTTCAGTGTCCTGGTGCTGGATGTTGTTAGTCGTGTTAGTTTGTTTTTGCAGCTTCAGGACTGTCTGAATCAGGGGACTTTTTTCAGGGTTCACTTCATAGTTTTTAAGGGCTTTAAAATGGTAAGAGTTGGGGTCACTCATTTTTAGATGTTTCCAAAATTTGATGGCTCGTTTCTCAATGCGTATTAGCAGAGGATATTGTCCTAATTCTGCCCTGCATGCGTTGTTTGGGGTATTCCTCTGTACTCTGAGAATACTCTTACAGAACTCAGCATGCAGGGCTTCGATCTGATTTTTGTCCCATTTTTCAAATCTCTCTCTCTCTCTCTCTCTCTCTCTCTCTCTCTCTCATTTCAATTCAATTCAGATTGCTTTATTGGCATGACATACATGGGTACATATTGCCATCAGAATAAACAAAAACAAAGCAAAAACACATTATACACACCCATAAATAAACAAAACAAAATACATGTAAAATACATCCATATAAGTATATTTCTATAAATATTAATGGTTCTACTAATGCAGATGTGTTCACTCTTTACTTCTTAGTTTGTGGCATTTATAAATACAATGTGCTACCAAAGAGGAAGTAGGTTCTTCACCTAGTAATATTTTGTCATTTCCATTGAGTGACTGGAACTCAGGAATAATAAGCTGTATTTGACTGTACAGTGAGTCTCTTAAGGATATGTCATATTTGTCACAGTGGAGGAGGAAGTGCTTCTCTGTCACAACTGCTCCAGATCTACATTCATCACAAATTCACTCTTCTTTAGGTAACCATGTCTTTTTTGTCTCCCTCTTTCTATAGCCAGCTGGTGGTCACTCAGTTTGTACTTCGTTAGTAAACGTCTGTGTGTTATATTTCTGACTGAGACCAGATAGTCAGCCAGACTGTATTCTCTGTTGAGTTTCAGGTGACATTGGAGACGGCTTTGGTCTTTGGTTTGTTCTTTCCAATGTTGTATGTATGTCTCCTTCTCTTTATTCATAATGTCTTTGATTCTTCCATGTTGCTTAGGCTTGGTGATATTGAGTGCTTTGTTAGTCACCATTACACAAAGATGACTTTTTTGAGCACTCATTTTTTGCTTTAAAATGAAGAGAATCTTCAGAACTAGAGTTTAAGTGGATCCAGAACTTTAGAACTCTTTTTTAATGATTAGATTTAGGGGGAGACAGCCTTGCTCTGCTCTTCCAGCGTTATGTTTATTATTCGTGTTTCTGTGGACATGAAGGATACTTCTGCAGAACTCCACATGCAGAACTTCTAAAGGGTGTTTGTGCCAATCCTTATGGCTGTAGTTACTTGTTGGGCCCCAGATCTCACTTCCATACAGGGCAATAGGCAGTATGACACTATCAAAAATCTTTGTCCAAATTCTGATGGGGATGTTTATTTTAAATAATTTCATTCGTATGGCATGCAGTGCCCTGCGTGTTTTTACAAGTAATGTTTTTATTGCCAAATTTACATTTCCAGTGGGAGTTAAATCTAGGCCAAGATAATTATATTGTAAAGCATGTTGAAGTGTGGTGTTGTTTAAAGTAAATATGTGTTTATGTTCTAGATTTCTGTTTTTTTTCTGAAATATCATAATTTTAGTTTTTTGGATGTTGACTTCTAAGGTCCAGCCATGGCAGAATTTAGTTAAAATGTTAAGGTGGTTCTGGAGACCTTCTGGTGTTTTAGATAAAATTAACAAGTCGTCTGCATACAGTAAATATTTGATTTCTGTGTCAAATAATTCTAGTCCAGGACTGTTTGATTGGTCCAGTAGATCTGCCAATTCATTAAGTTGAATAAAGTTGGGCTGAGGCAGCAGCCCTGTCTCACTCCTCGATGTTGAGAAAAATAGTCTGTCCTTTGTTGTCCAATTTTTACTGCACATTTATTTTGGTTATACATGTTTTTAATTAAGTCATATATTTTACCCCCTATGCCACTTTGAATGATTTTATAAAACAATTCCTTATGCCAAATGGAGTCAAAAGCCTTCTTAAAATCTATGAAGCATGCAAATATTTTTCCATCTTTCTTTTGGTGTACATGTTGATTTATTAATGTGTGTAGTGTGTGAATATGGTCAGTGGTTCGATGCTTAGGGAGGAAGCCAATCTGAGATTTGCTGATGACATTGTGTAGATTTAGGAAAGATGAGATTTGAGAGTTGATTATAGAGCAAAATACTTTTCCCAAATTACTGGTTACACATATCCCTCTGTAGTCATTAGGATCTGTTTTGTCTCCACTTTTAAAGATAGGAGAGATGAGTCCTGTGTTTCAGACCTCAGGGAAAATGCCTGAACTCAAAATCAGATTAAAAAGTTTGAGTAATGCAGTCTGAAATTCAGGAGTGCTGTTTTTAAGCATCTCATTTTTATGTTGTCAGGGCCACAGGATTTCTTACATATGAGAGATTACAGTTTCTTGTTGGGTTATTAGATAATCTAGTGGATTTTGGTTGTTTCTGATACAAGATTCAAGAGCTTTCAATTTTACAAGGACTTTTAACTGGTTAGGATTATTCAGAAGGTCAGTTTGATGTGTGTAGAGCTTCTCAAAATAATCTTTCCAAATTTGACCATTTTGTATTGCTAGTTCTTGTGGCTTTGTATTATTAAGACTGTTCCAAGTATTCCAGAATTGTCCCTGATCAATTGTGTTTTATATCTTCTGGAGTGTGTTGTTATAATAATTCAATTTCTTCTGTCTCAGTGTGTTTTTGTATTGTTTCAAAAGTTCTGAGTGCTTTAAGCGTAATTCTGAGTTGACTGGATCTTTGTGTTTTTGATTTGAAATTAATCGTAGCTCTTGTCTTATTGTTTTACAGTCATGGTCAAACCATTTTTCAGAAGGTTTTTGTTTAGCTCTATTTTTGTGTTTATATGTGGTAGTTTGGTTTAAATTAGCCTTTTTTACTATATTTTCAAAAATGTCATTAATACGTTTAATTGCTAAATGTATTCCTTTCTGATTATTATCATATGTTGAATTGTTAAACAGTGTTATGGAATTGACTATTTCATTTGACTTCAATACTTTAATATATGTTTCAGCAGCACTATGAGTCCATCTATATGGTGTTTTGAGCTTTTGTAGATTATTTGGCTTTTTATGAATTTCTCTTGATTTGATGTTTTCACATGTAATAAACAGATTGATCTGGCTGTGATCAGACAGGGGTGACTGAGCTTTGACGGTAAATGCGCTGAAATGGTAGGGGCTTATATTTGATAGGGCATAATCTACCACACTTTTCCCAAGACCTGAGCTATAAGTACATTGTCCACAGGAATCTCCTTTGATTCTACCATTGAGGATATAAAGACCTAAAGTTTGACAAAGGTGGGCTACCTCTTTCCCATGCCTATTGACTCCAGTATCCTGGTTATTTCTTCTAGGTAAAGTACTGAAGAGATCTTGGGGTATATGTGTAAACAGATGTTTAGCTCCTGAATTCAATATAGTCTAATTCTGAACCAGTTCGAGCATTTAAATCTCCACATAATAACATTTTCCCCAGAGTTTGATATTGATTAATTTCTTCCTGTAAAGTGTAAAATACTTCATTGTCATAGTATGGAGAATCTGATGGAGGAATATAAATTCCACAGATAAAAAGGTCTCTATCTAGAATTCCAAAGCTTTTATCCAGTTTTAACCAAATGTGATTTTTGCCTTGGTGTACTGGTGATGTAAAAGGAGTAAGGTCATTTTTTTTATCCATATGACTAAACCTCCAGAATCTCTACCACAATATATTGAGTCAAGTTTCCAGGAGGGCACTATGATTTCAGAGTAACTTGCAGGACACTGAGTGAACACATCTGATCTACACCATGTTTCAGTTAGAATTAGGATGTCAACATTTGTGATGCTATTTAAAAAATCTGTGTTTGTGCTTTTTAATCCAAATGTTTTTGAGCACAAACCCTGAATATTCCAAAAGCTAATATTTAACATTTTTGATATGATCAACAATTAAGCAATACTGCTGTTTATCTAGAGGCAAAAACAAACAAACAAAAGGAAATAATATTAAAATAAAACAAAATAAATAAATAAATAAATAAAATAACTAAGTAATAGTGGAACAAGTAAAAAAAAAAAAAAAAGGAAGTTAAACTAATTTTAAATAAATCTTTGTGAATAACGACTAAAGATAACAACAACAATAATATAGTAATAATAATAACAATAACAATACCATCAATCGAAAATAAAATGAATCACAGTGATGATCATTGTGTTCTGATCAGTCACTGTAGATTTTAGTTGAGCATTTTGTTGCAGAGAAGGCTTAGCAGATGTTTAATTTCTCCCACATCACTAATGGAGAGTTCCTGAGCTGCTGCTGCTGACGGTGTCTGCTGTGATAGTACCTGGGCATAGCTGGGTGTCTGCTGGGATGGTCCATGGTGCTGGGACAGGCTTTCAGTGTACGGCTGTCTCTCTTGATGTCTGTGAGGCCATCCTGAAGTGATGGGTGGTCTATGAAGTTCTTGTGATGGTCTTGAGCGAGATGAAGGTCCAGATGGCTCAAATGGCTGCATTCTCACATTTATTTTTGCACCCTTATAGCTGGTTGTTGGGAAGCACCCAAGGGCAACATCTTTGATAGTTTTTGTAAAAATCCTGACCCCATCCTGGTTCAGGTGCATGGAGCCCATCATACAGGTGCCAAGGTCTTATAGAGCTATGATGGACTAGGTGCACATTGGGCAGACTGGAACAGGAGTGACGGACCTCTTCGTTGATCTTATCAATCACAGAGGGTGGGAAATCGAGCCTTGGGAGCAAGGTGGAGACCAGTATGCGTGAAGTGGGGAATGTCTGTGAGGCTTTCTCTGCCATCTCATGCATTGCCTTGGCTGTACCTTCATTTAAACTATGGAGGTCATTCGTGCCTGTATGAATGATAATACATTGCGGGCTGCCAAGACCTTCTCTCTCTCTCTCTCTCTCTCTCTGCAATACTATATGGCAGTTCATTGACTTTCCAACTAACCGTCAAACCATGCTGCAAAAACAAGCCATTTTTATGAGGATTGTGGGCTTTCTTGGAGTTATTGGAGCTGTTGATGGAACTCATGTTCATATCATTGCTCCAACTGTAAACAGACATACCAATAGAAAAGGATTTCAAAACATCAATAATAAATTGTGACCATTTTGCACAAAGCAAGGCATTTAAAACAATATACTGAAAAATGAAATAGTGTCTTAATTAAATTATTTTATTATAGTTACATTAAATGATGTTGTTGTGTGGCTGTGGCTTCACTGTTGGCTGTTTCAGAGGTCAAGGGTGGCCATTTTGGATTGACATCATTGCAGTCTTTAGTTCACAACACTTAAGTGTCCCCTCATTCAACACTTAAGAATCGGCCTTGGACTGTTGCTTTTAACTTCTTTATAAAAGACTCCTACTCTTAGTCCTACTTTTTACTAAGAGTTTTATGACTCAAGTCAATGTTTAAGACTATTCTTAAGAGCATTTCTGGGAGGTTTTATACATACGGGCCCTGGGCCCGTATTCATGAAAATTCTTAGTGCAAAAAGTTGCTCCTAGTGGCAAAATTCTAAGAAATGTGGGTGTTTCCTCTTAAAATTAAAGAAAAGATCCTAGTAAAGAAAAAAGTAACTTGAAGTATATTAAGAACGCATCTGAACCCTTAAAAAATGTCTTAAGGGACAAAACTGTTAGGAGTATGGTTGAGGGCTTTTAAGAGTTTCTTTAGCAGTGGAGAAGATGAACAAAATATGAAAAAGGGGAAGAAATGTGTTGCACACAATGCATAACAGTGAGTTAATAAGACGCTACACTTTAGTGCAGGGATCATGTGTGTTACCATTCTTAATTAGACACATGCTAACATCTCCGACAGAGTGCAGAAATGCCATAGCGCCAAAAATGGAAGTATTCACCACATTAACTACACTAACATATTTGGCAACTGGAAAAATGGAACTATGCAGTAGTGATGGTTTGGGTATGTCAAACTTGTACAAAGTGATCAAACAAACAGCACTTTCAGAACCTAATCTAATACTGTCAAATACATTAAGTACACACACACACATATATATATATAGTATTAGATATATATTGATAGTATTAGATTAGGTTCTGAAAGTGCTGTTTGTGTGATCACTTTGTACAAGTTTGACATACCCAAATCATCACTACTATATATATATACACACACATTTTGAAGACAAAATTATTAGCCCCTTATAAAATATTTCATTATTTTTCAAATAACTCCCAAGTGTTGTTTAACACAAAGACGATTTTATCAACACAGCATTTTTAAACATAAATTATACTTTATTCAGGAAGCTTTTAGGGTTTGTAATACAAATAGAAATAACCAAGAATTTTAAAAAGTCTACTGGTCAAAATTATTAGCCCTCTTATGTTAATAGTCAATAGTGTATCCCTTTTGCTTGATAACAGCCTTTAGTCGTTTGCTGTAGTTCTCAACAAGTTTCAAGCGTGTCTCCTGAGGAATGACAGCCCATTCTTCCTTAGCAAATCTCTCAAGCTCCTCCAGATTTATTGGTCTTCTGGCACAAACTCTGGACTTTAGTCTGCCCCACAGATTTTCTATTGGATTCAAGTCTGGGCTTTGTGCAGACCAGTCAAGTACACTCACTTGTACGCTCATTTGGAGGTATTTCTTCACCAGAAGTGAGGTATGCTTTGGGTCATTATCATGCTGGAAGACAAAATGTCGACCCAAACCAAGTTTTCTTGCAGACTGTCTGAGGTTGTCTTTCAAAATCTTCTTATAGTCTTCCTTTTTCATGTTTCCTTCAACCCTGATGAGATTCCCAGTTCCAAACGGACTTAATATAATGTTATCTAGAGTAATAAGTGTTAATGATAAATCCCCAGTGACATTTGTCATTGCTACTGTATACAGGTTACTAGGGCACCATACAGACTTTATCAAAGAATTTGCTGATTTTCTATCTATCAGTTAGTGCTGACTGCAGATAAAGTCTTCATTTTAAGCCCTTGCATCAAAATAGTAACATGGAAATTATACAGTGTTTTTACTACAAATGCAATGTGGTCACGTGCGTTTTTAACTACCTAAGTATGTTGTTGGGGATATCAGATTATCCTGTAAAAATGTATTTTTTCCAAAGAGATCAATAAAGTTTTATCTTATCTTTAAAGAGGTAGCTTCCAGTTTATCTATTTTAAGGACTTCCTCTAACAAATTCATACACGCCATGCAGTTAATATACTTCCTGTTAAAATACTTTGTACAAAACAACATACTTTGTAGTCCACACTACAACGCAAAAATGGCTTTTATCCACTTTAGAGAGCGTTTTCAAAAAGCTTTGTTTTTATTGACAAAAAACGTTGTCTCAGTGTGGACGGAAGGCCAAAACGAAGAGAAAAATATGCGTTTCAAACAAAAACGTATTAGCGTGGACATGGCCTGTTATACAAGCTGTACAGTCACTACTTTACATAGTAAAGTGTCATTTCTTCAGCGTTGTCACACAGCTAGATAAAAAAGTACTTTCATAACCTCTGAATGTTGTGTGAGCTTAACTGTAAGGGGCTAACAGAACTACTATTTAAGAATGGTAAGAATGGGCAACCTCTGATTAATGATCAGACTGGAAAGTTTGTGACCATGGGGCCCACGTGAATCAGCCAAGACTGAACACGCAAGAAACCCTCATCCACCATTGGATACCTCCGTTGGGCCAATTGCGTGGACCTTACAATGGGCAATTTTGTCCTCTGACACTCTGGTTATCATATTGAGAATATGCAACAGGAACAAGAGCAACTGACAATGAAAAGCGACAAGCCTTACACTGCAAGTTGATGAGTTGATTTATCCATTTTAATATGCCTCTGATCAGAGCTTTTGAGATGGATGCCGAATCTGCGATCTTTTAACATATTAACAGTAATTTTGGGGGTAGACTAATTTAATGTAATCATCATTAGCCAGGTTTTTGTCAAACAGGGCACATCTAGTTTTTTTATCTCATTAATCAGACTTTTTTTCCTTGCAACTGTGCAATTACATCTCGCAACTCTCACTTTCTTTCTCAGAATTGGAATTCTCACTATACAACTCAACCCAATTGCAAGTTATAAAGCCAGAATAGCAGGGTATAAACTTGCAATATGAGAAAAAAAGTCACAAAAGTCAGAATTGTGAAAAAATATATCACAATTCTGACTTTTTTCTCACAATTGTGTGTTTATACAGTCATGGGTAAAAATATTGGCAACCTTGCAATTTTGTCAGAAAATGCAACACTTATCTCAGAAAATAGTTTCAATTCAAATGGTTTGGTATTCATGTGCTTATTGTTTTTGTTTGCACTGGAACAACACACACACACACACACACACACACAAAACACAGAGAAGAAAAGTCAAAATTAATGTAATTTCACATAGAACTCAAAAATGGACTGGACAAAATTATTATATATTATATATTATATATACCTCCCTGGATGTGAACAGAAGAGCAAAATTAATTATTGTTCGAATGGTGGCTAAAGAAACTAGATTAACTTCCAAACAAATTCAAGCTGATCTGAAGACACAGGGTACAACAGTGTCGGCTCGCACTATCTGTCGCCATCTGAATGAACAGGGACACTATGGTAGGACACCACTGCTGACACAAAGGCATAAAAAAGCAAGACTGGAGTTTGCCTAAACTTATGTGACAAAACCACAATCCTTCTGGGAGAATGTACTGTGGACAGATGAGACAAAAGTACAGCTTTTTGGTAAAGAACATCATGACACTGTTTACAGAAAAAAAAAAAATGAGGCCTTCAAATGGTGGAGGTTCAAAGATGTTTTGGGGTTGCTTTGCAGCTTCTGGCTCTGGATGCCTTGACTGTGTGAACAGTATCATGAAATTTGATGATTAGCAAAGAATTTTGTGGCATAATGTAGTGGCCAGTGTCAGAAAGCTGCGTCTCCACAAGAGGTTATGGGTCTTCCAGCAGGACAACGACCCGAAACACACTTAAAAAACACTCAGAAATGGTTACAAACAAAGTGCTGGAGAGTTCTGAAATGGCCAGCAATGAGTCCAGAATCCCATAGAACACCTGTGGAGAGATCTCAAAACAGCAGTTGGAAGAAGGCGTCCTTCAAATCTGAATGACCTGGAGCAGTTTGCAAAGGAAGAGTGGTCCAAATTCCAGTAGAGAGGTGTAAGAAACTCATTCTTGGTTATAGGAAGTGATTGACTTCAGTTATTTTTTCCAAAGGGGGTGCTACCAAATATTAAGTTAAGTGTGCCAATAATTTTGTCTAGTGTTTTTTTTCTGGTTCTGTGTGGAATTGTATCAGATTTGACTTGTCTGTTTTTTTTGTTTTGTTTTGTTTTGTTTTGTTTTGTGTATGTGTGTGTAAGAGAATTCCAATTGCGAGAAAAAAGTCAGAATTTTGAGATAGAAAGTTTCAGTTATTATATTCAGTGGTAAAAACAGACTTCCATAGTGTTTCACGTGATTCTGCCAATTCACCCAATAGTATTTTGACACTCCAGGTTGCCAGTTGGCAAAAACGTGATACTACAGCCATGGAACTGGGTCAAAGATTGCAGATTGTACCCGACCTAAAAAGCCTCAGCTCTTCACCTAGATATTATAATATAGAACTGTGTCTGTTCCTGGTTCTAGCAAAAAACAACAAAAAAAAAAAAACACCCAAACCAGTTAAATGGATACAAAGGAAAAACAAATTTAAACAGATAAAAACTTTGCTTAATGAGTATTGGATCCCTTCCAACGAAAGTGCTTTTTGTAAATGATACGATCACCGATTATAACCTAGATGTGCTCTGTTTGACAGAAACCTGGCTAAAACTAGATGATTAAATGACTTTAAATGAGTCTACCCCCCAAGATTACTGTTATAAACATGAGCTGTGTCCAAAAGGTAAGGGGGTGGAGTTGCTACAATTTATAGTAATATTTTCAGTATTTCTCAGAGGTCAGGTTTTGAAGTATAATTAGGTTGAAATAATAGTGCTTCATGTAACGTTATCTAGAGTAATAAGTGTTAATATTAAATACCCTTTGTACTCGTACTCGCTACTATATACAGGTCACCAGGGCACCATACATACTTTTTCAAAGAATGTGCTGCTTTTTTTTATTTTAATCTGAGTTAGTGCAGGCTGGCTGGCTGCATAATATCTATGTTGATAAGAAAATTGGGATCAGCATGTATTGACATTCTGAACTGGGTTATACTGGGATTAGACAACACGTGTCAGGGCCTACTCATTGTCGTAAACATACCCTAGATTTAATGCTGTCACATGGAAGCGATGTTAATGACGTTGAAATTCTGCAGCAGAGTTATAATATCTCAGATCATTATCTAGTCTTGTGTATGCTCCATATAGCTAAAGCTGTAAACAGGAAAGGAAAGAACGTGACGTGTGGCCAATAATGGTGACCCATATATGGAATTTGTGCTCTGCATTTAACCCATCCAAGTGCACACACCCGGAGCAGTGGGGAGTCATATTCCTTTACTGTGGTGCCTGGGAACAGTTGGGGGTTAATCTGGAACACACAAACTGGGGCCTTGGAGGTGAAAGTTCTAAAGTCTGTACAGAAGATCTGGACTACCAGGAACATGCAGAAAGGAGGATGGCTGTCATCGCAGAAGATCCAGGCTGTTTGGAACTTGCAAACAGAGGATTCTGTGGTCATTGCAGATAAGAGATCTGATTTTAGTTCTATTTGCATACCTTGAAGGGGTCATCGGATGGCATTTTCCACAAGTTGATATGATTCTTTAGGGCCTTAATGAAAAGTCTATAATATACTTTGGTTAAAAATTCTCAATAAAAACACCCTTTCTCTCTGCAAAAAATCAACTGATTCTATTGCATGTTCATTTAAATGCATATGAGCTCTGCTTGCCCCGCCTCTCTCTTCTCGCTGTTGAGTGATGAGCCAATTTTTTTATTTTAGTTTAATAAATGGATAAAGTGCAAAGACTGATAAAAGTGATTGAGTTGGATGTTACTATAAACGTTATCTTATTGA
Organism: Cirrhinus molitorella; assembly: GCA_033026305.1. Lineage (NCBI taxonomy): Eukaryota > Metazoa > Chordata > Actinopteri > Cypriniformes > Cyprinidae > Cirrhinus > Cirrhinus molitorella. Next base: position 26,659,051 of record CM065131.1, read on the forward strand.
AAGATAAACTGAAGTTCACCTGGAGTAGGGATGCGTGGTATACCAGTACTGGAAAAATACTGGTACATATTTTATTTCAAATGGTTCAATACCATCATTTTGATCAGTCCCGTATTTTATACGCTGCTGTTCCGAAGTTCACCTGTAGGCGGCAGTGCTTCCCAAACTGCTGCGAAAAGGGTAAACGCGAGTGTACCTCACACATCCTGAAAAGTGAAGCTGCGGGCTCTTTGATCGCCCCCTGGTGGCTGGCTGCAGTATAAGTCATAAACCCTGCCCTCTCCATGTAATCTAATGGGACTTGAGGCAAACTAAATAATCAAATGACACTTTGAATACCTTTTTTTTTCCAAAGATGGTTTCCATCATTTGAGGTAGTTTTTTTAATGCTGATTTATGTTTAAGTGTTCGTTTTTCTAATAAGTTTGCTTTTAGGTAGTTATTTAATGCTATAAAAACAGGGTGTGGTGTCATAATTGTGATCTTGCGATTGGGTCTGTGGGAATTTGGGCGGGACTTTGATACCGTGGTTCCACCTCACGACACTACTGCGCAGACTCTGGCTCCAAACAAAACTCTACTGCGCAGACTCTGGCTCCAAATGATGTAATTTCCCACAATATGTCCGCTACCATAATGAGATGCTTTGGCTTCACTTTTCTATAGTGGAATGATGGGAGACGCATCATCCATCTTTTTTTTTTACAGTCTATGGGTAAACGTGACAACAGAACAACACAATAGGGTATATGTCGAACGTCACCTGACCAAACCCGGAAAACAGGTCACATCGCTTCCGCTTGTCGGAGAACGTGTTAATAGCCATAATAAATAATGGCAATATCAATGGACTTTTAAGGTAATCAGTTAAATGAGCTAGCTGTTGTTATTGTGGACATTATATTTGATATTTATATATAAATGTTAGTGAAAAGAATAAAAATGAAAAACTGTTAGATATCAATCCACATATGTGATGGACATTGGTTACAATCATCTGTAGTGTCTAATCTGAAGGAATCTTGAGTAAATCATCTTCATATTTAACGAGGCATACGCAAAATGCCTGAACCGGAAACAAGGAGACCTGTTTAATGGAAAACGGACGTCTGTTGCGCATATACCCAGTTGATCATCAAACAGATGAAACTCCATCAACACGCTCAAAACTAGTAAAAAAAAACAACAGTAGAAGTAAAATATGACATTATTTTGCATACAAAACCGATGATAAAGGTGGAGAGCTGACCTTACTGCTCCTGTATGCAAGCATTGCTATATTAAATCATTTGTTGCCACAGGAGGCACACATTAAATCTTGCCAAGCATTTGTTACTTGCTCATCCTGATCTTTAACGCAAATTTAGAGATCGACAGGTGAGTTCATCATTGTTAAATTCTGATTTAATTAATTTTATTCACAACTGATCAACGCATATATCTAAGATGGGATACAGAGTAAACACGAAAGCTATCAGTTCATCTTTGGTCACATAATATTTGCAGTTGCATTTTAAACAATCAAATTAATAGTATCAATAATATGAGGTAATGTTTCTCCCGCGCCGTCAACCGCTAATATGAAGCAGCCGAAAGCGAGACAGTGATTTAATGTTATATTTAATGCTTTTTCTTTGGTCTAAAAGTCTGAACTCAATAGGAGAGAGAGAATTAATAATGTAATTTTTAATACTTTGACTGTAAGACTGTAAGAACACTTTACAGTAAAGCAACTTTTGTTAAATTTTTTTAGGTAACAGTATTACAGTACTTATCTGTAGTTCTTATAATGCTGATTTATGTTCAAGTGTTCATTTTTTTTTATAAGTTTGCTTTTAGGTAGTTATTTAATGCTATAAAAACGGGGTGTGGTGTCATGATTGTGATCTTGCGATTGGGTCAGTGGGTTCTTTAGGGCCTTAATGAAAAGTCTATAATATAACTTTGGTTAAAAATTCTCAATAAAAAACGCCCTTTCTCTCTGCAAAAAAATCAACCGATTCTATCGCATGTTCCTTTAAATGCAAATGAGCTCTGCTCGCCCCACCTCTCTCATCTCTCTGTGGAGTGATGAGCCAATTGTTTACTTTAGGACATTTAGCTGTGAAACGTGCTAACTGGGTCATTCTACCAGAAATTTACATTTCCACTTAAAAAAAAATCTTGGAAAAAAAAATCGAATTATTAAATCTGAACATTGAGTCATATAGAGGACATATTAAACTATGAAAAACATATCGTGCCATCTCAGCATTTTTTTTTCCATTGAATAAGATACATTTTTATATGTATTTCACCCCTCAAAAATGTCAGGTCCCTGCACAGACACATGTGTATATGGTAAAATAGTTTCCTAATGAATTTTTTTAAATACAAATACATTTTCTTGTTGGCCACATGTCTCTAATTGCATCTAACATGGTTTTGTAAGTCCTATAAGAAATATAAGCAACTTTTCAGTCAACTGTAGTAAACAAAATCACAGAATACTCATACAGGCACTCATATCGTTTTAAAAAAAGATTTTTACGAAAACATAGTATTGGATATATACCCCAACCTTCATCTACACAGTTAAAGAGATTAATTCATCAATATTTCCTCAAATAGTACATTTTTATATCGTAATTATATCATAATTCCCTGTGTGACAGGACCTGACTTTATTGATTATGCTGCTATGTCAGGGCAGTGATTACTGCTCCATCTCAGACAGTCACACACATATTCTACAACTCTCATGGCACCACCAGAACTATTCTGCCCATCAGAAGCAACAGAAGACACTGTTATGCTCATATACTGACATACCCCTAGAAGAATATGCAATCATTTGAACAAAAAAAGAGGGATCATAAACATTGCTTGCTACTTTTACTTGTCCTGAATAAGCCATTTTATATAACAGATATTTACATATACTGAATTTGTAAAAATGAAACCGAATTTGTAAAAATTCAAATGTATAATTTATTAAAATGTTCAAAAGTTTTATTTTTAATACTGTGTCATTACCTGGATGACCCACAGCTGATCTGCAATTGTTTTTGTAGGTTCTACTTACGCTTACAGTGTTTTGGGAAATGCAGCCCAGAGCAGTATAACTGCCTGCTGTTCTTTAGAAAAATCCAAGTCTCAAAAATGTGTTGGTTTTCCAGCGTCTTCTGCATATTTGGCCCCTGTCCAACAATTACTTATGATTTTCACTCTGAGGAAAGCTGAAGGACTCATACACAACTATTATAAAAAGTGAAAACATTTCCTGATGCACCAGGAGGAAACAATACATTAACAGCTGGGATGTAAACCTTTGAACAGGACAAGGATGAGCAAATCATATTTGTTCTTTTAGTACTGCCCTTCAGAATCTACATAAAATACTTCTAGATGGATCTGAAATCATACCGTCACTGCTGGAAAGGGTTCAAATCTGCAAAAGATGCTGAAAAATCTAAGAATGTTCAAGACCTTGAGGATTTTTCTGAAGAAAAGCGGTTGAAGTGCTCAGGACAAACAAAGGACTCATGAAACACTATCACAAAACAAACATGAACCACTATTCCTTTTTTTTTTTTTTTAAATCAGTTGTAATTCTGACATGTAGACTAAACGTAAACATCTGTTAAAATAAATAGCTTTAACAGGCCAGTCCTAAATAATAAATAAAAAACATGTGAATTAAACTTTTGACCACAAGTGTATGTATGTGTAAACCAGTGAGAACAGCAGGCTAATTTCAGTGAAATAATAATACCCCTATCATCCTCTGCCATGTCCTTTCTATTTATTTTGTGGAAACTGTCACTGGTGGTTCTGTTACATTTTCACAGTCCTTCAGATGAATGGTTGAGTCTAGAAACAATAAATAAATAAAAAACACATTTTCATATAATAAAACACATTATACATTTTTCAATGCTTAAGGACAAGCTAGAATGATGAAACATAACATGATAATACAAATGTAATGATAACAGGCAGCTATTTTGTTAGCTGAATTGTACAGCAATTCACAAGTTCTCATAGGTACGGTGACTGGGAGGGGACATGTTCGGTTCACTTATTTTTGTCGTGGCCACAAGATTATTTTGTCGAGTTAACAACATCCTTATGTCGTGGCAACGCAATATGAAGTTGTGGCCTTCTCATATATGTAAACAAACCTGCATGACTACAGCAACCGGGGATTATCAGAGATGGATAAAACATTTTTATCCATCCCACCGTCTTGTAAATCCATTAACTGATTGTGAATTTTTATTTATTTTTTTATTTGAATATTATTATTATTATTAAACTGTAATATAATAATAATAATAATAATAATGGTATTACATTAATTGGTTAGGGCTATATTTTATGCTGGTATTATTAATTCTGCTAGTAGTTATTAATTAGCCAATATATATGTTAAATTCAACCTTTAAACTGCACTTCCAGTAAAAATTATTTTATTTTTTTTTTCAAAAAGGTCATATAGCAAAATAAAAGCTTTATTGGTATGTCAAGCATTTACAGTAGGCTATTATTTACAAAACTATTCAGAACATTAAGAAATCGAGTGAAGAGGGAAAAAAAACATAACGAAATACAATAATAGTACACAAATATTATGGAAGAAAGATGATCAGTTCATGGACTTACAAGACTGGGATGGATAAACATTTTTTCTTGTAGGCCTATTTTATTTCATGTGCTTTATGTAACATTTATTCATGATAAACTTCGATAGCTGTCTGCATCATTGCAATCTGGTAGCATAGGCCTATGGTTAATATAATAATTTAATAATGTAATAATTGCTAGAATAATTAACATTATAAATTCTTAACTCAAAATAAACTATTAATAAATCCATCTCTGATAATTCCAGGTTGCTATGGTCATGCAGGTTTGTTTACGCATTAAACTGAACTGAAGATGTCCGCTCTCATTTACCGTAAATATGTGCACAGGAAGGGGTAAAGAATAAACATATTTGGCCTGCTGTCCTCTGGGAATGGAGGTGAGAAAAGTGGCAATAGACTTACTGTGATGCTAATTGGTTGGATTATCTGAAAATGTTTCCCTCAAACTTTGTTAAAAATAAGAACAGAACAAAATCAAAGCTAGTCAAAGTGCTGTCTTGCAGATTTAGTAACTGAATAAAATATAAGATAACCTGGGTAACTGATATTTCTTTGTGCAAATAACCTGATTGATAACTGTTCTTTGAAGAGCAGCAGTTTTCCAGAAGAAGGCAGCATTGTTTGTCTGACCTAAAACGCTATACATATTATATACATTAAATCACATCACAATAAAACAAAATACATTGTAGATTTCTACACTTAAACTAGAACATTTGCATGAACAAAAGGAGTGAAATTTATGCTGCACTGTTTAAAATTATAATATATATACAAATTATGTTGTTAAGACCATAGACTGTAAAAAAAACATGGACGTAGTGTCAGTGACATCACCCGTAGGTTTCTGAAGAGCGTTTTTGAGGCAAAAGTTGGGCGGGGCCTGTCGTCGCCGTTTTGAAGCGTGTCACCGCGCGTCACTACAGGAAAATAGAAAATTGACAAAGAGGCGGGACGTGGGTGGAGCTAAGATGTCTGGTTTTTAAAATTCTTAAAATAATCCTGATAAAGTAACACCCTAAGAAAAAACAAACGCAATAACACGGTTGAGATGCCAAGTTCAACTGCTGGAATAAGCTGAAGTAATGTGACGGCTGCCTGACACCTGTCACTCAAGTGGCCACGCCCTTAATTATGCAGAACTTTAATGCTTAATATAATTTAAACGGGTGAGTTAGAAAAAAAATCACCCCCCTCAGAGTTGTCATGAAGGGCAAAACTAGCTGTAAAAACCAAAACCACTTTTTGTACTAGGCTGTAAACATGTTTTTATCCGTTATAAAGTCGAGCATTTTAACACGAGAGTCTATGGGGATTTGCTCCCTTTTGCAGCCAGCCTCAAGCGGCCAGTCGATGAACTGCAGCTTCAGTCACTTCCATATTGTTTCAAGAGCGAGAGCGGGAGGTTGCCGCTTGGTTAAGACTGAAGTCTCAGGTGAATCCACAGTCAGCTGCAGTGTTTGGAGCCTCTGAAAACAGTTCAGGAGAATGTGGATTTGTCAAATTTAGCAAGCTAGCTAAACAAACATTAATTAACACATGTACATTTTACTAATAGCTTTTAACTTTTACATTCTTTTTTATTAACGTATCAGTTGCTAAGTACCAGTTAACCTTTGCATCTTACCAAGATATATGTATTAAAACACTCAATATTATGTTTGGGTAATAGAATATTTAAAACGTTTCTGTAAATTCTCCCTTACTTCTGACATCTCTCTGAAAACACTCGACGGCTGTCAAAACCGGTGATAAAGGTGTAGAGCTGACCTTACTACACCTGTATGCAAGCATTTTGTGGTTCATAACAAGGTTATAATATGAAATGGATATGTTGTTCTGATAGCTGTAACAACAGCCATCAGAAAAATCCCAATCAGTGCATGAAGTAGGCCGGTATGCATAGTATTGCCGGGTCTCAGTGTCACAGCGTCAGTGTCTGGGTGAATAGAAATTACGCTAACGTTATAAGTCACACTACCAGGAGGAGTCACCTCTCATGAATGAATGCAACCGGAGTCGGTCTGGCTGGGGTGTGAGAGCATGTCAGGGGAGGCAGAATTGTGGAATAATAATTAATTATTGACTACTAATGTGAATCAGTACATTATAACAAAACAATGTCCTAAAAAATGAAAAGAAGCTGGTTTGTGATCACATAATTTTAAACAGTTCAACTCCTAATTCCAAGCTGATCCATTAAAAGAGAAAGCATTCAAACAGTAGGTTCAAAACAGTGCTAATGCAGAGAATAGTGACTTACAGTATATCCAGATGCTGGTAAATTCTTCGTTTCAGTGTGTATTTGGCTTAAGAGCAAAAGTGTTTTATAATGAATGTCATTGCCATGTCTGCAGTAATATATATATATATATATATGTACAAAGGTTCTCAAAAATAATCACATACTATTTATGTACAATTCCTCAAAAAATAATTTGTCATACAAAAAATGGTTACACACAAACAATCGTCCTGAGCAAAATGTACCATTGTGAATTGTGACTGGCTGCACAAGTGGTGTAATAATTTAGGAGGTGGATATACTGTGAAATTACACAGCCTACAAACACACATTGAATCTTGCCAAGCATTTGTTACTTGCTCATCTTGATCTTTAACGCGAATTTAGAGATTGACAGGTGAATTCATTATTCTTAAATTCAAATTTAATTAATTTTATTCACAACTGATCAACGCACATATCTAAGATGGGATGCAAAGTAAATACGAAAGCTATCAGTTTATCTTTTTTTTTATAATATTTGCACTTGCATTTCAAACAACCAAATTAAGCAAAAGATTTGCTATATTAATTTTAGTATCAATAATATGAGGGAATGTTTCTCCTGCGCCGTCAACCGCTAATATGAAGCAGCCAAAAGCGAAACAGTGATTTAACGTTATATTTAATGCTTTTTCTTTGGTCTAAAAGTCTGAAATCTGAAAATAATAGGAGAGAGAGGATCAATAACGTAATTTTGAATACTTTGACTAAGAATAACACTTTACAGTAAAGCAACTTTTGTTACAATTCTTTAGGTAACAGTATTACAGCACTTATTAACCTAAGGTTAATAATTAGTTATAAATGATAAATGAACTAATACATGTTTAGTATGTTAACATTACTTACTATTTCAATTCACTTATCTTTTGAGGCTGCTTATTTGTCACCTATGGTATCGATTTAGCATCGATACCGAGGTATTACGTTCTGGTACCAAAGCCAAAATTATGGTATTGAGCAATCCCTACCTTGAAGTAATAAGGTAAACCTTATTTTAGCTTCAACAAATAAAAAAGATTATTTGTTATTAACTTATCAGTTATATAGAATCTAATGCAAATTAGATAAGCATAAACTGACAATACACTAATGCCAACAGTCTCTGGAACATGGTTGACTTTTGACCTGCAGTGGGAAGAGAGGAGTTAGATCCATTTTCAGTCTTGGACTTGAAGCACCGAGTGCACCGAGAAGGTTCTTTGGTCTGGAACACACAAACCGGGGCCTTGAAGGTAAAGGTTCTGAAGTCTGTACAGAAGATCCGGAGTACCAGGAACACGCAGGAAGGAGGATTGCTGTTGTCGCAGAAGACCCTGGCAGTTTGGAACTCGCAAACGGAGGATTGCTGAAGGGACGATTACGAGTGTAATAAAAGGGTTATATTAACAAAGGGATAGACAAGAGTATCTAACGGCTACTAAATGGGTACAATAAATGGATAAAGTGCGAAGACTGATAAATGCAAGCGTGTTTAGCCGTGAAACTTGCTAACTAGCATGTTATTAGAAAAGGTGATTTGCAAAGATTCATAAAAAAAATATATATACTCACTTCTTGTGAAGCTGGATCACGGATTTTCGTGAACACAGGCACATTTATGTAGATCGGGAGGCGCATTCCATTTACAAACAAAAGTATTGCTATTCTGCGTCTTCAGCAGATCAGATGTCAGGAGTAAATGAGGACTACTATGTTCATTATTACATCCAACAAAAAAACACTTCAAGCGCTTAGGAGCCATTCTTGTCTTTGTCCCTGCTCCCGCACCAAAACACTGGAGATCAGACTGTTACAGCTCATTCAGGGCGGGTCTGAGGTAAGATGCCTGTGTCAATCAATATTGTAGGAGCGACCTGAGAATGGCTTGATTTGAAAAAGGGGCAAATAATTTTTACAGGTTAAATAAAAACCACTGGGTGGATTTTTTATCATTATAGGGTAGATGTGTACACACATTTATGTTCAAGCAACATGCAAAAGTGAACTTTGCATCCGATGACACCTTTAAAGTCTATGTTCAGGACAATGTCTTTAAAGTTTTTCCTATGCATAATTCACTATCTTACAACAAAAGGCATCCTTTGTTGTCTACGGAGTCTGATAATGTGTTTTGCCATCTTGATCACTACAACGTCTACCACAAAAGACTGCTTGGTAAATAATCTTCCTGACTTGTCTCAAAAAAAAAAAAAAAAACTTGGCATCTCTCTTTTCTAGCACTTTTGATACGGTTGCTCCTTTACGCTTACGGAAGATTAAATAAAACAGGCTGTCAAAAGTGTAAAGAGAAGTATGTGAACTTAGCATGTTCCTATATATCTGCAAACATACTATGGTATTTTCATGCCTTAGTACAGTCAAAAATGACACAGCATCTTTAAAGCAGAGGCAGAACAGTCTCAGAATATCTTTTTTGATTGACTTGAATTAAACTTCCTGAAATAACTGAACAGAGAATTTCTGACTTGAATGTTTCTGTGTTCAGCTTTTGTGTGATGCCTTGATGTTACAGTCTAACATCTGAACCTCTTTACACCTACAGTGGCGTTCACCAGCTGTCACCAGCTCAGGGTCTAGTTGTACCTTTGTTTCTCACATTACAGATGACATCTCAGTTTTTGTATTTTGCACGCTCTGGGCTGGCATAATTTAAAATAAAAATAAAAATACAACCAAAAAAGTGTTTTTCTTGCATGTCCTGTTTGTTAAACATTTGAATTAAAATATAATTAGAATTGCTGCTATATAGAAGAAATGCTGCTCAATGTGTATATTGTGTAAAAATGTATTTAGTAAAACCACCCTTTTTACATATTACATAATACATATAGATCTAAAAATATTTTTTTATTTTGTTTGTCTTAGTGTTATGTGTATCTTTATTTCTATTTGTACTTCACATTTATTCATTTCTTATCATTTATAAGTCTTTCTCCAGGGGATTTATAAACTCTTATCTTTAACAAGCACTTTTTAAAGTGTCTATTTTTGGCAAAAACTGTTAACTACCTGTCAAGATGCCAAGATGCCCAGGCTTGTCAATATATTTTTACATTTCAGTTTGATGAGGCTGTGTGATGATGTTCTGCAATGAAATTGTGAGTCAAAAAGGTTTACTAATGTTTAACATGCTGGGTTAAAAACAACCCAATTTGAGTTATTTGACAACCCAGCACTGGGTAAATATTGGACAGAACACATGCTGGGTTATTTGTACCCATCTGGTTTGGTTAAATGTTTTTACCCAACATGGTGGGTTGTTTTATTTAAGTCAACTATTGTTTAAAATTACTATATTGCTGACTTAAAATAGGCTGAAAATGAAAAATCATGGACAAAAATATGAATGGATGAATTGAATTTTTTTGGGTGAATACAGGATCATTTACAATATTACACATTTAAACTTATTTAACAACCACTAATAATAATAAAAAAAATGTAAACATTTAAAAAAAAGCATTTTAATTTTAGTGTATTCAACCATTCTCTGTAAACCCTTTTCACTGAAATAAAAAATAAAAAAATGATCTGTCAAGTGGCGTGTCACCAAAATCTGAGCCAGTGATGGGCTGCTGTTCGTTGGGGGAACTGTGAACCTCAGACCACCGCCTCACATTTCACTCGTAGCTGAAAGATGCCATGACTCTATAACCTGCCCATAAACAAACAGTACTGACATTAGAGAATATTTTAACACTGAATTAAATCAAATTAAATTAAATTCATTATTATATGAAAAAAAAAAGTTTATATTATGTCATGCAAAACCGCAGACATCTCGTCCTTGTTTGATGCATTGCTTAATAAATAAAATAAAACACAAACCTTTATTTAGTTGAAGATGTGTTCTGAATGTAACTCAGCAGTTGGATTGTTTCTTTGGAGACAGTCTCAACCCAGCAGTTGGGTAGAAAAAAATAACTCAACATTAAAAATGACCTAGCAGCTTAGCACCAAAAAAATAGATAAACAATTACCCAATGAAATGATCCAACAAGCTGAACCCAGCAATTGGGTTAAAAAAAAAAAAAAAAGAAGCAGTTTTTAGAGTGCAGAAAAACAAAAACAACCCAATAAAATAAACCCAGCATTTGGGTAAAAAAAAAAAATTATCCATCATTTTTAAGTGTATGACTGTTTGAAAGGTACTGACACCCCGTGCTCAGGAACACAAATATCCAGTTGCAAAGTGATGTGGTTATTCCATCAAAAAAAAAAAAAAAATTCATCAGGCTACGTTAGACAGAGGTCAGGATGCTTTGAACCACCTCTTCTTGAACATGTTGATCAATGCCATCAACGCAGTCCTTCAGATCTGAGCTCACTCCCTTCGGCCATTGATGTTCTTGGTAGTTTTGTATTTGATCTTTGTAAAGGTATTAATAACACTATGGTCTGAATTGCTGAGGTGGTGCAGGGGAGCGGTTTTGAGGGCGCTGCCCGGTTTATCCCATTCATGAGTAGCTTCTCAAATCTTAGGTCTCAAATCTTGCTTGTTCAAACCAAAATCACCTCCTCTTTCACCTCCTTCTGTTTTTTTGTAGTGTAAATAAACAAACAAACAGAAAAAACATACATGCATATTAATTTCTTTAAAACTGCTGAAAATTCATATTTTTTATTATATTGTTATGTAAATGTTTTATTGTGTGTATCTTTATTTCTATTTGTACTTGTGCATATTTATTCATTTATTATCACTTATAAGTCTTTCTCCAGGGGATTTATGAACTCTTATCTATCTTATCTTTATAGCGTAGCTTTTAATGTGTATATTTTAGGACTTGTTCAATATTTGAAAATTCCTTATTGTTTAAAAGGAAAGCCTTTAATTTCTTAACACAAAGTGTTATCCTAAACAGGCTTACACTTTGTGTTGTACATACATGCACAAAACATATATACTCACATTTACATTTAGCAGACGCTTTTATCCAAAGCGACTTGACAAAAGAAGACAAAGGAAGCAATCAAAATCAGCAAAAGAGCAATGACATGCAAGTACTATGGCAAGTCTCATTTAGCCTAATGCAGTACAAACAGCAAGGGATTTTTTCATTCTGAAAGTCTGTGAAAGTGATTTTGTGCCACTTTGGGATTTCACAATAATGTATTGTTCATTTGCAGAACGCAAGCTTCTAGAGGGCATATAAATCTGAAGTAATTAATTTAGGTAAAGGGGTGCAGAGCCAGTGATGGAAAACAAATTTTATTGGTAGCCAGTGCAAATTGATGAAGATAGGTGTGACGTGCGTTCTTTTCGGCTCATTAAAAGTTAATCTCGCATTCTGGATTAATTGTAAAGGTTTGATAGAACTGGCTGGAAGACTTGCCAAAAGAGCATTGCAATAGTCCAGCCTGGACAGAATAAGAGATTAAACAAAGAGTTGTGAAGCACGTTCCCGAAAGGGCCTGCTAGTCTGTATGTTCACTAATGGAGCTGCTCTCTGTGGTAGATCTTTCCTCCTAATGCAGCGCTCACAGGTTTTGACTTTTCTCTTCACAGCATCAGCCATTTTAGGCCAATAGAACCTGGAACGGAGGTCAAGAGTTCGCTCCAACCCTAGATGACCCATGTCGTCATGTAAACTGGTGAGCACTATCTCTCGAAGATCCTGGGGTAACACTAGTTGCTCAATACTCTATTTTGATCTATTCTTTTCCGATATAATACTTCATTCAGCCGTGGCCTAATGGTTAGGGTGTCGGTGGGGGGAGTGAATGATCAGCGCTCTCTCCACCCTCAATACCACGACTGAGGTGAGACCCTTGAGCAAGGCACCGAACCCCTAACTGCTCCCCGGGCGCCACAGCAATAGTAATATGGCTGCCTACTGCTCTGTGTGTGTGTGTGTGTGTGTGTTCACTACTGTGGATGGGTTAAATGCAAAGCACAAATTACGAGTATGGGTCACCATACTTGGCCACACGTCAATTCTGTCTGGGTCTGTTTCCATGCCATGCTCAGAAACAATATTTCCCAAATATTGCACTGATGTCTGAAATTCTTTTTTACATTTTTCAGGCAAAAGTTAAGCCATATTCTTTCAGACGTGTAAGGACCTTCACTAATCGTGTTCGTGCTCTTCAAGGGTTTCTAAAAAAACAATAAGGTTGTCTATAAATACTAGATACACACGCTCCATAAGCCTCTGAAAAGTGCTGGGAGCATTTGTGATCCCTTGCGGTATTCTATTAAACTCCCAGAATCCTTGAGGGCACACAGTGGTGGTCTTGTGTTTATCCGCTTCCTCCATCTCGATTTGGTAGTACACTGACTTCAAATCTAAAACTGAGAACCATTTTGAGTCGGATAAAATGGAAAACACCTCTTCCAAATTGGGAAGTACATAGGCGTCCTTCATAGTTTGGGAATTGAGTTTCCTGAAATCGATGCACAGGTGTACTGAATTATACTTCTTCCTGAGTTTGAGAAGCATCATGTCTTGGCTTTGTCTCAATCGTGCACTGAACAGAGTGCATTTCAGCAATCACAGCTTTTGGTGGGACAGCGTTTAGCAGGCAAAGTGTACAAGCCACTGGCTACTAATAATCCGCTTGGCACAGACGACATTGCTGGCTGTTCCGAAGTTGTCAAGTTTTCTGTTGTAACAACTTAGACGAACAACTCCATCAAGAACAGCTATACTTCCTGCTGACACAACTTTAGGAGCAGTTCCATCCAACATCACACATCCCAGAACTTCAGTATTCATCTGCTTGTGTCTAACATACAGAATTTTGAGCATAAATAGTTAGCATAAAGATCATCAAGGGAGTTGGTTCCTACAAGGACTTGGGGCACATGCATCAAATCAGGGACCACTAGGGCTAACATGGTAACTTCCGATTTCACTCCCAAGAATTCCTTAAAGAATGTCAGAGTGAGTTCTATATAGCCCAAGTAGGGAACTGACTGGCCATTTGCCCCCTTTACTTTCAGTAAAGACTCCAACGACTTCATAGGATAATTGAAGAGATGGTCTCGATAAAAGGAAAGTGGAATGGTGGTTACTTGGGAACCTGTATCTAGCAAACAATTCAATGGAGTTCCTTCAACAAATAGTTGGGCAGTACATTTCATTCCAACCAATCCTCTTGGTAATTTTTTTCTGCATCACTGCATCAAAATGTTTGTTGAACAGCTGATGCCGTTTGCTTTCTACTTTGGAGGGATTTGGTTCATTTTCACAATTTACAGCAATATGACCATCATCTCCGTAGCGAAAGCAATAACTTGGACGAGGTCGAGCTGAGTTTAATCCACCACTGCTGACTGATTTACTTTCTTCATGTCTAGCTTGCTTGGGCTGTGACATTGCAGAAGAACTTCTTAAATCAGATGTTCTCCCTGACTGATATTTCTGTGATTCTGATACAGTTAATTGAGCTTTTAACTCTGCAACCTGTCTTGTTAGTTCAGCAATTTCCTCAGCCTCTGAGCTTCTGTTCGGAACCCTTCGAGAAACCGCAGTATCCACAGCTTGAACCTGAGTGCGCAGTTCAGCCAGTGTTTTTTTCTAGTAAAGCCACATCCACTGCTTTGGAACAAGCGGGCTGGCACTTCTGGTGAGTCAGTGGTTGCATGGAGGCAAGTTGGGCATGAATTTCTAATATTTGCTTCCTCATGGAATCCGTTTAAGTGGCTGCTCCGACGATTACATCAGGTGAGTGAGCAGACAACTGATGAGTGGCAGCTTGTGACTTGGAAGAAGCTATACCTTGTTTAGTTGCCCCAAAATGACTTCTCATCCATTCCTCCTTTGAAGCTTGCCTGTCTTCCTCTGTTCTGACAGACACTACTAGTTCTGCGAATGATGGTGGGTCAATCTTCCCATTATCCCAGCATCCCCGACTGCTTTAACAAACAGCGATCACTCTCGCTTTCTGCAATACCACCTCTGCTCACTGCTGCACTCAATATCACTTGTAATCAATGCAGGTAGCTGGAAGGCTTTTCTTCCTGATTCTGCAGCATCGTCATGAACTTTGCCAGCAACTCTTCCCCATCCTCCACTGATCTGTACACTGATTCCAGCAACTCTAAATACACAGAGGGTGATGACTGTGGACTAACGTGTTTTATTGCATCAGAAGCAGGTGGAAGTAAGCTGTCTAGGATTCTTCTTGTACGAGACAAGTCTGAAACAGATGGATCATCCAGAAGGAATTCCACATTTGCTCACCATGTTTTAAAGTCTGTCTCGTTTGGTGGATGTGGAAATTTCCCTGAGAAAGATCTGAGACATAAGGAAGTATGCTGGGCTGTCACATCACTTGTCCTCACAGCATGCTCGACCACGACTGCACACCAGGAGGATCTATCCTATCCACGGTCAGAGCTGAATGTGACATCCCTGTGGATGAAGGATGGTTCATTCCACCACTGTCAGGTACAGTATGCATCTCGTTCTCCTTGGACAGGTTTTCACTGCTGAGAAAGATGCCACAACAACAGTGAATGGACAAGACTCTGAATTTTTTGTTAATTTGCAATTTGTATTTTGAAGAACACAACTGTTTCAAGTAATAGTAAACAGTGAAAAAATAAATAAAACAATATTTTCACAAATTTCAGTTACTCATTTTACTTTTGTAACTATTTGTTTATTTAAATCAACCAATAGAATAGAATATAATGGATTTCCTTCAATTTCGACCTTCACATATTTCAGTCTTTCAAGGAAAAGAACAGTTTTTGTTTTTCAATCGTCCTTAAAGAGATCGCCCGTCAGCAAGGAAAAATGTCTCCGTCCAAGAAGAAAAGTCACTCAATTTCCTACCATTCCCAGAGTTAAAAAAAAGGTATTTTTTTCCCAGAAAATCTAAGAACAGACTCAAGGGGGCTCGCCAGTCCAAACCCTCCTCAGAACCACCGGAAGGCTCCAACACCTCATCACATCGGACAGAGGACATCAGTCGAACATGGAAGGGACAGAACAACAACAACAACAACAACAATAACAAAAAAAAAAAAAAAAACCTTGAACAGACAAGGTCATAAAACAATCGTTATAATATCTTCATTGTAACAACATCCCATAAAGTTTTAACTCATGAAAATAAACTGGTCGCTGCACATTATACATTTTAAACAGAACTTGAATAGATGTAAATGAGTTCTTCAAATAAAGATTATTTTCTTTATATATGCAATGTCTGTGACTTTTTTCCACATAACACACCCATTTACATATAACTGACCACTTCTCGTCAAATAATTAATCACACAGTTAGCTGTTATTTCCCAAATACAGCTTTATACATTTTTAAATCACTCTCACAGATTTAATTTAACTTGTTTTTCTTCCTAATTATAACGCAAGCTAATAAGCAAGCTGACTTACCAAGGAGATCGTTAAACTCATAGAAAATTCCACAGAGGCATGGATCTACCTCCCCCCTTTAGATCATTTTCTTTCCCCTTTTTAATCAAAAATACACTCTGTAAACACTTTAGCAATTCTCAGATGCTAATAGAGCAGAGGTTTTCAACTCCGGTCCTCGGGCCTCCCTTGACATAATGTTTTAGATGTCTCCCTATTGTACAAGTATACAAGTTAATGAGATAATGAAGTGATGATTGAGTCATTAATGATCAACTTTATTGGGACTTTAGCAGCTTGTTTTGTGATGTGGAGAGTTAATATGTTGTGATTCATACACTGATCCTTGACATCTGTGTTTGGCCAACTAGTTCAGTGGTTGATGTTCTTGAGATTATTTTTTTTTTAGTTCTTCATAATAATAATTGATCAGCACAACACTGTTTTAGAGCACTAAACTGAGTTCACAATACACTATATCCAAACATAATCACATAACTAATTTCATCTGATGTTAAAGTATTTTGGCTGTGCTTTGCTGTAATACAAAAGATCTGATATCATTATTACAACTATTATGTGACTTTTTATTGTCCATGTTTTTGTGGTGCCCACAGAAAATGTAGATATATATCTAGATCTGTATCGATATATATACGTATATCTATATCTAAATAATATAAATATATTTTTTTTATGTATACTGAACACCAAAAAGAACTCTTACCTTCTTTCTTTTATGCCGTCTGACCGGACTCTTATTTTGAAGCGGGAATCGCGTTAACGGAGTGTATCTGCAGCTGCCACTCGCACATACAGAGAAGCTGGCAGAGAAGACACACGCGATTCCTGACTCTCTTATTTTCTTACTGTATTTACAGGTAAATACTATGAACTTTTGGGAAAGATTGTATCATCTGTCGTATCGTGATGTATAATTAGTTCCGGTTGTGATGTTTTGTGAAAATTTCACACTTTATTCGTTTTATGTGTCACGAGGGCTGATTAATTGTGAATATGCTGTACATACTTCTATTAAATGACGTACTGAAGCTTAACATGTTATTTAGTAAACCTGAGATAAATGTATGTTTGTTTGTTTATGTTAAAAGGCTAATCGGTTAAGTTTAAAGCTCACTCTGAACTCGCGTTTGGCGCGTCTACTGATCACGTGATCAGCTCGTGCAGGAAGGAGGGTAATGGCGGCCTGTATAATGTATGTTAATGCTTTAATTGCTCATTTATGAGAAACTGAATGTGAAGTAACTGTCACAAAGGTTTTAAACTTTGAAATGAAGTTAAAGTTTGCATGTATGTGCACAAAAGAGTAAACTGATACTGTGTTGTTCTATGAAAGAACACGAATGAGAGATTTTTGAATGTTAAAAATAGACTAAATGTAAAAGATGAAAGAAAGAGAAAATGAAAGCAATGTTAAGGCTTTATTTGTTTTATTTTGAAAGAAAACAACTGTTTGTCAACATTGAATATTGAATGTTTGTTAATAAACGCACATACAGAGAAGCTGGCAGAGAAGACACACGCGATTCCTGACTCTCTTATTTTCTTACTGTATTTACAGTAATCTGACTGCTTGGTCTCCGTAGCTGAGACGTGCAACAGATTCTTGGGGGCTCGTCCGGGATCGGCTTCACGTGACACGGGGAGGCTGATCCGATCATCACAGGACCATTGGGACCAGGTGGCGTTGGGCTAGGGGCCGGCGGCTGCTGCATCCACGGACGACGAGACACGAGGCGGGTGCCAGGTGATCTGCAGACGGTCATCTCCATCCTGAGGGTGAGGTTACAATAGAAGGGCGACAGCGAGCGGGATCATGGCGGATCGTATGAGGAAACGCTTGGTGTGGGACATCCGAAAAGACCTGATTACACTACCTTCTGCTGAACTGTTCCACATTGCCAAGGTCATCGGACCTGTACAAGGTAAAAACTCATCTGAACTGGATCTGGAAGACAGTGAGGGCTGTTTTGAGTACATAAATGCCTTCATGTCAAGTGAAGCCTTGCTTGAGACTGAGGACCAAGGTATGAGTGAGTTATTGTCTTTGCAAGAGACTGTAACAGCAGCAAAACAGGTTTGCACTACTGCATGTACAACTGATGTTGATCCAAACACTCATGTTACACACGTGTCACCTCCACTCACCACTAATGAACAGACACTGACCACTAATAGCACTTACCTGACACCACCACATGCTGCAACTGATTTAGGGGGTGTTAAGGGGGCAGGACCTAGAACAAACACAGATTTAAGTAAAATGCTTGCAGAGTATGAAGCACTTAGCAGAAAAATACAACAATACATGACAACACCCACACAACACACTGAGGTTGCCCAACCTGGTGCACAGAGCAGCGCTATTCTACCACCACCCCTGCACCAAACTGAACAGTCTCAGCGGGCAGCTCACAGCAGTACATTCCCAATGCTAGGACTCCCATGCATTCAGCCCCGCGAGTTCAAGATCCATGGAGGCCAGATTGGAGACCACTCGTCAGACATCTCATATAACAATGTATGCAGGCAGATGGATGCTGGCCTCAGAGAGAATTTCAGTGATACCGACATTATCAGAGGTGTGTTAAGGATCATCAAACCTGGCATTTTTAAGGACATGCTGATAAATAAAGATGACATGACGGTAGACGAATTAAAGGGGTTCCTACAGTCACACCTGGGAGATCGAAGCAGCACAGAACTATTTCAAGAATTGATGTGCACTAAACAGAGCGACCAGGAGACCCCCCAACAGTTCTTATACCGGGTAATGGGACTGAAACAGAAAATCCTTTTTGCAGCAAGGCAAGCTGATTCAGACCGCAAATATAGTACAGCCACGGTGCAAGATGTATTTTTACACACAGTGTATCAGGGCCTGAGTCATCGATGTAAAGACATCCGCAGCGAACTAAAGCCACTGCTTGCTGACAGTAATGTGTCCGATGACGCCATCCTCAGACACGTAATGAAAGTCACAAGCGATGAAAATGAGAGAATCCGACGGCTAGGCCCACCGAACAGAGCAAAGCAATCCACAGCAAATAGCGCTCAAATCCACAGTGAACCTGGCATGGATGAGGAAGGAAGGACAGAGGCTGCTGTGAGAAAAAGCCAAAACGACCCAATCAAACAACTGACTGCGAGAATCGACGCTCTTACCAACATGGTTAACACACTACAACACTCCCTGGTGGCACGGGTGGAGATGGGTTGCCAATGCTCAGCCAGTCAACCAGTTCCCCGCAGAATGAACCACTCACGGTGCTGTCCACTGTGTACAGGAGAAGGGAGACAGGACTGTCCACATTGCTTCATTTGTGGTGAGGAGGGGCACCGGGCAGCTGGGTGCTTGAGACGATCTCAGCGTCAGGGAAACGGGAGCAGGCCACTGCAGAGGGACAACCAGTGACCGTGGAGCAAATGTCCCATTCAACCTACCCAGTGCTGGACAGACCTGAAGGAAGAAAAGCCATTGATCAGAGACAAAAGGACAAATCAACAAACTCAAAGGTGGAACACAGGACTCAAGGAACAAACTGTCTTGATCCTTACCAGACCAAAACTGACACCATAATTAAACTGATAGGAAACAAAGCATTAACCCAGTGCAACTTGAACGGACTTACCATCAGGGCACTGCTCGACACCGGGGCACAGGTCAGCATTGTTGATCGTGTGTGGAAAGAGAAATACCTACCTGATATCGAGGTGAGGCCACTGCAAGACCTACTGGGATGCGGGAACGATCTGGAGGTATATGCAGTTAATGGAGACCCTATTCCATTCGATGGATGGACAGTCATTACAGTCAACTTGCTAGGAAATGAGGACCCCAGCCTGTCCATCAATGTCCCGTTCCTGGTAAGCAAAATGCCAATTGAAAGACCACTTCTGGGCTTCAATGTGATTGAAGAACTGATTCAGGGAAAACCCGAACAGCTCATGCAAACACTTACCACTCTATTAGCTGGAGCCATTGATGTCCCAAATGAAAAGGCACAAACTCTAATTGAAGTTATTCGGACTGGAGAGGAAGGTGAAGGTGGCGGAAGGTGTCTGAAGGTCGGCCAGAAAGGAGTCATCATTCCAGCAGGACAAGTCGCCTGGGTGCAATGTCGGATCCCTGAAAAGTCAAAGCAGTTGGATTCGGTAGTCTTGTTTGAGCCACAAGAGGATAATGCCCAGTTGAGATGCTTGGACATTGGAGAGGGACTCTTGGAGATACCTAACAAAGGTGACTCATACATATCTGTACCTGTAGGGAATTACACAGGGTGTGATGTAGCCTTACCACAGGGCGTGGTCCTCGGGACACTGCAGCCAATAGAAAGAATACTGGATTCTGGACAATCAAGTGGAGCAAGGCAGACTGTGAGGGTCCAGACTGCAGGGACACAGGAGATGGACATTAGCATGGGCTTGTGGCACCCTCCTGTCGACTTGGACCACCTGAGTGACAGACAACGTGAAATCGCACAGAAGATGTTATATGAGGAGTCTAGTGTCTTCAGTAAAGGCGATGATGACATCGGAACCATCCCCAGTCTGCAGATGTCAATCACTCTTCAAGACGCCATTCCAGTTCAGAGAGCATATTCCGCTGTGCCCAAACCCCTGTTTAGTGAGGTAAAAGGCTACATACAAGAGCTCCTGGCCAAAGGATGGATAGTCAAGTCCAAATCACCATATGCTGCTCCAGTGGTTTGCGTCAGGAAGAAGGACGGAAAGCTCCGTCTCTGTGTGGACTATCGCCTCCTAAATAAAAAGACCATTCCTGATCGACACCCACTGCCCAGGATACAGGAGTTAATTGACACGCTTGGGGGATATTCCTGGTTTAGTATTCTCGACCAGGGTAAAGCCTACCACCAGGGCTTTATCGATGAAGGTTCCAGACACATGACAGCGTTCATTACCCCTTGGGGGCTGTATGAGTGGGTCCGGATCCCCTTTGGCCTGTCAAATGCGCCTGCTGCTTTTCAACGCAGCATGGAAGAGATGCTCGACACGTTAAGGGATGAGTGTTGTATACCCTACCTAGATGATGTCCTGTGTTACGCCAAGTCGTTTGAAGAGCACGTTGAGAGCCTTAGGAGAGTCTTAAGGGCCCTTCATTGTCACGGCGTAAAACTGAAACCTGAAAAATGTGAGATGTTCCGGAGGGAAGTCAGGTACGTAGGGCGCCTGGTGTCAGCTGAAGGAGTGAGGGTTGACCCAAGGGACCTGGAAGCTGTTCGATCTCTAACACGCAGAACTCCACAGACGGTGGGGGATGTACGAAGGTTAGTCGGTTTCCTCAGCTATTACCGGACATTTATCCAGGACTTCTCCAGAGTCGCGAGACCCCTGTACGAGTTGTTGCAGGCAAAGACGGGGGTTGGCCAAGACTTGCCCATCCGAAGGAAAGTTAAGGGGCCACAAGTTCCCTCAAAGACTCCGGTGGAATGGAGGAGAGACCATCAGCAAGCTCTGGAGAGACTAGTTGGAATGTTAGAGGAACCACCAGTTCTGGCATATCCGGACTTTAACCTACCTTTTACAGTCCACACCGATGCGTCTGAAGAGGGCCTAGGAGCGATTCTCTACCAGCGACAGGAGGGAAAACGGAGGGTGATAGGTTATGGGTCCAGGACACTGACGAAGGCTGAAAGGAACTATCGGTTGCACAGCGGCAAGCTCGAGTTCCTGGCCTTGAAGTGGGCAGTCTGCGAAAAATTCCGCGACTACTTATTCTATGCCCAGAACTTCACAGTGTATACTGATAACAACCCGTTAACTTACGTGATGAGCACCGCAAAGCTGAACGCAGTAGGTCATCGCTGGGTCGGGGAGCTATCTGACTTCCAGTTCGACATCAAATACCGGCCAGGAAAAGTAAACATCGACGCAGACACCCTGTCCCGTCTGCCCCTGGACATCGAAGCGTTTGAGTCAGAATGCACAGAACAGCTACCTGCCAGCGTTGTACAAGCGGCATGGGAGGGTAGTCGTGTATCCGGGGAAAAGGATGTGGCCTGGATCGCTGCCTTGTACATGTCCACTGTGGAGAAGGAAGTAGAGCCATTTCCCACTTGGCTGCCGACAATTGGACAGAAAGAACTGGTCACCGCCCAAAAAGAGGACCCAGTGATTTCGCAAGTAAGGCAGTGGAAAGTCGATGGGGTTAATCCAACAGAGGAAATGAGAGGAAACGTGACAGGGACCAGCAGGAGACTCATGTATGAGTGGAGCAAACTGCATGTGGAGGGGGGACTTCTCTACCGAAAGACGATGGAAAGGAAACAACTAGTGCTGCCGAGCAAATACAGAAAGCTGGCCCTTGAGCATCTCCACGACAGGATGGGACACGTGGGCACTGAAAGAGTACTCAGCTTGGCGAGAGATCGATTCTACTGGCCGTACATGAAGACTGAGATAGAAGGGTACGTGACCAGAAAATGCCCCTGTGTCAAGCAGAAGAAACCCAGCGCACATGTTAGAGCACCTATGGGTTGTATTACAACACACTCACCTATGGAGCTGGTGTGTATAGATTACCTCCATTTGGAGCCGAGCCGTGGGGGGTTTGAGTACATCCTGGTGGTCATGGACCATTTCACCAGGTTTGCTCAGGCCTACCCAACTAAAAACAAGTCAGGGAGGACTGCTGCGGAGCGCCTGTTCCAGGACTATATCCCACGCTTTGGGTACCCGGCTAAGTTACACCACGATCAGGGCCGTGAATTTGAGAATGAACTGTTCCGGACTCTAAGACAACTAGCTGGTATTGGCCACTCCCGCACATCCCCGTACCACCCACAAGGGAACCCGGTGGAAAGGTTCAACCGGACCCTCCTGCAGATGTTGAGGACATTAACAGACAGGGAAAAGGAGAGATGGAAAGACTACCTACCTCAGGTTGTACACGCCTACAACTGTACCCGACACGAGTCCACGGGGTACTCTCCCTTTTACCTGCTGTATGGACGCCATCCCCATCTCCCAGTTGATCTGATCTTTGGTCTGGTGGAGCCAGAGGAAGAAACAACACCTAGAGGGTATGCAAAGCAGTGGGCACACAGAATGAGTGAAGCATACAAGATCGCTGAGAGCCACAGTCAACAGTCGAGTGCGAGAGGGAAAGCGCAATATGACCGGAAAGTGAGAGGAGTTGTGCTGAAGGCAGGGGATCGAGTACTGGTGAGGAACCTTGGGGAGCGAGGAGGCCCAGGAAAGCTTCGGTCCTACTGGGAGAAAGCTGTATATGTAGTGAAGGAACAGATATCCAACAACCCTGTGTATGTCATATATCCTGAGAACGGTGACAGTAAAAAGACCAGAACATTACACCGAAACCTGTTGCTACTGGTGAACGACCTACCTGTAGAAGCTCCAGCGACGACATCCGGATCCACGAGACCTGAAAAACAGAAAAAGACAGTGAGACACACAAACAAAGACAATATGGATGACAAAGACAGTGACCTGGCAAGCTCAGATGAAGAGAATAGTACAGGAGGATACTGGCTAAGAGCTCCAGTCAACTGGTCAACAGCAGGAAGCAACCAACCTCCAGTGCAAGCTCCTGTAAATGAAAACATCCATGTTCTGCAGGGAAGAGAGAACTCAGGACCAATTCAGGATGTAGAGGTGCAGAGAACAAGTGAGAGTCCAACAGATCAAAATACTTACCTTGAGGCAGTACATCCAGTCGAAGCTGATGAAGGATTCGGTGCAAGTACAGAAAGTGGACTTGGTCATGTCGACAGAGCTGAGAGTCTGAGGATTGAAGAAGAGATGAGTG
This sequence comes from Cirrhinus molitorella, assembly GCA_033026305.1. Lineage (NCBI taxonomy): Eukaryota > Metazoa > Chordata > Actinopteri > Cypriniformes > Cyprinidae > Cirrhinus > Cirrhinus molitorella. The sequence continues at coordinate 26,683,108 of CM065131.1, forward strand.
CTAGAAGGTCAGCTAGAGAGCGGAGGCCAAGACAGATTTACACCTATGACACGTTGGGCCAACCTGCAATTCACCCCTACACCCACACCCTGAACTCAGTCACTGCTTACCCCACTCCACACATGCCTATTTGGGGGTTACACAACTACACCACACCCATTACTTACCCTCATGTATACTTACCTTCAGTGTACACACCTTATGGGGTTACTACTGCTGTTTATTGAGAGTAATTCGAGTTGTGGGTCTATGGGAAGCTTTGATCTTTTTTTTTTGTCAGGGAGAGTGTGGTGCCCACAGAAAATGTAGATATATATCTAGATCTGTATCGATATATATACGTATATCTATATCTAAATAATATAAATATATTTTTTTTATGTATACTGAACACCAAAAAGAACTCTTACCTTCTTTCTTTTATGCCGTCTGACCGGACTCTTATTTTGAAGCGGGAATCGCGTTAACGGAGTGTATCTGCAGCTGCCACTCGCACATACAGAGAAGCTGGCAGAGAAGACACACGCGATTCCTGACTCTCTTATTTTCTTACTGTATTTACAGGTAAATACTATGAACTTTTGGGAAAGATTGTATCATCTGTCGTATCGTGATGTATAATTAGTTCCGGTTGTGATGTTTTGTGAAAATTTCACACTTTATTCGTTTTATGTGTCACGAGGGCTGATTAATTGTGAATATGCTGTACATACTTCTATTAAATGACGTACTGAAGCTTAACATGTTATTTAGTAAACCTGAGATAAATGTATGTTTGTTTGTTTATGTTAAAAGGCTAATCGGTTAAGTTTAAAGCTCACTCTGAACTCGCGTTTGGCGCGTCTACTGATCACGTGATCAGCTCGTGCAGGAAGGAGGGTAATGGCGGCCTGTATAATGTATGTTAATGCTTTAATTGCTCATTTATGAGAAACTGAATGTGAAGTAACTGTCACAAAGGTTTTAAACTTTGAAATGAAGTTAAAGTTTGCATGTATGTGCACAAAAGAGTAAACTGATACTGTGTTGTTCTATGAAAGAACACGAATGAGAGATTTTTGAATGTTAAAAATAGACTAAATGTAAAAGATGAAAGAAAGAGAAAATGAAAGCAATGTTAAGGCTTTATTTGTTTTATTTTGAAAGAAAACAACTGTTTGTCAACATTGAATATTGAATGTTTGTTAATAAACGCACATACAGAGAAGCTGGCAGAGAAGACACACGCGATTCCTGACTCTCTTATTTTCTTACTGTATTTACAGTAATCTGACTGCTTGGTCTCCGTAGCTGAGACGTGCAACATTTTCTTCAGTGATTTTGTTTGTTAACAGCAGGTGTTCATCATTAACGATTCAATCATCACTTCATTATCTCATCAACTTGTTAACATGTTCAATAGGGAAACATCTAAAACATTATGTCAGGGGAGGCCAGAGGACTGGATCTGAAAATATATACATATCACCATATGTTTCGATATTTCTAGGTTAAATTCCCCAAAACTTTGATCATTTTTGATTGCCAAAAGATTTACCAAGCTGCCATTCAAACAGTAAGTTGAATATACAAAAATAAAGGCCTAAGCTGGATATAGGCTACAGCAGTCGCGGCCTAATTAAATGGCACAAGAGGCAGCTCTCTTTCAACACAGACTTTTATGGATGTTTGCTTCAAGTGATAGGTTAGGTAAGTGAAATTATATTATCTGCTGTATGTGTATGTGTTTTCTTTACATTTTCTTACTAAAAGCAACCAAAAAGCCATGTTTAAGTGGTTAAGCAAATACTAAAAATAATAATAATCAGCAGGGATCCCCAGACCAATACAATTATTGTTCCTCCTCTAATTCAAGACCCACGAGCTGCCACTGGTTAAATGTACTTTCACTCAATTGACAATATCAACTGCATTCTTAATTTAATGTAAAATAAAGTTTGTGATTTCACTCAGACAAATCCTTTGATAGAATTCATCTAAGTGGTTGTTTCTTTTTCCTTTTTCTATGGAGCAAAAACGAACACTGCAATCAGCAGGAATCCGTGCAGAGTAACTACACATGCAAACCTCGTGCAAAACCGGAAATTAGTTTATCTGCCGTGCCGCATTCTGTGCTCTCATTGGTGCTTCTTAAGTTGAAGACTGCTCACTATTGGGCACATCAATATCCAAGTAATAATGTATGTTTGTATATTATTAATATATATTTTTATATATAAATTGTACTTCTTTTGAATAAGTTTAAATACATTTTATATTATTAGGTTCTCATATAAATATATATGGTAGAGAATATATATTTAAAAGGGTTATCTCCTCCACAAACAGTAGCCCTTTAATAACATAAGAGCCTCGCTTATCCTTAATGCTATTCAAAATCTTAAAATGTACATTTCTGTTCACAAGGATAGCCCCACCCCACTACTCGTTGTAAAGGAAGAAAAATAAATATGACCAATCCACCTATGTCTAACATTAGAGTGCTAATTGTCATTCAAATTGGTCTCCTGCAACAGGGCCAAATCAACACACACTTCACTTCAATCAGAAACCTTCCGGATTTTAAGTTTACCATGCAAACCCCTTACATTCCATGTAGCAACCCTTAAATTATTATTAACCATATTTTCTATACATTATAAACTTTAATGCAATGAGGGCATAGAAAAGGCGAATAAAGATAAAGCTTTCCGTACATATACTACAATTTCGCGTACCGTAAAGAAACACAAAAATAAAAAATACATTCATTTCTGGGCAGTAGAACATACAGTGGAACTCAGGAACCAAACAATAATAATAATAACAACCATAATACAAATAAAACTTAGAAAAGCTGATTGGAGCGGGAGCTTGTGAAAACAACTGTTACTCCCTGTCCGCCATCTTGCGCCTCCCAACAACACAGTATTAAGAATCAAGTGTATGTAAACTTTTGAACAGGGTCAATTAAAAAAATAAATCAGCTATTATTTTCTATTGTGGACTATTTGTAAATGTCTTTTATGTGAAACACCTTATTCAGGTCAGTACTAAATAAAATGTGTATATAAACATTTGACCTCAACTGTATGTTAACTTATGTTAACTGATAATATTTTATAGCATTTCCGTTTGGTCAAGAATTTCTATTTAGTTAAAACGAGCAGTTCTAAATAAATGTAACTTTGCGTGATTTTTTCAACAAATGGAAAGAGGTCAGCTTTCATGTAACAAATTGCCTACCCATAGCCCTATTATTGTAACACTATTGCCACAACATGCTTTATTGTGTAAACTTGACTTGTCTAAATCACACGTCACACGTGACTTTTAATCTGCATGTTGCAACTTTTAGAACATTTTCCCATCCGCAATACGTCACCAAAACATTCCCACAGATGAGCAAATGACATACTGTGTTGAGACTGGATCCTGTTTGAAATCTCAGTGATTTGCTCATATATATAGCTAATTTAAAAAGTCAGAGATTTTTTTAATATAAACTAATTTCTCTTTAAAAATGTCCAATTGTTGGATTTGTTGAAATTTCTTCCCTAGAACTGTTAGGAGAAACATCACAGAAAAAAAACGATACGCCAACTTCTACTTTAGACATTTTCTAAAGTTTCTACAAAATGTGTTTTCACTGTGATATATTTGCATCCATAAATGCAACAGGAGAACTGTCCTGTTTGTTAAACAGCTGGATTAAAATAGAATTAGAATAAAAAAGGAATGAAATGCAAACACAGAAAAATAACATAAATGATCACTCAGCAGATGACATTGTCATAGGTCCTTCTTACCTCCTGCTCAAGATGTTTGTGTAAAAAATGTATTGTGTAAAATCACCCTTTTTTTTATTATTTACATATTGCATAACACATAGATATTTTCTATTGTGTTTGTTTCAGTATCTTTATTTCTATTTGTACTTCACCTTTATTCATTTCTTATCATTTATAGGTCTTTCTCCAGGGGATTTATGAACTCTTGTCTATCTTATCTGTAAAGAGCAGCTTATAAAGTGTCTAATTTTAGGACTTTTTCCATTTTTGGCAATTTTTCATTGCTTAAAATTAAAGCCTTTGATTTTTTTACACAAAGTGTTAAGCTAACAGGTTCTCGGCAAGATGCCCAGGCTTGTTAATATCTTCCAATTTAGATTTGATGAGGTTGTGTGCTGATGTTCTGCAATGTGACTGTGAATTAGAAAGGCCAGAATTTTAGAGAACAGCTATGCTCCCCTTCTACTGCTTGAGAGGTATTGACACCTGTTGCTCAGGTACGCAAGTATCCAGTTGCAAAGTGAGGTGGTTATTCCAAGTATCTAAAGTTTGTTACCAGTTAGTCACCAGTCAATCTAAAAGTAAATAATGACTCCGCAGGAAAATCGTGATGACAATGCTGATTGTCTGAAGGCATCACAAGCAAATCCCTAACAAGGGGTGACTATTTTGATGGTTAGCATAGCTCCCATTAGATAATACAGTGAAATACTGACTATGCTAAATATTTTCATCCGTAAAAGGAATAAGAGAAAAACAGATCTTCTTCTCCAATACACACATTTATTCTGTAATACACAGGATTGTGTATTTTCTAAAAAAAAAAAAAAAAAAAGCAAACAGGGAAGGAAATTTCTGCAGAACTGATACAGTAATCATCTTAGTGATTCATTAGTTTATATTTCCTGACACTGAAATGCTTCATCACGTCCTGTTTCAAAGATCAATATTTATTTCCTTTGAACCCCAGTGTTTACAGAATGACAGTGATGTATAATTGCACCACTGATTGACTGGACAGTAAAAGACACATAATGGGTGTGTTCTCCTGTAAATACAGGTCAAAACAGGTTCATGGTGTTCTGACCTTCCTTAATTAGCTGTAAAAAAGTACCTTCATGAAGGGTGAGAAGTCCTTTACTGACAACAGTAAATATTAGCAAGCCACTCAGGAGACTTGTTAATGGCCAAACCTTCATTCCTGTAACACAACCAGTTTCATGAGATCTGTTAAGTCAAAACAGCACAGAGTGTTTCCACCTTCAAACACGGGTTGAATGACATACACTGAGGATACATGGAGAGTCGGCTGGTTCTGAACTATGAGACGGATAGTATCAAAGCATGTTGCTTTACTGTTAGCCTACCAAAGTCTACCCCCTTGCCTTTAACGGAGTTAGCAGGAAGTTAAAAAAAGCTTTATGTGCATGACAATTCAGTTTTTAGTTAAATATTTCCTTGAGATTTGACATATTGCGTTTTTATTAAAGCTAAGCTGAAACATGTTTACTTTACTGGTTGCAGATTCACACAAACGTGTGGTCAGTCTAAAACAATGCATTATCTCTTTTAATCGTTTGATAAAAGAATCCCACAATGTTAAACAGAACAAAAAAAACATACAGACAATTCCGTCTGTGTCCTATTTTATGACGTATACAAATGTGTGCATCTGAATGTTTTGGAAATAAACAGTCTGGAGCAAACAAAACAATGGCAGGACGTCACAAATTGTGTCTAAAAGTACAAAACAAAAAATGATAGCATTGTTATGCTTTAAAACATTTCTATGCTTTCATTCCAAGAACTGAATTAGATTACAATTCATGTTTTAAAAGGCTCTGCAGTGTAACCACTCAAAGATGACGTCCGTAAAGCCTTTGAACCAGCATGGAACGAACATGTTACACTACCCTTAAGCATTATTGATCCTGTAAATGTTTCCTACCTCCATATCCAAGCACAACCTCTGAACTCTTGGAATGCCTCTTGGTGTTTCATTTTAAGGCAGAAAGATGACATTCATAAATATTACATTGCACTTTTCATAGATAGTTATATTAACTTTGTCTATGCATTTTAATTCTTTTGTTCATTGACAAATGTGCATTGTATATTCACAGCGTTTGGGGGAGACAATTTAGGACATTTTTGTAAATAACATAATCGAAATAATAACTTAAAATAGACACATCTACTAATAAATGAATAAATATGCAGAATAAATGTTCTTTTTCTGCTCCATTTAGTTGCTTAAATGCTTCAAATTCATCAGTTGTTTTCTGTAAAAAAAGTCTTTGTTTCAGTATAGTTTGGGGGGAAAATGACAATATTTGATAATGTAAGGTAAATTAAATATCTAATACTGAATGAAATATACTATATATATATATATATATATATATATATATATACAGTCATGAAATTCTGTTAGAAAATGCAACACTTCTCTCAGAAAATTGTTTCAATTGCAAATGTTTTGGTATTCATGTGCTTATAGTTTTTGTTTGCACTGGAACAACAGAGAAAAAAAACTGAGAAGAAAAGTCAAACTTGATCAAATTTCACACAGAACTCAAAAATGGACTAGACAAAATTATTGGCACCTTGTCAAAATGGTAAGAAATAATTGCTTTTTAGACACACCAGTTGTGGGCAGTATTGTAATCACACTTGCAACCAGTTAAAATGGAAAAAAGTTGTCTTAACCTTTGTGTTGTGTGTCACACTGAGCATGGAGAAAAGAAAGTGTAAAGAGTTGTCAGTGGAAAAACACAGACAATCTTAAGGCTACAAGTCCATCTCCAGAGAACTTAATGTTCCTGTGTCCACTGTGTGCAATATTATCAAGAGGTTTACAGCCCATGGCATTGTAGCTAACCTCCCTGGACACGGACAGAAGAGCAAAATTAATGAAAAATTACAACAAAGGATTGTTCGAATTGTGGGTACAGAACCCTGATTAACTTCCAAACAAATTCAAGCTGATCTGCAGACACAGGGTACAACAGTGTCAGCTCACACTATCCATCACCATTTGAATGAACAGGGAGGCTATGGTAGGACACCACTGCTGACATAAAGGTATAAAAAAGCAAGTCTGGAGTTTGCCAAAACCACAGTCCTTCTGGGAGAACTTACTGTGGATAGATAAGACAAAAATAGAGATTTTTGGTAAAGGACATCATGACACTTTTCACAGAAAAAGAAAAGAGACCTTCAAAGAAAAGAACACAGTCCCTACAGTCAAACATGGTGGAGGTTCAAAGTTGTTTTGGGGTTGCTTTGCTGCTTCTGGTACTGGGTGCCTTGACTGTGTGAACAGTATCATGAAATCTGATGATTACAAAAGTATTTGGGGTGCAAAGTAGTGGCCAGTGTCAGAAAGCTGTGTCTCCATCAGAGGTCATGGGTCTTCAATTACCCGAAACACACTACTTAGTTTAGCCACTATCAAGACATCAGAGCCAGCAGCAAATTCTAGGACCTGGTCGGGGTCAGGCTGCTCTCGGTGGGTTCATGAACACTGAACAGCCGCTGATGTCCCGAAGCTCACACCTCCAAAAACTTTTAAATATACATCTGTATTAACAAACTGCATATTTGAAGTCTGAACAAGTACATTCTTGCCTAAAGTCTCTTCAAACTGCATTTTTTTTTTGACACAAAAACAGTATTATTTATGAAACTAAAGTGGATTTGGGTGGACGCAGTGAAACTCACTGTGAGAAATACCGCAAGGGTGGTGATACAAATTAATCTTGTACTCTTCCAAGCCGATCAGATTTATATCTGATATATATACACACTACTAGTCAAAAGTTTGGACACACCCTCTCATTTTTAATGTTTTTTAAAGAAGTCTCTTATGCTCATCAAGGCTGCATTTATTTGATCAAAAATACAGAAAAAAAACAACAGTAATATTGCAAAAGGTTATTACAATATAAAATAATGGTTTAATAATATTAATAATATACTTCACAATATAATTTATTCCTGTGATGCAAAGCTGAATTTTCATCAGCTGTTACTCCAGTCTTAAGTGTCACGTGATCCTTCAGAAATCATTTTAATATGCTGATTTATTAGAATTATCAATGTTGGAAACAATTGTGCTGCCAACAATTTTTTTGCAACCTGTCATTCTTTTTTCAGGATTCTTTGATGAATAGTTTAAAAGAACAGCAATTAGTCAAAACATAAATCTTTTCTAACAATGTAAATCTATGCTATCACTTTTTATTAATTTAACACACAAAAAAGAAAGAATAAAAATGTACTGACCCCAAAACTTTTGAACAGTAGTCTATATTGTTAGAAAACTTTTTCGTTTTAAATAAATGCTGTTCTTTTTTAACCTTTTATTGATCAAAAAATCCTAAAAAAAAGTATCACAGGTTCCAAAAAAAATAAAAATAATTAAGCAGCGCAACTGTTTCCAGCACTGATAATAAACGTTTTTTTTTTATTTATTTATTTGCCTGTTTACATTTTTGCAGGACAGTGCAGCTCTCTTCTTCTGAACATGCAAAATGTACATTTATTATTTATTATTACATTTGTTTGCCTCTGTTCCAACATTTGATGGAGCTAAATTTTGTTTTCATTTGTATATTTTACTGTTTCTATTGTCAGACAACAGAATGAATAAGAAATAGTGACCAATAGTGACCTTTACGCGACCCATTAAGACTACATAACCAGCTCTTCCTCCCAAGACATGCACATAAATCCTGATAATCGAGCCGTCATCTGATATGCTGTGACTTCGGCTATACTTGCATGCAAAGCAACATTATATCTGTTTTAACTGAAAGCGCGTTGCTCCTCAGCCGCTTGCTGAACAGTGCAGACGTACAGACAGAGAAAGAGGTGTGCGCGCGCTGGGAAAGCAAGACCTCGTGCTCGCGCGGCAGTACAGGCGAGTTTCAGAAACTTAACAAGCCGAAGGTTTGGGCAAAAAAAAAAAAAAAAAGGAAGAAGAAAGACTGCTAAGTTGTGCATACAATACTGTGCAACTCTATTTCTCCAAACTACGGAGTAGACCACGGGTCAAACATTAAAAGCACGCTAGCACGTTTATATATATATATACACACACACACACAAAACTTTTTATTAGTAACAGAAGCAGGCCTTTATGGCATTTAAAAGCAAAGATGTCCCTTTAGGTGGGTTTGACTGTCAATTTGTCATTGTGACAGTATTTGTGTTCTGAAATATTTCTACAAAAATGTATGCTCTAATCAAGAGATGAAGTAGCAGGAACAGTGGGGGAACAATTTGTGCTGGTCTTAACTGGGACATGATTTAAACATTACTAATGATGTATTCATTTTGTGATCTATATTTATAGGAATTCTTCAAACAGATCAATACGTTAATCAATAATATGTGTTGTCTGGAATTTGTCTTTGGCACAGCATTCACTGTAAAACAATCCAGGAACAGATCTTAAATACTGTATGACTTTTTGATAGCACACAGAGTCCTATAAACAGAGGTTGATGGGGGTTATGGAGGCCATACAGTGCACACGGACGTCTCTTCCGGTGTGATGAGGGAGGATGGTGTTTTTGACTTCAAACACAAACAAACGAACATCACATTATAAACTCGCTGCAATGCAATAATTTCTATTTTCAGTCCGAGTCATGAACTTATGTTTCAGTCATAAACTTAATATTGTGAAATCAGCTTATGTCAGAGCCCTTACTTTTTTTTATTACGATGTCTGCACTGTATGAACACACAAACTAGACTTGAAAATAAAAAAGAAACTAAAATAAAAAGCTAAATTGTGTAAAATAAAACTTAGATAAGATAAGATATAGATAAGATCGTATTTTCATTTCCTGTTAGTTAAGAATCTATCAAAAGACAAAAAACAAATAAAAAAGAAATGTATTGCCAAATAAAACGTCGCATATTCTGAACACTAACATTAAGCAGTGAATGTTTCACTTTAAAATTTTTAGTTATTTCTACAAACAGACAAGACAAAAATTGTGATTAAACATACTTTCTGCAGCGCATATTAATTGACATTAAATTAGTAAATGATGCAGTTGTAGAAAACTTTGTCTTAACTGTCTAAGGCTTGCGTGAACAGTAGGAGCTTTTATGACACATTTTTAAATGACAATGGTTTGATTATCTATCTGACTCTCGACCAAGGTGTTTAAACCTGCCCCCTTCAATAAAGAAACTCGTAGAACGAATCATTTGGATGAGTCCCACACAAATAAGTACACACCTGTGAGATACAACAGGGAGGGGTCACAGACTACCTCCAAAGTAAATCTTAATTTTGCAAGAGGAGGGACAAATAAGAGAAGGAATGGACATCATATCAGAGTCAAACGCAGACTGACAGAGCGAGGAGAAAGACACTAATGACAGCTGCTCAGAAACGTCAGGATACGGGATTGACTACATAATTATAACATCAAAGACAACTAGTAAATGCAAGTAGGCACAAGCAGAAAGTAAAATACGTAGTGCTTTTTGATCATCAAAATCTACGATGGCGTTTCTGCGGCAGTTTACACTTATTCTAGCACTATTAGTAGTTTTCAGTACATCATGCAGGGCTGCAACATTAGAAGTAGACAGTGTTGAAAAAGGCCATAACTTGTCTTCAAAGTCATCTGCCACTGAGGATACTAGTACCTCAACCAATGACTCAACCGGTGGACATGGTACTTCGACAATCAGTACATTACCTATTGTCATCTGGAAATGGCATCATGTAGAAACTCCATACCTGGTGGCGCTCTGGATATTGACCTGCTGGCTCTGTAAACTAGGTAAGCTGGCTAAGCTCCATCACCGAATTGATCTTTTTTTATCTACGATGTTATTATACAAATAGAAAAGTAAAATAAGAATCTACTGTACTCACTTTTGTCTGCACATAAAATTTGGCTCCGAAGCTGACCATGCAAAATCCAAAAAATCCAAAAATAATAATTATAATTTTAATGGTAAAAGACTGTAATAATGCTATTGTAAAAACCTGTATATTGCGTTAAAATGGTAATTCATGTAATGGGACATTTCATGTCATTTTATGCTAAAATACTGTTGGCTTATAGTTTTCAGAAGTGAAGAAGAATTCACACTGTATTATAAGAGTGCAAAACAGATTTCAGTAGGTATATATACAGTAGTAGGTATATGTTCGTGAACAACTAGCTGTTTTTTTCTTTTTTGCAGTGATTAAGTTAAGGTTTGTTTTTTTCATGGCTCAAATGTTCAGTAGCCTATAGAATGTCATTAGTTTGTTAAAGAACATATTGAGGTATTTTACATATAACATTCTTTACCGGGAATTTTTTCACCCCATTTGGCAGTTTGAATTGGCCGATTGAGTCTGTAGTACAGAAAATTTAGAAGGGTAATTCACTCCAATTGACTGGCACTGTATACCACTCAATGTGCACATCTGACAGCTTATTGTCCAAAGGGAATCAAATAGGTTATCTGATATCTTCAATATCGGATGACAGATGAAGTTCCTTTCTGTACTTAAATACAGCCCAAACAAAAAAATCACAGCCATTTTTCACCAGGCGAAAGCACTTTCAATCAAAATACTAAACCTGACAAATACAACACAAGAGTCATGAATTGGTAATTTAGGAAATTATTAAAGGCAACAACTAACATGAAATATCAATAAAGTGTTAATATTAATGTACTTTATTAATATTTAGTTTATTTTTAGATTTACCATTAAATTTATAAACGCTATAAAATGATTGTTTATTGTTCAGATATATCAATGCATTAACCTTAATGTTAATACATTTAAAGCAGTGCCAAAACATTTTTTTTTATTTTTTTATAAGAAACAAAGGAATGCAGTCTTGTCTTTTGGCATGAATTCACAATGAAACCCATTACAGCTCAGAGACACAATGGGGCTAGTATTCTCATACAACATTTCTCACCTGCCATTTACAATGTTTGCTGTCCTCTGTCCTCAGCTCTGTTATCAGTCCATTTACTTTTCTATAAAATACTGCCACAAAGATCAGTGCAGAATGAATAAAGCTGGACAGCTTTCTTTGAAAATGTTTACTTCTTATTAAAAATAGACATACAGTATTTGAATGATTTAGAAGCTGGACTTTTCCAAATTTTCTGAGGAATCAGTTTCACAATGAAGTATTTATGCCTGCCACCTAATGGCTTCATAAAGGTACTACAGACTAATAAAAATGGAATTCCCTGACTACTAGTTTTCTACTAGTGACATTAGTATTGAACAAACAGAACTCTTCAACTGCTGGTAAATTTCACCGATTACAAAGAGACACCACATAATACATTCAACACAGCAAATACAGTAAATAATCAGTTGTGAATGTCATGCAATTAATTATTCTAGATGACAGCATGATCATTAAAATCTGAAGATGAGTGCTAAATATATTTCCTTATGCTTCTTTTCAATGTGACCTGCAGTTTTACATTCAGGTGCATGTGCAAAGATCTCATGTTCATAAACTCACAGCCTCTGTTAATTGCCTGTTGGCAAGAAGCAAATGAGGTATATAATTTAGATTTAGTTCCAGGACATGATCTGTAACACATCACTGGCAATCATGGACAAAGCTGGAGAGATCTACTCTCTGAGAAATTAGTGCTGAAACAATACCTTACTGCAAGTTAATAATGTACTACATTAAATAATTAATGGCCCACCTGAATCTTTGACTTTCCTCAAAGGCACCGTTGCAGCATGCGTCAAAGAGGTGGCATAAATGTATCCACAGTTCCAGGATATTATGTATGAAGAATGTTGATCGTCAAATTTGTTGCCGAAGAATGCTAAGTACATACTCATCGTAAAAATTGCCGCTACTGATCGCAAAGACACTGAAAAAGATCTACATCAATCATTACTGCAGATTTCCATAAAAAGACGAATGCTGCTATTTTAGTATTCTCAATTGTTAAATCATTTTAGCTCACTTGTAAAAACATTCAAGGTCACCCACAGTATAATGGACGTGAACGCCCCCCTGAAGCTGTTACTTTCCCTGACTATTTCTATTTCTGACAACGGGTAGTTACAAAAACACATAAAAGAGAAGGGTCAACAAGGTGCAGAACAGTTTAGGCCAGGTCTGTTTGTTAAGCATTACATCTTTTATTGCCTAATCACATAGTTGGGGAGATTTAAACTAGCATATTTAACTACACATTTACCACATAAAAATCGAATGGAATAGTCTATAATTGTTGGTTGGCTGGCAGCCTTTAAATATGACACGTTCGATAAAATATCACGGATCAAAGTGAAATAATCCTGTTGCATAATATCATTTATAGACATTGTGAGGTTTACCAGCTGTGGCCATTCAAATGTATAATCGCATTGGTGTGAAAGCATGATGGACTATAGAAATGAGATTAAATAAAGTAACAAATTATTTTAAAGTATCTTGCTTAGGATCCCATAATCCTATGGCTCCACTAAAGGTACAGAAGATATCTCAATAACGTTTCAAACCATGCTCAGATATGTCAGGATATACCAAATCTTGAGATTTTAATATGAACTAAAACATTTCTAATCAGATACTTCCAAAAACCAAATGAATAAGGTATGAGTGCAGCTTCATCAGTGCTGTACACTCCAAGAAGTGGACAAGAACATACAAATAATTCAATAAGATCGATAGACTGGTCAAAAAGATATTAACTATAGCTTACCTTAAACATTGAGCAACTTCCTTTCCTGCGGAAAAAGATGAAGCACCAACCAGAGTGGGACAGCTTAATTTTTAGCTCAAGTAACTGATGTTGAATGATGAAACAAAGTTCCTGTGTACTAAATAGTTTCAATTGTTCATTGTCTGTTTCACAAAGTGAGCTTAATATGTTTAAAGGGTATTTTTCCAGCTTTTAAACTTTTCGGTTAATCTTTCAACAAGCATCACATTTAGCCACTTTTCTGAATGTCACAAACGTTTCCATGACATTGTCATTTCTGATACATTGGAAATTATGTGTGGAGTTTGACACACTGTGGTGGAAATTAAATTTTTAACAAGTTTGGAATAAGATGCCTGACTCCTTTGTCTCGGTAAGGTTAATCATAATTAGAATTATAACTAGCAATTTATACACACAATTAAATAATATTTTAATACACCTGTCAGAAATAGTCAGTAATGCCTGCTGAAAATTCTTCATCTCATCATCTGTTTGTTTTTATATCTTTTCTCTCTTTCTAGTGGTTGAACTGAACCACAACGTCACCAATGTGTTCCCAGAGAGTGGTCTGCTCATCATCCTGGGCTTTATTTTGGGAGGAATCGTCTGGGGAGCGGACAAGGTGCAGACTTTCAGACTGATCCCCGTCAACTTCTTCTACTACTTGCTTCCCCAGATCGTCTTGGATGCAAGTTACTGCATGCCAAACAAACTATTCTTCAGCAACCTGGGTGCCATTCTCGTCCATGCCGTTATTGGAACATGCTGGAATGCAGGCACAGTGGGCATTGCGCTATGGGCCTGCTATGAAGGGGGTGCAATGGGTAAATCTGAGTTTTACAAAGACAACTGAATAAATTACATTTTAAAACACATTTGTACAGAAAAATCTTACAATATTACCGTTTTTTTACTGTATTTGTGACCAAATAAATGAATAAACGCAGTCTTGGTGAGCTTAGTTAAGTTTCAGTCAGTTAATAAAACTAACAATTTCACTAAACCTCAGGGAACTTGAACATCGGCTGTCTGCAGTTCCTGCTGTTTGGTGCTCTGATGTCTGCCGTGGACCCTGTGGCTGTGATTGCCGTGTTTGAGGAAGTGCATGTGAATGAAGTGCTTTACATCCTGGTATTTGGAGAGTCCCTGCTCAATGATGGCGTCACAGTGGTGAGTCTCAACAACTCTAAATGTCACAGCTCATTTTTTGAGGAATCATGGCATGTTCATATAAACATTTACTTAACTGTCAAGAGATTTAATGGCTATTACATCTATGTAATATTATGTGTCTCTCTCTGTCTGTCGCAGGTGCTTTATAATGTGTTTGATGCATTTGTGTCTCTGGGAGGCCCAAAGATCAACGCTGCAGAGATAATCAAAGGAATAGGTATGGACACAGACTTTTAGTTAATAATATTTAATAATTAGTTAATAATTTCGTTAATAATAATTTCGAATAACTAATTTTTTTGCTCTCCTAGTCTCGTTCTTTGTTGTGGCATTTGGAGGCTCGTTTCTTGGTGTTGTGTTTGCTGTTCTGATATCCATGCTGACCAGGATCACCAAGAACATTCAAGTCATCGAAGCCGGCTTTATCATTGTGCTTGGCTACTTGTCTTACTTGACAGCTGAGATGCTCTCACTCTCTGCTATACTTTCGTAAGTTCTTCCTAAGGAAGTCAGTGTACCTTAAAATTTGCAAATGAATGTAAACCATTTATCGTCAATTGACTGTGGTTTTGCACGTGACAGGATCACTTTCTGTGGTGTCTGCTGTCAGAAGTACATCAATGCCAACATGGATGAGAAATCTGTCACAACGTTACGTTACACCCTAAAGATGATGGCCAACGGCTCAGAGACCATGATCTTTGTCTTCCTGGGACTTTCAGCCATTGATAAAAACATATGGGTTTGGAACACTGGCTTCATCCTTCTCACACTCCTCTTTGTTGTACTATTCAGGTTCATAGGTGAGTTAAAGTCATGAATTCCTTGTATGCTTCCTATATTATGAGTATGTTCATGAAAACTGACGTCAGTTGTGGATTTCTTTATATGCAGGTGTTTTTACCCTCAACTGGATCTTGAATCGGTCTCGTCTGATTCCTATTGATTATGTGGACCAGTTTGTAATGGGCTATGGTGGCCTGCGAGGAGCAGTGGCATATGGACTCGCAGCCACTTTAGACGAGAAAAAGATCCCAGAGAAGAATCTGATGCTTGGTACCACACTTATTGTGGTATATTTTACTGTCATTCTTCAGGTGTGACCCTTTAACCATAACTAGTTCATACAAAAATGGTTTTGTTGCAAAACTGTGGCAGTCACTTGAATTCATAAGGCTTGTGATTATAAAACGATAAAAGTGAGCATTTTGTGATGTTCCCAGTTATCGGCGGACATGGTTTAGTCAACATGAAGTCACTGTGTTTATTCTTTTTTTAGGGGATCACCATGAAACCATTGGTTCAATGGCTGAAGGTTAAAAAGGCATCTCAGTCAGATCTGACACTCAATGGAAAAATGAACAACAGGGTAGGCTAACCCACTATCAAGCAACATAGTTTATCCCTCTACTACTTATTTTTTGGGGGAACATTTTTTGTATAATAACCATGTTTTTCCATTTGTTTATAATTACAAAACAAAACAAAAACAATCTTAGCCAGGTTAACATATCATGGAAGTGCTGTTACTATTTTCAGTAATTCTGTTGTCACCTCACCTCAATGTCTTCGTGAGCAGCTTTTCTTTCGGCCTGTAGAGTAAACATTTAGATGTTTTTTGCTTATTACCATTAATCTCATTCAACTGGCAAAGTACTGCCATTGGTATTACAGCGCTTCGGTGAGGTTGACGAGGTAAACCGAACAAACAGTAGCTGAACGCGGTACAAAGTCCATACTGTTTGAATTGAACCGATTCAATTGAACAATTGCGTAAGTGAGCCGTTGAACTGCTCCGAACCATTCAAATTCAAACTCATAACATTTCATCGACGTACGTGATTCAGACCGGACACATTAAAAGGAATTGAGTCAAATGTGTCAATCATAACCTAATCGCACATTGCTTTCTCTGAATGTGATTCTAAAAAGCTGAAATATTTAGAACTCTGATTGCCTCACAACTTATAAAACAAAACAACTTCGCATCTGAAAATCCACATAATTTTATAAATATCGATCTACCACAATAATGAGAAATTATGTAAACTAATATTCTCACTTGCTATTGCTAGCGTCACAGAGAAAAAAAGATACAACTATTTGAAGATCTGGAATCTGAGGGTGCAAGAAATCAAATTATTGAGAAAATCGCCTTTAAAGTGATCCAAATAAAGTTCTTATAGCAATGCACAGGTCTATTACTAATTTTTGTTTTGTTATAGCCTATTTTATGGTAGTAAATTTACAAAATATCTTTATTGAACATGATTTTTTCTATCCTAATGATTTTTAGCATAAAAGAAAAATCGATGATTTTGACCCATGGGCTATTGCTACAAATATACCTGTGCTACTTACAACTGGTTTTAGTTGTCCAGGGTCACAAATATGATTTAGTCCATGCACAGTTTCACCTAAATGTACAACATTAGTTGTCATTTTTAATATAAAAAAATCAAATACAATAAGGGTGATATCATTGTTTGTGTCTCTATAGGCTTTTGAACACATACTGACAGCAATGGAGGACATCTGTGGCCGAATGGGAGATAACTGGTGGACCAGACAGTGAGCATTTCACTTTAGTAACAACTGCATATATAAAATTTGTATTTGAGATCTTCAACTCATCTCTCTCTCTCTCTCTCTCTCTCTCTCTCTCTCTCTCTCTCTTTCTTAGTTGGAACTATTTTGAAGACAAGTATGTGTGCTGGCTACTAATGAAGAGCAATGCCAGAAAGCACAAAGACCCAATCTTTGGTGCTTTCCACAAACTCAATCTGGAGGATGCCAAAACTTATGTCACTGAGGTTAGAGCTAAACTACTGATTCAACATCGTATTACCACATAATTTTACAAAGCTTAATATTTCACTCTCATTTCATGAAGTACTGTATGTAGTGAATGAATTTTGTATGAATTTTTTTTTTTTTTTTTTTTCCACATTTAGGGCGAACGCAAAGGTTCTCTAGCCTTCATTCGTAATTTTGACAATGCCTCTGTAGACTTCAAGAAGAAGCTTGCTTTAGAGTATGCAGACCTCATGCCTGATATCATGGCTGACATGTCAGAATATGATTTTGGCATTGACAATGTTCCAGTGAACTCTGTTATGTAAGTTTTCCAAGTGTGTTCAGTTTTCGAAACAGTAAAACTGCAAGTGTAATCTTTTTTTTTTTTTTTTAGGTTTATGAGAAAATTGTGCAAATATCTAGTGTATTGTGCTAAATGCGTGTTATTTGGTCTTCTTTCAATCTAGGAAAAACCAGATTCCCTCTGTATCCCTGGATATGTATGAGCAAGACAGGAAGGGCATGCCTGATGAACTTAGCGCCCATCATCTACTAGATCAGCACCTGTACAAGAGCAGAAGTCATGTAAGACATATACATATATACATATATATATATTTGGATGTCTTATCATAGTACGTCTGCCCATCCAAATCAATCTACCTAACTTGTTTTTGTACAGAACCGTCCCACTTACAGCCGCAGTCACTATAACACCACAGAGAATCCAGACGAAATGCAGGAGATCTTCCAGAGAACCATGAGAAGCCGCCTTGAGTCCTTTAAATCGGCTAAGATGGGTGTCAACCCTGCCAAAAAACTCTCCAAACATCCCAAGAAGGATTCAACACATAAGGTATTACACATACAATAACTAATTAACTAAATAAAAATTTGTACTGTTTTGGGGGAGAAAGTTAAAAATACTTCAAAAATATGTGTTAAATTGGGTTTAAAAATTTTAAATTTTAATTTTATACAATACTTGTATTTCTAATGTGTATTTTTAGCCTAATGGAAAGCCAGCGGACCCACACAGAACCCATCCATATGGAGATGAAGGTATATTTTTATATTTGTCATAGCTTACTTATACTGGAAGTATAATTATTTTACCACAAATATACATAAATGTCATTTTGCTTTGTCCAATTAGATTTTGAGTTTTCTGCAGACAGCGCCTCTAGCAGTGAGATTGCTGGCCATTTCCCCAGGAGAAGCACACCTGGATGTAAGAATAATTTTTGTAGCTATATACTGAATTTATGTGACATATTAAGATCATATTGTACATTGGACCTTTTTTGGATTTCTGGGGTTCTTTGAAGTGAAAGAATGTTATAAATGTTATAAAAAAAAGGCTAGATTTACAATGTTAATAACAGGAAAAAAGATGTCATCACAGTCTGTGAAAAAGGTCCATATAAATTTACATTAAAGAAATAGTTCACCCAAAATTACACCCTAATGTCGTTCCAAACCTGTAAGAACTACCACATTCAAGGCCCAGAAAGGTAGTAAGGACAATGTTAAAATAGTCCATGTGACATTAGGGGTTCAACTGTAAAGTTATGAAGCTACAAGACAAAAAGTCAAGTCAAAAAGCCATTATTTTTGTTTTCTTTGTGCACAAAGAGTATTCTTATTTCTTCATAACATTACAGTTCATCCACTGATGTCATATGGACTATTTTAACTCCTTACTATCTTCCTGGGGCTGGGAACATTTCAGCCACGTTGCTTTCTATGTAGGGTCAGAAACTCTTGAATTTTATCCAAAATATCTTGATGATGAACGAAGGTCTTATGGGTTTGGAACAACATGAGGGTAATAACTGACAGATTTTTAATTTTTGGTGAACTATCCCTTTAAGTGTGCAAGTGATCAGAAAAAAATATATATTATTTTATGGTTGTTTCCATGGTGTCTTATTTCAACATCATAATTACTCTAATTACACAGCTGGTGTAGATAACCCATCGTTCATACCCGAGATGGACACCTCTCCACCCATGCGAAACCCACCTTGGCAAACAGAGACAGGGAACAACGCAGCTGTGGCACCTTCCCAGAGAGCTCAGGGTCGACTGCCCTGGACGCCCACCAACTTGAGACATGTAGAACCGCCAAGAATGAACACCCACTCCACGGACACCTTCGTGATGGGAGATGCTTCGATTAATGAGGAGGCGCCTGAGAGAAAGCCTGGAACAAATCAAACTAAACTGTAATCTGATATATTTTCATCCACCAACATTTACCTGCCAAACATGCGATTAGGTTAATCCTTTAAAATGGAGACTGTTTCATTTTAGGCGGTTATTATGTCAAGAGCCCAGAGATCAAGGAATCATAGTGTTGAATTGTAGTAAACATCATATATTTTTAAAACTAATATACACACGCAGCAGTAACTTGAAGTCATTTTCTTCTCTGAAATGTTTTACTTCTTTATAAAAAACCAAGGCAAGAGAGTAAATGCAGATTTAAGAAGGGATATTTTCAGTGCAGTACTTATGTTTGTGGTTATGGCGTGCTCTTGAGGGGTTTCTTCGTACAAATCCACATTGTTGTGGAAGCTGTTATGGCACTTTATCACAATGACAGCATGCTAGAAAATAGAAAAGTTGCCAAATCACAACTGAGAAGCAGTTGTCTTTTGGTTCTATATTTAGTTACATCATGATCATTTTTTTGTCCTGATATATTTTTGAACTCAGCATATGTATATGATTATTTATTATTGTATGGTCATTCTGTGGGTGCTTCTTTGTAGTATCACAATATCTGTTTTTGCATTTCTGTAATCTTTCAGTGATTTATTTTTGAGTTTTACTCAAAGCTATTAATGTTTTATTCGTTGAATGAGGAACATCAAAATGTAAGTCATTAAAAAGAATAGTTTAACTGTAACTTATTTAGGTTTTGTGCTTCATGAGAACTGTTGAAATCTGTGAGAACTGTGTCTGATAAAACTTATTTGAACTGTAACTCAAATTTGAGCAATTACTCAAATGTTAGAAATAAGCAAATAAAAATTGTGAAGAGCACAAGAAAAAATCATAATCAGTTCTTTGAATTTTAAGCTGATTTGAATTATGTAAATATTATATTCATCTTAAATTCTGGTATGACTGATATCAGATATTTTAAGATATTTATTGCATTAAAAATGCATTAATAAAATGTAAATGTAGCCTCCAAGTGAATCATTTTTGAAACAATAAAGTGCAATTCATTATTATGTGGACATTGCAGTAAGCATGTCGTGTAAATCATTAAACAGACAAAATTGTAAAAATCACAGAGCAGGATTTGAACAAACAGACAAAACAGCCATAAACCCCTTAAACAGAACAATTTACCATAAACCCCAGACTTATTAATGCACCACAACACATCATGACATAAAGCAACACATAACCTAAGCAACAAAACTACACTATCTACTCAATTAAGAGGAATTATAAAAGTGGAGAGTTACTGTGTCAATAATCTGTGTTGATGTAGAAATGTGTGAAAAAGTTATAATACCTTTTTGGTGGGCTGAAATGCTAAACAGTTCACTGTTCAAGGGGAAGTTGTGTAGTTTTGCCTTTAGCCTTTCCACTTATTCTTCAGTTCAGTAGGCAGTACAGCTGTCATCTTAAAGCCGGCACACGCACATGGGTACAGGCCGTACGAAACACTTCCTTTTTACGTCACTCTCAGACAGGACCAAGTAAAAGTTTAACTCAAATGTGTGGAAACTATTTTATTTTTTTAACTGATGTATACTAAAGCCACTGAAACTCAGCAATATGATTTCACAAAACAGGAAGGTTAAACATCTTTTTTGAAAATTGATTTAAATATTGAAAAAAAAAGTTACAAATCAAAAATGAACACCGTGTCATTATTCACTTACCCTCATGCTGATCCAAATCTGTTTGACTTTCTTTCTTTCATCTAACACAAAATGAGATGTTTAACAGAATGTTCAAGCTGATCTGTTCCATACAGAATAAGTGGATGCTGACCAGTGTTCAATGACTTTTTTCAAGTAACTAGTAAAGTAATGCACTACTTTTTAATTTACAAGAAAATATCAGAGTTACTTTTTCAAAACGCCAGTTACTTTTTTGTTTCCTTTATGTATTTAATCTATTTTATTAACCAATGTCTTTGCTGCTGACCTTCGTTTATCCAATTCAACTCTACCTATAAGCAAAACTTACTTTAGATGAACTATTTGTGCTTCATTTTTTTCATTGCTGAAGATGTTGAACTTCCCTCTCCTACAGTTCTACTGTACAGATGTGAATTCACTTTTCCTTCAGCCTTAGGCTTATTCATTTCACTTTTTGGTGTGGTTTACATTTGCTAAAAATCAAACTTTTTATATTAAAAACAAACAAGCAAGCCCTGTTCTAACAAAGCCCTGTCCAGATTTAAAAAGTAATGCAAAAGTAATGTAACGCATTACTTTGCATGATTTAAAAAGTAACGCAAAAGTAATGTAATGCATTACTTTGCATAAAAAGTAACTAAGTAATGTAATTAGTTACTCTATTAGGGAATAATGCAATATTGTAATGCATTACTTTTAAAAGTAACTTTCCTCAAGGCTGATGCTGACCAGGAATTGAGAAAGAAAGTCAGATTTAGAATTACATGAGGGTGATTTTGGAGTGAATAATCTCTTTATCTGAGTAAAGATATTGTTTTTTGGAAGGTTGCCAGCTAACCATTGAACCATACTTTGATCAAATGCACTTAACTACTTCCACCTTCTAATTCTGTTACAGATCAACATTTACTTCAGTAGTAAGTCTCAAAATGCAATATACAATAAACCTGTTGTAGTGTCTGGGCAAAATATTTGTACCAAAATTGGTCCAAAAAGTCTTGAAAGTAACAATGCAGAAGTACAGCCTGTTAAAGTTGGCTGAACACTAACCAGTGTGAACTGTAAGGGAAACTTTTCAACGGAAGCAGAGTAATCATCACAAACGTGACAGAGTAACAACAATCCGGTGACGTAGATCTCAGCCCCCTTTCTGTGTAACGAATTAAAGCCTGACTAGAAGTTTCAGCACTGCTCTTATTACACTCTTACTCTACCCAGACTGAACCACTGCTCTCACCTGGAGCACAAACACAGAGAGTCAACTGATGGAAAGACTGCCAAGTCAGTTAGAGAGGGATGCACTTAAAGGAAAACTGTGAGAAGAGCTAAAAGGGGAAACTGCAATACTTTGTCTCACCAAGGACTTTAGGACAAGCAAGCAGATCAAGCACACTGGGAAGCTCCTAATGGACTATTGTGAGATTCTGTGTACACACAGGTTGGAGTTGAGAATGATACTGTAGCTGCATCTTTATCACTCATCTGTCACAATGGCAAGCTCTGTTTATCTCTGCCTGCTGAGGACAGTTTTCCTGGTGTGTATTGTTAACCTTTTAATCCATGGAGTAAGTGGAGACGAAGACGTTAATCAGAATCCCCATCATCACTTACACGAGAATATTACTGGGCTCCCAATTGTCACGTTTAAATGGCATCATGTTGAGACCCCATACCTGGTGGTACTTTGGGTATTTGTGGCTGCACTGGCGAAGCTATCAGGTATGTAGCTTGAACTTTAAGTAAAAGTACAAATTTATTGACAGTTAACAAGTAAGAATTATGTTCAAAAGCAATCTAAAACAGTTGAAGAGATCAGTGGTATTCCTCATGAATTCATTTAAAAGTTTCTTCTGAAGCTGATGTCACTTTTTAATGAGGCTGAATTTCAGTTCAGTGCAGTTCTGAGAAGGAAGATGATCTCTTGATGATTACCGTGTACTAGGAAGTGTAGAAACAATAGTGTGTAACTTGACAACTGCAAATTGAGAACAATAGCAGTCCTGTGGAAGCTCAGAAAATCACATAAAATAATGTTTTAAGCATATTGCTACTTATGTAAAGGGATGACGATGTAACATAAGGCCTGTGATTAACATGGTTTTTATCCTGCTTCTTTTATCAGTATGGAGAGATCAGTATCTGTTCTTTCCTCACATGCTCTTAGTGTTGAAAAAACTTTTTTTTTCTGGTTTCATCAGTTTGATGTTAAGTATGATGCTTCTGTAAGAAAGACAAAGACAAATAGTAAAATAATGTGCTGTTATTACTAGAAGTTTTATAGTAAGAAAAAGATCATTTAAAATAAGGCTAACACTTTACAATAAGGTTCATTAGTTAACTTCAATAGTTAACTAGACTAAGAAGTACAGCATTTATTAATTGTAGTTAATTTCAGCATTTACTAATGCATTATTAAAATGACAAGTTGTGTTTGATAACATTAGTTAATGCACTGTGAACTAACATGAACTGTATGACTGCATTCTCATTAACTTACATTAACAAAGATGAATAAATAGTTTAATAAATGTATTGTACATTGTTCGTTCAAAATGTAAATAAAACAGTAACACTTTACAATAAGGTGTCATTTGTTAATATTAATGTATTAACTATCACAAATGAACAATACATTTAATACACTATTTAATTAATCTTTATTAATGTTAATTACTAAAAATACAGTCATTCATTGTTTGTTCATGTTAGTTCACAGTGCTAATGTTAACAAACACAACTTGTGATTCTAAAAAATGCATTAGTAAATGCTGAAAAAGATTATTAAATGCTGTAGAAGTATTGTTCATTCTTAGCTCATGTTAACTAGTGTAGTAAAAAAATGAACCTTATTATAAAGTGTTACCATTAAAACTAATTAACAGCTTTTAACAGCTTCCAAGTACTCGATACAGTATTATAATCATAAAAGAATCATGTTATAAGAATGCTTAGAATCTGAGAAGGCATCCAAAAAATGGTGCAGGGAGCGCCAATGCTAAAACAATCATTATTATATCTTTAAGATGACTTAAACATAATTGGCTACAAAAGTTGTCATCCGTTTTCTCTTTCTCTCTCTCTCTCTCTCTCTCTCTCTCTATCCAGTGATTGAACTAAATCATCATGTCACCAGTGTGTTCCCAGAGAGTGGTCTGCTCATCATCCTGGGCTTTTTTTTGGGAGGAATCGTCTGGGGAGCAGACAAGGCGCAGACTTTCAAACTGCTTCCTTCCACTTTCTTCTTCTACTTGTTGCCCCAGATCATATTGGATGCAAGTTACTTTATGCCCAACAAGCTATTTTTCAGCAACCTGGGTGCCATTCTTATTTACGCCATCTTTGGAACATGCTGGAACGCAGCTACCGTTGGCCTCTCGCTTTGGGGCTGCTATGAGGCTGGAGCCATGGGTACATTTATTTATAATAATATATTGTACTGCATATTGTATATATAATATACGCTTTAAGACATTTAAGCACATATGAAAAAAGGTATTAAATGTTATTCATCAAGCTTGTAATGACCTAAATCAGTGTTTGAAAAAAGCATTTTCGGCAAATCCAGGTAATTTACCAAAGAAATATGATGTTTTTTTAACGTTTATGACTGTTATAGCACTAGCTGTGGTCCGATCTCCCTTAAACTTTGCTTGTATAGAATTACCTGTTGCATATGCTCACCAGGTTTCGTGAAGTTTTGAGATTTTGTTTAGGTTTTATAGGCTTTTGGGTGTATTTGGACAGGCCCCTTTTCTAAACAACCCTGTTATAGCCAAAAGGTATATGTCAGCATTTTTTGATATTTATTGACCTAGAGAGTCCAGAGAATTGCACTGCAGTGGCTTTTTTCCAGATTGCCTGAAAAACCCAGGACTAGTTCGCAGAAGTAGTTTTCTCAAATCTTCAAATCTTTTTTTCAAAAAGTTGTTCGGAATGAGGATGTCTATTGTACGATATGAATATTGTGCATTTGTGTGAAAAAACGCACAATATACAATCGTTTACACCCTTGAAAAATGTGATAGCACCCCCCAGTGGCCGAGCCAAACTGGCCCATGAGTTTCATTCAGATCGACTTCTGTTAACCTGGTCTAATAGGTGCTCAAATTCATTGGCCTATGGCATCCATGTTTTTTAATATATGCAAATGTCTTTATAGCCACTTGTGTATCCATTTTCATGTTAATAGGACAAATGGGTACTTAGTTATGGCTATTCTTATGTTTTTTCCCTCTTGTAGCACCACCAAGTGGCCACGCTTTTTTCACGTGGCCTCGAATTCAGCACTTACGTGTTGCAAGTTTGGTGAAGATATCTCATTCCATTCAAAGGTTATAGCTGTTTTAGTAAAAGTGGCCCTAACTCCTTTCAAACGTTTTGGCATCCCTTTGTGACAAAGAGTCAAAAGTTCAACTTTTTTAGAAAATTATTAAAGGAACACTCCACTTTTTTTGAAAATAGGCTCATTTTCCAACTCCCCTAGAGTTAAACAGATGAGTTTTACCATTTTTGAATCCATTCAGCACATTTAGCATAGCTTAGCATAAATCATTGAATCTCATTTGACCATTAGCATCTTGCTCAAAAAGCATCTTGACTCTGTAGTTATATCAGGTACAAAGACTGACAGAAAATGAAAAGTTGCAATTTTCCAGGCTGATGTGGATAGAAACTATACTCTTATTCCGGCGTAATAATCAAGGAACTTTGCTGCAGTACCATGAAAAGAAAATAAGAAAAATATTGAAAATATTTGGTCATTTTTGAATGAGATTTATTCAATGATTTATGCTAAGCTATGCTAAAAGTGCTACCAGCAGACCCGGAGATCGGCTGAATGGATTAAAAAATGGTAAAACTCATCTGTTTAACTCTATGGGAGTTGGAAAATGAGCCTATTTTCAAAAAAAGAGTAGTGTTCCTTTAATATTCACTGTCTAGAGAATCTTCTGGCACTGGTTTGCTTCTTTTTGGGCAAAAAAACAAAATTTCGTCTATGATGAACGGTTTAGGAGTTACAAGCGATTTTGTTCTTTTGATCGCTGTAGTGTCCCATCAGGTTGATTTGGAACAGCCTTGGTAACATTGTAGATTGTGTGAGTATTACCATCCCTCCAAATTTCAAGTCCCTACAACTTACGATTTGGTCTGCCGATCAGTTTTACGTGAAGACTGCTGATCCTTGGACATTCTAACAATTACAATAGGGTTTCAGCATTACACACTTGAACCCCTAATAAACCTTTGTTTTTAAGAATGTAGAGGATTCTGAATTAATTTGACATTTTTGTAATCATCAGGTAACTTGGACATTGGTCTCCTGCAGTTTCTATTGTTTGGTAGTTTAATCGCCGCGGTGGATCCGGTGGCTGTGATTGCAGTGTTTGAAGAAGTACATGTGAATGAGGTGCTCTTTATCCTGGTGTTTGGAGAGTCATTGCTCAACGATGGCGTCACAGTAGTGAGTTTCAATTTCCTCAAATGCTCTAAATGCCATTATGCTCAATTAGAATATCTATCCGCTTATGTAATGATCTCTTTGTCCCTCTTTTGTAGGTGCTTTACAATGTATTTGAAGCTTTTGTTAATCTTGGAGGCCCAATGATTGACACCGCAGAGATTTTTAAGGGCATATGTAT
The DNA here is from genome assembly GCA_033026305.1 of Cirrhinus molitorella. Classification (NCBI taxonomy): domain Eukaryota; kingdom Metazoa; phylum Chordata; class Actinopteri; order Cypriniformes; family Cyprinidae; genus Cirrhinus; species Cirrhinus molitorella. The sequence goes on from CM065131.1 coordinate 26,710,108, forward strand.
GAATATTCACCTATACACCTCATACATAATGATGAACATAACTAAATTCACTTTTTTAACCAAATTAGTTTATCTCACTTTCCACTTCATACAGTTACATTCGTTGTGGTGGCATTTGGAGGCTCGTTTCTTGGAGTTGTGTTTGCCATCCTGCTGTCCCTGCTGACCAGGTGCACCAAACACATTCAGATCATCGAAGCCGGATTTGTCTTTGTGGTGGGCTACATGGCATACCTGACTGCAGAAATGCTCTCCCTCTCTGCAATACTTTCGTAAGAGTTTCAACAATGCAACTTGTATAGAGAATATGTACAGTAATACAACACCAGTACTGCTATTTAGGCTCAATGCAAGTTGTTTTCAAGGAATTAATTCAGCTCATGGAGAAGAATGACTTTCTGTGTCATAGAATCACCTTCTGCGGTGTATGCTGTCAGAAATATGTGAACGCCAACATGGATGAGAAATCAATCACAACGCTTCGTCATGCATTGAAGTTACTTGCGAACGGCTCAGAAACCATGATCTTCGTATTTTTGGGTATTACAGCCATTGATACAGAGATCTGGGTTTGGAACACAGGTTTCATCCTTCTCACCATTCTCTTCATCTTTATATACAGGATCATAGGTGAGTGAAGTTGACATTTAACTGTATGTACTTTTTATAAACACAAAAACCTGCTTTTTCAAATCTAAATATAGAGAGTTTGCACTTACGTCACGACATGATCGTGTTATTCAGATGTAAACAACAGTATGGATTGCACATATAAAGTACTAATGAATATGCTGCTCTGCTAATTTATGCTGTCTAAACCACAAAAAAAAGTGTGGAAACTGCTAAATCATATAGAGAAGGACGTAGTAAGCAGGAAAGGAAGCAATATTTTGACAAACTAAGTTAATAGGTGGTAAAGATATGTACAAGCAGTATTAATTAAGATATTAGCCTAATATTTCAGCTACCTGACCAGGAATAATACGCCCAAACACTTCCTCAAAAAAATCCTGGTTCAGTTTGGCCAAGCACAAAAGCCTTTTGTTCCTCAAGACAGTTTTTTGCACTCTTCTCCTTCAGTCTATAGTACTCCAAAGGCTTTTTATGGTCCGATCGATTAGTACAGCACAAAACATTACAATAATTGACAATTTCGGCAATTTGTGAATTCCGTTCGGTTCAGTGGCATTGTTCACATTCTAGTGCCGATAATAACTGACAGAAATAACACTGTTAATAACAGTGTATACAACAATCTTACTGTTCACAGATGATAATGTTTTAAATAATGAAGCTTGAGATGGAACGATAAATGATAGAAGAATGATAAAACATTTAACGTTCCAGACATTTCTACTATAAAAAAAACACCTTTTTTCAAAACTAAAATGCTCTTGCTTTTCAAAAAATGACTCTCAGATGTCTCTTGGATGTTTTTTATGATATGGCTTAGAATGTTTGGTATATATTTGCAGGCGTTTTCTTGCTTACCTGGATGTTAAACAAGTTCAGATTGGTTCCTGTTGAGGTCATTGACCAGGTTGTAATGAGCTACGGTGGCCTGCGGGGGGCAGTGGCGTATGGACTAGCAGCCATGTTAGACGAAAAAACGATCCCAGAGAAGAATCTGATGATTAGTACCACACTCATTGTGGTGTATTTCACTGTCATTCTTCAGGTTAAAACCCTATCCATCACTTCTATCATAATTAAGAGACTCCAGACGGTTGGATTATTTTGTATGTCCAATCGTAGTGATAATGTCTATGTGGTTTCTTTTTAGGGTATCACAATGAAGCCATTGGTTCAGTGGCTCAAGGTCAAAAGAGCAGCTCATTCGGACTTGAAACTTATTGAGAAACTAAACAATAGGGTAACTATTTGAAACTATATGATAAGTGTGTATTTGATTAAATAAAAGATTTATATATTAAAAATACACTACCAGTCAAAAGTTTGTAGTGATTTTAATGTAAATGTAAGATTTGTAATGTTTTTTAAAGAAGTCTCTTCTGTTCACCAACATTTATTGTTCACCTGCATTTATTTGATCCAAAATACAGCTAAGCCATCAATCTTGAGAAATATGTCTACTCTTTAGAATAACTGTTTTCTATTTGAATATGTTTTAAAATGTACTTTATTCCTGTGTTCAAAGCAAACGTTTCAGCATCATTACTCCAGTCTTCAGTGTCAAATGATCCTTCAGAAATCATTCTAATTTGCTGTTCAAAAACATTTATTTTTATTATTAATATTTCAAACAGTTGATTAATTTTTTTTCAGGATTGTTTGATGAATAGAAAGCATTTATCTGAAATAAAAAATCTTTTGTAACATTATACACTACCATTTAAAAGCTTGAGTTAGTAGTAAAATATTACGTTTATTTATCAAGCATGCTTTAAATTGATCAAAATTGATGACAAAGACATTTATAATGTTACAAAAGATTTAAATTTCAGATAAATGTTCTTTTGAACTTTCTATTCATCAAAGAAACCTACAAAAATCTACTCAGCTCAACTTAATAATAGTAATAATTTTTTTGGAGCAATAAATCTGAATATTTGAATGATTACTGAGGGATCATGTGACATCGAAGACTGGAGTAATGCTAAAAATGCAGCTTTGCAATCACAAGAATAAATTACATTTTAAAGTATATTTAAATAGAAAGCAGTTATTTTAAATAGTAAAACTATTTTGCAATATTACTGTTTTTGCTGTACTTTGGATGAAATAAATGCAGGCTTGGTGAGCAGAAAAGACATCTTTAAAGAACATTAAAAATCTTACTGTTCAAAAAAATTTAACTTGTAGTGTATGTATTTAACCCATCTATTTATGTGTTCATTTTAATGGTTATAGAAAAGGTTTTATTTATCTTTTTTAGGCATTTGACCACATTTTAGCAGCAGTGGAGGACATTTGTGGACGTATAGGAGATAACTGGTGGACCAGAGGGTATGTTTTGCTCAGTTCTGTAAATAAAATTACTAAAACTTAATATAAATATTTTAAAATACAAATCTCTTCTTCGATCTCTCTCCCAGCTGGAACAGGTTTGAGGAAAATTATATCAGCTGGTTATTGATGAAACCTAAGGCCAGAAAGAACAGAGACTACCTCTTTAGTATCTTCCACAAACTTAACCTGGAGGACGCTGTTAACTACGTCAGTGAGGTAAAAGCATAGATTGGTTTTATATAATGTATAATATTATCTTTTGTTTGGTTATCTCAAACTGCATGTGTTTCATATTCAATCATAGTAGATAGTAATTGCTTCTGAACTGTCAACAAAAAAGACCATAAGAAATGTATGTAACCTCTTTTTTTCCTCACGTAGGGTGAACGCCAAGGTTCTCTAGCCTTCATTCGTAGTGATAAAGCAGCCAACGTGGATTTCAAAAAACAATTTGGTTCAGAATTTGCAGATGTGATGCCTGATATAATGGTTGATATGTCAAGTTATGAGCTTGGAATTGAAAATTTCTCAGTAACCTCCATTGTGTAAGTGATCTGACTGTATTTAAAACACATTTAAACACAATTACTTCAATGTTGATCATGAAGGAGAGGGATAATCACTGTTTGGACAGAGATATACATAGGGCAAAAAAGCCCTATGTTGAAACATGGCAGTAATTAAAAGAGTTTTGTTTCTTGTCAATTAGAAAAGACACAATTCCCTCTGTATCCCTGGATATCAATGCGCAAGACAGGAAGAATGCATTGGATGATATCAATGCTCATCATCTTCTACAGCAGCACCTGTACAGGAGCAGAAAGCATGTATGAATTGCTCTTGTCACTCAGACATGCATACAGTTTGCATCTCATCTGACCCATCATTTTCTCTCTTTCCGAACAGCACCGGCACAAATACAGTCGCAGTCACTTTAGCATCAACCAGAGTGAGGAAGAGGTGCAGGAGATCTTCCAGAGGACCATGAGGAGCCGCCTTGAGTCTTTCAAATCAGCTAAGATGGGTGTCAACCAGGCCAAAAAGATCACAAAGCACCACAAGAAGGAGCTAGCACATAAGGTATTGGACCTTCATGGCAGCTCTTTCTTCTAGATCACACAATTATAGTACTGCATCTCTCAATTTATACATATTTTCAGATGGCTAATGGACACTCAGACGGCACAGGCTATCTATATGGAGATGAAGGTAACAATATTTTTTATTAGCAGCATTTATTAGTATTTATGACACTGAACAGCTAGATAAATTTTTGTAATAAATTTGAAATAAATATTAATGAAGAAAATATATGGTAAATAAACAAATAAATAATGTAATGTAAAAAAAAAAAAAAAAGATAGATAGATAGATAGATAGATGATAGATATAATTTATATATAAATGTTATATATAAATATATCATTTTTAACATAAAATATATTATATACATAAATAGTAATAAATAAATTAATATTTTAATAAATTTGTTTACAATTTATAATTTATTGCATTTATATATATATATATATATATATATATTTATATAATGAACTAAACATTCTAAAGAGAAAAGTATTTAAATAAATATTATAATAAGTTTAATAATAGTGGAAAAAATAAATACACCTGTATATAAAAATCGATAATATTTATAGATAGTTAAATTATATATATATATATATTTAGTATAACACAAATTGAAATTATTTGAATTATTACATTAAAACATAATAATTTTATTATATTACATTTATTAATATTTGTGTATATAACACTTATTCAATTTGTATGTTAAAAATGTTATATCAAATGTTATATATTATATCATTTTATTTAAATATTTAAAAAATATATAGTGAATGAACAATATAATGAAATAAAATATAATATAAAGATAAAAGTATTTAAATTATTAAATTAAATTACTTTAACAATAGTAAATACACCTGTTTATAAAAAGATAGATAGATAGATAGATAGATAGATAGATAGATAGATAGATTATCAGTCTTTCACAAAGCATGATTTTGTGTTTTTAGTTGACAGTGCTGTGGGGAGTGAGACTGGTGTTATCAGTGGTACTTTCATGAGAGACAAGTATACAGTTGGAGGTATGAAAAAAGTCTGAACAGATGTTGTTTTGCACATAAAAAGCAAAAAATCTATAGTATACAGTATATAGTATATAGCAATACTATTTGCAAAAGCAAGAAGTTGAGGGTTTGTGTATGTTTATATCTCACTGAAGCTGGCATAGAGAATCCAGTGTTCTTGCCAGACATGGACAGTCCCACTCACAGCAGCCTACCCTGGCTAATGGAGACTGAGGCTGTCGCACCTTCCCAGAGGGCTCAGCGGCGCCTGCCCTGGACACCCAACAGACTGCGGCGTCTTGCACCCATGAGGATCAGCACCTGCTCCACAGACTCCTTCCTGATGGCTGATGTCTCTTCTTTAACTCTGGAGGAACATGAGGAACTGTCCCAAACAGACCATGATGAAATGTGAGTACACTTCCACCTGTTTACCCACACAATACAGATGTATTGTTACTTACCATTTGTTTTTATGACTACAGACGACCAGTCTTTGACTAAATACTTCAGGACTATAATGCAGTGTCACAAAGCCCATCCACAGGCATGGAAATGCCTGCACCATTTACAGATTTCAGTCCAAATCTACAAAAACTGGAACTGGAGAATAGCTACAGGAAATCCTACTGAAACTGCCAAAGGCCAATGAAATAGGATGGACCAAAACCTCATGGATGTTTTCCCATGGATGAATCCATTTAGGGCAACATATTAATGTACTATTGTGTACATACAGTAGTAGAAAAAGAAAAGCGAATCCTTTTAAAGTTTTCCAGGAGAATCACCTGCCTTTTCCAAATTTTACATGATTTTTAAAATTTAAACACCTTGTGAAATGGTTGTGCTGACATATTTCCCACTGAAAAAGCTTTAGTTTACATCGCAGCCATGATGATCATCGCTTGTTACTTGCTGTCTCTAGTCAGTTTTAACTGCTGAAAGGTTTTGGTTAAGGGTCGACCGATTATCAGCGGCGATATTAAGCATTTTTACAGTTATCGGTATTGGCCATTTTCAAAACCCACTTGCTGATAAAATTATTTAAAAGTGTTTAAGAACTTTTTGTCAGAGCCCTTGTTATTTGTCATTTTGACCTTTTGACCTCAACTGTATATGTTGGTGCAAAATATTGGTTATCTGTCTACTTGATCTGTAATAATCAGTAATCAACCCCTAGTTTTGGTCAACAGTTAGGACTCAGCTAGACTAGATAACAGACGAAGGTTCCAAGTTTGATCTTTAAAAAATGGTGTTGGGGAAAAGGTTGAGAATGTGTTTTGTGCAATAATGCTTATGCAAAATTATGGAAGCTGCCACGGAATTATAAAAAAAAATGATAAAAATAAATAAATAAGGTAATTATGATTACTTTTGGTCACTACATGAAAATTTGTTCTCAGAATTTTGAGATATAAACTCAGAATTGTAAGATATAAACTCTAAAAAGTCTTGCATCTTGCAAGTCAGACATATTTTTTTTGGAAGTGAGTTTATATCTCACAATTCTGAAATATAAAAATCTAAATTGTGAGAGAAATAGTCAGAGTTACCTTTTTATGTTATTCTGTGGTGGAAACAGCTTCTGCAGTGTACGTTTGCCCACTGACAAAGAAACGATCAGTCTATAATTTTAATGGTAGGTTTATTTTAACAGTAAGAGACAGAATAACAAACGCATTTAAAAAAAAATTGATTTTCATTATAATGAGTGAAATAAGTATTTGATCCCCTATCAATCTGCAAGATCTGTGTCGGAAGAGCACATTAGGGTCCTGGAGTGGCCTAGCCAGTCTCCAGACCTTAATTCCACAGAAAATCTGTGGAGGGAGCTGAAGGTTTGAGTTGCCAAACGTCAGCCTCGAAACCTTAATGACTTGGAGAGGATCTGCAAAGAGAATTGGGACAAAATCCCTCCTGAGATGTGTGCAAACCTGGTGACCAACTACAAGAAACATCTGACCTCTGTGATTGCCAACAAGGGTTTTGCCACCAACTACTAAGTCATGTTTTGCAAAGGGGTCAAATACTCATTTCACTCATTAAAATGCAAATCAGTTTATAACTTTTTTTGAAATGCGTTATTTATTTATTTGTTTAGTTTTTCTGTCTCTCACTGTTCAAATAAACCTTATAGACTGATCATTTCCTTGTCAGTGGGCAAACACACAAAATTAGCAGGGATCAAATAATTTTTTATGTTAGTATTTTAGTCCGTATATGAGTGAAATGAGGTGTAGACTGTTACAAACTATGTGTATAGAAAAGGTCATATTGTAAATCAATGGATTGTATCTTGTCATTCAAATAATGTATTTTCACGGTGCACTGCTCTTTCCTTTGTGGGATTAATAAAGTATTTATCAACATTTCTATGTATCTAATCTTATATTAGCCATTGTCACTTCAATATTCTATATCTGTATGATTACAATGACCAAAAAAAAAAAAAAAAAGAGACACTTAAGCTAGACCAGTGTTGTTTTAATAGTTTTTATATACCATTATATTATTTAATACTTTTAATTAGCTATTATTTTTTACATTTTCAGCTTTAAATGGGAGAAATTTTCACTATGTATAATGAATAAAATATTAATTTGTACACTACCTGTCAAAAGTTTTTGAACAGTAAGATTTGTAATGTTTCTTTAAAGTCTCTTCTAAGCCTGCATTTATTTAATCCAAAATACAGCAAAATTGATCAAAAGTGATAAAGACATTCATAATGTTACAGAAGATTTCTATTTCCAATAACATTCTATTCATCAAAGAAACTTGAAAAAAAAAAAAAAAAATTCTACTCTGCTGTTTTCAACATAATAATAATTGCTTTTGAGCCGCAAATCAGAATATTAGAATGATTTCTGAAGGTTCACGTGATTTGAGTAATGATGCTTAAAATTGAGCTTTGAAATCAAAGGAGTAAATTATATTTTAAAATATATTCAAATAGAAAACAGCCCTTTTAAATAGTACATTTTTTTGCACATTTTTACTGTACTTTGGATCAAATAAACTATATATATATATATATATATATATATATATATATATATATATATATATATCCACACACATATACATATATATATACATACAAAATTGTAATAACAAATAAATTAAATCAAAATTATAAAAAAAACTATATATACTACCATATTACCTTTATATTTATATACACATACACGTATATACATATACATGTGTGTGTATATATATATACACACACACACACACACACACACACACACACACACATATATATATATATAAAGGTAATATGGTAGTATATATAGTTTCTTGTATATATAGTTTATCATTTTGATTTAATTTATTTTTTATTACAATTTTAATATTATTTTACATAATCAGAAATGATTTTTATTAGTCAATTAAACTGAACTACACACTCCTTCCTTTACACAGTAAACAAAATTGCACGTACATTCAATATTTATTCATATGTATCATTTTTGTCCAAGACAAACAGTTCAAAAGACATATCCATCAAAGTTTGCATACATACAGTTTTAATTAAAATATCGACAATTAAATAGAACAACCAAATAAAAAGACCCAATGAAAGACCACAATTAGAAGGGTTGAGATAAAACAAGACAAATATATATTGTAAAACTGGACAGTTCTGTTATCAATTCATATTATTTCCTCACACTTTAACTAAACCATTACATCAGAGCGTTAAACGGGTGTTGCATCACAATGAAAAGAGTGCTGACTTTGAAGAATCCTATGAAGCTCCTTCAAGATTAGAAGAAACTTGCATAGCATGATATATCTGCTGTACAGTATTTAATCACAGATATAGATATCCTCATTTTATGATCATTAAATCATCATGCTATAAATGTAACAGCTGAATCCGAGAAGTTCATTTACTGTATGAAAATGTGGAATTTAGGCCAAATATTAGTGGCATTACCAATTCCGTTATTGCTATTTCATCACGTATAGACAACACAGATTTGTCTTGGTTGTTAGAAATGGTTTCAAGACAAACACAATAAAGGGAAAACATCACTTGGGATGAGTTTCCAGGCTTCTTACGGTAAAGCCCGCCTTGTCAGTGCTTGATCTGTTAGTTTTGTAGTGCCAAATCCTTACAAAAAGTAGCTTTTACCCTTATAGAAAGTTTGGTCCAGAGACCCTGTAACTGGCAAGCTCTGTGATTGAATGTGTTCTTGGCGAATAAAGAGGCACAATCACACCCACACATACAGTTTTAACACTCTTGAACACACATTATACAGTATATCAATATAACTTCACTATAGGCTTGTTGGGCCCTTAAAAATGTTGTATTTTATCTGTCTGAGAACAGCACCATCAGAAAAGGCACATTCCACTAACTCGTCTGCCCAAAGGATGAATCTTCACCTCAACATAGTCCCAAAAAAAAAAAAAAAAAACTCAAGCAGCAAATACTCTAGGCTTGAGGAAAACAGTTTATCACTTCAGTTCAGACTCAATTAATATATTGAGTTCAAGAGGACTTGATGCCTACAGGCCTCTTAAAATGTGCTTGTGTGTGAATCTTCCTGTGTTTAATCAACTAAATGGAAAAAAGTTTCATGCGGTACCTTTGTGTTGAAGTCAAGAAAAGTAATAAAGCGGGAGGATTGAAGGTTCATCCCTTTGTGAACTAAGTAATTTCGCTCATATAAATACCGTAGGACAATGCAGAGACACTCACGAACGACTTTCAGGACGAGACAAATCTACTAGTCAACAGTCTATTGCATATTAGCCCAACTTATATTAGTCACTATAATGATTAGGATCACTATTACCATCTTTTGCTTATCTTTCATAGACTTTGTTAGCAAAAATAATTGATGTGCATTATGCAGTTTGGTTATTTAAAAATATACAAATATACTTCTCTTCTGAATTAAAAATGCTTTAAGGTATCCGCAGTCCAGCTTTAAGCCTAGGGGTGGAGTGTGTCGCATCACAGTTTCAGTGGGAGGTGCCATTTAAGTCACACCCACCAAGTCAAAGAGCCCCACCCACAGGACTTTTTTTTTTTTTTTTTAAGCAATTTATTCCGTGGCAACTTCAAAAGGCTGTATAAGCTGTCATCTAAAGCCAAACATGCATATGGGTGCAGGTTCTACTGATCACTCCCCTTATTCAAGTAAGTTCAAATGCTGGTAGCGGCAGAGAAGTAACAGTTCTCAACATCGCAACAAACGAAAAAAGAGCACCGAAGCCATTTTAAATTAGCGCAATGGAGCTAAACTCCAGTTAACTCGCTAAAACTGACATTTTATTCAAACAGATTGAACCACGTAAGTGGGTTTGGTCATTCGCAAGCTGAATTCTCAAAATGTAGTGAGCTAACCGAACATCACACTCTGAAAAAAAAAATCCAAACAAGGCTCTAAAGACCAAAAAAAAAAAAAAAAAAAGAGAAAAATTTTCACTTGACGAATCACTCCATACATTAAAAATGCTAGAATTTTAGCAGACAGATAAGTGTAAGTTTACATCCCCGAATTACAGCACCACACCTCTTAGCACCTTGGGCGTTTCGCCAAATCTGAGACCGTACAGCTTTTTAAGTGCAGCAATATTTTTGTCAGTCATTTCTCAGAATCTCTCGTTCTCTCACCACATATAAAAGCAGATGTAGTTTATGTAAAATAGCAGCTACACTGGTCAACACGTATTTGTGGCTATAGGGCAGAAAGACCACAGTGCCATTCACATTAAGGGTGATGTGAAAGTGTGCCAAGAGGCCACAGAGTTAACAAATATAACCCTCCACCGACCCTACTACAATCTAAATGCCTTTACTTAGTACTCCCTGCTACCCCTGTTTTCCGAGGCACATTGGTTTGGTCTGTGTGGAATGCAGTTGAATATACAGGGGTTTAAAGAGAGTTTGTGTTTGAAAATTAATTTCGAAGTTCAAAAGACAATTTAGAAACTCAAAAGAGAACATCCAAACCTTTAAAAGAGAGTTCAAAAAGAGGTTAAGTACAAACGTTCAAAAGAATGTTTAAAAATTCAAACTGAATGTTTGAACATTTAAACACTCAAAAACTTTTAAAAGTTCAAAATAAAGTTTGAAAGTTCAAAACACAATTTAAAAACGCAAAAGAGAAGGTCCAGATGTTAAAGAGTTATAAAAAGAACTTTTGAAAGTTCAAAGTTGCAAAAGAATGTTTGAAAATTTATTTTGAAATTCAAAATAAAGTTTGAAAGTTCAAAAGACAATTTAAAAACTCAGAGAACATCCAAACGGTTAAAGGAAAGTTCACAAAGAGGTTTTGAAAGTTCAAAGTTTCAAAAGAATGTCTGAAAGTTCAAAAGAATGTTTGAAAATTTAAACACTCAAAAGAACTTTTTAAAGTTCAAAATAAAGTTTGAAAGTTCAACACAATTTAAAAACTCAAAAGAGAAGGTCCAGATCTTAAAGAGTTATAAAAAGAACTTTTTAAAGTTCAAAGTTGCAAAAGAATGTTTGAAAATTTATTTTGAAATTCAAAATAAAGTTTGAAAGTTCAAAAGACAATTTAAAAACTCAGAGAACATCCAAACGGTTAAAGGAAAGTTCAAAAAGAGGTTTTGAAAGTTCAAACATTCAAAAGACTGTTTGAAAACTGAAACATTCATTTAGAAGTTCAAAAGACAATTTAAAAACTTTCCTTTAAACATCCAAACGTTTAAAGGAAAGTTCAAATTCAAACGTCCAAAAGAATGTCTGAAAGTTCAAAAGAATGTTTGAAAATGCAAGGTTTCGAATTTCAAAATAAAGTTTGAAAGTTCAGAATACAATTTAAAAACTCAAAAGAGAACGTCCAGATGTTGAAGAGTTCAAAAAGAGCTTTTGAAAGTTTCAAAGTTCAAAATAAAGTTGAAAAGTTCAAAAGATTATTTGAAAACTCAAAAGAGAATGTCCAATTGTTTCGAAAGTTCAAAAGAAAGTCCAAAAGATTAAAGGAAACTTGAAAAGTAAATGACCCAAGACTTGGTATAGTCAGTTCTATATTAGTTCAGCTATTCAAATTGCCCTTAACAACAAAAAGACCTTAATAACAACAGTTTCAACAGCTAAATATTTGTCCTACCTATGTACATGCCACATACTTTAAATATATATTTAAAACATACCCCAATAGAATTGCGTTTAGGGATATTTCCTATAAAACAGGCACTTTGTCTCATTTGACTTTTTACATGAAAGGTTTGTCCAAGATCTCTTGACAGCAAACTGAGTCTTTCCTCTAAATCATACCCATGAGAGCAACCATCTCCTCTGTAAACTCAACCCAGCATTCCAGCCATAAAACACATGATCCATTTCAATTCAAGTTCTCTTACACAATGCCCCATACAACAAACATTTTTAAATTCAAAGCATTCACTCGTAAGGTACGGTTTGCATTGTAAAATGAAAGTCTACGACAGAGCCGTCAATAATTGGCTTATTGCACTAAAAGGCTAATGGGACAGTGTTTGTCAGAGTTCACAGGGCTAAAACGCGAAATTAAGAAACCGATAAGTTAAATAGATCATTTACAGATGCGCTATTGACAAAAGCAACATTATAAAAAAAGCTCAAAGATCATAAATGAGAATGAAATGTCTAACAGCTGTAAACCTCTGAGTAGCCTTGGGTGGAATTAAAAGTGCACACACATCCAATCAAATGTGTCATGGTCATGCTCCGACTGATTCGAACGCTTGTGTTGTAAGCACACACGAAACGAATGAGGCACAAAGCATTCAACCCACATACATAAACAGTTGACTATGTGGAAATTTTTTGCCAACCCTTGAGTTTCAAAGTTCATCTTTTGGTGATTCTGCAGTCCTTAGCTAATCTGTCACTTCCTAAATGACAAGCTAAAGAGAAAGCCTTCAGGAACTGCAAAGAACCAATGGTAGGCGCAACTTTTTCCAGACAGCGCACTGACTAAAAAGTTAATGTATCACAGAGGTATATAGAATCATTTGAAAGACTGTTGGAATTGGAAGAAAAGTGGTGCCTCCAATGTTCAAACTACAGAGTAAGACACGGAAACATGGAAATGAGATGAAAAGACGACAAATATGGATTCCCGGCTGGTTGGAACAAAATGGAATGACAGCTGTCTTGTTTTTTTCCGCAGATTCTAGATTAGATTTTGCTGGAAAAGCATGATTTACTATTAAGCTACTTGTAAAACATCAAAAATGGTCTCAGATTAGCACAACAAATGTCCAGAGGAACAGTGGAGGACCTACAGTAAGATGTCATAGCAAGACTCTGCCCTCTAGTGGCATTCCTCCAACAACCAAGATCTCCAAACCTAATACCTAAACCTAAAAGGGTCCAAAGACTGGTTTCAACTCTGTTCAAACACACCTGGCTGTCATTTTCAGCTGAACCTGAAGACACTGACGTCTGAATTCATGTGTGTTTGATTAGTTGTAAAACAAAACAAGGAGAAATTCAGACGAGTAGGGCTCATCACTCCGGTCCTAAAGAAATAACACTGCCTCATTCGCTGATCTAGTACGAGTTGATCAAGCAAACCTTTTTAAGCTTGGTTTTGTGACCTACATAGGCAAAATTAAAAAGTTAAACAGATCTATGAATCTAATAAATAATGATATAGCTGCAATCTACATATTAAAAACAATCAGTACATGAAGCAGACTGGAAAGATTGGCTGTTTTTCTATTGCATAACAGTGCTAGTTCCTCCTGTAAGTTCTACATTTGGTTCTCTTTAGCAGCCTGTGATTGGGAGAAGCCCTCCTCCGCTAAGTGCACAATGACCAGCGACTGATAGGTTTGTGCTGGCTGGACTACGCAAAGTACATGGTCCTCAGAGTGTCATGATGGATCTGCACAGCTTTGGCCAGGGCCTGGGGGTCTCGGCCGTTACTCTGGCCCGACACGTGGCTGCCTTCCGCACTGTGAAAGAGAAGAAAGAAATGAGCATAGGCCTAAATTTACACTATGAAATACATTTTCCTTGACACACCAAGGAGACAAAAATGTATACAGAATGTACACTAGCATTCAAAAATTGTTTCTGAAGTACAATCTATACACTTTTTAACCTCAAACATCTTGTCTAGCTCTGCGTGAACTCTGTGCATCATATTTTCTCCTCCAACTTCTAAATTGTCGTATAATCACTGCAGAAGTCAGTCAAACACCATTTACAAAAAAGTAAAACGGCTATGTAGGATGATTATAAAGTTGGAGGAGAAAATTAGACGGGAGTTTTTCAACATACCCTTACTCTCATGAATCAATCATTTCACTAGGCAAGACCCTTCTTCCTCAGCTGGGATCGTTTAGAGCCCTCTGAATCTGCATTTAAACTGCATTTTGGTCACGGGCACCACTATATGGAGAACATTCCTGTTTCCTCCAAAAGCTATTTTTTTAAAAAAAACAAAAAAAACATGAACAACTTGGATGACAAGGGAGTGAGGAAATTATCTGTACATTTTTGTTCTGGAAGTAAACTCCTTTAATTTTTAAAAACAAAAACTTACTTTTCAAAAAATGTTTGCCACATTTTTTTTTTGTAAAAACAGAAACATTCAGAAAACAAAAAACATCTCCTGTTTTTAACACTTCAGAGTCGTGAAAATGTATAGCTACAGTCCAATGATATAAAATACAAGTTATAGTTTGAGTCTGTCTTTTATGTGGCTAGCTTGAATAATTCAACTTCCTGAATTCAAACCATCACTCTGAATCACTGAAATGAACGATACAGGCTCACTCTGACAAATAAACACATGTGGCAACCAAGAATAGGCAAAGCCTATTCAAATCAAAGCGACTGACAGCTTCTGAAAGCCTTTCATTTGAATCAAATAGCACATGTCTACTTATAGGTATCAAGATGGCAACAATCAGGCCAGTAAATCCCTCACCTGTCGTGCTCTTTATCCACTAAATGGTAGCGGGCTCTAAAGGCCACTAGGTGGGCATAGTAGGCGGGTGCAGGGATGGAAACAGAGCGGGTACAGCGCACGTATGTGTGGCACAGCTGGTAGGTCAAGAGCTGGAATTCATCGGCTGTAAAGCAGTTGTCGTCCCACAACACGTGGTAGTGCGAAGGTCGGCTTGTACCCTGGGTAAAAGAGGTTAAATAATCATTTTGATGAAGTACATTAGATTAACTTCTTCCAAGTTGAAATACAAACTCTAAAAAGATTTAATAACTAACTTAATCAATCAAATTATTAATAATGTAGCAAAAAAAGGCTGTCTGTATGTGTTCATACCTGTATTCCAGCATGGCTGCACAGATAAAAGTCAAATTCGTAAGGATGGGTGATATCGGTGTCCACTGTGGTACCTGCTGGTATGTTACCACTGCGGCCCACCTTTAAAAATAAACAGAAAAAAGAAGAAAAAGGAGTTAAAAAAAAAAAAAACTAAGAAAAGTGAGGAAAACGTAACCAAGCTTTTGGAAGTCATCTCTTATGTTCACCCTCTCAGTGCGGTCAGCGCAGAAGAGACGAGTGTGGTGACGTTTCTGTACGACGATGTAGGTAATTCCCGGTTGATATTCCTTCTCAAGGCTGATGCAAGCTTCACGTATGGCCAGCAACTCATAGTACAGCACCTAGAAATAAAGATGTAAAACACAGATCAAGAATACTACTGAATATGGCAGGGCTGCATGATGGTGATAAACTGATAATCATGATTAATTTGCTCAAAAATCTTGATTTTGTGTCATCTTAGACATTTCTTTTTAGACTTGATCAGAACTTCCACATAAGCACAAATCAAGGAAACATCTATTTGCACAGCAGTGGCGAACGGTGGCTTTTTTTTACCGGGCATGCTGAGTGCTAAGACACCCACCCCCTACACCCCCATTTTGGGCTTTTAGGACAAACTCAATGAGGGAAAACCGTGGCCGGTGTCGATTTAAAAGTATGCACATTTCCTACCTTATTTGTAAATGAAATTCATCTCCAATCCTTCTTCTATCGTTTCAGGTTTATCCAAATGTTTTCATTCATCCATATTTCAGAAAAACACATAGCTGCTTTTTCCAAATAAAAAACGTCAAACAACGTTTACATATATCACGTTATGATATGTACGTAATATTCAGAGGGTGGAGAGGTAGGAGATTCCCTATATGTCTATATGTCTCTGCTTAGACTGAATTTATTATTAATTCCCAGCGAATAGGAGTTAAAACTCCCACCCGGGTGATACTACGACCATGCAAAATGCCAAAAATAATAATCTCTTTAAAATATTGCCAAGTAACGTTGCAAACAACAATAAAATCAGAGAAGAAATCAGATTTTCAATTTTTTTCCCTGATGTTTGTTATTGTTTTACAAATTTTATATACATTTTTATATACTTTTTATTTTAATTTACCACTTAGGCACGTTGACACTAACGTATATCTTCAACACTGTTTATGATACGTTTTCAGTGGAGTTTTAAAATTAGTTTTGCTTAAGAAAACATGAAAATATACAGTTATGATGCTTTTTTCATTTGATTTAGTCAAGTTAGTTTTACATCTAATACAATGTGATTTTCGGCAATCGAGATCTGGCAGCAACAGCGCATTTTTCCGCTTGGCCGCGCTCTGCGGACAGCTTACCTCTCCCATTAAATCACGAGCATACCAGCAAATCACAGCGAACATGCATCAATCATGAGGAGTCATAGCAATAGAGCAGAGGCGAGAAAGCTGAGGAGAATCCGCTTGCCCAGAAGCTAACCGACGTAGATTTACAGAAAAGTACTGTTGTTTGTCAAATAAATAATTTGATGTACTTATTCACAAGTCATTATTAAGCTTTAAGTTACATCTCAAATGACAAGGGATCAACTTATAATCATGTTTAATATAATTAACCCGTGAACTCATTCTCTCAGAAGGCCTGGGTATGCGGAGCATTAGCAGCTTATATGGACGGACGCCACTGTTACACAGGTTATTTTACCTCATCTAGTAGCAAATAGACCATGTTTAAGAGAAGAAATTGTTAAGTAAGTTGTTTTTTTGTTTTCTATTCACACAAGAAATATTCTGGTAGCTTTATAAAATTAAGGTTGAACCACTGATGTCACATGGACTATATTATTAATGTCCTTACTACCTTTGTGGGCCTTGAAGTACCATTGGCAGTACCATTGCTGTCTATGCAGATATTAAAATATCTTAATTTGTGTTTCGAAGATGACTGAAAGTCTTACAGGTTTGGGCATGAGGGTGAGTAATTAATAACAGAATTTTCATTTTTCATTCCATTTTCATCTCTTTAATTAATCAAGAGAAATCAGAAGTAAATCTTAATTAAAATATGTCTTAGCACCATTAAGGCCTGTACACACCGGGACGAATAACGCGCGTGTTTTTCGCCGACGTTAAACGCCTTGTGACTAAACAACCGGGGCCATTGAGAGTGTGCACACCAACGCGTAAAACGCGAGGCGCAAAAGCGTCAATTTTAAAAAAACGCCTTGGTCTCGTTTTTTTCTTTTGACGCGCCGCGTCAAAAACTGGCCGGCCAATGAGATTGCGGCATTTGCTGACGTAGATGGAGCTGCAGAAACTACAGTACACGGCTTGGTGGCGCTCAAGCACAGAACGGTCTTTCCGAGCACAGTATAGTTTCAAACTCACTGATGGACATTCTGAAATACCCCTGAAAACGATCGTGATACATTTTTAGTTCTTGTATCAGGCGATAGAACTCTCCATGTTCTTCTCTTTTGGAAACAATAGGATGTATCCAATATCGACGTCTTTTTCGTTGTCTTTCCTGACTCTTTCCTGTCTTTCATCGCTGGAGCTGCTGCTGCTGCTTGAAATGTCCATTTTTTGTTTCAAAAAAGCCGTGTGATAACTTGCTGATAAGTTTTAAAAAGTCTTCTGTCTTCCGTCTCGTTGCTTCGTCTGTGTGACTAGCGAGTGTCTGAAGCTACTGTTGCGCAGCGCCTACTAATGTCAGGGAGAGGATTTGCATGGTACTCAGCTTTTCGTCAGCGAAAATCGCTTCGGTGTGAACAGCAAAAAACGCCCCGAATAACGCTGACGAAAAACGCACGCGTTATTCGTCCCGGTGTGTACAGGCCTTTAGTGCTTATTTCAACCTCATGTAGGGAAGAGAGAGGGCGCTGAGGATCCTCACCTGTCTGAACTGTCCCTCAGACACACCGTCCCTGTAGAAGATGATTCTGGTGGGTTTGTAGTGGGTGGACTTATAGAACTGGATGAGCAGCTCTCGCACCATGGACGCCAGGTCCTGAATCACCTCCTGTCTGGGCCTCTGGACACGGACGGTAGCGCAGTACCTGCTGGGGTGAGCGTCCATGCTACCCACCACCTGTTCAGCAACAAATTTGAAGTGAGGAGAAGCAGAAAAAAATAAATAAATGTATTTCTTTGAAACAATCACAACTGTTCAACAACAGTACCTGATATGACTAAGTTTTGCAAATTAGTTTGTTTTCCTTCACAAATGTGTATAATGTGATTAAATGGTAAAGTATATAACATAAAAAGTTTGTATTTCTCACAGCTGCAATGGAGGGTTTCTTGCCGTCTCCTGCCGGTGGATGAGTGACATCAGCTCCCAGAAAAATGACAGGCTGCTGGAACACAGATGGGCTGAAAAACAAACATCAAATACACATAAGCATTGTGTCTCAACCAAAGAAAGCAAGTTTTCAGTGTAAATTGGTTCATTTTATTCTCTTACCGCTGATGGGGCACCAATATGTTGTTGATGCCTCCCAGTTTGACATTGATCTTGAGACAGAGATTGGAGAGCGTCTGAGGGGAGGTTTTCACCACGTTCTTCACCTGAACGCACTGAGTGGCCATTCCCAGAAGAGTGTCTCCAACGCGTTTCACTTCCGCTGGAGAAAGAGAGTGCAGACTTCAGTGCAACAGTGAAGTGCTCACAGAATATCATAGACACCATTTTTACATCTGACGTGAACAAAATTCTAACTTGACCAAAACATCGGTCCGTATATAGTTACCATAGACAGGAGTTTTCCCAGGCAATATGACGATGATGAGTTGGAGGCCAGCATAGGTGTTTTTCAGGTGGCGGAACATGGGCTCCACATTATCTGCTCCCTGAGCGTATTTGCAGAAACATGGCTGGCCCTGTATGGGCATCCCTGCATCCTTAGAGATCTTCCGCAGCTGGTCTGTAAAGCCCCTGCAAAAAGACAGAAGAGACCAAGGAGAGGCACTTCAGTATTTCTGATTTAATAAATGGTGCTTTGTTAATGTCCAAACAAGGGAAAAAGCTTACTTGAGAACTTCTTCTCTGCATTGTCTCTGAGTGGCAAAGCAAGCAATGGCCCACATCTTGATCTCCACACCAGTATGAAACTGCTTGCCTCTCATGTCCCACACTCCATGACTTGGGGTGGCAACTGTACGATTCTGTATCATGTATACAAAGGTTGATTTTAATTTCTTGAGATCAAATGTGACCATGGACCACAAAACTAGTCATAAGGGTCAATTTACAATAAAATGAGAAAAGCAAAATAAATAAGCTTTCCATTAATGTATGGTTTGTTAGGATAGGACAATATCTGGCCGAGATACAGCTATTTGAAAATCTGAAAAAAAAAAAAAAAAAAAAAAAATTGAAATATTGAAATATCGCCTTTAAAGTTGTTCAAATGAAGTTCTTAGCAATGCATATTACCAATCAAAAATTAAGTTTTGATACATTTACAGTAGGAAATTGACTAAATATCTTCATGGAAGATGTAATAACTCATTGATTTTTGGCATAAAAGAAAAATCCATATTTTTGACTATTTATTTTTGATATTCCATGCTACTACTTACAACTGGTTTTGTGATCCAGGGTCACAAATAATATACACACTTAAACCTTAATGTTTGGCCGAAGTTACAGTATGTATTTTTATACAGCTGTTAAAATTATTCATGATTATTCACAAGTTACCAAAAAAACACATACAAAATGAAAGTAAAAATGCATTTTACAAATGCAAACGCAAGATATTCAAAAAGCAAGCGACTAAACCTGAGCAACAAACCTTATTCAAATTAAAGAAACCCACATGTAGACATTAAAATTAGTAAACAATAAATTATATAACAATACTAAATGTTAAATCTAGACACAAACAATGACCAATTTCTAGCCTACTTAAAAACAAACACACATACAGTGCATGAGTGAAAGGGAACAGGTACCATAAAGTGTTCAGAGCTCACCCTGCCGCCGTATTGCAGCATAGGGGCGGGCAGGACACGACCCGTCACCTCCGCCATCTCATCCCGCACACGGAACTGGAACTCCTGCACGAATGGGTCCGAGTTGTAGTTGGCACTGCGCACCTGTGGATTGAGAAAGATTTAGAGTTGGGACTTGCCTGGATGCCATAACTAATTTTCATGATACCAACATTTTGCATCAGACAGTGACATCATGAACTCACCAGTCGGCTGATCTCCTCTTGTCTGTCTGGTGCCGAGCGGGCCGTGGCTTTGATCATGGTGGAGGTTTGGTTGTCTGTTAATTTTTTAATGCAGCGCTGGCCTGCCACAATGTTGCACACCTGAGTGATAGAGAGGATGGTCAATTTTGGCACCTTTAAAACGGATCAAGACCTGAAAAGCTGCCATCTAGTGTCCAGAAATGAATCTGTAAATCAGTGAATTGGTGGTGGCTGTGGAAAGAAATGATACAGTAGCTAAAGTAATTGATCAGATATCTTGAATCTCACCTCCAAAGGCAGGTATGTGTGCTTCTGCTCCTGCCCTACTTGCAGGCAGGGCAGATGGGGGTACTTGAGCTGTAAGTTGTACTTTTCCCTGAAGTATTGCGCCACAGTTCTTTCCACGGTCTGTCCATTTTCCAACTGTAGAGGAAACCTGACAAAGTAAAACAAATTCAAAAGAAAGTTAACGGGGAGCTGGAGTGACTAGCTTTAAACCAAAAAGTACGCCAAATAATCTGAAATCATTTCTTCAGTTTTTGTTTCTTAAAGGAAAAGTTCACACAAAAATTTAAAATTTGCTTAAAAATACTCATGCTCAGCCCATTTAAAATGTAGATGAGTTCATTCATCAGAACGGATTTAAAGAAATTAAGCATTACTTCACTTGCTCACCAATGGATCCTCTGCAGTGAATGAGTGCTGTCAGAATGAGAGTCTAAACCACATGCAAGTTATCCATGTGACTCCAGCAAAAAGCTGCTTGTTTGTAATAAAGAAATCCACTATTAAGTCGTTTTACCTTTAGACCATCAGTTATGGCTAAAATACAATTCCATAATCACGCTTTCTCCTGTGAAAATGTTCATCCCTTAATGTCCTTTCACATCAAAATCCACCAACATGCAGTCATGGCCAAAAATATTGGCACCCTTGCAATTCTGTCAGAAAATGCAACCCTTCTCTCAGAAAATTGTTGCAGTTACAAATGTTTTGGTACTCACAAGTACCAAAAAACAAAACAAAACAGAAAAGTCTACTTTGATACAATTCCACACAGAACCCAAAAAATGCACTGGACAAAATTACTGGCACCCTTAACTTAATATTTGGTAGCCCCCCCATTCCTGTAAACATGAATGAGTTTCTTACACCTCTCTACTGAAATTTTGGACGACTCTTCTTATGCAAACTGCTCCAGGTCATTCAGATTTGAAGGATGCCTTCTCCCAACTGCTGTTTTGGGATCTCTCCACAGGTGTTCTATGGGATTCAGATCTGGAGTCATTGCTGGTCATTTCAGAACTCTTCAGCACTTTATTTGTAACCATTTCGGAGTGCTTTTTGAAGAGTGTTTCGGGTCATTGTCCTGCTGGAAGACCCATGACCTCTGGTGGAGAACGCAGCTTTCTGACATTGGCCAAAATTCCTTGGTAATCATCAGATTTCATGATAGGGACTGTTCTTTTCTTTAAAGGCCTAATTTCTTTATCTGTAAATCATGCCATGGTGTCCTTGTGGTTTTGTCACATAAGTTTTGGCAAACTCCAGACTTTTTTTTTTTTTTTTTTATGCCTTTGTGTCAGCAGTGGTGTCCTACTATAGCGTCCCTTTTCATTCAGATGGCGACAGATAGTGCGAGCTGACACTGTTGTCTGCAGATCAGCTTGAATTTGTTTGGAAGTTAATCTGGGTTCTTTATCCACCGTTTGAACAATCCTTCTCGTAATTTTTCATTAATTTTGCTTATCCGTCAACATCCAGGGAGGTTAGCTACAGTGCCATGAGCTGTAAACTTCTTGATGGTATTGTGTATTGTGCACAGTGGACACAGGAACATTAAGATCTCTGGAGATGGACTTGTAGCCTTGAGATTGTCCATGTTTTATCACAAATTTTTTCTCTCAAATATAGACAACTCTTTACACTTCATTTTCTTCCCCATGCTCAGTGTGACACACAACACAAAAGTTTAGTAAACTTTGATTTTAACTGGTTGCAAGTGTGATTACTATATTGCTCACACCGGTTATTAGCCACAGCCGTGTCTAAATACAAATTAGAGGAGCATCACATGCTTGAAAAGCAATTATTTCTTATAATTTTGACAAGGTTACAATAATTTTGTCCAGTCCATTTTTGAGTTCTGTGTGACATGTTTATCAATTTTGACTTTTAGTGTTGTTCCAGTGCAAACAAAAACAATAAGCATGTGAATACCAAAACATTTGCAATTGGAACAATTTTCTGATAAGTATTGCATTTTCTGACAGAATTCATTACTTTATTTGTTTAGACGGTTTTCAATTGTAAAAGTTTTGTGATTTTTTTTGTGCACAGAGAAATCTGTGCATATTTCTTTCAGCAATGGTTTGATGATTTGTTTCTTACATACACAGATTTTTGGTTCACAAGACATTATTGATGGACTGGAGTCATGTGGATTACTGCAATGTTTTTATCAGCAGTTTGGACTCTCATTCTGACGGCACCCATTCACTGAAGAGGGTCCATTGGTGTGCAAATGTAGTGGTTCAATATAATAAAGACAGTAAAATATTTATTTACTAACCTGTCTGCTAACTGAGACAAAATCAAACCTCACATTAATCACAAGAAATATACAAAAGGACACATATACAGTACACTTACGTCTGGTGGCTGGCTGGCCGGCGAGTAACATTACACACCCTGTACTTCCTCCGCATGGTGCCACAGTGGGTGACCTCAACCTTTAAACCTGATGAGAGGAGATCAAATTTACACCACTATACAGATGCAACTGGTCAGTTTACAGCTCAGAGTATTTTGACTATTAAATACAGTACAGTAAATATCACGTTTTATCCCAAATTGTCAGTTTAATATGCAAAAATTAAAGAAGTAATTTGTAAATAAAGCAGCATTTCCTTTCCATGTCTCCCCCAAACAAAGCACGTACACATCTTTGTGTTTCCATTAATATGTTTTCCACAAAATGTGCATAAAAATATTTGAATGGAAACCTGGCTACTGATTTATAACATTTACACATTTTTAAATATGTGTTTATTTTTAAATAAGTCTGCATTTATTTGACCAAAAATACAGTAAAAACAGTATTTAAAAATGTAATTTATTTCTGTGATGACAAAACTGAATTTTCAGCAGCCATTACTCCCAACTTCAGTGTCTAATGATCATTCAGAAATTTGCTGGCCAAGAAACATTTCCTAAAACAGGATTTTCTCAGGATTCTTTAATGAATAGAAATTATTCCATTCGTCCATTAACACAAACCTCTGATCTCTTTGGTGAATTTGACTCTATGGGAATCAGTAAGAGGTCGAGGCTGCTCATCGATGTTGTGGATATCCAGAACCTCACACATGAACTGAATCACAGGCTGTGCTTTGTAGAATGCAGTGGCAGACACTGTGGAGAAAATAAAACATGGTCAATGTTAATTAAATAATTAAGTCATTTACACGTTAAATTTACAGGACTATCTGCTTGTGTGACCAATGACTGATGGAAAATGGAAGAATGTCAATAATGGCTATATATGACTATTTTGCCATTATCTTTTATTTTATCTAATCTTTTATAATCTCTGAGTAACATGGATAATTCAGAGCAAATGTGTTTTGACTTGTCATAACACTCTTACCATCAATGTTCAACATCATCTTCCACATAGCTGGACGCACAGATTGGTGAAAGCCAAACCACACCTCCCTCCCCCCACCCAGTGGGTGATCATAGCCCTCGGGGGAGGAGAAAAAAGATCGTCCCACTGGGGTGTACCTGAAGTGAGAGAAGACAAACACAGCTGTAACCTGCAGAATAAACATGTGCACTCCTAAATTGTCCTTATCCAACCGCCCACTGTTTATGCTACACTAATCTTCAACAAAACACTCTCAGTCTCATTTTTATTAGTTATGCATTGTATGGTTAAAGGCATAACAATTACTTAATGCTTTCCTAATTGTATTAAATGCCTTTTATGATCAGGTAACAGTACTCATGGGGAACTCTTACCTCATAGAGGGCAGATGGCGCATAACAACATCTACAGCGTGTACGGGATTGGTGCTGATTGGCTTATCCAGGTTCAGAGGATCAGGTGTGCTCCGTCCAGTGAGGACCTCATGCAGCAAGTGCCAGCTGACCAGTGACACAAACTTAATGGTGACCTTGAATAGCCTGTCCTTCCCACCTTCACCTGGCAAGGTCACATCCAGGTCCACCTACAGACAGCACACAAATGTATACGTATAATATTTAACACAAATTCACAAATGTGCTTTATTCTAGCATTTATTTCATGGTCATGAAAAATGTACTAAAATATAAGATGTTCCTGTTAATAAATTATATTATATATATATATATACATATACATATACACTACCGTTCAAAAGTTTGGGGTCAGTAAGACTTGCAATTTATTTTTAATGAAGTCAAGGCTGCATTTATTTTCTCAAAAATACAGAAAATAAACTGTAATATTACAAAATGTTATTACAATAGAAAATAATGTTTTTTATTTTTATATACTTTAAAGTATAATTTATTCCTGTGATGCAATGCTGATTTTTCATCAGCTGTTACTCAGTTTCCCAGGCTTAAGTGTCACATGATCTCTCAGAAATCATTCTGATATTCTGAATTATTAGTAGAATTATCAGTTTTGGAAACAGTTGTGCTGCCAATGTTTTCTTTCATTCAAGAACAACATTTATTCAAACTATACATATTTTCTAGCAATGTAAATCTATTATGTCACTTTTTATTAATGTAACAATTTATTAATTTCTTTAAAAAAAAAAAAAAAAAAAAAAGAATGAATAAACATTTACTGACCCCAAACTTTTGAACGGTAGTGTATATATATTTATTTATTTTTTAAATGTGCAAATGCATTAAGGCTGTGCAAAAATGCTTCTGTTTAATTTATATAAATAAAATTATCTTAAATTCTGTCACAACGTATTTTCATGGCATGTACTCAATACAATCAAGTTATTTTAATGAATTACTTTTTACATTCATTGCTTTCCATTTTTTTGATTTTATGAAATGAAACAAAATTTTCCTAGTCAATATCTCCTCCACTATCAATATTTTAGTTATGCCCTTATTTTTAAGGTATTACTAATAATACATAACATGTATTCATTTATTCATAAAAGTTGTCCTAAAACTATAACAAAACCTGTTCTGGTCTTAGGACAACTTTGATTAACTTTTTTGATTCACTTCAAATGTTGACTACTGTATAAAATCAAATACACATATCAAGGTTTAATTACTGTAAAGTACTCTAAGGTACTTTCCACCAACGCTAGTACCCATTTATATGTCTTACCCCTCCTGTGGCCACTGGTAACGGCTGGGCTGTGTAGAGGCTTTTCTTGCCATCATAGACTGGTCTTCTGTCCCCAAAGATTGTCACCTTAAAGTGCTGCACCATGGAATCCACGACCTCCCTAGAAGCCATCACAGAATGGGTCATAATAGTGGTTATCATAGGTTTAAAAGAAACAGTTCACCCCAAAATGGCCAGGCCATCCAAGATGCTACTTGCTCACCAAAGGATCCTCTGTAGTGAATGGGTGCCAGAATGATAGTCCAAAACCTGATAAAAACTTTGCAATAATCCACATCACTCGAGTCCATCAATTGATATCTTATTAAGTGAAAAGCTGTTTGTTTGAAAGAAACAAATTAAGGCATTTTAACTTTAAACCATTGCTTCTGGACAAAATACTGATAATAATCCAGAATATTGCTTCCTCCAGTAAAAAAAAAAAATAATTTTTCCATTTTCTGTTGTAAGCAATATAAAAAGCAATATTATGGACAGATATTTTAGCCGGAAACAATGGTTTAAAATGAAAAACATCTTAATGATAGATTGTTATCTAAACACACTTTTCACAAGCTTTTTCACAAGACATTAATTGATGGACTAAAAAACGTTTTAATGAAGAACAGCACTCATCTACATCTTGGATGGCCTGAGGGCGAGTATATTTTTTAGCAAGTTTGAATTTTTGGATGAATTATTCCTTTAATGAATTTAAACAAGATTTAGTTTAGAATTGTTTAGACTGACTGGACAAGTCTCTTGTGAAAAGAATGGTTAAAACAAAACAGCATACCAGTCTAAAGTTTTTGAACAGTAAGACTTTGGAAGTATTTTTTTTAAAAGAAGTCTCTTCCGCTCACCAAGCCTGCATTCATTTAATCCAAAGCACAGCTATATATATATATATATATATATATATATATATATTTATTATTATTTTTTTTTTATTTATATATTATATATATATATTTTTTTTTTGCTATTTAAAATCATTTTCTATTTTAATATATTTTCAAAATTTAATTTATTTCTGTGACTTCAAAGCTGAATTTTTAGTGTCATTACTCCAGTTACATAATTCTTCAGAAATCATTTTAGTATTCTGATTTGCTGTTCAAAATACATTTACCATTATCATTATCATTATGTTGAAAACAGTGAGTAGAATTTTTTCACGTTTCTTTGATGAATAGAAAGTTTACAAGAATGGCGTTTATCTAAAAAAGAAATCTTTTGTAACATTATAAATGTCTTTATTATCACTTTTGATCAATTTAAAGCATCCTGCTAAAAAATTTTTTTAAATATATATATAATACCAAAAATGTTTCTTGAACAGCAAATCAGCATCTTAGAATGATTTCTGAAGGATCATGTGACACTGAAGACTGTAGTAATGATGCTGTTATTTTAAATAGTAAATATTTCAAAATGTTACTGTTTTTGCTGTACTTTGGATCAAATAAATGCAGGCTTGGTGAGCAGAAGAGACTTCTTTAAAAAAAAACAAACAAACAAACAAACAAAAAAACACATTTTGACACTTTTGACTGGTATTGTAAGTGTCACAAACTATGTCAATTATCATTATTGCACACTGTTTGGCACCTGTTAACACGCCGTGGGCACTTTTCGGGCTTGATGTCCACCTCGTACAGGTAGACGTCCATTTTGGGGATGTCCACCTGGAAGCAGTTGGCCAAAAGCTTGATGGGCTTCCCCATGGTGCCATAGCCTGGCCTCCGAGGTACGGAGAACAGGGGCGCATCCCCAACGGCTCCTGTCATGAAAATCAGAGGGGACTTCCATCAATATGAGTTTTCAAAACTTACTATATTAGACAGACTCTCAAAATCAGTTACTGAAACTGAAAGTGAAAACCTAAACAAACAAAAAAAGAGATATGTAAAATCGAATAGCCGACACTGTCATGGTGGCATCATAATAATCCTGGCATTAAAGCCAAATTGACCTTCACACAGGCATGAAATGTTATTTCTCATTTGTCAATATTGACATTTCACGGAAACATGATTAATATCTGAATTAATAATAGTAAATCACCCGTTCAATTCTTGAGACTTACATTTAAATAGTGGGTGTTATTTTGTCTTATCAGAAAATTTCCTCTAAATGCCTACTCAGTGGAAACAACATAATCTCAGCATCATCACACCACACACATTACCGATAACCCACAGCTTTCATACACACTATTGTATACCTGGGAAACGAATACACTATTGACTAAGATTTCTAAAGAAAGATGACGTGAGTATTGTAAAGCTAATATCTCTGACATACATTTCATATAGGCATACTCAATGTAGTTAAATAAAAACCTTGTTTTTTGAGAAACACGGCAGTTGCACTTTCTTCCTCTTGCGTTTATTTTTTCTTCAAGACAATTTAAATTGACAGCTCAGAAATTAGACAAAATATTTATACTGCCAACTATTTGGTTAACAACATTGTTCAAAATATCTTCTTTTGTGTAAATGATGTCAATTTTGGGTGACTTCAGATAGACCTCACGTTTAAGTCATTTTAGGCACATTCATTTTGCAATACTGAAAGTTTTAAGATGAATGGAATCTCTGCTAAAAGACAATTTTAAGAGTTCTGTATAACCAAATCCACATTGTCCAAATTAACATTGTTTAGGCAGAATCAGGATTTGCAATCATTAAACCGAATAACTGACATTAGTGTGACTTGACATGACACACACACACACTATATTGTCAAAAGTATTGGGATACCCACTTCTAATGAACAGGTTTGACTACTTTAGTAATTTCCATGGTTACTAAACTTAATGTTTAAGCATATAATGTTATTCTAGGGAATTGTGTCCTTCTATTTTCATAGCAAAATGTTGGACAGGACCCTTTTTTATTCTAACATGACCATGCCTCTGTGTATAAAGAAATGTTCATAGAGAAATGTTTGATTCAGTCAGTGTGAAAGAACTTGACTGGTCTGCATAAAGCAAAGTCATAATCCCAGCTGAACACCTCTGGTGTGACTTTAAATGCAGACTTTAAGCCAAAAACTCAGACCAAACACCAATGACTTGTGCATATGGGTACAGACATTTTAGACACTTCCAAAACTTAAACAACAGAGATGGAAATACACTTTTTAAATACATTAATTATGCTTCCATCTTTGTTGATAGTATTAGAAGTGCCTTTTTTTGTTCTAAAGAAGGGGGTGTGTCTCAATACTTTTGTATGTACCATATAGTGTATGTACAAGTCATTGGTGTTTGGTGTTTTTGGCTGAAGATCAGCATTTAAAGTCACACCAGAGGTGTTCAGCTGGGATTAGGACTTGGCTTTTGCAGACCAGACAAGTTCTTCCACACTGACTGAATCAAACATTTCTCTATGAACCTTGCCTTATACACAGAGGCATGGTCATGTTAGAATAAAAAAGGGTCCTGTCCAACATAGGACATAGGAAAATAGGACACAATTGCCTAGAATATCATTATATGCTTAAACATTAAGATTAGTATTCATGGAAATTACTAATGTAGTCAAACCTGTTCATTAGAAGGGGGTGTCCCAATACTTTTGGCAATATAGTGTACATACATTCACAAATCCTCACCTTTTTTTCTTCTCGTCATTGCTGCTCTAATTTCCTGGTCTAGCCATCTAATAAACCTGGCACTGTATACTACAAATATTGCTGGCTCTGTGACAAATTGCTTAAGTGACAGCTACATTCATAACTGAAATATGACTTAGATTAGGGCTGCAAGATTTTGCGGAAAATTCCTATTTTCCTACAGAAATTCCTATTTTTCTGATTAAAAAAAAAAGGCATTTGCGATTTTACAAAAATTTGAGGTTTGCTGTGCTTGTTTGTAGGGCTGCAATATTTGGCCAAACATAAAAAGAAATATTACTATTGTAATATTACACTGTAAAACAAAAAATAGAGTCTATGTCACAGTCTATGTGATTTGGTAATAACTCTAAGACATATTGTGATTTCAGTATTCATTTAATAATTCTTGCAGGCTTAACTTGGAGTCAGGGCAGGTTGCTTTAATGGGGATGAGTGTCCAACCCTCAATACAGGTCCCAGGAAAAAGTTTAGCCTTTATTAGTCTTATGTTGAGTGATCTGCATTATCATTTAAATCTGCTTTAGGTGTTGCCTTAAATTTTGAGATTATGTCATTCTATTCAATTCTCCTTCACTTTTCTGACATCACTTCTTTCTTTTCTCGCATTGAGTAGCATATTGCGTTATCATGTCAGAGTAGGCGAGACTTTTATTGCTGTTTTAAAGATGGTTTGGAGGGGGTTTACAGAGCGAAACTGTTACTGAGAGAAGTGTGTAGGGGGAATTCGACTGCAACTGCTTCTTATACTTCCCAGTGTGCCGTTGCTATGCAAGTGGCACTCATGTGGCTTCTTTTCACCACAGCAACCAAGACTACACTAACAACCAATTAAAGGAAGAACAGCTGTTTCTATATATAGACACAGGTACAAGTGATCTTGTAGGTTGCACATGTGCATACTACAATGAAGAAATCTCACCATGAAACACTTGACTGTACTGTTCACACGCATTTATGCTCACAGGAGTTCATTCTTCTCAATTTATTTGAAATCCCTAGCAGTTTCTTGACATCATAGATCAAGAGGAACTACAGGTTTGACAGTAATGTGGTAACATACACTCAGATCGGTTTGGAAGGCTATTGTTGGTCTGGTGCTGAGTGTAATGCTCACTTAAGTGGCAAATAGGTGACTGGCACGTTTACAAGGTTTTTACTCATTCAAGAACCGAGACACATCTCCTTTCTCATCATTTAATTATTTAGAGCTAGTCAAGCAAAAGAATTTAAAGTTGTGTGATACGGTTTAGACAGACAGTCTTGCACTATACAGTGCTGCTTGAAAAAAATGATCCAGTGTTATATATCTGTGCATTGCTAAAAAATGTTTATCTCTTGGATTCGCAGTTAATTTAAAGTTGAACTTAAAATCCATTTGTGCAGGTGTGTTTTCAGTCAGTGAAATGACTATCAAATGTCAGTATGTGACCCGTTTACTTCAAAGAACAGGGATCTATCAAAGTCTGATCATGTTTGTGAAAGTGAACCATGTCATGAACAAAGGAGATTACAGAGGACCTCTGGAAAAAAAAGAGTTGATGTTGCTCATCAGGCTAGAAAAGGTTACAAAACCAACTCTAAAGTGTTTGGACTCCACAAATCCACAGTCAGACAGAATGTGTACAAATGGAGGAAATTCAAGACCACCGTTACCTTCTCGAGAAGTGGTTGACCAAAGATCACTCCAAAGCAGAACGTGTAATAGTCTGCGAGGTTGCAAAAGTTCCCAGGGTAACTTCTAAACAAACTAAAGGCCTTTCTCACTAATGTTGATGTTCATGAGCTCATCATTAGGAGAACACTGAGCAACCATGGTGTGCAGAGTTGCAAGAAGAAAGCCACTATTCTCCAAAAAGAAAATTGCTTGTTAAAGAGCCAAAGGACTATTGGAGAAAGGTTTAATGGATGGATGAAACCAAAATAGAACTTTAAATGAGAAGCTATTATGTTCAGAGAAATGAACACACTGCATATTCCTTAAGAATCTTATCCCATTCGTGAAAAATGGTGGTGGTAGTAGTATCATGGCTTGGGCCTGTTTTGCTGCATCTTGGCCAGAACAGATGTCTGCCATCATTGATGGAACAATGAATTCTGAATTATACCAGCAGATTCTAAAGGAAAACGTCAGGACACCTGTTAAGAACAGAGTCTCAAGAGAACGTGGGTCATGCAGCAAGACAACAACCCCAAGCACACAAGTCATTCTACCAAAGAATGTGTAAAGAAGTACAAAGTTAATAAGGAATGGGCTAAAACTCCTACATGTTATTGTGCAGGACTGATCAGCATTTACAAGAAACTTTACCTTCAGTTATTGCAGCAAAATGGGGTCACACCAGATACTGAAAGCTCCTCAAAATTTCAAAACCGTCCGACATCATTGTTTTACCTTTCTTGGCACATTTGCTTTGTAAATACTAGGTCTTCCGCCCGTGTCAAGCATGCATGATTATGTAATGGCAAAGTCAAGCTAGCGCAAGACAAGCATTTGTGGTTAAAAAACATATACATTTTTTATTTTTTGAGAAAATAACTAATCATTTCACTAGATAAGACCCATATTCCTTGGTTGGGATTGTGCAGAGCCCCTTGAAGCTGCACTGAAACTGCAATTTGGACCTTCAACCCACTGATCCCTATTGAACTCCACTATATGAAGAAAAATTCTGGCATGTTTTCCTTAAAAAATTACTTAATGTCTGTTTGACTGAAGAAAGAAGGACATGAACATCTTGGACATGGGGGTTTGAAACTGCAAAGGGTCTACTTTTATTTGTGTATAGTCACAATAACAACAAAACAATGTGCTTTTGTAAAATAAAGAAAATAAACAGGGTACACTCTCTGCCGTCTCAGTCTGTCACCTCTCCTCACAAATAAAACAACCTGAATCTCAGCGAATACTTGCCTCACAAACAGTATGTATGTATGTATAAAAAGCTTGAAATGTCTACTTTTAAATTAAGTGTGTCGAAAACATTCTTTGATAAAGTAATCCGTATGAAACCAACACAAGCTCCCTCCCTTTCACCCTTTGGTGGTGCGTCACCCTTTCACCCTAATGAAGAAACCACACCTGCCGAGGGATATACTGGACAAACATTTTATGGTCCTACACCTTTCACAGGTGATATAAATACATATAGAGAACTTAACTTAGTGATCGTTTTTGGGATGTGATGAAACTTTCAACCAGCATAACAAAAAATGTTTTTGAACTAATCCAAATGGTTAGAACTTTATCACTTTTTAAGGCTTGTGAAATCAAAAAATCTAGTCATAAAAATTATTATTACAGTTATTAACTGTAGTACATCATGGAATATCATGGGATTTGGTCAAATTTGGACTATAAGTTGAAAGCATGGCTGTATTTTTAATCAAATCATTATATATTCTTTAAAATTATTTAAAACAGAATTATTTGCAGACCTAGCAGAGTTAGCCAAAAGACAACTATGTTAAAGCATTATTAATTAAAACACTTACTTTAAAAAAAAAAAAATGTCTATTACAAAGTGATAAACAATGATTCAATAAGTGCTTAAACAGTATTTTTGCTATGGTTAACTTCTCAGGTGAACAGCCTTCTGTTGGTAAGCATCTTAATGCCTGCTACTTGTATGTAATTATTATTATTATTATTATTGCACAGTGACTTTTGGTCAAACTCATTTCTACAGGAACGTATATATAGGATCTCATCTATAACAGTAAATGTCATATTAAAGCTCTATTCATTTAAAAAAAAAACTTAAAAAAATAATAATAAATCATATGAATATAAATAAATGAGATTTCATTTTAATACAGCTTTATTTTTTCCCCTATATATTAAAATGTGTCATTTTTTTCTGAGCAAAAAAAATAAATAATATTTATCATACATTTTTACCACGATTTACAGAAAACATGACATTTAGTGTAACAATACTTTGTATACCAAAAAAATCATACAAGACATATTTAGAACAAGAATCATTAGATGACATTAAAATAATTTATTTATGGGTCACAGTGCAGCCCCAAAATACTAATTCATTGTCATTTTAAATCTTTATCATGATCCTTCAAACCACAATTTTTCACCAAAGACACATATATCAATCACTTAAAATTCAATAAAATTTAGATCACTTTTTATTTTATATATTGTAAGAAGAATAGGTCAGAATTAGAATGGTGTTTCATTTTTACATAAATATATCTGTAACACTGAATGACGGTGGAAAATTATTACACCCACATGTTGACATTTTATTTTCCATTATATTTTTTTATATACATGTAACTTCTCAGTTACCCATATATGATTATATTTCATTATATATTATGTGAAATCACATAAGTTTGTAAGAAATTATTTCATTTTTCAAAAGATTTTTAATTAGAGTAATGTATTGTACCGCATGCTGATCAGAGGGTTGTGGGTGGGACATAATGCCAGAGTAAAGTAAAGCCACAACTTACACAACAGTGTTCAGATAATCTTTTTTTTTCCCTGACAAAATCAATATAATGCAATATTTCTATCTGCTGAATGTATGCTTTTTCATATTCCAAGCTTGCCTGCTGCACTGGGGACATCACATGCATGTGCGAGTCCTTAAAATTATGAAAATAAATCTAGGAATTATTTGATTGTTGGATTTTTAATCATATTATCTCTGCATCTCTATAAATTCTGAGAAATGTAACAATCACTAAAACTTTACAAAAGGACCTTCTGGTTAAATACGAAACGATTTCCACTTAAAATCATACGTAAGATCGTTCAAATTGATAAAGCTGTGATTCAGTGACAGTCGTCATGGCAACGGACAATCAGAAACTCCCCCCTCCCCCGCGCTACGCGCTCCCACCGGCAGCAGCTCGAGGACGGCCGCACCTGACGCACGCAGCACCTGTGCGTGACAGCTGTGCCACAGTGGTGTGACGTCAGCAGAGCAAGTGAGTCAGGATCTTCCACACACGGCGTATGATAGCCAAAAAAAACCCAAAACCCTAACCAAACCCTCATGCTAATTTGGTTGCTACACCCAAACGTACACGAGCAGTAAAATGGATCTAAAAGCGTATTCTTATCTCAAAAAGCACTTATTAGCAACTCTCCAAGGACGCAATGCTAAGCAATGAACGTGTGTTGTGCTGACGGTGGACGTAACAAAGTTAGACCGAGTCAATACGTCACAGTTCGGAATAGACAAGAATCCTGAATCGGTCTGAAAACATCGAGAGCGACGTACCTGTAGTTCCGATTTCCATTCATGAGGTCTCTGTCCGGATTCTAGCCGGCTCCAGGGGATCAAATACCGGCTGAAGGGTGTTTGTTTAAAGCCGCTGAATGTCCTCCGTAAACCGAACTACACCCCGGCTCCTACCGCGGGTGTCGAAGCGGGCCGCTCGGAGGTTCTGCTCTGGTCGGAGGTCCAAACAGCCAGTACAAAGTCAGTCAACCAAATGCCACGAACTCACCACCGTGTCTCCTACCGTACGTCGTAGATCCGTAATTGCTACCAGCTGACAAGCCAAAAGACGCCGAAGAAAATATTTTTAACAGCCGTCGCGAAACAGTTTGTCAGGAGCCTCGAACCATTCGCGGTGTCTTCTAAAGTGACAATTTCATATCGTTTAAAGACATACAGTCAGATATTAAGTTTATAGAGGAATATCCGCTGCCCAGGCGAAAATGTGTCTTTTATTCTAGTCGCTTTAGTCCGAGTTTGCCTGCGGCCGTTGACGTTTCATCGACTCTGTCGGTGTGTTACCGGTTTGCCTTGGGTTTACCATCTCTGTACAGTCAGGGCGTGTTGCCAGATCTGTACAAAACAAACAAGTTGGTCTGATTAAACTAACTCCGAATATGCGACTTGCATATTCAAAATCAGCCTAAAATAATCAAAGCTTAACGTTTCTTTACGTTTTGGGTCCGTGTAAAAGTGAAATAACCCCAAACATGAAATCGCCTATATTAATAAGAAACAAAAAAGCCCAACATTTAAATTTCACGGACATGGCAACCCTAAATCAGGGAGACCCACAGGAAATACCAAACGCAGGAAACACCGTCACTTCCTAGCATAATGTCATTTATTTGATCCGCCTTTGATTGTTAATTAAAGAGTAGTGTAAGAACATAAATGACATTAACTCTCTATGAAAATGTTTTTATATTATAATTTCTTGAAAATTATAATTATTTTAGATATAGGCTATCTTTATATAAAAATATATATTCTCTGTGTATCACATTTAGTGCTCATCTTTGTGGTAGTGTAAAAACAAACCAAAAAAAAAAAAAAAACTGCAGTAGAGGTAGAAAGAATATTTTAATACCATCAGTTTACTGCAAACTATGATCTACAGATGGCAGCAGTGTGCTTCACATGTATGTCATTACCAAAGAAGAAGATTGTACAGGATATATTCTGCACTATAAACGTGAGAACAGTATCTGGTGGTTTTGATTAATCTTTGTTGTGCTGATGTCAGTTCTATGTTCTAAAATCGAAATATCAATTAATTTAAATTAATTTCCTTTTCTTAAATAATATATGAAAGATTGAATCATTTGGGCACAAATCAGTGGCCTACATATTGAACATATGTAAATGACTAGCTGCATAAAGTCGTGAATGTAAGCAAGAAAGTTGCTGAACAACAAAAAGCTCAAATCCTATTTATTTGTGCTACCAAATTAAGATTTGATTCTTTTATACATGTGATTGATTAAGCTAAAATTCAGCTAAACCAGTACTGAGATCAGTAACTCAAACTTTGTGTGTCTCACTATCATGTGGAATATTCTCTCCAGGTAAACAAATGGACTGCAGGGTACATTTTGTTATTTTGCCATGTTTAATTTCTAATCTTTCATATGTGATATCAGTGCATGGGTACTGATCAGATAATCAACTCTATTTCCTATAGGTATTTTATGAATTTGACAGTTTTGCCTTGGATGAGTTATTATTAATTCATGTCATAATGTTTCAGAGGAATGGATAAAGTCATAACCTGTTTTAACAAGTGCCCAGATGCTTCGGTCCGTCTCATCTGTTTTCCCTGGGCAGGTGGAGGCTCTATCCATTATGCCCGCTGGGCCAAAACTCTCACCAACTCTATTGAAGGTAACTCCGCTACTAAAACAAACAAATATTATTATTATTAATATTAAATTGTATTTTTTACATTCATTGTATTAATTACATATTTATATTTTTACATACACTACCAGTCAAAAGTTTTTGAACAGTAAGATTTTTTATGTTTTTTTAAAGAAGCCTCTTCTGCTTCTGCTACAGCAAAAGCGGTAATATTGTAAAACATTTTTACTATTTAAAATAGTTTTAGCTTTTTATTTGAAAATATTTTAAAATTTAATTTAATCCTGTGATCAAAGCTAAATTTGCAGCATAATTACTCCAGTCTTTAGTATCACATCATCCTTCAGAAATTATTCTAATATGCTGATTTGCTGTTCAAGAAACATTTTTTAATTATTATTATTATTCTTTCAATGAATAGAAAGATCCAAAAATCAGCATTTATCTGAAATAAAAGGCTTTTGTTACATACCTTATACCAATCAAAAGCTTTTTGGGAAAGTAATTAAAAAATAATATTTTATTTAGCAAGAATGCTTTAAATTGGTCAAAAGTGACGATAAAGACATTTATAATGTTATAAAAGATTTCTACTTCAGGTAAATGCTGTTCAACATTCATAAAAGAAACCTGGAAAAAATTACTCAACTGTTTTAAATATTAATAATAATGATAATCAAAATATGTTTTTTTAAGAGCAAATTAATCAGAACATTAGAATGATTTCTGAAGGATCATGTGACTGGAGTAATGATGCTAAAAGTTCAGCTTTGAAATCACTAAAATAGTTATTTTAAATAACTTTTTTGCTGTATTTTACATCAAATAAATGTAGGCTTGGTGAGCAGAAGAGACTTCCTTAAAAAATATACAAAATTTTACTTTTCAAAACCTTTTGACTGAAAGTGTATTTATGTTTATATTTTAATAGTTAATTGTTATTTCAATGGTAGGATTGTTTTAGTTTAATTCAATTGTTCATTTATTTTCAGTGTACTCAGTTCGACTGCCAGGCAGAGAAGGAAGAGCCAAGGAACCATTTTTTCAAAATATGCAGGAAATCATTGATGAGGTCATCGGTGTGCTTCTTTCACATCTCAAAGAAAAGCCATTTGCACTCTTCGGACATAGGTTTGTGAAACCTTTGCTGAAATAACAGGAAATTGTGAAAGTATTCCTAAAAAGTTTACATAAAAGTATATGGTTTTATACACACTGATATGCAGAGCCAGAACATGACAGTCATTATAAATGGCAAATATATATATTTTTATATTAATAAAAAAATAACCTGTTTATTTGCAACTTCTTTCTGTAGTTTTGGAGCTATGACATGCTTTGCTTTTGCTGAGCACCTAAAGAAGGTTTACAACCTTGAGCCGATCCACGTGTTTCTCTCTGGAGCCTCTGCACCATATGTAAGTGTGATCTGTTCTATATGTTGTCATGTATGTCAACTGTAAATAGAATTTTAAAAGAGAAAACAGCCAGAAGCATTTGTCACATGAAAACAAACATAGTGCATGATCATCCCACATATTATGTGGAGTACACAGCATCTTCAAAAGCCCAAAACACAATACACAACATATTAGTGGTATTTCTATTTAATGTATTTTGGTTCATTTTGTTGCAAAGGTGAGATGCAATTACATTTCAATTTATATTTATGTTTATGTAATAAAATGATCAACTTTTCTGTAAGTCTGAGACAAGACTGCAGGCACCAACAAGAAGTCATCTGTCAGATCAAGACTTTCTTGTGTGGGTCACTTCTATTGGAGGCACGCCTCCAGAGATACTGGCCAATGCTGAGCTTGCCAAACTCTTCTTACCTGTGCTGAAAGCAGACCTCTATGTAGTGGACAACTATAGGTGGGTTCAGAAAAGAAACGGACAGACTTCTGTGTCTTTCCTTATAGGGTAAGAAAACATCAATGTGGCATGAAACAAACTTACGTATAATACAATATGTCCGGCAGATGTAGCAGACCATCAACACCCTTCCTGTCATGTCCAGTATCGTGCTTTGACGGAAAAGAGGATGTGCCCCATGACTTACAAGGTAAGTCTAACAGATAAATGGTTCGGTTTTACCTAAAAACAGTGTTGCAACAGCATGGTTTCAGGGTAAGCTTAAAATAAACTTTTTTGTCATCATTTGCAAGTTTATGTGCAATTTTTTTTATTGTGTCTCTTTTGCTTTACAGCTTGGAAGGAAATGACAAGTGGTGACTTCACTGTGCAGATGCTTCCCGGATCTCATTTTTACTTGAAAGAAGAAGCAAATGAAAAATATATACTGGACCACATCACAAAACATCTTGAGACCGCAGAGATGGACTATCTATAGAAAACTATTTAACTGCAAACATGATAAACTTAAGATACAAAAACAAATGCTTTCAATCAAATCAAATTCATATTCACTGAGGGAACACAACTTCTTGTGACTGTAATATATATCACAATAGACACAGAAAGTAAACCAATTAATGTCAAAAGTAATCATCATTCCATCAATTGTGCACTTGAATATTCATATATCTTGACCAATAAATCATGAATCATCATTTTAATATGAAAATAATTATTAAGTAATCATCTCCAAAGCTGTGAAAATATATAGCTAAACTAAGTGTATGAAGTAAAACTGACTGAATGGTTGAATGGAAGGGGGAAGTGCGGGGCAGTTAACATTTTAAATAAAATGTGGGAATTTGTAACA
Source organism: Cirrhinus molitorella (assembly GCA_033026305.1). Lineage (NCBI taxonomy): Eukaryota > Metazoa > Chordata > Actinopteri > Cypriniformes > Cyprinidae > Cirrhinus > Cirrhinus molitorella. Next base: position 26,749,477 of record CM065131.1, read on the forward strand.
GCATTGCTAATGTTTTCTGAGTGGTTTTTAAATGTTGTTGTGGGGTTTCGAGGGTGTTTTAGGTCATAAACTTTTGACAAAGTCAAAGTAGTTCCACCCCAAGTGATTTTCGGATTTATATGCGATTCAACAAAAGCATCAATTACGTCTAATACCGGAGATGAGTGCTCATGGAGAGATGCCACGGTGAGATGATGAAACGTTTAGTGAATGAGTAATTGTTGAGTGTTGCTATGCTGTATAAATTATTGAATACGCTGTTGCGTCGCCCCGTTACCATGAGACCCTTACTGTGTTTACTGCTGGACTTACAACAGCCGATTGACAACACATCTGAGAGTTACATCAGTTTCGGTAAGTCAAATGAATGTTTTTGGTGCCTATATGAACTTTATGTTTAACTACAGACATAAATAACCCTTCTGTGTGAAAAATCCTTTTATAAAAGTACATTCAATATAGGCTAGTCTCTCAATTAGAGGTCATAATATATATATATATATATATATATATATATATATATGAAAAATAAAGGATAAATATACAGAAATAAGTAAAAGTAGATTACGTCAAAAATCCGAGTGACATTGCTTGCTATGTCACTTTTTTTTTTTTTTTCTGATTATTTATGTATCAAATAATTAAATTAAAATACACACGAGACGTTTACGTTAGAGTGAATGTGTCCAATAATAGGCTAATAATAATAATAATAATAATAAACAATTACAAAAATCGTTTTATTGTTTCATTAATGTATTTGGCGAATGAACAGTGAATGATGAAGCACAAATAGAACTTGTTTACCAGCACTTTGTCTTTGTCTTTAATTGTCATCTTGTTTCTATGATACCAGCAAACATGGCCACCCTGAGCTCGAAGCCAGGCTTGCGTTACAGTGTGTCTGACTGGGCGACCAATAATAAACAGATATCAGACACTGCTGAGTACAGGCGCAATATTTCACATGACACTCGCCAGGAAGGAAGAGCTCTGCGTAATGAAACGACCAATAAGGTAATTATCATCAGGATAGTTTGGGAGTTGTTTGACAGGGCAAAAAGATAGTACCACTAATTAACAAATATGCTGTTACTGTCATCCCATCAGACAAACTGGGATGAGTATGACAGCACCCGGCGACTGAGTGACAGAATCAATGACGTCGCGCACTGGAAGAACAATTTGAACGCTTGTGCGCAGCAAGTGGATGCAGAAATGGACGCACTTACTCTGGTGATTAATAAGTCCGTTAAAACCTTGACCATTTGTACATTTTATGGGTCTGGTTTCCGGTCTTATCCACCTCCAGCTATTTTTTAGCTTTACAGAACAGCTCGTTTTGCTGCGTGATATTGCACATTTGTGTGTATTACTTACCATATTATTTAAATGTATTATCTTAATTTTGAGCACATGGGTTGTAGTGCAAACACTTATTTCCCTATAGTGGATAATAAACTGGAAGTCTCATACACACACTTCTGTGTTGGGGAAAAAAAGTGTGACAGCATTAATACATAATCTGAAAGCTTTTGAATAAATAAGATTTCCATTGATATATGGTTTGTTAGGATAGGACAATATTTGGACGAGATAAAACTATATCTGAGGGAGCAAAATAATAATAATAATAATAAATAAAAATAAAAATATTAAGAAAATCGCCTTTGAAGTGGTCTAAATTAAGTTCTTAGCAATGCACATTACTAATCAAAAATTACGTTTTGACAGTTTATGCTAGGGAATTTACAAAATATCCTAATGGAACATGATCTTTACTTAATATCCAAATGATTTTTGGCATTAAATAAAACTGTTTTAATAATAATTTTGACACGTATGTATTGTTGGCTATTGCTACAAATATACCTGTGCTACCTACAACTGGGTTTGTGGTCCAATTAAAAATTATGGAACCCCATTTTCACCACAGTATAAAATTAAATAGGTATTTTAAAAACTCTTTACTTTTTCTCACAATTCTGGCTGTATATATATCTTACACTATTTCTCACAATTCTGAGAAAAAAGTCAATATTGCAAAATATTGAGTTCATATTCTTTTTTCCTTACAATTTCCAAGTTCAAATCTCACAATTTTGATTTCATGTCAGTTTTTTCCCCGCCACGGAATATAAATCTTAACTTTTTTCTTCACAATTCACTCTTCTTAGAATTGTGAGAAAAAGTCAGAAATGTGAGATATAAAAGAACTGTGAGGAAAAAAAAGAATGGTAAGATCCATAAATGATCTTTGTGTTAATTACAACTTTCAACAGTAAAAATGTAAAGACAAAAAACATCTCAAGTGTATTCATGAACCCATAAAACATTCCTAAGTCTAAGGAGGAGACGGAACGAGCCCTTGCTGCCACTGTTCTGCCTCTTGAAGTCACTGCGGAGTGCTTGAACCTCAGAGAAGGTCGTCGTGGCAAGGAGCTGGTCAGTGATCCTGTAGAAGCTGAACTGAAGAAGGAAGTAGAGGTGATTGATGGAGCACAACGGGTCCTTCAGCAGTGCATCGATCAGGCCTTTGAACAGCTTTGGTAAGTACATTCAGACATGAATTGGTTTGAACGATTAAATAGCAGTCTGCTTTGTTTATTTTGGATTACAATAAATAAATTCTACATCATATCTCACTTGACTTTTACCTGTTGATATAATAAAGTTTAAGTGGTTGCTAATCTCAGTATATCTTAGTCGCTTACAGGAAGCACGGCAACAGCTAACAATTGACCTTCAGGATAAAATAGAGGCCTTGGATGTGGACATGTCGTGCTTGTCTCTCACTACACGGTCACCTGAGATCTCCCTAAAGCCCAACCCCACAAGAGTGCCCCCTGGGTGAGCTTATGAGTAAATTTATTTTAATATTATATTAATTTAACATCCAGGGACTAATAAATTATTTATTTGAATTATTATATCATAAAGTAAACAAAAAATGCCTGTAGTGTTTTTTAAATTTTGTTTGCAGTTCCACAACTCCTCAGCAGTGGGAGCAGTTTAGCCGATACAATATTACCCGAGCTAAAGAAGAGATGCAGGCCTCTGTGCAGTTAAGAGAGAACAACAACATCACAAGAGCGCAGGTGCCACAACTAGTCTACAGATTTAAATTGAATTTTTTATTATAGTTAAAAAGTAATTTTTTAAATATTCAAGGGACTTATATTCCAAATGACTTGCAGTTGAACACTGCAGCAGGATATCCACTCACTACGTGCATCTTCTCTTTTAGGTGCAGAATGAGCTGGAGACCCAAAGAATGGCTGTGGAGTTTGCTCTCCGTAAGCGAAATCACCACGAGGAACAGGCCCATCACGAAATGCAATGGCAGCTGAAAACTGTAAGGCTTCTTCTTTATTGTCCCACTTTTTTCATATAATTGTGGTATTTTTGAATAAAATGTAATATTACTCCCAAATAAAAACCACACAAGGTGATCAAATGCGGTGTAGAAGGGTCCTGAAGGGTTTTATTTTGCAATAATGACGCAAAATACCCTCCTATTTACGACTTCCCAATAAAAAAAATCAATACATGGACTTTGATTTGCGTGAGTGTATGTTATTTGATTATGTGAGAAAACAGACTGAACTAATACTAGTACAGTGGTTGTTAAGGACTGTGTAAGTCATTATTCAAAAGTACAATCTGCAAAATGTTAATTATTTTACCAAAAAAAGAGAAATCATACGAAATGCATGTTTTTTTATTAATTATTTAGTACAATTGCATATTGTTTACAAGAGTAAATAATAGTTGAATTTATAAAAATGTCCCTTGCTTCTTAATACTTACAACTATTACAGAAGGTTCAAATGCTCCAGAAGGAAAAACCAAGCATTAAGAGCCATGGGGTGAAAACTTTTGAACAGAATGGAAATGTGTACATTTTGCTCAGTTTGCCTAAATATCAGATTTTTTTACTGCCCTTCAGAAGCTACTGAAGATACTTACATGTTACCCAGAAGACAAAATAAGTTACATTTACCCTGATCTTGCACCATAATGCTTTGTGTTTCCTTCTGAATCATTAGTGAGCATTTGAATCTTCTGTAATGGTTGCATGTGAGTTCCTCAGTTGTCCTCAATGTGAAAAGATGGATCTTCAACTCTTACAGTCATTGTTGGAAAGGGTTCAAATACACAAAAATGCTGAAAAACCAAAGAATTTGTGGGACCTGAAGGATTTTTCTGAAAAACAGAGATCAGTTTAACTGTTAACTTTCTAACAAAAAAACACAGCTGTGGATCATTCAGGTATTAAGAATCAATAAATTCAACTATTATTTTCTCTTGTGGACTGTATGTAATTGTACAAAAGTAAATAAATAAAACATGTATTTTGTATGATCCCTCTTATTTTGGTAAAATAATTAACATATTGCAGATTCTGCAAGGTGTATGTAAACTTTTGACTTCAACTGTATCTGATATAAGAATGCAGCAATTGTCTAATTTTGTTCTATTTTAGTATAAGTGCTAATATCTTTCAGACTCAAGAAGAGATTGCTGAATTGGAGAAGGACATTTGTGGCCTAGAGGAGGACATGCAGGCCAAGATGGCTCCTTTAAAGCTGGTCCACACCCGTCTAGAGAACAGGATCAAGAGGCCGGGCATGGACCTGTGCCGAGATGAGGTAAACTCAACAACTAGTAACTTGGATAAAAGGTGCTGTCACTTTAGAATAATTTTATAAAAATTCTGCAGGCAAAAAGGTCTGCGGCCTATTGTCAATTGTGTGAAGATGTATGCAACTCAAACTAATCAGCTTTTCTTTAGTCAACATCACAAATCATAAGATGAACTTTAACCGATTCATAACATTTGTAAACATAACATGATAATAAAAACCAGTATGCAATATCAAGCAGCATAATGATTTTTTCTGAAGCAACTGACACCGAAAGCCTTGTACATTCAAGTTACATGCTCTTACATTAAAAATAAGGTGTATTGAAATTTCGCCAAACAACAATAAATGTGATCATCCCTTATGTCATCAGCAAACAAAGGAATGCATGACCTTTGTTCTAGTTGCTGTCATCCAGTGAAAAACAAACACAATCCATCTTAATCTGTTGTGTTTTGATTGGTTATCTCTTAACCCATTACTCTCAGGTGCAGTTTGGTTTGGTGGATGAAGCCAAGCAGCTGGAAGCCACCATTCTTGCACTGAAACAGAAGCTAGCACAGGCCCAGTGAGTCCACTGTTTTAATTCAATTCCTTCTCTTAGTTTATATAAATTCTACATGAATCTGACCTGTGAGCACTTTTGATTGCCAGGCACTCTCTGCAGTCTCTGAAACAGCATGAAGCTCAAATGATAGAGGATCTGTCTCGTAAGCAGGATGCCCTGTCGCTGGAGCAGCGCAGCAGCCAGACCCGTCAGCGCCTGACTCTGGGGGTCCAGACTGAGGGTCTGCCTTCAGCTGTGGTGCCTCTCACCAACTCTAGTGGCAGACACAAGCTGGACTTTGCTTGAGTTAACACTTTGATTCTTACCTCATACTTAAGGTGACATCATATTTACCATTGCTCCGTGAAATTTTATGGGTGAAATCGGGTGTTTCTCGTGAGGGCATAAAAGTTCCCCATGTAGATTTCACTCAAGTTCTAATTGGAAATGCTTGGTTTGAAAGTGACTGAAATGTGTGCGGTGCTTTATACATCTCTATGTTTTTGAAAATGGATGTATTTTTTTGTCTGCAAAATGTACAGGTCCTTCTCAAAAAATTAGCATATTGTGATAAAGTTCATTCTTTTCTGTAATGTACTGATAAACATTAGACTTTCATATATTTTAGATTCATTACACACAACTCGAAGTAGTTCAAGCCTTTTATTGTTTTAATATTGATGATTTTGGCATACAGCTCATGAAAACCCAAAATTCCTATCTCAAAAAATTAGCATATTTCATCCGACCAATAAAAGAAAAGTGTTTTTAATACAAAAAAAGTCAACCTTCAAATAATTATGTTCAGTTATGCACTCAATACTTGGTCGGGAATCCTTTTGCAGAAATGACTGCTTCAATGCGGCGTGGCATGGAGGCAATCAGCCTGTGGCACTGCTGAGGTGTTATGGAGGCCCAGGATGCTTCGATAGCGGCCTTAAGCTCATCCGGAGTGTTGGGTCTTGCGTCTCTCAACTTTCTCTTCACAATATCCCACAGATTCTCTATGGGGTTCAGGTCAGGAGAGTTGGCAGGCCAATTGAGCACAGTAATACCATGGTCAGTAAACCATTTACCAGTGGTTTTGGCACTGTGAGCAGGTGCCAGGTCGTGCTGAAAAATGAAATCTTCATCTCCATAAAGCTTTTCAGCAGATGGAAGCATGAAGTGCTCCAAAATCTCCTGATAGCTAGCTGCATTGACCCTGCCCTTGATAAAACACAGTGGACCAACACCAGCAGCTGACATGGCACCCCAGACCATCACTGACTGTGGGTACATGACACTGGACTTCAGGCATTTTGGCATTTCCCTCTCCCCAGTCTTCCTCCAGACTCTGGCACCTTGATTTCCGAATGACATGCAAAATTTGCTTTCATCCGAAAAAAGTACTTTGGACCACTGAGCAACAGTCCAGTGCTGCTTCTCTGTAGCCCAGGTCAGGCGCTTCTGCCGCTGTTTCTGGTTCAAAAGTGGCTTGACCTGGGGAATGCGGCACCTGTAGCCCATTTCCTGCACACGCCTGTACACGGTGGCTCTGGATGTTTCTACTCCAGACTCAGTCCACTGCTTCCGCAGGTCCCCCAAGGTCTGGAATCGGTCCTTCTCCACAATCTTCCTCAGGGTCCGGTCACCTCTTCTCGTTGTGCAGCGTTTTCTGCCACACTTTTTCCTTCCCACAGACCTCTTGCTTGAGGGTGTCAATGATGGCCTTCTGGACAGCAGTCAGGTCGGCAGTCTTACCCATGATTGCGGTTTTGAGTAATGAACCAGGCTGGGAGTTTTTAAAAGCCTCAGGAATCTTTTGCAGGTGTTTAGAGTTAATAAGTTGATTCAGATGATTAGGTTAATAGCTCATTTAGAGAACCTTTTCATGATATGCTAATTTTTTGAGATAGGAATTTTGGGTTTTCATGAGCTGTATGCCAAAATCATCAATATTAAAACAATAAAAGGCTTGAACTACTTCGAGTTGTGTGTAATGAATCTAAAATATATGAAAGTCTAATGTTTATCAGTACATTACAGAAAATAATGAACTTTATCAAAATATGCTAATTTTTTGAGAAGGACCTGTATTTTAAATGTTCTTTTAACTTTTTAATGTGACCGCACCTTTAGTCTAAATATACTTCCAGTCAAAAGTTTTTGAACTGTAAGATTTTTAATGTTTTCTTAAGAAGTCTCTTCTGCTCACCTAGCCTGTAATTATTTAATCCAAAGTACAGCAAAAAATCAAATTATATTTTTTCTAATTAAAATAACTGTTTTCTATTTGAATATATTTTAGAATGTCATTTATTCCTGTGATTTTAAAGCTGAATTTTTAGCATCAATACCCCAGTCACATGATCCTTCAGAAATCATTCTAATATTCTGATTTGCTGCTCAAAAAACATTTATTATTTTGTTGAAAACAGCTGAGTAGAATTTTTTCAGTTGAATAGATTAATAGCAAGTTCCAAAGGAATGTAATTTATCTGAAATATAAATCTTTTGTAGCATTATAAATGTATTTATCATCACTTTATATAAATATATATATATGTTATATAACAATTCCAGTGTTTTGCAAACAAACACAATATGCTTTGCGAAGACAAACTTGACTTCCAAGCAAATGCAAAGTGATTTGCAAATACAAAACTCTGTTTGCGAGAAAATGCAGATATGAACAAATATATGTATTGTGTGCTACAGCTGTGAGACTGTTTTATGAGGAAACTTGGCTTGATATTCTAACAAATGCATACAGGCAGATGTTTTTGTTCTATATGAATAAAATACGTTGTCATATTTTAATTGAAAGGACTATTGCCGCTTTCTTTACACACTTTTAACACGCATTTAAATAACTCACAAACATCATTGTGTATTTAACAAATGTATTTTTTTTTGCTAGTAACTAATTTAAATGACTAAAACATTATATTTATGTGGCTAAAAACATTGAATATAGGCTTAAAGCATTGAGTGCGTTTTTTTTTTAATAAAACCATGTTTAACTATCATGAATAATAAAACCATTGTCAATTTTTCTAAGGGATATTAATATTTTGATTATATTTCGGTACATGTATATAGCTGATACACAGCAAAGCTCACCTGAACTTAAACTAGTTTGATTATTGTCTATTTATTTCAGTAGCTTGTCTATGTGTAGACATTTCTCTCCACTGTAGGCTATGTCTTAACATATATAGCAGAATGACAATGAATCTTACTTGACCTAACGTAAAAAATAAAATTCAAAACCCTTTCATTTTTGGTACACAGTTGTCACTATCCACAATACATTTGCATTTTAGCATTACAAATTGTATCAACATATGTATATATTCAATATCCCGCAATCAAATAGAGAGATAAGAGGTACAGAGAATGGATCAGTTTTTTTGGGGAAAGACTGCCTATTTAAATGTTTAGCCATGTCACTACTGATTTTTGAACTAATCAATCATGTTAACTACTTTACAGCACTTGTGAATTTCACTGACATTGTTGAATATGGTCACTTTGTGAAAATATCCAAATGGTTAATTATAGATATAATAAGACAGAAACTCACCTGTTCCCCACTCATGTTGGTATTCCCTGAAAAGGTCAATGGGTGTTTCAAGACTCAGGAGACTAGTGTAAGTTAACCGACAGTGCCATCTGCTACTTTTAGAAAAGGTAGTTGCTCAGTTGCATTTGTGAGAAAATCTGCCTGTACACATTTGTGAGAAAATCAAGCCAAGTTTCCTCACAAAAAGGCAACTGAGTCTCACAGTAAAACCTCTCAAAAAATATTCGTCCATACCTCTGCATTTTCTCACAAATAAAGTTTTGTATTTGCAAATCACTTTGTGTTTGTTTGAAAGTCGAGTTTTTCTTTGCAAAGCAGATTGTGTTTGTTTGCAAATCGCTGGATTTGTTTTATGAATATTGGCACAAAATTCACTCCATAGGTATAACGTTACAAAAGCTGTCTCTCACTACAAATGCTGACCTTTGGATCATTCTATTCATCAAAAAAATAAATAACTAAAAATAAAATAAAATAAAAATAACAGCAAATCACTCAGCATATTAGAATGATTTCTGAAGGATCATGTGACACTTGTGAAGTAATGATGCTGAAAATTTTGCTTTGATCACAGGAATAAATGACATTTTTAATATAAGTAGAAAGACGTTATTTTAACTAGTAAAATTATTTTACAATATTACTGCTTTTGCTGTATTTTGGATCAAATAAATGTATTTTTGCTGAGCAGAAGAGCAGTTTCTTCAAAAAACAAAAAAAATCATACTGTCCAAAAACATTTGTCCAAAATACATATATTACAGTTGAAAATCTTAAAACTTGAAAATCACTATATAATAGTAATCACAAACACAGTCTGTTTTCATAAAGTGCCTGTTACTCAGGAAACTGACCGTTAGCTGAATGTCTAAAACATATGGCATACAAAATTGGAAATACTTAAGGAGTTCTGAAGTTGTCACCAGATCTGGCTGCGCAAGACTACACAAAACTCATCTAGCATAGTTTTATTATGGGTAGAATATAAATCACAAGCACTTCAGTCAAATAGAATTTATGCAATAGGTCAAATTTTAACCCATGGGGGCGGGAAATCACCCATGGCAGCATTTTAAAAGTAAAACTGTGGACTTGGCAACCCTGGTCCAACTTTTTGATGTCCGGTAAATGAACATATTGACATAGGACCATACACATTTATAAGTAAATGACGTGAGTGTAACATTTACTAACTTGGTGTGGCCAGTCATGGTGAGGTAATAAAGAGGAAGTACAGTAGATAGGCACGTTTTGCAAACATGTTTATCCAAAGCGGCTTACAGTGTGTATTCAAGGGATATGTTTTATCAGTACTTGCATATGCCTTGGAGTTGCCAGCACCATGATCTACCAATTGACTGCAAAAATGGGCAATTTAATTGGTAAGACAGAGGGTGGAAACTAGTCAGGGGGAACTAAATAATCTACAATAACTACATTGATTTTTTAATTGCATAATAAATTGTATTTTCTTGATTTCAGTATTTTACAAGCCTCAGTTGTGTTTTTGATGTGGTAATGCTTTTTCAATATTGCATTTCTAACATTTTAAGAGCTAGAGTGGAGCGAACATCTTAAATATGAAAACATACTAACAGGTTTTAATAGCTGTGTGATGATTATTTTGTTGACTCATTGTACCCTGCGTGTGGATCATTGTGTCATATTTTTAAATGGCATTTTTGTTTTCACAGACCTTTACAACAACGTTAATCCATCTGTCAACAGATTTCTATTTTATGTGTGGGAAGGTAAGCTAATGTCATATGAAAGCCCCTATTTAGACTGGACTTTGACTCTCAGTGATGAATATGATAAAAGAATGGGTGACACAAAAATCTCTGCCTATTCATTGGTGAGGATTTATCAGTTCTGTTAAAGTTAACTGCTACACTAATGTACGTAAATGGGACTATTTGTGTCTAAGTGAAATAACGAGAGGGAAGGTATTATTTAATAAGGTTAAGTGCATGGCAAATATGACAGAGCCAAATCATTGGTCACGAGAGTATGATACGTTTATATTTAAATGACATTATATGAGAGCTAAGGTGCTACTTCTGGTTTTGTTATATGTATGTTGTTTTTGCTGTTAATTACTGTTCCTATAAACCTAAAGTTGAAGTTGTACACAGCTGCTGAAGCTTTCTGTTTTCTTTGGTATTCATGCACAGTGTTTTAAAATACATATTTGACGTGGTTGGGCATGCTTGGTTTGGGCTGGTATTTTTTAAAACATAATAAAAATATTTAGAATATACTAAAATGATATTGAAATATTTTTTGCATTTTATTCAGTTGTTGTTTTTATAAATATCTTTTTGCTTTTGAAAAAAGTGAAGTCTGAAAAACATATATATATATATATATATATATATATATATATTTATTTTATCTTTTCTTTGTAAATAATGCAATTTATGTTAAAAAAAAAATGTGTTCTTCATTTTCACATCACTACCGAAACATTGTATTGTATAAACACTACATTTATGATCAGGAAATATTTGTGTCCTTCTTTATCATAGCTACATGGTAAGTAGATAGGCCTCATCATTTTCCATAACACTTAGTTTTTGTGTGTACAACTGTTCAGAACTATGCTAGCTAACCATGTGCTGATTAGCATCTTTGAGCTGGGTTCAAAAAAATTTTCACTACTGAAACAGTCACAACGAAACATCTGGTGAAGTTTCGGTAGTGACATCATTGTTTTTTTCCATAAAATGTAGTTTTTATATGTGTACAACTGTTCAGAACTGTGCTAGCTAACCATGTGCTGATTAGCATCTTTAAGCTGAGTTCAAAAGTATCTAAAATTGTCACTACCGTAACAGTCAGGACCGAAACATTTGGGGAAGTTTTGGTTGTGACATCATTGTTTTTTTTCCACAAAAAAGTAGTTTTTATATGTGTACAACTGCTCAGAACTGTGCTAGCTAACCATGTGCTGATTAGCATCTTTGAGCTGAGTTCAAAAATATCTAAAATTGTCACTACCGTAACAGTCAGGACCGAAACATTTGGGGAAGTTTTGGTTGTGACATCATTGTTTTTTTGTTTTTTTTTCCCCCCATAAAATGTAGTTTTTATATGTGTACAACTGTTCAGAACTGTGCTAGCTAACTATGTGCTGATTAGCATTTTTTAGCTGAGTTCAAAAGTATCTTAAATTGTCACTACCGTAACAGTCAGGACCAAAACATTTAGTGAAGTTTCGGTAGTGACATCATTGTTTTTTTTTTTCAATAAAATGTAGTTTTTATATGTGTAAAACTGTTCAGAGCTGTGCTAGCTAACTATGTGCTGATTAGCATCTTTAAGCTGAGTTTAAAAGTATCTTAAATTGTCACTACTGTAACAGTCAGGACAAAAACATTTGGTGAAGTTTCGGTAGTGACATCATTGTTTTTTTTTTTTAATAAAATGTAGTTTTTATATGTGTAAAACTGTTCAGAGCTGTGCTAGCTAACTATGTGCTGATTAGCATCTTTAAGCTGAGTTTAAAAGTATCTTAAATTGTCACTACTGTAACAGTCAGGACAAAAACATTTGGTGAAGTTTCGGTAGTGACATCATTGTTTTTTTTTTTCCGGTAGTGACATCATTGTGCTAGCTAACCATGTGCTGATTAGCATCTTTGAGTCGAATTCAAAAGTCTACAATCTAAAACTGCCACAACCGTAACAGTCAAAACCAAAACATGACATTGTTTTGTTAGTTACAAAAGGGAACAAATAATCCTGTATTTAGGGGAAAGTCTTGACCAAACATGGGATATTTTGTCAAAAAGGAAGTACACTGAATTATTAAAGATGTTATGATAGTGTTTGGTTCAATGTGTATTCAAACTAATCAATCAGTATGATCAACTTTTTGGCTTTTACAAAGAAAAACTGGATTCAAAATACAACAAATCTCATAAATCACACTTGAAATATTGTTAAAATGGTAATTGTTATTGATTATCCTCTTAAAAACTTTTAATAGAATAGCAAAAATATATTTACAAGGTAGATGTAAAGTCAGTGTAATTCTTCTTATTCAATTATATATTACTGTGTTTTGGTAGTGACACATTTGGGAAGAGGACAAATATTCCAAAACTTTCTGAAGATACAATATGACAGTTAACTGCACAATTACTGTGTAAACATATGTGTATGTTTGATATTATACAACTTGCATACATACAGCATTTGTCGAAAAATATATTTTTTCAAGATGTTTCTTTGCACCAATTCTGTAAATGCCCCATATATACTGTATATGACACATGATATACAGCCAGTATGGTCATGCTTAATAAACTGATCCTAAGGCTTTTTGCACACCGCTATAAAAGCATCAGTTTAATTCATTGTATGCAATAGCCTTTCCTGAATGACATCCCCAAACAGACTCCTAGTTTACAGCTTTAATGGCTTAACCGTCCCGTTCATTTCAAGTGACAGTCACGGCTGGATGGGCTCAGCTTCCTGTAAAGGCAAATTATTCTGAATCATTTCACTAAAAGGGCCTGATCTAGTGTGTGCACCAAGGCAAATAAGGCAACATGTGACCATATAAATGCCATCTTCCAGCATTAAGTACCCATCCTCTTGCCTCATATCAGACCAATTCAAGCTTAGATGTACTAACCGCCCATCTAACGCCCCTTCCACGCCCCTTTTTTTTTCCAAATAAATACAAACTTTTGTGCAGATACAAACTTCCTTATTGTCTTCATGTGTTTTCCTCACACAGATTGGAGAGCACATTATTTGATTCAGGAACAGCTATTTCTACAAATGGAATAAAGAGGGAATATTGGCAGCCAGTGGAGAGGCTGTAAAAAGGAGGCATTTGTTAACTCATCTTGGTGAGCTACGAGTCGACAGGCTGGAGTTCAAACATGGAGTTGACCGCGTCTAGCTTCATCTCATTGTTGGTCTACATCTTAACCTTCTTGCTTGGACTTCCTGGCAACCTCCTTGTGCTTTTCGTGTACATCCGTAAGGCTCGAAAACACGGTGCCACTCCCAATGTAGTCTACGCTATTAACCTGTGTGTGGCAAACCTGGCTCTAGTGTCGTGGATGCCAGTCAAAGTGGCTGAGACGGTGCTCCATGGTTGGGCGTTTCCAGCTGAGGTTTGTCCCGTTTACAGTTTCTTTTTGTTCTCTTCGGTCTACGGTAGCAGTTTGATCCTCACAGCAGTCGTTGTGGGCCGTTATCTGAGTATCGCCTATCCCATAACTTACAAAATCTACCGTCGGGCACGTACCTCTTGCCTGGTGAGTGCCATCTTATGGGTTATAGTGCTAGTACACTTGGGTTTTGCTTTTATTTCCGAAGGAGGGGGGCATTTTGTGTCTTTATCAGAGGGCAATGTCTCCACATGCTATGAAAACTTCACCCAGGAACAGTTGGAAGTGCTAGTGCCAATACGCCTGGAGATGGCGCTGCTGCTGTTCCTGCTGCCACTTGTTTTGTCAGCGTTCTGCACACTGCGCTGTCTTGTGCTTGTCAGACACTCTTCTTTGCCCTCTGTTGGGAAAAGAAGGGTGTTAGCCATTGCACTCTCCACATTGGTAGTATTTGTGGTCTGTTATGCACCTTACAATGTTTCCCACGTGGTGGGCTTTGTCTTGTACGCTAATGTGGAGTGGAGAAGTGAAGCCATGCTTTCCTGCTCCTGCAATGTATTTCTTGAGCCCGTGGTCATGTTAATGCTTTCGCCGTGGACGCCGAGGGATTTGGTGGAAAGATTGTGCTATAAACGAAGGAACGCATCATGCAAGCCGTGGCATCAGAACCACTGTAACAGGGCTTTCAGGAACCCTCAAACAACAACAACAACGCAAGCTGCGTCAATAGTAAGCCATGGTGAATCTAAAGACGACAAAGCAAAAGCAAACAAAGCAGACTCGTCCATAAAAGTGACCTGATTAGGCTATGTCAAGACACTCATGGAAATAAATGAACTTCAGCATCCTTGTGAGATCATGTTTTGGTGGACATTGAATATATGAGAAAGTGCACAATCTTTTAACCCCTTAACCCATCCCCTTAGTGGGACTCCTAAGTTTACTTCACCATTTTACAAATCAATCCTAATTTATTCATGACAAACTATATATTGTTGGAAAGGTCTAAGACTCCTACATAGATATTTTACTATTTTTTGTGTTACAAATTCTGTAGGAAAAGTAATAGATTATTTATGACGAGAGTGCACCTCAAAAATGTACTTTAAAACAGGAGTTCTGACCTTTGTCACAAAAAGACTTTCTTCATTGCCTTTTTCCCTATTATGCTTTAGAAATCATAAGAAATTATATATCAGCTGAAAACTTAAAATCTTAAAATTCATCCTTTGAAGATATTTTGAAGAATGTTGGCAACCAAAAAAAAGTATTTTTTTTCTAACAGACATACAGAGGTTTGGATAAAGGGAGAAAATGAAACAACATGCAAGACAGGTCAAACACGTCTAGTTTAACAACAACAAACAAACTAAGGGTTTTAGAAGAAAAAAAAAACTCATCGCAAGTGTATTGGACGTCCAAAAATGACACTTCAAAACTACACAAAGTGAATATTACAGTAACTCATACAACCCCTGTGATGAATAAATCAGTGTCTTCTTAAGTGAAACGATGTGTAAGAAAAATACAAATATTAATATTTTAAACTTAACCGCCGTGTTTACTTTGTGTGGTTTCTGAAGTGGTCCTGTCCTCTTGCATTTTACAGATTAAAAATCTTTGCTTGTGTTCATCTGAAGAAAGAAAGTCATAAACATCTGGGACGACATGAGGGTCAGTAAATGATAAGAGACTTTTCATTTTTAGGTACACTATCCCTTTGAAGATAAAGATGTGATACAGTTTGGGAACCAGTTCTCACCATTAACTGTCTATTAACTACAGCTTTTGCTGCTTATTAATAAGTTAGTAAGGTAGCTGTTAAGTTTAGATTCTAACGTGCTGGCGTAAGTAATTATAGTTAGTGATATACAGTACTATAGTAAAATAGCCACACCTAGTGGAACCTTTGAACATGCAAGAGGATTTAAAGTAAAAAGACCTAAAGTAAAGAGGCTGTATGGAAATCTGTTCAACAGAGTAATACCAATAAGCCATGTGCTAAATTTATCATTATTTTCTGACACACTTATTCTGTAATTGTTGTTATTGTTATTTTATACTGTAATTAAAATGTGAATGTGTAAAATGTTTAACATGGGCACTGTATTGTAAAAATTAAGTAAATTGCTCTTCCATTCTCATGGATTATTTCATTTTCCATGGTGCAGTTTTTAACGGAAAATGGAAATTTATTGAAAATTAATGGGAAATTATGAATTGTTGCAGCATATAATACTATAAATATTTATTTTATTTAATTTTATTGTGGTCATGGAATGGCTATTGTGTAAACATTTAAAATGCAGTGATGTACACACAGAACATACACAATGTTCTGTGTGTACATCACTGCATTTTGAATGTTTACACAATAGCCATTTCAATGACCACAATGATTTACATTATAATTTACATTTTAGAAGTTTCCAGCCTCATATCTGGAGCAAAACAACGGTCCTCTGTTTGCAAATTGTATGCTAACTGTGGATGGAAACCCATGTGATAGTTTGGGGTATGCAAAAAGATACTTCTCCGGAATGTTGTGAGAACAAATAAACATGCATCGTAAAAGCTTCTGTTTAAAATGAGAAGGAAGCATAAAGCATAACCTGGAGCCAGTTGCTTAAATACAGTCACTATGTTAAGACTGACTTAAGAAGTAACTTAACTTAAGAGTAACTTATTTTTCAGATTCAAATTATACTAATCTTTTTTATGTAACTGAATTAAAAAAAAGTTATTGCCAGTCTTGAAGAAATAAAAACAGATGACTAACTTTAAAGACTAGTCTAATTAGTTTATGCAAACAACCACTGAAGAGTCTTGGTGAGTATGTCTTAAAATCTATTGATCTGTTTTTGAAAATATGTTGTATTAAAATACACCTGTTTGACTTTGTTTTACTGTGATGAAAAACTAGTAACACAGCACTGATAAGTCACGTTTGAATAACTAATAACCAGCTGGGTAGAAACTGATTACATGTTATCTGATTTAATCAGATTTCAAAAATGAATTACTTGAAATTAATTACATTTTAAAATACTCTGTATCAGACTCATTAAAAGTAATCAGATGACAGTTACTTTTTTCTGAGTTGCACATTATCCACACAAGAGCAATACATTATTAAATTCATTGATTCTCCCTAATTCTTCTTTTTCATGTTTAAATTCTCCTTTCTAAAATAGCCTACTGTATATACATTCAGAAAGTCTTCAAGTTTTGTGGACATTCACACAATAACCAGTCACTAGTCTAGGTGGCTACATAACATTTTAACTTTTGACCTACAAAATCAATTTCAGGTTTAGGAAATGTTTCAACATTGCATCAACTACTGATGAACACATTGATTTTTATTTGAATTACCACTCTGTTGGTTATTTAACCATGTATTTCTATGTATTTAGAAGTCTTTTGTCTTTCAAACACATTAAAATGCACAAATTGACCAACTTTTTCATCATCCGATCCTCTTTTACCTAATATATTTACTTGAAGTATCCCTGAGATTTTTTAAAATAAATATTTTAAGAATTAAGTATCACATTACTAGGTTTGTTTGACTTGAGGCTGCGCTGTGCAGACCGAATGGTGTATGACATAAAAGTACCGCGAGAGTGATTCGAAAGCATACAGAGCCACCTGCTCCCTTATAGCTCTCGCAGTAGGCCTACTTGATGTCATACGCCAATCGGTCTCCTCTCCGCAGCGCCGCTTCACGTCGAACACACCTATTTGCAGAGATAGGTAGATTACTTACAAATTGTAATCAGTTACTGATTCCAGATTGCATGACAAAAATTGTAGTCAGTAATGTAATCAGTTACATTACATATTTTAGGTAATATAATCAGATTACTTTAGATTACTTTTGACTTAACCTGTTTATCACATTGATTTAAATATGATTATCTTGTATAATGATGTAAAAAATGCAAAGAGAAAGAAAATATGTTTAATTCATTGTAATTTACAAAATAAAGTGCATTAAACATTTTATTACATCAAGGTTTCTTGAAACTAGGGTTCGAACAGGAACTGCAGAGGGTTTGTGGGTTTAATGAAAAGCTAACAATTAATTTAATCATAATTTTTTTTTTTTTAATTAAAATAAATAATTTTAAAACAAAGTCCTTTTCAAGGAAAGTCTCTTTACTTGGTAGCCAGAGAGAGAACCATCATTGTGTTTCATTAGTCTTTGTTTTAAAATAACAATTAAAATAAAACACTTACTAAAAAAAGATGAAATATTTTTATTTACCTGCATGCTATGTGACCATTAATCAACATCAAAGAAACTGTAAACATGCAAATGTGAAACTTAATTATTGAAATATTTCTTTTAAAATATCAGGGGCACTTAAAGTAAATATATTTGGTGAATAAGGTTTAGAAGACAAAAAGTTTGGGAATGCCTGCATTGCATATAAATAAGAAATAATGTTGCATTTTAATGAGTATGGATGACAAAAGCCTTCCAAAGACACAATAATATATGGTTAAAAAAACCTACTGAGTGATAATTCAAATAAAAATGAATGTGTTCATCAGTAGCTGATGCAATGTTGAAACCCTTTTGCAAATTCAGTGGTCAAATGCTGTGTCACCACCTGACTAATGACTAGTCTATGTGTGAATGTCAACAAAACTTTTTGAATGTGTATAGTCGGTAGGCTATTTTAGAAAGAAAAAAAAATTAAAAGATGAAAAAGAGAAATTATGGGGAATCAATGAATTATGAATAATTTATTGTTATTGTGTGAATAATATATCATGTAATCCATAAAAAAGTAACTGTAGTCTGATTACGAGTACTTCATTTTTGGAATCTGATTATGTTATCCAGATTACATGTAATCAGTATTACCCAGCTCTGCCTATTGGTTATGGTCACAAGACATGCAGTTAACCAAATAAAATATTAATTTTTTAGTACGTTTTTTTTAATATTATTTTGATTTGATTTTTAAAATGATTTTTTATTTAATTCCTTCACAAACCCCAGTTTGGAAAACCTTGAGGTAACATAAAACATTTAACACACATCATATGTTGTTGATAACAACAAATGGAATATATTTTCTTATTCTTTGTATTTTTCATATCAGTATGGTACACGATTATCCTATTTAAATCAATGTGATAAACGAGTTAGATCAAAAGTAATCTAAAGAGAATCTAAAAGTAGTATATTACCTAAAATGTGTAATGTAATGGATTATGGCTGTTTTGCGCTACACAGACTTGATCACACTTGAGTAGAATTGTAACAGTGACCCAATTCTAAACATGTTTTCATAGCATGACAGCATGCAAATCATACTACAGTTTGCTGTACCAATGCTGTACAGGTGGCTAGAGTGCGTCACGGAACTGCGTAGGAGCCCATTGATTTCGTCAAGACAAATAACAGAAAAATAGTCAATGGTACGTCTCAGATAAAACCACGACAGCTGCTACTTTAAATAGTTTTACAATACTGAAAAAAACATAGATGTGTGTATATGCATTATTACAGGTGGAGTCTTAAGAAGAACTTGCAGGGCTGTTTTCTGAAGCGAAGAACTTTACCACAGGCCGACAATAATGTCAGAAGATTCAACAGCATTTCTCGTCATTTATATCATCACATTCCTGATTAGTTTTCCTAATGCTGTGCTGGCGTTCTGCTCAAGTATTCGCAAGATTCACCGTAAACCTATCCCCATTGACATATTCATGCTGAACCTCACTGTTTCTGACCTCATCTTCCTCACCTTCTTGCCTGTCAAGATGAAAGAGGCTGCAGATAACATGGTTTGGAACATGCCCTATATCTTGTGCCATTTTAATATGTTCATGTTTATTCTTCCTTTACATTCCAGCGGCCTGTTCTTGACTGCAATAAGTGCTGAGCGCTATGTTTGTATACGATTTCCAATTATGTATAAAAGTCAAAGAGGAAACATCTATACAATATTAATATGTGTCGCCATCTGGGTGATTGTTATAGTACTCATAGGATTTGCTTACAAGGCCACATACACCGATTCTGAAATTCACAACACTACCAATCAGCGCCCTCTGGTGACAGAATGTTACAGTAACTTCACTGCAACACAGCTGAGAGAACTGGTTAAAATACGTCTGGCTGGTCTTGTGCCATTTAGCTGTACACCTTTCATCATTTGCTGCTTCTGTTACATCAATGTCATCCGTATTTTGTTAAAGCTTCCTCTCATTAACCGCCGTCGCAGGCTACGGGCGATTGGACTGGCTTTGGGGACATTCCTTGTGTTGACAGTTTGTTACACACCTATCAGTGTATCATACATAATTGGCTACATCAGACAAGAAACTCCAAACTGGCGTATGAAAGCTTTAATGCTGACTACTTTAAATGTGTGTTTTAACATTATTATATTTTTCTGTATCTCTCAGGAGATGAGAAAAGCAATCAGTGTTTGTGCAAATGCTTTGTTTCAGTCATATGCCTATTTAAAGAGGTTCGTGTTGTTGTGAACTTAAATCTTTGAAGTATTTAGAATAAATTGTGGTTTGCGATAATGCAAAAACAATTGGATTATCACAAAGTAATCATCTACACAAAAACAATTCAAAACAAAATATTAATATCCAGTGCAAAAAGACACTATTAAACATCAACAGATTATAATTGTCTCTATGCTCATAAGAGTAGATCAATCACTACTACAGAAGATCTGTTTTCTTAATATTAGTACAAAAGGATGACTTGGAGGATCAAGTCCATCAAGTTAAGAGCAACAAAAGCTTTTGAATTTGCTAATCATTAGAAAGAAAAGCAATGAGACATAAGACTTCTGAGACTTCTTTACTGTCCTAGTCGAACTACGATTTGCATGCAGGTGACCACGTCCAGTTTTATCTCATTGTTGGTCTACATTTTGACCTTCTTGCCTAGACTTTCCATTAACCTCCTCATTCTTTTTGTGTACATCCACATTGCCACCCACAAAGCAGTCTATGCTCTTGTGCGTAGAACCTTTGCATGGCAAACCTGGCTGTAGTGTTGTGGATGCCAGTCAAAGTGGCAGAGACTGTGCTCCAAGGTTGGGTGTTTCCATATTTGGGTGCTACAATGTTTCCCACATGGTGGGCTTTGTCTTGTACACAAATGTGGAGAAGTGAAGCCATGCTTTCCTGCTCCTGCAATGTATTTCTTGAGCCCGTGGTCATGTTAATTGTTTTGTTGTGGATGCCGAGGGATTTGGTGGACAGATTGTGCTGTAAATGAAGGAACGCATCATGCAAGTCGTGGCATCAGAATCACTGCAACAGGGTTTCCAGGAACCCTCAAACAATGACACAGACTGCCTCAATAGTAAGCCATGATGAATCTAAAGACGACAAAGCAAAAGCAAACAAACAAGAATCATCTGAGTGAATCTATGTGATAAGTGGACTACAGAAGACTTCACAGAACAGACTTCACAGCGATTCAAGTGCCATGGACTTCAAGACTTCTACACTGATGCTACATGATTTTTCTGTGTTATCATGCAGATTTTACAACATGTTATCATACCTTGTTGTATATGTGTCAACACAAATGGTTCTGAAAAGAACTTTTACACCTAAGTAAATATAGCATAAAACACAGAATAAGTTATATTTGCCTGTAACTTCTTCAAGTTACATGAATGGAAGATGGGGCTTATGTTAACAAACAAAGGCTATAGAATGGACTTATGAAGGTTTAAATTTGTATTATGTGAGAGTTTTTATAGAACTCTCAAATGGGGGATTGTAGGATTACAAATTTAAGAATCTGTTTAAGATCTGAAGATCCTACATCCTGATGAGATCATATAAAAATATCATATAAAGGTTATCTACATTGTATTAGGCATTTAATGTGAACATAGTGGCGTCTGTTTACTGAAAGACAACTGGATGTGAATTTCACACCTTGGTAGTCTCCGTGGCAAGGTGAAGATTAAACCATTTGGGTACTGTTAAGTAAGTTTGCTCAACCTCACAGTCGGGGGTTGATTTCCTGTATTGTCTTTAGAAGTGGTTACTTCTGAAGTTCTGTAAGATCAACACTTTTAAGGACTGCCCACTGAATGCCTATATAAACTACAATGTATCATGGCCAAATTCAGGTTCTTGATGACTGCAGCAACGTTTAGAGCGTCTCAATAAAGACCTCCGCGAAAGATACCCAAGAGTCTCCTGGCTTCTTTGCTTCAACAAGAAAATAGAGTTTTCTACAGAAGGGATATGAACTGTGAGGTAATGTTTTGGTGGTTAATAAAGATACTGAATGAGAGTGCTTTTTATTGGTTTTAACCCCAAAAAAGTGACTAAAACTTGTAAAATAACAATATCTAGTGGATCTTTTGAACTTGAGGGAAGATCCACAGTAAATTTAAAGCAGTTCTATGTAGAAATTATGAATATTATTGTATTTTAACTATTCTGTCAAAGTTATTCTGTAATGATTATTTGTACTAAACAATGTATAATATATAAAAAACTGTTTAACATGGGAATTGTATTGTAAATTCAATTGCTCTTACATTCTTTGGGACTATTTGAATTTCCTGGTGTTGTTTTTGTGTATGGAAAGAATGAACTGTTTGTTCACACAAAAGTCAGTGCAGGGCCACAATGATGTCTAGAAATGGTTGATATCCTTAATATCTTAAAAAATTACTCCAGACACTATTGTTAGGTCTCATATTTATACCAGTAAAAAAGTAAAGTGTTTTATTTTCATATTAGATAAGTGTGGACAAATGAAGAGATGCAAAACCAGCTAAAAGCCATCTCGGTCAAAAATGAGATAATGATACTGATCCTCTCGACACACATTATACGTCCATCAAATACTTTTACTTCAAACTCACTAAAATCCCACCCTCAGCCCAATCAGAAATACCAGTACTTACATAGAAACCTATACATCAGAGCCTGATAAAAATGTATTTTTTGAAGAAAGATGTCAGATGGATTTAGAGGCTTTTGCATCTGAACTCTTCAAATATCCATGTGATAGTTTGTGGTTTGCAAAAAGGCACTGTCCAGGAAATATCAGAAAACCGATACACCTGCATGACAAAAGTTACTGTTTAAAATGAGAGGGAAGCCTAAGCTGTAACCTTTAGAGAGTTGTGGTGAGTATTTAAAAGTCTTAATATCTATTTAGACATTTTGAAAATATAGTATACTGGAATACACCTGTTTTACTTATTTATTGTGGTAAGAAACTATAAATACACAGAGGTGGTAACTGCCACTTTTACAAAACATCTGTAAAGTATCTACTAAAATATAACAAGTTTTATATATATATATACACACACATGCAGTAGAAATTTATATTTAATTATTCATTAAAAATACCTAAACCTGACTGCATGAAACCTGATCATTTTGAATCTCATTTCATTTATGATTTGATTGGCACAGTCAATTGTTTTGTATCACCAATACAGCATTTTTTCAAAAAAGCTCTCTGCACTTAGCAGTTTGATTATGGTACATAGATTATGGAATCAATATTAAGTCATTTAATGCAACAGTCATTTAAGATTTAGCCAAAACAAATAAAGAAAAAGTAGATTCAATTAAGTACATAAATTACATTTTTCTAGACTTGGAATACAGACCAATGTTAAGTAACTTAATGGTGTTTGAGTGCCATTTTGGAACTAGATGACTTTGACTTGATCACTTAAGACGATCAAACTGTACAACATTGCTTAAAAATGTGAAAAATTGATACTGAATTGAGACTGAATTGTAATAACTATACATTTATTTTAAGTTTTTAGATTTTAAGTAATTGTGCTATTCGCTGATCATAGATGGAACATAAAGATTATTTGTATTTTTAATGAGCATTAGCTGGCTAATAAATCTAAGGGTACTAATGCAAAGAAACTGTGGGGAAAAACAGTGGCTCAATTCTAAAAGTGTTTTCATAATGTGACAGAACGCAAATCATACTACTGTTTGCTGTTTCTATGCCATCCAAGTGTCTGGAGTGCATTACGGAATCACATTTAAAAAAATTCCATTGGTTAGATCAACTAATAATAGAGAGAAATACCTTTTTGGTAAGTTCCAAATAAAACTACTTGTGTTTTTAAGAGGTTTTATTCTACTAATTTTTCCATAATACAGCTTAAAGTGTGTGTTTATATATTACAGGTGCTGATACAGTAAAGTGAACTTTACCTCAGACAGACAACAATGTCAGAAGATTCGACAGCGTTTCTCGTCATTTATATCATCACATTCCTGATTGGTTTTCCTAATGCTGTGCTGGCGTTCTGCTCATGTATTCACAAGATTCTCCGTAAACCTATCCCTACTGACATGTTCATGTTGAACCTCACTGTTTCTGACCTTGTCTTCCTCACCTTCCTTCCTGTCAAGATGAAAGAGGCTGCAGATAACATGGTTTGGAACATGCCCCATATCCTGTGCCACTTCAGTTTGTTCATGTTTTTTTCTTCCTCTTTATTCCAGCGGCCTGTTCTTGGCAGCAATCAGCGCTGAGCGCTATTTGTGTGTAGCATTTCCAGTTAAGTATAAAAGTCCAAAAAGAATAATTTATACAACACTTATATGTGTTGTTACCTGGGTGATTTTTTTCAGGATTAGAACAGGTCAGAGAACTGCATCCAGAGTATAGCAGTGTTTTTTTTTACTTCTACCCCTCCTTATCTGCTGCTTCTGTTACATCAGTTTAATTCGGAATTTGATAAAGTGTCCTCTCTTCAAGCGACAGCGTAAACTCCGGGTGATTGGACTCATTGTGGGCACTCTCCTTGTGTTTGCCATTAGTTTTGCACCCTACAGTGCATCACACATAGTGGGCTTCATCAAAAACGAAAATCCAGATTGGCGCATGAAAGCATTAATGCTGAGCACTTTGAATGTATGTTTTGATCCTATTATATATTTATGTATCTCTAAGGATATGAGAAGGGCCATCAAAGTATGTGCAGTTTAATGCCCTTTAAAGCAATTTTCTGGGTGTTGTAAACTTAAGAATGGTATCACCAAATGTCTTATAATTCAATTACACAAAACAAATGTAGAAAGACATATTGTAACCTACACTTCTCTTAGGGTGTACATGTTTTTAGGTTATAGGCTACGAGCAGAAAAGGATCTGAAAAGGATCTGAAAAATATCAGTGAAATAACTGACCTGAGCATCACGCTGATCTTTGTGCCGATCTAAACTGTGTTCAGACTGACATGGCCCCTATAAATGTTCAATGGATATCTGGTGAAATTCACTTCACGTTCATTCGGAACTCCCTGCAAGGTCATAGAGACAACATGAGCACATATTAAGAGAGGTTTCTGGTATGATGACATAATATACCATTTGTAAATTAATATTTAATTTACTTAAGTTAAAGTAAAAAAAAACTTAACATGCATCATTTAATATAAATGTGTATACTGTTGAGGCCATAAGTTTACATACACCTTGCAGAATCTGTAAAATATTAATTATTTTACAAAAATAAGACAGATCATACAAAACGCATGTCATTTTTTATTTAGTACTGACCTGAATAATATATTTCATATAGTCCACAAGGGAAAATAATAGTTGAATTTATAAAAATTACCTTGTTCAAAAGTTTACACTTGGTTCTTAATACTGTGTTGTTACATGAAGGATCCACAGCTGTTTATTTATTTATTTTTTTATGATAGTTGTTCATGACTCCCTTGTTGTGTCCCCTGAACTGTTAAACTGCCCGCTGTTCTTCAGAAAAAATCCTTCAGATCCCACAAATTATTTGGTTTTTCAGAATTTTTGTGTATTTGAACCCTTTCCAACAATGACTATATGATTTTAAGATCCATCTTTTTACACTGAGGAAAACTGAGAGACTCATTTGAATATTACAGAAGGTTTATATTTTTTTTTAGTACTCAAAAAATTTTCACCCCCTGAACTTAAAATCATATAGTCATTGGATGAGATCATCTATTGGATCTTTTGACCATGAATGAAGATCTAGAGTAGATTTGAAGCAGTCCAATGGAGACTCCATGTATATTTTTTAATATAATAGTATTGATGGCCCATGTGCTTAACTATTCTTATACAGTTATTCTGTGATTATCATTATTTGTACTAGTGTGAATGTTTAACATGGGCACTGTATTGTAAATATAAATTAAATGACTCTTATAATCTCTGAGACTATTTCATTTTCCTGGTGCAGTTTTTGTGTATGAAAATTGTAAATTGATGCAGCATGTAATATTATAAATAGTTTTATATAATTACTATATTAATATAATTCATTTTTATGTGTACACCACTAAATGTTAGATGTTCACAAAGAAGTCACTGCAGGACCAAAATAATGTCCAGAAGTTGTTTCCTTAAAAATACTCCTTACATTATTTTTGGGCTGGGCCTCATATCTATATCGGATATAGATATGACCAAAAAAATAAAAAATACCCATGTGATAATTTGTGGTTTGCAAAAAGGAACTAACCAGGAAAGATCGGAGAACTAATACACATGCATGATAAAAGTTACAGAGAGGGAAGTCTAAGCTGTAACCTTTAGAGAGTTGTGGTGAGTATTTAAAAGTCTTAATATTTATTTAGATGTTTTGAAATTATAGTATACTGGAATACACCTGTTTTACTTATTTACTGTGGTTACTGTGGTGAGAAACTATAAATACACAGAGGTGGTAACTGTCACTTTTACAAAACATCACCAAAGTATCTACTAAAATACAAGCTTTATATATATATATATATATATATATATATACACACACACACACACATTAGAATTTTATATTTAATTATTCATTAAAAATACCTAAACCTGAC
Source organism: Cirrhinus molitorella (assembly GCA_033026305.1). Classification (NCBI taxonomy): domain Eukaryota; kingdom Metazoa; phylum Chordata; class Actinopteri; order Cypriniformes; family Cyprinidae; genus Cirrhinus; species Cirrhinus molitorella. Next base: position 26,776,232 of record CM065131.1, read on the forward strand.
TGCATGAAACCTGATCATGTTGAATTATCTCATTTCATTTATGTTTTGATTGGCACAGTCAATTGTTTTGTATTACCAATACAGCATTTTTTCAAAAAGCTCTCTGGACTTAGCAGTTTGATTATGGTACATAGATTATGGAATCAATATTAAGTCATTTAATGCAACAGTCATTTAAGATTTAGCCAAAACAAATAAAGAATAAGTATTCTAAAGAATTTTAAATGCTGCTCTTGTCATACTAACATCTGTGCAACTGTAAAAAGGAAAAAAAAATAAAATAAATTCTAGACTTGGAATATAGACCAATGTTAATTAACGTAATGGTGTTTGTGTGCAATTTCGAACTAGATGACTTTGACTTGATCACTTAAGATGATCAAACTGTACAACAATGCTTAAAAATGTGAAAACATTTACAAGACTCAATTGTAATAACTATCCATTTATTTTAGCCCCTAGATTTTAAGTAATTGTGCAATTCGCTGATCATAGATGGAACATAAAGCGGTCTGATTATTTGTATTTTTAATGAGCATTAGCTAGGCTAGTAAGTCTGAAGGTACTGATGCAAAGAAACTGTGGGGAAAAACAGTGGCTCAATTCTAAACGTGTTTTCATAATGTGACAGAATGCAAATCATACTACTGTTTGCTGTTTCTATGCCATCCAGGCATCTGGAGTGCATTACGGAAGCACATTTCAAAAAATTCCATTGGTTAGATCAACTAATAATAGAGAGAAATACCTATTTGGTAAGTTCCAAATAAAACCACTTATGTTTTTAAGAGGTTTTATTCTACTATTTTTTCCAAAATAGAGAATACATCTTAAAGTGTTTGTGTTTATATATTACAGGTGCTGTTTTAAGAACTTGCAAGGTTGTTTTCTACAGTAAAGTGAACTTTACCACAGACAGACAACAATGTCAGAAGATTCGACAGCGTTTCTCGTCATTTATATCATCACATTCCTGATTGGTTTTCCTAATACTGTGCTGGCGCTCTGCTCATGCATTCGCAAGATTTGCCGTAAACCTATCCCTATTGACATATTCATGTTGAACCTCACTGTTTCTGACCTTGTCTTCCTCACCTTCCTTCCTGTCAAGATGAAAGAGGCTGCAGATAACATGGTTTGGAACATGCCCCATATCCTGTGCCACTTCAGTTTGTTCATGTTCTTTCTTCCTCTTTATTCCAGCGGCCTGTTCTTGGCAGCAATCAGCGCTGAGCGCTATTTGTGTGTAGCATTTCCAGTTAAGTATAAAAGTCCAAAAAGAATAATTTATACAACACTTATATGTGTTGTCACCTGGGTGATTATTTCAGGATTATCAATAGCTGTTTACAAAGCAGCATACATACAATCTGATGAAGCGGAAAACAACACTAATATGACTTCTCTAAAGGCCACATCTCAGGACTGTTATATTAACTTCACAGCGGAACAGGACAGAGAACTGCATCCAGTGCGGCTGAGTATAGCAGTGTTTTTTTTCCTTCTACCCCTCCTTATCTGCTGCTTTTGTTACATCAGTTTAATTCGGATTTTGATAAAGTGTCCTCTCTTCAAGCGACAGCGTAAACTCCGGGTGATTGGACTCATTGTGGGCACTCTCCTTGTGTTTGCCATTAGTTTTGCACCCTACAGTGCATCACACATAGTGGGCTTCATCAAAAACGAAAATCCAGATTGGCGCATGAAAGCATTAATGCTGAGCACTTTGAATGTATGTTTTGATCCTATTATATATTTATGTATCTCTAAGGATATGAGAAGGGCCATCAAAGTATGTGCTAAGGCCCTATACAGTTTAAAGCCCTTTAAAGCAATTTTCTGGGTGTTGTAAACTTAAGAATGGTATCACCAAATGTCTTATAATTTAATTACACAAAACAAATGTAGAAAGACATATTGTAACCTACACTTTGCTTAGGGTGTACATGTTTTTAGGTTATAGGCTACGAGCAGAAAAGGATATGAAAAGGATCTGAAAAATATCAGTGAAATAACTGACCTGAGCATCACGCTGATCTTTGTGCCGATCTAAACTGTGTTCAGACTGACATGGCCCCTATAAATGTTCAATGGATATCTGTTGAAATTCACTTCACGTTCATTCGGAACTCCCTGCAAGGTCATAGAGACAACATGAGCACATATTAAGAGAGGTTTCTGGTATGATGACATAATATACCAAATGTAAATTAATATTTAATTTACTTAACTTAAGTTAAAGTTAAAAAATAACAACATGCAGCACTTAATATAAATGTGTATACTGTTGAGGCCATAAGTTTACATACACCTTGCAGAATCTATAAAATATGAATTATTTTACAAAAATAAGACAGATCATACAAAACGCATGTTATTTTTTATTTAGTACTGACCTGAATAATATATTTCAGATAGTCCACAAGGGAAAATAATAGTTGAATTTATAAAAATTACCTTGTTCAAAAGTTTACACTTGGTTCTTAATACTGTGTTGTTACATGAAGGATCCACAGCTGTTTATTTATTTATTTTTTTTATGATATTTGTTCATGACTCCCTTGTTGTGTCCCCTGAACTGTTAAACTGCCCGCTGTTCTTCAGAACAATCCTTCAGATCCCACAAATTATTTGGTTTTTCAGCATTTTTGTGTATTTGAACCCTTTCCAACAATGACTGTATGATTTTAAGATCCACCTTTTTACACTGAGGAAAACTGAGAGACTCATTTGAATATTACAGAAGGTTTATATTTATTTTAGTACTCAAAAAATTTTCACCCGAACTCAAAATCATATATTCATTGGATGAGATCATCTACTGGATCTTTTGAACACAAAGGAAGATCTAGAGTAGATTTGAAGCAGTCCTATGGAGACTCCATGTATATATTTTTTAATATAATAGTATTGATGGCCCATGTGCTTAACTATTCTTATACAGTTATTCTGTGATTATCATTATTTGTATTAGTGTGAATGTTTAACATGGGCACTGTATTGTAAATATAAATTAAATTGCTCTTATAATCTCTGAGACTATTTCATTTTCCTGGTGCAGTTTTTGTGTATGAAAATTATAAATTGATGGAGCATGTAATATTATAAATAGTTTTATATAATTACTATATTAATATAATACATTTTTATGTGTACACCACTAAATGTTAGATGTTCACAAAGAAGTCACTGCAGGACCAAAATAATGTCCAGAAGTTGTTTCCTTAAAAATACTCCTTACATTATTTTTGGGCTGGGCCTCATATCTATATTGTACGACGGCGTTTTAGTGCCATGTAAAAAAAAAAAAAAAAAAAAATCTAAGATTCCGAGATTAAAGTCGAAACTCCGAGATTAAAGTCGAAATGTTCCGAGATTAAAGTCGAAATATTCCGAGAATAAAGTCGAAATGTTCCGAGAATAAAGTCGAAATGTTCCGAGATTAAAGTCTAAATATTCCGAGATTAATGTCGAAATATTCCGAGAATAAAGTCGAAATGTTCCGAAATACTTCCGTGCGGAAACAAAGGCCGTTGTGACGGTGACCTGCTTGATTTATTAGCCTAATGTTTATTTGATGTCTGTTTTTAAAAGCACGGAAGATAATTTGTGCTGTTCTGTATGCATTTAGAGACAGAACATAACAAAACATAACGTTTAGATATTGTTTCAGCTATTAAAACTGTTCCGTTGTGTATGTATGGTGAAAGTGATTTCGTTTCTGTTTTTATTAAGTTGGAATGTTGTTGGGAGGATTTTTTATTTGTCAAATATAAATGTTTTTTTTTTTTAAGTAACGAACAGCTGCCAGCAGAAGACTGTTTGTTTGATCATTTTGCCTTCTCAAATCATCACGAACTAATGACTAATGACTCAAATAAAGTCTATAGATATAAAACAGTTAAAGTATAAAACAATGTTGGTTTAAACGTTAAATACCTAGGCGATTATCCATTCGTTTGTGTGGAGAGTGGAAGCTAAAGGCATGCAGGCGCCAGCGCCATCACTTGCATTTTTTTTCCAGTGGAAACAATTTAAAATTATCCATCAAAACAATACATGCCTTACAGGCATGATAAAAACATATATGGAGAGCTTTAAATTATTACTTAACGAATTAAAACAAATCAAAACCAAAAACTTTTTCATAATGTAGCTAATCTGTAAAGATGCATTTCAAAGTGGAGATTTCTAGACAGGATATTTGCGACACTGATTCAGAATACACTAGTTTATTCATAAATAATTCAAATATCCCCTTACCTTCCGACACATTTGTTGTTTACAAGGAATACACCTTGATGTAGACTAATATAATATAAAATAACGTATATCGTTTTAACAAATACAAACAGCAAACACTGTGGAATCAAATAAATATGAAAATTCCGCTATCTTAAACATTTAACTGTGAGTTAAGTTTTTACAGATCAGAATAGTGATGTTAGTGACACAGGAAAGGGTTTACTGACAAAATTATACTTTAAAACCTTTATCAGAAAATAGAACCCAAGGACTTAAGGAAAGCCTATAACAATCAAACTGTGGAAGTTCACAATCAAAATACAAATCGCGATAGTCACAATAGTCTATCAGTCTATCAGAGCTGGATATGATACATCAATGGCTTGGAAACCGTTATTCACTGGAATGGCAAACATTATGATACAAGAAAATGGGAGCAGTGCAAAGACAAGCGATAAAAACTTTTCACAATTCAGGTTTGACCTAAAAACAATGTTTTTGTATTCGAGAAGCATGCGTGTTTATTGATATAGAACACCTATCTTTCACATTCCTTCCTGGCGGACTTACCAAGGGGTTTACGGACAAGAGCTTTGCTGCAAAAAAAATCACAAATCAAGCTGATGACAGTTTCAATCTTCCAACAAGTGTCCAACTTTCTGAGCGATAGGCATTATACAATCAAAAGTATCAATGATTAAAACATTATTTCGACCAGGAGGACGCCGTCACCTGAATTCATAAATCATGGAGAATGTATAAATCATTCTCGAAGTATTTCGACTTTATTCTCGAAGTATTTCGACTTTAATCTCGGAGTTTCGACTTTAATCTCGGAATCTTAGATTTTTTTTTTACATGGCACTAAAACGCCGTCGTAAAAACGCCGTCGTAGATATACATATGACCAAAAAAAAATACCCATGTGATAATTTGTGGTTTGCAAAAAGGCACTAACCAGGAAAGATCGGAGAACTAATACACATGCATGATAAAAGTTACTGTTTGAAAGAGAGGGTAGCCTAAACTGTAACCTGAAGAATTGTGGTGAGTATTTAAAAGTCTTAAAATCTATTTAGATGTTTTTGAAAATATGTTGGACTGTTATTTATTAAAATAAATAATAATAATTATTATTTCATGAAATAACATTGTTAACATTGCTTTTTGTGTCATTTTGGAGCTAGACACACTTGATCAGTAAGACAATGAAACTTGGGAAAAACACAACATGCACAACAATGCTTAAAATGTGAAAAAAAAAATGGATACAAGACTAAATAATAATAATTATTCCTTTATTTTAGCCTTAACACTTTAAATATTTGTGCTTTTCGATGATCATATACATAGAGTAGTCTGATGATTTGTATTTTTAATAAGCATTAGCTAGGCTAGTATACGGTGGCCGAGAGAGCTCAACGCGCTGCAAGTTAAGAAAACACATGCAAATAGCAAAAGCACCAGCAAATTAAGAAAACAACTTCATCAGTTTGACAGCACATGTGCTGCAAATACAGAAACACGCTGCAAAAACAGAAACGCACTGCAAACACCCACAACACAAACAAATTAAGAAACGCTCTACAAAACAGAAACGAGCTGCAAATAGTCACAACACAACCACACACAAAAACGCGCTCCCGAAACAGAAACGCGTTGCAAATAGACGCAACACAACCAAAAACAGAAACCTGCTGCAAGTACAGACCACATCGGCAAAGTTTAAAGCAACTGCAACAACTTGTTGTGGTCTGTGCATGCAGCAAATGTGTGTGTGTTCGGTTGTGTTGCGTCTATTTGAAATGTGTTTCTGTTTCGGGAGCGTGTTTTTTGTGTTTGGTTGTGTTGTGACTATTTGCAGCTCGTTTCTGTTTTGTAGAGCGTTTCTTAATTTGTTTGTGTTGTGGGTGTTTGCAGTGCGTTTCTGTTTTTGCAGCGTGTTTCTGTATTTGGTTGTGTTGCGAGTATTTGCAGCACATGTGCTGTCAAGCTGATGAAGATGTTTTCTTAATTTGCTGGTGCTTTTGCTATTTGCATGTGTTTTCTTAACTTGCAGCGCTTTGAGCTCTCTCGGCCACCGTACTAGTAAGCCTGAGGGTACTGATGCAAAGAAACTGTGGGGGAAACAGTGGCTCAATTCTAAACATATTTTCATTATGTGACAGAATGCAAATAACACTACTGTTTGCTGTATGCCATTCAGGTGTCTGGAGTGGTTACAGAAGCACATTTAAAAACAATTCCATTCCATTGATTAGATATAGATACTACTAATAATAGAGAAAAATACTTTTTGGTAAGGTCCAAATAAAACCACTTAGGGTGATTGCAGGTAAAGTGGGCCACTTTTTGTAAAACGCGTAATTTAGATACCTAGATGTTTTTTTCTTTTCTTTTCTTCATTACCTTTGTTAAGTTTAAGGTCCAGCTATAATATATCAATTTGAATACAATTCATTAAATGTGTTATGTGCAAGTTATATACCAATAAACATTTTGAGACCATGAGCTCCAGAAAAATTTATTTTCAGGTAAAGTGGGCCAGATAGTCTGTTAAAGTGGGCCGTCCCTAATTTATAATAAAATAATTTTGCATATTGATTAGAAATTTTAAAAACACTTTGTTTATTAACACATATTATTCTTTTACATTAAAAACAATTCAAAAAATTAATTTTATTCATCAAATGTATGTTTTAAACCCCCCAAAAACATATAAGGGGGATGCTTAAAATACAAACTTTCACTCAGTTAATGAGTACAATGCAAAACAACTGAACAAATGTGTGTTAATGTTAAATTTGCAATATTTTAACAGAATACTGATAAAAATTACCAAAGTATAAAAATGTGACGATAACAAATACAGGCTAACAACAATTAATAACTAGGCTATAATAACTTAATATGTGGAAAACCTTCAACTACAAATGTTGCCTTTGTGCACTTGAAATTGAACTTGATATATAACAATAACATTTTCAAGAAGCACTGTTCACAGTAGAAAGAGTCATCATCCAAGATACCATGCTCCTCTGAACAAGACTCATGATACCAGGCATGACATGTTTCACATTTGATCCACCCTTCCTCTGACTTTGGATCTTTCTGATCTCCGTAAATTTGTTTGCAGCCTGACTGCACACTCACTTTTCTGTGAATTACACATGATTATTATAAAATAACCAGTGAATGTTAATTTATTTAATGAATGTGAGTAAAATTTTAAAGATTATACTTGGCTCACTTTACCTGAAACCCACTGGCTCACTTTATCTAACACATTCAGCCAAAGTGGGCCGGCAATATTTTAACACCTTACAAGAAAAACTAATGATTTTTTTTTTATTATTATTATTTTATTTTAATCCCTGTTACCTGCAGCAACACATACAAGAAGTACTGTAACAATAATATTTGTTTACCTTTAGTGAGCAACCTTATAAGTTGGAAATTAAAATCTGGATGACAGAGGGCTGACTACCTTTCAACATGAGGGAGTCCTTCTTTGACTTGTGGCCACACCCACCACAATCATATTTCATCAGCCAAAGCTATTTTATTATTTAAAGAAACAGTGTCCCTTTAAAACAAGATAATTAATTTGCTCAAATAGTGTATTCCCTTTCAGCACAGTACAATCAAGCTTAAATGGCCCACTTTACCTGATGGCCCACTTTACTTGCAATCACCCTATGTTTTTAATATCTTTAAAAAGATTTATTCTACTAATTCCATAATATTAAGAGAATACATCTTAAAGTGTGTGTGTGTTTATATATTACAGGTGATGTTTTAGGAACTTGCAGGGTTGTTTTGTACAGTAAAGTTAAGAACACAATGTCAGAAGATTTGACAGCGTTTCTCATCATTTATATTATCACATTCCTGATTGGTTTTCCTAATGCTTTCCTAGCATTCTGCTCATGTATTTGGAAGATTCACCGTAAACCTATCCCCATTGACATATTCATGTCGAACCTCGCTGTTTTTGACCTTGTCTTCCTCACCTTCTTGCCTTTAAAGATGAAAGAGGCTGCAGGTTTGGAACATGCCTCATATCCTGTGTGGCTTCAGTGTGATCATGTTTTTTTTTCCTCTTTATGCCAGCAGCTTGTTCTTGGCAGCAATTAGCGCTGAGCGCTATGTGTGTGTAGCTTTTCCAGTTAAGTATAAAAGTCCAAAAAGAATCATTTATACAACATTTATTTGTGTTGTCACCTAGGTGTTTCTTTCAGGATTATCAATAGTTGCTTACAAAACATACATAGATTTTGATGAAGAAAACAACAACACTAATAAGCGTTCCCTAGATGCCGAACCTCAGGACTGTTATATTAACTTCACAGCGAAACAGCTCAGAGCACTGCTTCCAGTGCAGCTGAGTATAGCAGTGTTTTTTTCCCTTTTACCCCTCCTTATCTGCTGCTTCTGTTACATTGGTTTAATTTGTATTTTGATAAAGTGTCCTCTCTTCAAGCGACAGCGTAAACTCCGGGTGATCGGACTGGTTGTGGGGACTCTCCTTGTGTTTGCCATTAGTTTTGCACCCTACAATGCATCACACATAATGGGCTTCATCAAAAAAGAAATTCCAAATTGGCAAATGAAAGCTTTTATGCTGAACACTTTAAATGTATGTTTTGATCCTATTATATTTTTCTGTATCTCTAAGGATATGAGAAGGGCCATCAAAGTATGTGCAAAGGCCTTGTTAAGGTTTACGCCTACTTAAGGCTATTCATTGTTGTTAAACTTAAAAATGTATTATCAATATCACAAATATACATAGACATCATATTGTAACCTACACTTGACTTACATGCGCTGTACATGTTTTTTTTTATTGTATAAGCAGAAAAGGATTGTACATCTTGAGAAAAAAAAAAAAAAACACCAAAATAACTGACCTGAGAGCATCACGGTAGTGATTTAGTATAAAATATGATGGTTCTTTTGACTTTTAATGTTCACAAAAAAGTGAACATTCTGTTATTTACTCATCCTCATGACATTCTAATCCTGTATGACTTTCAGAAATTGAAAAATGGCTCAGCAGTTTTTTTGTTTGTTTGTTTGTAAGCCACGGTGAATCTGAAGTCGACCAAGCAAATGTAAACACAAACAAAACAGACTCATCCATAAAATTGACCTGATTATGGAACGGCAATCACTCAAGGAAATTAAAAAACAAGCTGAATTTGAACATAGATTTTTGTGTGGAAGGATATGAGCTGTGAGACAATGTTTTGGTGTCTATTAAAGATAATTGGATGAGAGTGCTTTTTAGTGGGTTTAATCAAAAATATGTTATTATAATGACTAAAAATGGTAAAATAGCAACATCTAGTGGATCTTTTGAGCATATAGAGACTATATTTTATTTTGTCCAAATCTGAACTACAGAGTAGTATTGATGACACATGTGCTTAACTATTCTGTGATATGGTCATTCTGTAATTATCGCTGTTTGTACTATAAAATATCTAGTGTGAATGTGTAAAATGTTTAACATGGGTACTATATTGTAAATATAAATTAAATAGCTTTTACATTCCCTGGGACTATTTCATTTTCCTGCAGTTTTTGTGTATTTGAAATTATGAATTGATTCAGCATGTAGTATTATTAATATTTATTTTAAGTCAGTGCAGAACCACAATGATATTCAGAAATTGTTGATATCCTTAATATCTTTTTTTTATATAGTTCACCCAAAATTGAAAATTCTGTCATTCATTATTCACCCTTATGTCATTCCAAACCTGTAAGACTTTTGTTAAGTTTCGGAACACAAATTAAGATATTTTTGATGAAATCTGAGAGCTTTCTGACCTTTCATAGACAGCAAGGGTCCTACCACAGTCAAGGTCTAGAGAGGTACCAAGAACATCGACAAAACAGTCATAGAACTCTCCAAAATGCCGCTTGGGGACGTGGTGGAAAAGAATTGATGTATAAAGTTGTTATTTTCATTTTTGGCACACAAAAACTATTCTCGTAGCTTCATAAAATTAAGTTTGAACCACTGATGTCACATGGGCTATTTTGGCAATGTTCTTGTTACCTTTCCGGACCTTGAACGTGGTAGGACCCTTGCTGTCTATGGAGGGTCAGAGAGCTCTGAGATTTCATCAAAAATGTCTTAATTTATGTTCCCAAGACATGAAGGACTTACAGGTTAGGAATGACACGAGGACGAGTCATTTATGGCAGAATTTTGATTTTTGGGTGAACTAACGACAACTACATTAGTGTCCACACCAGCAGAAAATATTGTTTGGAAAAAAAGGTGGCTAGATGATTGATTCTGATCAGTGTTGGGGGTAACGCATTACAACTAATGGGAGTTACGTAATCAGATACTTTTTTCAAGTAACTAGTAACGCATTACTTTTTCATTTACAGGAAAATATCTGAGTTACTTTTTTAAATAAATAAATAACGCCAGTTACTTTTTGTTTCCTTTATGTATTTAATCCCATTTTATTAACTTTATTAACTTGTCTTTGCTGCTGACCTTGATCCAATTCAACCATACTAATAAGCAAAACTTACTTTGGATTAACTAACATTTGTGCTTAATTTTTCTTGAACTTCCTTTTCCTACAGTTTTACTGTAAAGCGTGAAATTTCTTTTTCTTCAGCCTTAGGCTTATTCATTTTACTTTTTGGTGTGAAAGGGCTTTTACATTAGCTAAAAATCTAACTTTTTATATTAAAAACAAACAGTCATGCCCTGCCCAGATTTAAAAATTATAATGTAACATTTCTTTCCATAAAATGTAATTAAGTAATCTAATTAGTTATTTTTTTTTAGGTGGCAACGCAATATAGTAATGCATTACTTTTAAAAGTAACTTTCCCCAACACTGATTATGATTGGATGTCAATATTTTTATCGTTCAGAAAGCTGGGAAAAGAATAATTCTGAAAGTGATTCTAATGATACTGTTTCTCTTTGCCTTTATTGTTACAGCTGTGGTGCTATTCTTTATTACTGAGAAAGATTTTTAGAGTTATCAGAAACTTTTATTTTATGATTGTTATCGTCCTTGGTGTGAGCAGGACATTGCACTAATTTTGGGTCTCATATCTATACCACAAAAAAGTAAACATTATTTTCATATTGAGTAAGTGTGGATAAATTCCCACGTGATAGTTTGTGGTTTGCAATAAGGCACTCCCCAGGAAATAAACGAGAACTGATAAACATACCTGTTAAAAGTTACTGTGAAAAAAGAGAGGGAAGCCTAAGCTGTAACCTGAAGAGTTATGGTGAGTATTTAAAAGCCTTAAGATCAATTTAGACATTAACTGTTATACTGGAATACACCTGTTTTACTTATTTATTGTGGTAAAATTCAAATCAGAAGTGGTAAGTGTCACTTTTACAAAACATCTTCATAGTTCATACTAAAATATTAAAAGCTTTCTGGTTTTAAGATTCTGATTCTCACATTTTGCTTTCACATTAATATTCTCTATTAATTGTCATTTATTATATATGCACCAGAAGTTTAGATTTAATTATTAATTAAAAATACCTGAACCTGACTGTATAAAGATCAAAATTAACATTTTGAATTATCTAAATTAATTGATGTTTTTAATTGGGACAGTCATTTTTTTGTATTACCAAAGGGATTTTTTCAAAAAGCTCTCTACCTTCTGATCACAGTACTTAGATGATGGAATCAATATTAAAACATTTAATGCAACACCCATCTAAGGTTTAGTCAAAATAAAGAAAGAAAGTATTCTAAAGAATTTAAATGCTGCTCTTGTAATAGTAACAGTTCATAATGATCACATCTCTACAACTGTAAAAAAAGAAAGAAAAATGTTTTTCTAGACTTGGAAAACAGGCTAATGTTAAGTAACTTCATGGTGTTTTTGTGTCATTTTTGAGCTGGACAGGCTTGATCACTAAGACGATGAAACTTGGGAAGAAATGTACAACACTGCTTAAAAATGCGAAGTAAATGGATACAATAGGGCGTGTTATCATAATGTGTTTTCATAATGGGTCATAATGCAAATCATACTACTGTTTACTGTATCTATGCCATCCAGGTGTCTGGAGTGTGTTTTACGGAAAGACATTTTAAAAGAGTCCATTGATTTTATCAAGACTACTAATAATAGAGTGAAATAACTTCTGGTAAGTCCTAAATAAAACCACTTATGTTTTTAATATCTTAAAAAAATATTATGCTGCATCCCAATTCGCCTACTTATACTATGTCCTAAAAGTATGTACTCTTTTTGTGAAGAAAAAGTACATACTTTTGAGTATGTAGCAGAATAGCAGGCAAGCTTTGGGGCATACTACTTCATCATAGCTGTGTTTTTAATGGACGCTCTGTTGCTTAGTTACGTATATCTTGTCACTGTTTAAACTGCCCTGTCAATTATCTTGTCAAACCGTTAACATCATCCACATTTCGTTTAATTTGATTTCCTACCATATTGGAAATTAAGAAGCACGTTGATAATAATGCATTTAAAATGACCAAACGTATCATTATAAAAGTTCACAATGTTGTTTTAGATGAAATATAATGCGGATAACATTAAATAATATATTTTTTCATCAGGTTAGACACTGATTATTTATCCCTCAAACCCCTTTACTAACTAAAGTAGTAACAAGTGACCGATCGCAGCCGCAGCTTCAGCGTCTATTTATAGTGTAGGGGGCAGGACTCTACGGATTCTAGAGAGCATTTGATTGGACAGAAGGTTTGATGAGAATCTGAAGTGCAGCGTGATGTCATAAAAATCGTTCATTCATAATGGCGGAAGTGATGAGACTGTAAGTTTTGAATGCTCATATCTTGTAAATGTGAATTTTGCTGTTGTTTTGGAGCACACTAGCTTATAGATAACCTTAAGGCTAACACATTTATACCAAAAGCTAAAAAACTTTCATTTTGATTTCATGGGGACTTTAACACTTTTTACACGCGTTTGTAGTTCTAATTGAATTCCCGTCCACTGCGCCATGTTCTGTGGGCAATTTTAGCCGTTAGAGTGTGGATCGTTCTGCACTTCGAATTCTAACGAAAGTAGTAGACCATCCGGGAATCTCTGGAATACTTTTTAAAATATACTACGATTTGGGACATACTAATTCTATTTTAGAATACTATTTAGGACGGATAGTATGCAAATTGGGACGCAGCATTAATCTACTTTTTTTTTTTTCCATAACATTAAAAAAAAGTCTAAGATAATACATCCTAAAGTGTGTTATATATGTATATATATATTACAGGTGCTGTTTTAAGAACTTGCAAGGTTGTTTTCTACAGTAAAGAACTTTACCACAGGCCGACAACAATGTCAGAAGATTCAACAGCGTTTCTCATCATTTATATCATCACATTCCTGATTGGTTTTCCTAATGCTGTGCTGGCGCTCTGCTCATGTATTCGGAAGATTCATCGTAAACCTATCCCCATTGACATATTCATGTTGAACCTCACTGTTTCTGACTTCGTCTTCTTCACCTTCCTTCCTGTCAAGATGAAAGAGGCTGCAGATAACATGGTTTGGAACATGCCCTATATCTTGTGCCAAATCAATCTGTTCATGTTCTTTCTTCCTTTTTATTCCAGTGGCTTATTCTTGACAGCAATCAGTGCTGAGCGCTATGTGTGTGTAGCATTTCCAGTTAAGTATAAAAGTCCAAAAAGATTCATTTATACAATACTTATATGTGTTATCATCTGGTTGCTTGTTGCAATAACTTCAATATTTCCTTACAAGGCAGCATATTTAGATTTTAATAAAGCAGACAACACCACTAATACGCGTCATCTGGTGGCGGAACCTCAGAGATGTTATAGTAACTTTACAGCAAAACAGCTCAGAGAACTGCTTCCAGCACGTCTGAGTATAGTAGTGGTGTTTTTCCTTCTACCCCTCCTTATCTGCTGCTTCTGTTACATCAGTTTAATTTGTATTTTGATAAAGTGTCCTCTCTTCAAGCGACAGCGTAAACTCCGGGTGATCGGACTGGTTGTGGGCACTCTCCTTGTGTTTGCCATTAGTTTTGCACCCTACAATGCATCACACATAGTGGGCTTCATCAAAAAAGAAAATCCAAACTGGCGCATTAAAACTTTAATGCTAAGCACTTTAAATGCATGCTTTGATCCTATTATATTTTTCTGTATCTCTAAGGATATGAGAAAGGCTATCAAAGTATGTGTGAAAGCCTTGTGCAATTTCATGCATATTTAAAGCAATTTGTTGTTGTAACCTACACTTTACTTAGGGTGTATACGTTTTTATGGTAGCCTACAAGCAGAATAGAATTTTACACCTTGAAAAAAAAATCACTGAAATAACTGCCTGAGAGCATCATGCCAATATATGCAAGGTCATATAGACAACACCACAATCACATCACAATTTGGTCACTTACCTGGATGCTTGGCCATATTGGCAATACTTGGATGTAAACAACAGCATGGATTGCATGGTTAATGTACTACTGAATACATTGTTCTGCCAATTTATGCTGTCTAAACCACAAAAAAAAAAAAAAAATGTGGAAGCTGCTAAAACACAGAGAAGGACTTAGTAAGCAGGAAAGGGCACAATATTTTGACAATCTAAAGTTAATACAAGTTAATATGTACGAGCAGTATTAATTAAGATATTAGCCTAATATATGATCTACCTGACTGGAAATGGTAAGAACACAAATGTTGTCAAGATTCTTGGTTCAGTTTGGCCAACCACAAACACCTTTTGTTCCTCAGACAGTTTTTTGCACTCTTCTCCTTGATTTGTTATAACATTTTGCAGCCTAGTGCTCCAAATGTTTTTCCCGCTCAGCAAAATAATCAGCAAAATACATGAGTTTCATTCAGTTCAGTGGCCTTGTTTACATTTAGCGCCACCAAATTAGCCGATCGATGATGTGTGTGTAAATAAATATAACTTCACATGCTTTCATTTAATATGAACATGTATATAAATTACCCAAATGTATTTGTATAAATATTAGGTTATTATTCATTTAATTAATATAAATTGTCTTATTTTAAAGTGTGAAATGTCTGTTGTGATGTTTGATATGAAAATAAACAATTGGTTTAGTTTAAATGTGTACTTTATCTTATTTAATCACAATCATAAGATTTTTACTGTAACTCAAATATTGTTCACTTTATAACCACATACAAATCACACAAGTGCAAATAAATAAACTAATAAAACGCCTCACCCTTTTTTTCACTTTCTATGTAAACAACAGCATGGACTGCATGGTTAATGTAGTACTGAATATGTTGTTCTGCTGATTTATGCTGTCTAAACCAAAAGCAAACAAAGCAGACTCCCTAACAACATAGACACCGATCCCGTGGGTGCTCAAAAGCTCGAGCACTCACGGAAAAACACAAGATATTCTCAGTTCATTTTAACCAATAAGTAGTGGATTGTAGCTTGTACAAATTTATTCTCATTTTCATAGTTTATTTGAAGCAGGTTATGATGTTATTTTAATGGCAAATGTCAAGAGTACATTATTGTAATTCAAGAGGGTGCCAGCACGAAACTCTAGACTTGCAGCGGGCTTATATGGAGATTGTGGCTCTGCGCTTCCTCAAATATTATATGTGCGCCCTCAAACTTTGTCTATATATATGTTATGGGGTTGAGCACCCACCAGCAGAAACATAAAACAGTGGGGTATGGCAAGACGCTCACATTGACTTTGAACATGGATTTTTTTTAAACTTGTGATTGTGAGTCACCCAATCATATTTAAAGGATGTGAGCTGTCAGATAATCTTTTGGTGTTTATTGAAGATATTGGATGAGAGTGCTTTTTAGTGGTTTTAACCAAATATATAAACAATAATAACTTATAATGACTTAAAATGGTAAAATAGCGACATCTATTGGATCTTTTGAACATGAAGGAAGATCTAGAGTAGATTTTAAGCAGTCCTATGGAGACTTCATGTATATTTTTTTTAATAGAATAGTATTGATGGCCCATGTGCTTAACTATTCTTATACAGTTATTCTGTGATTATCATTATTTGTATTAGTGTGAATGTGTGAAATGTTTAACATGGGCACTGTATTGTAAACATAAATTAAATTGCTCTTATAATCTCTGAGACTATTTAATTTTCCTGGTGCAGTGTTTTTGTGTATGAAAATTATGAATTGATTTTAGAAATATTTATATTATATTGATATTATAAATCGTTTTATATAATTAATATATTAATATAATATGTTTTTATGTGTACATCACTAAATGTTCACCACTAGATGTTCACAAAGAAGTCACTGCAGGACCAAAATAATGTCCAGAAGTTTTTAGGCCTCATATATATACCAGATATAAATATGACAAAAAAACAAAACAAAAAAAACAAACAAACAATAGTCCTTTACTTCCACGTTATGTAAGTGTGGACAAATACCCATGTGATAGTTTGTGGTTTGCAAAAAGGCACTACCCAGGAAAGATCAGGGAACAGAAGCACATGCATGATAAAAGTTACTGTTTAAAAGAGAGGGAAGCCTATGCTGTAACCTGAAGAATTGTGGTGAGTATTTAAGTCTTAAAATCTATTTAGATGTTTTTGAAAATATGTTGGACTGGAATACACCTGTTTTACTTATTTATTGTGGTGAAATACTATAAAGTAGTAACTCTCACTTTTACAAAACAACTCTAAAGATCTACTAAAATCTAATAATAATAATAATTATTATTATTATTATTATTTATTAAAATATAAAAAGCTTTCTTGAAATAACATTGTTAACATTGCTTTTTTGTGCCATTTTGAAGCTAGACACACTTGATCACTAAGACAATGAAACTTTGGGAAAAACTGCACAACAATGCTTAAAGTGTGAAAAAATGGATACAAGACTGAATAATAATAACTATCCCTTTATTTCAGCCTTAACACTTTAAATATTTGTGCTTTTTGCTGATCATAGGTATACAGAGTGCTCTGATGATTTGTATTTTTAGCATTAGCTAGGCTAGTAAGCCTGAGGATACTGATGCAAAGAAATTGTGGGGAAAAGTGGCTCAGTTTTCATTCATATTTTCATTATGTTTATGTATCATACTACTGTTTGCTGTATCTATGCCATCTAGGTGTCTGGAGCGGTTACAGAAGCACATTTAAAAACAATTCCATTCCATTGATTAGATCAATACTACTAATAATAGAGAGAAATATTTTTTGGTAAGGTCCAAATAAAACCACTTATGTTTTTAATATCTTTAAAAAGATTTGTTCTACTAATTCCATAATATTAACAGAATACATCTTAAAGTGTGTGTGTTTATATATTACAGGTGATGTTTTAGGAACTTGCAGGGTTGTTTTCTACAGTAGTGAAGAACTTTACCACAGGCCGAACACAATGTCAGAAGATTCGACAGTGTTTCTCATCATTTATATCGTCACATTCCTGATTGGTTTTCCTAATGCTTTGCTGGCACTCTGCTCATGTATTCGGAAGATTCATCGTAAACCTATCCCCATTGACATATTCATGTTGAACCTCGCTCTTTCTGACCTTGTCTTCCTCACCTTCTTGCCTTTAAAGATGAAAGAGGCTGCAGATAACATGGTTTGGAACATGCCTCATATCCTGTGTGGCTTCAGTGTGATCATGTTCTTTTTTCCTCTTTATGCCAGCAGCTTGTTCTTGGCAGCAATTAGCGCTGAACGCTATGTGTGTGTAGCTTTTCCAGTTAAGTATAAAAGTCCAAAAAGAATAATTTATACGACACTTATATGTGTTGTCACCTGGGTGATTTTTTCAGTATTTTCAATATTTCCATACAAGGGATCATATTTAGATTTTGATGAAGAAAACAACAACACTAATAAGCGTTCCCTAGATGCCGAACCTCAGGGGTGTTATAATAACTTCACAGCGAAACAGCTCAGAGAACTGCTTCCAGTGCGGTTGAGTATAGCAGTGTTGTTTTTCCTTCTACCCCTCCTTATCTGCTGCTTTTGTTACATCAGTTTAATTTGTATTTTGATAAAGTGTCCTCTCTTCAAACGACAGCGTAAACTCCGGGTGATCGGACTGGTTGTGGGGACTCTCCTTGTGTTTGCCATTAGTTTTGCACCCTACAATGCATCACACATAATGGGCTTTATCAAAAAAGAAATTCCAGATTGGCAAATGAAAGCTTTTATGCTGAACACTTTAAATGTATGTTTTGATCCTATTATATTTTTCTGTATCTCTAAGGATATGAGAAGGGCCATCAAAATATGTGCAAAGGCCTTGTTCAGATTTATGCCTACTTAAAGTTATTTATTGTTGTTAAATTTAAAAACGTATTACCAATATCACAAATATACATAGACATCATATTGTAACCTAAACTTGACTTACATGCACTGTATATATAGAGACTCCATTTATATTCTTTTATTTAGTCCAAATCTGGACTACAGAGTAGTATTGATGACACATGTGCTTAACTATTCTGTAATACAGTCATTCTGTAATTATCGCTATTGTCTAGTGTGAATGTGTAAAATGTTTAACATGGGCACTATTTTGTAAATATAAATTAAATAGCGTTTACATTCCCTGGGACTATTTCATTTTTCTGCAGTTTTTGTGTATTTGAAATTATGAATTGATTCAGCATGTAGTATTATTAATACCGCCAAAAAACTTTAATTTTGATTTCTTTTATTTTTGACTTTAATATCTTTTATATATATATAGTTCACCCAAAATCAAAAATTCTGTCATTCATTATTCAGCCTCTTTGGCCAAACCTGTAAGAGCTTTGTTCATTTTCAGAACACAAATTAAGATATTTTTTGATGAAATCTGAGAGCACACTGGCCCTCCATAGATAGCAAGGGTCCACATTCAAGGTCCAGAAAGGTACCAAGAACATCGACAAAATAGTCAATGTGACATTATTTTGGTCTATTTTGGCAATGTTCTTCTTACCTTTCTGGACCTTGAACATGGTAGGACCCTTGCTGTCAGTGGAGGGTCAGAGAGCTTGCAGATTTCATCAAAAATGTCTTAATTCATGTTCCGAAGACAAACAAACAACAGGTTTGGAGTGACATAAGGGTGAGTAATTTATGACAGAATTGTCATTTTTGGGTGAACTAACGATAACTACATTAGTGTCCACACCAGCAGAAAATATTGTTCGTTTATTCAGAGTTCCTAAGCCAACTGTCAAATTCCCTGACTTTTACTGACTAAAAAGCTGAATTTCCATGAACTATAATGAACAGATCCATCCATTTGCAAGCTTTTATGTTTGTTTGTTTGTTTGTTTGTTTTGTTTTTTACTTTATTGTCTGTACAGAAGTTCTGGACAGAAATTCATATTTGACACTAGCATAAAACATGCAATGTACACATTACAATCATTAGAACCACATAAAACACACATTGCCCTACACAAGCATAGAATGGAAAAACAAACAATTTAATACTTCAGTTAAGAATTAAAAGTTTGGTTTAAAACAGTCACTGCTAATGGAACAAATTACCTTTTATAGATGTTCTTTTTTGCCAGTGGAATATGCAGCCTGCGTCCCGAAGGGAGGGGTTCAAAGCAGGGATAGAGAGGATGAGTCTGATCAGAGTATACATCAATTGCCTTCCTCTCCATAAATTGTACAAACAAATCATGCATTGTGCTCTGTGTCTGGCCAATAATTGTATCTGCTTCTCTAATTACTTGTGCAAGCTTATTCTTCTGTTTCAGTGTTAAACTACCATAGGAACTCCCCAGGAAATAAAAGAGAACTGATAAACATACCTGTTAAAAGTTACTGTGAAAAAAGGGAGGGAAGCCTAAGCCGTAACCTGAAGAGTTATGGTGAGTATTTAAAAGCCTTAAGATCAATTTAGACATTAACTGTTACACCGGAATACATCTGTTTTTCTTATTTATTGTGGTGAAAAACTATCAAATCAGAAGTGGTAAGTGTCACTTTTACAAAACATCTTCATAGTTCATACTAAAATATAAAAAGCTTTCTTCTTTTAAGATTCTGATTCTCAAATTTTGCTTTAACATTAATATTCTCTATTAATTGTCATTTATTATATATGCATCAGAATTTTATATTTAATTATTCATTAAAATACCTCAACCTGACAGCATGAATATCAAACTTAACATTTTGAATTTAATTGATGTTTTTGATTGGGACAGTCAATTGTTTTGTATTACCAAAGGGATTTTTTTCTGATCACTGTATTTAGATGATGGAATCCATAGTAAATGGCAACAGCCATCTAAGGTTTAGCCGAAATAAAGAAAGAAAGCATTCTAAAGAATTTAAATGCTGCTCTTGTAATAGTAACAGTTCATTATGATCACATTTCCACAACTGTAAAAAGGAAAGAAAAAAGTTTTTCATAATGGGTCATAATGCAAATCATACTTATTGTTCACTGTATCTGTTATCCAGGTGTCTGGAGTGTTTTACGGAAAGACATTTTAAAAGAGTCCATTGATTTTATCAAGACTACTAATAATAGTGAGCAATAACTTCTGGTAAGTCCCAAATAAAACCATGTATGTTTTTAATATCTTTAAAAAGTTTTAATCTACTTTTTTTCATAACATTAAAAAAATCTAACATAATACATCCTAAAGTGTGTGTGTGTTATATATATATTAGGTGCTGTTTTAAGAACTTGCAAGGTTGTTTTCTACAGTAAAGAACTTTACCACAGGCCGACAACAATGTCAGAAGATTCGACAGTGTTTCTCATCATTTATCATCACATTCCTGATTGGTTTTCCTAATGCTGTGCTGGTGTTCTGCTCATGTATTCGCAAGATTCACCATAAACCTATCCCCATTGACATATTCATGCTGAACCTCACTCTTTCTGACCTCATCTTCCTCACCTTCCTTCCTGTCAAGATGAAAGAGGCTGCAGATAACATGATTTGGAACATTCCCTATATCTTGTGCCACATCAATGCGTTCATGTTCTTTCTTCCTTTTTATTCCAGTGGCTTATTCTTGACAGCAATCAGCGCTGAGCGTTATGTGTGTGTAGCATTTCCAGTTAAGTATAAAAGTCCAAAAAGATTCATTTATACAATACTTATATGTGTTATCATCTGGGTGCTTGTTGCAATAACTTCAATATTTCCTTACAAGGCAGCATATTTAGATTCTAATAAAGCAGACAACACCACTAATACGCATCATCTGGTGGCGGAACCTCAGAGATGTTATAGTAACTTTACAGCAAAACAGCTCAGAGAACTGTTTCCAGCACGTCTGAGTATAGTAGTGGTGTTTTTCCTTCTACCCCTCCTTATCTGCTGCTTCTGTTACATCAGTTTAATTTGTATTTTGATAAGTGCCCTCTCTTCAAGCGACAGCATAAACTCCTGGTGATCGGACTGGTTGTGGGCACTCTCCTTTTGTTTGCCATTAGTTTTGCACCCTACAATGCATCACACATAGTGGGCTTCATCAAACAAGAAAATCCAAACTGGTACAATAAAACTTTAATGCTGAACACTTTAAATGCATATTTTGATCCTATTATATTTTTCTGTATCTCTAAGGATATGAGAAAGGCTATCAAAGTATGTGCGAAAGCCTTGTGCAATTTCATGCATATTTAAAGCAATTTGTTGTTGTAACCGACACTTTACTTAGGGTGTATATGTTTTTATGGTAGCCTACAAACAGAATAGGATTCTACACCTTGAAAAAAAAATCACTGAAATAACTGACCTGAGAGCATCATGCCAATCTTTGTGACAGCCCCAGACTGCTTCACACTTCAAACATTCATTGGAACACCCTGCAAGGTCATATAGACAACAATAGCACATATTAGAGGGTGTGCACTTACATCACGATTTGGTCACTTACCCGGATGCTTGGCCATATTGGCAATACTTGGATGTAAACAACTGCATTGATTGCACGGTTAATGTACTACTGAATACATTGTTCTGCCAATTTATGCTGTCTAAACCACAAAAAAAAACATGTGGAAGCTGCTAAAACACAGAAACACGTATTTATAAGCTGTCGACCCAAAAAACGAGCGTTTAGAGCAGGGTTCCTCAATAGGCGGCCCGTGAGAGAAAATTATTTGGCCCGCGCTAATTTCAGATAATGTGGCATGAAAATTCAGCTTTTTAAGGGCTTTCAGACTAAACGCATAAAGCACTGCGCTATGAAATCTGTTCAACGCGCGAGGACGGTTTGTTGCTGCGTCGACTTTTAAGCGCATGAGCAGCGGAGCGCACAACTGGCTCGCAAGCCGCGGTCAAATTTTAAATTTTTGCCGCTGCGCTCTGAAGGGCTGCGCTGAACCCCCGTGGCCAGCGCAGCACTTTCCGCGTTCGGTCTGCCGCTTCACACTCCTAACCAGACGCGATGCAACAACGCAATGCTACAGAATCATTTAAACATCACAGCCATTCAAAAGCGAGAAGCACACTCACAACGAAATGGACAAGTTTGTAATCTAATTAATAAATATTAAACCTATAAATAGCTATTTAAATATTTAACATTATTAAAACTACATACTAAGTTACTGATACCTTCTTTTTCATGGAAAACACTTGTTGGTCCGCATTAAGTTCGCAGTTTTAATGTTTGTTTTATTTTATTTTTAGATCTGATGTAATCTGTTGTTGCCTTCATTATGACTATAAATGTCACGCAATATGATATTCAAACTCACATTAGACTATTTTAACAATAAATAAAGCATGTAATCAATACCCGGGATTATCACTGTCATAGTTTGTATGTTGTTCCAGCCGCGACGTCGCAGAAATTGAAACCATTTCGAAAAATAAAATCCCTTTCGCTTGTCACTGCGCGCATGGTTAGGACAAAAACTACATGGAAAAGTTATTTAGTTTTCTGTATCTGAATACAAAAATGTTCATAATTGTTTGAATAAAACAGACTTCTGTGAAAACAACAACAACTTATAATTATATAAGAATATTTATCTTCTGACTCTTCAAAAAAACAAAACAAACAAACAAACAAACAAAAAAACAATAAAAACAAAAACAGCAGCAACAACAACAACAACAAGAGCAAACATTTTGGTCATAACATGGTCGGTGGCCCTCAGCTTGGTATTGTTGGCAGAATTTGGCCCTCTGTGAAAACTGACTGAGGAACCCTGGTTTAGAGACACAAAAATAGAGCGCAAGGTGTCATATTACTAGAGAACTACGCCCACTGGCAGGAAACTTAATCGGTTAAGTAAGCAGTCATTATTTTTAACCACATCAAAGGATTATTTCACCACCCTGAGACGAGGAGATATATTGAGGAACTAAATTTTATTAGTCTGTGTTAGTGCTTCTTTTCCTTACCTTCCTTTTGCTGGAGAAATGATCCAATTGAATGGCCGAACGTGAAATACCCTGACATCTACAACTATTTGTGCCATTTGTGCCCTCGTTGTTTGGGTCAACAGCTTATATAAACACAGTTCTGTATTTTTTAGCTTGTTTACTGTACACCTTGTCACATAGCAGGTTTTAGACATTTTTCTGCTTTTTGTTAAAAGTCAGAAATGACAAGGAGCTTCCCGCAATACAAAGTCAATGGAGAGCGTTGGATCGTATATAAAATAGTATAACTTTCCATGCACAAACTATATATTTTAAATTTTAATCAAGTTTCCTAGTGTCCCACTTTAGGAAATATGGTTTCGAAAAGTGGGACAGTATGATTAGCCTAATGTGGGATGGTATTTCAGTCAGTCAAAAATGTGTGGTGGGGCATAGTTTGTGGGACAAAAATGGTTAATTACAGAGTTTTAGTGTTGTTATTCAATATTAGGATGCTGTTACTGCAGATGGGGTCATAGATGATGATAATGGTGCCTTGAAATGCAAGGACTGCTTGTTTCTAGAGATGTAATGAGTTACCTCTGCAGGTTGTTTTTTAATGAAGGCTCTAAGGTTTGTGCAGGGTGTTTTCAAAAGGACTGTTATAACTGTATGTATGTGTTTGTTGTTTAGTAAAATAGAAAATATTATGAAAAACATCTTAAATGTTTTCAACAGCAGTTCACTGCACATATATAAGTTGCTTAATGGCTTTATTATAAATACATAAAAACTACCATATTGTATTTGTATGATGTTGTTTAGTTATCCATATTTTATCCATCCATAATCAAGAGAATTACTAGCCTTTACTATTCTACATGAATCACGCTGATTTCGGCCTTTTTATCATAGAAATCTATAGTGTCCCACATTAGGAACAGAGCTGTCCCACTTAGGAAACTGCAGATTTTCTCAGACGATTTGCACTTAAAGCACTAAAATGTCTATAATTTTTTTATATGAATGTGTTATGTGCATTTTATCTTTTGATTTGATTAAAACACAGTCTGGGGTTTTTAAAAAGGTATTGGGTTTGGATTTAATGTTTTGGCTACACACTGCAATATGTCACAAAAATCTGAAATACAAAAAGTGTCCCACATTAGGGCAATTCACCCTATCAAAATATCTTAATTTGCGTTCTAAAGACAAACAAAGCTTTTACGGTTTGGAATGAAATAGGGGTAAGTGATTAATGACTATATTCAGTTTGGGGTGGGTAACCCTTTAATGTTAAAACACTTTTAAAAAGTTTGTGTCTAAATGATGCCTGTTTCATTTAGGTGTTTTATTTACCTGTATGTAAGCACAGTGCAGTTGTAATGTTCAAACTGTATTTACAATGTTTAAAGTGGCCGAGTCGACATTAATAAATATTTTCATTTTTGAACTGTGCACAGGCTAGCTATAGTCAAGTCAAGTCAAGTTGAGCTTTATTGTCATTCCGCTACATGTGTGGACATACAGTGGAACGAAATGTCGTGTCTCGCAGGACCACAGTGCTACATAAATAAACAAATATAAACATACAACACTAGACATAGGAACAATTTTTAAACCTATACATAGCTAACCTACTGAAAGCGGTAATCTAACTACACATATACTATAAATAATTGACTATATACACAAAACATAAGACAGACTACATAAGTACTTTACATAATAACTGTGCATGGTATTGTGCAAAAGAGGTATTTAGGGTTAGGAACCAAATAGTGCAATTTTATTTGTGGTGCAAGTAAACATTCAGGTCCTTATAACATGAATTGTTAATAAGGAAGTGTCTGGTGCATGTAGAAAGAAAAGAGTGTTTCTACAGGTGGTTTGTTCAGTCCGTTCACATGTGTGTAGCACACTCTGAGTTGCAGTGTTTTGAGTTTTTCTACAGTCTACTTTGTGGATAAGAGGGGGGTGAGGTGGTTGGAATTGAGGGCTCTCACAGCCTGGGGGAAGAAGCTGTTGAGTAGCCTAACAGAGCGGGCTCTGATGCTCCTGTACCGTCTTCCTGATGGCAGGAGCTGGAAGAGACTGTGAGAGGGATGGGTGGGGTCCTTCACGATACTGGCGGCTTTACCGGAGCATCGTTCAAGGAAAATGTCCAGAATGGAGGGGAGAGGGGCACCGATGATCTTTGCAGCTGTGTTCACTGTCCGTTGGAGGGTCTTGCGGTCACCAGCACTGCAGTTCCCATACCAGACAGTGATGCAGCTGGTCAGCACGCTCTCAATGGTGCCCCTATAGAATGTGGTGAGGATGGGTGGAGGGAGACTTGCTCTTTTAAGTCGGCGCAGGAAGTGGAGTCGCTGTTGCGCTTTCTTGGAGAGTGATGTAATGTTTGTGGTCCAGGTGAGGTCTTCTGTTATGTGCACCCCCAGGAATTTAGTGCTGCTGACTCTCTCCACAGTCGAGCTGTCGATGGTCAGTGGAGGGTGGTCAACAGAATTCCTCCTGAAGTCCATCACAACCTCCTTTGTCTTACTGACATTGAGGGATAGGTTGTTTGCACCACACCATTCGACCAGCTGTGCCACTTCCTTTCTGTAGGAAGTTTCATCGTTGTTGCTGATGAAACCTACCAAAGTTGTGTCATCAGCAAACTTGATGATGTGGTTGGAGCTGAACTTGGCAGTGCAGTCGTGGGTCAGCAGCGTGAAGAGCAGTGGGCTGAGCACACAGCCCTGTGGGGCGCCTGTGCTCAGTGTGGTAGTGCTGGAGGTGTTGCGGCCGACACGGACTGACTGAGGTCTTCCAGATAAAAAGTCCAGAATCCAGTTGCAAATGGAGGTGTTAAGGCCCAGAATGTTCAGTTTGTTGATAAGCTGTTGTGGGATTATTGTATTGAATGCTGAGCTGAAGTCAATAAACAGCATTCTGACATAAGAGTCTTTGTTTTCTAAGTGGGTAAGAGCCAGGTGTAGGGTGGAGGAAATTGCATCGTCCGTGGAGCGGTTTGGACGGTATGCAAACTGGAGTGGGTCAAGTGTGTTGGGAAGACTGGATTTGATGTGGTGCATGACTAACCTCTCAAAGCACTTCATCATGATTGGGGTCAGTGCTATGGGGCGGTAGTCATTCAGACAGGACACTGGTGTCTTTTTTGGTACTGGGATTATGGAGGTAGATTTGAAACATGTGGGGACGACTGCCTGGCTCAGCGAGGTGTTGAAGATGTCTGTTAGGACATCTGTCAGCTGTGCAGCACAGTCTCTCAGTACACAGCCAGGTATGTTGTCTGGGCCCGCAGCCTTGCGTGGGTTAATCCTAGATAGGGTTTTCCTTACGTTGGCTGGAGACAGACAGAGAGCCTGGTCGTTGGGAGGTGTGGGCAGTTTTTGTGCAGGTGTGTCATTCTGCATTTCAAACCGTGAATAAAAGAGGTTGAGTGCGTCTGGGAGGGATGTGTCGTCATCGCAGGCCTGTGGCAGGGGCTTGTAATCAGTGATGGTCTGAATGGCTTGCCACAGACTCCGCGTGTCTTTGCTGTCAGTAAATTGATTATTTATTTTTTGTGCATACAAGCGTTTTGCTTTCTTGATGCCATGGGACAGATTGGCTCTTGCTGTTTTGAAGGCTGCTTTGTCTCCTGATCTGAACGCATCATCTCTGGTCTTGAGCAGCCCACGAACCTCAGCTGTCATCCATGGTTTCTGGTTTGCACGTGTGGTGATGGTCTTGGTGACTGTCACATCATCAATGCACTTTTTGATGTAAGCAGTCACTGTTTCGGTGTATTCATGCAGGTCTGTGTGGTTGTTGTAGGTGGCCGCCTCTCTGAACATGTTCCAGTCTGTGCACTGAAAGCAGTCCTGTAGTGCAGAGGTAGCATCATCTGGCCATACTGTGATCTGTTTTTGAACCGGTTTGGAGAGTTTGAGAAGTGGTCTGTATGCTGGGATTAGCATAACAGAGATGTGGTCCGAGTATCCGAGGTGGGGGCGGGGTTCAGCTTTATAAGCGTTTTTTTCTGGTGCGTAAACCAAGTCCAGAGTGTTGTTTCCCCTTGTTGCAAAGTTCACATGTTGGTAGAACTTTGGCAAAACAGTCTTTAAGTTCGCGTGATTAAAGTCACCGGCTATGATGAAAAAGCCGTCGGGGTTATTTGTTTGTTGTTCGCTGATGGCGCTGTACAGCTCGCAAAGCGCGTCCTTGGCGTTTGCACACGGCGGGATGTAAACCGCGACAATAACAATGGCCGTGAACTCCCGCGGCAGATAGAACGGTCGACACTTCACAAACATAAATTCCACCAGCGACGAGCAGTGTTTTGACACTAACACAGCATTGTTACACCATTCCTTGTTGATGTAAACACACAAGCCTCCCCCGCGAGTCTTACCAGACAGTACTGTATCTCTGTCCGCTCGGTAGCAGGTTAGCCCGTGCAGCTGAATGGCGGAGTCCGGGGTGTTGTTGTTTAGCCATGTTTCCGTGAAAACAAACGCACAACAATCCCTTTCCACGTGCAGTGTAGAGCGACTGAGTTGGATTAAGTCCAGTTTATTTTCCAGCGAGCGAACATTGGAGAGCATGAGTGTTGGAAGAGCCGGTCTGGTGGGGTTAGCCCTTAGCCTAGCTCGTACACCTCCGCGCTTACCGCGCTTCTGTCCCCTCTCACACCGCCGGCGCCTCCGCTTTGTGTGGGTGGCGTCAGTAGGTGAGGCCGCGGTCTCGGGGTTCGGCTTTTGCAGTAAACAAAAGCCTCGGAGCTTCTCTGTAGCCGCTGGTGAGAGTTGGTGGTTGTATGCGTTGCCGATTTCCAAAAGGCTTTGGCGATCGTATATGTATTTTGGAGTTATTTCCTTATGAATTACCGGTAAACTGACACTATTTTGAGACGAAAAGACGACATTAAAAGACATAAAAGCACCGTTATTTGGACCCGGAGTAGCCGCTGCGTCTGACCGCGCCGCCATCTTGGATTTGAGCTGAATAATTAGGCCTGCTACGCTACTGTATTTTAATGTTGGTCATTATGGTGGTACAAATATTTTCTGAGGAGGAACCTGGTGTAAAAAGTTAGAGAGCCAATGATTTAAAACAATTGACTGAGGCACAAATAAATATCAAACATTAGCCTACAGAATTGTGGCACCTGCTGGTCACAACGGTGTAATGCAACAACAACTAAACTCAACTTTTACAAGCAACCTCATTTTTTTTTACGGAATTGTAAATATTAAATATGGTTATTTTGACCTCTGACGTTCTTCTGACGTTCTAATCCTGTATGACTTTTTTAAACTGTGAAAGATAAACTAACTTACTTTGAGAAATGGCTCAGTAGTTTGTTTTATATGTGTTTGTTTATACAAAACGGTTACATTCTTCAAAATATCTATGTTCTACAGAAAGAAGTTAAACATGTTTATAACAACATGAGGGTATAGCCTAAGTAAATTATCAAAGAATTTTCATATTGAGTTATACTATCCCTTTAAGATAGCAATAAAGCAATCCTTCCTGTTCGTATAGAGCCTATTTCCTGCAGAGTTTAGTTCCGACTGTAATTAAATGCAACTAAATCAACTTACTAAGGTCACTAAGTTTACCTGAAAATTACAGCCAGGTGTGAAACTAACTCTGCAGGATGTTTACTCTTCAGGAGTAGGAATGAGTAACCATGCAACACTTTTTCACTACCAACTCGTCACATATTGACGTTTATTGACGCTTTGCCGTCACTTTTTGACGCACAGGGTGTCCATTTAGCGCATTTTCCCCTTCATTGCTTTAAATAACAAACGATTGGCAGATGCAAAAGGCATTGGGAATTTTATCGTCATGATTAAACAATGTGAAGGCTGTAAGGGAGCGGGATCAGTTTCAGTGATTAAAATCTTATGATTTATAAGATTTCATATGGCTTTAGAAGACTTGGAATGCAACACGATTGTTTGTAATACTTTTATACTTCTTTTTATGGTCAGTTTTTGCAGTAAATACCTGTGACTGTGCTCTCACTCCCAACTCATATCATAGTGACGCTTCAGGACCCTTGACCATGAGCTACAGCAGACTGAAATTTTAATGAGTCTCATAAACCTAATCATATTATAAATATCACACACTGATGGTTTAACTTTGGAACCAATATACTGTATTAAATTAAACTGTATTCATTAAAAAAAGATATTTTATCCAGAGTCCATCTGTCTTATGGGAAATTATTCAGACAAACACATTTTACTTTACACTTGGCTTCAGTCAAGATTCACTTCAGTTCAGACAAGATGCTTTCAAAAGGAAATGCTTTAGGAATTAAGTTTGAATAATATACTCCAGTCTTTACAATGGCCTAGCAGCTGAATTATTTCTAATTTATATTTTTTATTTTAATCATTTACATGTAGGCACAAAACAAACACATGCTTCTTATCTTGCCAGTATGTTCCATAGGACAAGATAGTGTTCCTGGGGGCCCTAATATACCCCTGCAGCAATTTTTGACAACTTCCTGTGTTCTTTTCAGTGACTGTTTCCAGGGTTGCCAAGAGACGTTGTTTAACGAGCCTCAGTGTTGTAGATTGTGCTCTGAATTGATTAAATTTCCACTGTTTTGAGACGTTGGGCTCATCACGTTGTCTAATCACACATTCAGAATGTCTAGGACAGAGGTGAAGGAAGCTCGCAGATAATTTGTGTGAAACTGGAGAGACACAAAATGCTGAGGATCCTTATTTTTCTACGTTGTGAAGGTCAGCATTTTTGTTTTATTTCTTGCACTTTTTAAACAGAATATTTCTTCAACCTTTATCATGGTGTTTAAAGGCTTGAATTTTTTGTTAATGAACAAATTTAAAACTTTTTTTTCTTGTTATAATAAAAATCATATTAAAACTATTCACTGCTTTTAAAAAAATATTTTCAAATGCCCTTTATGCATTTATTTTATTGTTTTACACTTGTCCCAAAGCCAGACATTCAAAAAAATCCATTATAAACTAAAGACTAAAATAAACAAAAATAATTTGGTAGCACTTTACAGTAAGGTTCCATTAGTTAATGTATTAACGAACATGAACAATACATTTATTACACTATTTATTAATGTTATTTAATAAAAATACAGTCGTTTATTGTTTGTTCATGTTAGTTCACAGTGTATTAACTAATGTTAACAAACACAACTTGTGAGTTAATAATGCATTAGTAAATGCTGAAATTAACATCAACTAAGGTTGATAAATGCTGTAGAGGTATTGTTCATTCTTAGTTCATATCTAAAGTTAACTAATAAACCTTATTGTGTTACTAATTATGATATTTATTGCATTATATTAATTATATTGTTAATCAGAGTAAATCATACACATTAGACAGTATATATATATATATATATATATATATATAATAAAATTAGAACTTTTACAAGGTACAGTACCAGTCAAAAGTTTTTGAACAGTAAAAGACGTCTCTTCTGCTCACCAAGCCTGCATTTATATGATCTAAAGTACAACAAAAACAGTAAACATTTATTTTTTTATATTTTAATTTTAATATTTATTTAAAAATAATAATAATAATGTAATATTTTACTAATTTAAATAATTTAAATAGTTTTATATTTTATTATATTTTAAATTGTAATTTATTCCTGTGACATCCAGTCACATGATCCTTCAGAAATCTAATATTCTAATATTCTGATTTGCTGCTCAAACACATTTATTATTATTATTATTACATCTGAGTAGAATTTTTTTCAGGTTTCTTTGATGAATAGAAAGTTCAGAAGAACAGCATTTATCTAAAATAGAAATATTTTGTAACATTATCAACATCTTTATCAATCATTTTTGATTCATTTAAAGCATCCTTCCTAAATAAAAGTAAAAGTATTCATTTCTATTATTAATTTTTCTTGAACAACAAATCAGCATATATATCTTAACATATATATCTTGTAAAGACTGGAGTAATGATGCTGAAAATGTAGCTTTGATCACAGGAATAAATTACAGTTTAAAATATATTCAAATAGAAAGCAGTTATTTTAAATAGTAAAATATTTCACAGTATTACTGATTTTGCAGAATTGTGGATCAAATAAATTCAGGCTTGGTGAGCAGAACAGAAAAGCTGTTGACTAGTAGTGTATGTGTGAAAATATTGAGAAAAAAAAAAAGACTAGTTAAAACAAATGATAAACTAATTAAATTAGTGAGAGGTATTATTCACATCAAACATAAACCATATATTTACACTGGTTAAAACCATTCGCTTCAGTTCTCTACATTATCATTTTATTTAAAAAGTTTCTATAAACCAAGTTTTCTATCATTATTAACCTCTGACAATAGCAAGAGCAAAGCTGTGGGTATTATTTGCCTGGGATCACCATACCTTAATGCTGTTTCTGTTCTCTGCACAGTGTTTCTTCCACCTGTTGACCATCTGTGAGGTACGGACTAATGGCCAAGTTTGACCACCAGCTTCTCCTGTCAGTCTACATCTTCACTTTCCTGATTGGCCTTCCCGCCAACATCCTAGCGTTCTTTACCTTCTGTCAAAAGGTTTACCGCAAGCCCACCCCCATCGACATTCTCCTGCTAAACCTTACAATATCTGACCTCATCTTCCTCGCAGTACTGCCGTTCAAGATGAAGGAAGCCTCTGACAATTTGAACTGGAGTCTGCCATATTACCTATGCTCCATTAGCAGTTTCCTGTTCTTCTTCACAATTTACACCAGCACTTTATTTCTGACCGCGATTAGCATAGAGCGCTACTTAGGTGTTGCGTTTCCGATCCGATACGCTCTAGGTCGCAGACCACGCAACGCTGTGATTGCAAGCCTCTTCCTCTGGCTTCTGGGATCTCTTAACCTCAGCATTGTGTACATTGTGCCATACATAACCTCTAGTGATAATTCGAGCTCTATCAAGCTACACCCCAATCCTCATGTGACAATTTGCTATGATAACTTCACCACAGAGCAGCTGGACATTCTACTTCCTGCTCGTCTGGAGCTTTTTCTTGTGCTTTTCTGTATACCCCTCCTCATCTGCTGCTTCTGCTACATAAACTTCATACGAATCCTCTCCAATCTGCCTCATCTCGGACGACGTCGTAGACTCAGGGCCATTGGGTTGGCTGTGGGGACGCTGTTAGTTTTCACCATATGTTTTAGCCCATATAACGCCTCACATGTGGTTGGTTTCATTCACGGTAATAGCGAATGGTGGCGTCACTTTGCTTTGATCTCCAGCACTCTGAATGCCTGTTTGGACCCTATCATCTTTTACTTTTCCTCAGCTGCCGTTCGCAGCACCATACGCGCATGTGTTAATGGTCTAAAGGAGAAAATTCACATGGTCGAACGCAGAAGCTGCTGTTCTGCTGGCCCTTCTAAAACTGAGGCCTACAAGAAGACAAACACACCTATTGACCTGGGGTGAGAATCAAGCTACAGAGAGTATTTTAGTTCATTTAGGCCTACAGAAGAAATGGGTCATTCTATAATTGTGGGTACAACTCATGTCCGTGAAGTATATTTTTTATATATTTACATCAATATAAAGCCCCAGTGCTTAATTTTCTAGAACACAATTATATTTTTCCCAGTTGCACGTTGAAATATGTTGAAAAAGCCATATTTTGCTCATTTGAGTTGCTCATTCTACTCTGCTTTTAAGCATCAAAATGACCTCAAATATAAATGACTTTCATATTTTGTCTTTAGTTAGATTAGATTATCAAGACATTTTAAAATAATAAATGTTTATTTTGATGTAACTTGTTTTATTTGTGTCTGAAAAAACATTGTCAACTAAGTTACCCACTAGAAAAGCCCCCCTCAGAAAGAAATGGTTTGTCCCATTCTCACATAATTTGCACAGTATGATGATATTTCCTCTTGAAGCACACGGATAAAACACTAGAAGTTATGTTCTCTCTCTTTCCCCTAATATTGGTTAAACTAGCAAACCTTTATCAAGAATAGATTAATTCAATGTCAACAGTGTTACTCAAGCATTACTGCTGCAAATTATAAAAGACACATTAACTAAAATGTATGTTTTGTTTAAGAAAATATATTTCTAAACATAACATATGCTTAGTAGTTCCATATTGAGTTATAGGCCCAAAACCCTAAAAATGTCAACTATGTTACCCGGTAAAGGTAACGTGGTGGACAGTAGCAAACATAGATGGTATTTTATGCACATATTCGTACGGATCACATTTATTTATATAGCACTTTATACAATATAGATAGTTTCAAAGCAGCTTTGTAAGGTCATGTTTGGGTTTTGGGATAATTGAAAACTTTTTCTTCACATTGTCAAATGCTAAATGTACCCAGAATTATAAAATGTTGTTTGCATGCACTGTAAAGTTTAAATAAATGAAATTCAAATCATCTGGATTAAACTCTGGATTTAAAAAGAGATTTATTAATGAGAAATAAAGATATATAATTAATAAATTACGCCTGTGTTGATTTCCTGGAAGTGTTTACACTGTCTAGATATACAAAGAGAAGTACTGTAAAATGCAATTATTATCACATTGTTATTAGTCTCCATAAAGTTAAAACCTCTAAGCACAGCACATCTGATACTAAAAGAGCAGCTGATAACCACAGTTTACACAGACTTCAGTGTATTCAGCCTTGACCAGGCCATAAATTTGCAAATAACAAATTTCTAATCAATATTACTGATAATACAGACTGTTTCATTTTATTTTCTTACTGTTAGTGCAGTTTGTATAATTTTTTTTCATATCAAAATGTTCAGTGTTACAAGTAACGCGAGTTACGTGATCAGATTACTTTTTTCAAGTAACTAGTAAAGTAACGCATTACTTTTTAATTTATAAGAAAATATCTGACTTACTTTTTCAAATAAGAAACGGTTACTTTTGTATTTAGTTATGTATCAATTGAACGCTCTCCTATCCCCATGTTGAGAGAAATTGTCAGTAAATTGTTACTTTAGTTCTAGAATAAATATGAACATGCATTAATTGATCTCACCCACAAAAACAGATTCAGTATTTCTCAAAATGAATAAAAACAGTGAAATGCAACTCAGAATATGATGCAAACATGGAATAATTCAAAATCTTAAATGTCTTAGGTGGCTGCTGACTTTCGATGATCCAATTCAACTAAATAAGTAAAAATTTGTTCATCTTTTTTATTGCTGAAGATTGTTGAACTTTTTTCTTCTGCATTCTATTGTACAGTGGTTACACTACTTTGGTGTAAAAGGGCTTTTACATTTGCCAAAAATAAAGTAACTTTTTATATCAAAAACAAACAAGCAAGCCCTTCGCAGATTTAAAATGTAACTCAAAGGTAACATAACACATTACTTTCTAAAAAGTTTTTTTTAGGGAGTAACGCAATATTGTAATGCATTACTTTTAAAAGTAACTTTTCCCAACACTGAACATTTTATCATCCCTCTCAGGTAGTGCATGACCACTCACAAAAAGACAGTTAAGTCAAGTTTATTTGTATAGTGCTTTTAACAATACAGATTGTATCAGCAGCTTTACAGTATTAAATAGGAAAATAGTGTTTCAATACTGCAAAAGGACAATAGTAAGCACTCAAATTATAAGTTCATCATTGATTCAATGATTCAATTCAGTTACAAATAGTATCTGTGCAATTAATTCAGTGATATCACTGGAAATTAAGTGTCCCCAACTAAGCAAGCCAGAGGCGACAGCGGCAAGGAACCGAAACTCCATCATAGACAGAAAAGGAGAAGACAATAAATAGAAAAATATATATATTATAAATATTATAAAATATCTGATAAATACAAAAATACAAAAACATTATAAAATATCACAAATAAATACATAAATATTATAAAATATTACAAATAAATACATAAATATTACAAAAATAAATAATACAAACATTTTGGAGGCCTCTCTTTGGTTGAAACTTTAGGGGTTGCTGCGTGTTCAGCTCCCATACCCCAAAAGCCTCTTTCAAAAAGAGCCCCAATTTATATTAACACATTTTGCGATCCGCATGAGTCAATGAGAGTGTTTTCCAAGGTTCTAGCTCTTCGAACCGGGGAGGTAACTTGGAATAGATTGCCTATTTTTCCCTCATTGCTCATTATTTTCTTAGCACAAAATACAAGGTTTTCTTGTTCTCTATTTAAAACTTTTTTTGGAGCTTTTTTGTCATTGTTCTGCCTCTGATGTTTCCATGATCCTCCTGTTACCATGGGATGATAGTCACAAAACTCGCTCCATGACTTATAAAGGTGCATCAGAACAATATTGTGGAAAAACATACTAGGATACCGAATAACTTCTGAGAATAAAACAGCACACACTGCGGTGGCGTCTTGAGATGTCCGTACGTAAGATTCAACTTTGTCATGGTTCCCAACCATATAGTTCCAAATAGTCTCAGAATAGTTTTTAGCTATTTCTTTTGATGGTTTTAGTTTTGCATAATTAAGATTTTTGTCATGAAGATGTATCTCTTCCTCATCTTTTTTGATTGGACAACAATACAGATCACTTGCTTGCAACCGTACTAAGAATCTACCAACTAAAAAGATCATATCCTGCCTGTCATGCTTTTCCTGTTTCCACCAAACTCTGATGAGATAATCAATTACTTGTGCATAGTGGAAAAAATCCATGATCTTGATTGGTGCACTGTTGTCAGTGTTTAAATCTAAGTCTTCGATTCTCTCATTAGCAATGTTTTCAATTTTTGAATCAGCACAATCTTCCCAGGGCGTATGCACTTCAAATGGTTGATCAGGCATTTTTGTGGTGCAGTTTTGATCTTCTGAACTGCAATCAGGAACATCATACAAAAACTTCTTCTCTCTCATTTGCTCTGACTTGAATGACAGATTGACATGTGGCTTGTTTTCGTTCCCCTCACAACAGGACTGCTGTAAAATACAAATACAAAAATGAGCTGCATAATAACTATTGATGTTAACAGTTAAACAATAATTGCACAACAGATCTAACTTACGTTGTTCCCTCTGTCCTCCAAACCTGAGCTGACCTCAGATCCTTTGTAATCCTCAGGCTGACTGTAGTCACTAAAATGTAAATGAACACTAATTAGGGTTAGTACTTGGTACTTTAGGATTATTTTTGAATTTCTCAAATATGGAAGTGATTTATTGTATATTTGGTTAACAGATTAAATTGTGTTTTTATTATTTTTATATGTGGTACTGTTTTTGGAGTCAAAGTGAGTTATGACTGGAAATAAAGTTGTTGAGAAACTCTTTGAATCAGACCTTTGTCTTTTTCTTTTTTTATTGCCACTCCCCACAATAAAAGTTTCATCTTCAGGTGGGCAGTTAGGTCGCCTGATTGAGAAAAAAAAAAAAGTTCAGTAGAAGCAGACAATAATGAATATCACATCAGTTACAGCATCTATCAGCTACATTTACAGTCTAATGAACATACAAACTTTTTGAAACAATTACCTTATTTGGCAAATGCATTACAGTAGAACTAAACTGAGGTATAATAATGTATGAATTTATTGTGCTTGAAATAAAAACGACATAACTCGTTCCTTAAGAGAAAATGATATTTTGATGCAAAGTTAATAATATGATGTAACTGATTCATTTAACAAACTGAGAGAGAAAAAAAAAACCTACTTTGGTGACTTGAGAGATGACAAATTTGGCTCCTCTTTACTGGAGAGTAAGGGGATCTTGTGATCATCTGTTTTATGGGAAAAGAACAAGCAATTA
This sequence comes from Cirrhinus molitorella, assembly GCA_033026305.1. Classification (NCBI taxonomy): domain Eukaryota; kingdom Metazoa; phylum Chordata; class Actinopteri; order Cypriniformes; family Cyprinidae; genus Cirrhinus; species Cirrhinus molitorella. The sequence continues at coordinate 26,813,615 of CM065131.1, forward strand.
AAATTCTAATGCTACACAAGCTTTGACAATGGGACTGCCCATTCAATTATATGAAACATTTTGCTACATCTGAATAACATCTGAATAACATCAGACCTCTTTTGTTCTGCTGTGTTGCATCATCCTTCACAGAAGGCAGCTCAGCATTCTGGTTGGTTTTAGGAGAACACACTTCTTCTGAATCACACTGAAGTAGAGATGAGAACAATATAATTGTCATGACATAGGTCATGTGTAGATGTATATTTTGTGAAAAAATACTTACTTTCAGGCTTTTGGCAGAAGAGATTTCAACTGGGACTGCCTTTTCAGAAGAGGTCTTCGCAGCTTTGCTGATGCTGACAAAGGTGTGGTGTTTACTGATGATCTTCATATTTATTCGAAAAAAACAATAAACCGCGATTACATTCGCTTACCATACTTACCTAGAAACGGTCTTCTTTGTTTGGTGTTTTTTGTTTGATTCACGGAACGCTGAAGGTTGTGTGGACTGTTGGGCAGGTGTGCTTCTTGACGTGTCTACTCCATATCTACTGCATGTTCTTGAGAAGAAGTAGACGAGAACATGTTCAGAGCCCATGCTGCCACAATGTCCACTTTTCAGGTTGATGATGTAAACATTGGAATCCATGAACGCAGAAGTAGAACATTGCTCCAAATAAACTGAATTATGAGGTGCAGGAGAGGTATCCCAAATATTTTTGGATGGAAGCTTTTAGATACATGTAACCATCTGAGCCCCATTGCCAAGCTGGTTAAAATCATCCCTTTGAGACAAATCCTGAAGAAAAAGCCATGTGCTGTGACCATTTCAGGCATTTGCATCAAAATGAAGGTTTCTTCGACAACAATTCTCGATCTGTTAACGTAAGATAACTTCCCTCCAAAAATCTTCTGTGATTTCTTCCTTCATTCTACGTTTCTTTTGCATTATTGTACATGAGGACATGACACTGATATATCCACACACTTTCCATATCACACAACACATTGTATAATGGAAAGCATCATAGTAGAGGTCAAAGTGCTTGCAGGTGTGCCATCTCATCCTTGATTTAAGGCTTTATCAGAAAGCAATTAATCATCTTGGAATTCATCATCTGCTGTATCAGACACCATTTGACAAATTGGGGTGAGGAGGGTGCGTCCCAGTATAAAGCTACTGAGGGGTATTCACTGACTGAAAATGTAGCTTGCAAGTTGCTAGAAGTTCTCCAATATTCATGATTTCTGCAAAGGTTCCCACTCCACATGAAATAATGAATAATGGCCTTATTTCGAAGAAATAACTTTGACTGGTGAGCCCATCTTCTTCCACCTCAAATCCATTGCAGCATTGGCTACTGACACGTTAACATGCAGGAGTACTGTCCTTTAGTGTAGTACCAAAGGTTGATACACTTACTGTATCGCAATCTTTCTCTCGCGTGTAGACACGTCTTTGGACCGCTTTTTCTGATCGAGCTGCGTAACCGTCGTGACCACTGAAGTCCAAATCAGGTCCACAGAGAAAACGCATTGTGAAATTGAAATAATGTGGAAATAATGTTTGTTGTAGCTTTTTATTGATTTGTAGTTTAAAAGGTGGTTCCATTTCAATTATTGGCCACAAAGACAGAAGTATACAGCTTGAACAGTGTACCTTCAGAAAGTTTTCACTCTTTTCATATCGATACATCTAGTGCTTGAAGTGAAAAGAGACCCAACGTGTCCATGCTCGCGCGAGAGAGACCCAGCATGTCCACGTTCGTGTACTGAGCTGCTGGTTCAATAAAAATATCCAGTACTCTAAACAGCATAGCATATAATTGCCAGTACTGTGTACCGGTGAGTACCGTCCCACTTCAAGCACTTTACATCCAATATGGTTTGATAAGTATTCTTAAACCCCTTGGTGAAGACCATCAGTGACTAGTTGAAGATCTGTGTGCATCATCATCATTGGTCCTGCTGCTCGCTGCACATGATAACGTACAGGTTAAGTCAGTGCTTATCAGCTTTGCCGTAACATCATGAAAAAAGGCCAGTGTCCATTGCAAGATCCTTAGAAGCTATCCTGAGAAAGTTCCTCCAAGACAGGGGTGCGGAAAGATTGCTTAGAATGCTTGTTTGTTTTTTTTGTTTGTTTTTTTATTTTCTTTTTTGCTCATACATTTCTGTAGCCAGACATCCATGGACATACATCAAAGCTGTCAGTGACCTCCAAGGAAGTTCTTGCAGCCTCAGTTGTCAAATTAGGAGCCTTGACTTTGTTCCAGGAATTTTGTTAGCTGTTTTTGTTTTTGTGTAGCTGGAGGTGTGGGTTGAATACTTATCAAGCCATTTCAGTTTGTGGTTTTTTTTTTTTATAATTCTTTTTTTTACTACCAGAAGATTTTTATTCCAATTTTTAATGAATATATTGATTAGTTAGATATTTATAATTTAATCATATATTGCAATAATTTTGAAAGAACCTTCTCTGTAGGTACTTTTTCACTATGTACATCTGGCCGCCAAAATCTTGGTACACTTTTTCTAAAAACACTTATTCTTGTGACTTACATAAATATCCAGTTTTACATTTAGCAGCCAGAAATACATAATCTCCATTCAAACATACTTCTTTATAAAAAGAACCAAAACTCTCTAGAAAATGCAGGGTTTAATGTTTTAACCCATTGGTAATGCTGTGTTATTTTAGACAAATCAAATGAATCTGGCATCCACAGCTGCCATTTTTAGTCTGTAAAAAAAACTACTTGCTTATAAATTCATTTGTGGGTATTACTTTCTAGAAAAATCTCACATCACTTTTTGTCTTTAATATTATATCCATCTTTGGATCTAGTGTGTTATGAATTGGATATTCAACCCATTGTTTCTAGAGAGCAATTGTGGAACCACCCTTGAACCTTATTACACAGTATAAAACATATATTACAAAACAACATTTGAACCATTGACAAGATGAAACAAACCAGCTGATTTGCTCTGTGCACTTCTGGATGAAAAGCAATTGGACATCTCATCCAGCTGTGGTTTTTCTGATAAAAAAAAAAAAAAAAAAAAAAAAAAACACACACACACACACACATTATACAAATTGCACTTTTATTGCACTGTACCCAAATAATGCTAATGTCTTGTTTTGATAATGCAGCTTTTGTTAAATTCCCTATCACTGTGTGAATCTTTTTTGTTACCTAATGGTGTTATTGTTTCAGTGGTGGTCCTGCACTTCCCGCTTCTCTCTTCATCTTTGATTACTGCCCTCCTTTTTCTTTGTCCCTGTAATTGCACCACATGATTGCATGGATATTATATGCCATATGCAAAATTCCATATTCCACTTCCACAAAGCATTTTTCTGGTGTGGTTTAAATATTTACACCCAGTTTGTTAAACTGCAAACCACAATGCACATTTCAGACTGAAGGACTATTAAGACTCTCAGTGTTCAAAATGAGTCATTTATTGTTTTTGTTTAGCATAATTAAAACTAAACAAACTGAAACTGAAACAATAATGCATTATAACATCATTATACAATAATTGCCACTACACAAAATAAACAGGTTATTAGCATGCTATAAAAATATATATATTAAAAACATATGGTTTTACAGTACCGTTTTTTCAACCATGTCTGAAGGCTGTTCTTTATTATATCTGTGAAAAGATGTCAGATTGTTTCAGAACAATATTTGCAATTATTAATGGCAGTGTATCCTTCACACTTCACAAGTCCCCAAGCATGTTTTCTCAAATTCATTTTGGAATAAATATACACCTACATATATATTTCTAAATTCTAAGCAATTCTGAGTATTAGAGTGTGTGTGTGTGTGTGTGTGTGTGTGTGTGTGTGTGTGTGTGTGTACATTATTACAGAGTACAGTATCATGAGAGAGAAATGGACTGAGCAAGTGTGATAACCTGCATGTAATACAGCATTCATTCTTCAGCTCAATCTCATATTAAAAATAAAACAATAATTAGCTTGAATGTCAGCTGAGGAAAGCAATATCTTTGTCGTATCCTTTCATCTGTTAAGGGTGATTACCAATGACATCTGTCATCACATTTGTTGGCTGCGTCCTACAAGGACTTGTTGGAAGTAAATATAACTGCCTTTTTTACAATAAAAAGTTCCAGAAGAGCGCTGAAAGGGTGCTGATGCCCTGGAGCTCACATCTCCAAAAACTCTGAAGCAAATTTTCAAATAGATCTTTATTAACAAACGGCATATTTGAAGTCTAAACAAGTATATTCTCGCTTTAAAATCTCTTCAAACTACATTCTGTAGCACAAACGGTATTATTAAAACAATTATTGCGCATTTGGACGTCCGCAATGACATTCGCTGTGAAAAAAAAAAAAAAAAAAAATCTCTTCCTCATTTTTAGAAGACTAGATAGACTTTAATAGTCTACCCTGTATCAATTCATATTTGACATATTCATATTTTAAATTAACACCCACCAACCCGCCAAATGCGGGTAAAAATCAGCTGTGGTGGGTAATGCTGTAAAATCACTAGGCAATTTGGCAGGTTACTTTTCGTAAGTTATATTCACTTATTAATTTCTTGGGGAAGTTCATGCAAGCCAGATCTGCGCAGATTTAGCACAAATACTGAACTCGTGAGACATAATGACATTATCAAGTACATCGCAAACACCAAACAAAACACACCTAACAGAGTCCAGGCATAGGCTACTACGTGATGAAGTCTGGTTAGACTAACTTTTAGTGCGTGTATGTATGTTAAAGTGCATTCTTTCGCTGCATGATTCAGTCTAATAATAGCCTATTAATTAAGAATGATCTAATAATTCAAGATAAGGGGGCAGAAAATGTATATATTTATAGCATTTCATATAGTTAATCAATATCACATGAACAGTGACGTTTTTTCTTTAAAAAATCAGCATGGTTATTTAATATTTTATTCAACAGTTCAATAAAACAATAAGTTAATATCAAGAGACTTACATTTTAGACACAGTATTGGCTGTTTTTGCTTTATTTTGCCAACAAAAATCATTCCAAACACAGCCACAGCACTGTTTTGCGTCTCTGAGCAATATGATGATGTTTCGTTCCCGAATGAATCAACCGTTTAAACGATTCGGTTCAATTGCAATGACTCGCTTATAAACAGCGATTTACTGCCATCTACTGGCAATTTCACATTCAGGCCCTTAGCCAGCCTAGCGGAAGGGGGGGTTCTTTTTTTCCGAAAAGTGGACCTTTTTCAGTTAACACCACGTGTATTTAATTATAAGGTTCAAATAGTCTGCTTCATTTTGGAGACTTCTCATGCGCCAATTTGCATGTCTGTTGGTATCTTAAAGGGTTACTCCACCCCCAAAACGAAAATTTTGTCATTAATCCACCCAAAAAACGTATGAAAAAAAATAGTCCATCTGCCATCAGTGGTTCAATCAGGATTTTATGAAGCGACGAGAATACTATTTGTACGCAAATAAAAAAATAACTAATTAATTCAGCAATTCATCTTATCTGCATCACTGTAACACCATTTTGAAGAATATCCGCTGGATATCCATTCTCTGTCAGCTGCAGCACGCGGATACATCTTCTAAGTTCTTTGCGCTTTCATTTGAACAAAAACAGAGTATCTGTGTGGTGTGGCTGACAGAGAACAGCAAATGCCTTTTATACTTTTTTGAGTTTTGACAGCAGTATTTACCTGGCAGTCAATGGGACAGTGACAAGCCTCCTGTTTTTCATCCAAAATAGCTTAAATTGTGTTCTGAAGACGAACAAAGCTTTTACAGGTTTGGTAAGTTGGGGTAAGTGATTAATGACAAAATTTTCATTTTGGTGTGGAGTACCCCTTTAATAAGCATGATTTTTGATGCAAAACTATTTACTTACAATTTATCACCTTCTTCTGTAAATATACACAAATACCTAAAACATTAAGCATTATTAATGCAATAAATGCACAGATCCTTTATAATGACACATATCCAAATTTGCTTATGTTTGTAGGATTTGAAAACATCTGGGCCTAAGGCTTTTTGTTAACTTTTTTAAGACCTGTAGAAATATAATTAATATGGAATGAGCTGGATAGAGCAATGTTTAGTAACATAATAAACTGATATCATGATTTACAGCTCAGATAATGTTCATCAAAACAGTAACATCTGTAAAAATTGTAACAACCTAATTTTTATATGGTGAAGTTTAATTATTTTGACTGTTTGAGTTACTAAAATTAACCCTTGGTCTTCCATACAGCATACATGTAAAAACACATATAGGCCTAGCATCTCACCATAGTATAAAAATTAATTACATGGTTTAGGTATTTGTATTAAGAACAGTGGTCTTAGTATTAATACACAAACCCTATGATTCTGACTGTATCGTTGCGCACAGTATTTCTTCTGTTTGTCAGCACTGTTTCATCTGTTTAAATCGACGAGTCATTGTGTTCTTCGCTGGTTTCAAGCGCTCTGGATGTCACAACGCTGTTTAGTGCTCGCAAGTAAACGTATCTGCTCTAGTAAATTAGCTCTCCACTGCTGTTTGAACTGTGAGTGAAAAAGTTAATTTCAATCCCTGTACATATTTATTATATATCTGTTACAAAACAAAACAAAACAAAACAAAAAACAAAAAAAACCGAAACTGCTCAATCCAAAATCTACCATTTCAACTGTAGGAATGACTCGGAAATCACTTTCACAAGCACTTTTGCAGTGTTTATTTTGTCAAAAAAGTCCAGTGTCTTGTAACAGGTAAGATATAACTTCATGTTAAACCATTCAATTCATGTTAGCACATCTATTTTACAATACTCTCCTACCTTAAAACACATTCCTTTTAAAAATAGCTTTTAAGTCCAAATAATATTTAGGTAATAAAGCCAGTAGTTTTGTGCGACCTACCTGATCATCGACTGCATTGTAATGAGTGTGTGAAGCACCGCCTCTTTTTATTACTGTCATAGTTCTTTTGAATAGCCTACAGAAAAATACGCTTCCGTCTAAATTGCCCTGAATCATCATTACATTTATTAAATATTGTTTATTTCTTTTAAATCATCCAATATCATTCTATATATATATTACCTATGTTTTCTAGCGACTGCATTATTGTTTCCAAACAAAAATACATATTTTTGTAACACAAGAAAAGAAAGATCAGTTGTCTTTATTTTAGTGTACAGTTTCACAATCTATCCAGAAGTGTACTGCAGAATCAATCATCCATTTTGTCACATCCTGACTCGCCGAGTCGAGTCTTGCAAGGGATACTGAATGTCAGGCTTAAGTTTCCCCTTCTCGAGAAACGAAACTCAAGGACCAGAGGAATGTGAACGCGACCTGCCGTAGAAAATACACAATCCCTAACAGACTACGTATTTGTAACATATGTTTTGGTCTTGATTTTGACTTGATAGTGATTTTGTCTGTATATAACTTAACATTAGCATACGAACTACTTTTTGACCAGGGACTTAGTAAGCTTCAGTAAACTGTTAGGGTTAGGTGTGCGTTTTTTTTTAAGATTAGAGACATGCTGATAGAATGATGTTCAACAGATTACGTGGCTTGTGGATTTGTTATTTATTTATTTATTTATTTATTATTTTCGTGAGAAAGTCTACATTGAATATAACAAGTGATTAAATCGCGGCATATAAATCAACAAGATGCTAAACTTCCATAGAAAACACCTCGCTTTATGATTCTCAGTACTGTTACATGACATTTTACCAATGCAAGTGTAACAGGGTGCATACTTTAAACTAACAAAACCCAATACCAACATCCCAAAAGATTAACATTTATGAAGTTTAATAAATGTATAAAAATATGAAGAAACACTTTCATGTTCAGTATAAATGAACGCAACATGGTGTTATGATGTTATGTTTTATGCTATTAGACTAGAGAATACTTCTAAAAATGAGGAAAACAAAAGATTAAAACTGAAGTAGCTTTAATTCCCTCCAAGGAAATAATAACACTTCTGGCAAGTCATGTGATTCAGGGCATTTGTTTTTAGATTTAATAGGCAAGTAGCAACTGAAACTGGGTGGACTGGAGATTAAGACACATAAACTAATTTTAATGGTTTTAGTAAATTGTATAATGTAAAGTGTTACCAGTTATTATGAATTATAAAGTTGAGTAAAATTGTATGTAAAATATGCAATTGTCTCATGGGCACATAAAATCACCTAAAAGATCCACCTTTTTCTTTCCGTAAGAGTAAATTTTATGGGTCTGGCTTCTAGTCTCATTCGTGTCCAGCTATTTTTAGCTGGACAAAACAGTTTAGCTGACAGTTTAGCTTCTTATTTCCCTATAGCCAATGACTGCAAGTAGGCTTACTTTGCATTAAAGAAAATGTGGACAGAAATGATGCAATAATAATGTCTTTAAAAATAACTCTCAGTGGACTAATGGTCAAATTATATTGGGCCATTAGACCATTATATTTAATGAACATAGATACGTATACTCCTAAATGTGAACTGTAGGTGAACTATACTATATGCAATATTAATTATTAGTTTATCTGATAAACCTGTTATCATTTTGCTCTTTATAAATGATTTCTTGTCCATTCTCTCAGACAGTTGTAACAGTCCCTCTGCTGCTTTGCATTTGCTCTGCATGAGTCTCTAAGCCAGTTCTTAAACTTCCACTCATCCTTGTTCAGGACCAGGAAATGTCCCAGGACATCCCGCGCTCGTATTATACCCCTGTTCTGTAGTCGTCCGCCCAGCACAGGACCAATTCCAGGAAGCTCATATACAAGTTTATCCCCCATTGGCTCAGAACAGAAACGTCTGTGTTTTTGGGTCGTTGTCATTGCAGTGGGTCAACAGTGACATTAGTTGTAGCATCTGAGAGAAACTGAATATGTAGCTTGTTAGACCTGTAAAGATTCATGATTAAAAAATATAGATTAATGTTGTAAAAATGAATAGATCAGTTGAGACTATCTGATTGGTCATTTACATTATTCTATAAAATATATTGCCACGCTGTTTAGAATGCACTTAAAGCTAACATTTAACAGAAATTAATTATTAAGAGTCCCACTTGTTTCCTCCGCTGCTTTAAAATGAAATCAAGAGTTTTGTCCTTAAAAATCTGCTGCTTAATAATTTGGTTACACACTCACCCAGTGTTCCCGGTATACTCAGCACAAAAATACAAGACCACACCTGTACAAAGGTGTTTCCTTCCCATGGTGCTTTGCGTTTCTTTCAGTTTGAAATAATCCTGACCTGCCTACGTGAATAGACCATATATAGATTTCCTTTAGAAGATCTGAGCTAGCAGTGAAAACCAGTGAAACACAATAAGGCTTTCACAATGAATATACGTACATGTCTTTTCATTTGACTGAAATGGTATATAACATCTTTTTATTTATTTATTTATTTATTTATTATTTTAACACTTTTGCTTCATTCAAAAGAAAAAAAAACTACATATTGTAAATCTAGGTTTCTCTTTTATATAAGTACATGCATAAACAAAGCATATATAGCTTATAGATATCAGACTAGTGGTAAGAATGCCATGCTAAGGGTTCCTCAATTCAACCAAACATACATGAATAAAAATAGTCTGTTAAAACTTTGATTTTAAAGCAGCAGTGCATTAGACTACGGTTCTGGACTCTGTAAATCAACAGTCATTCAAGTACAGCATTAATACTGTGAAGCAGACAGAGCATTTAAGGGTTATCTATGCACACGATGTATTGTTTTGTGGAACATTTTAAAGATACAGTTGAGGTCAAAAGTGTACACCTTGCAGAATCTGCAAAATGTAAATTATTTTACCAAAATAAGAGGGATGAAACTAAATGCATGTTATTTTTTGTTTCACATAAAAGACACTCACATACAGTCCACAACAGAAAATAATAGCTGAATGTGTTTAAAAAAAAAAAAACATTCAGGTAACAAAGAATCAAGCGTATGTACATTTTTTAATAGGGTAATTTTTCTAAATGCAACTTGTATTTTCTCTTGTGGACTATATGTAAACATCTTTTATGTGAAATATCTTATTCAGGTCAGTGCAAAATAAAAAATAACATGCATTTTGTATGATCCTTCTTATTTTGGTAAAATAATTAGACCTTAATCAGGTTAACATGACTGAAAACAAGGCTGTGAGATAAACTCAGTCTTTGTAATAGCACTCTATAAAGGACCTGGATCACAATTTTCACAACTCTCAAAACTGTTTTATGAAGTTTTTGTCTACTGAAAGTTTTTTTTTTTTTTTTTTTTTTCAAAGATAAAAATGTTAAAAATGTTGATCAATGTTTAAATTAAATTAACCTAAATTAGGACCAAAATAAGATAACAAAATAAGTCAGAACACTATTAGCAGTAGCATTTCTATTCTGTTTCTATTGTGCTTCTTCCATTTTATTTGCCGTAGATAAATGAGCCTTGGAATTAAGGCTTATAAAGTACAATTCTTTGAATTAATTCATGACAAATTCATACTGGTTAAAATAAATGATATAATATATACAGTATACATTTATAATCTAGCATGTTGTTACGTATGTGTTTAATTTAATAATTGTTGTTTTTGCGTTGTGATTGTGCACATGGTTTTTTGTTGTTATTGTTGTGGTTCTCTCTCTCCCTTCTTTCTCTTCTAACAGCGCTTGTTAGAGCCACAGTCTATGGTTAGAGCGCGTACAGGTGCACGGAGTTACGGTGACGTCAGAGGTGGCGTGGCGGCGTTTATGCTGAGTTGATTTAAGCCTGTTTAGAAGTTTCCTCCACGAGTACTCCTCTCTCCCTGCTTGGTTGTTTACGTTAAATTTTGTGGTTTCCACCCATGGTTTACCTCCGACGTTATACGAAACCTTGCTTGATTTAATGATGTTTAAAAGTTCGGGAGGAGCGCGTCAGATACTTAGCCTAATTAACACAAGAGGAGCTCCATCAAGTTAATCAATGCTAGCAGGTTATATACAGCTGACTTACCTCTACCTATTCGACGGTTTATCAGCATCCCTCCTCCACCCCATCTCCTCACTACACCTATACGGGGGGTACTCTGGGTTCGGGCTGTTCCCGAGCTCGGAGCCCTTCCCTGGACAGCCCGCCAAATACGCATTACAATATTCCAGCTAATCATGTGTAAGCGTGAACTCCTGAAATGGTGTGTAAATTCATTGAACCACCTGTTCAACGAAAGGAGACAGAGAGGAGGGTGCCTTTTGTTTTCTTCGGTTTTCTCCTGTTTTGAGGCTAGTAGGGAGGTAAGACTACGTTGTTTGTACTTTATTAGGAATGAGGTTTAATGCGGTAGTTTGTGAGTTTTGTTTATTATTTTGGCTCTTCCCCCTCCTGAAGTTCAGTTTATTCGTCTTTATATCAATTATATAATTATATTATATCAGTTATATAAATAAATGCGTTTCTTGTTTACTATACTTCTTAAAGCCATTTGCTATTTCTACGTTTCTATGTTTGACGGATGCTAATTAAATTTCCGGTGACCAGAGAGATGATGAGAGACCAAAGTTGGTGTGTGTGTGTGTGTGTGTGTGTGTGTGTGTGTGTGTGTGTGTGTTTGTTTTGTTTGTTTTTTTTCTTGTATGAAAATCAAGTCAAGATCATGTGAAACCTTTTTATTATTATTCTGGATCACAAGAAAATTAGGTTGCGGTCATGAAATTCAATAATGATGCATGGGCTTTCATATGAAACAGACTCTAAAGACATGTATAGTAGCCTCTATATAAATAGGAAACTTCAGCAGAAAACACTAAACAGAACTAATCACTGTTTGTGAAGTTTCCCAGGATTGAACTATGATTATTTGCTATTCACTCAAAATTGGGTGGTATATTGAAGAGTAGAACAGAAATCTACAGTAGATGAATATCATTATAGCTGATATAGACACAACCAATCCCTTTCTTTTACAAGTTATTTTTTGTCCATTCTCTCAGACCATTGTAACAGTCCCTTTGCTGCTTAGCATTTGCCCCACAGGTGTCTCTAAGCCAGTTTCCAAACTTCTCCTGGTTCTGGTTGAAGACCAGGAAATGGCCCTCGATGTCCCGTGCATGCCTTATACCGCTGTTCTGCAGTCGACCGCCCAGCGCAGGACCAATTCCAGGAAGATCATGTACAGATTTATCTCCCATTGGCTCCGAACAGAACTGCCTGTGTTTTTTGGAAGTCATTGTAGCTAAATGTAGGTCAGCAGTGCAATTTGTTGTGTCAAAAAACTGGAGAAAAAAACAACATAAATGAGATCTGTATCTTGTTGGACCTGTGGGAAAAACTCAATCACTACAGGTATAAAGGTGCACAAAAATGACAGTTCAGTAGACCGTTCCTTGGTTTTGAAGTCACTTTTCAGTGAGTTTTCAGAATATGCTACTAAACACAAAATAGCCGAATTCCTTTCTTTTTATTACTGAACATAGTATTTAATTATACACTCTTAAAAATAAAGGTGATTCAAAAGGTTCTTCACAGTGATGCTATAGAAGAACCATTTTTGATTCCACAAAGAACCATTCAGTCAAAGGTTCTTTAAATAACCATTTTTTAATAATCTGAAAAACCACCTTTTTGTAAAACAGAAAGATTCTTCAGATGTTAAAGGTTTTTTTTTATGGAACCAAACCTTTTTTAGACAAATAAAAGATTCTTCTATGGTAATGTGAAGCACTTTTATTTTTAAGAGTGTACTTTTTTTACTGATAAAACTTTGCATCAGAGATGTACACAAATGACTAATGTGAGGTAAATGTGACAGTTACAAGCTGTTTGACTGCAGTAGCATATCGCCACATCAAAGAGCATCAAAATGGCAATTTATTGAAATGAAGATCAAGTTCCACACATGCAGTTACAACAACACTGTATTTGCACAGTAGGCTACTTGTCTTTTACTCGTTTCACCCCTAAACATTAAATACAAAATATAATATGCAGTAAATATATAAAGATGAAAGATAAATACTGATAAAGTGGAACAATTTTTAATAATGTCATTTACATTAATTTTTCAAAATAGCCTATGGTCCAAACATCTTATTATCCACAATTTAATGGAAAAATGTATAATTTGATGAAGTTAATGTTAGATTAAGAAAGCCACTTCGCAGTATTCACAAAATCTACAGTGAACTCATACTGATATAATTATTTACAATGCATTTTCCATAACTTTATCATGAAATCAGTGCTTTTTCATTAAAAATCTGCTATAAATACAAGAGTATTCTTACCTAGTCTCTCGCCTTTGTTATCTGCCTGTGTTGCTTTTAATTTCGTGCTTATATATAATCATAAGTCCAACCTGGAGTCTGTCCAGGTTTCTACTGACTATTGTTTCTATTGTGAAATGGTGGGCTCAAACCCTGCTTTAAAACATGCCACGTTTAAGTTTCTCTTTCTTGAGAAATGAAACTTAACTCACCTCAGGAGAAGAACATTATGTGCCCTGCTTCTTATGGAAGCCCAGAGAGTGCATGCTGTTTTATTTTCTTCTACTTTCTACAATCATGATCATTAAGCACAGATCATTACTAAATAGCATGCTAGACAGATGCTTATTCAATTTTATGATCTAGAGCAACTGTATAAGAGATCTGCCTATATGATCAGATGCCCTCTAAAAGATCCAGCAGTGAGAACCAGTTAGGCTGTCACAACATACGTCTTTTCATGTGCTTGTACTGAAGTGGTAACAGATTAAGAAAATGTTTAACTGTGTATGAGTTCACTGAAATTGATTTCAGCACTTTTGTGTCCAAGAAAAAAAAAAACTACATATTGTAACTCTGGGTTTCTCTTTTATACAAGTACATACATATACATCAACAGTCATTAGGTATAAACAAAGAAACAATGCAACTGTGTTGTATAGCTTATAGATATCAAACCAGTGGTAAGAATGCCATGCTATGGGTTCCTCAATTCAACCAGACATGCATGAATAAAAAGACTCCTTCTAAACTTTGATTTAAAAGCAGCAGCGCATTAGACTACATTTCTGGACTCTGTAAATTAACAGTCATTCAAGTACAGCATTAATACTGGACTCTGAAAATGAAATATGTTATAGATAATGCTGTTTTAGATATCATAAATCTAAATATGTTTTAAATGAAAACATACTCTGTAAATTAGTCTTGAAATGTAAGGAGTCATTTGATTACTACTTACTACCAAAAAATAAATAAATAAATAAATTATTAAAACACATAATCCAGAAAAACTGAAACAGATACTCATAGTCCGTCACCGGCTAATAGAATTGTTATGTTTGCACATGTGCTTCAGACATTGGTTACTCCTAATGGGTTACAGCTGTAACCTGAGGCATTTTCCTGTGACCTTAAAAGTTCTCCTGTTCTGGACAAAGAACAAAAGCCATTTTGCCATTTCTATGTTCAGGATGATGTTTGACACATGCTAATTATTTTTTTGATGACCAGAGAGACAATGAGAGACTAAAGGTTTTTTTTTTTTTTTTCTTGTATGAAAAACAAGTCAAGATCATGTGAAACCTTTTTTTATTATTATTCTGGATCACAAGAAAATTTGGTTGCGGTCATGAAAAACAATAATTATGCATGGGCTTTCATATGAAACTCTAAAGACATTTTGTTTTGTTTTGTTTTTTTACAGTGTAAGTGGTATATTCAAGAGTAGAACAGAAATCTAGATGGATAGCATTATAGCTAATATAGACGCAACCAATCCCTTTCCTTTACAAGTTATTTTTTGTCCATTCTCTCAGACCATTGTAACAGTCCCTTTGCTGCTTAGCATTTGCCCCACAGGTGTCTCTAAGCCAGTTTCCAAACTTCTCCTGGTTCTGGTTGAAGACCAGGAAATGGCCCTCGATGTCCCGTGCATGCCTTATACCGCTGTTCTGCAGTCGACCGCCCAGCGCAGGACCAATTCCAGGAAGATCATGTACAGATTTATCTCCCATTGGCTCAGAACAGAACTGCCTGTGTTTTTTGGAAGTCATTGCAGCTCAGTGTAGGTCAACAGCGCAATTTGTTGTGAAGTCAAAAAAACTGGAGAAAAACAACAACATAAATGAGATCTGTATCTTGTTGGACCTGTGGAAAAAATTCACTAGAGGTGTAAAGGTGCACAAAAATGACGTTCCTCAGTTTTAGGTGAGTTTTCAGGTGAATATGCTAAACCTAAAACAGCTTAATTCCTTTCTTTTTATTAGTGAACATTTCATGGGTCTGTCTTTCTTTATACAACCTTAAAAAATAATGGTTCCACAAAGAACCATTCAGTCAAAGCTTCTTTAAAGAACCATCTCTTTCTTACCTTTTTTTTAATCTGAAGAACTTCCTTTCGCCACAAAGAACCTTTTGTGTAACAGAAAGGTTCTTCAGAAGTTGAAGGTTTTTTTATGCAACCATTTAGACAAAAAAGGTTTGGATAAACCAGCCAAGGATAAAGTCATTATGAACATTAATAATAATCTGGGACAACTATAATAAGATTTTATGGTAAACTATGTAAGTGGCACTCTGTGGTGCAGCAGGATTTGAAAGGAATGGGGGCATGGGGGGGTTTGGCATCAGGATATGTCCCCACCAATGTCAAAAGCAAACCTACGCCCTTGGCATATCGCCACATCAAAATGGCATTGTTTCTTATTGGGAGTATCAAAACAAAAAGCTTCTTGTGACAATAGACGGGAGGCGACTATAATGAACATTTTCAGTACAAATAGGATGCGTAAACATTAAATATGAAATATAATATGCAGTAAATATATAAAAATGAAAGATGAATACTGATAAAGTGGAACACCTTTTGTTAATGTCCTAATGCTAATGTATAACACCTAATGTTAATGTAATTACTTAAAAAAAAACAAAAAACATAATAATAATAATAACATATGGTCCACTCCAAACATATCATCCACAATATAATGGAAACATATATAATTTGATGAAGTTAATGTTAGATTAAGAAAGCCACTTCAGTACAGAACTCATACTGATATAATTATTTACAATGTATTTTCCATAACTTCATCATGAAATCTGCTATAAATACAAGAATATTCTTACCTAGTCTCTTGCCTTTGTTTTCTGCCTGCGATGCTTTTAATTTCATGCTTTTATATAATCATAAGCCCAACCTATATGGAGTCTGTCCAGGTTTCTATTGTGAAATGGTAGGCTCAAACGCTGCTTTAAAACTAAGTTTTTCTTTCTTGAGAAATGAAACTTAACTCGCCTTCCGAAGAGAGAACATTCTGTGTCGGAGAAGAACATTGCCCTGCTTCTTATGGAAGCCCAGAGAGTGCATGCTGTTTTATTTTCTTCTACTTTCTTCTTCTACAGTCATGATCTCTAAGTACAGATCATTACTTAATAGAATGTTAGACAGATTCTTATTACATTTTACGATATAGAGCAGCTGTATAAGAGATCTGCCTATGTGATGAGATGCCCTCTAGAACAGGGGTTCTCAACCGGGGGGTCACGACCCATTAGGGGGCCTCATCCTCCAGGGGCCGTGAGATGATTTAAAATTAATTTAAATATTATCCTGTAATTGTTTAATTTCATTAATGTGTTACATTAAAATGATCAAAGCACGGCCTCTTTTGTGTTCTGTGATTGATCGCTTCGGACTCATCGCACTGTTAAATAGACTGAAAGGCGGCTCAAAATTTCCAACCACTGCACACAAAATGTATATCTTGGCTGCATGAAGCAAACCGTCACCCTAATGTAAAGACAAATAGTGGAATAATAACCAACTTGTATGTGCCTAGTGTATGACACTCCTGTATATCAGAGTCAGGGTTGCCAGGTTTTCACATCAAAACACGCCCAACTGCTACTCAAAAGTAGCCCGATCACATTCCGAGGGGGTTCCCCATTAAAAATCGCATTCCGGGGGATAACATGTACGTTTATTTTGTCGGGGTTCCCCTGGTAAATTCTCATTTTAGGGGTTAAATATTACATTATTGTAGTTGCTTCAACCCACGGACACTAGCCGCGGCAACAGTGTAAGGAGCTGTTCACGTCGCGCCTAAAACGCTAAAAACGCTAGGTGTAACGGAGACCACCCGCTAGGAGTGGGGTGCGAGTAGGAACCGGGTGTAATGGGTTACAAAGGCACGCTGCTTTGTCCTTCTTTCCAAAGCGTTCTTTAGCTTGCGCTCCCGTGGTGTCTGCCTTTGCTAAGCAACAATGACCTGCTCTCTCCATGAAGACGTTTAAGTTTCAGCAAAGGATAAATGGATTTCCAGCACTAAAAATCGCTTGCAATAGCTCTAAATTAATTTAAAAATGTACAGCTGTGATCAGCTGTTCCCCCATCTTGGCTGAGCTTTCAATGTTGTTACTGGAAAAGATGAAACTGATTGGTTGGTTCTTATCACATGACTTGCGGTGTGCTAGCGGTGCACTTGCGGCATTCTGAAAAGTTGAAATGGTTTTATCTCGCAGTGCGAACGTGTCTGGAAAAAATTAGCGTGTCGCGACCATTATGAGAGCGCAAACAGCACGTCTCCATTTGAAATAACGAACTTGAGCGCGCAAAAATGCGACATGATGACTCTGATCCCTATGGTATTTTTGCGTAGAATTTCTGAAGTATTTCTAAATTGTCTGAGGTAAAGAATTCAAGAGCTTTAAATCTGTATATGTATATATTATTTTAAAAAGTTAGAATAGAGTTGTAAAGTATAGCTTTAATTTAAAGTTTGAATTTTGAGGGTGTTTTTTAAAGGGGGGGTACAATGATGTTTGGTGTATTCAGAGTTGTTTACAGTGTTAAAGAGTTGGAATCTCATGCTAAACATGGCCAAAGTTTAAAAAAATAATTTGGACAAATTGCCGAAAATCTGACTTCCGGGTTGGTACAAGTTCCAGCTGTTTTTTTCCAATCATAGCTTTAATGACTTAGACAATGTTGGAACTCCTTATATGAGCATTTCTCCCGGAAAAGCGTGCCCGTGCACATGTTGACTAGAGGAGAGCGAGACCGCGGCCATCAATGCAGTTCATTCGGCTGCACTTCTGCAAGGGATTCGCTCGAGAACAATGTCTCTAAAGAAGTGTGGTTTTGGTTGTAAGGCAAAGATAATTTTGCTCAACTTCCCGATGAACCCAGCGTTACATGAACAGTGATGCAGTTCTTTTTTCCGGGGCAGCAATTGAGTTTTGCAAGTGTGTTTGTTGACGAGCGTTTCATATACAAGGCCCAGTTCGACTCTGGGTTTGCACATTGATTGATACTGAAAGAAGGAGTAGTCCCAGCTATAAAAGATTCCAGTCATGATTCAGAACTGCAGATGGTAAGTGAAACGGCATTAAATGTCTGTGTTTTATTGGCAATCCGAGTGCGAGTGATCTTCAAACTTAGCTCCACCCACGGCGCGCCTCCAGAAGCTCGGCTTTTTCCTGAGAGAATCAGAAAGCTGTATTTTTCCTTTTATAAATATGATAAAACTAAAGACTTGGGGAATATTAAGGATGCAGTACTACTCTATAGGTACTCAAGATTAAAATGAGATTAGGTGAAACTGTGTATGTTATGTACCCTTTAACAACGTGCAGTAAAAGTAGAATAAGGCAAAACAAATGTTTTACTTAATAAAAAAAAGTTTAAAAAGAAACATGTTTCTCTTTACTGCAGAAGTATAGTATGGGAGGCATAGGGGGGCCTTGCAAAATTGACCGGAGAGGGAGGGGGGCCTCTGAGTAAAAAAGGTTGAGAACCCCTGCTCTAGAAGATCCAGCAGTGAGAACCAGTGAAACACAGTAAGGCTGTCACAACATACATGTCTTTTCAAAAATGTTTAACTGCATAGGAGTTAACTGAAATTTATTTCAGCACTTTTGTGTCCAAGAAAAAAAAAACCTACATACTGTAACTCTGGGTTTCTCTTTTATACAAGTACATACATATACATCAACAGTCATTAGGTATAAACAAAGAAACAATGCAACTGTGTTGTATAGCTTATAGATATCAAACCAGTGGTAAGAATGCCATGCTATGGGTTCCTCAATTCAACCAGACACACATGAATAAAAATACTCTTTCTAAACTTTGATTTAAAAGCAGCAGTGCATTAGACTACAGTTCTAAACTCTGTAAATCAACAGTCATTCAAGTACAACAGGCATGGGCACACTCGGTCCTGAAGGGCCGGTGTCCCTCTAGGGTTTAGCTCCAAAACTGATAATCCTGAAGACCTCGATTAGCTTGTTCAGATGTGTTTGATCAGAGTTGGCGCTGAAATCTGAGATAGCCCATGCCTGAAGTATAGCATTAATACTGTGAAGATGACAAGAGCGTTTAAGTGTTATCTGTGCACTCTCTGTATTGCTATGTAGAATATTTTAAACATATTGTGATGTTTCACTGGTTCAACACTTGGTTAGCTTTGACCACAGATTGTATGAGGTTTAACTTGAGGTTTTTACCAAAACCAGAGAGAAGCGGAGATAAAAATGATGGGTCAGGGTTAACAGTCAAAAGTAATATTTTTGTAATCCAGCATTATACTGTATTACTCAAGCTTTGCAATAAGCTGTCTGACTAGTAAGGGAAAAACACAAGCCTGAGTAGACCTTGATCAGGTTAGACACCATATTGAATTGAACATGAATGAAAACAAGACTGTGAGAGATAAGACCTTATATAACTTTTTTTTTTTTTTTTACAAGTTTCAAACCTGTTTATGGAGTTTTAGTACGTTTTATCAGCTGAACAATTGGTGTGTTGTTAAAGAACAGTGCAATCCATTGAACGAACTATACTTCTATCCTAACAATAGTTTTAATTTCTGTCAAAAATTAAATATATCATTACCCTTAAGGTCTACTGGTTTTAAAACCTGGGAGTTAAACTAGTAAACACTAAGACTACCAAGAAGGTTTAAGAAAATAAATCAGTTTGCTTTTAAACAGTTTGGTTTCCTTATGCATAGCTCATTAACAATAACACAAACATCCCGTCAGATATTTGTGCATACTCTTACAACTGAATGGTGTTTGATCAATTTCAAATCTCATGTCCAAATTTATTGTTCAAGACACTGTTGCTGATCAATGTTTTAACCTAAATTAGGACTTTTACAAAATAAGATGGAAGATAAGCTACAACCAAAGAAGCCAGAACACTACTAGCAGTAGCAATTCTATCCATTTCTATTGTGCATCTTCCATTTTATTTGCTTTAGATAAGTGAGGCTGGGAATTAGGACTTATAAAGTACATTTCTTTGAATTAATTCATGACGTAAGAACAACTGGTTGAAATACATGATATATACAGTACATGTTTAGAATCTAGCATGTTAAAGCCAAAGGGCAAAAAAGTGCAGGGTTACAAGGTTAGTGGGGAGTTCCAGAGCCTCGGCTATTTTCCTGCACCTCAAAACCCTGAGCTACTCGTTCATCCTTCACTAAAATCACAGTGCATTAAATATAATGGACTCTGAAAACTGAAATTGTATAGGCAATGCAGTTTTAGATATCATAGGTCTCTATTTTAAATGAAAACATACTCTATGCACTTTCGTTTACATTCTAAAGCAAATTTATACTGTAAATTAGTCTTGATGTGCCACAATGTCAAGTTTCTGATCAGCCTGATGAACGGATTTCACAAAGTCTGATATATGGAAAGACTGCAGGACAGAAAACAAAAAAAAAAGTCAATTTCAAAACAGCCAAATGCAAAGGTTTTGTATACCTGCTGCTGCGCAATTTCTTGAAAGCTAATAAATACAATACCGAAGAACCCTCGAAAAAAGACCTTCTGTCATGTTAGAGACAGTAGTAACATTTGCACGATGTAGCAAAAATAAAATCCACAATATGTTTCAAACAAAACAGAAAAGATGAGCATTAGGCATGAGCAGGCATATAACTGGTTCACAAATCCAGGATTCAAACTAAAGCGGGATACTTCTGGAAGAAGAGGGTTATTCCGTATTGACAGAGTCCAGGTTGTTGAGTTCTCACGGGAGTAAAGAAAACAAAATGTGCTTCTACAGCAGATATTATTTTTACAACGGTCAGACAGTCTCTTGTCAGGAGGATGTGTGTCTGTGTATCAAATAAGCATTCATACCCTACTTGAGTTGCAGAACATCTTAAGTCTGTGATGAGGTGTGAGCAAGTGAGTCATTGAGGGGTTATTTCTCCACTTGAGACTGTTTATTCGTGAGAATGTTTTTGTTTTGTTTTTGTCACTGTGATGTAGTTTCACTGATTTCCAGGCCATGTTGTTGTAGTTGAGCTCTGAGCAGTGCATTGTCATTCTTCAGGTCTTCAATCTGCAGGATAACAGACATTCAACATATTAACATGTGCCCAATCGGACTTGTTTAGCAAAACACTACAGATCTCATAAATTTACCTCTTTATTTAGATTTAATAACCCTTACATAATCTGTAAAATTATCAATATTGTGTCTCGATATCATCGTGGTCACGGACAGTACGAAACAACAGATCTTCTGGGAAAATAGTGTAGTTTTTTTTTTTTTTTTAAATACAATTACAACGACTTCTTCTAACATATGTGACCCTGGACCACAAAACCAGTCTTAAGTTGCTGGGGTATATTTGTAGCAATAGCCAAAAATGCATTGTATGGGTCAAAATTATTGATTTTTCTTTTATGGCAAAAATCATTAGGTTATTAAGTAAAGATCATGTTCCATTAAGATATTTTGTAAATTTCCTACCGTAAATATATCAAAACGTAATTTTTATGTTTAAAAGTAATATGCATTGCTAAGAACTTAATTTGGACAACTTTAAATGTGATTATTTATTTTTTTTATTGTACCATCATAACAGACCATACATCAATGGAAAGCTTATTTATTCAACTTTCAGATGATGTATAAATCTCATTTTTGAAAAATTGACACATATGACTGGTTTTGTGGTCCATGGTCACATATAAGGTCTTTAAAGTAGTGCTTTGGGCCATTATGCTTCGACACAGTATCTGTCAAACAAACTAAAACCGAAAGCACAATATGGCATAAATCCCTTCATCAAATCTGTTTTCGCTGTGTTTCAAAGCAAAGTGTGCACTTCGTTCGGGTGATCAGCTCGTGATCCGGTGTTTTCCGCCTCTCAGAACGGCTCACTTCAATGTGAATGAAGATGAACTTGTTTATAGCATGTGCTGTGAGTTTTGCGTGCTTAGAAAGTAGTATTAGGTATTTCCCTACTGTGGTGTAAAGCAAAAATAATCTACTTATGAAATTTCCATTTATTTTACAGTGCAACTGTTTTACAATATATGTAAAATTACTAAGTTTTCTTAGTTAAGAACATTGCTGGAGCACTTAATTTTGAACTCTAAAAGCGCATTCGATAGAAGAATTTAACTTTAAAATGTACAAAATTTGAATTTTTCCAAGTCTTCATTAAATATCATAAAATAAAATATTTTTTTAAACATCAAGTTATTATCCTACCGTAAGATTATGATATTGTTACATTCCTACAAGAAATAATTATTAACTCTTTAAGACCTAGCTTTATATTTACATAATTACTTCCTTACATCAAAGCATAAGATGCAACACGACCTATGATTTTCGCAAAGCTGAATGTCACACAATTTGGAAAAAATATTTTTTTAGCATTTGCTGTCAGACATAAACATTAATATTCTACAAAAGAATGTACTTCTCAAAGTAACAAACAATATGTGATCCTGGACACAAAACCAGTCATAAGAGTATTTTCTTTTTTTAATTAGGGTTTACACATCTTCTGAAAGCAAAATAGGCTTTCCATTGATGTCTGGTTTGTTAGGATAGGACAATATTTGGTCAAGATACAACTATTTGAAAATCTGGAATCTGAGGGTGCAACAAAAAAAAAATATTGAGAAAATCGCCTTTAAAGTGGTCCAAATTAAGTTCTTAGCAATGTATATTGCTAATCAAAATTAAGTTTTAGTATATTTAAGTTAGCAAATTTACAAAATATTCTCATGGAACATCATCTTAATATCTTAATATTTACTTAATATCTTAATTATTTTTGGCATAAAAGAAAAGTCAACAATTTTGACCCATACAATTTTTGGCTATTGCTACAAATATACTTATGCTACTTAAGACTGTTTTTTGGTTCAGGGTCACATATATTAATGCACAACAAAAAAATAACAGTTTAAGGCATTCTTTTTTAAGAATACCACACAATATCACAATGTGTCATCCAAGTTTTAATTAAAACCGTTAACCTCTTGTGTAGCACTGTTTGCCATTTGATTACATTTGAAAAGATTAGTTAAATTATTAAAGATGTAAGCATTCGAGTACTACTGTTTTTGACCAAAAATAACTGAATACATAAAAGAAGTAAATAAATAAAACACAGAAACACTGAAACGGGCAAAAAAACAAAACAAAACAAAATAGAATTTGTGGAAAAATAAAACACTTCATAAGGCCCAATTGTTCTAACAAAGTATTAAATTGTTATACTTTCAAAGTTTTATAAAAGCAACTGCTTAAACAATTTGAGATTACTCCAATTTAACCAAACCAATAGAAATGAAATCCAGAAAATAAACAGAAAGCACATAATTAAGGGAAAAAATAAAATAAAATAGCAAATTTGGAAAAAAAACAAAAAACAAAAAGTAACCAATGTCATTGTTCTTTAATAATCATGAGGCTGTACACTAACTTTTGAAGCTCCAGTCTTGCTGCGATTAAAGCAAGAAGGGTGACAAAGTACAAGTTAAGTTTTCAATTCAACTCTAGTTAGGCAACTTAACAAGTAGCCTGACTTTGAGCCCCCACTGTACATCCTACATAAACAACTCCCGCCAGCAAAAATACCTGTTGTCTTAGTAGCTCATTGTCCACTTGTATTCTCTCCACCTCCTTGTAGCTCTCCTGCAGCCTCTGGTTAGTCTGTCTGAGTTCTCTAATGTAGTCGCATGCTTTAGACAGGATGCCTCCTTTACTCTGAAGACAACAACAAGTTGTTCATTAACATTAGAAGGTGTAAAAAGGTACAATAGGTCCAAGAAAAATCTGGTGCTATGCAAGTTACTTACTGCCCCTGTTTTGGTATTGTCCATATTGCAGTCTGGGATGATTTTAGACAGTGTGACAATCCAGTTGTTGATTTTGTCTCTTCGTCTCCTTTCCACTGCGGAAACACCAATTAAACCGTTCAGCAACAGTCCAAAATGATTTATTTTCATTTTATACACAAATTGGCTCCATTTTCTCTTCCTAATGCATGTTCCTAGTTTTAACTGTCAGTGATTTATGCATGTATGTTATTCCAAAGAAAAAAAACATAGTTTTTATAATGTTTTAATAGTGTAATAACTTCCTGATAGATAAAATTCCAGTTCTACATTTTATACTTTTTTTTTTTTTTTTCGTTTCATGTTGAATAAAATGCAATTTAAAGAAAATAAAAAAATACTGGAACATGAATAAGACATATTCTGGAAATGCTTAAAGTTCATCGTTACTTTTTACATCAGTTAAATTTGTGATACTGATCATGTAACTGCTTTGTAAAGTTGTTATTGCTTTCAGTGAAACTGCACATTCTGAACTCTAAAGAGACATTAGTTCACCTTCATTGTGCTGTGCTCTCCTTCTCTCATCACGAGGAGCCCGCGGGCCATCAATCTTCCTGTGCAAGTAAGAGAGAGAAAAGAAAAAAGAGGAGACTTGTGTTAGCTTGCTTTATTGCACTATTAAACTACCAAAACCAGCAAATTAATCTGCAAGACACAACACAGCTGAAGCCTATTTGAAGACAAACCCATTTACTGATATAACAACAGTTCATTATTGAGTCACAAATTTTAGTCAGGTCAATTATATTCTACCCAAAGACTGGGCAAATAGGTAATAAGCCTAAAAGAAACATGTAACCCTTTGATTTTTCCTCATTTCGGTTTTTAGAGTCTAGAAATGATTTAACTTGCGTCTTTCGAACATGAAGAAAACTCAAACACCATCAAACACAACTATAGTATTTATACAGTATGGAATTAAAGGAATAGTTCATCCAATAAAGAAAACTTGCTGAAAAAGTACTTACCCTCATGCAATCCAAGTTGTAGATGAGTTTGTTGCTTTATTTGAACAGATTTGAAGAAATTTTGCATTACATCACATGCTCATCAGTGGATTACTTGTTTTTATCAACGGTTTGGGTTCTCAATCTGACGGCACCCATTCACTGCAGAGGACCAACTGGAGAGCAATTGGTTCAGAATATGTTCAGATGAAGAAACAAACTCATCTACATCTTGGATGCCCTAAGGGTGAGTACATTTTCCGCAAATGTTCATTTTTGGGTGAACTATTCCTTTAAAAGCCAGCTGCTCAATAGCGGCGGTATCTAGAGAAGGGCAGGCTGGCAGCTGAAAGGGGGTGGGGATGTAAAAGGTCTTCCTCACCAGTCTGATATGCTGTGTTGAAGAGTCTCACGTTCACCAAGGTCTCTGGGGATGGCAGGCAAGTGGGACAAATTTTTTTGGTTGTTTTTCTGACTGCACTTAAACTGATTGGACAATACTTTGCATATTTATATGTGAAATCATTGCATTTTTAAATTAATTCCACACTCTCAATTTGAGGCGTTTTGCAGGACAATTCATCAGGATTTGATTTGAAATTCCACTGTCATTGTTCTGAAATTAATTTAGGGGAACGTGAAGGGGTCAAATCATTATGTACATAGCAGTGGGTTCAAGGGGTGGACTGGGCCGTGCAGACGGGGAAAAACGAGGGTTGTTAACCCATGATCATACTTACGTAGAGTAAGTGTGTGTGCGAGGGGCGATGGTCCGTGGCGTTCCAGTCTGTAAAACATCTGGCGGACTCATCATCACGTAAAACTGACCTAGGGTAAACAAAGACGAAACGTTAAAATAACGTTTGAAAAATGCATTATGAATGAACTTGACACTTATGACAACACTGTATGTGTAAGAAAGCAGATTAACATACTAATGATTTTAGCAGCTGTTACACATTGATTGATTATCTTGTTGTGCACCAAAGGCAACACTAGATGCTAGAAACACCACATTCGACTGATAAGTAGCATTTTTGGGGCACTGACATACTAGAACCAAAATTACTTACTAACACTCAACAACATGTGTCAAAACATACAGTGATAAAAACTGTGCTTGTTTCCCACTGACATTATGGAATATTCTGGGGGTTTTAATACTTAAAGCTATAGTTCACCCAAAAATGGAAATTCTGTCAATAATTACTCCCCGCTCCTGGGGAGTTGGGGGGTCATTTGAGGCTTCCTTTTACTTTCTAACTGGCAGCAATTCAGTGTATAGCAACTGTTTGTTTTTAGTTCTTTTGAGTTTTCCCTATTTTCTATGCATACCTTCGGTAAAAGCACCATGCATATTTTGCTTTCACTTTTAAAATAGCAGCAATTCGCGTGAAGATGTT
This sequence comes from Cirrhinus molitorella, assembly GCA_033026305.1. Lineage (NCBI taxonomy): Eukaryota > Metazoa > Chordata > Actinopteri > Cypriniformes > Cyprinidae > Cirrhinus > Cirrhinus molitorella. Next base: position 26,840,106 of record CM065131.1, read on the forward strand.
GTGTGTTTTTAGTTTGTTTGTGCATTCCCTCCTTTCCTCACTTTCCGTCGCTTTTAAAAGTGCCATGGCATTTTACTTTCACTTTTATGAGCTTTTATTAAGAAAATGAATAAAAATATTACATGTCTAAACGTTGCGTGTCTAATATAAAATAAAAAATAACTTGCACAAATTTTAAATGGGTATACATACATAAAAAAATAAAAACACTGTGGAACCAAATAAATATAAAAATTCCACTATCACCTTAGATAAATGGCAAAAGTCAACGGCCTTTTCAAAATCCAAAATATCTTTTAAAACAGGCGATTTTGCATTTCGTTATGAAACTATTCCGCCATCATCTTGTTCTTTTCACCTCTCTCTCACCTCTTGTCAGTCAGGCACGGTTCTACGGGGGTGCTAAGCATCCTCAAACGAAATCAATAGCACCCTCAGTTAAAGCTGTAATAATGGCAAATCATTGCAGATTTAGCAAACTATCCTGTGCGCGTTATGGTTTGCTCTCTGGAGAACGGTTTCTGTTTCAACATGTTTTTGTTGCGTTGAGCAATATAGCAATCTCAGACATATCTGTTGATTTCTTGAATCAGAGACGTTTAAGTTAGAAGGTAACGTTATTGTGTTCAGCACGAATCATCTCGTTATAACAAAGTAGACGCAATGTAAAAATTGAGCAGCTGCGTTCAGTTTTAATTGTATTGTCTGTTCTCTAACTGAACTAAAGGATTTTTACTACTATTAAAAAATATATATATATTATATATATATATAAATATATATTCAAAATCAAAACGACGTGGGAGCGGTGCCGCAAGTGAACAAGTGACTACACCGGTGTTGTGGGCTCACACCAGTATCACCGTCAACACCGACTATCGCAGCAAGCCTACTCCAAACTCGCAAGACCTTCGTTATTTTTTGTAACAAAAATGAAGACATTTTTGATTAAATCTGAGAGCTTTCTGACTCTGCATAGAAGGGTTGGGTATCGAGAATCAAATTTCCAAGAACCGGTTAATTGGTAAAACATGCATTTTGGTTTCACTTAACGATTCCTGTGTTCGCATTTTAATGCGATTTTAAAGTTTAAAATCAAACAATTTAAGTGCTGGAAGAGAAAGAACTTGCTCTCTGTTTGTGTGTAGTGCACACATCTGAAGCACGAACACAGTGAACAGCGGGTTCCCGGCCTGTGTCAGTTTTTGAACCGCTCCATGCATTTCCACTTCAGAAAAGCTTGTTCAGGGCCGGATCTGTCTTCTCTTTTACATTTGCCGCCCAATATGTCAGTATATCATCACAAACAGTCATTTTTGTCAAAAGTGAAAGTAAACAGATAAGAAAGAAAACGCATGTAACAGTATTTTTAGATCTGTGTGCGTTCGGTGTTAAACAGAATAATAATAAACATGCTGCCTGTCATTAATGTTAATCCAAAAACAAAAGTCATTCACTGATCTTGACTGAACATCTTTCGTAACTTTTATCAGGATTAATCTATATTTTCAGGGTATATACAGAACTTCTTAAGTTGAATTTACTACCTTTTACTACCTTTTTTACTACCTTCAAAATATTTTTTAATACAAGCGCAACTTCAAGCTGCAACTGTAGTGGCGTAAATTAAATATCTTTCCAAATGGAATAACATATTGCATCACAATGTAACGTCGGCCATTATAACTTAACATCAACACTGGAATCAAAAACTGCCCACAGATATAAGAATAGATATAAAGACAGAAGAGGGAGGAGACATCGTCTTCATAGATCATTAGTCAGTAAGTCTGATGCGTGAGAAATCTAAAAAAGAGGTGGCCGTGAAGTAAGCACAGGTGTTAATAAAATAAATTAAGCTGATACATTTAAGTAAAGCAGAGGGATTAATCAAGATTAATCAATGTCAAAAAGCAACAATTGCATAACAATGTTGGACATTTGAATGAACAGCTACGCATCAAAATTTGAACCAAATTTCCAAGTGGTTCAATTTGGGCCTTGAAAAATAAAAAGAGGAAGCAACCAGATAATAATAAAGTGCAACTTTACACTGTAATTATATAAGTATGTGACAGATTTCACTGCCTGTAACATTGGGCCTATGTTGACCAGTCATTGGCATGTCTACTCATTTGGCCCTTAGTAGCATAAAGTGCCTTATTAATAAAGTGCAGAATAGAACTAGGACTAGAGCCCTGCACGGGCCAAAAACTCCAACCCTGGCCCGTGGTGTTCAAGCCCTAACCCGGCCCCAGCCCGACAACGTCTGCAATTTTTCAGCTCGAACCCGAACCGACCCGACCCGTGATCAACATTAGTATTAAGCTCTCTCTGACGCGCGCTGTCTCTGCAATAGTGTTGTCAAAAATATCCTTATTTCAATACGTATCGATTCTGAAAAATCTGAAACAATTCCAATACTCATGTCCAACATGCATTATCTTTTCTTCTTTCTTCTTCAAGGCTGACACACTGACTGCATGTGAATGAAGTGCCAACGGAGCCCGGAGTAAATATTGAAAAATGGCGAGTGCAGAGCCTTCGCGACCGGCTTTGGTCGACAAAGAATGTGGCAGGAGTTTTTTTTATTTGTTAAGTAATAATTTAAAGCTTTTTATTTGTATGTTTATCATGCTTGTGAGGCATGAATTCGCTGAAAAAAAGCAAAAGATCGCGCTGGCGACTCCATGTCCTGCAAAGTGATTTCAGCCTCCCCTCTCCAAAAACTATATGTACCTAATAGCGCACATTTATCTAGCTTTAACGTTTAAACCAACATTGTTTTTAGCTACTTTAACTGTTTAAAATGTATAGATTTTATTTTATGCAAGTCGTGATGATTTGAGAAGGCAAATTAATCAGACCAAGAACAGTCTTCCGCTGGCCGCTGTTCGTTACTTCAAAAAAACTAAAAGTTTCATCGAACACACGCGCGTTGCCATGGTCACGCGTCTGGCCCTAAGTTGACTTCCGGTCTGTCCTCCGCAAACAATAAAAACAACAGCAAAGTCTGTCTAGAGTAGATTATTTATAATAATTAGCGAAAATAAATAAGTAAATTAGCTAGCAAGTTGTAACTTTACCTAGTCAATATTATTTTGGGCTATTTTGGGAAGAAAAAAAAAAGTTATTTGGCCAAACTTATATGCGACAAAGTTGCACAACCAGACCCGTTCAACAAAAGGTTGAGGCAAGAATGCTTTTCTACACGCCTGTCTGATTTACCGGATATCTGTCAGGTACACATATTTGAATACCTAGTGGAGAAGGAATGTGTATATACACGGGAGGCGTTTAAGGCATATCGCAGCTTGGATGCATATAACTATTTTAATTCTGGGAAAGTTAAATGCATACTAACCTACACAAATGGAAATACCCGTGTTGTTTACGGTGAAATCGAGGCGGGTCAGATGCTTTCAAAGAGTTGGATCATTGCTAGGAAATCCGGCGAAGTCCAGAGTGGGCATTGTACATGCATGGCAGGGTAAGTATGGCTGGCTAACTAAACATTAAATTTTTTATATCTGGTTAAATTAAAACATAACGTAAATATGATAAGCAGTATTTTTAAGTATACTGTACTTAAATATTAAATAAAATGAAATTTAAATATTTAAGTTTTTATTTGTTATAATTTAGTTTTGAGGTAATCGGTGTCCACAAAAGTTGTGAGTTTTCTGAACTTATCGGGTTTTACAGTGTATGCGATTTGACGCCATTCACCCCCACCCAGGTTATATTAATCGTCTTCTTGCAGACGTGGCAATAAGCCTCGCGGCTGTTGCCAACTACTGGCCTAAGTCAGTCTTTAAATCTTGAGTCCTCCAGCCAGAGGTCCGAAAACTTGCATTTCCCCATGTTTTAATTACTGAACGGAAGCGAGCTCGCGTACATGTTTGGCAGCAAGCCAGCCGGGTACCCAGTTTGTTTCAGCGCGCGTGCGAACGAACACCACCTCACATGATATCGCTCAGGTCCTACTCTCAACATATTAATAAATCCACGCAAATTTTAGAAGAAAGGCCTGCACTTAACACAAATTGAACATTTATCTAAAAAAAAAAAATTGGGCTTGAAAATGTAATACCTCGTCAGATGACGTCTACTACTTTTTAATGCCCTTAATTTTGGCTAATTTCATTTACTCCCTTTTACAACCCCGCGGACACCCTAATTTTATTTATGAAAGAAAACTATGCAGTGTTTTTTAAACTTTTATTTTTATTTATGCTACTGTTAATTCAATAGCTTGTTCCTATTTTATTACTAACTGTTTACTTGTCTTTAACAATTTAATGTTTGAAATTTATATTAGTCTAGTTGTTTTTGCTGTGGTATTTTTTGTTAAAACCATAGGCAAACGTTTCTCTTAAGTGTTATGTAGGCTGCTGAATTTTGCTCATGTTATTCAGCTGCAACAGAAAGCTTTGTAAAAATACAGAATAAAAATGTTCGACTTCATTTTTTAAAGTTACTGGGAACTGTTAAGAATCAGAATTGATAAGCAGAATTGGGTTTGGGATTAAAATAGATAAAAATGCAACACTACTGCATAAACAGCAACGCAACTGACATGTTCAACGGCCCAGAAAGGTAGTAAGGACATTGATAAAATAGTCCATGTGACAACAGTTGTTCAACCGCAATGTTATAAAGCTACGACGCACAAAGAAAACTGTACATGCGCTGAAGATGGACACGGAGGAGAAGAGATTGTTGGGTAAAGTCGTCGCTTTATAGCATTACGGTTGAACGTCACATTGACTATTTTATTAATGTTCTTACTACCTTTCTGAACCTTGAACTCAGTTGCGCTACTGTCTATCCAGGATCAGAAACTATTCTGATATTTCATCAAAAATATCTTAATTTGCGTTCTGAAGATGAATGAAGGTCTTACAACATTAGGATGAGTAATTACTAGGGATGTAACGGTATGAAATTTTCTTATCACGATTATAGTGACAAAAATGATCACGGTTATCAGTATTATCACGGTATTGTTAAAATGTGCTGGAAATGTTTAAAAAGTACTTACACAAATTGTTTCACCAAGTTTTATATTTAAAATCAACAAACAACATATAAAATGACTTCTGTTTGCACAAACTCTAAAACAATAACATTACCAATAAGATTTTATATTATAACATGACTGACAACAGTTCTCTTCAACACTTATCTAATAACATGTTTGAAATGTTCAAATAAAGCTTTGAAAAAGTTTTATAAAATGGTAAACTTCACATTTTATCCTTTAAATAAAAAAAATGGTTGTCAAATCAATAAATGGTTATATGTGTTTTATCAAAATAATTCTAGATGTAGCCTATTATGTGAATTGTTTAAATTTGTAGAATCCTTGTTTTTAGTCAAAAGGTCAAATGACAGCAATGCATGAAAATGTGGTCCGTTTTAGCTAGACAAACTACAAACAGGCTGAACATAATTGTAAGTCAATGTAAATCCACTCTCTGCCACTAGGCGGCACTTGTGGAACAGCAAAGTTACAGCTGTTTCTGTAAACTCCGTGGACAAAGCATTGCGATTAAGAACACAACTTGATTAGGCATTACATGGAATGAAGATCAAAACACAATGCCATCGAATCTTTTCTGAAGACAGTCAGAACCATTAAAGGTATATTCATATAATTCATTCACTTCTATATTCATTTGTATATTCCCTCAGCACCCTTTTAAAACCTCCAATCTTTCCGTCATGATTTCATTCAAAACGAAACTACTCTGCGTGCTCTGCGCACATGAGACTGTTATTTAAACTCTGCTTTACACTGGACAGAATATATTTATCATAAGTTGTTCAAATCGTGGTAATCAAATACGGTTTTAATGATAATTTAAAGATGAAACGGTAATACTAACCGTGGAGAATTTTATCATGATTTATCGTCAAACCGGTTATCGTTACATCCCTAGTAATTACTGATAGAATTGTCATTTTTTGGTTGAACTAACCCATCACAACTCACAATTCTTCTAAATGCAGCTTTCTTGCATTCCCGGGTTACTGATTTGCATGTAAACCGGTAAAACGGGTCATTTCAATAAAATGATTTTCGGTAGTTATCAGCATTTTGGTGTGCATGTAAACATGCTCAGTGTCAATGGCAAACACTGTTTTTGGACTTTGGCATGCGACACTGACCTCCAGCCTGTGTGAGGGTCGGATCAGACGTGGCCTGCACTGAGACAGCTGTAGCTGTACCGTCACTGACAGTTGCTGCTGGGAAATAGGCAAAGCGTGTCTCTCCCCCCACTGTTTCCCCCGCTGGACTGCCTCCATTACTGAAAGGGTTCTGGATGACAGCCTATAAAAAGATAGATATAGAATTATAAGAGACGTGCAGGCAAATTTGACACTGCATACATTTATTGCTTCTCTCCATACTTCCTTCAAGTCGGTTTCACACACACCTGTGCTACCGCTTGCTGTGCACCTGCAAAGGCGGCTGTGGACACTACACTGACTGCCGCTCCTCCATCTCCTGCTGCTTCCAAATGGTCCTCTGTTACCTGGACCACACGATATGTCACCTGTATCAGGAGAGAACACAAAAAGTGAACTTTGTAAGAATGTTCTGTATTTTCACGTTACATAACTTACATACAGTTGAGGTCAAAAGCTTACATACACCTTGCAGAATCTGTAAAACTTTAATTATTTTACCAAAATAAGAGGGATCGTACAAAATGCATGTTATTTTTTTATTTAGTACTGACCTGAATTTCACATAAAAAGTTTACATATAGAAAGTAATAGTTGCATTTATAAGAATGACCCTGTTTGTTTAGTGATAGTTGTTCATGAGTCCCTTGTTTGTTCTGAGCAGTTAAACTGTTAACTGTTCTTCAGAAAAATCACAAATCCCACAAATTCTTTGTATTTGAACACTCTCCAACAATTACTGTATTATTTTGAGGGACTCAGGGACTCATATGCAAGTATTACAGAAGGTGTAAATGCCCACTGATGCTCCAGAAGGAAAAATTGGGGGGTGAAAACTTTGGAACAGAATTAAGATGTGTACATTTTTCTTATTTAGTTCTGCCCTTCAGAAGCAACATCAGATACATACACGTTTCCCATAAGTCAAAATAAGTGTACCCTCGCTGCCTGATCTCCAATTTTAAATATTTTTTCAAAATAATTGTATAAATTCTACGATTATTTTCTCTTCGTGAATTATATTTAAACGTTCTTAATGTGAATCATCTTATTCAAGTTAGTACAAAAAAAAAAAACATGCATTTTGTATGATCCCTTCTATTTTGGTAAAATAATTAACATTCTGCAGATTCTGCAAGGTGTATGTAAACTTTTGAACTCAGCTGTAAATAATGTGACATTTCTGAGTGAGACAGGATATTTAGCAAAATAACAAAATTCGACTTGACTTTATCTATCAGGAGTCAAATTATAATAAACAGTGGATATTACTTACTAAAATATATATTTGCTAAAATAATACCTTTTGATAATATCTATTTGGTATCAGCAGAGTTATTAAATTTTTTATTAAAGAATATGAAAAATAAACATACAAAAATAAATGTTACCTTGAAAACGAACTTAAAATAGGTTTAAGCTGAAGTACTAAAATAGCTAAAACTAAAACTTGAAATAGTCTAAATCTAAAGTCTAAATAGAACTAATAAAAATAACAGAAGCACAAAAAATTGCTAAAACTTAAACTAAACAGCATACTAAAAAGAAAAAGCTAGTTTCATAAATAAACTAAAATAATACAAAATATGTAAATACTGTCTATTATTTTTATTTAATAATAATGAACAACACTAAACTCAACAGTATAATATTAATAGTATAATAATAACAACGTAACAATAATATATAAATATTAAAAAGCATTCTCTTAGGAGCCGTTACTGACACACATTCCCCCCAGGGCATGTTTTATTACAGAGTGACCCCAGTTTGAACCCTGGAAAGGTCAAAGGTCGCACTGACCTGTCCACCAGTGTTCTCTGTCCGGAACTGGTACTGAACATTGTGGTCTGCAAAGGCTGCTGCTTGCTGGACACTCGCTATGGTAACCGCTGCCTGCTCCTCCACCCCCACCCCCTCTCCTGAGAAATGCACCATAAATGAACAGTGGTATATTGATATATGCACCACTGACTGCATGCACACATCATTTAGAGATGCATGTTTTTACTTACCCTCCTGCAGCTGAACAACCTCCTCAGTTTCCTGTTTCTCGTGACTGCAAAGAGAAAGAGCACATGTTTCGGGTCATCTTATGAAATTACTCAAAAGAAACTACAGAGATACAGATCAAACTCAAATGTTTTGGCACATTTTAGTGATGTAAATATGGCAGTTATTACTGATAAATGGTTCATTCAAAACGGTGGTTCAAAAATAATAACGCTGTTTACAATAACAGTCCCCGAATATGTGACCCTGGACCACAAAACCTTAAGTAGCACAGGTATATTCGTAGCAATAGCCAACAATACATTGTATCAAAGTCTCTGACTTTTTTTATGGCAAATCTCATTAGGATACTAAAATAAAAATCATGTTCCATTAGATATTTTGTTAATTTCCTATTGTAAATTTATCAAAACTTGATTAGTAATATGCATTGCTAAGAACTTAATTTGTGCAGCTTTAAAAGGCGATTTTTTCAAAATTTAGATTTTTTTGCACCCTCAGATTCCAGATTTTCAAATAGTTGTATGCCATCCAAATATCCTATCCTAACAAACCATACATCAATAGAAAGCTTATTCAGCTTTCAGATGATGGATAAATCTCAATTTCAAAAAAATGTACTCTTATTTTGTGGTTTAGATCACATATACTTTACATTTATATATATAAAAAATAATAATAAAATAAAATAAAAGTTGCGTTTTTGTTTTGAAAATGCATTTTGCGTGTTTTAAATTTAGAAATGATTGTTTTAAAACGACGATTTTTTTTGTCATACTGCTATTAAATTCTCCTTTTGTACTCCACTCAAGAACAGCCCGCGAATCGCGAACCGATTCATTAAAAAGATCCGACTCGCTAGCGAATCGGACCTAACCACTACATCGTCTTGATGCAATTAATTAAAAAGGCATTTAAACTATTGAAGATCAATTAAAAACTCCAAAGAAAAAGAAAGATGTTCTAGATATAAATCTGACCTAGATCATCAAGATCTGCCTCCTTTACTTGGTGAACAAACAGTGAACGCCCCCCTTCCCATCACTAAAAACTGTTCAGTTTTTAAAGTGTCTGCAAATGTAAAAAAAAAAAAAAAAAAAAAATACCAATAGCAACTTTTTCTTGGGATACAAAAATAAATAAATTACATATATCGCCAAACACCAAGGGTGTGAATACACAAAAGCTTCTGAATGCTTATAAAGCCTCTAGGTGAAAAGACTGGAGGTTGGCTGCAGGTTGAAGGGAATTTAATGCATTAAACTGCTGAAGAGCTTTTGTTCCGAGAGGACTAAACACGACATTTCTACTTAAAATAACCGTTAAACGTATTTTATTTTACAGTAAAAGTAAACACTGGAGACTGCTGTTACATTAAAATATACACCGGCTTGAAGTTGTGCTATTTCCAAATACCAAGGATAAACAAAAATCACCAAATTAGCAATCGGGCTAATAGTGATATAAATATGTCGACCATCGATGTTAAAACGCTTGCGATCTGTTGTTTTTCTTTGTGCTACACGTATCTTACGTTTAACTTCCCATAATAATGACATGCATAAAACTTAATAAAAGTCAGAAAATAAAGTTAAAAGATGATTGCTAACTGCCATACTATAAAAACAGAGCAGAAAATGGTTGACTGGGGCCTTGAGGGTGGCCGTACATAAAGGACGCGCTCTCACCTCGTCGAGGTGTCCAAGCTCTGATCGAGCATATCCATGAAGGCGAACGGATTTTAAAATGCGATATTCAGCGACACTTGAAATACGGGAGATGGAAGCGCTGATCACGGGGACAAACACACGGGTCATGTGAGAAAGACAGTCCAGGACACGTGAGGTGCAGGCTGGGCGAGGAGTTAAAATGGAGACCGCTGTGGAGGAAGACGGAAGGTGTACCGGTTGTTGTTGAGTTCACTGCGCGGTATTGTTGCGTATGTTAGTCACTCCCGCCCTTCTGTCTAGACGAGTTTTCGACCTGTTGAGTCGCTAAGTCACTTGTTTTCGGACTTTTTGCTTCTTCGTCAACACTGGGTTTATTTACTGATTTATAATTAGGGGCTTGGTACTTTAAAATCTCATTTCCGCCTTATTTAGAACCGCGATGTGTTGCTTTGCTATCGATGTTCACGTATCCATCCGCAAGCGTTCTATTAGCGGCCACATTTTAGCGCTGCCGTTAATAAGATATGGAGTGGAGTGCTTATTTTAAACAAAGTGTGGTTTAGGTTTAAATAAAGGAACGATAGAAAAATTTTGGTAGACAAATATAATAACACACTAATGGTTGTGTACGTGTTCTGAAACGGCTTGTATTTCGTAGGTAAAAGATAGAAACAGAACAAATAGGGGGTCTAAATTATTGCGATAGACTAGTTCAAATAGTTCAAATGAAATCTAACTAACTTAGCCTATTGCTATTAACAGTTACAACCTCACGAGTTTCATGATGAATGGCATGATGCTTTGAAATCGCAGTTAATAAATGAGTGAACTTAAAAACTTACCTTGTGCTTTCGCCACGATTTAGTAACAGTTCGTGTGTAAAATCAAAATATTTAGGTTGGCGTTCACAAAATATACGATTTTTTTTCTTTGGTCACATCAGCACAAGGAATCACGAATATGACGAGTGGTGATTTTTCTCAGGTGACCCTCGTGATCCAATCCGGGTTTTTGGACAAACCACATGACATGAATGCAAGAGTGGCGGATAGGAAAGAGACATTTGTTCATCTCTAATGTGAATAAACTGGATACTATTTACATAAATGCTCAGAATTCTTTACTCGATATACATGTGTAACATGTTTTCATAAATAAACATGGAATTTTGTTGGTAGTAAAAGCGTTGTTTTCCCAATAGTGACCTACTATTCTAGTTTCCTGAACTTGCACTGCTGTAACCACGAGGCTGTGCTGTATGGCAAATTGAGCTGTTGAGATCAACACCAAATGCCCTATTTAAATGTTGAGCCTTGTCATAATTACGCAGCATGTTTTATATAAATAGTCTGTGAAGTTAACGTGATTAAGTTAAAAATACCATCAAACCGCTAAAGCCAAAGACGTTTGAAAACATGAAAACATGGATTTGAAAATGCAGTATTTGTTGTTCCAACTCATGCACTTCAAAAGGATTCCATATTTTCTGAATTAACTGTTAAATTAAATAATGTGGAAAACTGTGGTGTAGCCAGCTACTTAATATAAATTTGATATATGTGTGAGCATATAATTTATTTTTTCTGAAATATCGACTGACGCAGAAGTGTCGTTTTAAGGTATGCAAGTATTAAGGTATGCATGCTGATTTCAGTGTTGATTTCTACGTGGTTTTCTTATCTATTTCAACCATTTTACATTTAACGTTTTGTTTCATTGAAGCATAAACTGACGTTACTTTAACCATATTTCAGTGTTGAATTTCGGTCATGTTTTGACTGCTTCAACCGTTTAGCATTCAATGTTATATCATCGTTGTTTCGAGGTATTACTGCTTTGTTGTTCTGTAAAAATTTCACTGAACTTTACATTTGTATACAGTTGAAGTCAAAAGTTTACATACACCTTCCAGAATATGCAAAATGTTAATTATTTTACAGAGGGATCATACAAAATGCATGTTTTTTTTTTTATTTACTACTGAGCTGAATAAGATATTTTACATGAAAGAAATTTACGTATTATCCACAAGAGAAAACGATAGTTTAATTTTGAAAAATTAACCCTGTTCAGAAGTTTACATACACTTGATTTTTAATACTGTATTGTTACTTGAATGATCCACATTTGAGTTTTCTTGTTTGTTTGTTTGTTTGTTTGTTTTTTGTTTAGTGATAGTTGTTCATGAGTCCCTTGCTTGTCCTGAACAGTTAAACTGTTCTTCAGAAAAATCCTTCAGGTCCCACAAATTCTTTTTTTTTTTTTTTTTTAGTATTTTTGTATATTTAAACCAGTCTTCGAATTGAGGTGGTTGGGGGGATCCAGGACCCCCCATAAGAAGTAAAAAATTGATTTAGGGGGGGCCCCCCAGATATTTTATATTAGTACTATCAACAACATATGAATCTGAAAAAAACACAGTTAGGATTAGATTGAACTAATGCAACAGTTTTATTAATTTTGGATTTTATACAAAAGTTAACATGAGGACTGATTGTGGTGTATTTATTCAACGAAAATAGAAAAACAAAGTAATTTACAGCTGCTCCACTGCACATCTCCAAGCAAACACATTTCTGTTTCGTTTTTGAAGGAATCTTCATTTTTGAACAGCCGTTTGAATTAATTGATTACATAATTCAGTGACAAGACAATGGACTTGCTGCCATCTACTGGCGGTTTGTTTCATTTTTTAAAGTATATATAAATTGAGTCATTTAAATCGTTTAACACAGGGGTGTCAGACTCCAGTCCTGGAGGGCCGCAGCTATGTAGAGTTTAGATGCAACTCTAATTAAACACACCTGATCCAACTAATCAAGTCCTTCAGGCTTAATTGAAAAGTGCTTAGTATGTGTGTTGGAGCAGGGTTGGGACTAAACTCTGCAGGGCTGCGGCCCTCCAGGAACTGAGTTTGACACCCCTGGTTTAACATTTCTATATTCTTCTTGTCAAAAAGCCTGTAAATAGTCATTAATGCAACAGAAGAGTTCTGTGCTATGCAAAGATGAATTGATGATGCTGACTTCATTTGACTGGAAACTTACACTTCTTATGGATGAATTGAATTTATTGTTTAGTTAAATTTTTTGATAAAAGTTTCTAAATCAAAATGTTTTGTTTTAAAATGTTTTAAATGCAAATCTAAAACTAAATCTAAATGTTTTGAGGGCTTAGCTAATCAGGCCAATTAGAGACAATTAGCCTATTAATCGTTCTTATTTATTTATTTTTTTTATTAAATCATTCATTAATTTCACTAATCAGTCTTTTTATTTTATTGTTTTATTAAACACAACAGGTGCCTGTCTTAATATCCAATAATAGCATAGAGAAAATATGAAACTAGTTGAAAGTTATTATAGATTTTAAAGAGTTTTATAATTAAATACATCCTTTTATTATTATTTTTATATATGTTATATACATTTTATATAAATATAATATTTATATATGTGTTATTTTATTGTTTTACCTCTTGATATCATTATTATTAACAAACTGTTGTTATAGGAAATATGCATTAAGAGCTAGGGGTGTAAACTTTTGAACAGAATGAAGATGTGTATATTTTTCTTATTTTGCTTAAATATCATATATTTTTTATTTAGTACTGCCCTTCAGAAACTACAGAACATATGTGTTCCCCGGAATACAAAATAAGTTAAATTTACCCTGGTTTTTTTTTGTTTGTTTTTTTCTGAAACATCAGCGAGTATTTGAACCTTCTGTAATAGTTGCATATGAGTCCCTCAGTTGTCCTCAGTGTGAAAAGATGGATCATAAAATTATACAGTTATTGTTGGAAAGTTCAAATATACAAAATGCTAAAAAACCAAAGAATTTGTAGGACCTGGAGGATTTTTCTAAAGAACAGTGGGCAGTTTAACTGTTCAGGACAAACAAGGGGCTCATGAACAAATATTATATTACTAAATAAAAAAACAGCTGTCATTCAGGTAACAACACAGTATTAAGAATAAAGTGTATGTAAACTTTTGAACAGGGTCATTTTTATAAATTCAGCTATTATTTTCTCTTGTGGACTATATGTAAACATCTTTTATGGGAAATATCTTATTCAGTACTATGTAAAAAAAAATAACATGCATTTGGTATGATCCCACTTATTTTGGTAAATTAAAATTTTGCAGATTCTGCATAATGTATGTAAAGTTTTGACTTCAACTGTACAGTAGTACAGTAATTTATAAGAATAAAGTCATGTGATTTGATTACACAGTTGTAAATGTCAATCACAGTAACCTGTTTTCTGTAAGTTTGTATTTTACACATCAAATGAGTAACATGCATTTCTATTGGTTCTCTGTTTAAGCTTTTTCATAGGTATTGACTATTTCATTCACATTTTTTTTCAGATCATAATTTTATCAAAATGGAATTTCCCTTGTGTTTGAACTATAATTGATCCAGTACTTTGAATTAGGAATGGGAAACATTGAGTTATTGCACTTTAAACTAATCTATAGGTATGCCTGAGTATCCACGCTGTGGCCCCTGTCAAAGCAAGCATGCAACTCAGCGTTTTGCATTGACAGCTGCACCAAAGCAATCCTTTGAATATGTGCAGCTACAGAACAGTCTACTCTTCGAACAAAAGGAGAACCATTGACATCATGCATACACACAGTGAAAAGTCGGACACACCAGGGCCCCTGCCCTAACCAGTTCAAGTGTATTTGTTTCAGGGACAGAAGAGGTAGCATTTAAAGGATTTTGCCACCATCAACAAAAAAGGCCAGCAGAGGTTGTCTATTTCTCTTTTGCCTCTTAACATCTCTCTCTCCCTCTCCACTCTCTCACTCCCTCTTTCCCCTGAGGATAAGCAAAGAGGGATTTGCCTCAGCAGCAACAAGGTAAGCGATGAAAAACTTGTATGGTCTTTGTATATATCTGTAATTCTTAATATTCGATTCATTAAATGAACCATCAGTGCAGTGTGAATGGAACTGGTAGATATTTTATGATAAGCATATACATTATATACATTACAGAAATGATTTCTCTATTAATTAGTGTCTAACCTGGAATATCATAAATATTTCTGATGTTTCAGTGATACATTCTCAATTTCAATATATTGAACTATATAACTGAAATTATTTTAAGCTGCTAATGTGAAGAAATTTGATAAACGAAAAGAACTGTAAAGAATCTATTATAGTGAAGCTTTAGGAACATTTTTAAAGAGTATTTGGCTTATAATACGAATTCGTAGTGCTGTTTTGGAAATTTATTTTAAAAATGCTCAAATCCTTCATTGTTTTAATCAAGTGACTGAGTACTTTTGATATATTAACATTTATACATGTTAATATTAATTTTAATACTGTATAATGTTTAATCTATTGAATTACTAAATTTGTGTTAAAAGATGTAAGCATGTTTATTTAGCCATATGAAGTTTAAAGAAAAAAATGCTTCATATATTTGCAAAACATTTGTTTTTTAATTTTTAAGTTTTATATTAAGTTTTTACCTTCCTGCATAGTTGCAAAAAGACTAACATCTGTATTTTAAGTTCCCTGTTTGACAAAAATGATAAATGAAATGATTGTGAAGCTTGAGTGCTATTTTTAAAAAATATATATTGCATATAATACCAAATTTCGTAATGCTATTTTGCAAATTTATTCTTAAAACATGCATGCACAGATGCTTTTGTGTTTAAATTGAGTAATTCCGACATTCTAATATTGTTAATATTTAATACAATGTGTTTAATTTGTTGAATGTGTTGAAAGATGTGTGAACACATGTTTGGTTTATTAAAACATCTCTCCTATCTGTTTAGTGTATATCTCCTTCCTGCTTAGTCGCAGCGTGTGTCAGAATGTACAGCTTTATGGGCGGCGGCCTGTTCTGTGCCATTATTGGGAATATCCTAATAGTGGTTTCCACAGCGACAGATTATTGGATGCAGTATCGCCTCTCAGGCAGCTATGCCCACCAGGGCCTGTGGAGGTACTGCATGGCCAACAAGTGCTACATGCAGACAGCAAGTATAGGTAAGCAAATATAATGTACATTTTCAGCGCTATTTTAAAACAATGTGAAGTTAAAAGTCAGATGTAGAGTTCCTAACAACGTTATATTAGACATCTGGCACCTGCATTTGAGCTTTTAGAGCATTTTAGCCTGTAGATGGCAGTGCTTTATTCGTTTTGCCATACAGAGAGCTCCATACTCTGGTTTTTGTTGTCTGAGCCTTGCACAGTCGTATTCTGAACAGGTACTCCAAAGTCGTACCCCTGGTCTCATAAGATGGCATCTGAGATTACAGGAGCTGTACTGTGGTTCGTTCAAGGTGATTCTGCAGGGACAGTTATTCAAAGATCAAATGTGAAACATCAGACAAACAGTGATAAGAATTGGCTGCGATGAGAAGAGAATTAACATACCCATCTTGACTGTTGACTCTTATGATCGTTTCTTGTCTGTTTCCCCAGCATACTGGAATGCCACACGGGCATTCATGATCCTGTCGGGAATGGCGTGCTTTGCAGGCATCATGGCAGGCATCCTCTCATTTGCTCATTTTTCTGCCTTTGAGAGATTCAGTCGTTCCTTTGCAGCAGGAATCATGTTTTTCATCTCTAGTGAGTCACAAAAACACATACAAAGAGCTATATGCTGAATGTGACATTTTAGCCTATTTAACTATGAATAAAAACTGTTCTCAAAGTCAGAAATATAATTAATCCATCTCTTTTTTCACACCCAGCTCTGTTTGTGCTGCTGGCTATGGCGATCTACACTGGTGTAACCCTAAGCTTCTTGGGCAAGCGTTTCGGAGACTGGCGCTTTTCCTGGTCCTACATACTGGGATGGGTGGCCATGCTAATGACCTTCTTTGCAGGTGATAGAAAACTTAACAGACTGCTATTTAAAGCAACTGTTATATATTTTTCTTCAGCACAGAAGTAAGCCTATGGGTGAGACTTCTGGTTAGCTGTAGAGAAATAATGAGAAGAATAACATCGTCAAAGTCAACGGCCATCTTTGAAATGCCTCTAAGGCTCCTATCGCTTTAAATAGGGACATCAAATTCTCCAAAACTGTTCATCAAGTTTATGATTAAATTTCATATTTGAAATCACCAATGAAATCTGACAAGAATCGCCTCATAAATATGGTTCCTTGTGCTCAAAAAATGTAAATAAACGCGTATTGTTCAGTACTGCGCATGCGCACTGTACTGACCGCACGTCTCAGAAAGCCGATTGTTTCTATAGCAACTGGGAACTGCAGTGACGCGCTGACTCCTTTCATTAAGAAGGCGGGGCTTCGCGGCCATAATGAGCGTTGCATTTTTACCCATTCAAAACTATACGCAATACATTAAAATAATATGGTAAGACACATCAATTTGCAATATTAAGCAGCAAAACGAGCTGTTTTGTGCAGCTGGACACAGATGAAGCCAGAACCGTAAAATGGCCGCGCCCACTCTTACGGAAAAAAATAAGGTGGATAGTTTTGTGTATTTTGTGATTTTAGAGCCCCCTACAGTTAAGTGAGTAGAATACTACACTGTCGTAAGTACAGTGAATAGTTACCCACGTGAATTTGTTGCTGCTTTTTTATTTACGGAATTTCGTACCTGCTCACCAAACTTATGTACTCCCAGAATAGACGTTTGGAAGGAGTGTAGAATAAAACAGAAGCAGTTGCCTTATTATAAGTCAGTGTACCATCACAATGATTTTGAAACTGATATTTCAAGGTAGAAAATGAACATACAGTTGATTTTGGATTGCAATGACTCACAGTAAGTTAGTTCAGAGGGAGTTTTTGTGTTGTGTTAAAAGCTATAAAATGTTGTCATAGTGCAGAATGGAAATAATATGCCTAAGGATGTGGTTGAAATGACTTTGATTGACCTCATGATAAAGTTGTGTCACAAAACATAAAATCAGGATGCGCGTGCAGACCAAACTCATAATAAAAATGCATCAATCTTACTTACAGTCATCTTTATGACAAGCACAATAAAAATATATGTTCTCCTGTTTTCATTATTAAATATATGGACACATAAAAAGAGCTAGATAAGTAAATATAATTGCTTATTCTTTCACGCATTTATTTCATTTTTAGTTGATACACATAGAAATACTCACACTTGTTAGAATGTTTATGATTTGAAAATTGTCTTTTGCAGGTATATTCTACATGTGTGCTCACAGAATGTATGAATCCAGGAGAGTGGTTGGAAGTCGCTAAACTGAGGAAGGAAAAACTGCAAGCAGCTGAAAGTTTTGGCTCAGAAATCATCAGGACCTTCATCAGACCTAAATGTTATACCATAAAACTCTAAACTGAAAAAATACACATCTTAAAACAGCATTAAAGGACTTTTTTTTACCCAAGCACATATACTTGTATAATTCTACACAGATAAATATACCAGTCTTCACAAATGTTTATTTCACTTTTCATAATTTTTTTCAATAAAATTCCACATCAAATCATTTTCTGTGATTTGTTTTCTTGTTATATTGTAGCAATACACATCACAAGTGAAAATAATAGTTGAATTTATAAAAATGACTTTTACATACGCTTAATTCTTAATACTGTGTTGTTACCTGATTCAAAGCTGTTTTTTGTTGTTGTTTTGTTCTTTTTTGTTTAGTGATAGTTCTTCATAGGTACCTTGTTTGTCCATAACAGTTTATCTGCCTGCAGTTCTTCAAAAAAATCTTTCAGGTCACACAAATTCTTTGATTTTTCAGTATTTTTGTGTATTTAAACCGTTTCCAACAATGACTATGATTTTGAGATCCATCTTTTCACACTGAGGATAACTGACGGACTCATGTTACAGATTGTGCAAGGTGTATGTATAACATTCAACCTCAAATGTAACTGTTTTGCAATGTAATTTTACTTTTAGTGTTGCAGTCTCCTTGCAACTCTATTTATTTCACCATGTAGCCATGAGTATCAGACTTGTTTCACACCAGCTCAAATACATAGTCAGCAAGTGTGGCACATCCTGTGTAAAACACAGAAAAACAACGAGTCAAAAAAAAAAAGAGATCTAAGCAGGGTTTACATTTTATATATCAGTAAATGGGTGTATTTTGGGACCCTGGTCACATTTTTATTTCTTTTTTGAAAGTATTCAATTTTATCATGCCAGCTCTTTTTAATATTCATTTCAGAATGTTTTTTTTTTTTTTTTTTGCTTTTCCTCTTTTATTCATAGAAATGGTTGTTCCCCATCTGAACAATTCTTTTAACCTTTTTAGGTGCAAAAAGTAGAAGTAGTCTTCTCTAAAAATGCAATTCACTTCCTCTTTTTTTTTTTTTTTTTTGTGAAGAAACTACAAAAAAACCCAACAACCAACAAACCAACAGAATTCCTTCAAATGTTGTCCCAACAAAAATCTTCATACCCAGCAATATTGCTGACAAGCCATCCAAGTGTATATGACTTTATTCTTTCAGACGACTACATTTGGAGTTATATAAAAATTATGTTTTTCTTACACAAACATATCGTTTCACTTCAAAAGGCCTTTATTAGCCCCCCGGAGCCATATGAAGGAGTTTTTATGATGGATGAATGCACTTTATTTAGCTTTAAAATCTTAAAACCCCATTCACTGCCATTATAAAGCTTGGAAGAGCCAGGGTGTTTTATTAATATAACTTTTTAATTATTTAATATAAAGTAAATTATTTTTATTTTTTATTATTAAAAAAAGTAATTTAACTAATTATTTAACATAAAGTCATAAATAACTAGGATGACTTGAGGGTGAGTAAATCATGAGGTAATTTTTATTTTTGGGTGAACTATCCCTTTAACCCTTTAATTGTTACCCGTCCCCTCATTGGGATGCCTAAGTTTACTTCACCATTTTACAAATAAATAATATATATATCCTAATATCCTAATTTAATCATGACAATCTATATATCAATGGAAAGGTGTAAGACTCCTAAATAGATATTTTAACATTTTTTGTGTTACAAATTATGTAGAAAAAGTAATAGATTAACCTCAAATCTACCTCTGACCTTTGTCACAAAAAGACTTTTGTCATTGCCTTTTTCCCTATCACACTGTAGAAATCATAAGAAATTATATATCACTTGAAAAATTGAAATCTCAAAATTCATCCTTTGAAAACCATTTTGAATCAGACATTGCATTATGATGGAAAATGTAAATTAAAATCATATTACAAAATGTTTTTGTTCATGAATTATAAAAAATTAAGTTTAAATACTGCATTTTCACATTTATGTTTAAAAAATCTAAATGACAGTTAAAGGGTTAAGGGTTCACATTTCAAAATAGTTTCATGATCAAACAAATTTCATTTGATAAGACAATATTTGAGAAAATGCATTATATATCATTTAATTTTTTACTTTACTTTGTTAATTTTTTAACAAATCTTAGGAAAACAAGTGAAGAGTTCAGATGCAAAACCCCCTAAAAGTCATCTTGGTATCTTAAACTTTAGTTTCACACTCAGGATCTTCAGTCTTTGGAATGGAATTACAGCTTTCTTCTCTAGTGCCTTGCTGTGAGAGACTTTGGCGTTCCTCCATAAACGCCCTGCGAAAAATCACATACAAACTTTGGTTGCAGCGCTGGTTAACGTCCAGTCCCATGCAGAAGTACAGCACTGGGTTCACGCAGCTGTTGAAATAGGCTAAATTTGAAGCCACAGCCCATCCGTCTTTTATTGCCTTGTTGTCTTCATTCACCAACTTGACCAGCCCTAGAAAGTGGTAGGGAGCCCAACATAAGAAAAAGGCACAGACCAATACAGCAAGAATTCGAAGAGGCCTTGATTTTCCAGAGAGCCGTGTTCTGCGTATCCTAACAGCAGCTAGTATGTAACAGATGAGGATGACCAGGAAGGGCAACAAGAATCCACAGACGAAACGAATGCAGTAGTAGACATACTTTGCTGAACTATCACCTGCTGCTCCATTCTCCTGTAAATGAAATTATGAATACACATTTACATATCTGCTATATAATTAATTACATAATAATATGCAAAGAGATTCATGCAGTAACCTTCAGTGTGCATTGGCTCATGTTGTTCTTGTTGAAAACTTGTCGGTACACAAAGTATGGTGAACTAAAGATCACCGCCACAATCCAAACTCCCACACTGACAACTCGAGCGGCACATAACGTCCGTCGTTCTCTGGTCAACACTGGGTGGCAAACGCAGAGTGCTCGATCCACGCTAATGACAGCCAGAAGAAAAACACTACAGAACATGTTGGCATACTTGAAGAAACCAGTGAACTTGCAGAGAAAAAGTCCAAAAGGCCAGTGGTCATAGAAAAGTTTTTTAATAAGTGAAGTTACACGGGTCAAGCAGAAGATCAGGTCTGCTACAGCAAGATTGACCAACCAAACATTTGTGACGGTAGGGTTCATGTGGAAGCCGGCCACCCAGATGACCATAGAGTTCCCGGTGGTCCCAAAGAAAACAGTGAAGGAGAGGAAGACAATGTTGACCTTATTCACAATGTCTTCAGTGTCCACTTTAGAGTTCGCATGGTGATTTAAGACCTCAGAGTGTGAGTGATGGAGAAATGTTGTACTGAAGTTCATTCTACAAACAAGAATTAATACATATATGTTTCTGTTAACAATAGATCTGTTTGTTCACAAAAAAACTATTTGCCATGGGTTCTCATGGGAAGTTGCACCATAATCTAAAACCAGACAAGAAAACACCCATCGTGAAGTGTTTTCAAAGTGTGGTTTGGTAATTTCTCAAGAAATGCAAGATAAACATAGCTGGTATGTTAATAGTTATAGGTTTTCGGTTATTCTCTGAAATCTTGGATACATTATTGAGATTTATATATATATGTATATATATTAGGGGTGTAACGGTTCACAAAATTCACGGTTCAGTTCGATACGACACAGTGTTTTCACGGTTCGGTACATTTTCGATACAGCAAAAAGAAAGAAATTTATACACATTTTTTATTTATTAAAACTAAGATCAGTGGCAGGAGTCAGATTTCATTTATCACATGAAAAGAATGAGTCGAGCTGACCAGTGAGGTGAGAAAAACAAGAAGTTGACTAAATATTTAGTTTCAAAAAGAAAGACAAAAGTGCCTGCTTTAAAAAATATTTCAGACTTTTGCTGTTTATCTTATTTGATTTTGGAAGCTTCCACCGTTTGCTGATCTCCAGTGTTTTATATTTAAACTTTGTGTAAGTAATTTGTTATTTTATATTAGGCCTATATAGCCTAAAAGCTAAGCAAATAAGCATCGGTTTGTTAATGCATTAATCATTCTATGTTTAATATAAGTGAGTTTGCTGTACTGTTTTGTTGTTGTCAATTCAATCAATTGACGTGGAATTGGCACTAATTCAAAAGTGAAACTAAAACCGGCATTTACAAGCCGTTTAAAAGCGAATAAAAGCGAGGAAAAGAAGGAAAATTCTAACGAACTACCTCACCATCACAACCCTACTGGAGTAGCGCTGTGCCGATATTCGGACGCGAATTATCATGCCTATCTCGTCAGTAATGCCGGTTCTGTGATTAGTCGTAAATCTCATTCACGTGTTCATTCATACAGCCGCGTTTAATACACAGCGCCGTAGTTCACAGCCCTATACTGGAGTATTGTGTTTTTCGTTGGGAGTGGGAGAGGCAGACATCAGTTTGTCTATTATGTCGTTTGGGCTGCCTTGTAGAGTACAGTGGCACTGAGAACATTATATTTCACACACTGTAAGTTCTTTTATTTTCCAAATGTAGCTAATAGGATTAGTACAACGAATCGAATCGTTCGGTCTGTAATGCATACCGAACCGAAAGCCTCGTTCCGAACGGTTCAATACGAATAAGTGTATCGTTACACCCCTAATATATATGATATAATATTTGATTTGATTTTCTAGTGGGTGCAGGACACTATAGTTAATTTATGTAAGTGAGGATAGCAAAATGAAGTAAACTGTGACATATTATACCATAATATTCTTTATACAATGGACTACTAGAAAAATGGATCAAAAATGTCTGACCAAAAATTGTTCAGACACATTGACCTGACCATGTTTTGCTAGTGTTTTTTCTATAATTGCTAAATAGTGACCTTTTTACACCACAGACTGAACAAAATTATTGATAGTTGTGTAAATATTGTCATACTAAAAGTTGTCTGATTTTTTGGTTGATTGTAATCCATTACATACCTTTCTAGTAAAGTTATCTGCATTATCAAGATGAATTTGTTCAGACACAGTTTAATTCTGAGTTCTTGTCATATTTTATTACCATTTTCTAAACTAGAATTGAGGTGGGTGTTCTTACCTGTTTTTGCTGTTTTTTCTGCAGCAGTCCTTTGTGAATGGGTCAGCTGGAGCTTTGTATGATTAAAATTTAATTTTGCTTTGCTGATAAATAAACCAGTGGCTGGTTCTTTTCAGACAAAGAAGGGACAAACCAGAAGGGGGAGGAGACCAAAAAAAAAAAAACACTAGACATATATATGAAGAGTTCAGATGCAATTTTTAGCCTCTAAATCCATCTGACATCTATCTTTAAAAAATGGATTTTTATCAGGCTCCGTTGTATAGGTTTCTATGTAAGTACTGGTACTTCTGACTGGGCTGAGGGTGGGATTTTAACGAGTTTGAAGTAAAAGTATTTGATGGATGTATAATATGTTTCAAGAGAATATTGTTTCATTATCACATTTTTGACCGAGATGGCTTTCAGCTGGTTTTGCATCTGAACTCTTCATATGTCTATTTACATTTATGTTTGTCTCCTCTACCTTCCTGTTTGTCCCTTTAAAGATGTATTCAAAGAAGGTTGGAAGATGTATTAAAGGCAAATGATGTCTAGTTAAATGTTGTCTATATGTCTATAAAAACATTTAGTTGCTCTAGGGATGTTGGAGGAGGGAATCAACTTCTCACTCTTCTCTCCAAAATTAACTATAGTGGTTTAGTCAAGTTAGATGCTGAACTGCCAGGGTAGATGTTGAAGATCATCTTGGTGCTCCAACTCTTCAGGATTTATGATCATGACATCATCTTTTTCATATCTTCATAATCTTCATACATCATACGTCATGTCTTTTTTCTTCAGAAAAAAATGTATTAAAGTTTTTGAGGAAACATTACAGGTTTTGTCTCCATATAGTGGACTTCAATAGTGCCTAATGGGTTGAACGTCCAAATTGCAGTTTCACTGCAGCATATTGTGACGAGCATCCCGAGCACTCATCAGCGTCGCCCTGGAAACGGACGAGCTACACCTGCCACGCCTCATCACTGGCTGATCGGTCACGGCTGCGGCTCATCAGCCGAGGGCTTTATAAGCCACGGAGACACACATGACGTAGAGACACGTCTCCAGAAGACTCCAGACTCACATGCTTTGTCTTTTCTCTATTTCTCTTCAGAAAGCAGCCCTTGACCGATCAGCACAGCCACTGAGCACAGCACGGACCGGACTGCACCGAGAACACAGAGGGGAAGCGAGCACGAGCCACGGAGCACCGCCACCTTTTACACACTGTTTATTTATTAATAAATCCACCCTCCGGGGATCGTTACTGCACTTCCTTGTTCTGTGTTTCTTCGCCCTGCGACATCTGGTGGAGAATGCGGGCATTGCAGTGAAGAAACACAGACAAGCGAACCAGCAACACCGTTTTTTTTCCACTGAGACTCACCTCCCACGCCGTTCTACTCACCGCTGTTTTTTCCATCTCCATGCAGGCGGCCGCTCCTCCCCACGGAATGGAGGAGCTCTTACAACGCCTCACCGAGGTCAGCATCCGCCAGCAGCAAATCGTGGAGCACATCGCCGCCCGTCAGGGAGAGACGGAACGAACGCTCGCCGATCTCCGCGATGCCGCTGCCCAACGCGTTCCGCTGCCGGACCCCCGTATCCAAGCCACCCAGTTGCTGCCAAAAATGTCGGCCAATGATGACGTTGAAAGCTTTCTCCAGATGTTCGAAAATGTGGCCACACGGGAAGGATGGAGCCGGGATGAATGGGCACAGCTGCTGGCACCGCTGTTGACGGGGGAAGCTCAGCGAACCTATTTTTCCATCCCAACTGAACTGAGTGATAATTATGATGAGTTAAAGCAAGAAATCCTAGCGAGAGTGGGACTCTCGCCCATCTGCGCCGCCCAGCTCTTCCATGACTGGGAGTATAAGCCGCGGTTGCCAGCCCGTGCCCAAGCCGGGAATCTGATGAGGCTTGCCCAGCATTGGTTGTTGTCGGGGGGTCCTAGTGCCAGCCAGGTAGCGGAACGCGTGGTAATAGATTGGCTGTTACGTGCCCTTCCCCGCCCTATTCGCCAGGCAGCCGGCATGCGGAACCCCACCACCATCGAGCTGGCGGAAGCGACCCAACAACGGGAGGCAGGGGAGCGAGCGCCGCCTTTCCCCCGGAGGGTGGTCCAGGAGCGACGCACGCCGGAGGAAGAGGAGGTCCCGGCGTCCCGCGCTGTTGGCCACCGACAGCGGCCGTAGCGGTGAGTCCCCTTCCCCTAATACTGACTTGTATTTTGATGTCTTTCAGCAGATGACCGAAGGGGGCTCATTCGCTAAGGCACAGCGCGAGGACGACCGGCTTAAAAATGCTTGGGCGCAAGTACGGCGGATTGAGGACCGGGAGCTCCACCCGGCCCCTCACCCAACTCCCCACTTCATCGTTCGGAATGGCCTGCTGTACTGTGTTGCATCACGGAGGGGGGAGGAGAAAACCCTGCTGGTCGTGCCCCGGACTAAGACCGAGACGGTGATGGAGCTGGCCCACTCCCATCCAATGGCGGGGCACCTGGGCCCCCAGAACACTGTTCAGCGGATTCGGGACCGCTTTCACTGGCCAGGGCTGGAAGCAGAGGTAAAACGGTTTTGTCAGGCCTGCCCCACATGTCAGCGCACGACCTCACAGAAACCTCCCCCCAGTCCTCTTATTCCGCTGCCAATCATCGAGGTGCCCTTCGAGCGTATCGGGATGGATCTGGTAGGACCGCTGCCGAAGTCCGCCCGAGGCCACGAACACATCCTGGTGATTGTCGACTATGCCACCCAATATCCAGAAGCAGTCCCCCTGAGGAAAGCAACAGCAAAGGCCATCGCCCAGGAACTGTTTCTGTTGTTCAGTCGAGTCGGCATCCCAGCGGAGATACTAACCGATCAAGGTACACCCTTTATGTCCCGGCTAATGGCTGATCTCTGTCGATTGTTACAGGTGAAGCAGCTCCGCACGTCAGTCTACCACCCTCAAACGGATGGACTCGTCGAACGCTTCAACCAAACGCTCAAGCAGATGCTCAGACGGGTGACGGCTGAGGACAGAAGGGACTGGGACCCGATGCTGCCCTACGTCCTCTTTGGAGTCCGAGAGGTTCCCCAGGCCTCTACTGGTTTTACCCCTTTCGAGCTCCTCTTCGGACGACAACCCCGAGGCCTGCTGGATGTGGCCCGAGAGGCCTGGGAGCAGCAGCCGGCCCCCTACCGCACCGCCGTTGAGCACGTGAAGGAGATGCGGGAGCGAATCGACAGAGTCATGCCATTAGTCCGGGAACACATGGTGAAGGCACAACAGGCTCAACAGCGCCACTACAATCGGGCAGCCCAGCCACGGGAGTTCCAGCCGGGAGATCACGTGATGGTTCTGGTCCCAAACACGGCCTGTAAGTTCCTGGCTTCATGGCAGGGTCCGTACACGGTGACTGAGAAGGTGGGGCCCGTCACTTACCAAGTACGCCAACCGGGAAGACGGCGCCAAGATCAGCTTTATCATATCAACCTGTTGAAGAAGTGGCATGGGACCAGAACCCAGCTCTCGGCCCTGGCCACCGTGAGCCCCGTGGCTGTCGATGTCAACCCCCACCTCTCGGCTGCCCAGAAAACGGAGATCCAACACCTGATCGGTCAGTTCTCTGATGTGTTCTCCCCTAGGCCCGGGCGGACCCATGTGCTCCAGCATGACATCAGGACACCACCAGGAGTCATCGTCCGGCAGCGGCCCTACCGTGTCCCAGAGGCTCGGCGACAGGCTATTGAGGAGGAAGTACAGGAAATGCTTAAGTTGGGGGTGATCGAACCATCACGCAGCCCATGGTCCAGCCCCATCGTGATGGTCCCTAAGCCGGATGGCACCCTCCGCTTCTGTAACGACTTCCGCCGCCTCAACGAGGTCTCGGAGTTCGACGGCTACCCCATGCCCCGTGTAGATGAGCTACTCGATCGCCTGGGGAGGGCCCGGTACATCTCCACCTTGGATCTCACCAAAGGCTACTGGCAAGTCCCGTTAACCAAAGACGCAAGGGCCAAGACCGCGTTCTCAACTCCTTCCGGCCACTGGCAATACCGGACCCTCCCCTTTGGTCTGCACGGGGCTCCCGCCACGTTCCAGCGCTTAATGGACGTCCTCCTACGCCCCCACCAAGCCTACGCGGCGGCGTACTTGGACGACTTAGTCGTCCACTCCGAGCGGTGGGAGGACCACCTGGACAGGTTGCGGAGGGTGCTGATGGAGCTCCGGCGGGCTGGACTCACCGCCAACCCCCGAAAATGTCACCTGGCCCTGTCAGAGGCAAAGTACCTGGGTTTCCAAGTGGGTCGCGGACTCATCAAACCCCAGGAGAAGAAGGTGGCAGCGATTCTCTCTGCACCGCGGCCCACGTCGAAGACTCAGGTACGAGCCTTTCTGGGGTTGGCGGGGGTACTATCGCTGCTTCATCCCCAACTTCTCCTCTTTAGCAGCTCCCCTGACAGACCTGACCAGGAAGGGGCAGCCGGAGAAGGTGTCCTGGGGCCCAGCCGCTGAAGAGGCCTTCCAGCAAGTGAAGACGGCGCTTACATCGGAGCCAGTCCTGCGGGCCCCGGACTTCAACTGCCCCTTCCTGCTCCAGACGGATGCCTCGGACACCGGGTTGGGAGCCGTGCTGTCCAAAGTGCAGGACGGTAAGGAACACCCGGTGATCTTCATCAGTCGGAAGCTGACCCCCGCTGAAACACGCTACGCCACCGTGGAGAGGGAAGCGTTGGCAGTGAAGTGGGCAGTCCTGGAGCTCAGGTATTACCTATTGGGACGAAAATTTACACTAATCACAGATCATGCTCCCTTACAGTGGATGGCCAAAGCCAAGGACACCAACGCTCGGGTAACAAGATGGTTCCTGGCGCTCCAGGACTTCCACTTCTCCCTACAACACCGAGCGGGAACTGCCGATGGACTCTCCCGGATGGGGTCGGCTTCCGCAGGTCTGTCAGGGTTTGCCTCCCTCCCACCCCCCTCCTCCCCTCTTGTTCGCAGGACCAGGACAACGCTTGGGGGGGGGGGGGGGGGGGAGTGTGACGAGCGTCCCGAGCACTCATCAGCGTCGCCCTGGAAACGGACGAGCTACACCTGCCACGCCTCATCACTGGCTGATCGGTCACGGCTGCGGCTCATCAGCCGAGGGCTTTATAAGCCACGGAGACACGGAGACACACATGACGGAGAGACACGTCTCCAGAAGACTCCAGACTCACATGCTTTGTCTTTTCTCTATTTCTCTTCAGAAAGCAGCCCTTGACTGATCAGCACAGCCACTGAGCACAGCACGGACCGGACTGCACCGAGAACACAGAGGGGAAGCGAGCACGAGCCACGGAGCACCGCCACGTTTTACACACTGTTTATTTATTAATAAATCCACCCTCCGGGGATCGTTACTGCACTTCCTTGTTCTGTGTTTCTTCGCCCTGCGACTACATATATATATATATATATATATACTTTATACGTAGTCATGTTGGAGAGGTCATGCAAATGTGCAAAGAAAGACAAACACCCTTTTGAATTTGCAGTGCTAGTGCAAGATGAGCATTTGTAGTTAAATAGTATATTCAATGACTAATCGTTTGACTTGACCAGGGGTTCCCGAAGTAGGGGTCGGGACCCCCCAGGGGGTCGTGAAACCAGGAGAAGGGGTCGCTAGATGAATTAAAGCATTAGAAATAGCATATTTTACCCATAAATAAAAAATATACGTTAAAAATAAAAATCCAGCATGTTGCCCACCCAACTCATTAGGTAAGATTAATGTTCAAATGTAAATAATGAGTAAATTACTATAAAACAATATTATGGTTGTTAGACTGTTGTGTTCCTTTGTGTTGTCATTATGCTTGTGTGCCATTTTGCAAAACGTTTGTACACTTTAACCACCTCAGAGGAAAGTGGGGTCCCGAGGTACTGGCACTATTATTTTGGGGGTTGTGGGCTGAAAAGTTTGGGAACCCCTGCACTAGACGACCCTTATTACTCAGCTGGGATTGTGTAGGGCCCTTTGAAGCCACTGAAGTCCACTATATGGAAAAAAAATCCTGGAATGTTTTCCTTAAAAACCTTAATTTATTGTGACTGAAAAAAAAAGACATTAACATCTTGGATGACATGGGAGTGAGTAAATTATATATTGGATATTGGCTTTGTGAAATTCGTGAAATTCTCTGTGGTCGGTTTTTGGTGAATATTATGATTTGCTGTCACTTTGCTGCATTCTCTGTGTGTTGTTCAGACTCACTCCATCTTTAATAATTCCTGAAAAATTTTTCCTGAAACTATATGACTGTGTTAAAATACAGTTAGGCTTAACAATTATGTTCAACTTCAACCAAATGTTTTTATTTGGTATTTTTTAAAAACAGCTAATGTTCACCTTTAATGCCCCTCTCACATAAAAATATATTAATGACAACAGTACAACAAAGTGACTTCATGCCCCAATAATGATTATTTTAATTGCTTTGCAATGTAAGTATCATAAGTGCTGCCAGATCTCGCACTTTAACTGTGAGACTCACGCAGTTAACTTTGTTTTCACACTTTCACATCACTCTAACAAAAAAGCTGTTTCCTTGAACATCAGCTACAGCAAACAAGTCACTTGATTTGTCAAACATAACTTATTTTTCCTCCACCATTTCATATTTTTATATTCAAAATCTAATTAATATAAACTTGTAAGATGGCTTTGCTGTTGACATCCTTCGTAAAATTTAGGGCCTATTTGAATACCCACACTTGTGTCTTTGCACTTGACCACTTTGTACATGACATATTTCCTGTATTTGGGCAAGTGTTCAAGGGGCTGTGACCTTTTTTTTTTTTTTACTTGTTTTGTACTTTTTACCTTAAGGGGAAACACACATAGTATTGTAAAATGCAGAGCTCTTTATTTTGATTTTCAATACTTTGCATTAGAAATAAACTTCTAAATGTCTGTTAATTATTTCCTATAACAAATGACACAATTTAGTGCGGGTCTCATATTGGCGGCACTGAATGTAAACAATGCCACTGAACCAAATGAAAACATTTGGTCAGTTAACCCGAATATGTGGCCATACTCAACAACAGAATGGATTGCACGGTTAATGTACTACTGACTACATTGTTCCGCTAATTTATGCTTTCTAAACCACAGAAAAAAAATGTGTGGAAGCTCTTAAATCATATAGAGAAGGGCTTAGTAAGCAGGAAAGGGTGCAATATCTCTCATGAGATCTGATATGATATCGCTCCAGAGCAGTATTCAAGATAGTATGGATTTAGTGTGTGTTAAGGGTACTGCACTTTGGTGTTTTTAAGACCTGAGACAGACTTGCACACTTACTTTCTGTTCTCAAGTGGCCAAAACCACAAACTGATGTCTTGTCCGAATACCCACTCTTGCAGTCTTTGCACTTAACCACTTTACTACTATTTACGTCTACTTATATGACGTATTTCCTGTGTTTGGGCCAAGTGTTGAAGTGAGGATGAAGACCTCAAGTGTGTGTCGAACTTTTCATTACCTGATGGGACACACTTATAGTGTTGTACTTTTTTTTTCAAAGCTTTATTTTCAATGCTTTGCATTTTAAAATCAACTTCTATCAACTTCTAAGTGCCTGTTCAGTAGTCTGTTCAGTAATAATAATCTGTTTAATGTTTAATTTGTGGTGCTTATAGTTAAGTGATAAAAAGCAGTTGCAAATGTTGTACAAAATAAATATCTCCACTCTTTGCACCAATAAAACATGCAACACTTTGTGTTTTTACCAAATTAGAGTTGTTCCCAGAACGTGATGCATGATGGGATACACTAAGCCTCGAATATCGCTCTGGAGTGGTATTCAAGATAGTGTGGATTTAGTGTGCGTTAAGGGTACTGCACTTTGGCGTGTTTAAGACCTTGGACAGTCTTGCGCACTTACTTCCTATCGCGTGCACACTCTCAAGTGGCCAAGACCGCAAGTGTGGGTATTTGGAAAATGCATGAGACTGGAATTCTAGGGTGTTCGCATTTCATTGTGCTGACACTTAGTGGTGAGGTATAAAATTGCAAGGAAATAATATTTAATATATTCTGGATATTTTCAGTGATGTGAGTGGTCATACAAATATACAGATTAGTTTTTCAAAAATATTTCACATCAAAATCACGTCATATTCTATTAAATGATACTCAACTTCCTTTCCATAGTATCTGTTCTTCAAATATCTTAAAATTGTCTTTTGCAATATTGCTCAACATGTAATGTTTATTTTATTTCAGTGTGCTTAGCAATCCCATGAGGACCCAAAGGTTTAGGTTTTTCAATTAACCATTTTAACACAAAAGATGAATTGGAAAAAATGTTTTTGCTAACAAAGATAAATTGCACAGCATGAGTTTTTGCATAGCCATGCTTTTATTACACTGGTAAATATTAAAGAAGAAATACATATCAAAGCTAGCCAGAAGTTAGCACTTAGATACATTCATTTTTCATTGTTGAATATTTATAAAATACATTTGAATTCTGTGTAATCTGATATACCTGACAAATAAGGAAGAAAAAAGAGTAAAACTTTTAGACTTTAGTGACACACTTTGTATCTGCAGTCTTTGGAATGGAAATACAGCTTTCTTTTCTAGTGGAGTAATTATGACCGTCTTCCATAAGTGCTCTGTGAAAAATCCCAGACAAACTTTGGTTGCAGCGTCGACTAATGTCGAGTCCTATGCAGAAATACAGCACCGGGTTCACACAGCTGTTGAAATACGCTAAGTTTGAAACAATACTCCATCCTGCTTTTACTGCCTTGTTGTTTTTATCCACCAACTTAATCAGCCCTAGAAAGTGGTATGGGGCCCAACATAAGAAAAAGGCACTGACCAAAACAGCAAGAATCCGAAGAGGCCTTGATTTTCCAGAGAGCCGTGTTCTGTGTATCCCAACAGCAGCTACTATGTAACAGATGAGGATGACCAGGAAGGGCAATAAGAATCCACACACGAAACGAATGCAGTAGTAGACATACTTTCCTGAACTGCCACCTTTGTGCTGCAAATAAAATGATAATGTTTAGAATTCAAATTTATGACACCATTATATTATCATGCAAGATCCGCTTGAAAGTTTGTGAACCCTTTACAATTTTCTATACTTCTGCATAAATATGACCCAAAATATCATCAGATTTCTGAAATATGTTCTGAAAGTAGACAAAAAGAACCCAATCAAACAATTGAGAGAAAAATATTTTCTTTGTCATTTATTTATTGAGAAAAATGATCCAGTCTTACATATCTGTGTATTGCAAAAGTATGTGAAGCATTTAATTTAAAGGTGAAATTAGAGTCCATCTGTGCAGATGTGTTTTCAGTCTGTGCAATGACTATCAAATGTCAGTATATGACCTATTTTATTCAAAGAACAGGGATCTATCAAAGTCTGATTATGTTTGTGGAGGTGAATCATGTAACGAAAAAAGGAGATTACTGAGGACCTCTAAAAAAGAGCTGATGTTGCTCACCAGGCTAGAAAAGTTTACAAAACCAACTCTAAAGTGTTTGGACTCCACAAATCCACGGTCAGACCGATTGTGTACAAATAGAGGAAGTTCAAGACCACTGTTACCTTCCCGAGAAGTGGTCAACCAACAAAGATCACTCCAAAGCAGAACGTGTAATAGTTTGCGTGGTTGCAAATGTTCCCAGGGTAACTATTAAATAACTTTTAAGCAACTAAAGATCTTTCTCACATTGGCTAATGTTAATGTTCATGAGTCCACCATCAGGACAACACCAAGCAACCAATAGTGCAAATGGCAGAGTTGCAGGAAGCCACTGTTCTCCAAAAAGAAAATTGCTTGCTAAATATCATGCGGACAAGTCAGAGGACTATTGGAGAAAGGTTTAACGGATAGATGAAACCAAAATTGAACTGTTCTGAATTGGTTTAAATGAGAAGCTATTATTTTCAGAGAAAAGAACACACTGCATTCCAGTTTAAGAATAATATTCCATCTGTGAAACATG
The DNA here is from genome assembly GCA_033026305.1 of Cirrhinus molitorella. Classification (NCBI taxonomy): domain Eukaryota; kingdom Metazoa; phylum Chordata; class Actinopteri; order Cypriniformes; family Cyprinidae; genus Cirrhinus; species Cirrhinus molitorella. The sequence continues at coordinate 26,873,339 of CM065131.1, forward strand.
GTGGTGGCGGTAGTATCATGGCTTGGGTCTATTTTGCTGCATCTTTGACAGGACAACCTGCCATCATTGATGGAACAATGAATTCTGAATTTAACCAGCAAATTCTAAAGGAAAACATCAGGACACTCAAGAGAACATGGGTCACGCAGCAAGACAACAACCCCAAGCACACAAGTCATTCTACAAATAAATGTTTAAAGAAGAACAAAGTTAATGTTTTGGAGTCAAAGTCCAGACCTTAATCCAATTAAAATGTTGTGGAAGGACCTAAGCAAGCAGTTCATAGGAGGAAACCCACCAACATCATAAAGTTTAAGTGGCTCTGCACTAAGGAATGGGCTAAAACTCCTATATGTTATTGTGCAGGACTGATCAGCATTTACAAGAAACTTTACCTTCAGTTACTGCAGCGAAAGGGGGTCACACCAGACACTGAAAACAAAGATTCACATATTTTCACAATGCACAGTTATATAACACTGGATCATTTTTTCAATAAATAAATGACAAAGAAAATGTTTTACTCTTACTTGTTTAATTGGGTTCTCTTTGTCTACTTTCAGGACTTATATGAAAATCTGGTGATGTTTTAGGTCATATTTATGCAGAATATAGAAAATTGTAAAGGGTTCACAAACTTTCAAGCGGCACCGTATGTGAATAATTATATATTTGTGCAGTCATTCTGACCTTGAATGAGCATTGGATCAATCTGTTGTCACCAAGGTAGACCTGCCGATAAACAAAGTACGGTGAACTAAATATCACCGCCACAATCCAAACTCCCACACTGACCACACGAGCGGCACATATCGTCCGTCTTTCTCTGGTCAGCACTGGACACCAGACACAGAGTGCTCGATCCAAACTGATGACAGCCAGAAGAAAAACACTACAGAACATGTTGGCGTACTTTATGAAACCATTGAACTTGCAGAGAAAAAGTCCAAAAATCCAGTTGTCATAGAAAATGGCTTTGATGAGAGATGTGATTCGTGTCAGACAGAAAATCATGTCTGCTACAGCAAGATTGACCAGCCAAACGTTTGTGACAGTGGGCTTCAAGCGGAAGCCGGCCACCCAGATGACCACAGAGTTCCCGGCAGTGCCAAGGAGAATAATGATGGTGATGAAGACAATGCTGAGGTTATTTCTAATGGCTTTAGTTTCCACTGTAGTGTTTGCATGGTGGTTTGAGACCACAGAGTGGGTGTGGAGGAGTAGAGTTGTATTGGACGTCATTCTACAATCAAGACAGATAAATCAACAACAGATAATGTCTTGATGTCAATTTTTAAGTAAACTTGAGTGGTTAATTCGGAATTGGTTTCATCAGAAAATTCTCAGAATTTTTTTTTTATCATTTTGCAAGAAGATGCAACCATGATATGTATCAGGCAGTAGAAAATCATGTTGTGCTCTAATGTGTTTTTAAAAGCACTCATTATTCCACAGATGTATTCAAATCAAGGTTACTTAAAACCCGGTCAGTTCAGATTACTCTATGAATGCACAGATACAACCATATATCATTTCATAAATCATAATTATGTTATCCCAAGGCATAATTCTTCACACTTTGCTTAAGATTTAATCTGTATTTTAAAAAGTAGAAGCTGTGGAGTAAAATAAAAATTCAAAATTAACTTTTTCAAAATTAATAACATTTCAGAAAGCATTATTGATAATCAGGTGATAAATGTTCTTACCTACACAAATCAGCGTTTTCACAAATCAGACCAAACCATCAATCTTAAGGGGAAACAACGGTGAATGATCCTATATGAATCAGTTAACAGGAGCTGAGTATGACTATAACATTTTTCCTATGCTGATTATTAATCAGTGGCTTGTTCACTGACGTCAATTGTTGTTGCTCTTTTCTCCCTTTTTCAATGTAATTCATAATCATATTTGCTGCACACAGAGAGGAAGAAAGCAGGAAGAAGGAGGATACATTTTTGCTTGTGAAGTAAAGTGTGGCTTTGGCACATTCATATATTATTCATGTATTTATATTGTAAGCGCAAGTATGGTACTTAGACAAATACACAACCAAATTTAACAACAAAGCAGACTCTGGAAGAGTCTTGTAGTTTAGCAAGCCTGTGGAGGTACAGAAAAAAACAAACAAATGTATAATGTGTTATAAATACAGTTCATTTAAATTTAAAAGCTAATGTTCAGCTAAACAGTTCATAAAGATACAGCTTTTTGAATTGGACATTGGATGCCCATTTTTTAAAAGTTTGTATGATTCTTTAGGGCAGGGTTCCTCAGTCAGTTTTCACCGAGGGCCAAATTCTGCCAACAATACCAAGTTGAGGGCCACCGACCATGTTATGACCAAAATGTTTGCTCTTGTTGTTGTTGTTGCTGCTGTTTCTGTTTTTATTGTTTTTTTGTTTGTTTGTTTGTTTTGTTTTTTAAAGAGTCAGAAGATAAATATTCTTATATAATTATAAGTTGTTGTTTTTTTCACAGAAGTCTGTTTTATTCAAACAATTATGAACATTTTTGTATTCAGATACAGAAAACTAAATAACTTTCCAGGTTGAATATTAAAAACAAAGGAACAAACAAAAAATCTGGATTTCCATTCCTGCTCACATTGGGTCTGCACTTTACCTAATTGCTAATTTAATTAGTAGATCTATCTATTAATATTTTTGATATTTGGGGGATCAAACTGTGGGTCACTGTGTCCCAACCAGACGTGACACGATAAAAGGTATCTTTTCCATGTAGTTTTTGTCCTAACCATGCGCGCAGTGACAAGCGAAAGGGATTTTATTTTTCGAAATGGTTTCAATTTCTGCGACGTCGCGGCTGGAACAACATACAAACTATGACAGTGATAATCCCAGATATTGATTACATGCTTTATTCATTGTTAAAATAGTCTAATGTGAGTTTGAATATCATATTGCGTGACATTTATAGCCACTGAAGGCAACAACAGATTACATCAGATCTAAAAATAAAATAAAACAAACATTAAAACTGCGAACTTAATGCGGACCAACAAGTGTTTTCCATGAAAAAGAAGGTATCAGTAACTCAGTATGTAGTTTTAATAATATTAAATATTTAAATAGCTATTTATAGGTTTAATATTTATTAATTAGATTACAAACTTGTCCATTTCGTTGTGAGTGTGCTTCTCGCTTTTGAATGGCTGTGATGTTTAAATGATTCTGTAGCATTGCGTTGCTGCATGGCGTCTGGTTAAGAGTGTGAAGCGGCAGACCGAACGCGGAAAGTGCTTCATAAAATTTCCCTCATATCTTGTATTCATGAAGACAAACAGCCCTTGAAACCACAGAGTCAACCACACACACTAAACAACAGTGAAAAAAAAATATATATATAAAACAACAATAATAGAACATAATATAAATGACTTATATATTAATGAATCAATTAAATGTATATATTCATATATCATATATATATAATTCATATTGGTACCTTCCAAACTGTAACACTTGGCCATTTGTCATCTTTAGCCTCCTTCCATCTCAGCATCAGGGTTTACATGCCCTATAGTATTTATTCAAGTTGTCTGTGAGGTTTATCAGTTTGAAACTAGAATTGTCAATTGGAGTGGACCATTTAAATTAAAATCAGACAATGGTAATAAATATGCATACAAATTCTATTATGTACTGAACTGAGTCTTTTAAGATTTAACCAAAATCACATCATGACCTTTTAGTCATGGACAATTCATTGAATTCACTTCATGTCATGTTTGACCATATCTTTCAGCATGATGATAATAAAATTAAAAACCACCCATGAATTGGCCTGATTGACTCTGCATGACAAATATATGGCTAACAAATATATCCCATGTATATGTGTTAAAAACTAAAACACACAAACTCAGAGATATAAATGACTGATATCTAAACATAAAATTATTAACCATTTTCAGCAGCAATAATCAGCAAAATATGCAAGTTTTGTTCAGTTCAGTGGCATTGTTTACGTTCACACGTTGTGAAAACGCTCTATGTAGCAGGGTCTAATTTTTAAGCAAATAGGTTTTTGATGCACCTTTAATATCCATGTTATGTAATGTAGTATTTATTACTCAATGTCTTAGAGGGTTTTTTTTTTGTTCACTTTGTTATTTTGCAATACCGCTCAACCTTTAATGCTGCAGTGTCATTGCAGATCTTACCTGAGTTATTTATTAAGTGTGCTCAGCAATGACATTAAGAACTAAATGGGTTTTGAGTCACCATTTTATCACAGAAGACATCAGAACATCAGAAGACATTAGAACTACTGAAATTCTTTATCAGAATTTTTAGTAATTGCACCAGACTCATTTTTTCATACACAGTGTATTTATTGCAAAAGTCAAATATTACAGGAATAAAATGAATAATAAAAAACGAACTCGGATTAATCGCAGTCGCAATCCTAGTTAGGCCTCCATATTAGGCCACAAATAATTTCTGCTTTCTCGTCCTGTTTGTCATCCTGTTAATTACATACCTCCTGTTAAAAACATAACCATATCATTAAAATGTACAATTATTAAACATTTGTATTAATAAATTGCTTATATTACAAATCAGCTCCTATAAGCTAGCCAGAAGACCAGACACTGAGGTGAATTAACTTTTCATTCTGTTAGATATTAATGTTATATATTTATATCTTAAACTTTAGTTTCACACTCAATATCTTCAGTCTTTTGAAAGGAATTAGAGCTTTTTTCTCTAGTGCCTTGCCGTGAGAAACTTTGCCCTTCCTCTATAAGCGCCCTGCGAAAAATCCCAGACAAACTTTGGTTGCAGCGTCGACTAAGATCCAGTCCCATGCAGAAATACAGCACGGGGTTCACGCAGCTGTTGAAATAGGCTAAGTTTGAAGCCTTACCCCATCCTTCTCTTACTGCCTTGTTGTCCTTATTCACCAACTTGACCAGCCCTAGAAAGTGGTAGGGAGCCCAACATAAGAAAAAGGCACAGACCAAAACAGCAAGAACCCGAAGAGGCCTCGATTTTCCAGAGAGCCGCGTTCTGCGAATCCCAACACCAGCTACTATGTAACAGATAAGGATCACCAGAAAGGGCAACAAGAATCCACAGAGGAAACGAGTACAGTAGTAGATGTACTTTGATGAAATGCCACCTTCTATTTCTTTCTCCTGAAAATGAAATTATGAATACATTATTTTAACATAATCTTTATGCAATCGAATGAAAAGTAGCAAATGGAGAAAGCCGTTCTGACCTTGAATGAGCAGCGGCTCAAGTTGTTCTTGCCAAGGTAGATCTGTCGGTACACAAAGTATGGTGAGCTGAACATCACAGCCACAATCCAAACTCCCACACTGACCACACGAGCGGCACATAACGTCCGACGTTTTCTGGTGAACACTGGATGGCAGATGCAAAGCACTCGATCCACACTGATAACAGCCAGAAGAAAAACACTGCAGAACATGTTGGCATACTTAAAGAAACCATTGAACTTGCAGAGAAAAAGTCCAAAAGGCCAGTAGTCATAAAAAATGCTTTTGATGACAGACATGACTTGTGTCAGACAGAAGATCAGGTCTGCTACAGCAAGATTGACCAGCCAAACATTTGTGACTGTGGGTTTCATGCGGAAGCCAGCCACCCAGATGACCATAGAGTTCCCGGTGGTGCCAAGAAGAACTACGATTGTGTAGAAGACACTGTCCAATGTTGTTCTCTCAAAGTGCATTGTGATTTTGGAAAGGGAAAGAGTTGTATTGGAGGTCATTCTACAAGCAAAACAGATCAATCTTTAAAAAGTGCTTTATCGTTTTTTCTTCTGTAGGTCTACAGCATCTTTCATATGCTTATGCACTCAACTTTGATCTGTCCACACAATCTGTATGCTATAAGCATGTGGTTACCATAGTCTCACAAGCTTCACCTCATATTTAGATAAGCTTTATGAGAGTCGTCAGGCAACCAAGAGAGTGCAGGTTATTAAACTGATAGGGTTTACTTACAAGTCATAATAGAATCATTGCTTTCAGCTATAGATTTTAAATTTCCCTGCTAAATCATGGGTAACCAATAACACTTGTTTGACATTTTGACATTTTTACACTTTAACCAATGCATTTTATTTATATTGTTATATTTTATTTAAAATTAAAGTACTTTTTTAATCTTATATTGTAAAATGTTTTAGTAAAACTAAAAGTGGTGATGAAGTGCTATTTTCTTACCTGCACACAGTGTCAGTAAGCGTTTTTGCAATAATCAACCCAAACTATCGGTCTCAAGATAAACAGCATTGCAAAATCCTTTGTATGTTCAGCATGTCTGAGTGTTAAATAGTCAGTGGGCAAATAAATATACAAGTGACTTCAGATGTTACTTGCAGCTGCTTTTAATTTTTTGCTTTCTGCTTTTTTCATGCATCTTTTGCCTAGTCATTCTATAGTATGTTTTTTAGCAACAAGGGAAGACGGGCAGGAAGAGGGAGGAGACCAGTTTTGCCTGCAAACTCATTAAATTCTGCAGATTTCTGAGAACAGATAATTCACAGTTCCATTAAATTGTTAACGTGTATGAACAGTATGAACAATCCATCTCTTTGGCACAATATGTATATGAGGAACTTAATAATAGCCTATATTTAATAGCAGAAATCAGTATAAATTATACACTCTCAAAAAAAAATGTTTATATTTTATATTTGCTGAAGGAAATGACTGAAAAGTAGTTTGCTCAGTCCACCTTTTTCTTCAAAAGCAGATGTAAGCCTATAGGTGAGACTAGGTTCCCCTTACGAAAATTAACCACTTGTTCTATTCTTCGGAGCCGAATGCAGCTTCTCTCTGTGAGAAGCAGAACTACTCACCTCTTCCTCATTGGATGGCACAGAACAGTGTTCTCTCCCTTCTTAGACTCAGCTTGCTGCAGTGAGAGCCTTTACCTTTACCGCAAAATTTCTCTAAAAGAGCTGACACGGTTGGTTTGTGTGTTTCACGATGCCTTTCCATCCGTGTCCTTCTGGTTGCAAACTGTTAATATACAACTGAAATGGATGCAGTCACCACATATAGTCACCACATTGTCAAAAATGTACAGTAGTCAAAGGGATTTCAAATCTATGGATTTATAAAATACAAAACAGAAAACATTCAATCCAGGTTAATACAGCTGTAGCCAAAAATGTAAATACATGAAAGATTGTGTGTATTGTTAGTGAGATGCATTTACATTGTGACTGTGCCCCAGATGCAATCAACAGGAACTGTCTGTAAAGGTGTGAAGCAAATGGTCCATAACAAAAGAATAGTAGTCCCCAGGAACTTCTTCTAGATTACAGGATCTCCAGTAGGAGGTCCTGACAGTATCTATTGTTTCTAGCCATTTGTCTTTAGGTATAAAGTTCTGTTGTTGTAGACAGAACTTTGGGAGAAGCTATGCAGAAGCTACAGAGAACTTAGGAAGAAGCTAAGACCCTTACATGGGTCAAGATGCCAGAAGACTGGCAAGCTAACATCGCTGCTTGAAGACCTGATACACTGCTACACTAATAAATTATTCTCCCCACAAGAACTCTGGTCAAGCTTACTTATTTTATGTATTAGAGAAATCTGATACATTGGCGAGCCACCCAAACCACTGTTCAACCAAATACAGCAGAATCTAACATACATAAAAGTAAGAAAAAAATAAATAAATAAAAGACAACAAAGCAATGTAAGATTTTAGGACAGGGATGCCCAATCCTGTTCCTGGAGATCTACCTTTTTGTACGGTTTATTTCCAACACTGTTCAAACACACCTAAGGAAGAAAACTGCCCACAAAATTCTTATTAACAGGCTTATGTCTGTTACACCTCAAATATGGCTTATGAGATCTACTTTCCTGCAGAGTTTAGCTCCAGCTTTGATCAAACTCACTCACATGTGATTTTCTAATGATCCTGGAGACACTGATTAGCATGTTCAGGTGTGTTTAATTAAGGCTAGAGCTGAAAGTAGAGGAAAGTGGATCTTGTGAGCCTGTGAGCCTGATTTGAGCATACCTGTCCTATGTGAAACAACAGGTTCTGAAAAGGTCTCTTTTGGTTTGAGCCATTCCAGTTCATTTGAGTAGCTATAGAAACTGTCAATGTTGTTTGTATTCTCCTAGTCGCATTACAGGGCTGCCTACACGCAGAACCTGATTTTACTGGATTTTTTAAGTGCAACATGTTCCTGAATCAACATCTTTGTTGACACTGGAACTACATTGTGATCAACCAATCAGATTTGAATCAGTCTATTGTCACGAACAAGACGGGATCCAATAGCAGGTGAAATCAATAGTCTTTATTTGAAAAAAAGAGCAACAAAAAGTTCAATAGAGAAGTCAGCAGGCCAGCGATCCCAAAAACCAGCTAATAGCCGGGCGGCACGGTGAGAGGATCAGATCAGCACCAGCCGGGCTCACGGAGTAGAGAGGCGGCGACTTAATCCCTCAGAGAGCGCGTCGGGCGAGCAGAGAGATTGGGAGGGGCTGCAGTGAAGCGAGGAAATCCAGGCAGGTGAGAGCCAAGACACAGAGAAGAGGTAAGTCCTAGGGGGGCAGGCGGGGAGAACAAAAAACAGAACGCTTGACCAACAAGATAACAAAACTGACTAGGAAACTGGCAAGACAGAGTACTAGTAAGCCTAGAACAATGGTTATGGACTGACGCAAGACAGAACACACAAGGTCATAATAAAGGGTAGATAATATGGACAATTAGGGTGCAGGTGATGGGGAGAATTGGCTAATAGGGATAACAAGAGGGGCGGGTTAGACACCACAATGACAGCGAAGAACATGGCAAGCTGTCAAAACAAACAGCCATGTGCTTCAGGACAACAAAGTGCTCAAACAAGACAGCAAAAACCTAGGCAGCCCCCACCGAGATCGTGACATCTATAGTTTTTGTGAAATTTAGGCTGATAATCAGTGTTAGGTGCTTGTACATCAGTGTCATTCATCTATCATTTCCTCTGATTTTAGGGTAAGGTTAGGTTTAGGTGTAGGGATGTGGTCAAGACTAAATTTTTGGATTAAAATGTTGTTGCAGGGTCAACAAAATATGTTGACCCAGGAACACATCAAACTCTGCAAAATCAGGACATGCCTGCCTGCACAAAACCTGCATGGGCCCAAAAGATACAAAAGTTGGTCTGGGCCCAAATGGGATGGCCCACACTGGGCCATCATGGGATGAATGTGGACAGTCCGCTAGTGTAGGCTGCTCACAGAGAGCCTGCGGTGGGCCCAAAGCTGTGGGCCTCTCCTGGGCAAGCCCACACTGGGCCTGTTTAGGTTTTGTGTGGGCTGACCCTAGCCCACTGTGCCTGCAAAAAGCCAGCATGGGCCCTGCAAGGACGTGTTTGCAGGGAGGTGTTTAACTCAGGAACTGAACTCAGTGACGGAATATGCTCTCCGAGCTTCGAAAGTCACGGCGCAGGCTCTGGGGAGGGCAATGTCCAGGAGCGCCACCTGTGGCTAAACATGGCAGAGATGAGGGATGCTGAGAAAGTTCGCTTTCTTGACGCCCCTATCTCCCTGGTTGGACTCTTCGGTGACAGTGTGGAAGAGTTCAGGCGATCCTCTGGTTAATTCCCGTCTTTTTTTGTGATCAACATTTTTATTGAGATTTAGTTTCACTCAGAAACATATCACAATTCACAGTTCAAAGGAACTATGTACAAACAGATGCCATGAAGCCGTCCACTTGTACAGAGAAAGAGAATAAATATTAAAAATAAATGAATAAATAAATAAAAGAAATAAAATAAAATATAAAAGTCAAATAAGCATACAGAGGTCACATTTTTAGCCTATCCAGCAACATCACAGCAATATTAGTCCAACTCTGAATAGTGATGTCCTTTGCGCCATTGAGCCTGGCAGTAGTACCTTCTAGTAAGACAATGTCTCTGAAATATGACAGCCAGGTAAAAGTTGTGGAAATGGATGGTTCTATCCATAATTTCAAAATAGTTTTTTTGGCAGCAGTGCTTGCAGCTGATAGGGTCCTTTTTTGATGAGCATTCAACTGAAGAAAAGAATCGTCTAACAATAGAAAAAGTAAGGGATCTTGAGGTATGTCTAAATGCAGAAAATCCGAAAGGACAGAACATACAAATTTCCAAAAATGAACCACCACTGGGCATTCCCAGAACATGTGTAAATATGAGCCTATTAAGTTACTATTGCATAAATGACAGTAAGGATCGGATCTAACCTTCATTTTGTGTAGTAAACTGGGAGTGAAATAGGCCCTATTGATACATTTATAATGTATAATCTGATGTGCAAGATTCTTGGATGCAGTAAAACATCTGGCCCATACCACATCCCAATCAGGTTAATCAAAACCATCCCTTTCCCATGAGTGGATTGCTGGAATATAAGTATACTGCAGTAAAAGAACTGAATTGTAAATCTTGGATACTAGACCACTAGAAGAAGTATGACTATCCAGCCACTCCCATAAAGGGTGTGGGAACACAGTAGTGGCCCAAGGAACACCATAGGCCTTTAAAGCTGACCTTAGTCTTAAATACAAAAAGAATGAAAATCCAGGTAAAGAAAACTCTGCACTTAATTCCTGAAATGATTTAAGGCCGTTATCAGAATATATGTCATTCAGTGTATGGACACCAGCATCAGACCAGGCTTTAAAAACAAAAGGTTTGTTACCAGTGCATAAATGATTATTGTGCCATAGTGGAGTAGTTTTAGTATATAGAAAGGGGCCGCCTGTAATTTTCTCAACCTTTTTCCATGCATCAAGTGAATATTCAATAATTGGTCCGTAAGTTTTCTTTAAGGATTTTGAAATACCTGAAAAAGGGAGATCTTGTAAACGAATGGGATGAATAATATTCGCCTCCAGAACTCGCCAAGAGATTAAGGAATCTGAACTAACCTAGGTTTTAATTCCCCTTACTTGAAAAGCTAAATTATATAATTCAAAGTTAGGAAATGACAGGCCTCCGTCTAATTTTTTACGCTGCATAATCGGATTCTAGGTTTTTTCTTCATCCATATAAATCTAGAAATAGCCGTATTAAGCTCCTTGAAAAAGCCTTCAGGTGGTGGGAGAGGCAACATGGAGAATAAAAAATTTACCCTGGGGAGTATATTCATTTTAATTGTAGATATTCTTCCATGTAGAGCTAAACACAAAGGGGACCACCTGTCTAAGTCCTCCTTGATCTTATTTAGGAGAGTTTTATAATTACAACTAGAAATAAGATGTATTGAGGGAAATACAGTAATACCCAAATATGTGAACTGTTTGACTATGGGAATAAGGGGAGGTAAACTATTAGATTCTTGTCTAGCTGCCTCATTCAGAGGCATTAAAACAGATTTGCTCCAATTAATTTTATAACCTGAAAGACTACCAAATATGTTGAAAAGGTTTAAACACTCGGGAACGGACACAGAGATATTAGAAACATAGAGCAGAATATCGTCAGCATAAAGAGAGATTTTATGCGAGGTATTTACACAGATAATAGGTTGTATAGTTAAAGTTTGCCGTACAGCTTGTGCCAGCGGTTCCACGGATAAAGTAAAGAGCAAGGGCGATAACGGGCATCCTTGGCGGGTGCCCCGACCAAGCGGAAAAGAGGAGGATGCTAACGAGCCTGTAAGAACCCGTGCTGAACAGCAATTGTAGAGTGATTTAACCATTTTGATGAATCCCTGTCCAGCCTCTACATGATCAAGAACCGCCCATAAAAAACTCCACTCGATCCTATCGAAGGCCTTCTCCGCGTCCAGTGAAATGACCGCGGAGGAGGCCGGATAGGATCCGGATCTATGAATAATATGGAGAAGACGCCTAATGTTATCGGAGGCAAAACGACCTTTAAGAAATCCAGACTGATCATAGTTTACGATTTTATCTATACATTTACTTAATCTATGAGCTAAAGTTTTAGCAAATAGTTTAGCATCTGTATTTATTAAACTAATGGGCCGATAACTGGCACATTCTAAGGGATCTTTCCCTTTCTTGAGTAAAAGAGTTATGAGAGATGTGTTTTGGTCCCTATGAAGGGTTCCATTTTCAATAGCAAAATTAAGAGAGTCAAGAATAAGTGGCGAAACTTTGTCCCAGATGGCGGAGATTAATTCAGGGGGAATTCCGTCACTACCTGGGGCTTTATTTTTTGGCATGGAGTCTAGAGCCAGTTTCAGCTCATCCAATGTTAGAGGGCCATTTAGCAACTCTAAGTGATGTTCATCAAATTTAGGGAGCGGAAACTGCTGAAGAAAAGATATACTTTGTTGATAACTAGAGGAAGAATTTGAAGCATATAGTTGTTCATAATAAGATTTAAAGATTTGATTTATATCTTTGATTTGAGTATGCAAGATGCCATCCTTCTTTATAGCATGTATATTTGCTCTAGATTCCAGCTGTTTAATCCGTAGTGCTAATAATTTACTTGGTCTCTCCCCGTTAAAGTAGTAAGACTGCTTTGTACGATGCATAATAAATTGGGCTCTCTGTAGGAGCAACTCTTTTAACTCTGATTTAACTGCATTTAATATTTTTTATTTTCGTTGACAATATGTATTTTTGAGATCTTGTTCCAATACCTGAACTTGTCTCTCTAGCTCAATTCTACGGCCATTCCTAGACTTCTGGCGAAAGGAGGAAAAGGCAATGCATTTTCCTCTAATAAAACATTTTGTTACCTCCCATAACACTTGAGGATTATTTGTTGAACTGATATTCAATTCAATAAACTCTACTAAAGAAGTATGCAGTTCTGATAAAAATTTTTGGTCATGAAGTAAAGATGTGTTAAACCTCCAACGTTTACTTCCAGAGGGAACATAAAATGGGAGAAGACTCAATGTAACTGGGGAGTGGTCTGAAAGAAGAAGGGGTAATATATTAGCACTTTCAGTGAATGGAGTAAAAGTTGGCGAGATGAGTAAGTAATCGATGCGGGAGTAGGATTTATGGCGAGCTGAGAAAAAGGTATAATCTTTAACGGCCTCATTCCTCAATCGCCATATATCGCATACATTGACCTGTTTTATAAAATCATTAAATAACTTTGAGGAGGCCTGATCAGAATGTGATATTTGAGATCTATCAATTACTGGATTATGCACAGCATTGAAGTCGCCTCCGATAACAAGATGATAGTCATTTAAACTTAGTAACATGCAGACGAGCTGCTGATAAAAAACACTATCATATTCGTTATTCAGCATAAACTGAAACAAAAGCGCATTTAATATTGGACCATGTGCCAAATACGCAAGTAATGCGACCATCTGCATCACTTTTAGAGTAATGCATGGAAAAAGGAAGACGCCGGGCCATCAATATCAGGACCCCTTTGGATTTCTTATCAGAGGAAGAGAAGGAAACTAATTTGTAATACCTATTTTGAAATCTATGTACATCACAGGTTTTCAGATGAGATTCTTGTATTAATGCAATGGAAATCTGTTTAGATCTTAAATAATCTAAACATTTAGTTCTCTTAATGGCGCCATTTAAGCCATTGACGTTCCAAGACATTACATTAAGACCCATGATTCGATCAGACTGCTGTACATTGTACTAAATAAAAAACAAAAAAATGTGGACTTAAATGAATAAATCATGGCATCTGGAATTACAAAGGAACAACAAGAAGAACAAAACAAGAAGGCAGTAAGCAGAGAGTAAGAACAAACTCTCCTATCTGCCATCACAACAACCTTGTTGTCACCGTTCCGGTCTCAGTGGCTCCCTCCGATCGTCACCAGCGGCAACCCTCACCCGAGTTTTAATCACGGACTGCATTTCCCATCACCCCGTACCTGGGATCGTTCTTCCGGCTCCGGTCGGACGCACTTCCGGTTCCGCTTTCTCCGCCGCCATTTCGCTCCCCTCTCCCCATAAATAGTCGGACATTTTGCCGATCCCTCGCGAAGTTTTGATTTGCCTTTTGCTATCAACTCTGAGCGTTTTTCCCTGTGTTTGCCTGCCTGTTGTCGACTGGATTGTTTATCTCGTGTGATCGATTGCCGCCCGCCTTCTGACTTCCCGCTACGCTTACTGGATTATCCCCTTGTCTGCTGCCCGCCCCGAACTCTGCCTGGACTGCCTTACTCTCTCTGGATCTCCTACGATACACCTGGTAACCCCTGTCGACCTTGCTTGTTTGTTGTGATTTGAATAAAGGTGCTAATGGATCAAACGCCTCCTGAGTTAACGCCACAGAAAACTTCGCCAGAACCTGATCCAGCATCTGTTCATCGCTTGTCTTCGGAGCTATCTGCGCAAGCGTCTATGCTCATGTCTCATCAACAACAACTCACCCATCTGACGTCTCTCACTGGGGAGATTTACAAATCCCTGCAGGCTTTACAAGCACAAGCAACGGCCTCCATGGCCGCTCCCTCTGCAGCCAGCGCTATCTCCGATGCTACTGCTCCCTCTCCAGTCTTCCACTCATCCGCCAGCCCTCGCCTTGCATTTCCAGAAAAATTCGACGGGACCCCAGGCAAGTGTAAAGGTTTCCTAATGCAATGTTCCCTCTTTGTTGAACAACAGCCTGCACTGTACCCGACAGATGAAAGTCGGATTGCTTTTGTCTGCTCCCTACTAACTGGGCGAGCGCTGGAGTGGGCCACCGCCGTGTGGAGTCACCAACGCCCTGCTTTTCCCACGTTTGCTGCCTTCGTTTCCCGTTTTAAAGAGGTATTCCAACAATCAGCTGATGGGAAGGAGGCTGGAGAACAGCTCATGACGTTAAAGCAAGGCCGAAGCTCTGCAGCAGACTATGCCCTCACGTTTCGCACCCTAGCAGCTCAGAGTGACTGGAATGAGGGTCCCTTGAAACTTCACTACCGCAAGGGACTCAATATGGAGCTCCAGTCAGAGCTCGCCTGCCGGGACGAGGGGACCACTCTGGAGCAATATATCGACCTCTCCATTCGTGTGGACAATCTGATGCGGGCTAGAAGGCCCGCCCGCAACGCAGCTCACTACCCCACAGCACCAGCCCCCACGTCGACCGAAGCCGAGGTTGAGCCCATGCAGGTGGGCTTCGCACGTCTGACCATGGAGGAAAGGGAGAGACGTATGAGAAGCAACCTGTGCTTATATTGCGGCCAGCCGGGTCACATTCGGGCCAACTGTCCTTCCCGACCCCCACGTAAACCTACCACGGTGAGTCCTGTTCAGCATACCACCTCTAGTTTTGAAGTACCTGTCACCCTCACTTTCGAAAGTAAATCTGTTTCTACCTCCGCTCTCATAGACTCGGGAGCGGCAGGAAATTTTATTGATGCAGAATTTGTCAAAACTCACCATATCCCTCTGGTTTCTTGTGCATCCCATGTGGCAGTGGCAGCCTTAGACGGTCGACCCCTGGGCTCAGGACTCGTCAACCATACCACCTCGGACATCACCCTCTGCATCGGCTCCACTCATCAGGAACGCATCCGGTTTTTCATCATAACCACCCCACATAACCCAATAATCCTAGGCTTCCCTTGGCTCGACCTCCACAGTCCTTCGATTTCCTGGGCCCAGCGGCGCATCACTCAATGGTCATCTCATTGTCAAGAACACTGTCTTCTCCCTGTTATATCCAGCCCCGACTCGACACCCACACTCAGCTCATCAGCCAAGGAGGACCTTCCTAGTTACTACCAAGATCTCCAACTCGCCTTCTCCAAAGTCAAAGCCACCCAGCTACCTCCTCATCGGGCCGGTGACTGCGCCATCGACCTAGTCCCAGATTCCCAGCCTCCCAAGGGACGCATTTTCCCTCTCTCCCAGCCAGAGTCCCAAGCCATGAAGAATTATATCCAGGAGGAGCTAGCCAAGGGGTTCATCCGGCCATCCACGTCCCCCGCTTCTGCAGGCTTCTTTTTCGTTAAGAAGAAAGACGGCGGCCTGCGCCCTTGCATCGACTATCGCGGCCTGAATGAGATCACCGTCAAATACAGATACCCGCTGCCCTTGGTACCTTCAGCCTTGGAATTGCTCCGCTCCGCACGCTTCTTCACAAAGCTCGACTTACGCAGTGCTTACAATCTCATCAGAATCCGGGAGGGGGATGAGTGGAAGACGGCATTCTCGACTACCAATGGACACTACGAATATCTTGTAATGCCCTTCGGCCTGGCCAATAGCCCTTCTTGCTTCCAGGCTTTCATTAATGACGTTTTCAGGGACATGCTAAATCGATGGGTTATTATCTACATAGACGACATCCTAATATTTTCAGACAACCTCCACGATCACATCAGACATGTCAGGGCAGTTCTGGAAAGACTAATCAAGCATCAACTCTATGCCAAGAGGGAAAAATGCGAGTTCCATCAGTCTCAAATCTCTTTTCTGGGCTACGTCATCAGCCCGGACGGGATTGCCATGGACGACAAGAAGGTTAATGCCGTCCTGAACTGGCCCCGACCATCCACCCTGAAGGAATTACAGAGATTCCTCGGCTTCGCCAACTTCTACCGACGTTTCATACGTTCATTCAGCTCTGTGGCCTCACCCCTTACCGCCTTGATCAAGAAGGGCAGTCATCGCCTCTCCTGGACTCCTCTTGCCCTCCAGGCCTTCGAGAATCTGAAGCACCGCTTTACCTCTGCTCCCATTTTGCACCATCCCGACCCCGAAAAGGAATTCATCTTGGAAGTGGACGCCTCAAACTCAGGAATAGGAGCGGTGTTGTCCCAGCGGCATGGTAATCCTCCCAAGATGTACCCATGCGCCTTCTACTCCCATAAGCTCAACTCCACAGAGCAGAATTATGATGTGGGTAACCGGGAACTTCTCGCTATCAAGTTAGCCCTGGAGGAATGGAGGCACTGGCTAGAGGGAGCTAAATACCCGTTCACAGTTTTAACAGACCACCGTAACCTCGAATATCTCCAGTCCGCCAAACGTCTAAACCACCGTCAAGCCAGATGGGCTCTGTTTTTCACCCGCTTTAACTTCAAGGTTACCTACCGCCCCGGCTCTCTCAACACCAAGGCCGACGCCCTTTCTCGCCTCAACGAGTCCCAGTCGAGACCCACCTCATCGGACACCATCTTACCCCGTTCCATCTTCGTTGCACCTGTTCTTTGGGATATTATGACTGAGATTACAGAAGCACAGCATCACGACCCCCAACCACCCAACTGCCCACCCAACCGCACCTACGTACCACAGCCACTCCGTCAACGTGTCCTCGCTCAGGTTCACTCCACACCCAGTTCTGGTCATCCTGGCATTACAGCTACCACTCAATTACTCACCAACCGGTTCTGGTGGCCGTCGCTTCAAGCAGACACTATACGTTTTGTCAAGGAATGCTCAGCTTGTAATGTCTCCAAGGTTCCCCGTTGCCTCCCGGCCGGCCTTCTCCAACCTCTGCCTGTTCCCCAACGGCCATGGTCCCACATTGCTATTGACTTCCTCACAGATTTACCCCCCTCTCAGGGGCACACCACCATTCTCACGGTCATTGACCGGTTCTCCAAGGGCTGCAGACTCATACCTCTCCCCAAGCTGCCCACCGCCCTAGAAACAGCCGAGACCCTCTGTAACTCAGTCTTTCGGTTCTACGGTCTTCCTGACGACATTGTGTCTGATCGTGGGCCTCAGTTCACGTCCCGACTCTGGGCCAGCTTCTGCCGTCTATTGGGGATTAACGTCAGCTTAACTTCGGGTTACCACCCTCAAGCCAACGGCCAGGCGGAGAGATTAAATCAGGAGCTCACCAGATTCCTCCGCACCTACTGCCATAACAATCAGACTGACTGGAGCCGTTTCCTCATGTGGGCGGAATATGCTCAAAATTCTCTCATCAAACCTGCAACCAACCTCACCCCTTTCCAATGCATCCTAGGATTTCAACCCCCTCTCTTCCCCTGGTCTGGCGAACCCTCTGATCTACCCGCAGTCACTTCCTGGTTTCAACGGTGCGAGGAGACCTGGAATTCGGCGCATGTTCACCTCCAACGAGCCCTCCGACGCTTCCAGAACCAGGCCAATCGTCGTCGCACCCATAACCCTCCCTACGCCCCAGGACAGTGGGTCTGGCTTTCCACTAAAGACCTCCGTCTCCGCCAGCCCTGTCGGAAACTGAACCCCAGGTACGTGGGCCCATTCAAAATTGTAAGACAAATTACTCCAGTTTCTTTTAGACTTGATTTACCCGCTCATTATCGAATCTCACCCACCTTTCATGTTTCCCTGCTTAAGCCCGCTGGTGGACCCGGAGGGACGGAGAGCCTAGATGAGATCGGTTCCCAGAGACCCCCCCCCATCATCGTGGAGGGCGAAGAAGCTTATCGAGTGAATGAAATCCTGGACTCTCGACGCCGGCGGGGTCACCTTCAATATCTCGTGGACTGGGAGGGCTACGGCCCCGAGGAGAGATCCTGGGTCCCCTCCAAAGACATTCTCGACCCCTCTCTCACCCAGGACTTTCACCAACGCAACCCAAATCGACCGGCCCCCAGAAATCGGGGCAGACCCCGCCGCCCAGGTTCCACTCACGCCAGGAGTCGCTCGCAGGGGGGGGGCTCTGTCACCGTTCCGGTCTCAGTGGCTCCCTCCGATCGTCACCAGCGGCAACCCTCACCCGAGTTTTAATCACGGACTGCATTTCCCATCACCCCGTACCTGGGATCGTTCTTCCGGCTCCGGTCGGACGCACTTCCGGTTCCGCTTTCTCCGCCGCCATTTCGCTCCCCTCTCCCCATAAATAGTCGGACATTTTGCCGATCCCTCGCGAAGTTTTGATTTGCCTTTTGCTATCAACTCTGAGCGTTTTTCCCTGTGTTTGCCTGCCTGTTGTCGACTGGATTGTTTATCTCGTGTGATCGATTGCCGCCCGCCTTCTGACTTCCCGCTACGCTTACTGGATTATCCCCTTGTCTGCTGCCCGCCCCGAACTCTGCCTGGACTGCCTTACTCTCTCTGGATCTCCTACGATACACCTGGTAACCCCTGTCGACCTTGCTTGTTTGTTGTGATTTGAATAAAGGTGCTAATGGATCAAACGCCTCCTGAGTTAACGCCACACTTGTCTAGATACGTGGTCAACTTAACAGAGGATCGATCGAGTCTCAGGGCCGACCCGGTATACATAAAGTACTCAGCATAGCCGCGGCATCAATCTGCAAATCTCCTCCTGGAAATTAGGCGCTGGCATCTGTTAACATTCCCGCCAGCGTGCTGTCTCCCAATGGCTGAGGTGTTGCGAGCTCCTGTTGCTGGTCGATATACACTTCCACATCGGTCGGCATTTGGAGAAGAGAAGTTGATCCGCGATGCGTCACCTTGATCGTGGCGGGATAGATCAAGAAGGAAGAGATCCCGAGTTGAGTAAGTCTTTTCCTGGACTGATTCATCTCGCGTCTTTTCATGGCGGTTTGGTTACTTAACTTAACTTCGGCCGAGTCTTGTTTAACTTTTCGATCAGCTGTTTGGACATTGTCAAAATTATTACTAATCAGTCTCATCTCTTTCTCCAAAGATCCGATCCTTTCGGCGATCGGGAGAAATTCTTCCTTAAAGATTTCCCGAACAACGCCAAACTGTAGCTTTAGCTCGTCTGCCACCATAGCACGCAGCGTTTCATTAACAGGCTCTTTCTGACGTTTCTTCTCCGGAGAGGACGGTAAAAGCTGTCGTTTAGCCATCATAGAAGAGTAAACGAAATCAGGGAAACAAATAAAGAGAGTAGCGCCGAGACTATAACTTAAACGAATGGTTTTTAACACCAGGTCAGGGAGCTTCAGACTCAAGCGTCCATCTCTGTCAGTGGGTCACGTGATCTCCCTGGTTAATTCCCGTCTGACGAATTCATTGGACAAAGCTCTTAGTGGTCTTTGTGCTTCTTATCCCCAGCCACAGTGTTTGTAGCTCAGATCAGCCACTGTGTCCCCACTCCATGTATGTTGGGGGTGGTCCCCTTGAGACCGCTAGCGCAGAGTCTAAAGGATTGGCTAGAACTACCCAATCTCTCTCACTGGTTGCTTAGAACTATCCGTTTTGTATACACAATTCAGTTTGCGAGACGTCCGCCCAAGTTCAGTGGCATTCTATTTACCAGTGTACAGGGCAAAAATGCTGCGGAGGTCGTAACTCTTCTGGTGAAGGGTGCGATAGAGCCGGTTCCCTCAGCCGAAATGAAGAAAGGGCCCCTACTTCACTGTACCAAAAAGGACGGCAGACTCAGACCAATCTTGGAGTTGAGGACACAAGCTCCCATTCAAAATGCTAGCCCTCAAACACATTATCACGTGTGTCAAGCAGCAAGATTGGTTTGTGGCAATAGACCTGAAAGCCATGTACTTTCATTTCTCGATCCTTCCAAGACACAGGCCGTTCCTTCGGTTCACCTTCGAGGGATGAGCGTTTGAGTACAAAGTTCTTCCATTTGGGCTGTCCCTGTTGCCTCACGCATTTACGAAAGTCACAGAGGCTGCGCTTGCCTCTCTCAGGTAAGTGGGCATACACATTCTCAACTGCCTCAACGACTGGCTAATTCTAGCAAACTCACGAGTGTTGGTCTGCTCCCACAGGGACGTGGTTCTCAACCACCGTACAACTGGACTCAGCCATTATGGCTGCATGCCTGTCACTAGGCCATTCACACTCAGTGCTAAACTGCGTGAGAGCGCTCAAACGCGGAATAGTGGTCCCTCTAAAACATTTCCAGAGACTCCTGGGGCAGAGTCCTGCACGCGGGCGGGTACCCGCGGGTACCCGACGGGTGAACCGCAAAAATGGACGTAACGGGTGGAATAATATTGACGTGTCGGGTGCGGTGCGGGTGCGGGTCGGACTGGAGACAGGCACGGGCGGGTTGCGGGTACAATTATAACAAAGACTATTTCGACTTAATCCGGTACACGCTGATAGGCAGCTCCTTTCAAATGGTCCAGTGCTTGTGTTCACGCTCTGGCTGAAGACCGGGCTTCTACAGCGGGATTTGCAAATATATTATTATTATTACTATATTTTTAATCTAATCCTTTTAGTTTCAAATAGATTGTTCACATGTAAGCACGTATAGCCTATTGTTGTTGGATGTTGTGCGCGCGCGCTCTCTTTCTCTTTCTCTCTCTCTCGACTCCGCTGCCAGTTCTACATATTTTTATGCAGCCTAGTAAAGTTGATTGTTTTTATTTATTATTTTTTTTTTTTATTAAGGAAAAGCTCATATTTGGCTTCTTAAGCCATTTAGACCTGTTTACAATAGATCATTCACATGTACGCAATAGTTTTGTTTACACGTTGGATGTTGCTTTCTCTCTCTCTTGTTGAGTTGCGTGTGTTCATTTTAAACGCATAAACGCATTAACTCAGAATGACTTGTGCTTGTTACATTAAAAAATAAAGGTGTTTTGTCTGCCTCATGTCACTCGGAGATTTAATGCGGGTGCGGTTCGGGTCGCGGTTTTAAGGTCAAACGGGTCGGGTCGGGTTCGGATTTAAGTTAGTGTTGCTGTCGGATAACGGGTCGGGTATTCTGTTAACTACTGCGGGTGCGGGGCGGGTGCGGGTTTATCAAACAGGACCCGTGCAGGACTCTGTCCTGGGGCACATGGCATCCTCAGCCGCAGTCACGCCGATGCACACGAGACCACTACAGCACTGGCTTCATACCTGTCCCGAGTCCCAAAATGGACCAAGGCACATACCGTGTGAGGGTCACACCTGTATGACGCAAAACCTTTGGAAGACATTTAGTTTCTACGGGCAGGGGTTTTCCTAGAACAAGTGTCCAGATGCATTCTGCCAGTTATGGTACGGCCTGTCCAAGGCCCCCCTTGGTACAGATGCACTGGCACACAGCTGGCCCAGGGGCCTACGCAAGTATGCTTTTCCCCCAGTGAGCCTCATTGCACAAACACTGTGCAAAGTCAGGGAGAACAGGGAACAGCTTCTGCTTGTGGCCCCGTATTGGCCCAACAGGACCTGGTTCTCAGAGCTGGTGCTCCTTTCTTCCATTCCTCCATGGCGCATTCCTCTAAGGAAGGACCTCATTTCACAGGGGAAGGGCACAATCTGGCACCCGCGCCCCAGATCTCTGGAACCTCCATCTATGGTCCTTGGACACGACCAAGAGGACTTCAGAGACCTTCCACCCGCAGTGGTAAACACACTTTTACAGGCCAGAGCTTACACAAATTTACAGACTGGTGTACTTCCCAAGGGAAGGACCCACAGAGATGTGGCATAGAATCGGTGCTATCCTTCCTCCAAGGAGGCCTGGATAGACACCTTTCTGCTTCAACACTTAAGGTCCAGGTGGCAGCAATATCAGCCAACCATGGCCTAGTGAAAGGTAGATCAGTGGGAAAGCACAATTTGGTTATCAGATTTCTCGGAAGTGCCCGGAGGTTAAACCCTGCCAGGCTGCACCTCATCCCCTCTTGGGATCTGTCTGTGGTCCTTCAGGCCCTACAGCAGGATCCATTTGAGCCCTTTCAATCAGTCGACCTCAGTGCTCTCTCTTTGAAGATGGCCTTCCTGACTGCGCTCACGTCGGTCAAAAGAGTGGGAGACCTTTAAGCCCTCTCCATTAACGATTTGTGCCTGGAATTTAGGACCAGCAGACTCTAAAGTTATCTGGAGACCATTGCATGGATACGTGCCTTTCAGGGATCAGGTGGTAACCTTGCAAGCTATACCTTCACAGGGCACCTGTCCATGTTACGCCCAGTCCGTGCCCTGCGCATTTACATGGACCACACTTAAGATTTTAGACGTTCTGATTAGCTCTTTGTCTGTTTTGAAGGACAGCAGAAAGGGAAGGCTGTCTTCAAACTAAGGATCTCCCACTTGATTGTGGACGCAATCCGTATGGCCACTGGGAGTGAGAGCCCACTCAACCAGGGGAGTCGCTGCGTCTGCAGCTTTAGCGAATGGGGCCTCTCTAACAGACATTTGCAGAGCTGCAGGTTGGGCTACACCTAACATATTCACCAGATTTTATAACCTTTGCATGGAACCAGTATCTTTCAGAATCCTAAACTCAAGCTCTGAGACTCAAGAAAACTGGCACGTGTAGAGCTTGCTAAAGCGCTTCCCCCTTCTAGGGTGACTACGCTCCTCAGTTCAGTAAGTTTCCTTAAAGTAAACCCTGAGCTTTTTTTTTAAAGAATTATTTGTTTGTGTATTGGGCTGTATTTTTATTTTATTTATTTTTTAACAGTCACGGGTAGTCATTTAATTGTTATTAGTATTACTGCACTACTGCGTCTGTGTTTCTTGGCAACCTTTTTGCTATCAGAACTTCATTGTTGTGAGACAGATGCTATGTGTCTATTTTATTAATACAATTAATATTAAAATACATATTTTTATGAAATACCTGTTTTATAAAAGCAAGCCCCGTGATGCTGTTGTTTAACTCTTAAAGTAGACCGCAGCCTCACGTCAATAAAGCAAAATGTCCCATATTGCTTTATTTACTGAATAGAACAAAGAAATGAAATCAAAGGCCATTAATAAATATATAATAAATATATGGTATATCTGCCATTTTTGCAGCCTACCGAGGACCTGTCCTGTTCTTTTGGCAATTCAAGTGCATTACTGGCAGCTAAATTTATTGAACAATTTGCCAAACAAATTTTATTGTAAGATACTGTAAATTATATATAGATAAACATATATAGATGATAATTCTGTCATCTTTACTCACATGTTGTTTTAAACCTGTATTACTTGCTTGTTTTCCTTGGAACACAAAGGGTGAACTTTGGAAGAATGTTCCAGTTTGTTCTTTTCATGTATTGACACTCAATAAAGCCTGATAATTTTCCAGCTTTAAAGGGAATGACAAATCATCAAACAATTAGTCCATATGACTCATGCGCTATAATTCAAGCCTTCTGAAAAAAAATATATGATGAGAAAGATGCCTTGGTTGAGAAAAACCTATGCTGCTTTATTTGTCTGGGTGCTTCTTAGTTCCTTATTATTTGTGCATTCTTGTTTCCTTTTCTTGCATCCTAGCTCCTCCCTCTTAGAATGCAAGAAAAGGAAACAAAGACAGTAATTGTATTTTTAAATTAAAATACTCTCAATCACTCAAGTTTAATTTGAAAGGTAGCCTTTATGCAGGATACTTGAGTGTTTTACAGATCTGTTGTCATGTTCTGAGCTTGAAAATGACTGAATCAACATTCCATATGGGATCATTACGTGTTACTTTTGCTTCTTTTTTATAAAGCTTGAAGCTGATCGCTGTTTACTGTCATTATTTGGATGAGAACTTTTGTGGTCCAAAAGAGGGAACAACACCAGGGTGAGTAAGAACTGACAAAATGATCAGTTTGAGGTGAATTATCCCTTACAGATTGAACTCAGAGAGATATGTTTTTAATTGTCTCTTTCCCATGAGTTCAACCCAATTTCTGTTTATTAATATTGCTGTGTATTAATATGGTATATTCTTCTCTTTCATAGGTCCTGAGTCCATATGGTGTGAGGTCAATAATACACAACTGTGCAGCCTAATCTGGAATGTAACCTATTGGTCGATATGACATTCTTCATTGGACTTCTTACTGACAACTACTACAATGGATGCAGCATCATGCACACATTTCTGAACACACAGATCACCTTTACAGAGGAGCCGCTTCGGATGTTATCACTCGATTGAATGGGCATTATCAGTGGTTATCAGCTGATAGTTATGGGCCAGAAGGGGCCTGCTGCGCCTACTGGTAGGCTCAGAAGGCTGTTATCATCCATCCACATGGTTAATCACCGATACAAATTAGAGAAGACTCCAGATCCAATCCAGAGGAATCCAGCTCACCGGGAATCGGAAGTCTACTGAATGACGTTTGGATGGATGATAACAGCCTTCTGAGCCTACCAGTAGGCGCAGCAGGCCCCTTCTGGCCCATAACTATCAGCTGATAAGCACTGATAACGCCCATTCAATCGAGTGATAACATCCGAAGCGGGTGTACAGAGAAAAAGTGCTGGTCAGTTGGCCTTCATCTGCCCATGTAAGGTAACATAGAATAAAACAACTTGCTTTAGGCCAAAGATCTGAATTTGACTGAAGTCTTTATCTCATCTGACTGAATATCATTTTAAACATTCTTAAAAGTACTGTTTATTTCTTGTAAATACATTTTGTATTATGTTTAAAACCCTTTTAATGAAAGAAATCAAAAATTTTTAAATAATGTTTTTAAAATTAAGATTGTCAATGTATGTGTTATGTAGGATGTACAGTATTCACCTTATTTTTCAATGTGGAAGTAAGTTTTCTGGTAATGTGTGAGAATTCTGGTTCATAAGCCACCATAGGGAAATAAAGAGAAGAAAAAAAAAACCCAGTAAAAGGTAAAACTGTTTGCACTACAAACCACTGTGTTCATAATTAAGATAATACATTAAAATAAAATGGTAATACACACCAGTTTGCAATATCAAGCAGTAAAATTAGCTGTTTTGTACAGCTAAAAATAGCTGGATGCAGATGAGACTAGAAGCCAGATAAAACAGGTTAAGAGTGGGACAAGTTACTTTGTGCTCTTTTGTATATGTAAATTTATCTCCAGTATTTTTTGAAAAATTGTAGTTGATTGTTTGTAATCATTTTATTTCACAGGTAAACATGTTCTTACACATGCTATGGTTTATATTCTCTTTCAAATATGATGTACTGAAGTGCTTTAACAACGTATCATAGAATAGTAACTTTTTATTCTGTTTTTTCAACTTTTGGTAAATGTAATAAAGCCTACTTTAGTAAAACTGTGGTCACTATAGTCATGGTTACTACAATTTTAATCTAGTACTTTTACTACAGTATTACTATAGTAGAACCATAGTATCAAAACTATGTTTTTTAAACCATCCCTGTTAAAAAAAAAAACAGCATATGCTGGTTAAGTAGGTTTGAAGCATGGATAGCTGGTTTGAGCTGGTTTAAGCTGGTCATTAGCTGGTCATGAGCTGGTTTAAGATGGTCATGTGCTGGTCATAAACTGGTTTAATCTGGTCATTTGCTGGTCCTGACCAGTTTAGGGCCAGCACATGACCAGCTAAGGACCATCTTAAACCAGCTCAAACCAGCATCCATGCTTCAAAACCTACCTTACCAGCATATGCTGTTTTTTTTGTTTTTTTTAATGGTATGGTATGCATGAAAAGAAAAAAAAAAAAAAAAAAAAAAAAAAAAAACATAGTTACTACAGTCATTTTTCCTGCACTATTACCGTAGTATTACTACAATATAACTATAGTAGAACCATGGAATCAAAACCATGGTATGCACCAAAAAAAAAAAACATGGCTACTACAGTTTTACTGTAGTATTACTACAATTTACTATAGTAGAACCATGGAATCAAAGCCATGGTATGCATCAAAAAATACATGGTTACTACAGTTTTACTATAGTAAAATAATGGTTCATTTTCATAAGGGTTGTGTCAAGGTGGATAAGACACAAGAATGCGTAACATGCAGAGCTGGGTAGTAACTGATTACATGTAATCTGGATTACGTAATCCAAAAAATTTTCAAAATTCATGGATTCCCATTAATTTCTCTTTTTAATTTTTACATTTTCCTTTCTAAAATAGCCTACCGATTATATACATTCAGAAAGTCCAGTTTTGTGGACATTCAGACATAAACTAGTCATTAGTCAGGTGGCGACACAGCATTTGACCACTGGATTTGCAAAAGGGTTTCAACATTGCATCAGCTACTGATGAACACATTCATTTTTATTTGAATTATCACTCGGTAGATTTTTTTAACCATGTATTATTGTGTCTTTGGAAGGCTTTTGTCTTTCATACTCATTAAAATGCAACATTATTTCTTATTTGCATGCAATGCAGGCATTCCCAAACTTTTTGTCATCTAAACCTTATTCACCAAATATATTTACTTTAAGTACCCTGAGATTTTAAATGAAAATTTTCAATAATTAAGTATCACATTTGTATGTTCTTTGTTTTAAAAATGATTTATTTGAATTTTTAAAAATTTATGATTTAATGAATTGTTAGCTTTTCATTAAACCCACAAACCCTCTGCAGTTCCTGTTTGAACTCTAGTTTGGGAAATCTTGATGTAATAAAATGTTTAATGCACTTTATTTTGTAAATTACGATGAATGGAACATATTTTCTTACTCTTTGCATTTTTTACATCATTCTGCTACAAGATAATCCTATTTAAATCAATGTGATAAACGCTTTGTCAAAAGTAATCTAAAAGTAATCTGACTAGATTACCTAAAAATGTAATGTAACTGATTACATTACTGACTACAATTTTTGTCATGTAATCTGGAATCAGTAACTGATTACAATTTGTAAGTAATCTACCCAGCTCTGTTGACATGTCAGTCAGTATTTAGTAGAGGTGGCCCTCTGGTGGTGGAGCTGCAGAACATTTTTTTAAATGAACATAGCTATCTATTATAGTGGTGTATCATCAAATTCCTAAGGTCACGAAAAATATGATGACTTTGTGTATTGCGTTAGATGACTTGTTTTATCAATGTTTGGCTAGTTAGCCTGACCCCATATACTCTGCTAGATAGTTTATAGCTTGCTTGCTTTATTTGTTTATTTATTGCACTTGACCAAGATTTTGGCCAAGTGTGACAGGCAACACCTCGTGGTAAATGTTGTGCATGAGTGTCCATGTGTGGGTATGTTTGTATCTTTGTCCAAGTGTGAACAATGACTAATGTAGCAAATGATACTTTCCAGGGTTCATTCATTCCAGGATGTAAAGAACAGAAATAGCCAGTGGTTGTGCACGTGTGTGTGTGTGTGTGTGTGTGTGTGTGTGTGTGTGTGTGTGTGTGTGTGTGTGTGTGTGTGTGTGTGCATGCATCCTTGTTGCAAAATCTGACCTCAGCTTTCAGTTCTTCATGCTTATCAGCTGTGGCAGAGATGGTGTCTAAGAGCTTGAAAAAAACAACAAAAAATATGTGCTATTTTTTACAATTATGGTAGCTGATACACATGGTAGTGATTTTAGATAATAATTATTATTATTATTATTTAACAAAACTATCAAAACCTAAAAAGTACTTTCTCTTTTACTTAGAAATTTATACTGGATACTGCTGGATACTTTATACTGTGAATTCAACAAACTCAACCATTCATGTTTCTATGGTTTTTCTAAGAAAAATTATGAAACAAATAAATCTACAACTATACCAATTCTCGTTGTTTTTTTTCTCTTTTCTTTTTTTTTTTTAATTATTATTGCACTTGCAACCTAAATGCCTTGATAAATTTCTTCTTCTTCTTTTTTAAAATATCTTCTATATTTTATATATATATTTTGTTCAGTGTTTACCACTTGTATTTTTTGTTTGTGGGGTGGTTCAGTAAATGCAAGTGCAAAGACAAAAATGAAAACACACAACACTGTTGTGAAAATTTACTTCCACTTCAGGCTTTCACAGAAGGCCAGGAAAAAACTGGCACTAATATATAACAGCAAAACCTCATTGTCATGCACCAGGGTATTTTCATTTCTAAAACTATAGAAAAAATGGAAAAATAAGTCTTTATAGCAATTATTAATATATATATATATATATATATATATAATACATATACATATATATATTAATAATTATTGTAATTATTTTAAATGTATGTTTTTGAGATATAATTGAGGATATTAATGGTCACCAATTACAAAAAAAAGTTGTAAGGGGTCACCAATTACAAATAAAGAATGCAAATAAGGAAGGAAGGACAAAAGGGAAACATTACGCAAGGAACATAAAGAAAAACAGACAGAAAAAAAAGCATAAGAAGAAGTTCGTTCTTCCTGCCTGCAGTTGTCAGGAGGCTTTGACTTTCTTTCAGTGAATTTTTCATGGTTGTACTTCAGTTTAACAACACAGTGCTGTTTCAGACTAAAACGCTTCTGAAGAAGTGTAAAATTAATTAATTTAGTCAAACTTGTGTAAATCAAGCCAGTTAATATGCTAATCCTCAATAAAATGTAAAAGCGCTAGAGGGTAATAAAGAAACAATATTTAAGAAAAAAAGCCAATGTTAGTGAGAACCAATGGTCCTGAAATGGTTTTGCTTCAAGGTTCAGACTTTGCATAAGGAACAGAAGTTTGACAAGCTTTTTTTATATACTATACTTTTTTTTTTTTTTTTACTTCACATAATTGGTTTATGGTTTCTGGGACTGATGGTGTCACAAGGGAGTCATAGGCGGGTGGATCCAAGTGCAAAACTTTATTAAACAAACTCATGGTCGACAGGCGTGGTCAAAACAGCAGACGGGTACAACACAGGTAATCCAGTAGAGCAAACGATAGTCCAGGCAGATAGTCGGGGCAGGCAGCCATCAATGGGATAGTCCAGAAACGAGCAAGGGTCAAAAAGGCGGGCGGAGAACAATCACAGGAGCCAGGGAACAAGGGGGGGTCGACACGGGAAAAACAAACACGGAAAACGCTCAGAAATGACAGTTAACTGATCAAGACTTCGCAAGGAAATGGTGAATGAACCGGGCTATTTAGGCATTGTGAGCAAGATGGCCGACTGGGGTGAGAGGTGAAAGGAAACAGGAAGTTCATGAGAATGGGGTTATGGGTAGTGAAGTGAAAAATGGTCCACGGTGAAATGGAGGCTCCCTCTGATGGTGAAGGGAGGGAGCCACAACGGCACAGTTCATGACAGAGCCC
Source organism: Cirrhinus molitorella (assembly GCA_033026305.1). Classification (NCBI taxonomy): domain Eukaryota; kingdom Metazoa; phylum Chordata; class Actinopteri; order Cypriniformes; family Cyprinidae; genus Cirrhinus; species Cirrhinus molitorella. Next base: position 26,903,054 of record CM065131.1, read on the forward strand.
CCCCCTTTAGGAGCGGCTTCCAGACGCTCGACACAGTCCAATAACACCAAGGGGAGGGGGGGTGGGACAGAGTACAAAGGGGAGGACCAGGTCCATGCAGGCTGAAAGAGATAGGCAGGGCAAAAGGTCCAGGAGCTGCCGGAATGGCAGCCAAGCAACAGAGCTGCCAAGGATGCATAGAAGACCACGAAGATGGAGTAGACAGCCTCCAGGGCGGAGCCGGCGGAGCAGATGCCCTCCAGGGCAGATCGGATGCCCACCAGGGTGGATCAGGTGGAGCAGGCACCCTCCAGGGCAGGGTAGACGAAACAGATGCTCTCCAGGGCGGAACAGGCGAGTCAGAAGCCCTCCAGAGCGGATCAGGCGAGTCAGACGCCCTCCAGGGCGGATCAGGCGGGACTAGAACCCTCCAGGGTGGCACGAAAGCCCCCCAGGGTAGAACAGACAGGACAGGAGCCCTCCAGGGCAGAACGGGACTCCCCGAGGGCGGAGCAGACAGGACAGGAACCTTCCAGGGCAGAACGGGACTCCCCGAGGGCAGAGCAGACAGGACAGGAGCCCTCCAGGGCGGAACGGGATCCCCCCAGGGCAGAGCAGACGGGTCTGTAACATAGAACATAGACAGACACACACAGAGAGAGAGAGAAAGCTCGGAGCCCAAGCTCCTGGCCAGGTTGGGCTGGATACCCAGCGTATAGGGGGCCTCAGCGGCTGAATTGGGACTAGGCAAGAGCTCAGAGTGGTGTGGGTTGCTGGGCGCTACCACCGTGCAGGGAGCAGGTGCGACCTCCCCCTTGGCTTGAGGATCCGTGGCCTCAGCCACCTCCTCGGGGGAGGCCACCCTCAGAGGTTCTGCGGGGTGAGCCGCCACCTCTGAGGACTCGGTAGTGACATACGCGGCCCAGACAACCCAAAGAGCAGTTCTCAGGAGGAGCACGGCCTCAGTGAAGGCCAGCACAGGAGTGGTGCCAATGATGGGGCTGGGCTCAGGAACAATTGCTGTGACTTGGCTTGGTACTGGAACAGTGGCTCTGGCTAGGCTGGGTGTGTGTGCAGCTGTGTTGAGACAGGGTTCAGAAACAGCAGCGACGAGGCTTGACGCTGGAGGAGTGGCAGCGTCGCGGCTTGACTCAGAAGGAGGAGCTGCGGCGACGACGTGACTTGGCTCAGAGGGAGGAGCAGCTGTGATAAGGACGCTTGACACTGGAGGCGGAGCAGCTGCGACGACGGGGTTTGACTCAGTGGACGGAGCAGCTGCGACGACGTTGACGCTTGACTCAGTGGACGGAGCAGCTGCGACGACGTTGACGCTTGACTCAGTGGACGGAGCAGCTGCGACGACGTTGACGCTTGACTCTGGGGGAGGAGCAGCTGCGACGACGTTGACGCTTGACTCTGGGGGAGGAGCAGCTGCGAAGACGACGCTTGACTCTGGGGGAGGAGCAGCTGCGAAGACGACGCTTGGCGCTGGAGCAGCTGCGGTGACGACGCCTGACTCTGGAGGCGGAGCAGCTGCCACGACGTTGACGCTTGACTCTGGAGGCGGAGCAGCTGCGACGACATGACTTGACTCAGAGGGAGGAGCAGCTGCGGTGAAGACGCTTGACTCAGAGGGAGGAGCAGCTGCGGTGAAGACACTTGACTCAGGAGGCGGAGCAGCTGCGAAGACGGTGCTTGACTCTGAAGGAGGAGCAGCTGCGAAGACGGTGCTTGACTCAGAGGGAGGAGCAGCTGCGGCGAAGACGCTTGGCGCTGGAGGCAGAGCGGCGACGACGCTTGGCGCTGGAGGCGGAGCAGCTGCGGCGAAGACGCTAGGCGCTGGAGGCGGAGCAGCTGCGGCGAAGACGCTCGGCGCTGGAGGCGGAGCAGCTGCAGCGACGACGCTTGACTCTGGAGGCAGAGCAGCTGCGACGACGTTGACGCTTGACTCTGGAGGCTGAGCAGCTGCGGCGAAGATGCTTGACTCTGGAGGCTGAGCAGCTGCGGCGAAGACACTTGACTCTGGAGGCTGAGCAGCTGCGACGACGTTGACGCTTGACTCTGGAGGCGGAGCAGCTGCGACGACATGACTTGACTCAGAGGGAGGAGCAGCTGCGGTGAAGACGCTTGACTCAGAGGGAGGAGCAGCTGCGGTGAAGACACTTGACTCAGGAGGCGGAGCAGCTGCGAAGACGGTGCTTGACTCTGAAGGAGGAGCAGCTGCGAAGACGGTGCTTGACTCAGAGGAAGGAGCAGCTGCGGCGAAGACGCTTGGCGCTGGTGGCAGAGCGGCGACGACGAAGACGCTCGGCGCTGGAGGCGGAGCAGCTGCAGCGACGACGCTTGACTCTGGAGGCAGAGCAGCTGCGACGACGTTGACGCTTGACTCTGGAGGCTGAGCAGCTGCGGCGAAGATGCTTGACTCTGGAGGCTGAGCAGCTGCGGCGAAGACGCTTGACTCTGGAGGCTGAGCAGCTGTGGCGAAGATGCTTGACTCAGGAGGCGGAGCAGCTGCGGCGAAAACGCTTGATTCGGGAAGCAGGACAGCTGCGGCTTGTTGTAGCTTGCGGAGTGAAGCGAGGATGTCCTCCAGCTGGTCGAGTGTCGCTGTGCCATGGCTTGGTTCAGGGACGGCTGTGACCTGCCTTGATACAAGATGGGCGGCCATGACGGGTGTTGACTCTGGAATAGCGACTGCAACGACTTGGCTTGACTCTGGAAGAACAGCGGTGACTTGACTTGGCTTTGAGGGAACTGCTGTGACTTTACTTGGCTCTGGAGGGAGAACTGTGACTTGACTTGGCAGTGGGGAAACGGCTGGTACTGGACTTGACTCTGGATAGGCAGTTGAGGGTAGACTTGACTCTTGATTTGGCTCTGGGATGGCTGCCATCTTGACTTGGGGAAGCTGTGGTTTGGCAGCCATCTTGACTGACTTGGGGTACTGAGCAGGCTGGATTTTGGTGAGCACTGACTTGACTGAGAGGATTGGTGGATCTTCCAGACAGGATATGAGTCTATTATCGCTTGTTTGGTTGAGGAAGTGTGCTGGGAGGTCCGCCATCTTGTGATCGCAATATGCCGCGTCCGCCATTTTGTGAACGCGCGCCGGCGCGGCCGCCATTACTGTGGGTTCGCGGTCCTCCCCCGCAAAATCCTCAGTGTCAAGTAAGTCCCCATACTGTAGTGCATAATCCCAGGTGTCTGTGAAACAGGAGCGTGGCAAGATGTAATCACAATCCTCCTCTTTGTAGTCGCGTTTCCGCTCTTCGACAGCCACAGAAATAGAAGATGAACCCCCGCACCACAATGCAAAGTCCACATAATCAGAGAAACAGGTGCGGGGGCACTCAAAACGCAGCCTCGATTTGAGAGGCTCATCAAGAGCCAAACAGAAAATGTCCATAAAATATTGTTCATCATAGAATGTGAGTTGGTACATCTGGTTGCAAAAAAGTGAAACAAAGTCCTCAATGGGCATACCGTTTTGTTTGAGTGTTAGCAGTTGATCGAAGGGGTCCATGGTTGAGTTGGTGGGTGAAATAAAGCTGCTGGATCCGGGGTTGGCGAAGTCTTCTGTCACCAGGGAGTCATAGGCGGGTGGATCCAAGTGCAAAACTTTATTAAACAAACTCATGGTCGACAGGCGTGGTCAAAACAGCAGACGGGTACAACACAGGTAATCCAGTAGAGCAAACAATAGTCCAGGCAGATAGTCGGGGCGGGCAGCGATCAATGGGATAGTCCAGAAACGAGCAAGGGTCAAAAAGGCGGGCGGAGAACAATCACAGGAGCCAGGGAACAAGGGGGGTCGACACGGGAAAAACAAACACGGAAAACGCTCAGAAATGACAGTTAACTGATCAAGACTTCGCAAGGAAATGGTGAATGAACCGGGCTATTTAAGCATTGTGAGCAAGATGGCCGACTGGGGTGAGAGGAAGTTCATGAGAATGGGGTTATGGGTAGTGAAGTGAAAAATGGTCCACGGTGAAATGGAGGCTCCCTCTGATGGTGAAGGGAGGGAGCCACAACGGCACAGTTCATGACAGATGGTATGTCTCATGCACACAATCCAGGTGGCTATCTGCTTAACATAATAAGCTGCATTTTATTCAATTGTATTTGGCTTTATTTTTCAATGCAGTTCAACTGCCAAAATAGGCCAGTGACTTATTTTTGGGCCCCTACCCACCAGCTAAAAACCACTGCTTCAAAATAACCCATTATACCACAACACAGTGGCATGAAGACATTGTTTCTGATAACGCTTGATATAGACATATCACTATCAACAACATTAACATGCCTAGTGAATACAGGCACTTCAGAAGAAAATGGGAAATTGTATTCATGTGATAAACGTAACTATTTTGACCGATGTGACACTTTTTTTTACTTTTACACTTTTACACTTCTCCTTCACCACCCACCCAGCGCCAAGCGAAGACGCTTGGCGCTGGAGGCAGAGCGGCGACGACGCTTGGCGCTGGAGGCGGAGCAGCTGCGGCGAAGACGCTAGGCGCTGGAGGCTGAGCAGCTGCGGCGAAGACACTTGACTCTGGAGGCTGAGCAGCTGCGGCGAAGATGCTTGACTCTGGAGGCTGAGCAGCTGTGGCGAAGATGCTTGACTCAGGAGGCGGAGCAGCTGCGGCGAAAACGCTTGATTCGGGAAGCAGGACAGCTGCGGCTTGTTGTAGCTTGCGGAGTGAAGCGAGGATGTCCTCCAGCTGGTCGAGTGTCGCTGTGCCATGGCTTGGTTCAGGGACGGCTGTGACCTGCCTTGATACAAGATGGGCGGCCATGACGGGTGTTGACTCTGGAATAGCGACTGCAACGACTTGGCTTGACTCTGGAAGAACAGCGGTGACTTGACTTGGCTTTGAGGGAACTGCTGTGACTTTACTTGGCTCTGGAGGGAGAACTGTGACTTGACTTGGCAGTGGGGAAACGGCTGGTACTGGACTTGACTCTGGATAGGCAGTTGAGGGTAGACTTGACTCTTGATTTGGCTCTGGGATGGCTGCCATCTTGACTTGGGGAAGCTGTGGTTTGGCAGCCATCTTGACTGACTTGGGGTACTGAGCAGGCTGGATTTTGGTGAGCACTGACTTGACTGAGAGGATTGGTGGATCTTCCAGACAGGATATGAGTCTATTATCGCTTGTTTGGTTGAGGAAGTGTGCTGGGAGGTCCGCCATCTTGTGATCGCAATATGCCGCGTCCGCCATTTTGTGAACGCGCGCCGGCGCGGCAGCCATTTTGTGAACGCGCGCCGGCGCGGCCGCCATTACTGTGGGTTCGCGGTCCTCCCCCGCAAAATCCTCAGTGTCAAGTAAGTCCCCATACTGTAGTGCATAATCCCAGGTGTCTGTGAAACAGGAGCGTGGCAAGATGTAATCACAATCCTCCTCTTTGTAGTCGCGTTTCCGCTCTTCGACAGCCACAGAAATAGAAGATGAACCCCCGCACCACAATGCAAAGTCCACATAATCGGAGAAACAGGTGCGGGGGCACTCAAAACGCAGCCTCGATTTGAGAGGCTCATCAAGAGCCAAACAGAAAATGTCCATAAAATATTGTGCTGGCTGTCTGTCAGGTGGCTATCTGCTTAACATAATAAGCTGCATTTTATTTAATTGTATTTGGCTTTATTTTTCAATGCAGTTCAACTGCCAAAATAGGCCAGTGACTTATTTTTGGGCCCCTACCCACCAGCTAAAAACCACTGCTTCAAAATAACCCATTATACCACAACACAGTGGCATGAAGACATTGTTTCTGATAACGCTTGATATAGACATATCACTATCAACAACATTAATATGCCTAGTGAATACAGGCACTTCAGAAGAAAATGGGAAATTGTATTCATGTGATAAACGTAACTATTTTGACCGATGTGACACTTTTTTTTACTTTTACACTTCTCCTTCACCACCCATTTAAAAAAAAACTATGACCACACTTTAAAGTACGTTCTCAGAATCCATTTCTGCTTGTTAAACAAAAAAAAAAAATCATCTGCTCTAAGTTACTGCATGTGTTAAAGAGACTATGCTGATTATATCTTTCTGAGCCACCAAGCCACCTGGAAACTGGCTGACAACTTTAAAATGCTTCTGCCACCCAAAAAGCAGAACTCTTTGGTTGCTTATGAGAAAATATTTACAAGAAAAATGAACTAACATCAGATTGCACTCAGGCCATTCGGGCAGGTAGAAAAAGGAAGACAGAATGGACCCTTTTCACAGGGCTTTGATGATGCGTTGCAACTGTCATCAGCATTGTAAATCCTCGAAAGTTTTTTAGATTTTTATTTTTTTAAAAATCTATGAACATTTATGACATTATACTTTGTAATATCACCTATATTTAAATTACAAAAACGAATTAACGCTAATGCGAGTTTCTAATGCTGAGTCTATAAGAGAGATGTAAATTTGACATTGTTCTCTCTTCTGGTTGCAGTTATGAGTCTCTTTCAATTTTTTCCCTTGAATTTAAATTTTTTTCACGATAGTCGTGAAAACACTATCGTGGAGTTTTTCTTTTGCTATTTGAGCAAGTCAGAATTTAAAAAATATATTTGTGGTACTCCCCCATTCACTGCTCTTGAAATAAACCCAACTGTGATGACTTCCGCTGCCGAAAAACCTGGAAATGTGAAAAAGGTCCATCGAAAAATTTTCAAATAAAAACACTCAAGAATATAAACCCTTTCAAGGGTTTCAAAATCCACAGCACTCCATAAATAAATAAAACCCAAACCAATCACACAGAAGAGGCAGGAGCTTAAAGGTCTTTTTTAGGCTTAAAGGAATTTTATATTAACACAGACACGAAAAAAAGGAACAAGATTGGTTTCTGTATTCAGTAGTTTTGCACAAAATGCCTGAAGAAGCGCATCGCATTTCTAAACCGACCAATTAGAATAAATACTCAGATGGCACATTGTCATTCACTTCCTTCAAAAATGCACCAATGCAAATTGCCCCCAAAAAGAGGCAAACAAAAATATAAAAAATAGCGGTCTATACAACCAATCAGGGCCTCTGCTGGCCAAATGGGTGCCCTAAGCAAAATTGTATTGTTGTGAACCCCAAATATTACGAGGAAAAAACACCTATTATAGGGGTCAAAATATAACTTATATAAATAAAATATGAAAGTAAAAAAATAAATTGTAATTAAATTGCATTATTTACAACTTTTGTAGCTTTAGACAGTTACCATCCTGTTATTTTATTAATACAGTTGTCTGATTGATTTTGAAGTCTCAAGCATTCAGAAATCACAAAAGAAAATTAACCAGTTTTACCATGATAAAACCATAGTTTGTTTGTGTAAGGGTCGTGATGTCCACATGTTTTTGTTGAAGACATTATAGAGGATAGAGGCTGTAGCATTTCTACCGCAAAAAGGTGGCCAAAAATTAAACAAGTGGATAGCCTATTTGAATTAAATATTTAGTAAGTGTAACAACAGCAATTGGGCCTTTGGAGCACTTTGCAGGCATTTGTAATAATATGTAATGTACATACATTGTTTATTTTGAATTGCATTATGTATTTTAAGGAAACCATATGATTATTATTCATTAATCAATCATCATTGCCTCATTGCTCGCCTAGGTCTGTTTTTATTACCGCAAAAAAAAATATCTGAATACTTTTGTAACTTATTTTTTGAAGTATGCTATTTGAAGTAGTATTTGAAGTAACCATGGTTAATTTTCGTAAAGGAACATAGAAACTAGAATGCTAAAGCAGATGCACTGGTGGTGAAAGTATTGACATTAAAACACCTTATTAACGTCAACAGCCAAAAAAAAATTTCACAGGATATGAACGTAGGCGACCTGATGGAAAGGAATAAATAAAAGGATGTAACGTCGGAATTTGTGGTCTGCATTTAACCCATCCAAGTGCACACACACAGTAGTGAACACACACATCGTGAACACACACCCGAAGCAGTGGGCAGCCATATTGCTATTGCTGCGGCACCCAGGGAGCAGTTGGGGGTTTGGTGCCTTGCTCAAGGGTCTCACCTCAGTTGTGGTATTGAGGGTGGAGGTGAGACCCTTGAGCAAGGCACCGAACCCCCACAAACTTGCCCATTTAGAGTTTGCAAGGGAGCACCAAACATGGGACATTGAAAGTGTAAGAAAGTTTTATTCTCTGATGAGAAAACATTAACTTGGACAGTCCTGAAGGCTTCCAGCATTACTGGCAAGACAAGGAGATGCCACTGGAGATGTTTTCTTTGCGGAACAGTGAAGGAGGCTCCATCATGATTTGGGGTGCTTTTCCTTCAATGGAAAATCTGGAGCTTCAGGTTGTGCATAGGCGTTAAACAGGGGTGTGAAGTAACCAATTACAAATACTCATGTTATAGTAATTAAGTAGTTTTTATCAGTAATTGTACTTTTATGAGTAGTTTAAAAAGTGTGTACTTTTACTTTTACTTGAGTACCTTTTAAGTGATTTTCCCTCCGATTGTTAATAATTAACTAATTTAACTAATTAATTTAGTTTTATTTTTATCCATCAAAGTGATTGGATAGAGAGAGTAATCGGTCTCATGACTCTAGACAAATCAGCTTGTGGATAGAAAACTTTAAGCGCCAACTTAAAGATGTGTCAAGATGGTGCCGATGTGTGTGGCTGGCCGTCTGTGCTCTCTGTTCACTGTGTTTTTTGTGGTTTGTCTAAGCACTTTTCTGACTCAATCGGCCAGTGATTCCAAGAGACCTTCAGGTCTCCTCGAGGCCTTTGTCGTCCTTGGTTCGGTTTTGTCGAGGAGGAATAAATTACAGGAATCTTCGTTCTCTAAATCGTGAATCTCAGTCGACCGGTGAGTCAGTGCAAGTTAAGATGGCTCTGATAAACACTAGATCTGTGGCGAATAAGACATTTACTGTACATGACTTTTTTACAACCAACGATTTGGATGTTTTATTTGTGACTTGGTTGTCAGCTGAGGATGTGAGTCCCTTCTCCGAACTTGTGCCGTCAAACTGTTCATTCTTAAACCGCCCAAGGTTAACTGGGAAGGGTGGCGGTATGGCATGTGTTTTTAAAAACTCTTTCACCTGTCGGACTATATATTCGGAGACTTTCTCCAGTTTGTATATTGTCCTCCAAAAACAAACAAGGATTTTATACATGAGTTTGCTCATTTTTTATGTGGAATTGTCTCTCAATTTGACAGAATTTTGATTGTTGGTGATTTTAATATTCATGTACGCTGTGATGCAAATGTGCTCGCTAAAGAGTTTATAAGCCTTATTGACTCATTTGACTTAGTTCAAATGGTTACAGGGCCTACACACTCACTCGGTCATACTCTTGATCTTGTTCTGTTATACGGTATCACTATTCATGATCTTGTCATTGGGGATTTAAGTTTTTCAGATCATAACCCTGTGATGTTCTCTTGTTCTGTTTTTAATCAGGTTGTTACAACCAAAAAACCCAGTATTAGGTCTCGTATGTTTAGTTCTACTTTTAGTGAGGATTTTGCTTCTCTTTTTGACAAGACATATAAGTGTGTTTCTCTGGACTGCCCATCAAATGATTTAGATGTTGAACAGCAGCTTACTCTATTTAATTCCACTTGCACTAAAATTTTAGACTCTATTGCTCCATTTCGGAGTAAACAACCCAAACTTAAGTCAGTTCCATGGTTAAATACTGAAACACAGGCTCTAAGACGAATATGTCGGCGTGCAGAACGTAAATATAAAAAAGATAAGTTAAATGTGTCTTTGGAGATATTACGCACCTCATTAACTAATTATCAAAGAGCTGTGAAGGAGGCAAAATCAAACTATTTATCTGATATTATAGCTAGAAATGGTCAAAGACCCCAGATTTTGTTTTCCAAAATAAATTCTGTCATAAATCCCTCTTCTGATCTGCATTTTAAGGATTCAGATACTGTTTGTGAATGCTTCTTAAGGTATTTTACAAACAAGATATATGACATCAGACATCATATTGTCCCTATAAACTATGATCCTTCTTCATTTCCAGTTTGTACATCATTTTTTAATGCCTTTGAAACCATCTCGCTAGATTCTCTTTATGAATTGGTTATGAAGTTGAATCCAACCACATCTGTAACTGACATTATTCCAGCACGCTGCCTTATTCAGGTTTTTGATGTTGTTGGGCCCTCTATTTTAGAAATAATAAATAAGAGTCTTTCTGTAGGATCTGTGCCAGATTACCTGAAGCATGCTACTGTTAAACCGTTGTTGAAAAAATCCAACCTTGATGTGACTGTTCTCTCGAATTTTAGGCCAATCTCTAATTATTTCTAAAAATCCTTGAGAAGGTAGTCTCTGTTCAACTACTAAATTTTTTAGAGTCTAACAGTATCTTTGAATCTTTTCAGTCAGGTTTTAGGAAACATCACAGTACAGAATCTGCTCTTGTAAAAGTGTCTAATGACATTTAGACATTAGACATTGGTTGATTCTGAGAATTCTGTAATACTTCTTCTGTTAGACTTGAGTGCTGCTTTTGATACGATTGATCATGACATTCTTATTTCTCGCCTTGAATGCTGTGTGGGCATAAAGGGTATTACTTTGAATTGGTTCAAATCTTATTTGAATAATAGAACCTTTTCAGTTAACATAAATGGTTGTTCATCCTTCAAAGCACGTCTGATTTACGGGGTTCCTCAAGGATCTGTTCTTGCCCCCATTTTGTTTTCTTTATACCTGCTCCCTTTGGGCTCAATTTTTAAAAAACATGGAGTGTTTTTCCATTTTTATGCAGATGACATGCAAATATATATGCCCGTAAAGCAAAATGACAATGCTGGGCTGTCTGCCTTAATAGAATGTTTGTCAGATATTAAAGCCTGGATGTCCAAGAATGTCTTGCACTTAAATTAGGGTAAGACTGAGGTAATAGTGTTTGGACTGTTAGCCACATCTGGCAACTTAAATGCAGTGTTGGGCAGCTTAACTGCTTATGTAAAACCATCTGTTAAAAACTTGGGTTTTATTTTTGACTCGGACCTGCTACTTGATAAGCAGGTAAATGCAGTTGTTAAATCGTGTTTCTTCCATTTGAGACTTCTGGCTAAAATTAAAAGTTTTTTAACCCCTTCTGAACTTGAGAGAGTAATTCATGTATTTATATTCTCTCGTCTGGACTATTGCAATTCACTCTATGTAGGTATTGGTCATTCCTATATGAATCAGTTGCAATTAGTCCAAAATGCAGCTGCTAGATTTCTCACTGGCACACGTAAATTTGAGCACATTACACCTGTCCTACTCTCTCTGAATTGGTTGCACTCTATTTTAGAGTAGAGTTTAAGGTTTTACTTTTTGTTTTTAAGGCCTGAAATGGTCTGGCTCCTATGTACATATCTGAACTTGTGACTGTTAACATAACAGCGAGATGTTTAAGGTCATCCGATCAGAGACGGTTAAAGGTTCCCAGATCAAGGCTTAAAAGAAAGGGTGACCGGGCTTTTGCTATTGTCGGCCCCAAACTGTGGAATAGCCTTCCCTTATCTGTTAGGTTGATCACTACAGAATTTCTGTTCAAAACAAAACTCAGAACTCACCTATTAGAAAAGGCCTATGGCACGTGAGTCAGCCTGCATGTATGTTATCTGTATATTTTTATTTCTTGTTTTATGTAATTTTTATTGTTTTTATTGTTTTGTACTATCCTCCTTTAGGATCTGTTGTAAAGCACAATGGTCAACGACCGTTGCTGTATTGTGCTGTATAAATAAACTTAACTAACTAACTGCTGTTAATCATAGCTGCTGGAAGGGCATTCTTCAAGCATCAATTCAATTGAGTTATCAGCATCTTCTTCTAAGGCAGTGGTTCTCAAACCCTGGGTGGGTCGCGGGACGCCAGGATGATTTAAGGAAGATGTAAGCGGCAGCCGCCTCAGGTCAGACTCCAGTGCATATTTGTGTTTGCGTTTATCAGTTGGAATCCACTCACCACTCAAAATGTCGGACTTTTTGTTCAGTCCTGAGTTCTGCAAGATAATTAATCCTCTCATTATAACAAAGCCTGTAGACGTGCCTGTAGAATGCGCGTTCAGTACTGCCAAGAGTTTCACCGGATCGTTAAAACGAAACCGAAAGTAAAACACGCACGCGCATTCAAAAGCAATTTTATTACCCCGCGTTTAGAGAGCGACTCCCCAATGCACACAAATTAGGCTATATAACAGGTCTCTAGCTCTGTATCATTCTTAAAGAACTTGGTCTCTATATGCACTTTGAATATTGAGAGAGTATAGCCTACTTTGATTATGGCTGCATTTAATACGACTAAGAAAGAACCGTGTTTATTTTTATACTATTTTTATTTATATGTTCAGTATATATAAATGTGTAAAAATTTTGGGATGATGCCATGAACAACGTGTATATGTTATATGTTATGTAATGCTGAACTCTGATCTGAGTTTCTAATGGTGTTTGTATTCTTTGCATTGTTCTAAACATTAATGTCATGTGCAACAACAGCATGCTGTCTCAGTGGCCTTGCACTTGATTTTAAATTCATTTAAAACTATATAATTTAAATGGTGATAATTGTAGGCTACTGAGAAGAACTTTCATCCGTTCATCACTTTAATAGTTTTTGTGTTGTTTTGATTTTTTTAAAACTGCTGCATGATAGATATTCTTAATTCTTTGACAAACAAGATGATGTGAATCAGTATGTATAACATTTGCTAAATTTTTAAATTGCAGTGTATGGCATTTAAAATAAGGGGGTAGAAGCCACAGCTCAGTACTCACTACTCAGAAGTACTTTTAAATAGGCTACTCTTTTACTCAAGTAGTTTTTAACTCTACTCACACTATATTTTTGGGAATATAATGGTACTTTTACTTGAGTATATTTTTTCAGTACTCTTTCTACCACTGGCGTCAAATGGTGCCTGTCTATCTAGACATGTTGCAGCGGGCATCCTTCTTAACTGAGGGCCCTTGTCTGTGCTGTAATGACTGGGTCTTTCAACAGGAAAATGCTCAAGTTCACAAGACTTCCAGACCGTGGATGCCCTTCGTGAAGCCATCTTCACCACATGGAGCAACGTTCCCACCAGCCTCCTGGAAACAGTCACATCAAGCATGCTGAAACAAATTTTTGAAGTGATCAACAAGAACGGCTAGGCTACTCACTATGGAGTAATTTGACGCCTAGTTCTGTTGTGGGGGTTTTCGGGCTATGGTCTTTTAATCAGCTGATAAAAAGCCTGTTTGAGTTTAAAATGCAGTTCTCAATAAATTGCCTACTGTTAGTCTCTTTTGGCATTTTGAAGCAGTACTTACAACCTGGTTACCATCCACTAGCAGTCAAGGAATCTGGAAGGAGGACCCAATTGCAGGATAATGACAAGGGTTTTATTAACAACACAATGATACATAAGGGTAGTGGGGTGCACAGGAACACAGTAAAACAGCTTGGAACACCACTGGAACAACCTCAGACATCAAAAAAAAAAAAAAAAAAAAAAAAAAAAAAAAAAAAAAACCCACACACACACACACACACAAAATGCCAGGACAAGAATAATAAAGTTAAGACTAATTATAAAAAAACTAAAAGAAACACAAAATCCAAAAAAGGAGCAAGACAAAAACACACAGGACTTGACAGGGACTAGACAAGACTAAGGCACATGACTAACCAAACAAGACGGAAGGAAGACATACTCAGCCACAGAGACAGAAACTGTGATAGTGAGAGTGAAAATGACCACAAACCAGCAAAAACAAGATGAACTATAAATAGGGAGAAGAGCACACAAGGAACAGGTGAGAGCAATTAGACTAACAAGGACTCAACAAGGGTTAACAAGAGGGTGTGGTAAAGCGGAAACAAGGAGGAGGAGCTAGAAAAGACATAAACAAAGCCATGAGCAGACACAAGACAAACACATGACACAAAGACAAAACAAACAGGGTGTCAGGGCACAACCCTGACACCAGCGTGAAATGCAAATACTTGTAATGTTTCCCTCGGTCTTAAGATTTTGTTCAGGAGTATGTAGTTCGCCATTTGTTCATCTAGCTTTCTCATTAACGCAACATGTGAAGCAAAGTGTTTCATTTTTGTTTCAGTTTGTGTGTTATAAGGATAATGCTGCATTTATTTAAAGCGAGTTCACCCAAAAATGAAACTTACCCCAAGATTTACTCACGCTCAAGCCATTCTGGTGTATATGACTTTCTTCTTTCAGACGAATACAATCAGAGTTATATTTAAAAATGTCCTGGCTCATCCAAGCTTGAGTCTTCTACAGGAGAGAGTGGTACTCAGCGCCGATGATTTGATGCACTCCTTCAGTGAAATAAAGGTTTGTATACATTTTATTTCATTTAGAAATTCTTTATTGTCCTGTAAATTCTATTATTCTAGGTAGTAATCTGTCCAGAGCTATAACCAATTTATAAATAATACAATTAAATCACAATTTATTCATTTACTTTTATATTTTATCAAAGTTATATTTTGACATCTGTAGTCATTACAAGTAACGCAAGTTACGTAATAATATTACTTTTTTCAAGTAACTAGCAAAGTAACGCATTACTTTTTCATTTCCAAGAAAATATCTGACTTACTTTTTCAAAAAATTACTTTTTATTATTTACTTTTATTTTATTATTTTTTATTATTTACTTTTTGTTTCCTTTATGTATTTAATCACATTTTATTACTTTGACTTTGCTGCTGACCTTTGTTTATCCAATTCAACCATACAAAATATAAAAAAATTCTTAAATCAAGAAGGATTATCATACAAGTAAATAATTTATTTATTTTATTTTATTTATTATTATTATTTTTATTTTTTATTTTTTTCAGAAAACAAAATGAAGCGTGTTTTTGTTTTGAACAAGCAAAATAATATTCCAGTGGGGTAAGCAAAAAAATCTTATTTCAAACAGAAAACAAGATTATTTTGCTTACCCCATTGGGAGATTTAGCTTGTTTCAAGCAAAAACACACTTAATTTTGACTTGTCTAGAAATTCCTTCTTGATTTAAGAATTTGTAAGTAAGAAAAGCATTTTTGCAGTGTACTATTAAGCAAAACGTACTTTATATTAACTAACTTGTGTTTTTTTTTTTTTCTCTCATTGCTGAAGCGTGCTGAACTTTCTTTTCCTACAGTTCTATTGTACAGGTGTGAATTTAATTTTCCTTTAGCCTTAGCCTTATTCACTTAATTTCATTTTGGTGTGAAAGGGCTTTTACATTCGCTAAGAATTTAATGTTTTTATATTAAAAACAAACAAGCAAGCCCTGCCCAGATTTTAAAAAAAGTAACGCAAAAGTAATGTAACGTATTACTTTACATAAAAAGTAATTAAGTAACGTAATTAGTTACTTTTTTAGGGAGTAACGCAATATTGTAATGCATTACTTTTAAAAGTAACTTTCCCTAACACTGGTTAAATTTATTAAGTTAAATTTAATTTGATGTTAAAATATGTTCTCTAATGTTAGTATATTTTGTTTGTGG
Organism: Cirrhinus molitorella; assembly: GCA_033026305.1. Classification (NCBI taxonomy): domain Eukaryota; kingdom Metazoa; phylum Chordata; class Actinopteri; order Cypriniformes; family Cyprinidae; genus Cirrhinus; species Cirrhinus molitorella. Next base: position 26,918,571 of record CM065131.1, read on the forward strand.
GCAGGTTTTCAAGTCAGTCATGGCATCTTTTAGCTGCGAGTGAAAAAAAGTTTACAGTTACCCCGGTGAACAGCAGCCATTCACTGTATTTTAGATTTCACAGATCTTACATTTTTATGTCTAAAATGCTTGTTAAACAAGCTTAAATGCATGTAATATTGTAAACTATGCTATATTCACCCAAATAAATTACATTTGCATTTGTATTTTGTCCATATGTTCTTCCTTAATAATAAATGTTTGTCTTTTGATTATTGATGTTGCCTCTAGTAATTCTGTGTGTGTTTTTCGTAAGTTCCAGTCCATTTTAAGTCAGCACTTTAATCTATAATTTAAACCATTTTTAAACAATAGTAGACTTGAAATACCCCAACATGTTTGGTGAAAACATTTAACCCCACCAGCTGGGTAAATATAACCCAACATGTGTCTATCCAATATTTACCCAGTGCTAGGTTGCCAAAAAACCAAAGTTGGGTTGTTTATAACCTAGCATTTTTTAGCTTCTGCTAATTTTCGTATGCATGTTCACATGAGAGAGGTGTTCCAGTGAATGTGGTAGGACATAGGCGAACATAGTGACAAATTCGGGAAAAAAACAATGGTCACAAATTAGACATACAAAATGAGGATAAAAATGCTTTGCTGTAAACAAAACTTGGTTATCGTGAGACTAGCATATTCTTACCGGAGCTAGAGATTACAAATTATTATTTTAAATATTTAAATTATTTTAAATATGGATATTTTTCTCACACAAACACATCAATTTGCTTTAGAAGGCCTTTATCATCCCATGGAGCACTTTTTATGATGAATGGATGCACTTTATTGGACATCAAAATCTCAACACCCATTCACTGCCATTGTAAGAGATATGTAAGGATATTTAATATAACTCTGACTGTATTTGTCTGAAAAAAGAAAGTCATATACACAAGTAAATCACAGGGTAATCTTCATTTTTGGGTGAACTATCCTTTAAACATTTTTTTTTTATGCCATAATGCTGTTTGAGAAAAAGAAACAACTTAAGTGGGACCGTTTATGTCAGACTGTGTTGCTGATTTGAAATATGTTATTTAAATGTGTATATGGCAAGCAGTTTTTAAAATTTCAGGATTTCCCCTGATAGGACTTGCATGCCTGAAATATCTGCTCAGAGGTATTGCAAATATAGCTGTAGAGTGAACAGAGTTTCCTTGAAAGGAACTTTGAATAAGTTAAGAGAATATAAATTGGTTTAGAACATGTTGATCAGAAAAGAGGAACAGAACTCTGTATATAGCAATAGTATGACATAAGTTACTCTATATTAAATCAAGAGACTCTCTCAGGAAACATGACTAAATTTTTATTGGCTTTGGAGCAAGAAAATGTAGTAGCTGCAAGAGTGGTTTACATGTTAATGCTAAGAGGTCACAGAAGCAGATTTGTGAAAACCACTGTTTCTAATTCTAAAGTTTGTCATGTACAAAAAATATATTCGTTCGCACTGCATAAATGTCACACGTTGATTTCCCTTTTTGAAAAAAAAAACAGAATATGCTGGTTAAGTATGTTTTGAAGCATGGCAGCTGATTTGAGCTGGTTTAAACTTGAACAAGCTGCCTTAAACTTAAAAAGTTATTAATTATCAAGAAATATTCTGGTAGCAAAAAATACAGATTTTTACATTTGGATTTGATCATTGTTTACATATCGGCCTCTCTGTAAAACCTCCCCAATGATCGCTACTGCTAAAAAACAAACATTAGATTACAATGAAATTTTCAAACTTTAGTCATGCCTTCAGGTCTGTCTCGAATGATCTTTGGAATAGAATTACTGCTTTCTTCTGCAGTGCCTTCCTGAGTCTGCGAAGTGGGGCCTTCTTCCATAAGCGCTCTGCGATAAATCCCCGATATGCTTTGTCTGAAGCGTTGCCTAACATCCAGTCCCATGCAGAAGTACAGCACCGGATTCACGCAGCTGTTGAAATACGCGAAGCCCTTAGCAATAGGCAGGCCCACTTTAACAGCTTGGCTCTTCTTGTCCACCATCTTGGCGAGCAGTAGGCAGTGGTAGGGGCCCCAACATAAAAAAAAGGCACAGACTAGGCCAGCGAGAATCCGGAGAGGCCTCGATTTACCAGAGAACCTTGTTCTGCGTATCCCAATGCCAGCTAGAATGTAGCAGCACAGAATGACCAGGAAGGGCAACAGGAATCCACATAAGAAACGAATGCTGTACAAGGCGTTTTTTGCTGAATTGTCATTTTTTGATGCTTCTTTCACCTGCAAAAAGCAAATCAGATTTCTGAATGATGACAAACTATTGCACATTTATTATGCTAAAAGAAAGTATGCTTTTAAAAGGATAGTTCACTCAAAAAAGAGATCTGTCATTATTTACTCATATGATGTGTCACATTCAGTTCTGAAATAAAGTTGAATGGAAATAAGAAAAAATAAGGTATGTTCATACTGTCAGTGTTCGAGATTGACAACTGCATTTAGCCTACTTGTATAGGTCTGAGCCTCAAAATGAGGGAATTAAAGGGAATTAAAGGGGATTCACCCAAAAATGAAAACTCTGTCATTAAATTATGGCTGAACCACTGATGTCACATGTACTATTTTAACAATGTCCTTACTACCTTTCTGGGCCTTGAATGTGTGTTGCGTTGCCGTCTATGCAGGGTCAGAAAGCTCTTAGATTTTGTCAATAATATCTTAATTTGTGTTCTGAAGAGGAATGAAGGTCTTCACACATCACTTTCAAAATAGTGGTAAATTCTGTGACTTGCTTACCAGAAATGATCTCTAAACGGGTGCTCGCCTGGTGTTGTATTTTTAAAGGGGTAAAAGTGGTTCATATGTTTTTGTTGATGTTTTCATTTTTGTGTCAAACATTCACAATCAATGTTGCCAAATTAGCAGTTTTGTTGCTAGCTTTTCAGACTACCCTATAGCACCTAGCAACAAATGCTGCTGTTTTTAAAGTGTATTTGGCAACTTAAAATGTGACTCAAATGATAAATATGCATGAATTTTACTATAGAAGAAACTATTGAACAGCTAGCCAGCCAACCAGCACACTAGCACATCTATCTATCTATCTATCTATCTATCTATCTATCTGCAGTGCCTTGTGAAAGTATTCATACCCCTTCATTTTTTTCACGTTTTATGTTGCTGCCTTATGATAAACTGTTTTAAATTTCTTTTTTCCCACATTAATCTACACTCCATAAACCATAATGACAAAGCAAAAAAAGAACTGTCACAACTTTGTAAATTAATTTAAAATAAAAACACTGAAATAAGTACATTACATAAGTATTCATACCCTTAAGTCTAGTCTTTTTGGGTATGATGCAACAAGATTTGCACATCAGCATTATCTGTCATTCTTCACCTCACCGCTTCACCTCTCAAGCTCTGTGAGGTTTCTCATTTTCAGGTTTCTCCAGAAATATTGGATAGGGTTCAAGCCCAGGCTCTGGCTGAGCCACTCAAGGACATAAATTCTCACAGAATTTATATATAATCTACTCTTGCAGTGTGCTTATGGTCATTGTCCTGTTGGAAGCTTCTGCCCAGTCTGAGGTTCTGAATGCCCTGGACTGGGATTTTTAAGGCTATCTCAATATTTTGGTGCACTGAGCTTTTCTTTAACTCTGACAAGTCCCTCAGTCCCTTACACTGAAAAACATCTCCAAAGCATGAGGCTGCTACCAGCACACTTTACTTTTGGGATGGTACTCTGCAGGTGATGAGCTGTGCCTAGTTTCCTCCAAACATGGTGCTTGGAATTGAGGTTCATCAGACCACAGAAACTTGTTTTTCCACAGCCTGAGGGTCTTTTAGATGCTTTTTTGCTAATTCCAAGTGTGAATTCATGTGTCTCCACTGAGGAGAGCCACACCACTATAAAGTCCAGATAGGTGTTGCAGTGATTTGCCCTATGGTCATGGAGCTCAACTAGAGTGACCATCAGGTTCTTGTTCACCACTCTAACCAAAGCCCTTCTCCATCAATTGCTCTGTTTGGGCAGGAGGCCAGCCCTAGGAAAAGTTGTGGTTGTTTCAAACTTTTTTAAGTGTAACAGAGACTACATGCTTCTGTGAACCTTCAGTGCAGCAGATTTTTTTTCTGAACTCTTCCCCAGCTTGATGCAGTCCTGTCTCTGAGCTCTACAGGCAGTTTTTTGTTTTACCTCATGGCTTGGTTTTTGCTCTGATATGCATTTTCAGCTGTTAGACCTTATATTAAGACCCTTTCCCTTTTCCCTTTCAAAATCATACCCATTCAGTTGAATTTGCCACAGGTTAACTTCACTTAGTAACATCTACAAGCAATATGAATGCTCCTGAGCTAAATTTCAACTGCCCCAGATATGAGGATAGGATATGCCCCAGATAGGATGAATACTTATGCAGTGGAATCATTTAAGTTTTTTGTTTTTAATAAACTTACAAAAATGTTTTTTTGCTTTTGTGTAGATTGATGTGGGGAAAAAAAAGTAATTTAAAGCAGTTTAAGGCAGCAACCTAACAAAATGTAAAAAAGTGAATACTTTCACAAAGCGCTGTAATTAAAGCTGCAGTCCGTAAGTTTTGCCTCTTTGTCGCCATCTCTGTCTAAAAACCTGCAGTTGCAGTTAAGTGCGTAATTATCTTCCACGCGTGGGTTGTGCTCCGGCACGGCTCCAGCATGGATGAATCTAATGTTTTGGTAGCTGTCAGTCACCACACCATTGTGGATATTCGCTGTACTTAGGAATCACAGATGAACAGATTCAAATATATGGGCCAAATAAGAATTTTCACCGGATATTGTCATCTAAGAGTAAGTAACAAGTCTAAAACTTTTGTTCTGACCAACCGAGGAAAAACGCTACAGGTGTTTAAATCTAATGATCCGTTATCTCATATCACATCAAACTAGCAAGTTATTATTGCTGTTAGATCTTGTTCTCAAATTGTTCATGTTAACAACATCAGCACTGCGTAACTACGTGTATGTAGTGTGTAGGCCTATTAGCGTTTCTGTTTCTGTACAGTCTAATCTCTGATTGACATAAAATTTTAGCCAAAAAAGCAAATCATTCTTCCTTAGGACTGGTTCTCTTTAAAATACAAAACTTGTGTAATCCCACGTAGGCTATCGGCAATCAAATGCACATTTAAAACTGGAGTCATCTAATTTCAGTCACTTACGTTTCATAAACACACTTTTTGAATTACATTCCGCAATCAAAATGATAAGTTTAATCATTTCAGCTGCTGTAAGAAAAGGCTATAAACTATCCGGCACCTGCAGCATTCTCACATGCGGTAAAGCTACTAGACGGGACGCCTTCTTTATGTTTACAGACGTGACGTAATGATGCAGTGGCATGCTTGAATTTCCCACGAAAACCTACCTGTACCACTCAATTTAAAAAACATTATTATAAGCTAACCGTTGTGAATCGGGCTAAAGTAAGGCGATAGTTATGTACTTGCTCAAAAAGTGACTTTATATAATTTTTAACCAAAAAAGTTACGGACTGCAGCTTTAAATTATTAAACATATTATCTAATTCAATATTATAATATATGCAAATATAGTATATAGTAAATATATATTTTTAAATTCAGATAGAATTCCAAAGTTGTTCTTACTTCCAGTGAGCACTTGCTCATGTTGTTGTCACCAAGGTAGACCTGCCGGTAAACAAAGTACGGCGAGCTAAAGATCACCGCCACAATCCAAACTCCCACACTGACCACACGAGCAGCACATATCGTCCGTCGTTCTCTGGTAAACACTGGACGCCAGATGCAGAGTGCTCGATCCACACTGATGACAGCCAGAAGAAAAACACTGCAGAACATGTTGGCATACTTGAAGAAACCATTGAACTTGCAGAGAAAAAGTCCAAAAGGCCAGTAGTCATAGAAAAGTTTTTTAATGAGCGAAGTTACACGGGTCAAGCAGAAGATGAGGTCAGCTACAGCGAGATTGACCAGCCATACGTTAGTGACGTTGGGCTTTAGACGCATACCAGCCACCCAGATGACCAAAGAGTTCCCGGTGACGCCAAAGATAATGGTAATAGTGTAGAGAGCAATTGTAATATTATCCATAATGGCATCAATGTCCACTGTAGTTTTCTCATGGTGGGTTGAGATGTCTGAACGGGAGTGCATGAGAAGAGTTGCATTGGAGGCCATTCTGAGAGACAAATAAAAGTTACATATATTATTCGTAGAGATAGAATGAAAAACAAGGCCAAAGTCACTGGATCAATTCACAAGAAATGCATGTATAGGGTAAATTATTTCTGGAATATGAAATGTAAGTGTGTTTAAATAACTCCTGAGAACTGAATATGATATGATAATCTGATTCAAAGAATATGAGCATCCACAAATATTGCCTCTTATTCACCCAAGACCTATTCCTTGTGTATTTATGGGGTGGTAATTCAAATATTATTTAAGAACATTTGCAATTATAGTTTAAATATTTACAGTTGAAGTCAAACGTTTACACACACATTGCAGAAACTGCAAAATAATGATTATTTTACCAAAATAAGAGGGATTATACAAAATACATGTTATTTTTCATTTAGTACTAACCCGAATAAGATTTCACATAAAAGATGTTTACATATAATCCAACTGAGAAAATAATAGCTGAATTTATAAAAATGACCCCGTTCAAAAGTTTACCTGTTTGATTCTTAATACTGTGTTGTTACCTGAATGTTCCACAGCTGTGTTTTTTGTTTAGTGATAGTTGTTTATGAGTTCCTTGTTTGTCCTGAACTGCCCGCTGTTCTTCAGAAAATTTCAGCATTTTTGTGTATTTGAACCCTTTCTAACAATAACTGTATGATTTTGAGATCCATCTCAACTCATATGCAACTATTACAGAAGGTTCAGATGCTCACTGATGCACTAGAAACAAATACGACGCATGGGTGAAAACTTTTTGAATTTGTAGTTTCAAGATAAATGTAACTTATTTTGATTTCTGGGAAACATGTAAGTATCTTCTGTTGCTTCTGAAGGGCAGTACTAAATGGGGGAAAAAATATATTTAGGCTAAATAAGAAAAATGTACACATCTTCATTCTGTTCAAAAGTTTACACCCTGGCTCTTAATGCATCATGTTCAAATCTTTTGAAAAATCAAAGAATTTGTGGGACCTGAAGGATTTTTTTGAAGAATAGTGGGCAGTTTAACTGTTCAGGACAAACAAGGGACTCATAAACAACTCACTAAACAAACAAACAAAAAAACAACAACTGTGAATTATTGAGGTAACAACACAGTATTAAGAATCAAGCGTATGTAAACTTTTGAACAATGTCATTTTTATAAATTCAACTATTTTCTCTTGTGGACTATATGTAAACATCTTTTATGTAAAATATCTTATTCAGGTCAGTACTAATCAAAAAATAAAAATCCCTCCTATTTTGGTAAAATTATTAACATTTTGCAGATTCTGCAAGGTGTATGTAAACTTTTATCTCAACTGCATATTTATATTTTAAATATAGCCATATTGGGCTCTCACATGACAAAAGCCAGCCAGCTCTTACTCAGAGTCTGTTTCAAAATATCTGTCTGGAAAAAGGGGGGGGAAAAAAAACTGAACCTTTCACCTTCAGCAAAATGCAGAAGTAGAAGGAAATCAGTGTTTTCAAATGGCACACAACTGCAGATTCTAAAACATCTATGTGTACCGGATTCATGCATTCATGAAAAAGCATCACATTTCATAAAACTTGCAATCTTGATGTGTTCCACTTAATGCTAAGAGAAGACATCTTTCTGGTATACTGCCATTTAGTGAGGAACTTATCACAAGTATCATTGCATGTGCATATTTGAGTTATACCATAAATATGAGTTGCCTGGCAACTAAGAGGTTTAAGCTTATAAAACTGGTTTAAAAGAAAAGCTAATGTGAGTTATACATTTTGAATTGCTCTGCTGAATCATGAGAGGTTACAACATCTTACTGTAGTATTCTCATTACATTTAGCATTTACTAATGCTAGGTAAGTTGCATAATTCTGGCAAGAAAGTTTTACGCTGTAAAACTTAATGACACTTCTTGAAAAATAAAAACCTGTTTTGCATCAGAGTTAGTTGTGTTTCTCCTTTCATGCTAAATCAGAAAGCAGTAGTAAATACGAATAAGAAAGGCACAAATAGGGGATATTAATTTAAGAGAGATTTAACAGCTTATATTTGAAAATTCTCATTAAATTTATAGTATGTAAAATACAAAAATGCAATAAAATTATTGCACAGTGTGAAATGCATTGGAAAATTATAGTAATAAAAAAACAGATTATAACTATTTTTTAACAACTGATAATGAATTGCTGTGGGTGTTCTTACCTCAGTGAGATTTTGTTCAAAAAATGAATTAGCACAATCAGTGTTTAAGGAAACGCCACTGCATAGTAATTTGTGAATGTGTCCAGCAGAGACTGAGTATGAGTATTAGGTCATGTTCAGCATGCAGGCAAATAAATAAGTGACGGGTTCACTGACATCACTTCCAGCCGCTTTCCTTCTCTCTGAAGCCTTTTCTCTCCTTTTTCATGATGTGATTATTAAGTGTCTTCTAACAGACAAAGAGAAGGCAAACAGGAAGAGGGAGGAGACACAGATGAACAAACACAGAAACATAAATACTTATGTGTGTTTACTCTACTATGCCTCTGGGGGAGTTAAAGGGATAGCTCATCCCAAAAATGTCTCACCCTTGGGGCGTTGAAGATGTAGATAAGTTTGTTTCTTCATCAGAACAGATCTGGAGAAATTTAGCATTAAATTTCTCACCAATGAATCCTCAGCAGTGAATGGAGACTCCACAACATGACTCCAGTCCATCAATTAAAAACCTTTGTGTTTGTAAGAAAGAAATACATTATTAAAGTGTTTTAACTTTAAACGGTCACTTTTTACCAAATAACAGTCCATAATCCATAATAATGTTTTCTTCAGTGAAAAGTCCTTTCCCTGTTTAAAATCTACTAACATATTTGTTTAGAACTGTTTTGACTTGTATATGGACCTTAATCTGTGCATTTCTTTCCTGATTCAAACAAGACATGCTTTTCACTGGAGAAAGCAGTATAATTGATAGAGTATTATGACTTGTAATTTAACCACAAGCAACAGTTTGAATATAAACAGTTTGACATAATTATGAATTTATTACAAATACAGATTTTAGATGACTTACAGTACTTGTGGATTAGAGTAATATTTTTGTCAGCTGTTCTGCTGGCACCCATTCAGGATAGAAGAGGAACAATTGGTGACCATGTGATGTAATGCTAAATTTCCCTCATCTACATGTACAGAATTTTGCAGCAAATTTTCGAATTTGAGTAAACTGTTTATTTAAAGCATATGATGTATCTAATTAAATACCTGTCTATAAACCACACATTGTGACTGTACATCAAAACATCATATTCATTTCTGAATTTTGAAAGTAGAAACTTATTATGCTACTACTAATAATAAGAAGAAGAAGAATGATACGTGTGTAGAATGTTTCACATATAACCAATGTATTCAACACTATCTATTCAAGATCTTGTGGTCTATTTAGCATGCACCAATATTTGAATATAATTTCCATGTCTGGCTGTCTTTGTCAACTGTTGTGCCCTGTTGTATTATGTGTTTTTTCCTACATCTTGATACAAATTGCACATTACTTTTGTTTTCAATCAAATATCATTCAAAATGAAAATGGTTTAAATTGTTTCCAACCTCATATCAGATATAAATAGTTGCCTGCTCTTTATGTCTACATTTTATATTTATTAACATTTACTGGAATCAATTCAACCAATGTTATGGCATTAGAACCATTAGTATCAGGTCACTGAAAAGCAATCGTGATGTTTTGTTGTTGTTAAGCGTTTGTTTTGATGAAAGTGGTTTAACTCATTTAAATAAAGATGTGAGGAAGTGTCATTGTTAAATGTTGATCTGTGCTGCCACCTACTGCTGAGATACAGTATTACAGAACAAAATGTAAAAATGTCGATGATAATAGATGGGTCACATAGTTTAAGGTCAATATGAATTGACTTACGCGATGTGTAATGTAAGAAATATTAACGAAAATGAGCAAAATGTCGAATTGACCTATTATGTCCTAAAAGTTAAGACTAGTAATAGAATAATAATAAACTTTGAAATGCTTTTATGACAGTAAAGCTTGAAAATTAGTTTGAAATATGTTTGAATGTATGTCTTTACAGTTTAAGCTCAATGTCAAGTAAACATGGGTACATATACATATGTATAGGTGTATAGAAAATGTGCTTTTACTTCCAGTTGTATTCTACACTACATTGCCAAAAGTATTGATCAACAGGTTCGACTACTTTAATAATTTCCATGAGTACTAATCTTAATGTTAAAGCATAAAATGATATTCTAGAGAATCGTGTCCTTCTAATTTTATAGCAAAAGTTTGGACAGGAAATGTTCAGCATAAAGCCAAGTCCTAATCACAGCTGAACACAATGCAGGCGTTGAGCCAAAAACTCAGACAAAACACTTGTGCATATGGGTACAGTCATTTTAGACACTTCCAAACCTGAATCAACAGAGATGGAAATACAATTTTTAAATACAAGAATTATGCTTCCATCTTTGTTGCTACAGTTTTGGAAGGACCTTTTTTGTTTTAAAGAAAGGGGTGTCCCAATACTTTTGTCTATGTGTATGTACAAGTCATTGGTGTTGTGTTTGGAGTTTTTGGCTCAAGGTCTGCATTTAAAGTCACACCAGAGGTGTTCAACAAGGATTAGAACTTGGCTTATGAAGACCAGTCAAGTTCTTCCACACTGAACCTTGCCTTATACACAGAGGCATTGTCATGTTAGAAAACTTTTACTATAAAATTAGAAAGACACAATTTCTTAGAACAGGGGTTCCCAACCTTTTTTACTCTGTGGCCCCGCTCCTTCTCTGGTCAATTTTGCATGCGTGACATTTCCTCTTATACTGTACTTCCATAGTAAAGAGAAAAGTGTTTATTTTTAAACCCTTTTTATTAACAAAACCATTTGTTTTGCCTTATTATTATTATTTTACTGCATGTTATTTAAAAAACCCTCAAAATTCAAACAAACTTTAAAATAAAGCTAAATTTTATAACCTTAACCCTTTAACTGCCATTAACAGCCTTCTTGAATAGCTAATGACAGTTAAAGGGTTAAAAAGAAAGCCTCTGCTCAATTCTAACTTTTAAAAATAATAAAAGTTAAAGTTAACGCTCCTGAATTCTTTACTTCAGACATTTACTTCAGACAATAGGTACTTTTTCTTAAATAAGTGATAGTTTGTGAATCAATAGCGGACTTATGCGCGCCTATCATGTACGAATCTGATATACGGGAGTGTCATAAATTAGGCACGTGCACGTTTGTTGTTAGAACTACTCGAATTATCTTTACCTTCACATTAGCGCAACGGTTTGCGGTTCATGCAGCCGAGAGATGTAGTTTGCGTGCAGCGATTGGAAGTTTCGAGTCGCCGTTTGGTCTGTAATTATCAGTGCGGTGAGGCTTGCTGCACTCAGTCTGAAGAAATTAATCACAGAACGCGAGAGGTCGAGTAAATGAGTATAGAATTTGTAACGCGCTCAAGTTGTAGCAGAAATCAGCCAAAACGCCCACAGGTCGCATTCCACATCTCAAGCTTTATTCTCCTGGCAACAGCGTTACTTATTAAAAGAAGACAACTTAAAAGAGCAACAGAAATGAAAAGTAAAACCGTCGGACCCGCACACATGTGGAGCAGACTGTTCACAGAATGGCGCTTTCTCTTAAAGGAGCCACAACATATTTCCCTCGTTACCGATTGTATTAAATTAATTTAATAAATTAATTTGTTGTATATCATTCACCTGATTTATATAATAGTTCATTTGACAGTATTTTCTGATTTATGGAGTGATAAAAAAGAGATATCCAAAATCCAAACTTATTTTCAATCCAAACGTCCAAATGTAGCCTACAAACTTATAAAACTCTAATATATCAACTAAAACAAAAACAAGAATTCTGAACCTAACTTTATGCAGTGTTCAGATTTGTGTTATGTAAAATGTGTGCAAACTTGCACATACTTAATTAGATCATTTGCATGCTTCAACTTAACATTTCAGAAAACGTGTAAATACAAAACCAGGCAAATACATGTACTGTGCTTAGTCAATGGTAAAACTGTGTTAAAAGTCCAGAGTAGTTTTTACACTATGGTGCCTTGCCTTAAAAAGCCTCAGAGTACACACTAGATTAAGTATATTTTACACAAAAACACATGTGACCTTAAGAGGAAGATTTTTTTTTTTTTTTGTAATAGCAAAGTTCTGTTTATTAAGAAAACTGCTGATGAAACTCCAAAGTTTCCAGTGTTCCTCTTTTATTTTATTTGTTAAGTTCTTAGACGAACATCCAACAGCTCCGCATTAGGTACAGGTTTCTGATTATTCTTGATTATAAACAAAAACGTAGTTGTCTAGTGTTAATTTAATATTGTCAGTGTCTTAGATTCAGTCAATTTCAGAAAAAATTCAATACAAATGATATAATTTTGCAGTTATTTAGTAGCAATTGATTATTTGCCAAAATACTAACAAAGTACATACGTAACATCCTACAAAGCCACATTTGTTTGACTATAAATCATCATGTATTTTATTCAGATCTCGGTAGCATGAGTGGATTAAAAATCCTGGTGGTCATAATCTGGATATTGAGAGGTGAGAGATTTAATTTTGTTGATCTTTTGGGTTTGAAATATTAGTCTTAAATTAATCCATTAACAAATACTTAATATATTAGTGTCTCAGGTGTTATGAATATAGCTGGGTGAGGATTTAACTTCTGCATATCTTGGATTCATCAGATTTTTAAGTCAAGTTTATTATTATTTATTATTTATTATTATTAACCCTTTAAGTGTCACTTTTTTGAACATGGATGTAAAAATTCATTATCCAAATTTACATTTTTATAATTCATAAACGAAAATATTTTGTAATATGATTTTGATGTACATTTACCATAGTGATGCAATGTCTGATTTTAAAATGTTTTTCAAAGGATGAATTTTGAGATTCTAAGCTTTCTACTAATATATAATTTTCTTATGATTTCTAAAGCATGATAGGGAAAAAGGCAACAAAGAAAGTCTTTTGTGACAGAGGTCAAGGTCAGAACTTCTGTAATGATGTAGATGTTTTGAGGTGCGCTCTTGTCATAAATGAATCTATTACTTTTTCTACATAATATGTCACACAAAACAGTGGTCAAATATCTATTTAGGAGTCTTAGACCCTTCCAACAATATATAGTTTGTCATGATTAGATTAGGATTTATTTGTAATATGGTAAAGTAAACTTAGGCAGGGGATGCTGACATTTAAAGGGTTAAACTAATTTCGAACATGCCTTGTGTGTTTTTATGTATGCAGGTTCTGCCAGCAATGAATGGGTAATTAAGATGCCTAAGAAAATAGATGCAATAAGTGGCTTCTGTTTTAGAATTCCATGTCAGTTTGAGATCCCAGACTCATTCAAACCATCCCTAAATGAATCTGTTGGAGCAATTTGGAAAAAAACAACCATAGATGGGCCAAACGTGTTTAGCTCACAAAGTAAAGAGTCGTCATCTGTGATTGGCAACATCTTAGACAAAAATTGCACAACTGTGTTTCATAACTTTCCTGCTGGAGTCAGTGAAACACTTTTCTTTAGACTTCAGGGTCCCGATCCTCTCAAGTACACATTTCCGCAAGGAGTAAACATCACGTTCTATAAAGGTTAGAATCCTTATTTTTAAAATATATTTTGGTGTATGGGTCTGGTAAACATACTAATGTATTTCTACTCTTCTCAATTATAAGACGCTCCCCCGCCTATCTTGACCCCAGATGTTCAGGTCATGGAAGTACTAGAGGGCACCAGGTTGACACTGACCTGCTCCACTGTGATCTCATGTCCCTCAATCCAACCTCTGATGAAGTGGAACCCACTGCTTGGAGAACACCAGCTCCCACCAGCCCTACAGGTGAAATGTAACATGAGGCAAATCATAATGTTTGTAAATGACAGAGTTCTGTATCCTGAACTTAATAACATCCTTGTTTTATTTTTCTTAAGGAGGATGATTTTGGACAAACACTGTTGGTCTCCTCTCAGATGTTCAATGCGACTCCTCTAATCGACCGCCTGAAAGTCTCCTGCTCTCTTATGTATTACCAGAGCAGCATAAGAACAGCTGAAACCAGCGTTACCCTTAGAGTGTTGTGTATGTAATACAGAGAAAAATAGCAATGATAAAGTCAATTACTTTTTTAGTGTTGTCAAACGATTAATTGCGATTAGTCGCATCAGAAATAACAGTTTTTGTTTACATAGTATATGTGTATGTACTGTGTATATTTATTATGTATATATACAGTTGTGCTCAAAAGTTTACATACCCCTTGCAGAAATGTTAATTCTTTTAGCAAAACAAGAGGGATCATACAAAATGCATGTTATTTTTTATTTAGTACTGACCTGAATAAGATATTTTACATAAAAGACATTTACATATAGTCCACAAGAGAAAACAATAGTTGAATTTATAAAAATGACCCTGTTCAAAAGTTTACATACCCTTGAATCTTAATACTGTGTTGTTACCTGAATGACCCACAGCTGTTTTTTTGTTTGTTTGTTTGTTTGTTTGTTTGTTTGTTTTGTTTTTTGTTTAGTGATAGTTGTTCATGAGTCCCTTGTTTGTCCTGAACAGTTAAACTGTCTGCCGTTCATCAGAAAAATCCTTCAGCTTCCACAAATTCTTTGGTTTTCCAGCATTTTTGTGTATTTGAACCCTTTCCAACAATGACTGTATGATTATGAGATCCATCTTTTCACACTGAGGACAACTAAGAGACTCATATGCAACTATTACATAAGATTCACACACTCACTGATGCTCCAGAAGGAAAACCCATGCATTAAGAAAACTTTTGAACAGAATGGAAATGTATACATTTTGCTAATTTTGCCTAAATATCATATTTTTTCATTTAGCACTGCCCTTCAGAAGCTACAGAAGATACTTGCATGTTTCCAAGAAGACAAAATTGGTTAAATTTATCATGATCTTCAAATTTCAAAAGTTTTTACCTCCTGGCTCTTAATGCATGGGTTTTCCTTCTGGAGCATCAGTGAGTGTGTCAACCTTCTGTAATAGTTGCATATGAGTCCCTTAGTTGTCCTCAGTGTGAAAAGATGGATCTCAAAATCATACAGTCATTGTTGGAAAGGGTTCAACTACACAAAATGCTGGAAAACCAAAGAATTTGTGGGAGCTGAAGGATTTTTCTGATGAACAGCAGGCAGTTTAACTGTTCAGGACAAACAAGGGACTCATGAACAACTATCACTAAACAAAAAAACATGTGTGTGGGTCATTCAGGTAACAACACAGTGTTAAGAATCAAGGGTATGTAAACTTTTGAATAGGGTCATTTTTATAAATTCAGCTATTGTTTTCTCTTGTGGACTATATGTAAATGTCTTTTATGTAAAATATCTTATTCAGGTCAGTACTAAATATCCCTCTTATTTTGCTAAAAGAATTAACATTTTGCAGATTCTGAAAGGGGTATGTAAACTTGTGAGCATAACTGTAAATACACACACATACCATATTTTGAAAATATTTACATGTATACATTTATAACCAAATATATTTAATATATAAACATAATTTTTTCCCCTAAATATATACATGCATGTGTGTGTTTATATATACATAATAAATATACACAGTACATACACACATATTATGTAAACAAAACTTTTATTTTGGATGTGATTAATCGCTATTAATCGTTTCACAGCACTATTATTTACAGCCATGAGTGAATGAGTCATGTAGTACTCATTCTCTCAAACTAAAATGCAGAGTGTTTTTAACATTTTGACATATGGTGGGGTCCAAAAGTACATACACTAGGTTATAACTTTTCGTACTCCATAAAATTGAATGAAAATCCTATTTTTATTACAAATTATATTACTGGAAAAGCAATTTGAAGGAAAAGTTTAAAGGGATAATTCACCCAAAAATGAAAATGCTGTCATTAATTACTCACCTTCATGTTGTTCCAAACCCCATAAAACCTTCGGAACACAAATTAAGATATTTTTGATGAAATCCGAGAGCTTTCTGACCTTGCATAGACAGCAACGGCTCTACCACATTCAAGGCCCAGAAAGGTAGTCAGGAAATTGTTAAAATAGTCCATGTGACATCAGTGGCTAAACTGTAATGTTATAAAGCTACGAGAATACTTTTTGTGCACTAAGAAAACAAAAATAATGACTTTATTGTGTCAGTCTTTGTTGCACGTTTACGAGAGTACCATGACCAGGGTTGCCAGGTTTTCACAACAAAACCCACCCAACTGCTACTCAAAACGATCCCAAAAATAGCCCAATCTCATTTTGAAGGGGGTCCCCCATAAAAAATCGCATTCCGGGGGATAAAATACAAATTTTTTGGTGAGGTTCCCCTGGTAAAATTAGCATTCCAGAGGCTAAATATTACATTACGCTTCAACTCGCGGCAACACTGACCACAACGCATGCTTGTGATCTGACACAAGAGAGAAGAAATTATTGAATAAAGCTGTTAAAGCTGACTTCTTTGTGCACAAAAAGTATTCATATAGCTTTAAAAAATTACGGTTGAGCCCACTGCTGTCACATGGACTGTTTTACCGATGTCCTAACTATCTTTTTGGGCCCTGAACGTCCCAGTCACGTTGCTGTCTATACAGGGTCAGAAAGTATGGAAGCCCGTTTCCTCCACTGAATTAAAAAAAAAAAAAAAAAGGTTATTGCAACTTATCTCACAATTCTGACTTCATTTCTCAGAATTGCGAGTTTGTATCTCGCAAATTCTGACTATAGAACTCGCAATTGTGTTTATATCTCACAATTCTGAGGGAAAAAAAGTATAAAAGATATAAATTGCGAGTTTTAAAGTCAGAATTCCGAGATATAAACTTGCAGTTCTGAGAAATGAAGTCAGAATTGTGAGATATAAACTCTAAAGTTTTTTTTTTCTCCTCAGAACTGGAATTTATATCTCACAATTCTGAGAAAAAAGTCAGAATTGCTAGATGCAAAGTCAGAATTGAGAGAAAAAAGTCAGAATTGTAAGATACAAAGTTGCAATTGTAACTTTATATCCTGCAATTCTGACTCTATATCTAGCAATTCTGACTTTATAACTCGCAATTGTGCATTTATATCTTACAGTTCTGAGAAAAAGTCAGAATATGATTATATGATGCAATTCTGAGAAAAAAAGAATTACGATAAAAAGTTGCAGTTAACTTTTTTATTTTTTATTCAGCGGTGGAAAAAGGCTTCCATAAGAAAGCTCTCGGGTTTCAATAAAAAATATCTGAATTTGTGTTCTGACTTGAGGGTGAGTAAGTAATGACAGAATTTTAATTCTTGGGTGAACTGGGTGATCTCTTTAAAAATTAACTTTCAGAATGACTTGGTGATTTGTCTCTTCTTTGCTTTTTGTGTTTTTGTAAAACCTATTAATGATAATGTTCAGCATAATTTTAAAATGATCCAAAGAAAATCTTTTGGACCCCATAGTATGAAATTGTCCACGCAAGTTTATGTAGCTACCATGAAACTGGACAAACTTTTCTTTCAGATGGTCCCAAAAACACCATAGTCCTGGTCAGTCCATCAGGTCCAGTGTCTGAAGGCAGTGTGGTGATGCTGAGCTGTCAAAGCGATGCCAACCCCGCAGTCCAGCGCTATGAGTGGTACAAAGACAGTGGATCTGGAAAGCTAGACTTACAGAATCAAGGACAGACTCTAACAATCATAGCAAGAAATACTGTTCAGGGTCTGTATGTCTGCAAGGTCTACAACAACCATGGAACCGACCAGTCGAGGCCTGTGGCTGTGGACATAAATAGTAAATATCTTTCTGTTAGCAGAAACTACATTTTCTTTTCAGTAGGTGAGATATTTGCAAATTAACAAGCTATTTTTAACACGTTGTAGAGTGGCATGATAAAACTGAGTGATCTGACGTAGTAATTAAATATACTTACGCACCACAATCTCTCAATTTAAGCTGTTAAAACGATTCACGATTCATTTGAGTCCTTGCACAGTTTGAAGCGTGTTTTCCGTCTTCTTTTTTGTAGCGATATATACAAAATATGTTTTTTTTTTTATTGCTGCATTTTATTAGTAAGCTGCAGTAGACAAAAAACTTGACTCAATAACAAACACAAGACATAACACGTCAAACCATAACGTGAGCAATGGAGAATTCCGGTGAGTAGCAACGGGAAAAAATTATTACTGTGTGTATACTCATGTGTATTTAATTTAAGGGGTAAGAAAATATGCGTTTTATACGCCCATTGACGTTAAATCAAAACTTTTTTGATTGCTTTTTTACATGTCTAGGAGCGTAATGTATACTTTCTTTTCATCATCTTGGGCATCTTTATGTGTCATTGACCCATAATCACTTTAGTACCATGATTTAATCTACCCTTGACTAATGATGAAGGTGATTCATGGCAGACAGACTCTTTGGAAAAATTAGTGGCAGTGTTGATGTGGCTGGATAGGGGGCAGTAACTGGACATACGGTCAATTCCAGGGGTAAACAAGCAATTAAATCGGAAACTACGTCAAAACCACATCAAAATACATTCGTAAGATATCAGTGGGAAATGAGTTGATGTGTAAACTTGCTAACCTTCAGAAGGTTCATTCTCAGACCATTTGTAACTGCAGTGTGGAAAGCAATGTGAACTTGAGTTATCTGTCTCCTTGGGTGTTCTTTTAGTGGTATGCAAGTAGATATCATAATATGTGTCTGCGTGTCAAAATATAGTGACGTAAAACAAGTTACAGCTTTTTTTCTGTTTGTGTCTGATTCAGGTTGCCAGTGCTCCATTACACCGTACATTATATGTGGAATTCTGACGCTTTTCTTAATTCTCATCACTGCAGTGGATTTGGTCAAATACAAAAGGTGGGTTTTGAAAAGTGATTACGAACTGCAATGTGCAATGTTAAGCCTGTTTTCATTCGGTGTAAGAAGATCAGCTGTAATGTACACACTGCAAAAAATGTTTTTCTTAGATTTTTTTGTCTTGTTTCCAGCCAAAATATCTAAAAAATCTTAAAGCAAGAAGGATTTTCTAGACAAGCAAAAATTATTGTTTTCAGAAAAAATAAGTCATAATTAAATGAGTTTTTGCTTAAAACAAGCAAAATAATCTTATTTCAAGCAGAAAACTAGATTCTTTTTCTTACCCCATTGGCAGATTATTTTGCTTGTTTCAAGCTAAAACTCTCTTAATTTTAACTTATTTTTTCTGAAAATTTTTTTACTTGTCTAGAAAATTCTTCTTGATTTAAGAATTTATAGATATTTTGGCTGGAAACTAGAAGTAAGAAAATCATTTTTTGCAGTGCACACATTTATTTCTATTAAACACAAGATGCCACATTCTAACATGCATGGGAATAAGTTTTCTTCATCCGAACAGTTTTGGAGAAATTAAGTATTACGTCATTTGCTCACCAATGCAGTGAATGATTGCCATCAGCATGAGAGTCCAAACATTGGCGTTTTAACTTTAAACTACTGCTTCTGGTCAAAGTATGAGTCCATAATCCATGAGGTTAAAATGCCTTTATGATGAATTTGTTTGTTACAAATACGGCACCCACTCACTGCAGAGGATCCATTGCTGAGTAAATGTGACCCTGGACCACAAAAGCAGTTGTAAGTCACATGGGTATATTTGTAGCAATAGCCCAAAAAACATTGTATGGGTCAAAATGATCAATTTTCTTTTATGCCCAAAATCATGTTCCATGAAGATATTTTGTAAATTTCTTACCTTAAATATATAATTTAATTTTGGATTAGTAATATGCATTCCTCCTGGTTTATTAACCTAGTTGAAAACTCTGATCATTCATGCATTTTGAATATTGTAATATTTCAAGTTTCAACAAAAAAAGTCACTTTTAACTGTTTTAAAAAACCATTTAATTTCTTCTTTTTTTTTCAGCCTGTTAAAAAGACTTCAAGTAAGTATGACACCTTTATAAATTATCCTAACATATAGACAAATAACACATAATTAGCATATCACAGCACAAACATTAATAGGGTGTGCAATATTTCTTATCTGCATGATGATATGAAACAAATTCACCGGATGCCAGACATTTTTCATTTTCTAAGACCCTTCAGTTGTGTTTGTCTTTTGTACTGTTAGGCGTCTGAAAGTCCGCGAGAACCCATTAGCTACGCCACCCTCCACAGGACCAGTGACTCAGTGTACAATGTAATACAGGTCAGTGTTCCCATAGACATATTTGCTCTGTTTATAGTACACACTAAGTCAATATACAGAAATTAGTTCATTTCCAAAGTTTAGTATTAAAGGTTATTTTGAATTAGTTTAACACAGAGAAAAACAACATTCTATTTTTTAAATGAATAGTTCACCTAAAAATTAAAATTACCCCATGATTTACTCACCCTCAAGTCATCCTAGGTGTATATGACTTTTTTCTTTCAGACGAATACAATCGGAGTTATATTAAAAGATGTCCTGGCTTATATAAGCTTTATAATGGCAGTACATGGGTGTTGAGATTTTGAAGTAAAATAAAGTGCATTTATCCATAATAAAAAGTACTCCACACAGCTTCCTGAAATGAAACGATGCGTTTGTATAAGAAAAATATCCATATTTACAACTTTTTAAACCATAATCTCTTGATTCCACTAACTGTCGTACAGAAGAGTGGCATTCCAGCAGATGACACACTTTATTTTGCTTCAGAATTTGGACCACTACCACTGCCATCATAAAGTTTTGAAGCTTTGATTTTTTAATATAACAGGGCTCGCAAAATCGCTAGCCCGACGTCCTGGGGCTATTGTGTTTTCCAGTCGGGCTACCAAAATGTTTCACCGCCCTGCCCGACAGGCTATCTTAAAGTAGAGGGCTCCTGCAGGTCCTTAAATACTCCTCAATTTAGTTGTATCAAATGTAAGGCCATAAAAAGTTTTCAATACGTTAAATAGTATAAGAAAAATCATAATTATAATTTTAAGATGTCTTACAGTTGGGGACAGAAGACAAGAATCACGATAGGGATTGAACTTCAAAAAAAAATGATGTCACCTAATAAATATGCGCGCTGCCCGTTTCAAAGTCAAAACGTGGCACGGATGTCTTTGTATGAATGTATCTGATGGGAACCGACTGTCCTCAGAAACGTGTCGTTGGCATTGAGATTTCATCTTACCTATAATGCCTGATAAATCAGTGTTAATGAGCGCGGTGCTGCTTTGTGTACAGCCGTTTCTATGGAAACCGTAACATTTCAGCACCACGAAAGCGCCACATAGTGGCAGAGAATTAATTTGCATTTCCAATCATTTTTTCAGCTGTTTATGGTCAATTATTGCAAATATTGACCCACGTTTTTATGCAGCAAACACATAGAGTTGTAAATGTGAAAGAAGTTAATGTGCCTTCTAAAATCTAAACAACTAAGACAGCAATGTGCATGTTTTAAATAAATATAATAATTAATATACTTGATTTATCCCTTTGAATGGTATAAAGGCTGAAATGCTCTTGTATAAGATATTGTTTTTTGTGAAAACCTGTATCTGAACTGTAAATCATAATTTTATGGCTTAATATGTTACCGTACATTGTCCAACCCCACTCATACTGTGTTCATTTTACTTGTGCAGCTCTTAAAAAGGGTCATAAATTGCCTATAAATTGATACCCTTTAAATAGTGAAATAAAATTACATCTTTGATATTTGTTATTTGTGTATTGAAAATATTTTTGATTGATATTCAGACTCCTATCTGATTTTCTATATAAGTTTTTTTTTTATTATTATTTGGGCTAGTTAAATTAATTTCGGGCTATCAAAATCTGAAGAGTACCTGCCCGAAAGGCTACCAGAGATTTTGAAATTTTGCGAGCCCTGATAACTATGATTGTATTTGTCTGAAAGAAGAAAGTCGTATTCACAGAAGATGGCTTGAGGATGAGTAAATCATGGGGTAAATTTCATTTTTGGGTGAACTGTCCCTTTAAACTTGCTTGTGCATCTTGGCATGCAAGTATATTTTGAAAGATGCACTGAACACAGTTGTCTTTCTTATTTCTCTGGAAAACAGCAGTTCTATTCCATGTAAATTGGGTTTAGATACTATGAGGCTTTTTTCCACGACATAATTCAATCAACCGTTAAATCAACTGGCGGAGTGGTTATCAATTTCCTGAGACAGGAAGTAGATAATAATTATTTCTCAGTAAACAGGAATTGTGCAAGCATATTAGACACTGATAGACTGATCACTAGATGCTCTAGCGACATACTGCATGCGCAAAAACTTGCTTTGGAGTGTGTGCTTGCAAGATAGAGCACAGAAATTTGTCCTGATTTCATTTGAATTGCGATGACACAAGCAGTTTCATTAGAAACAATACTGAAGATGCCAAAATGTCATCATTTGTCATATCCTGGTGTTATTTTAACTTGTGTCCATTAAATATGTACTAAAATGTCCTTGATTTGGATGATTTTTGCACTACATATTATCTTTTTAAAAATGCATAAGCATTTTTATACAGTAAGTTATATAATAAGTGAAGTGTGTGTATATAATGTATCCTTCTCTTCACTGCAGACAAGAGCCAGCAGAACGGAAGACGACTATGAAAACAGAAACTTTGGTAAACATCAGCCCAAGTAGGAGTTGTGACCTAGAAGTTAGATGCATACAAAATACCATGCTCAGGTTGAAGATGCAAGTTCCAGTCTGTCCTGAGGCCTGCATGACTCAAATCATTTTCCCCAGCATTTTTGTTTCATATCTCTACTTTTGAATGAAATGACAAGAGTTCAAATAATTAATCAAGTCAAAACGACAGAACTGGTATCATCTGAATTGCAGGGTCAGTAAGATTTTTTTATCTGAGAAAGTATTACTTTTATTCAGCAAGGCCGCATTACATTGATCAAACGTGACAAGGACATTTATAGTGTTACAAAGGCTTACTATTTCAAGTAAATGCTGTTCTTTAAAATAATGTTTTTGACATTGACAATAATTGATAATAATAACAAATTGATTAATGTATAATAATAATAAGTTTTACTTGAGCACCAAATCTGAAGACTGGAGTATTGACTGCTGAAAATTCAGCTTTGTCATCACAGGAAGAAATTAAATCATTAAATAATTAATTATTTTAAAATATTATATTCTAATAATATTTCACAGTATTGCTGTATAATATTTACAATTCTTACCAACCCCTAAACCTTTTAAAAACAGTGTATAATAATATCCACAAAACTTTTCACCTACACTGCCATTCAAAAATTTGGCATCAGTAGGATTTTTATTGTTAAAAATACAGAAATATAATTGCAATTTAACATAACAATTTTCTATTTGAATATACTTTAAAATATAATTTATTTCTGTGATGCAAAGCTTAATTTTTATCAGCCATTATTATCTTCAGTGTCACATGATCCTTCAAAAATCATTCTAATATGCTGATTTATGCTAATCAATGTTGGAAACCTGAAAAAAACTAAAAAGTTAAAAAGAACAGCCTTTATTCAAAATAGAAATCTTTTCTAACAATATAAGTTTTTACTATCACTTTTTACCAATTTAACACATCTTGGCTTATATCGAAATCCTCCAACATTGCTGAATAAAAGTATTCATTTCATTCAAAGAAAGAAAGAAAGAAAAAAATTACTGAGCCCAAACTTTGAACAATGGTGTATATTGTTACAAAAGATTTCTATGTTAAATAAAAACAGTTCTTTTTAACATTTTATTCATCAAAGAATCCTGAAAAAAGTATCACAGGTTCCAAAAACTTGATCATAAATCAGCATTTTAGAATGATTTCTAAAGGATCATGTGGCACTGAGGACTGGAGTAATTATGCTGAAAATTCAGCTTTGCATCACAGGAATAAATTATATTTTAGGGCATATTAAATTAGAAAACCACTATTTTAAATTGCAATAATATTTCACAATATTACAGTTTTTTTCTGTATTTTGAACAAAAAAAGTATATTACATATAATATATATATATAAAGTATATTAAAAATATTACAAATCTTACTGATCCTAAACTTTTGAATAGCAGTGTACATAAGAAAAATATAAGAATATAAGAAAAAAAAATATATCTAAGCAGACAGGTTGCAACAGTTGTGAACAACTGTGTGTGTGTGTGTGTGTGTGTGTGTGTGTGTGTGTGTGTGTGTGTGTGTGTGTGTGCGTGCGTACACACACATACACAAAGATATTGAAAGTGGGTTACAAAATTCCCTGGGTTAGTACAGAGGCATCTATCTTCGTCTTTCGCCACCACAATATTAATTCCCTTGTGTTTGTGTTCATGTATGTTTGTGTATTTTACGTGGGTTGAAGATTAGTGACGTCTACTCATTAATACTTTGGAAAATAAATAAGACCTCTCACTCTCACTTTCAGTCATTGCTTTAATCGTTCTCTCACTCTCTCTGTCTGTCTGTCTGCAACATTCTTCGCATTCCGTTAGTCATTGGCAAGCACATCAGAGGTGTGACGAAAACGGAAATCACACTCCCCTCCCCTTTCAGCTCTCTGCGATGATGTCGGTGTGTTTGTGCATCAGAGGAACATCATTATTTTACAGACAGTGACTGGCAAATTGCACTGAAGTAAGAGACCGTATTCATATTTCCATCTACGAGAAGTAAGACTCATAATTTGAATTAGATGATTAATATGGCACAAGACATGGGAGGACGGAGAAGAAATCCTATGCATCAGTTAAGAAAAAGTTTTTCAACAGTGGATTTCAAAGACATCAAGTGAAAAATTCTGTTTTATTTACTCTCATTTTTACTAGGCTTGCATTCATATATGCTGTGGTAGCATATAAAAACCTGGAAACTATTAACAAGAGTGAGTGGGAGGTTTTTCATATTCATACACATAAAAGAAGGAAAATACATGAACTTACACTGCTGGCTGACACCTCTGAATCGTGGCTTTTTATAACACAAATGTCTATTCTTAGAAATGAAAAAAAAAAAAGCAATGGAAGCGTAACACTTCTAGAACACAAGACGTCACTCAGCATCAATAGATTTGAATGGGTTAAGGGTCATGGAACAATAACAATTGTGCTCACGTTACAGGAAAAGTCCTGTGATGATGTCACAGATGACCGGAGCCTGGTTCAGACTCATTGATGATGACAGACGCTTGGATCATGCTCGAAAAATGTGCGTGTGAGAGCAAGTCTGTCTGTGAAGCCGTAGGGAGACATGCAGTCATGCTATGACTAAAACTATCCTGTCCGGGCATGTTGGCCTACATCACTCAAAATATTAAAATAAGTAGCTGGACATTTTGGCCATTCACTGTTTTCGCAATTCAACTTTGCTCAACTGGAAAATCATTGCCAAACATAACAATGGTAGGCCACAAAAGCGATTAGGGTCAGAAAAGACTCCGAGTTACAAAATCCAATGCCTTGTTTTGGGATTCCCCTTCATTCACAGATCTAGGACTTTTTACACTGTAATCTTAACCCTTCCTCCTGGCCCAGCGCCTGAGAAACACATCCTGATGGGAATTCTGTGCTTTTACCTCCGTATAATGTTTCCTTGTTCAAAAGAAAAGAAAAGAAAAGAAAAGAAAAGAAAGCATATATGGCTATAACACAATATTCTGGTTTAGTGATTTTATACTGTGATAGGCAGTGTACAGAGCATAATCATATTTTTGCAGCAAAATGTTAGATCATTTGCATTGTATATACATGGATTACATACTATGGACTTTTTTTACTCTGAATTGCAAGTTTATAACTCCAGTTCTGACTTTATAACACGCAACTGCGAGAATATTGAGATAAACTCGCAATTCTGAGAACATGTCAGTCTTTTTTCCCTCAAAATTGAATTTTATAACCCACTATTGTGAGTTTATAGAAAATATCAGAATTGTGAGTTTTTATCTTGCAATTTTGACTCTATTTCTCACAATTGTGTTTGTTTCAAGCAATTCTGAGATTCTCTGAATTCTCGCAATTATGACTTTATAACTCGCAATTGCAAGTTTATATCTCACAATTCTGAGAAAAAATGCAGAACTGCGAGTTTGTATCAAGCAATTTTGAGAAAAAAAGTCAGAAATTTTGAGATAAAAAGAGTTTTAAAAGCTCCTCTAAAGCGTGTGCTGATATTACTGAGCTTTAATGACTGATGAACCCGAAAACTTAAAAATAAGTAAACTATTGAAAAGAATAGCTGAACATACGTTTAAGAATAAAAAATTGTTTAATTGTTACTGTCTTGAGTTATTATTTTTGGTAAATGTAAAATGCTTAAAAACATGAACTTGATGAGATTCATATTTGGCTAAATCACTAAAGCACTGAAAGGATGAGTTCATCAGATGGTATCAGATTCAATGATTGTGAGTTTGTTTCACGCAATTCTGAGAAAAAGTCAGAATTGTGACATTATCTTGCAATTATGACTTTATAACTTGCAATTGCAAGTTTATATCTCACAATTCTGAGAAAAAAGGCAGAATTGCAAGTTTGTATCATGCAATTTTGAGAAACAGTCAGAAATTTTGAGATTAAAAAAGAGTTTTAAAAGCTCCCCTAAAGCATGTGGTGATTTTTGGGTTGAGGGTTGATAATTGAGAATGAATTAGGAAAAGTCACACGAGAGGAGGCAATGCCTCCATCATGATATGATTGGTCAAGATTGGCTGTGACTGGTTCTTGTGACAAATCCTGGCTTTTGTGTTTGTGCGCATTCTGCGTTCGTAAATCAATGTGAATGAAAAAAATAATGGTGTAAACGGGAAGACTAATGTAAAAAAAGTAAGTAAACAACTCACACACTTAGATATAACCACTTTGTTACGTCAAAATGAGGCTAAAAATGGCATGAAAACATGATCTGTGGGATTTTTCAGGGAGTAATCAGCTCTTAAAGCAATTCAGAAATTTAAAGTAAATCTCAGTGTCTGTGACCAATATTTACTGAGCTTTGATGACTGATGAACCAGAAAACTTAAAAATAGTTCAACGTTAACTATTGAAAAGAATAGCTGAACATACGTTTACGAATAAAATTTTGTTTAAATTGTTACTGCCTACTGAGTTATTATTTTTGGTAAATGTAAAATGCTTAAAAACATGAACTTGATGAGATTCATACTTGGCTAAATCACTAAAGCACTGAAAGGGTGAGTTCATCAGATGGTATCAGATTCAATGATCAGTTCATTAATAGAGGAAAGGATGTTGTTTCTGCTTGATCATGCATTCCTTTTAGGAATTTAAACACCTCAAAGAATCCGCCCACTTGGGCTAAATGTAGCTTGTCTTCTGGTGTAAACACATCCCAATATGACACAATGAACTGCTGCCTACTGAGCATTAACAATCCACCTCCCCACCCCAGCGCTATGAAAAGGCTGCTGTGTCAAAAAATATGATGCAACTTCCGATGCTGCAGAAGAATGGAAGAATAGTTCGCCTGGACAAAGCATTCAATGAGGCGCATGACTACAACAAAAGATTATCCTGTGGTGAGTAACATTTTTCCCTTTTTTTTTTTTGGGAAGGGCACTAAGGTGTGTTCCCCATCCATTGATTTTCCACCTGTTGCACTGGGGAAGATGAGATCATCATCATGAGATCAACCAAGGACTTTACAACTCACTTTAAGGCAATTACCCATTATTGGAGATTTTCCCATGCACTATAAATGAATCACAGCTGACTGTGTATAGATTAGTTGGAGAATGACGTCAGTTACTAAAACATCTGCACTAAAAACTTTGATGAAGCATCCATACCAATGTCACACATCAGTAAAAAAGTAAATGAATAGATTGAAAATATAGAGAGCAAAAATAGTATAATAAAGGGATTTTACACATATATAGTAGGGCTTTCACACTCCACTAAACCACAAATTGTATTCATTCTAACCTGAATATTGAAATCATCTGACATTTTTCTTTACAAGTCCTCCTTTTGTACTTCTAATCAGTGACACTTGTTTGCTTCTTAGTGGGGCATGCGCAACGCATACGTCCTTACATCATCCGCCCTAAATGGCTTCTGTGTACGACAGTTAGCACAAGCTACAGAAAAGTGATTATTTTGTTTTAAATACCGTTTTTTTTTTTACGATTCGCTGCAGGGCACCTTTATTTACCCCACTTTTTTTATTATGGATGAATGCGCTTGGACTTGTTTTGGACTGATGAAGAGAAACGCCTGCCCACTGCATTATAAAGCTTGAAGGAGCCAGAACAATTATTAATATAACTCCGTATTCGTCTTAAAGAAGGAAGTTATATACACCTAGGATGCCTTTAGGGTGAGTAAATCATGGGCCAAGTTTCATTTTTGGGTGAGCTAACCCTTTATGCTCGCATTGTGGTGCCATGTGAAACCATGGCAATAACTTGTGGTTTAGCACAGTGTGAAAGCCCTATGTATATGTATGAATTCCCATTGTTAGTATTTTCATACATATGTTCCCATTATTAGCATTTTCACTGCCCCCTAATTTTAAGTTGTGTGACGGCGGTGTGGATGCATCATTGCAAAAGACCAAATGTTTTTAGTAAATGACAGCATTGTTGAACTGATCTATACACAGTCAGTCATGATTCATTTATAAAGCATGGGAAAATGTCCAATAATGGTTCAAAATGTTACGACTAGATGCTATAGCAACAGTCACTCGAGCGGGAGCCTCGTAGTCACGTGTTTGGACAGTCTCGAAACACCGCGCGTTGCATAAACGGTTCAGCGTTCGAGGGGGAAAAACTCAAACGTGACGGAAAACGCGTCAATTGGAGTGAGGTGATCGCTGTATTCTTACCTTTTTAGTTGGAAAAGACCATTCAGGAAAAACCTGACAGTGTAGGTGGCAATGTGACACGAAGATGAGCAACTCTAAAGCCTTTATGTAAACAGAAGTGCTGCGTTCGTCCGACAATGACGCTGACACCGCAAATTAAAACGCTGCTCGGTTTATAAATATTACAGCTTAATTGTTAACTGTGACAAGTATAAAACATGAAGCAAGAACTCTTAGAATTCTCTTTAGCTTACGTTTAGAATGACCTAAGGATAACTATTTTAAGTGTGAAAAGCCCTAATGTTATCACTGCATACTAAGTATACTAGACAACAAGATTCTAGGCTACTCTCACCACTTCCTGAAGAGCTACAGGATATGACCCCACGCAGTGTTAACAGTCATTTTCCTTATCAATACATCCCCCTTTGTCTTGAGGTCGTGGGCCACACAAAAAGGAAGACATAAGAATGAGTGGGTGATGGAGAAAATGAAGGAGGGATGAGGAAGGCATGCATGTATGTGCAGTCAGGCATGAGGACACTTGTGCATTGCTGGATGTCTGAGTGGAAATAACAGCGTGATGTGTCAGAGGAGGCCAAGCGGACGAATGTGGGGAAAAGGGGAGACATGGGTAGGGGGGCTTAAGATCTTAAAGATTAGTGTGTGAGCGTATTATGACTATGTTCTGTTGTGAATTGCACCTAATTTGTCTAAGAAAAGAAAACAGCGTCTCATCTCGGCCCATCATCTCTGTGTCATTTCCCTATGGCATACTGTAAATCTGATACGACTATAGTCTTGAATGTATATACTGCATGTATATGAAAGATAACTTGTCTAATCATGCAAACAAAGTAGTAAGTATCAGATTTGGAGATTTGATTGAATAAAAAGAAAAAAAGTAATTTCTTGGATATAGAAT
This sequence comes from Cirrhinus molitorella, assembly GCA_033026305.1. Taxonomy (NCBI): domain Eukaryota; kingdom Metazoa; phylum Chordata; class Actinopteri; order Cypriniformes; family Cyprinidae; genus Cirrhinus; species Cirrhinus molitorella. Next base: position 26,948,574 of record CM065131.1, read on the forward strand.
CTGATAACATACATTACCAGAGATGCTTAGCATAAAGTTGTTTTACGAGGCACACAGACCACCCTTAAAATAGACATCCAAAATTAGGAACAAGGATCTTGAGGCACCGATTTGGCGGAAATAGCAAAAACTGTTGAGTTCTTTAGAAAAAAGATATGTTTAGTGAGAGGGGGTGTGTAAGTCTACTTTTTTTTCCCTGAATGTGAATGACTCAGAGATGTGTGTCATGGCCATACTATAAAGGAGAACCCTTTCACTAGTCCAAATGTTAGTAGAGTGATAACACAAGTTTGTACACAGTGTTTACTACTTGTTTTTGGGATTACCATGAAATGTAAGTACTTTCATCATTCTTTTCATTCAGCTTTACAGCACAGGCATGGGAATGTGTTTAAGTGAAAGCAAACAAGTGGGTATATAGAGTGGGTGTTTTTGCTGTCAATGAATTTTATTTGAAAGGTCTTTTCAGAACAGGAAACAAGTAAAGCACTCTGGCTTTTAACCCTGAAGCTAATTCAATTGGTGTTAGTGATGGGTATTGTGTAAAGAAATGCTTTAAGTTATATTTATTTATTGAAATTTTTTCTTTCATATTTGTTTAGATCTTTATTATCATGATACTCAGGTCTCTAACCACAATGACACTTAACGTTCAAATTAGTTCTTCACCAATATGGGTTTTTCAGTGCTTACATTAGTTAAATTACTTCAGTTCCTCAATTCCTGGTTATGTGCTACATCCTTGATAACGGGTCACATTAAGGTCAAGGGTCAGGGTTAGTTTCTTCTAATCTAGCCAGACTGACCATTTGTGCCTTTTAAAATGTTTAGCCTACTTGTTCAAGTCATTTCTGTAATTATTTTAATTAAATATTATGTAATATTATATAATTCAAGACAGTTTTGCTATTGCTGGCTGAAACTATTTAAAACTGTGTTTGGTAATTAAAATACGGATAAAATAATATCTAAATATTAGAAGAAAAATGTAAGAGGCAATTAGAAATGTTTAAAATAATAATAAAACTCAAATAAAAATCAAAACTGAAAAAAAGGTAATTTAGATATTCAAATATACAACCTGTAAGATTTTAAATGTTTTTTTAAAGAAGTCTTTTCTGCTCACAAAGCCTACATTTATTTGATTCAAAATACAGCAAATGCAGTAACATTGTGAAATATTTTTACTATTTAAAATAACTGCTTTCTATTTGAATATATTTTAAAATGTAATTTATTCCAGTGATCAAATCTGAATTTACATGATACTTCAGAAAGCATACTAATATGCTGATTTGCTGCTCAAGAAACATTTATAAATATTTAAAACAGTTGAGTACATTTTTTTCAGGATTCTTTGATGAGTAGAAAGATCCAAAGATCAGCATTTATCTGAAATAAAAAAGCTTTTGTAACATTATACACTATACCATTCAAAAGCTTGGAATCAGTATATAATTATAGAAATTAATACTTAGCAAGGATGCTTTAAATTAATCAAAAGTGATGATAAAGACGTTTATAATGTTACAAAAGATTTCTGTTTCAGATAAATGCTAAATTCTATTCATCAAAGAAACCTGAAAAAATTCTACTCAGCTGTTTTCAACATAATAATAATAATAATAATAATAATAATAAATGTTTTTGAGCAGTAGATCAGAATGTTAGAATCATTTCTAATGGTTCGTATTACTGGAGTAATGATGCTAAAAAAAATCAGATTTGAAATCGAAGACAGTTATTTTAATAATAGTACAAATATTCAAAAAATGTGCTGTTTTTGCTGTACTTTGGACCAACTAAATGCAGGCTTGGTGAGCAGAAGAGACTTCTTTAAAAAAGCATTACAAATCTTACTGTTAAAAAACTTTTCACTGGTAGTGTATATACTATAATATTATTTAGATAATAATAAAATAATACTGATTCAGGGTCTAGATTTCAAGGGTTTGTAAAACTGCTGCAAGATCAGAGGTGAAACCTCAGTCTGTAAACATTCTTATACTTCTTTTGCATGATAACATCCCATTTTAAAAATATGCACACGTATACACTTCAGTAACAAGTTAATTTGTTCACAGAAGCAAAAAGATGCTATCAGTGTGAAAATCACTTTCCACAAGTGCAGACAGAGGATGTCTGCAAGTTAGTCAACAGCTGGTCACAAAGCTAATTGAGTCAGTGCATGCCCACATCGGTTTTGATGGGGAATGTCACCGGGTCGTCAAATCTGTAATGGTTGCACTTAATGGTTATCGGTGACCTGAACAATTTCTCCACTTAGAAAGGTTTCAAAGGATGCTAATTGCATAAATAGCCATTCATTTCCTTTTAATGCTTATCAGAGGGCTAAACCACAGTTATCGTATATCTGCTGCATGTATTTGAAGGCCTACGACCTTCACACAGACTTCAGTCATGGCTCATTTGAGTTTGCTGTGGCTAAAGACTGGCACAAACATCAAACAGGCCAATTATTAGTGGATAAAGAAAGAACTGCATTAGGCCTAATATATTACATTTCACTGTAATAGTCAAGAATGTATTCAAATGCTCCTTAATTAACAGATAGCAATTGGTTGACAATGAAAATTAGACTTAATTAGGTTTCATTCATAAGGAGATGATGCATGTCTTATTTAGTAATATGTGATGTCAGGGATACGTTTCCTGAAAGAACTAAAAACTGGAAATTCCTGGATTTTGCAATCTTTAGCTGTCATTTCCACCAGTCCTAGCAGTTTGGTGAGATTTTATGATCTTGTCTCACAAGCTCAGGCTAAACAAGCGTGCATAACAAGTTTGGCACATCATCATACACAACATTACATCCGGAAATAATGCTGACTCACATCCTCTCATCCAAACAGCACCTCTTCTAATTTTGTGCTTTCAGTGCACAATTAATCACGGCAAACCCGGCAACTGTTACTAACTTGTGTACTACATGCCTTGGAAATTCCTGTGGGAATTCTTGTCTTGTCTATATCATCCCATCCGGTGTAACCATTACAAACCAAGTGCAGGAGCTCTCTGTGCAAAGCCCTCTGCGTAGATACAAGTTTTAATAGAGTAAAACAGGTGTCGGGACACACAGTGAAACACTTCTGACTCACAGCAGCTGTTTCAATGACATTAATAAGAAATCCTGCTTGTTTTTATGCTGACAGTGTCACCTGACTTCACTTTTCCCTTCGTCGTCTTGATGACTTGCGTTGAGCTGTTCACCTTCGTCACAGCCCGCCCTACACCGCAAGGAAAAAATGGTCTGCAGATGCTGTATCAAGACATGCGGACACTGCTGAATTTAGTATCTCAGGAAAGACATAAGGTAAAACAGTTCTTCACGTAAATGGTTTTCTAATTCATTTTAGGAGTAAATGTCACATGTAAAATAATGCATATTTACTGTTTGTTTGTCTAATAATCATCCTTGAATATTTTCAGAATGAGATGAAAGACTTTGAGCAATCACTCACATCCCTGCCCTCGCTGAACTTCAAAACAGAAGATCTGAAATCGCTCGAGGTAGAACATCCACATCTCTGCCTGTTTTTTTTTCTCCATGTCTGTTTCAAAAAATAAAATCCAAAATCCCCCCCAAAAAAGATTAAATGTGAATTGTGTGTAACATCTGGCTAATTTTGACCCACAGAAGAGCAGTACATTAGAACAGCTGTACACTGGTCTTAAATCCTTCAAGTTCCATCTTGACTGGATTCAGCAGACTCAAGAAGAAATGGGGAGTGATTATTCCAAGACAAAGAAACTCGCTCAGCGTATCCAAGCCATCAGCCACATGGTGCTCATACAGGTAAGAACCATTCAACTCACCTACAGGAGGAAATCAAACAATATTTAAATATCTCGAAAGCTGTCAAAATGGAAGTATTTGGTTTGTCAAAATGCTTTATAAAATAAAACAGACCTAGAGTAAGATACATGCAAATTTATGAAAGTCTAAGACTTTTAATTGCTGTTCTTTTGAAATTTCTGATCATCATTTCTGAAAATGAAAGTAGCAAGAAAACACATTTCAGTTTTAAAATCTATTATGGTTAAATACAAAAAGTTTTCCTTTAATATTTTGGACAATATAAATATATTTACATTAAAAATATATTTAAAAATGGCCAGAGAGAATGAACACTTTATATGATCACTGATGCTCTAAAAGGAAACATGATGCATTAAGGGCAGAGGGATGAAAACATTCTGAATACTAAAAACAAAAAAAAATAATAATAAATTGATATTTAGGCAAAATAAGAAAAATGTACACATATTCATTCTGTTCAAAAGTTTACACCCCTGACTCTACTATTACATAGCAACTAAACAAAAACTATGGATCATTCAGGAAAAAAAAAAAACACTGTATTCAATTTTTTTTGAACAGGGTCATTTTTAGAAATTCTATTATTTTCTCTTGTGGACTATATGTAAATGTGGTCAGGTCAGTACTAAATAATAAAAAAAACATGCATTTAGTATGATCCCTCTTATTTTGTTCAAATAATTAACATTTTGCAGATTCTGCAAGGTGTATGGAAAGTTTTGACCTTAAATGTATATATATATATAAATATGCTTATTAATAAATCAAATAAATCACTTATTTAAAAAAAAAAATGCTGGCTGACAGCCAACAAAAATGAAATTAAAGTGAAAATAGGTAAGAATTTATTAAACCGAAATCTTCTAAACCTTCTTACAGATTGGGACGACACCTCCTGAGCTGGTCTACCCTTCTCTGTCGCCTTTGAACACAGCCTGGAACTTGTACCATGCCAATGTGGAAATCCTTGACAAACTGTACTTCTTTTGCAACTGGTATGTTAGAGCACTAGGAGTCCTGAAACCCAGACAGTGATCATAAAGCATCATATGACACCAGTAGCGCTTAGCTTATCTCCATGATGCCTGACTTGCCTTAATGTTTGGTAGGATGAAGTGAACGTTCCAGCGTTTGTAAGTCATTCTCCATTTTGACAGTGTTCTCCTATTAACGTTTCCTTTGTTGTTGTTTTTATTTTATTAATAAGTTATGTATTTAATATTTATTGAACAGTGTTTACAATGAAGGATTTTTATACATATGAGTGAAAGCAAAAAATAGCACTTTATAAAAATATTGTAGAATTTTAATACGGAAGTTTGTAAGAAAAAAAACAGCTGCTGGCAGTTGCTAATAATGACCAAAGGTGTTGCTTACAAACCTTTTACTGCGTTTAATGTGATATATAATGCAGCATTCACGCCACATCGTAATTACCGTAATTTCGAGATGACAACACTTGACGTTCTACCTGGAGCTGTTCACATCCTCAGACTCGGAATTATGCTTTTCTATGGCAACACTATCAATGCCTAAACAGAGTCTACGTTGGTCAGGTGGTACAGCGGTCATGTGGTACAAGTCGTAGCTCTCAGAAGACTCCCAATTCACAAGTTGTAATTACGAGTTCTACGAGGACATGAACGCTTTTTACAAGTTGTAATCTCATAATTACGGGAATTATGATATGGCGTGAACGCACCTTTATTTATTTATTTATATTGATTTTAAGTTAGTAATTTACAGTAAGTTATGAATCAACATCCTTGAACAACCTTACAATCTTCTATTCAGATTTTAAGGTTAAGGTTATAGTTTGCGGTTGGCACTTAAACAGCAAGGTGGTTAAATCAACTGTACGCCGTTTTTTAACCTTGAAAGATCAGTTTCAGTTTCAGTCTGAAAGTACACTTACTTCTAATAAAGTCAATGGCTGCTGTTTTTTCTCACACTCCCCACAAACGTCTGTTCCGCTTCTTTGTAAGTTTGGCGAGTGGTGTGAAATTTCGTAAAAAATACCATTGGATGTGTACAGCTGTTCATTTAACTGTAGGGGGCTCCAAGATCGCAAAACTACATATAGTTGCTTTAATGGAGGCTTTATTTGTTCACAAAAAAAAGTCCTTCCAAACCCGTAAGACGTTCATTCATCTTCGGAACACAAAGTAAGATATCTCTAATGAAACCTTCAGAATGGAAGATAAAAAAAATAAAGTTGATATTTTTGATTTTCTTTGCACACAAAAAGTATTCTAGTAGCTTCATAACATTATGGTTGAACCACTGATGTTACCTGGGCTATTTTAACGATGTCCTTTCTGGGCTATAAAAGCTCTCGGATTTCATACAAAATATTTTCATTTGTGTTCTGAAGACGGTCAAAGGTCTAAAGGCCTGTTCACACCAAGAATGATAACGGTAACTATAACTATAAAGATGATGTTCTAAAAATCTTTCAAATTTAAGTGAATAGCAGAGTTCACACCAAGACTAGGAACGATACCATTTAGATCACTTTCAGAGCGATTTTTTTTTTACAGCTGATGAATGATAAAACACTGACAGCTAATCAGACTTCATTCAAATGAAAAGGCTTGCGCATTTGAAAAAGCAGGCGACATTATAGAGAAGCAAACAGACATTGCACAGCAAACAGAGAAACATAAAATCACCTCAGAAATTCAGTGTTAGTTTGGACCCCCTTTGAAGTTGCAGTAGAAAAGAATACATATTTTTCATATTTGGTGTGGACGTAAATATAGTTATCGTTGTATTTACAGTTTTCGTTCTTGGTGTGAACAGGCCTTTATGAGTTTGGAATGACATGAGTGTGAGTAATGACAGAATTTTCATTTTTGGGTGAATTTTCCCTGTAACAGTAATTTTTTAAAAATGAATGATGTTGATCCATGGCCTATTTGGCAAATGTTTGATAATAAATGGATGATAAACCTGGGCATTTAACACAAAAGTTTTATTAGGGCTAATGGATGTTATTGCTGCTGACCATGGGTTTTTGTGAACATACTGAAGATACAGTAGCTTGAAATGCACTTACTGCCTTCAGATTGTATTTATTTCATGATTATGTGTTAACGTTGCCACCATATTGCAGAAATGTACTGAAAACATGAAAAAGAGGCATTACTTGAAAAGGAATTTGACATTGCTCATTATGGATTCATCAGACTACTTGCATGCAGATTTGGAAATGTATACAGTTTAAGAAATTTAGTGGTGTTAATATCTGAAAATTATTTGGTAAAATCATTGAGGTGAAGGGGAAAAAAACAAATTTACTTTCATTTACCTTTGCAAGCCCAGTGAGATGGACGTCGATGCTTTAGTATTGACCTGGATGTTGTTTATTTTTCATACTTTTTTATACATATCTATATATTTATTTTTTTATTTATACTTTTTAATTATTTAACTGTTTTTGTCATGTCTCTTTCAATAAAATCATTTTACCTCAAACACTTTCACAGCTTTTTTAACTTGTTGAACTGCATCTGCAACAACTGAACCTTTAATAAAACATCACATCATTTGTATGTTCTGTGTACAATCAGTTATATTTGGATTTTAATATTCGCTCCTAAAATAAACTTGTGTGTCTTGTTTTTAAATCATTTTCCGGCTCTGTCTGGCTGAGCATTTTCACAGATAGTTGAGCTTAACTAGATCCAGATAGTTTTTGCCAGCAATAATGTAATCAACCATGAATGTCAAAAACTCTGTCATGATGACTAATACCAAACGTTGCAGAATGGGGAATGGGATATGGATAAAGGATATGTCATATGATGACTGTGTGTGAGAGAGTTTGAAAAGCTGAAAAGTCAGGACTTGGCACGTTGTGCAGAAAGAGAGATCTGCGATATAAGCGTTTGTGTACCGCTCTCTCACAGCTGTTGGATTTATCATGCCCCCCGAGAGAGAAATCGATCATGCTGGACAGCATCATAACTCATTTGTCAGATCCATTATACAGAAAAACAGATAAAAAGCTATTAATCGATTTTCATGATTTGCTGATTAATCAAATAAACTGTGATTAAATCATTGTTTTACATACAGTTGGAGTCAAAAGTGTACATACACCTTGCGGAATCCGAAAATAAAAGGGATCCCACAAAATGCATGTTATTTTTTATTTAGTACTGACCTGAATAAGATATTTCACATAAAAGATGTTTACATGTAGTCCAAAAGAGAAAATAATAGTTGAAATTATAAAAATTACCCAATTCAAATGTTTACATACACTTGACTCTTAATACTGTGTTGTTAGCTGAATGATTTTTTTTTTAGGAAAAATAAGAAAAAATGAACACATCCTCATTCCATTCAAAAGTTTTCACCCCCTGATCTTAATGCATTGTGTTTCCTTCTGAAGCATCAGTGAGCATTTGAACCTTCTGTAAAAGTCCTTCAGTTGTCCTCAGTGTGAAAAGACTACAAGGTGTATATAAACTTTTGACTTCAACTGATACAAAATGTGTTTGCTAAAGATAGAAAGTACAAAATGTGAGAGCATTTAATACGTCAAAGAGAACAACTGAAAAGGTTGGGGGTTTTAAAAACCAGTAGTGACAAATTGCCTGTTATAGAACCCTACAGAACATACTGTCAGCAATGAATGCTGTAACATTCAAAAGGAGGGGTAATGGCCACGAGAGAGCATGTGAGTGAGCAAACTGGAGAATTTGGATAGAGAGACTGAGAGAGAGGGTACAGAGAGACTATTGAACTGTATAAAGCAGAGGACAGATTCAGTAGCAATCAGGATATTAGCTCTGAAGCAAAAGACACTGTAACCTAACCTGTAAGACGATTTATGACCGGTTGACCGCTGTTGCCCGTTTGACCTGCAGCTTTCAGTGACCAGAGTTTATGGACAGACTGATCAATAGAGAACTGCACCTCTAAATTCCCGTTCAGCCTTCGACAACAGCAAACATGACAGTAAGTCTTTTAATTTCTTTCAAAATGTCTCTTCTATATGGATTAGGCACAAATTTTAAAAGATTTCCATATAGCATGTAATTTAAAATATGGTATAAGGGCTCCAGTGTTGTTCAAAAGTTTAGTGAGATTATTCAGCATTTCAGAAAGAAGTTTCTTACGTTCACGAAGGGATACAGTTGAAGTCAAATGTTTACATACACCGTGCACAACAACATAGTATTAAAAATGTAAGTGTATGTAAACTTTTGAACAGGGTCATTTTTATAAATTCAGCTATTATTTTCTCTTGTAGACTATATGTAAACATCTTTTATGTGAAATGTCTTCAGGTCAGTATGAAAAAAAAATAACGTGCATTTTGTATAATCCCACTTACTTTGGTAAAATAATTATCATTTTTTGTAGATTCTGCAAGGTGTATGCAAACTTTTGACTTCAACTGTAGATAAAGGGTTTATGGAACTTGTTATGTAATTCAGCGATTTACACCATTCACAACTAATCCTAAAGAACTCATGTGCTGCCCATTCTGCTGTTCTTGTCAAGGGGTTAACCACACACAACTTCTGGTGAGCTGTCTGTCCTCACACAACCGATGCCCAACAGGTGCATCTTATCCCTCTTATGCAACATGTCTCTCATCATCCTGAACTGCTGCTTTATTTGTACCCTTTCTGTTTTTGGGACACCAAAGCATACACAGACTAAAAACATGCAGTTCAAATACAAGTTATGAATGACATTCGATCATGCTACGTGAATAAATGTTGATCAGTTACCAATAGTATCAATGAACAGAACACTTAATCCTGTGAAGCTCAGCTGAATAGCACAGCTGTCTGGGGACAGTTAAGATGTGTTGACAGAATAGACAATCCTCAGAACTGAGCCCCAAATCACCCTTTCGCTGTAGCAATCTTATAATAGTATGCAGTGACAGATCCCAGCAGTATATCTCTGATCCAGACAGATCCTGTTCACTCTCAACATGGCATTTTGTGGCATTTGAGAGCTAGTGAAACCTTGTTTGACATGCCCCAGAAAAGTAGAAACAAAACAAAAACATATGGGAACTATGCCATGCCTATTAAATAAGACTTTTCACATGCTAATTAGTAAATATTAAGAATTTCGAATCTTTGAAGCAAAGTGGAAAACGAGGCATGCAAAGTCTCCCTCAAATTACATTAGGTGTTGAATGTTTCGCACATCCATCTGCAACCCTGACAGCCTAGTTTTGCTTCAATTACAGACTGCCGCAAGACTTCTGGATGAGCTGTGCCACTTAACGGCTCAGTCTCTAGAATCACTGGAGCCTTTAGATCACTTCCAAGTTATTAAACTTCTTGGAGAGGGTTCATATGGACAAGTCAAGTTAGCAGTGCACAAGAAGCGAGGTAAGATATGTTGCTTTGTCTAAGTCTTATCTGATCTATTCTATATCACATTTCTGGGAAGTATGGTAGATTACAGTATTTTGCTTCCTTGTTCCTTTCTTTTTGACAACATCTCCAATAATTCTTCCAAATTTGCATGAAATCTAGGAACCCCGATGGCCCTTAAATTCTTTCTGCGAGACGACACATCTCTACTGTCATTTCTGAGGGAATATAACCTGTCTTTGGCCTTCTGCACCCACCCCTCACTTACCTCAGCTTTCGGCATCGCATTCTCCACTCCAACTCACTATGTGTTCGCTCAGCAACCTTGCCTCTATGGTGACCTCTATGATGTCATCGTTCCTGAGGTTGGTAAAACCATGACATCAGTTTCATCAGTTTCTCTGAATGATGACTGCACCTGGGGAACAATGTCTTTCAGAGTTTAGCTCCAACCTACCCTAATACTCTTTCGTGGGTGTTTCTAGTAATGCAGAAGACCTTGATCAGGCCTGTTGAAATTGGGATTGAAACTAATCTCTGCAGGATAGTGGCCCTCCAGGAGCAGTATTACACACCCCAGGTTTGAATTAGTGGTTTCTGAGTGTGTTTCCCCCCAATATTGCAATTTAAGGATGTCTTCTTAACCAAATACAACTGATTCAACTCATCATATCATTAGTAGTGACTTCAAGACCTGCCCTGCGTTTCATTCGCAAGGGCTCATCCCTATGCCCTAATCCCTTCAAAGGGTTTACCCTCCGGAGTGAGAGCTTCAAAGGGTTGAAGGGTGTAGAGGACCAAACAACTGTTTCTTGAAGTGTCCATTAGTTGTACCCTTTGAAATCCTTTATTCCAAAGGGCCCTTTTAAGTGGCCAGTTTTAGACGCTTCGGTCTGGAACGACCCTTCAATATGGCTGTCATGACTGTTTTCACTCCAAAGTGCCCTTCGGAGGGCGATATATCCCATTTAAAAAACACACTGCTGAAATTGTTGTGTTAGATAAGGAATGGCCAATTTTGGTCCTGGAGGGCCACTGTCCTGCAGAGTTTAACTCCAACCCAATCAAACTCTAACCCAAAACATACCAGAGTAACCTCTGCAGAGTTCCTAGAAGTATTTGTGGAAGTACCCGCTTTTTGGCGTGTTTCGCACCACAAGTTCTAGGAATTTTGAGGGAACTTAATTAGCTCCTTCTTCAGAGTAGGGTTTAAAACTGTTTTATAGGAACTACCAGTGACATAAGTGTATGCTGATTGGCCAAACGCATATGAAACACCACCTACACCCAGCATTTTTAAAAAGCCATCTATAATATATTTACTCCACAAACATGGAAAACAGAAATAACAACATTTAGCAACCTGTTGTCTGCAGTGGTGTTTTCTTTTCTCAGCCTCGATATGTAACACTGCAAGCTGTCATAGGATATTTAGTCAGATTTTCATGCTCTTTCAATTGTGTAAATTGTGCGTTTACATTCCATCTTCGTTATCACAAAACCCATGACACACAACAAAAACAGCTCAGATCACAGTGTCCTCCATTTACCATTTGTTGATGTTTGTAAATGGCACAAGTAAAGACATTGCTGTCGGTCATTTAGAGTTCCTACTGCTGGTGTGAATGCAACCAGGAAAACGGCCTGAGGGAGAAACTGGCCCTCCAGGACCAAGTTTGAGCACCCCTGTCTTATAACTACACAGTGCAAAAGCAACTTCAAATAAAGGATTGGCAACTTCAGTATTGGAGGCCCCACCATGACCTAAGTTGTCCATCTCTGTGTTAGATTATGGAGACATCCAAAATGCATATTGTTGGATACCAGGGTTGAGAATCTCTGGTTTAGATGGAGTGAACAATGAAGGTACAGAAAAACTTATTGTAAATAACAGGTACAATAGTTCTTGTAATGACAGGTTGATGCAAGCTCTGTAAATTGATTGGTGCAGGGGTGCCCAAACTCGGTCCTGGAGGGACAATGTCCTGCAGAGTTTAGTTCCAGCTTGCCTTAACACACCTGCCGGAAGTTTCTAGCATGCCTAGTAAGAGCTTGATTAGCTGGTTCAGTTTGGGCACCCCTGGATTTGTGACTAAATCAGGGTGTCCCTCCAATCCTGCTCCTGGGCTGCCAAAATCCTGCAAAGTACCTTAAATTCTAATGAAACAAACCTGAACCAGTTCACAAGGTCTTCAGAATTACTAGAAACTTTCAGGCAAATGTGTTGGGGCAGGTTGGACCTAAACTCCAGGCTCTCTAGGAGGAGACACCCCTGGTCTAAGTGGTAAACTAATTTCTTTATTGCAGGTTGGTCTGGAAGAGAGCCGTGCCCAGGGAGTGGCTTCCCAGATTAGCGGTGCCCTCTCTCACCTCCATTCTCTTGGCTTTGTCCATCGTGATGTCAAACCGGAGAACATCTTCCTATGTGACCGTGAGTGTCGTTGGGTCAAGCTTGGTGATTTTGGCATGGTGAAGGCTGCAGGCACCAGGGTACCATGTGTGTGGTACAGCTCCCCTTACTGCACGCCTGAGGCTGAGATGGCAAGGAAGAGTGAAGAGATCGATTCAGGCCACTTGGAGGTGGACAACAACGGGAACAAGCAAAACAAAAACTCTGGAAAGACTCAAAGGATACTGGCGTCTGTGGATCCCAGTACAGACAGCTGGGCGTTAGGCATTCTAATCTATGCCATGCTCATGGGGAGCCTTCCATGGTCTGAGACTGTTTCAGACAACACTGCATATAAAAGCTATCTACAGTGGACCAATTGTGATGGTTCAGCATCACAAGAGAGAGGGTCAGGTCAACCTGAAAACTTCCACCAAGTGGCACCCCAGTTTGCAGCGTTTACCCCTCTTGCGGCTTGTCTTCTTAGGTCCCTGCTCCACCCACAGTGCAGGCTTCGTGGCAGGCCAGATGAGGTGGAAAGGTATCTGGGAGGAGCTTGGCTATTGGACAAGGATGTCAGTGGGTGATGCATCATGATTGTCGGTTCACTCCATGATGGGAACAATAGTCATAACCTTAGTTATTCTGATGGTAGTTTTAATCAGAGGTTGTTTTCCCAACTGACCACTATAGATCTTAGCTGTAAACACTAAGGGCCAGTTTTACTAAACAGGGCAAATTAGCATGAGAGCGCTAAAAACCAAGTCTGATAATGCGCACATTACAGAACACAGACCCAGCCATATCATTTTCATAATGACCAACGCAATCCACCAAGAGAAGTGCAAATTAGCGTCTAGTTTAAGACATGCTTTTTTGGGGCGTTAAATTATTGCACAAATAGCAGTAAACTGACTTGCGCAAACCTTAGAAAATAACGTTGCATGACTCAGAAGAGTTGTTAAGGGTTATATAACTGAAAAGGGGTACAAAAAGTGTTTCTAAAAACTTGGGCTTTCATCCAGTCCAGCAACATTACTATACTCCAAAACAATGAGCGTTATACAAAGATAAGTGTAACGCTACACCATGGAATCCTTACAAGGGATTTAAGAGTGACAGCTAAAGATCTGCAGGCCAAATAAATATTGCTGCCATCTCCACTTCCAAAGTCCAACTAGAATTTCTACAGTACCGCTATACCTGTGGAATAGGAGCTGTACTTGTTTGCTGTATAATTTATGGTGGAAAAAAAACAATTTATGGCAAATCAGTTCACTCGGCAGCCATCTTGAGCAGCTATTTTCTATTTTCATGCATGCACAAATGATGCCAAAATCTAATAACAATGGTATTAAATATCAATAGTCGCTTCTATACTTTGATGTATAACTGAAATGGCTTTTCAAACAAAAAAAAAAGTAAGGTGGGACCTTATTTTGTTCATCAGGTATTCGTTTGGATCATTGTTTGCTGCAATCTCATGTGAGCGACAGGTTGTTGGACATTATGGATAACCGCCTAGTGTTGGTGCACACATCACAGTAAAGATGTTGTTATTAAAGCAAGTTCATGTTTTTAATAAGATATTAAAAGGACACATTTAAAATAAATTTTACAATATTTTGCACATACATAATGAAGCAGGATTTCCCATCTAGGAGATCTCATCTTGATCCCCTAAAGGTACATGATGGAAATTATAGAAATGTCAATGTCAAATATATAAAAATAAAGGATTTAAAATTTAACAGTTTGATGTGGTCTACCGTACAAAAAATGAATCATTAAACATCTATTTTAACAAACATTTTGACTGTAACTATTTGTTTATATACATCTTTTTATATTTGCTTAACGTCATAAAGTTTGGAATGTTCACTCCAGTCTTAAAAACATATTTATGCTTTTAACAACTTACAGTATGCTCATGAAATGTCATCTTCACGTGGAGCACTTGTGAGTGTAAGAGTAAGAAGGAGCACATCTCTCAAGTTTCAGCAGAAGACATGCAGACACATACAAACACTCAGACACTATGTGTCCTAGGTTTAAAAATAACCCCCAGACCATTAATAAAACTCTTTCAGCCATCATCACCTCCGTCAAACGCACACTTGAAATCACACACAAGCATGGGCAAACACATGCAGTCTTCACCGATCTTTATCCTTAAGTGTCTCACACTTCTGCATTCAAACCTGTCCCTCCATTTATCAACACTCTACGCACATACACACACAAAGTGTGAAGTTACATGTAACAGATAGGTCTTTGGCTTATATTCAGACTCCTTCAACTGATCCACGAAAACATAACACTGTAAATTATAGTGTAAATATGACAAACGTATTTGCAAAATACATTGAGTTAAAATAATTTTATATTAAGTCAGGACTGTTAAATAACAATATATAATACTCAGTGAACAAATAAAGACTACCTGACTTTCTAAAATGTAAAAAAAAGCATATTGAAAACATTTAAAATGGCAAATATTTGCACAAGAAACTAAATTAATACAATCTAGGCTACTGAATTAAGACATCAAAAACTACTAGTGTCAGATTTTGCCCTTTCAGTCTGAAGTTATTTAGGCACCTTGTTAAGAGATTAACAGCTGAAATACCTCATTACATGAAGGGAGAAGATCCACGAAGATCATTTGACAAGCCTGCTAACTATTCCAGCCACTGTCTGTATGACCTTTCATTTGATATACTACATTAAAGCACATTTATGTGCAATTATGCAAGTATGCTGTCATCTTGCATATGTTAATTTGTAAGTAAATGTGCATGAGAGAAATATCTCTCTATAAAATTGATGAATGTATAGCTCTGGAATGCCAGAAATACCAGAATTGTAATTGTAAAGTTTCTTTAGTTCAGAAAATAAACCATCTGAAATGGAATGTTTTAACTGGATATAAAAGTTCTATTCATTTGGATTACACAGTTTTAACAGACTACTAAATGTAATGTGATGCCTATTCTCATACATAAAGTTGAGGTCAAAAGTTTACACACCTTGCAGAATCTGCAAAAATGTTAATTATTTTACCAAAATAAGACAATAATGTTATTTATTTAGTACTGACCTGAATAAGATATTTTACAAAAAAGACATTACATATAGTCCACAAGAGAAAATAATTGTTGAATTTATAAAAATGACCCTGTTCACAAGTTCACATACACTTGATTCTTAATACAGTGTTGTTACCTGAATAATCCACAGCTTTTTTGAAGTGCCAGTTGTTCATGAGTACCTAGTTTGTTCTAGTCTGAACAGTTAAACTGCCCGCTGTCCTTCAGAAAAATCCTTCAGGTCCCACAAATTCTTTGGTTTTTCAGCATTTTTGTGTATTTGAGCCCTTTACTATGACTGTTTTCACACTGAGAACACCTGCAACTATTACAGAAGGTTGAAACGTTTACTGATGCTCTAGTCTAGAAGGAAAAACTATGCATTAAGAGGCAAGGGTGTAAAAAGTTTAGAAAGTTCAAAATTATTGTTCTTGTTTTGTCTAAATATCACATTTTTTATTTAGTACTGCTCTTCAGAAGCTACAGAAGATACTTACATGTTTACCAGAAGACAAAATCAGTTAAATTTACCCTGATCTTCCAATTCAAAAAGTTTGAATGAGAATGATATTTGTGTAACATTACTAATAAAATAAGAAACAGAGCAATTCCAATAGGGTCTTCACACCATTGGTGCTCGGGCCCTAATTAATATGCAGTCAGGTTTACAGTTTAACTAAATATCTAAATTCAATTTAAGCCTATTATATCTAAACCAACCTCATATACATTAATTAAATCTTACGTGTTTTACAGCCATGTTTAAACCATACTTCACTAAATTTAACCATACTAATATCACTTGTGATATTATATTAATTTCAATTGATTATTTAAATCAAATCAAATCGATACAAATACTAAATAATAATACTAAACTATAGCATGATTCAGTTCCAGTGCCTTGTTCGAAATTATCAGAAAATTTTACTATTAATAACAAAGATTTTTTTATATTACACACCACATTTTTAGCGTCCATACATGTTTACTTTCTTACTGTTCTTACTGTTATTGTAAAATGAGAAAAAGGGATGAATTCAGAATAGTATACTCTGAATAGTCTCAGTATTTCTGCCATAAAAATAGACCGTATAGAAAAACAGTACACTCATCTGAATTTTAGTCAAGATCTTTTAATTCCTGCTAAAACAAGATATCATGATAGCACATTTGATCAGGCATTGAGGAACGGAGATCGGCAATGGCCACCAGCAAACCTAAAAGTGCTAAATCATTTACAGCCAGAGAGTGTCTCCGATTGGCTACTTTATGATTGTGCTTTTAATTCCTAACCACATTTTATTCACATTAGCAGAACTAACAGATTAAATGTGTTTGAAAGAGAGAAAGATCAAGTTCAGTGAGACATGCTGACAGAGTGGTGCCAAATAACTTGCATGTTGACACATCACTCACACATTCAGATTTCTGAATGAGGATCGATTCAAACTTGCATCAACGAATAAACAGCTAATCCTCAAACATGCTCCGGTTTATTAGCAAAGAACATTTCCTTGCAATGTTTCAAAACAAATCTTAACACTGTATCCTAACTTGCTACTACCACAATGAGGGGGACAGGACATTTTGTTCATGGCTTGGTTTCCATTTCTGCACTACTGCACTGAGGCCCTGACCATTTTAAAATCCAATTTACCTAAAATCTCACTTCACATACAGTAATTAAATATTAAAAGAAATAGTTTTTCTAATAATGAAAACTCTATCATCGTTACTCATTAATTGCACAAAAATTGTCCTCCAGGCAAATTATCATGGTCTGTTACAGACTGGTGTATTATAAAGTTTCTATTGCTTGTAGGTAATTTCTTTCTTTTTGTTAATAAAGGGTTTGAATTTACGTTATGGTTTGGTCAGTTACCCAGAAGCGTGGCCGTACTCCATATGGCGATACTCAGATGTAAACAACAGCATGGACTGCACGATTATGTACTACTAAATATGTTGTCCTGCTAATTTCGTGTGGAAGCTGCTAAATCATATAGAGAAGGACTTAGTAAGCAGGAAAGGCACAATATTTTAACAAACTGAAGTTAATGGGTGGTAAAGATACATATGATATGAGCAGTAGTCTAATTAAGATATTAGCCTAATATTTCACCTACCTGACCGGAAATTATAAGAATAAACACAAATGTTGTGAAGATTCTTGTCCTGGAAATCCTGGTTCAGTTTGGCCAACCACAAATGCCTTTTGCTCCTGCACTCTTCTACTTGATTTGTTATAACTTTTGGCAGTCTATAGTACTCCAAATGTTTTCCCTAGTCCGACCGATTAGTACATCCCAAAACATGACAATAATTGACCATTTTTAGCACCAATAATCAGCAAAATATACAAGTTTTGTTTGGTTTAGTGGCATTGTTTATGTTCAGTGCTGATATGGCCAATTGATGATGCGTCGTGAAAACACTCATTAAATCAAATGATATTCCTTCACTTAGTCATTTTAAAAAGAAATTGAGTAGAACCATCTTAATCTGGTGAAAGTTTATATAAAACAGTTTATATAAATCAGGGAAAATTATGTACCTACTAAGAGTCTCAGGTCTTGGCTTCACTCATAAATTGTATATTTAGTTATGACAATCAACAGCTGAAGCAGGATCCAACTGCATGGTTAAAAATCTCAAAACCTATTAATAACTGTCCCAGATCAAAGTTAGAAAAGCAAACCAGTTAATTATGTAAACAAAGTAAATCCATAACCCAATAAAACACGTCAAAGGTACAGGCAAACATTTGTAAGAATAAAAAACTAAGCCAAACAAAGTGAAGTTGCGTACAAACTAGCTCACAAAGATTAAGGGAACTAAAGGGTATTAACAGGTCATTACTCACAACAGACAGTAGCAGGTGTGCATGTTTTATGAAAATACTCAGCGCTAGTGTAACAGAGACGTTTGGTGGCCAAACTGAGAAGTGCAGCTATTAGAGTGATGGTAGTTCTTGCACAACCAAAGCAGCTGAAGTGTGTAAGATGCTATCTAACTAGATATAGGCTAATGAACGGAAACAGATGTGAGACCCAGCTGCATGGCCTAAGGTCATCTGCTGAAAAGTCCATTTTAAGATGGTAGCAGTGTTAGCTGGTTTCTAGCCGGTCCATAAAAGCCATTCTCGGTTATGAATGAAGAATATTTTTTCAATTATATTAAGATAATAACACATTAAGGTTAACACAAAAGCTAAGAGAGTTCACTTACCTCGACTATGTCGTTTCATGCTAAACAATTTAAATGTGAACGTAGGAAATGCGTTTACTTGTGCCATGTAATTGAGATTTAATATTAAATGCGAGATATTAAATCCCTTCACAAACTCCCGCAAGCGAGTTAGTCAAATATGCTAAAGGAGACAATGTTTATATATGCAAATGAATATATTTGGGGAAGGAAAAAAATCGATTACTGCTGGAACAATCTTATGTCATGGTAACCATGTTGTATAACTACAATAAAATTAGTATTCAGTTATTGTATGTATGTGTGTGTGTGTGTGTGTGTGTGTGTGTGTGTGTGTGTGTGTGTGTGTATATATATATATATATATATATATAATTACAATTTAGGCCATAATAGATTAAACAAAGTTCCCCTTAGGATATTTCATGGCAATGTATTACTGTAGTATTTTGACGAAAACTTTTAACGTGGTAATAACTTTTTTGTTAGGGTAACAAAGCAGAAAACATACCTGGTGTATTTGGAGTCGACCGGTTTGATATCCATTAATAGATTAGAAAAAAAAAAGAGAGAACTCATACATTTGATATTTCAAACCCTAATGCAAATAACTTTGGTCCTCCATAACAGTAATATCACTGCATTTGTCTCCATTAGCTAAGCTAGGTATAAGGCATTGTAGCACATATTTTTCATAGACAAGGAAATTAATTATATTTAAAATAAGAAATTATATTATTTAAAATAATCACATTTGAAGCAGTGTATTGTAGTTCTTTCGTATATTTTATTTTTTGTTTAACACGTAAATGACTATCTGTTAGTCAAGTAAATGACAATATGGATATGTAATGAATATCTAGAGATAATCCCTTTATTTGAGGGACATAATTGTTCTACATGGTGGCCTTTAATCAATATTTTTGTATATTTATACTGTACAGATTTGATATATTCCTATGATATACAAGTTGTTCAGCTCTTAACATATCCAGGCCTCTACATTTTCAATCAAAATCTCTTCCTTTTTTTAAACACTCAAGCACACACATATATTCACTCCTCCAAAACCTAAGACAAACACATACAGGTCATGACAACAAAACGGACACAACGAACACCTTATGGACAAATGTAAAGATACAGAAACAATCTTTAAAACATTACCATAAAGTTTTACATATAACACCCACTGGATGTTCCTCTCTCTTTTATACAATCTTTTTCATAATTTCATTTGGTTGATTTGTTTCATAAGAGTAACAGAATTCTTAATAGCCTATTTCTCGCCTCTGTGCTCTGCCAAGTTTAGCAGCTTTACATACAGCTTGTCTCTAATTTT
Source organism: Cirrhinus molitorella (assembly GCA_033026305.1). Classification (NCBI taxonomy): domain Eukaryota; kingdom Metazoa; phylum Chordata; class Actinopteri; order Cypriniformes; family Cyprinidae; genus Cirrhinus; species Cirrhinus molitorella. The sequence continues at coordinate 26,968,798 of CM065131.1, forward strand.
CCACACAATTATGCAGTATCTTTTAATTGCAGTAGTTTTGATGGAGGAATGGGAACAATAATGGAACGGAGGAGGATAAAACTTTTTCAGAACTGGACCCAGTTCCCAGAAGAGGGTTCTTGGCGTGGTGCTGGAGGAGGAACAGAGCTGAAAGAAAGAAAGAAAGAAAAAGAAAGAAAAGCATGATTCTAGCTTATACATACTTTTAAGACCAGTTTTATATAAATATTTAGTGATCAGTAATAATATATGAGTACAGGAGTGTATTAAACGGTCAAGAAATCACTAATCATGTTACCTTGCAGAGCTAGAGAAGTCACCCCATAGGTCAGAGCTGGGGTTTGACTGAACCACTGTATTAGAGTTACTGCTGTCCAGTTCTAATAAACATCCTAAAAGTACAAAAAGAAAGTGAGGTCAAGAAATATAGTATAATATTGTAATATGTGACTGGGCTGACATATTAAAGGATTAGTTCAACCAGAAATTTTAATTGGATGAATATGTCACCCTCAGGACATCCAAGATGAGCTAATTTCTTTACCAAAACAGATTTGGAGAAAATTTTGCATAAAGAATCCATCCCCTGTTGTCCTTTTACATCAAAACCCACCAACATATTTATTGAGAACTGTTTTGTTGCTGTTGTTGTTGTTGTTGTTGTTTTGTTAAAGGTGCCTGATCTCTGCATATTTTCTTTATCATTAGGGAAAGCAATATTATGAATAGAGGAGACATATTTTAGAAGTTTTTAAATGATTGTTTTTTTTTCTTCTTACAAACACAGCTTTTCTCTTTGTGAGGTGTTAAGTGATGGTCTGGAGCTGTGTGAATTACTTGTGGATTATTATCAAGAAGAAACATTTGTTGAAAGACGAAGCACCACTAGATCTGACTACAGCTGTATCACAAACGGTAAGTAAATTATTTCATAATGCTTTGTCTGGAATTAACATTTTATTTTGATCATGTTGTCAAAACACTGACATGCAATAGTAAAGGCCGTTGATACTGTTTCCTATGCAGTGACGTTAGCCAATCATAACAGTGGCCAATTACTGAGAATCCTTAGAGTGCTTTCACACCAGACGCAAATGAAACGTTAAGAATGAGTGATTTACATGTTAAGTCAATGCAAAGACACAATAGACATCCTGCAGCATGAACTGTACATTCCAGGCATTTGACGCACGAGTTGAAAAATTAACCAATCGTTAACTAATCAGGAGCTTGCTCTAGTAGTGACGTGATTACGACGTAGCGAGCGGAGGCAGAAATCTGAAACAACAACAGAGGACAAAATCATTGTCGCTGTATGTGGATACCCAGAGCTGTACAATGCATCTACGTACTTTTATAGAAACGGAAATAAAAAGGATATTGCTTGGGAGAGGATGGTCAGGTGGCAGATGGAGGGTGCCACCACAGAGTGCCTGGCCAAACAAACGCGAATTTGCATCAGTTGTGAAGTGAATTTCACGCGCGAATGAAGCGAGTAAACTCAAAATGTTCAAGCATCCAACTATGCGCAAATAGCCACGTCTGGTGTGAACGCCCCATTACAGGACACACCCGTTTAAAAAAAAGGTAGTTTTAGATAGAGGGTCAGATTGAGGGTTAAAAATAAGCATTTTTCCACATCTTTAATTGTTTTTGGGTTTTTTTTGTGCAAAAAACGTTATTAATATTTTAAATACACCTCAAGGAACATATTAAAATAACAAAAATCCATGTCTTGGCCCTTTAAGCAGTCATGAGGTCAAATGACCTGTACCTGTCTGTGCTCCTCCTGATGGCTGTACTGTGTTGTGATTGGATGAAGGAGGAGGAGCTATCTTTCCTCCTGGAGGTGGAGGGAGGAGCCCCAAGCCTCCTGAGCTCTGCGGACGGGGCTTGTCCCTCTTTTTACCTTGCTAAATAAAAAAGAAACATTTCACTAATTTAACACAAACTCTTGTTTTTCATACGAGGGCATGAAAAATCTCAGTGTAATTTTCTGAAAATGTAATGATGCAAGTTATAATGCCATAATCTGATTTCGGAAGCATTTAGAAGCATTTTTGTTTTGTTTTACCCCAATATTCAGTGTGATGGTCTGTCCCTCTTTGAAGCCTAGATCCAGTTTGGGTCCTGAGTCTGCAGCCTGAGAACTTTTGATTTCATTCTCCTGTTTCACCCACCTTACAGAGAGAGAGAGAGGGAAAAGATGGATACATAGTACACAGAAATAAACGTTCATTATTGGAATCGATGGTTCCACAGAGAACCTTTAACATCCATGGAAACTGCATTTCACAAAAATTCCACAAAAGGTTTTTATCCACCTTATTTTTGCTGTAAGAGCGGGAACAGCCATTTGTAAATTTTATGGGTGTAGCTTCCAGTCTTATCCACTTCCAGCTATTTTTAGCTATACAAAACAGCTTGTTGATATTGAAAATTGGTGCGTCTTGCCATGTTTTAATGTATTATCATAACTGACCTATCCGTTAGCAAGAGATATTAACGTTATTTACAGACATTAACTGCTTGAGCAGATGAAAAAGGCCACTTAATGAGAGTATGACAACCAGAAAATAAACGTTAATTAAATAAATTCCAAAATCCATCGCCAATCCTCTCAGGATACCTGGAATCAGTGTTACAGATACCTCAGGCACATCGTTTTATTATTTTTGTAGCATAAACACCATTAAAACGACGAGAGCTTTGGATCTTCTAATGTTTCTCTATGGCGCTGAAACCTACAGATGTCCGAGTTTCATCTACGTGCAGCTGATACTCAACTGCCATTGGCTCATCTGCGTTCGGGGTGGGGGGGGGAGGCTTACCGATAGATCAATTATGAACACACTGGTTTGTAGTGCAAGCAGTTTTACCACGTACTGCACGTTGTATATATAGTGGCTAATGTACCAGAAGTCTCATCCATAGGCTTACTTCTATGTTTAAGAATAAGGTGGACCGTGGAAAAATGTTCTTGAGATTTTTCAAATGTTTTAAGAACTGTTCATTTAAAGGTTCTTTGGGGAACGAAAAATTGTTCTATGACAACACTGCAAAGACCCTTTTGAAACTTTTAAAAAGTGTACATACTAACTTTGATTATTGCACCCTAAAACATGAACAAAAACATCCATCGGCATCCAAGATGTCACTACAACCACGAAAGCATTTCCAGTCATAAACATCTACACAACTTTTGATGAAAACTCACTTGAAATGATCCTGCAGGGCGACATTGAAGTCAAAAGCATCACCTCTGTCTCCAAACCCGACACCAATGAATGCACTCCGACCTAAAATACAGGCAGCAAGGATAATGCATGTCTAGAATGTAACACAGAAGTGAAATATAACTTATTTGCAAGACATTCCATTATGACGGTATGTAAAATAAGGTCAGTTTAAAGATAATACACCAACCATTGTCATCCTGTATCCGGAGAACAAAATAGCGACTAGAATCGCTGACTGTCTCCACTGCAATGCCAGGGTATTCATTTACTGGAGCTTGAGCAAACAGCTCACCTGAGAACAATTATAAAAAAGGACAACTAGGAGCTTATTTTGCTGCACAGATGTCTCTGCACGGAGAGTCATCCAATCAAACAGTCAGGGGTTTTTTTCTAACCTGAGACTTTGTCCTCCAATTTGATATAAGCCACCTTCCCCTTTGCTGTAATGCGCATACGGCCTGTCCAGTCAGGAGTGTCTAGCTTCCAGTCAGCCGCCCTACCATTATCACAACAGAAATGACATTTTAGATCCATCAAATTAAACTGTTTCCACAACTCTAGCTGGATTTTCTATGAAAATATCCACCCTATAGAGCGTTTTAAAGACACGTCATTGGCCATATTGGTGGCACTGAATGTAAACATGCCACTGAACAGAGCAAAACTCGCATATTTTGATTATTGCTGCTGAAAATGGTCAAATTATTGTCATGTTTTGGGCTGTACTAATTGGTCAGACCGGGAAAAACATTTGGAGTACTATAGACTGCCAAAAGTTGTAACAAATCAAGGAGAAGAGTGCAAACAACTGTCTGAGGAACAAAAGGCATTTGTGGGTGGCCAAACTGAACCAGGATTTCCAGGGCAAGAATCTTGACAACATTTGTGCTTGTTCTTATCATTTCAGGTCAGGTAGGTGAAATAGTAGGCTAATATCTTAATTAATACTGCTTGTCTGCATCTTTACCACCTATTAACTTTAGTTTGTCAAAATATTGCACCCTTTTGTCGCTAACTAAGTCTTTCTCTATATGATTCAGCAGCTTCCACATGTTTTTTTTCGTGGTTTAGACAGCATAAATTAGCAAAACAACATATTCAGTAGTACATTAACCATGCAATCCATGCTGTTGTTTACATCCGCATCAGCAATATGGCCAAGCATCCGGGTAACTGACCAAACCGTGATGTAAACGCAAACCCTCTATATAATATTCACTCTACTTGTTTTCTAAATGCATGTTATTAATCGTATTGTGAACAATTCATCCAGGCTTCTTTTTTTTATTCAGACTTTTTATTTAAAATGTCAAAACTGGAAAGGGGTTAAATGGCTTCTGTTCCCACTGGTTCCTAGTCGTTTTCACCTGAAGGAAACCAGAAAATGACTGTTGAAAATAGCCAGAAGACAATGGGAACAGAAGACATTTAACCTCTTTCCACAGTTTATGGTAAACCCAGCAGTATTATTTCAATTTTCAGAACTGTTACAAGCCTTCAAGCTCCTCGTGAAGGAATACAACTGGGATTTCTCCTCTAAAATGTGTGCCAGTGAAGTATCACATTCTCTGTGGGCAAGAGCTTTTAGGGCTAATTATACTATATAAACTGGACCACATAAACGACCCTGAAAACACACAACTCACATCAACACAATGACATATAATATACAGTTTTTATTTGCTTATTCCAGACCACTTTCCATTAAGGTTGAGTCGTGATCTCGTCAAACACACCAATCATCTGAATCATCTGTTTTTCTTTCTATCAGCAGAACCGTATGATAATCCTTTAACAACGCACTGTTGCGGCATAACAATGCGCACAATAATAATAAATGACGACAAATGCATTACTCATTATCAAATGTCGTTCGTATTAGCAGTGTGGTGCTGATACAGCCAAGACAAAATGGTATGCCAGCATTATTTACAGAACAGACACCAGCCATGGGCTCAGGCCCGCACATCCTTTAATTCACCTGTATCCACGATTCGACGCCCGCGGCGGGATGCGGTAAACATTGACATCTGGTTTTACGCACAGAATCGACTCGTATTCCCCCTCGGACGCCATCTTGAACTGATTTCAACGGATGTGAGTAATATTTCTGTCTTCATCCAATTTGTTATTGCGGGCCAGCCGCTTCTACATGCACTGGAGCGTCAGTGACGTCAGTGATGCCAGGCTCAGGCACTAGCTTGAGAATCACGCATCACGCGTCATCAGATCTGAGGATGTATGGATTGACTCATTGTTATGGAAACCGGGCTCAGTGCATTCGCAACATGATGTTGGGATTAGCGGATTTGTCATCGCCTGTTTGTGTCCCTTTGGTATTTCAATAGACCAATTGGCATATTTGACAACCCTTGAAATTCATAATTTATATATTGTTTGTTTATTTCCCCTGCTTATTGTCTAAAGGCTTTCATACATACAAAAAATCCGGCAGGTTTATTTCCCCTTTGTGGTTTCAATGCAAACCACAAAGCCACACCCACTCATAAATATTCACTAACCAGCGGATTAGTGCGCAACACTCAGACCTTGCAAAACGCCACTCCCATCTCATGAATATTCAGTAGGAGGCTTGGACTGCTTTCGTTTTTTGACAGGTAGCCGTAAACGGAAGCGGAAATTTCCGCTAGGCTCTGGAAAAGCCTCTCATCTTCTCTTCCGTTCATTCTCCTAAAAGGTTAGTATATAAAAAAACATTTATATATATTTTTTATCCATCAGGCAGAAATGTTATCCTCGAGCTGACATAAGAAGCGATGCTCTATGTAAACCTTTAGCTAAGGCGCAGTCTATGATCATTCATTATTATTCTCCTGTTTTAAGGCGATGGCTCTATATTCACCAAACCAAAATCAGCTTTTGCAGGTGTCAGATTACAGTCAGGACACGATCAGACCTGTATAATGTGACAGTATCGCAGTTTATTCTGTATGATACCGCATAAGTCTGTTATAGAGATTGTCTATTTGTCATCATATGATGCTTTCAGTAACGTACACATTACCTGACTGAGAAGTGTTTGTTGTCTGCAGCATTGATAAGATGTCTATCGCCCTATTGCTAAATAAATCAATCAACATTGGATCAAAAGAGCATTCGGCAAATATTCACAGCGCAGGCAGGATTTGCTGCTGAAAATAGCATAAAATAATAGTGCATTATTTTGATGGCAGGATGATGCTGTTCGATGTTGCTGTTACAAAAAATATATATATATATTTATTTGGTATATGGTATTTGTAAAAATAACAATGAGTGTATATATTTGTTTTCTGCAAACATTGACAGAATTTTGGGGTAAACTCTTTCTTTAAAACAGCATCTTATTACAGAGTATGTCCTCGTATTTATGATTTATAGGCCATAAAGTCACTATAGGGACAAAGCTCATGGACTGAAGTGCCTGTTAGCGATTGGAGAAATTCAGTCAACAGCCATTCCAACATCCTTTATTTATCAGGTAAGTGGAGCAAAATAAATAAAGAAATGACATCGCATATCCTTTTAATTTTGTTTGCTTGTGTGTTTTGTTAAAAACATATTCATAATGGCAGGTGTACACTACCAGTAAAAAATGTTTGGACAGTAAGATTTTTAAGCATTCTCTTCTGCTCACCAAGCCTGCATTTATTAGATCCAAAATACAGCAAAAGCAGTAGTATTGTGAAATATTTTTACTATTTCAAAATAACTTTGAATATATTTTAAAATGTCATTTATTTCTGTGATCAAAGCTACTTTTTCTGTCTTCAGTGTCACATGATCTTTCAGAAATCATTCTAATATGCTGATTTGAATAGAACGATCCAAAGATCTGAAATTATTTGAAATAAAAAGCTTTTGTAACATTATGCACTATACCATTCAAAAGCTCAAAAAAAAGTCTGTATAATTATTATTATTTCTATTTTTATTTTTTTTTTTGCTGTACTTTGGGGCAAATAAATGCAGGCTTGGTGAGGAAGAGACTTCTTTAAAAACATTAAAACTACAACTAAAACTAAAAAATACTTTAAAATAAACATTTGCTGAAATAACATTTTTGCATGTCGTCTAGTTGCAACGTTTCCCACGTAAAACTGAAATAAAAGATTATATTAAAAACAATAATACAAATGACAAAAAACATACCGCAAAATTACTCAAACTAACTAAAATTAAAATGAAAACAGACTATCTTTTAAAAAAAGTAAATAATTTAATACATACTATAATAGTATAATTATCCTGAAATAAAACTGCTCTGACATATATCTTCTATTATAAATTGACTAATAGCAGACACAGTGCCTGATGCCATATTATAAAGGCTTATCAAAGTTATCAAACAATGATTATGATATGTGATATAAAAGAAACAGAAGATTTTTGAAGATCATATTTGTTGTACAATATGATGTGCATTTCACATAAGTTTTACATTTAAGTGCATTTAAGTTTTTCAAAAATGGCTTTCTTTAAAAGGTCTAGGACAAAACCGCCATCATGACTCACTCAATGCTGCGACGACAACTGAAAAATCTTGTTCAGAACTTCTCTGAGGCAGAGGTCAAGGTGAGTTTATTCTCAGTCTTTTATCATCTTTCTTAAATCAACCCCATTCAAGTTTCAAGGTGAAACTACAAAACTTTTGTCACAAGACGTACATTTATCAGATTTATTCAGTCATGTACAATATAGAACAGTATGCATCATGGAATGATAAACATTTCTTACAGTTGCATGCTACATTGTGGTCACATGACTTCATGTGTTTCTTTTTGCGTATTTTATTATTTTGTACTTTTAATCTATGTTTATAAAATTCTTACCTATATCTAGTGAACTTGCATGTTGTATATGTTGTGTAGGTTCGAGAAGCGACTTCTAATGACCCCTGGGGGCCATCGAGCTCCCAGATGGCTGACATATCAGATCTAACCTACAATGTAGTGGCCTGTAACGAGATTTTGGCCATGCTCTGGAAGCGCCTCAACGATGACAAGAATTGGAGGCATGTGTACAAGGTGAGGGAAGGAGGGAACTGAAGAGAACCGTCTCCAGGTTTAAGGAACGAGATTCTTTGCTTGTCTGCCTGCTCAGACTGATTGAATATTTATAGCAAGTGATCGTTTTTGTGACTCTATTACGCAGCTGTTACCTGATCAGAGGCTGTCCTTTTCCTGTCAGCAGGACCGTTGTTGCTGCCGCTGCAGTGTTTGATTTTGTGAGGCAGGGTGTGCCTTTTAGTTTCAATACCATTATGTTTCTTCATCTGTTGTTTACTTATGGCTTTTGTTGTATTATTGAGAGACGAGAGATGTAAAAAGAAAGATTGAGTTACACTTTACATTTAGTCGCATTTGCTAGTGATACGTTAAATTGATCAAATAAGTACAGTTTTTTTTTTTAATTCTGGAAATTCCAGGAAAATGTTTCACAGTTTTTTGAGTTGCAAATCATCATATTAGAATGATTTCTCAAGAATAATGTGACACTGAAGACTACAGTGGTGATGCTGAAAATTCAGCTTTTCCTTTACAGTTATGAATTTCATTATTAGAAAACTTATTTTAAATATAGTAATATTTCACAATATTTGCATGAGACATTTCTCCAAATGTGACCCTGGACCACGAAACCAGTCTTAAGTGTCAATTTTTCAAAATTGAGATTTATATATCTCCAGAAACCTGAATAAATAAGCTTTCCATTGATGTATGGTTTGTTGAGATCGGACAATATTTGGCCGAGATACAGCTATTTTAAATCTGGAATCTGAGGGTGCAAAAAAATAAAAAATACTGAGAAAATCGCCTTTAAAGTTGTCCAAATTAAGTTCTTAGCAATGCATATTACTTATCAAAAATTAAGTTTTAATACATTTACAGAACAAAATTTACAAAATATTTTAATGGAACATGATTTTTACTTAATATCCTAATGATTTTTGGCAAAAAAATGTTTTTGATAATTTTGACCCATACCATGTATTTTTGGCTATTGCTACAAATATACCCCAGCGACTTAAGACTGGTTTTGTGGTCCAGGGTCACAAATAACATTAAAACTTACATGTATTAAGGACTGTCAAATCACCTGACAGATCATGTGTTCTCTTTTCTTCTTCCACAGTCTTTAACCCTTCTTGAATATCTATTGAAAACCGGCTCTGACCGCATCCCTCAGCAGAGTGTGGAGAATCTTCACATTATCAAAGCCCTAACAGAATACCGCTTCACAGACAAGGATGGAAAGGACCAGGTACTGCAAAATATTTGATTCTTCTACACTCATTACATTAATATTAGAGGATAAAGGTCGGAAGACTTGTCACTAATGGATTCACACTTTGTAGGGGGTGAATGTGAGAGAAAAGGCTAAGATAGTGTTGGTGCTGATTGAGGATGAGGAAAAGCGGAAAGAGGAAAGAGATTTTGCTATGAAGACAAAAGACAAACTGACAAAGGCTCCCAATGGTAAGAATCACGAACCAAGAGCAATACAGGAAACAGGAATCGAGCTTTGTTTACAACTTAATTGTCCTGTCTCTACCAAGCTTTATATTTTATTATTTGATAAAAATACAGTAAAATCAGAAAATATTTGGAAATTATAAGAATTTAAAATGGCAGTTTTCTATTTTGATATACACTACCAGTCAAAAGTTTGGACACACCCTCTCATTTAATGTTTTTAAAAGAAGCTTCTTATGCTTATCAAGGCTGTTTTCACTTGATCAAAAATACTGAAAATTAGGTAATATTGTGTTTATTACGATGTAAATCAATGTTTTTCTATATTAATATATATTAAAATGTAAATTATATCTGTAATTAAAGTTACATTTCCAGAATCTTTACTCCAGTCTTCAGTGTCACATGATCCTTCAAAAATCATTCTAATATGCTGATTTATTATCAGTGCTGGAAACAGTTGTACTGCTTAATATTTTTTTTCGGAACCTGTGATACTTTTTTTCGGGATTTTTTGATCAATAAGGAGTTAAAAAATAACATAATTTATTTAAAATAGAACGGTTTTCTAACAATATACACTACTGTTCAAAAGTTTGGGGTCAGTACATTTCTATTCTTTCTTTTTTTTTAAATAAAGTAATACTTTTATTCACCAGGGATGATTAAATTAATAAAATGTGATAGCATAGATTTACATTGTTAGAAAATTCATTTTGAATAAATGCTGTTCTTTTTAACTTGTTATTCATCAAAGAATCTTAAAAAAGGGTCACAGGTTGCAAAAAAATATTTGGCAGCACAAGTGTTTTCAACACTGATAATTCTAATAATAAATCAGCATATTAGAATGATTTCTGAAGGATCACGTGACACTTAAGACACTTAAGGAATAAATTATATTGTGAAGTATATTCAAATAAAAACCATTATTTTATATTGTAATAACATTTTGCAATATTACTGTTTTTTTCTGTATTTTTGATCAAATAAATGCAGCCTTGATGAGCATAAGAGGCTTTTTTTTAAAAAAACACAAAAATGGGAGGGTGTGTCCAAACATTTGACTGGTAGTGTATTTTAAAATGTAATTTATTCCTGTGATGGCAAAGCTATCCCGCAAATTTTTTAGTTGTGAGACTTTTTTTCAGAATTCTTTGATAAATAGAAAGTTCAAAAGAACAGTATTTATTTGAAGTAGAAGTATTTTGTAACATTGCTTTAAATAAATTTATTTTCAATATTTTAATTTCACACCACAAACATTAGTTCGATAGTGGTTGTTGTTCTTCTTTTACTTATGATTTCATTTTTCTCTCTCATTTTTTTTTTTTCTCAGCATCTTCTGCAGCAGGACCAGAAAAAGAAAAGCCAGAGATCCCGCCATATACAGGGCTGCCCTCCCTCGACAACATCCCATCGGTGGCTGACCTGACCGCCGCAATGGCCAAAAAGAAGGAGGAGCAAAAACGTCTTGAGGCCGAGAGGAAAGAGGCAGAGAGACGGGTGAGACACACTGATCAATTACTCCAAGAAACGTCATTAGAGTATTGTTGAGTAAGATCACATTACCTGACTGTAATCAGACTGTCCAAGCTGATAAAATTGCAATTTGTGGATTCAGGCAAAGGAAGGTGACACAGAGCCAGATCTTTGGGAAAAAGCAGCGACAGCAGCACCTCCGTCCAACTCAGACCCCTGGGGAGCCCCATCTGACGCATCCAACGAATCCGCCCCTGCTTCCAATGACCCGTGGGGGGCGCCATCTGATGAGGCGAAGGAATCCAGTCCAGCTACCAATGATCCTTGGGGTGGATCTGCTAATGGGACAAACGGATCCGCACCTGCATCCAATGATCCATGGGGAGGATCTGCCAATGCCAAGAATGATTCTCCACCTGCTTCCAGTGATCCCTGGGGGGGATCTACGAATGCAGAGAAAAGTTCTCCACCTGCCGCCAGCGACCCATGGGGCGACTCTTCTGGATTTTCAGAGGATAAAGCCCCATCAACAAACGATCCTTGGGGGGCTCCGGCTGAAACGGCGAAAGACTCTGATGCAGCAGACCCTTGGGGAGCACCTTCGGATAGTGTACAGGATTCAGCACCTGCAACCTCTGACCCCTGGGGGGCGCCATTAGAAGCATCATCAGCTATGTCTGATCCATTTGGTGATGGTTCAAAAGCAGATAATGACCCTTGGGGCACAGCAGGTAAGACAGTGACTGGATTTAAGAACCAGGAAGGCAGACACACCACAGCGTCCACTAAGTGACAGTTACTTCTAACTTAAACAACCGTGCATTTTTTTTTTTTTAATATACACGACCAGTCAAAAAAGGTTTTTGAACAGTAAGTTTTTTAATGTTTTTTAAAGTCTCTTCTGTTCACTAATCCTGCATTTATTTGATCCAAAGTACAGTAAAAATACTTTTTAAAAAAAGTTTTTACTATTTAAAATAACTTTTTCTATTTGAATATATTTTAAAATGTAATTTATTCCTGTGATTTCAAAGCTGAATTTTTAGCATCATTACTCCAGTTGCGTGATCCTTCAGAAATCATTCTAATATTCTGATTTGCTGCTCAAAAAATTTTTTTACTATTATTATAATGTTGAAAACAGCTGAGTAGAATTTTTTCAGGTTCAGCATTTGTCTGAAATGGAAATCTTTTGTAACATTATACATGTCTTTATCATCACTTTTGATCAATTTAAAGCAAATAAAAGTATTCATTTCTATACTTTCCTTCCCAAGAAATAAAAATGACTCCAAGCTTTTGAATAGTATATTTATAATGTTACAAAAGCTTTTTATTTCAGATAAATGCTGATCTTCGGATCTTTCTGTTCATCAAAGAATCCTGAAAACAATGTCTTCAAATGTTTTAAATATTGATGATAATAATAATAATAATAATAATAAATGATTTCCGAAGGATCATGTGACAGTGAAGACTGGAATAATGCTGAAAATTTAAGTTTGATCACAGGTATAAATTACATTTTAAAATATATTCAAACAGAAAGCAGTTCTTTTAAATTTAAATATTACGGGTTTTGATTAAAAAATAATAATAATAATGCAGCCTTGGTAAGTATAAGAGACTTCTTTTAAAAACATAAAGCCGTACCGGCCACAAACTTTTGAATAATACCATAAATGTAGATTAGAGCATGAATGAAACAGTATTTTAATATGCCATTGTTGTGTAAAAATAAATGTATTTTTTAGGGGGTAAAAAAATCTCTCTTTTGCTAACTAATCATTGTATTACTTACTCCCAGCATCTTCACCCCCTACTGCGAATGACCCCTGGGGTGCCCCATCAGCTCCAACTGATGACCCTTTCGGTGATGGAGGCAAATCAGATCCTTGGGGTGGTTCCTCTGAGAACGGTACTATTGGAACAGGTTTCTTTTTTCTGTTTGTTTCTGCAGTCTCATATGTTTTTTCATGGTCAATTTTGAGCTAGTCTTAAAGGGATAGTTCTCCCAAAATTGACAATTCTGTCATTAATTACTCACCCTCATGTCGTTCCAAACCCGTAAGACAGGGGTGCCCAACCCTGTTCCTAGAGATATACCTTCCTGCAGAGTTCAGCTCCAACCCTGATCAAACACAACTGAAACAACTAAACTGCGTTCTGTTTGGAAGGGTTCATCCCTATGCCCTAATCCCTTCAAAGGGTTTACCCTCCGGAGTGAGAGCTTCGAAGAGTTGAAAGTTGTAGGGGACCAAACAACTGTTTCTTGAGGTGCCCTTCTGTGTCATCTTTCAGTGACCACACAGAGGCGGCGTCATAATGGAAAGAATCAGTGCCCAAAGTGTCCATCAGTTAATCAGCCCCTTTGAAGTGGCTAGTTTTGAGCACTTCGGTTTGGAACGACACTTATGGCGGCCATGATTGTTTTCACTCCGAAGTGCACTTCGGAGTCGATATATTCCGTTTTGGAATGCACTGACTAATAAAAAAAAAGGTAAGTGCGACTTTCTGTCTCACAATTCTAACTTTTTTCTCAGAACTGAACACAGCTGTGATTTACAAAGTCAGAATTGCTAGATATAATTTCTATAATATAAATAAAAAATACATAAAATATAATTTTCTCTTACAATTGAGCCTTTGCAGGCTATCTCGCAATTCTGACTTTTTTCTCGCAGTTGCGAGTGTGTATCTCGCAATTCTGACCTTTTTTTCCTCAGAACTGCCAGTTATAAACAAAGTCCCTTTAAGGAATTTATTTAAAGTCTTTGTTATGAATACAGTTCTGAGGAGAAAAAAGATTGATATGTTTACAGAATTGCGAGTTTATATCTCACAATTCTGACTTAAATACTCGCAAATGCGAGTTTATATCAAACAATTCTGACTTCATTTCTCAGAATTGCGAGTTTATATCTAAGAATTCTAACTTTATAACTCGCAATTGCGAGTTCATATCACGCAGTTCTGACTTTATTTATCAGAATTGCGAGTTTCCCATATGAAAATTAACCATGGTTTTATTATTGTAAAATTGTAGTAACCATGGGCCGGATTCACAAAACATTCTTAAGAAGAAATTTCTTCTTAACTAACATTTTCTTCTTATTTTCCAAGTTAAGTAAAAAGTTAAGAATATTTTGTATTCCCGAAAATTCTTCTTAAGAATATTCTTATCTTTTTACCTAAGATTGTTCTTAAGACAAAATTTAAGAAGAATTCAAATTCTTGAAAAGAATCTTCTTAAAAACCATCCTAAATAACTTCTTAAAGTTAGGATAGCACCAGACCTGTCTTAAATCCCAAAAAGTATGAATTATTCCTAATGGATTATTGGGTTATTTCAAATTAATTGTTATATTTAAGCATTACAACGCTGCTAGCTACATATAATACATATTAGGACTGTTAATATGGATGTGCACGAGTTCTCTGAAGTGACAGCGATGACTGATAATGTAAACAATGACCGCTCATGATGTGACCCTATTTTTTGCTGACATCAAAACTCAGTAGCAACTCTACAAAGACGAGTCAGACAGTGAGGTTTGGTTGAACATTTGTTATTTTATTTAGCCTATAAATACGACATAATCTTGGGCCGTCTTTAGCGCAGATGAATGCGCACACAAATAACGTTACCGGAAGCGTTCATTCGGATGAGGGCGCAAAAACACAACACGAAAATGAATAAAACAGATCGCCGAAGCTTTAAGACAGTCTCTTTAAAGGTAACTGTTCAAAAACACGGCGCATTAAAACGTGAAGCCGAGCGCCAATCAAGGTCGTGACGAAAACAGGCTTGTGCGTGCTTATTATGATTATTAGGATAATTTGCAGAAACCGCAAAAAGACAATCCGTGGTGTATGAGTTTATCGATGCGTCTTCAGCCATGTATTCACACACAAATAAAGATGTGTCATTTTCTTCTTAAGAAAAAAAATAAGATGTTCTTAAGAACATTCTTACGAACTTCTTAGAATTTATCTTAAGAAATTTCTTAATTTATTTCTTAAGAAGATGTTCGTGAATCCGGCCCCATGTTTTTTGGTGTATAGACTACCATTTGAGCTTCGAAGAGTTGAAGGTTGTAGGGGACCAAACAACTGTTTCTTGAGGTGCCCTTCTGTGTCATCTTTCAGTGACCACACAGAGGCGCCGTCATAATGGAAAGAATCAGCACCCAAAGTGTCCATCAGTTAATCAGCCCCTTTGAAGTGGCTAGTTTCGAGCACTTTGGTTTGGAACGACACTTCAATATGGTGGCCAGGATTGTTTTCACTCCGAAGTGCACTTCGGAGGGCGATATTTTCCGTTTGGAATGCACTGAGGATCTGAAGGAGCACTTGATAATTACAGACAGGTGTGTTTGATCAGGGTTGGAACTGAACTCTGCAGAGCTTTTTGACCCTCCATAAACAGCAATGCAACTACCATGTTCAAAGCCTAGAAAGGTATTAAGGACTTGATGAAATAGTCCATGTGACATCAGTGCACAAAAAACGACTTTATTCAACAATTTCACGTTCATCAGAGTACCACGACACATGTGTGTGGTGCTGCTGACGGAAACACTTTCAAAAGCCAGGGGCATTTAAGCTCTCATCCCTTGTTTGAAAAAACAAGGTCATTAGGATTTTTGCCTAATTTTTTTTTTTCTATCAGTAGGTGACACTGCTACAAAACCTGGGGATGGAACCAAAAAGCCAGCGTCCTTCCTTGGAGATGGTGCTTCATTGGTGGACTTGGACTCTCTAATGTCAGTCAAGCCTAAACCCAAACAGCCCCCTCTCAATGCCATCCCCACCCAAAAAGCCCCGGGTAAGGAGGGCTGAGAGAGAAAGAGAGAGACATTGACAATAAGAGCAACTGAGAAAGAGACGCACTGTATAGTATCCGTTTATTTTTGAGTGTTTGTGACGCAGTGTTTTTCAAGCCTAGAGTTCATATAGTCATGTGGAACATAACCTGTATGTAGTTGATGTAGATCCCATCTCAACCTTCTTTATCCCTGCTTCTATATGCTATCCACTTCCCTTCTCCCGTCCTCCCTCCTCCCCGTCACCCATCATCCCTTTTTGTTTGCACTTTCAACTGTCATTCTTCCCAGGATTTTTGCCAGCTGCAGGCATGACCAGGCCATTGAGCGGCAACCTATCCAATGCAAGTGGTTCTGCTGCACAGCCTTCAAACCCAAATTATTTTGGTTTTAACTCCATGTCATCCTATTCCAGTGGCCTGTCCTCACTAAACACAGCCTTCGGGATGCCTGTCGCCCATATGGCGTCTCCAACCCAGAATACAAGCCATTCAGCTTTGACAATGTCCAACATGGGCTTTTCCATGGGTAACCCTAGAATGGTACAGCCCAGCACTGTAGGCACTCTCATTGGTGAGTTATCTCCTTTGTCCCTCACAGGAACGCTTACCCCACAAGCTCCAGTTTCTCAGCGACCTCCATTGGTTTGGGGCACTGGAACTGGGGCTGATGGGAAAGGAAATAACATTTTTTGAGTTCTCCATCCAGCATCCATTCATCCCTAGCCTTCTGCTTTCCCCATCCCCTTCATCAGTTCTAGTTGATTATGTGTGTGTACAGTATAAGTGTGTGCAAATATTTAAATATTAATGAGCAACAATATACTGTAAGTATATAAAACAATATACTTTTTGTTTTGGGAAAAAAGCATGCATACCCTGACCTTTCCAACATGATGGACTGAGAGATTGAAGCAGGTTTTTTGTTTGCTCACTCATTTATGTTTCAGAAAGGGTCTCATAAGGTTTTATAAAAACTGGAATAGTCTGCCAGTGAGCAGATTTTTGGATATACACTGTTGTTCAAAAGATTGGGGTCAGTAATTTTTTTAAAATGCATTTATTTGATCACAAGTGACAGTGAAGACTTTTACATTGATACAAAATATTCTATTTCAAATTAATTTTACTAAAGTATTCCAATCCTGAAAAACACAACTGTTTTCTACATTGATAGTCATTTCCTAATATCAAAAAATGCAGCCTTGGTGAGCTTAAGTGACTTCTTTCAAAAACATCATTACAAAATTTTACTGACCCCAAACAGATCTTTGAATGGTTATGTATAAAAAAAAAAAAAATTATGTTTATTCCCAAACCTACCCAAAAACACTCAAAATAACCAAGTAAAGCTCCAAGTAAGAGGCCCAGACATACTTTAGCATTTTTTCTTTTTTTCCATCACTGTCAAAAATTTCCATAAGCATCATTCTGTATAACACACAGAATTATGCATATTGGAAAATCTAAATGTGGCTTGTAGCGATTATTATGATGAGAGACGTTCCAGTCATAATCTTTTTAAACGCATTAGTTGGTTATGTCATATAGGTTTGGGATGTATCAAAAATCGCTTTTTTAAAATATTTATTTATTTATTTATTGTTTGGCTGGAAGACAGCAAGTGACGATTATGCACAATGTTTGTTGGGAATTGTTGTTTATTGCAGTAAATTAATAACATGAGAGGGTTGATGAAGAGGAACTTTTGAATATTGATATAAAGAAAATTCTTGTTCTTTCTGTATAAAAAGGTTTATTAAGATGTATCTTCATCAGACATTTATTTTTATTAGTGAAGTGTTTATTTATTTATTTCAGACTGTTGTTTTGGTCCTGATATTTATTCTATAATTCTGTCAGAATTATTCTGTTTTTCTGTCAATGAGGAAAATATTGGAAGATAAGCAAAATCATCATAATTAGATGAAATTCAAAAATGTATGAAGAAAACTATTTTCCATATTGCCTCAATTATTGACTCAGTTATTGGTTCAGTTGCAGTTTTATTTTTTATGACAAATATATTTATTTATTTATTTAACCAGCTATGGTAAACCTGTGGTGTTACCTGTGAAAGTGCACAATTCAAGAATAAAGTGACAAGATCATGAAGTATATCCTTCATTCTGGTGACTTTATTATTTACTTTATGGGAAGTTTCAAGTGCAATAAAATACTTACATATAATCAGCACACATTTTTATACAAAGTGACTTAAAAATTAGGGAAAGCTTTACAGCTTTTATACAAGAGCATGCATTCTAAAAAAACTTCTGGCTTAAAAACAACTATTTCTTGGTTATTTGGCAACCCAGTGCTGAAACAAACAAAGGAAAAATGTGAGACTACAGACGTTTGAATACAATGTAAACATAGCCTACCTTAATTTCATATCCAGTTTCAGTCGGTTTGTCACGGACCCCCCAACATTGGGTTACACTGACCAAGGGCTTGGTAGGTGTGTGAGGGGGTTCCTCATTTGTATTGACAGTAAAAATTATCCAGCTGCTAAATTGCAGAAAAACTATGGAAGCCTGTTTCCACCTCTGAATTAAAAAAATGGTAATTGCGACTTTCTATTTAACAATTCTATTTTTTTTTCTCAGAACTGTAAGATGTAAAATCTGTAAGGTGTTTATATCACACAATTCTGACTTTATAACTCACAATTGCGATCATGCAGTTCTGACTTTATAACTCGCAATTGCGAATTTATATCACGCAGTTCTGACTTTATTTCTCAGAATTGCGAGTTTCACATATGAAAATGAAATACGTTTTTATTATAGTAAAATTGTAGTAACCATGTTTTTTTTTGTTTTGTTTTGTTTGTTTTTTATTTTATTTATTTATTTTTTTTTTTTTTTTGAGACGTATAGACTAGGCTACCATTTGTATAAACACAATTTTAAACTAAAATTTAAAATTTTCTAAACTATGGTTCTGATATGAGAAAAAAAAGTCAGAATTGTAAGATAACAAGTCTCAATTACTTGGTTTTTTTTATTATTATTCAGTGGCAGAAACGGGCTTCCACAGAAAAACTACCCAGCACCTGGGTTATAAATATTAAAAATAACCTAATAAAATTACCCAACAAGCTGGACAGCAGGCTAAACCCAGCATTTTTAGTGTACAATAGCTTGTCAACCACCAAAAAAAAATAATAATAATAAATCTATATATAATATATATATAGGCGCTTTCTCAATGTTTTTAATATATATAGCCTATATATATATACATTGAGAAAGAGTTCATCTGAGTTACGCCATTGCACTGCTGTGTTTTAAACACCAGGGGGATCATTGCATAAGCGGTAAGTGCTGGAATATACACTATATTGCCAAAAGTATTGATTTGACTACTTTAGTAATTTCCTTGAGAACTAATCTTAATGTTTAAGCATATAATCATATTCTAGGGAATTGTTTCCTTCTAATTTTATAGCAAACGTTTGGACAGGACCCTTTTCCTCTGTGTATAAGGCAAGGTTCATAGAGAAATGTTTGATTCAGTCAGTGTGGAAGAACTTGACTGGTCTGCATAAACCAAGTTCTAATCCCTGCTTCAACACCTCTGGTGTGTTTTTAAATGCAAAACTCATCACCAAACAACAAATGACTTGTACATACACTAAATAGACAAAAGTATTGAGACACCCCCTTGTTTAGAACAGAAAAAGGCACTTCCAAGTTTCAGTTTTAAAAGTGTCTAAAATAACTGTACCCATATGAGTTTTTGGCTGAAGGTCGGCATTTAAAGTCACACCAGAGGTGTTCAGCTGGGATTAGGACTTGGCTTTATGCAGACCAGTCAAGTTCTTCCACACTGACTGAGTCAAACATTTCTCTATGAACTTTAAGATTAAGATTAGTACTCATGGAAATTACTAAAGTAGACAAACATGTTCATTAGCAAGGGGTGTCCTAATACTTTTGGCAATATAGTGTGACCACTCTGGACATACACAAAAAATGTGAAGGCTTGCGGCTAAGCTTTCAGAAAAAAAGCACAATTTTATAATATTATGATATATTAATTTTTAACATTTGATAAATTACTCAAAGCAATTTCCTGCAGTCATTGTGATGTCATTTATTGGCACTGAACCTACAACCACTAGGTTAGCAGCACATATTCTTTTAACCCTTAAGCTACTGTATTCCTTAACTGATGAAAAAGAAAACATTTGTAGGTACTGATGCATTTCAGGACAACACAGTAGAGTCTGTAAAGCTCTTAAGATTATAGAAAGGACAACATACATGTGCTTAAAAGGACTTGATACTGTGTACGTCTAAAGAGAACCGTTTAATTCAACAGGCTCACATGGAGAAGATGAATGTAACCTGGTTGTAGGCGAAGAGAGAGAGAGAGATTTAAACGGAACTATAGAAAGAGGCGGAATCGAAGGAACAGATGGACTTGGGCAGATTAAGTGAAATCTGGGTGGGTTTGTCATAAACATTCATTTGAGGTTGAGAATGAATAAAAGAAAGCACAGCAAGAGACAGTGAGGTAATAAAAGTGAAACAGATGTGAAGCGTCTTCACGGCTGAAGAGGTGGGTTGCAATTCTTTTTTCTGTCTAAAAAATATGTTTTGAAAATGCATACTTTTATTAGGAAATGCAATTTGACATTGATGTGTGTATGTGTGTGTGCATTTAGTCTTTACCTTTTTTTAACAATAAAAAATTAAACAGATTTTTTTAAGTGTCATATATGCACCACATACATCTCTGCAAATACGGTGACATATTTTCTCTTTATGTGATCATTTTCTCTTGTTATCATACTTATTTAAACAAATATCTGTGTGAAATGTTTCTTTAATAATCCTGTTCCTATTTATATATATATATATATATATAATGTAATTGTAAATGTAAATATTTAATTAAACATTTATGTATACATTATTACATTTACAGATCAGAAACAAAGATCTACATTTAAATCTACTTAATAATACTTAATCTGTCTTGATAATGGTTTGTTGCTTTAGGTGTCTGGAAGGCTCTGGACAGACCAAGAGAAACAGATGTACCTTCCTTCCAGAGATTAACCCAGATCATGAGGGATTACAAAGAAATGGATGTTGGTGATTAAGATATGAAATAGGAATTTTTAATCTCTCCAAGAAAGAGACCAGGTGGGAGATGGGCAAAATCAAACAGAAGATCAAGGTTATTCTTGATTGACTGCACAACTTAAGAACAAGCTAAGAAGAACATCTGAAAAACACCTCTGAATATTCAGCATGAAGATTTGCGATCGTAAGCCTCATCTTTATTGACTTTGAGGGCGCACTGACCACATTTGTTGGTCGTAGACCAAGGGAACATGTTTAACACCTTCTGAGCTATTTCTGCACTTCACCAACTGCATTTATATATGGAAACCTAAGGCACTGGCAAGTGTATTTTTACATGCTCACATCTGTCTAATTTCCTTTAAATCCTCTGGTCATCATCTCCATTGCCCTTTAATTCTGCCTTTGCATCTTCAATTTCTATTTGTTTCTGCTCATATAAACTCCTCCTCTCTGACTTCTGACAATTTGACATTGGCCTGCCGCTTCAATCATTTCTTCTTGGTTTAGTAATCTTACTTTCCTATACACAACTGGCTACATTTATGTTGCTCTTCCCTTTCCCTCGCCTCATCTTTACTAACTCTAATTTCATCAGTAGCTTCTTTCTTAGTACCAGACTGTTGTTTTTTTCTTTGTTATTTGCAGTATCAGGTCCTGTCTGTATCATTCCACCATGTTGGAGCAATTGTCTCGCAGGAATCGGTCCTTGCTGTCACTCTCGCTGACCTCTCTGGCCCTAGCGCTTTCTGTTTTAGCCTTCTGCACCTCATACTGGTGCGAGGGCACACACAAAGTTGTCAAACCTCTCTGTCTGTCGCCTGTCAAAATGAAGAACTGCGGACAGAACAACAGCCAGCCTTACACAACTGGTAAGGAGTGTAACTACACAACTTTGGTTCCCCAAAGAACCTTACAATGAACAGTTCTTAAACATTTTACCTTTTCTTAGTGTTATTAACATTTTAGGCCTATCTAAAGAAACTTTTGCATAAAGGAAAGTTTCCCTGGAACCATAGATGCCAATAAAGAACCTTTTATACACTGTAAAACAATTTGAACCCAACTTTAAATGTATTCCATTTTTAAGGAAAATAAATCCTGCAGTGATTCATTGCTCTTTTATTTACAGAAATGATCGTGAAAAGTTCAAATGCATGTGCTTAGCCAACAATAGCTAGCCTACTTAAACTAAAATTGGGATATTTCATTTATTATTAATAAAATGTTACTGACAAAACCCACAGTGGGTAGATAATTAGCTTATGAACAGACAGGCATCTAACTCATCTACGTTTAGTTTGAATCACAAAAAAAAGAACCGACTCATCAGAATTCTTTTGTTCAGGAATGGGACTTACCTGTTCTCTATGTGTTTGATTCATTAAAAGAATCGGCTCCTTTATTCAAGTCGTATATTCATGATTTAAACTACACTGGCTCCGTCGCATGTTTTGGATTCACTAAATGAACTGGTTCATAAGATTCATTCGCTTCGGAATTCAAATGGACTGAGCACAACGTTGGCAGTGTTGCCAAGTCCGAGGTTTTCCTGCGGAATTGGGCTACTTTAAAACTGTTGCTGCGGGTTGTTTTTGATGTCCGCGGGTTGAATCGACCCCAATGACGTTATATTTAGACTCTGAAATGCGAGTTTACCAGGGAAACCCCGACAAAAAAAACGTTTATTTTATGCCCCAGAACGCGACTTTTAATGGGGGACCTCCCTCGAAACGCTGTTGGGCTAGTTTTGAGTAGCAATTGGGTGGGTTTTGTTGTGAAAACCTGGCAACCCTGGATGTTGGTTCGCTATTAAAGCCTACGTTGATTAAAAAAAGAACCTGTAAAAAAAGTAAAAAAAAAGTTTCTGTAAAAAATTATTTTAATGAAACTGGTTGTGAATAAGCTGCCGATCCTATAGTCAACACATTTGACTAACATTTGGTAAGAAGCGTGAAGAGTGCAGTCTGTAGTGTTTACACACCACACAAACGTGTTCTTTCGTAAAAATACTTGTAACCACAATGAAAACGGCCATAATCCCCTGAAAATAACCTACTGCACTTTCAAACTGTAAAGATCAGAGATTTACAGGTCAGTACTTGCTGTAGTGTAATCTTCCAGGTCAAACCTCTACAAATCTAACAGATCATTTTAACCCCTCTTACACTGAGGGAGATTATCACTAAATCTTAACGATATGAAGGATTCAGAATGAAAGGTTTTGCTTCAGATTAGGTGAACACTGAATTGCATGTTTATAAAGATCCTGGACAACACATCCGTCAAAAGCAATAAAGTGTGTAGATCTGAAGCATTCAGTCAGTCTCTTTTTATCTGTCATTGTTCTTTCATCCACTTTCATCCATTCTTTCCACAGAGGTCCCAACAGCAGACCCCAAGAAACCAGACTCCAATGTGACAATGTCCCCCAAGCAGAAAGAGGAGCTGGCCCATATGAGAGCCAAAAATCTGGCAAATGCAGTTCACTACATCTGGGAGACGGGAGAAGACAAATACATGCTGCGCTACTTTCACACTGGCTTCTGGTTGTCCTGTGAGAAACACAATGACGGAGCTGGTAAGTTCAAATGGTTCAGTATACTACTTTCTGATATCTGTAAACTCTTAACAATGACTTTATTAAGCTACAAATCATCAAAATCCACCTTAATTGACAGAATTACTTTGCATCTTTCTTTAATGGTGAATTCTAATGTTCTTCATATAAAATTCCAATTAATGGAATTCAGTTTGGATCTAGAGAAAATGAGTAAAAAACACAATTAACACATAAGTGATCTACTGGTCATATGGCCAACTGTCAAAGCTGTTCTTGACACTAATGTCCTGATTCAGTCCCTTTGAACATATGTTTCTGTTGTGGCCATTCTTAACTCTTATTTATCTGCCATGGGGTCACCCCAGTCCTCAACATCTGCTACAACGAGACAGTCTTACACAACTCAGAGAACATGGCTGCAAGTTTCTTAAGTTACATAATACACACTGTTTAGATAGATATATAGATGATTCACCAAGAAACTGTTGGCAAAGACTGTGCTTATTCTTCACAGGTGAGAAATGCCGGAGCTTCATTGAATTGACCCCTGGAGAAACACAAGGTAAGATGTTTATGAGCTATAAATATAAGCTATTTCACACATAGTTAGTTTTCACATAGTTGGATTTATAAAAATTACCATTTTCAAAAGTTTACATACACTTGATTATTAATACTGTGTTGTTACTTGAATGACCCACAGAAGTTGTTTGTTTGATTGTTTGTTTAGTGATAGTTGTTCATGAGTTCCTTGTTTGACCTGAACAGTTAAACTGCCCGCTGTTCTTCAGAAAAGTCCTTCAGGTCCCACAAATTCTTGTGTATTTAAACCCTTTTCAACAATGACTGTATGATTTTGAGATCCAGCTTTATACACTGAGGACAACTGAGGGACTCAAATTCAACTATTACAAAAGGTTCAAACTCTGATGCTTCAGAAGGAAAAATGATGCATTAAGAGCTGTAGCTCGTTTCTGATTCTGTTTCATATTCCGTAGGAGTTCTGTGGCTCTCAGTGATATCAGAGTTTGCATACATCAGCCTCCTGGCGATGGGTTTTCTTCTGATGTGGGTGGAATTGCTTCTCTTGTGTCTGAATAAGGACATGTATGCGCTCAAAATCAATGCTTTTGCTGCCATCTGCACTGTGCTGTCTGGTGAGTTTCTCACAGGTTTGGCAGGTAAAATTCTTAATCAGTACACTCTTAAAAATAAAGGTGCTTCAAAAGGTTCTTCACAGCGATGCCCTAGAAGAACCATTTTTGGTTCCACAAAGAACCATTCAGTTAAAGGTTCTTTGAAGAAACATCTCTTTCTTACCATTGTATAATCTGCATAACTTTCTTTCACCACAAAAAATCTTCTGTGAAACAGAAAGGTTCTTCAGATGTTAAAGGTTTTTTATTGAATCATTTAGACAAAAAAGGCTCTTCAATGGCATTGTGAAGCACATTTATTTTAAAGAGTGTATGTAACAGGAAAAACTATATCTTCTCTACATTTTAGGTATGATGGGAATGGTGGCACATATGATGTATACAACAGTATTCCAGATGACTGTCAGCATTGGGCCCAAAGACTGGAGGCCTCAGACCTGGGACTACGGCTGGTCATTTGCGTTAGTCTCCATCTTTTTCTAATCCATCTTTTTATTCTACCTTTCCTCTGCTCTACCCAACTTTTTTCTTTTCTTTTTTCTTATACATAACTGTAAAATACTATAGGGTCCAAAACTCTAGGAGGACATTGAAAATGTGGGATTTGTTATATAGTCACAAAATTTAGGATCTGTTTCAAATCTTTTCTGTGCTCCTTCCACAGCATGGCATGGATCTCCTTCAGCTGTTGCATGGCAGCAGCTGTATTTACCCTGAACTCGTACACCAAAACTCTGATTGAGATGAAGCACCGTGCCCGGATCCGTTTGGAGGAGGCCCGTGCCGCCAACCACGCACCACCATATGATGAGGTCATCACAACCGGTGGCGGGAGCCTCTACTCCGTCAGTCGACTGGTTCAGCAATGCCAGAAGGGTGCGTTTATCGACACCACATGGAACCCCAGGGATGAAGTGTCTTGTGGGGGTATGGTGGGATCAAAAAGTCCTCATGGACTGGTACTGGTCGGAGGTTGCGGAAGAGAGGGATGCGAGGACTGTGAGAGAGAAATGGATGAGGTGGAAGATGCTTTAGAGAGGGACGGGAATGATGAAATGTGTTGAGGAGAACACCTGCAGGAAGTCCTTCATCATCAGCAGCAGTATCACTTACCATTAAATGCATCTCATTTTCTAGGTGCATCTCAATAAATTAGAATATCGTGGAAAGGTTCATTTATTTTATTAATTCAACTCAAATTGTGTATCTCAACAAATTAGAATTTTTCAAACATAAATAAAATTTAGTGAATTGTTGGCCTTCTGGAAAGTATGTTCATTGACTGTATATGTACTCAGTACTTGGTAGGGGCTCCTTTTGCTTTATTTACTGCCTCAATTCAGCATGGCATGGAGGTGATCAGTCTGTGGCACTGCTGAGGTGGTATGAAAGCCCAGGTTTCTTTGACAATGGCCTTCAGCTCATCTGCATTTTTTGGTCTCTTGTTTCTCATTTTCCTCTTGACAGTACCCCATAGATTCTCTATGGGGTTCAGGTCTGGTGAGTTTGCTGGCCGGTCAAGCACACCAACATCATGGTCATTTAACCAACTTTTGGTGCTTTTGGCAGTGTGAGCAGGTGCCAAATCCTGCTGGAAAATTAAATCAGCATCTTTAAAAAGCTGGTCAGCAGAAGGAAGCATGAAGTGCTCTAAAATTCCTTGGTAAACGGGTGCAGTGACTTTGGTTTTCAAAAAACACAGTGGACCAACACCAGCAGATGACATTGCACCCCAAATCATCACAGACTGTGGAAACTTAACACTGGACTTCAAACAACTTGGGCTATGAGCTTCTCCACCCTTCCACCAGACTCTAGGACAGGGTTCCTCAAATCTTGTCCCTGGAGGGCCAATGCGCTTCAGAGTTTAGCTCCAACCCTGATCAAACTCACCTACCTGTGATTTTCTAATGATCCTGAATACACTGATTAGCATGCTCAGGTGTGTTTGATTAGGGTTAGATCTAAACTTTTCAGGAAAGTGGATCTTGTGGGCCAGATTTGAGGATCCCTGCTCTAGGACCTTGGTTTCCAAATGAAATACAAAACTTGCTCTCATCTGAAAAGAGGACTTTGGATTACTGGGCAACAGTCCAGTTCTTCTTCTCCTTAGCCTAGGTAAGACGCCTCTGACGTTGTCTGTGGTTCAAGAGTGGCTTAACAAGAGAAATATGACAACTGTAGCCAAATTCCTTGACACGTCTGTGTGTGAAGTTCACCCAAATTCTTGAATTGATTTTGCTTGACAAGCCTCTCAAGGCTATGGTTCTCTTGTTGGTTGTGCATCTTTTTCTTCCACACTTTTTCCTTCCACTCAACTTTCTGTTAACATGCTTGGATACAGCAATCTGTGAACAGCCAGCTTCTTTGGCAATGAATGTTTGTGGCATACCCTCCTTGTGAAGGGTGTCAATGATTGTCTTCTGGACAACTGTCAGATCAGCAGTCTTGCCCATGATTGTGTAGCCTAGTGAACCAAACTGTGAGACCATTTTGAAGGCTCAGGAAACCTTTGCAGGTGTTTTGAGTTGATTAGCTGATTGGCATGTCGCCATATTCTAATTTGTTGAGATGAATTGGTCTTTTTTTTTTTTTTTTTTTGTTAAATGTGAGCCTAAATCATCACAATTAAAAGAACCAAAGACTTTATTTATTTATTACAGGAGTTTCACAATTTGAGTTGAATTACTAAAATAAATGAACTTTTCCACGACATTCTAATTTATTGAGATACACCTATAGATCCATATTTTCGGCCTTTAAAAATTATGTTGACATGCTCCACAGGTGTTGAAATATCCCTGTATTCATGTAATCAGCATACTAGATGTCATTTTGGACTGTAATTTTATTATTATAAATCATGTCCTACACACATGAGTGGGAAATGTAGGTCTTGATGTTTCTTTTACTGATTGTACAATATTAGTAAAAAAAAAAAACTTATTTGCTTCAAAATGTTTGTGTTCACACAGTGATTTAGATTTAGAGTTTTAGCTCCAGGAATTCTGAGAACATTGTGCTTTCAATTTAGTTTGGCTCTGGTTCTCTCTGTACAATCATTCTTCACTTCATTATATTTTCGTTTTTCAATAAGATCACCAAGCACAGTATATCACATAATCTGAATATTAAACAAGATGGAGTGATGGACAGATTACAAAAAAACAGGAATTCCTGCAGCTTTAGACAGATGCTTTCAAAAGCTGGACAGAAGATTATGTGAATAATCTCCCCAGTAAGAGACAGAGATCAAGCAAGAGATGGAGAGAATGAGAAACGGTAAGAAAGAAAATCAAAATAATAAAGGACAAGAGAGTATAGATCTTTTTTTTGCTTGTTTTTAAGCCAATGTTCTCTTAGTGATCAGTCAGGTTACAGCATATTGAAGTTATGGTAAAAGTATACACACAATTGCATTTGTTATTATTTTTTAAATATTCAATTTTGTCAAAAACTAATAAATAATAATCATCTGGAAAAAAATCTTTACGCAACTGTTACACAATGTAATATAGTGCAAAAATAAACCATGAGAAGCTTGTTTGGATTAACATACAATGAAATTACACCATTTGAGAGAATAACAAACAATTTCAAATGGACACTAAATAATGGCATACATCAACTGAATGCAAACAAACGACAATCTAAAAAAGGTATGTGATTAAACAAGGTTCTCTGCATACAAACCTCCAATTTAACAAACGCATGACAAAAATCAAACATACCCATAACCTAGAAATTACAGTCCAACGGAATAGAATAGGCTTATAATATTGCAACGGATCCGTTGCTTAAAGAAGATGTTCACTTGGAGAATGAAAATTTCCTTATAATTTATTCACTCCCATGTCATCCAAGATGTTCATGTCTTTCTTTCTTCAGTCGTAAAGAAATTAAGCTTTTTCAGGAAAACATTCCAGGAATGAACTTCAATGGTGGCCAACAGGTTAAAGGTCCAAAATAAAGATTCAAAGGGCCCTAGACAATCCCAATCGAGGGATTAGGGTCTTATCTAGTGAAACGAACTGTCATTTTCTAAAAAAAAAATAAAATAAAAAATCATACTTTTAACCACAGTTCAAAAAGGCAGAGTAACTTCAAAATCATCTGACATTGTTGTTTTACCTTTTTTTGTAAAGGGTGTTTGACTTTCTTTGCACGTTCACTTTGAAAACACTGGGTCGGTACTTCCTCCTACGTTTACAACGATTACATAATGTGTGAGGTCAAGCTAGTGCAAGATGAGCATTTGTGGTTGGAAGTATAAATTAGTATTTTTCTTAGATAATGACAGAACGTTTATTCCTTGGCTGGGATAGTGTTGATCCCTTTTTTAAGCTTCATTGAAACTGCAATTTGGATCTTCAACCCGCTGGAGAAAAATCCTGGAATGTTTTCATCAAAAACCTTACATTCTTTTCGACTGAAGACAGAAACCAATGAACATCTTGGATGACACCGAGATGAGTAAATGACCAGGAAATTTTCATTCTGGAAGTGATCTTCTCCTTTAAAACAACTGTAGCTAGTTTTGTGTATTTTGTACTTTGGAGCCACCTACAGTTAAATAATTAAAATTCACTGTCCTAAATATATCACTATGGTAATTACTGTAGAGTAGACATTTGTTGCTGCCATAAAGCTATTTTGTACCTGCTCGCCGAATTTACATAGGGGCAAACAAAAGCCTTTCATGTTATTATAACGTTGAAACTGATATTTCAAGGTTTAAAAAACAGTTATTTACTAAAAAGATATGTGAAACTAGCAGAACACAATAGCGACACACAAATTAAGGATGGCGATTCTTTAATGAACACATTTAATATACAACAAATGCACATGAACTTGATCACGTTGCGTCATTTATGGTCGTACTGAATGAGCCGTAGCGCAACCTCGTTTGATTGAACGGCGGTGATGAACTCTCCCTCTGCGACTCGTTCTGTAAGTGTATAAGAGAATTTACTTTGTAAATGTTTTCTCTGTATGATAATATCGACTAACAACGGTCCATCTTTAATTAGTTTTCTTACCGTTGTCCTTTTTGTCAAAGATGGCCCAGAGTTTCTCCGCTCTCTTCTCTGGCGTGCTCTCATCACTGGGAAGACTTGCTTGCTTCGATTTTGGTATGAGACTGAAAAGTGCCTAATAAGAAAAAAGAGAGCTGGATCAAATATTCGAATTCTAATACTATTGAATTGTCATTTCTATGATATAGGGTTTGTTAGGACAGGACAATATTTGGCCGATATACAACTATTTGAAAATCTAGAATCTGACGGTGCAAAACAAGAAGTTCTTAGCAATGCATATAAATTTAAGTTTTGATATATTTATGGTAGGAAAATACAATGTATTTTTGGCTATTACTACAAATACCTGTTCTACTTAAGGTTTTGTGCTCTAGGGTCACATATATTTCACACTTGTGTCTTTGTTCATGGGTCAAGTAATGAATTTTACCCTAATAGATTTTTATAATGTTTTATGGGTCTTAACATGTTGCATGTTAGGGCGCACGTCAGAGTTCAGCTGATACTCTAATTGCTGTACTGTAGTACATGCTTATTTATTTCTTTATTTATTTTTGTACAATGATGTTGTTGGCCATTACATGGACCTATTCTTTGGATAACATCTCATGACGCACAAACCTATTTCCAAATCTGTTATTTTGTCCTGTAATCCACGCTTAGCTTAGTTTTAATGGATTGTGTTTAGGTTATGTGCTAAATTTATTTCTCCTCACTTTCCCTCAGCTCCCTATCTGTCTGGCCTCAGTGCTATATATGTCTTACTCGTTCTTTCAAGCTTAACTTGCTTGTTTGGTAATTTGTTTGAATGCTGATTCGGCTCAGCCTAATATAACTGAAGTTACCTAACAATAGGCCAATACAAATAGATAAAATGGTGCCAGCTCTGCTAATCTTACTTGAGAGCTTTAGCAAGATAAAGAGGACAGCCATGTCTAGAGTGCTCTTAAATCAAAACATATATAGCAAGGTGAAAAAGTACAATAAACAGAAACAGATTTTCAATTAAATTAATCACTCTGCAATCTGAAAAAAAAAAATGAAATTATTTTCAGCACAACCCCCATTCATTTTTACTGTATGCAATGCAGCGTTAAGATTCTCTCTCTGTATTACATTTAAAAAAAGTCATGCTTGAAACAACATGTAAATGAGTAAATGGCGAAATAATTTAAATTTTGTGGTGATCTATCCATTTTTACTTCAAAAAAACAGTCAAAGTAAGTATTTGACACATATGAGAACACAAATTTGTGTTGCATTCTCAGTAAAGCTGCTGGTATCTTCCATACCATTAATTTTGGTATGGAATCTTGCTGAGCAAATGAAAGTTTACAGATAATTATCTGAATTGAACACATACAGTAATGCCACAGACATTTGAAGGAAACTCCATCGTCCCCTTGAGTACTCATGTACCACAATTCACAAGTATTCACAACAGAGTATTCTCAGTTGTCATAATCCAAAAGACAGCCCTGCTAAGATGTAATATTACACTAGTTTATTTCTGAATTAAAGTTTACTGTTTCCAGATGATATAACATAAGGGATACCATTTATTCTGTTGATTCATCTCTACTACAACATCTTTGTCCAACACCCTACACTACTCCCTGGGAAACTGATCGGCCATTTCTGAGAAGAAGGCTTAAGAGTTGACATGTCATTGAATCCCCCTGCGCCTGTGGTCTTAAATCCTGATTGCACTTTGAAGCGCTTATCTCTCTCACAGTACCCACCACCCAATCCTTCTGCCTCCCTTTGCAATGAGACCTTATAGAGCTCAAGCTTAAGGATGATGTCACTCTATGCTTCTAATCGCTGTTCTTAGGTCAGCTTTTATGTTAAATGCTCTTTATGTTTTAATTGTCGCTGTCAAAACGACCTGACTCGGAGTCTGAGACATGTTCAAGCAGCCATGATCCCTTATGACTTAGATGGGGTGTCCCACGTACAGTACAGTTCACATAAAAATGAAAATTCTGTCATTCATTACTCAGCCTCATATTGTTCCAAACCTGTAAGAAATTTGTTCATCTTGGAACACAAATTAAGATATTTTTGATGAAATCCAAGAGCTTTCTGACCCTGCATAGTCAGCAATTCAACTGACATGTTCAAGGCGCAGAAATGTAGTAGTACATTGTTAAAATAGTCCATGTGACATCATTGTTTAAACCAAAACAAAAATAATGACTTTATTCAACAATTTCTTCTGTTCATGTCAGTCTTCGACGCACATTCACAACAGTGCGACGCATGCATGATGTAGAGCATCCATCTCTCTTAATTCATCATCTGTATATTCTGTATCATTCAGGCAAAAAATCCTCAAATATCTTAATTTGTGTTCTGAAGATGAACAAAGGTCTTATGGGTTTGGAACAACATGAGGGTGAGTAATTAATAATAGAATTTCATTTTTGGGTGGACTATTTCTTTAAGTTGCAGTCACATGCACTTTAAAAAGCTTGAGCTTGACCAGAAGCCAGACCCGTAAAATTTACAAATGGCCGCACCCGCTCTTACAGAGAAAAAAGGTGGATATAATAAGCATAATATATTTTCAAAGTACATTCTATGATAGATATGTTGGGAACAGAGTAAATCTGTCCAGTACCATAGAGAATAGCTCCTTCAGCCGCTGTGAATCTACATTTTATGTGAAATCGAATCAGTTTCTTACCTGGCTAAGTTCAGTCACTTCAGGTTTTGTGACGTAACCATTCTTGTCCACATCAAACAGTGAGAAGGCCCACTCCAGCTTCAAAGTCGACTTGCCCGAGGAGGTCATGTGAAGTGCAACAACGTACTCTTTAAAGTCTAATGTCCCATCATCATTGGCGTCAAAGGATCGGAAAACGTGTTGGGCATAAGCCTTGGCATCGCTCTCGGGGAAGAATTTAGCGTAGATCTCCTCAAACTGCTTTAGCGTGATGCGACCTGTTGGACACTGCTTCTGGAAGTTCTCATACCACTGGGTGATCTCAGATTCTGAGAACCTGGTGGTCAGCTTGAGGTCATCCAGGATCTCTCTGGGAATCCCTCCACTCTGTGCGTTTCCCATGACCTCCCTTTGAGTGACAGAAGAATAGAAGATAGAAGAGACTGATATACTAAGAAAGATGTGGAAATGTGTGCTTCGTAAGGATCAGTCACTTCGTAGTCACTCAAGGTTTTTTTTTTCAGTCAAATAAAACCACTATACTAACACTATATACTTTTAAAAATAGGTGCTTTAAAAGGTTCTTCAAGTGATGCCATAGAAAAAACATTTTTGGTTCCACAACGAACCATTCAGTCAAAAGTTCTTTAAAGAACCATTTCTTGCTTACCTTTTTAGAATCTGAAGAACCTTCTTTGCCACAAAGAACCTTTTGTGAAACAGAAAGGTTCTTCAGATGTTAAAGGTTCTTTATGGAACCATTTAGACAAAAAGGTTCTTCTATGGCATTGTGAAGCACCTTTATTTTTAAGAGTGTACATTCTAAAATATGGCATATATAGTGACTCATTTCTGTTGAAAAAAAACAGCATATGCTGGTTAGGAAGGTTTTGAGACATGGATGCTGGTGTGAGCTGGTTTATGCTGGTCATGTCCTGGTTTAAGCTGTTAATGTGCTGGTCTTAAGCTGGTCAGGACGAGCTTAGGACCAGCACATGACCAGCTTAAACCAGCATAAACCAGCTCAAACCAGCATCCATGCTTCAAAACCTACCTAACCAGCATATGCTGTTTTTTTCAACAGGGATGAATGTTCTGTTGTTGTTTTTGTTATTATTATGTGTGTGACTGAACCATTGACAGTCAAAAGACAGTTTCCTATCGTTTTTAAAATCTTGATTTAGTCTTGTTTATCCACCTTTTTCCTGAACACGCAAGTCTCGTCTGCCTCATAACAGAATAATGATTTTAATTTTCGGTCTCTGGTGTTTCTAATCAAATTAACCCACAGCTTAACCCTGTGCACAGTTTTGTATTTAGTTATATTTCAATAGATTCAGTTTAATTAATTGACTCATTTTTCTGTTTGTTTGTTTTGAACATTGAAAAATGCTTCAATGTGTTTTAAAAGTGCATTTCTTTAGAAAGAAAAAAATACACTTCTGAGATACATTCCAACATATTTGCATGCTGTAACTAGAAAATTGTAACTACAGATTATGGTTGTATGTTAGAGATCCATACAAATTATGGTTGTATGTCCATAGAAAGAATGTATGTCACATTCTTTCAACTATTTTCAAGTTTTTCTAGTTAAAATAGTCAATGGTTATGCCTTTTAAGTAATTAAATAAGAAAGTATCCTAATAAACTGCAGTAAACTAAAATATTTTTTGTCTCATAAAGGTTCTTTGCATGGCTTTATTTAATGTAGACAGAAAAAACTATAACTACTAATTGAATTATTAAACTCAGAAGTATGTACAGTCAAACCAAAAATGATTCAGACAAAAGATATAATTTGTGATATTTTTAGTGGGTGCAGGACACTATAGTTAATTTATGTAAGTGAGGATAGCAAAATAAAGTAAACTGTGACATATCATACCCAAAAATTCTTCATACAGTGGACTACCAGTAAAAATTTGGACCAAAAATTTGATTTGACACTTTGACCTGACTATGTTTTGTTACATACCTTTCTATTAAAGTTATCTGACATTATCAAGATTTTGTTCTGACACAGTTTAACTCTTGTCATGTTTCTATTACCATTTTCTAAACTATAGTGAATAAACTGTGATAAAGTGTCTGAATAAATTTAGGTCTGACTGTAATTCATTTATCAGGGGAAATTTGTTCTGACACAATTTAACTCTGGTTTCTTGTCTTATTTTATTACCATTTTCTAATGAACTGTGATAATGTGAGAAATGTTGAAGGTGTCTAAATAAAGCAAAGAATATGCAAGCTCTGATTAAAATCATTCAGCTAATTAGTAGTTGTGCTTCAGAGAGAAATCAAAAATCTTATCTGTATGCATGAATAGAAAACAATATGCTTACCTGTGGTTGTAGACCAATGATTCAAGGGGCAAGTTTTCAAGGCAGAGTGTGAAAGGGTAATGAAGCAGAGCTGAAGGAGGCGGCTACCTCTCCATACTGGGTTAAGTCAATTAAACAAGATTGCATAAGGCTCAGCCCGAAAAAGCTTTACATTTCATGTTTTGCACAGTTGGATTTAAGATTCTGTTGTTCTGTTCTGTTCTGTTCTGCTCTGATCTCTTTTTTAACCCTATAATCATTATAGTGACATTTTCTGTTTTTCATCTAATGGCTCTAAGAAATGACAAAGTACACTTTAATGGATGAGCACATTGTAAACATAATTTTTATATTTCATGTTTGTTTTCAAAATAAAATGATGACAGTTTTGCAGTCTGTTATTTGTAATATTGTTTATTTTATTTTACAGCAACATTATGGTAAAATCTTTAAATGCAAAACATAGTTTAAAACAGTACATAGTTAAAACAAAACATAGTTAACAACAGTAATACCCTCAAGGGGAGCGTTGATCTCAGCAATTAGTGCCTAGAGAGAGGGATTTCCACTCAGGTCTTCATAAATCTCATTAAGCTAAGTGGTAATGGTCTTCACATCATGCATTTACAGCATCTTAATGTATTTTAGTGACTTTTGAAATAAAAACGGTTAACTTTGCAGTTGATATAAAAAAAAAAAACTTGACATTATCTGGGCAATGACATGATTATCAGCATTATTTAAAAAAAAAATGTAAAAATTTTTAGAGGTATATTTTGAATATTGAATATCTGCTTGCTTGAATACACCCCTTTTTATTTCTTTCATTGAGTTTTTTATTGTTTTAAAGATTGATAGGAGCATGCAAGGTCTGATTTTTTACCACCATTGTGACCTTGACCAAGGCACTTAACCTTTGGGGGGATTGTCCTTGTAATAAGTGTACTGTAATTTACATTGGATAAAATTGTTGGCCAAATAACTATAACATATAACACACACAATAGTTTGAAAGTAATTTTAGGACATTTTGATATTGTCCTTACCTGTCATTTGTATCCTTCCCTAACATCTTTTTTTTACCTTTCCACCTTTTTAAGCGTTGGATTTTCTCTGGGTCATAAATACACCCTGATAGTCTTCTTCTGATCAGCTTACTGTCCCTAGTCTACCTTGTCCTGCCTACGATAATGTCCTCATACCACACAATCCCTCCACCTTTTGACGCACAAAAAAAAAACATAGTTGGAAAGAGTGAAGGAAAAACAACATGACATGAAAGGAAAGCCAAGGTTCTGAGCACAGGTCATTTAATGACTGGTATCAAGTTAATTACATCTTCCAATACTTGATTAAGTGCAAACCCAAACATAATGTCAGTTTACAGTAAACGCTCTCCAGAAGGCATGTCCCGAGATTTAACCCAGTGAATGCCTCTTAATCTATTGTGACTGATCTATTGTGGCTAATGCCTAATCTATAGTCAATGTCTATAGAAAAGGGATTTCCTACTTGAAGTCAAAAGTTTACATACACCTTGCAGAATCTGCAAACTGTTAATTATTTTACCAAAATAAGAGGGATCTCACAAAATACAAGTTATTTTATTTAGTACTGACCTGAATATGGTATTTCAAATAAAATACTTTTACATATAATTAAGTATTAGTTAAATTTATATTTTAAAACTGCCTTCAGATCACACTAATTCTTAGTTTTGTCAGCATTTTTCTTTATTTGAACCCTTTCCAGCAATGACTGTATGATTTTGAGATCCATCTTTTCACACTGAGGACAACTGAGTCACATGCAACTACTATATACGGTTCAAACACTCAGTGATGATTCAGAAGGAAACACGATGCAGTAAGAGCCAGGGGTGTAAACTTTTGAATGGAATGTGAACATTTTTCTTATTTTGCCTATATATATATATATATATTTTTTTTTTTTTGCATTTAGTACTGCCCTTCTGAAACTACAGAAGATACTTATATGTTTCCCAGAAGACAAAGTAAGTTAAATTTACCCTGATCTTCAAATTCAAAAAGTTTTCACCCCTGGCTCTTAACGCATCATGTTTCCTTCTGAAGCATCAGTGAGTGTTTGAACCAACTGTAATAGTTCCATATGAGTATAAAATGTGTTATAACCTGTCCATTACGTTTTACAAAATGTTTTTTTTTTTTTCCACAAATTGGGTTCTCTTAGATTACACCAATTTATTGATTTAGAATTGCATGTCAACCATTGATTTGTATTTGTATCTAACATTGCTCTTTTTCCACATTTGTAGGCCAACACTTCTCACATCAAGTGCCAATCTTCCTTACGCACTTCAGTCTGTACCACACAGAATATGCCACTTTTAGACCACATGTGCTAATAAGTCCCAATCCCATTAGATGGCTTAAAACAAGAAAAGCCCTCAGAGATAAAGTGTAAAACGGGAAAAGACCCTAGAGCTAAATAAAGCCCAGTTTTTAAAGTCTTAGCCTAACCGTAAGCTTCTTTTTTGTTTACTGGAGACACTTTTAGAAAAGGCAGAGAAGAAAGTTGATCTACATAGAAAAACACAATATTTAGGTTTTAGGATATTTCAGTAACAAATTACGATAGAAATGCAGTCCTATTACAGTATATTTATCAAACTTTTCCCTTTTTTAAAACAAAATTTCTTGCTAATTTGTGTTTTAATTTCACAACTGTCATACCATCTATAGCAAAGAACAACTTAAAGGAAAAATAATTTAAAACATTAAAAAAGACCCTTCTAATAAGTCAAGAATGTAATTTTTGATCATATAAAAATGTGACCGCTGGTAACGCTTGTCAAAACACGAAAGGTTCAAGTTTGTCTCCACCTAGAGTTTATATGATGTATTGTAAATGTACTCGTGGATCACAATTTTCTAAGTAGGCCACTGTTCATTTATTATAAAACAATACTGACAATTTGCCAAATATCATTCAAGTGCATATACATTTTGTGTACATGTTCAATGAAACGATTTTTGATACCTAAACACAAAAAACAGTCGAAAACAACAGTAAATAAAATACATGTTAAAAATACATTCCACTACAGTACAGTAGAATTGTAACAATTTGTTTAGTAAGTTCTTAATGACTTGCTGTTACAATAACGGAACTACAATAGTAGTTTTATATTAAATCTAATCTTTACATTCAAAAAAGTACAACAGAATGATTCAATTATCTATTACAGGCTGTTTCCAGGCAGTTTACCTAAGCAAGGTCAGAATACTTAATTTAACAATATAATTTTTTCTTCTTTAAATTTCTATATTTAAAACCACCAGGCACAAAAATTAGGGACTGTCTCTTTGAAATATCACAGCATCACCCTCAAAAAGTCAGGGCTCTCTGTGGGTACGATGTGTGTATATTTTCCTGCTGAGGTTACGGGCCAAGCGATCCACGGCATTGCCGATTCCACTCAGATCCTTTTGCGTTGGCATACCCTCAATGTTGCCGCTGTACCACATGACCCAACCGCCAAGAGATATCAGTACCAAGAGAGCCCCAGTGTAGACAAGAAGGTCTCCGAAATCTCTTCCTTTCATTTCCAATGGCGCAAAGAGCCCCAGAAACAGGGCCGTGAAGCCAAAAATGTCAAATATTACAGCAAACCCCAGGGCCACTTTGCAATGTTTCAAACCAGTACATGCCATGTTTACTGTTGGGGACAAAGTGATAGTAAAATATAGTTTTGTAGCATTAATGAATATGAGTTCATCAGCAGTAGGCTACATAATACATATTAACAGTGTATTAACAATACATAATATATAGGCTAAATATATATTAACAATTGGTTGACACAATGAGAACAAAGAAGCCAAATCCACAACTGTTTACCTTCCTATAAAATTTAGTTTCTCTATTGGGCCATTTGTAAAATCTGGGTCCAAATGAAGTTATTTTAAGCGTTAACCAACTATCGTTCATAATGTTTTTGTGCTCGACAAAACCATGTGTCAGTGTCAACACTCAAACAATAGACAGTCTACTCACTAAAATTACACAAACACAAAAGACATTAGGGGTTCGTCGATCTAAAAATATTAAATGATTAAATAAACTGCATTATTAAATAAACTGACCTTGGTTCTCGGTATCTTCACTTCACGGATATTAAATAATTCATCGCTTTTCAGGTGTGGTTGCGTCAGGTATGAACTAAACCTGTCTGAAGCTGTTTCCGGACCCACCCAGACGATGTTATTTGACACCACCGGAATGCGGCCCTTTCAAACAAATTACCAAGGTAACCAATTTACCGCGAAAATAGTGTGAAAATTTGCTGTTATCACATCATACATTAAATAAAATCATCATTACTCCAGTCACATGATCCTTTAGAAATCATTCTAATATTCTGGTTTACTGCTCAAAAACATTAATTATGATTATTATGTTGAAACAGCTAAGTAGAAGTTTTTCAGGTTTCTTTGATGAATAGAAAGGTCAGAAGAACAATATTTATCTGAAATAGAAGTCCTTTGTAACATTATAAATGTCTTTAGCATCACTTTATCATCAATTTAAAGCAGACTTGCTAAATAAAAGTATTAATTTCTATAACATTTCATCTTTGGATCAGGAATGTGACCTTGGACCACAAAACCAGTCATAAGGGTCAATTTTATGAAATTAGGATGGGACAATATTTGGCAGAGATACAAGTATTTAAAAATCAGGAATCTGAGGGTGCAAAAAATCTTAATGTTAAGAAAATCACCTTTAAAGTTGTCCAAATTAAGTTCTTAGCGATACATATTACTAATCAAAAATTAAGTTTTGATACGGTAGGAAATTTACAAAATACCTTCATGAAACGTGACCTTTACTTAATATCC
This sequence comes from Cirrhinus molitorella, assembly GCA_033026305.1. Lineage (NCBI taxonomy): Eukaryota > Metazoa > Chordata > Actinopteri > Cypriniformes > Cyprinidae > Cirrhinus > Cirrhinus molitorella. Next base: position 27,008,556 of record CM065131.1, read on the forward strand.
TAATGTTTTTTGCCATAAAAGAGAAATCGATCATTTTGACCCATAACAATGTATTTTTTGGCTTTTACTACAAATGTACCCATGCTACTTAAAACTAGATTTATGGTCCATTGTAACATAAATTCAAGTAGAAATCAGTTATTTTAAATAGTAAAAAAATATTTCACAATATTACTGCTTTTGCTGTGTTTTAGATCAAGTAAATGCAGGCTTGATAAGCAGAAGAGACTTTTTAAAAACCTCTTAGTGTCCAAAAGTTTTAAGTATTTAAAATTAAGGAACTGCCGTAGGAGCGTGCCGTACATGACGTATGATTTCTAAATGACCCGGATAGTCTCGTTCTGCTGACTGTGGTTCAGTCAGTCAATCCTCATGACGCAGCGATCAACACAGACGCACAGCAAAAAAACAAGAGCCAATCAACACGTGGACGCCCTAGCAAACGAGATTCTTAAAGGTGCATTTGTAAGTACACAAGTTTATTAGCCCTCGTATATGCAAGCGGTAGGTGTCTCAGGCAATTTAGTAGTATTAAAATATACAAAGTAAATGTCAATATACACGCACGCTTTCCTTGCTCTGTCTGACAGACCGGACTGGAGAGACACAAGCAAATTAACTAATGTTTAATTAACTACTTGTTAATTACTGTTAATGACTAATTAACTACTTAGTTGCCCTTGGTTGTTATTAATTGCATCACGGCCTGCTTTGTATCATGCATTTGCTCCTCTTCAAAGTTTTGTATCGGTTAGTTTAATTTGTAGTTGGATTAGTGTGTTTTTTTTAGAGAGAATTTATGTTTGCTTGTAGATTTGTGAATATCAGCCAGGTCCATGTCAGCGAAATCATGATGACTGATGCCCAGAGAAGCACGAGGAGCTGCAGAGGTCAGACTTTATTCATTTAAAAAGGTCTTTAAACTGGATAAAATCTAATTTGGAAAATGTAGTTTGAAATAAGGTGATTTTGGGATATGGATGTGATTTCTAGTTAGTCTGAGATGGAATAAGCTGATTATTAGCTAGTTGCCAGCTGGTTCCACAAACCATCTTGACCAGTGATTTGTTTGCTGGTTTACCTTGGTAAAACCTGACATATGAAATAATAGTCAGAAACACATTTGAAATTGCACCATTTATTAAAAGTTTTGACAAAAAAGAAAAAGGTTTGGAAATATTTCAGAAATATTTCTCATCATGACAAACCAGGCTTTTATGTTTTATATAAACTCACATTCGAGGAGGAAAGTCACCTTAAATTTATTCAGAGGCAAAACTATGCAATTTGCTGCTGATATTTATATTCTGATAGCTTATATAAAGTGGATATAAATATCATGTCACTATCTAGTTTGCTTAGTTTTATGACCAAAGCTTGTAGTTTGCATTCTAAACTTATCATGCAATGCTACACAGTAATGATTACGCGCTGTACAAATAACATTCCTCAAAAGCGTGTTGTATCATCTTTAAATCTTCAAAAAACAGCAAAAGCTGTAATATTGTGAGAATTTTTTTTAAGATATAACTGCTTTCTATTTAAATATATGTAATTTATTCCTGTGATCAAAGCTAAATTTTCAGCATCATTATTCCAGTCTTCAGTGTTACATGATCCTTCAGAAATCATTCTAATATGTTAATTTGCTGTTCAGGAAACATTATTATTATTATTATTATTATTATTATTATTATTATTATTATTATTATTTAAAACAGTTGAGCACATTTTTCAGGATTCTTTTGATGAATGGAAAGATCCAAAGATGAGCATTTATCTGAAATAAAAAGCTTTTGTAATATTATACACTATACCGTTCAAAAGCTTAGAGTATGTGTATTTTATTTTATTTTTATAGAAATGATAGAAATTAATACTTTTATTTAGCAAGGATGCTTTAAATTGATGACAAAAACACTGATAATGTTACAAATTATTTCTATATCAGATAAATGATGCTCTTCTGAGTTTTCTATAAATCAAAGAAACCTGAAAAAATTCTACTCGGCTGCTTTTAACAATAATAATAATAATAATAATAAATGTTTTTTGAGCAGCAAATTAGAATGATTTCGGGAAGGATCATGTGACTGGAGTAATGATGCTAACAATTCAGCTGTTAAATCACAGGAATAAATTACATCTTTAAAATATATTCAAATAGAAAACAATATTTTAAATACTGTTTTTGCTGTACTTTGGATCAAATAAATGCAAAAGACTTTTTTAAAAAACATTTACAATCTTACTGTTCAAACACTTTTGGCTGGTAGTGTACCACACCCTGAAGGTGGCCATTGTTAAAATTATACTAAAAGGCCTTTTTTTTTTTTGCAAAATAAGTGTGATTTATCAGTCCGAGGGCAGAAGGCATGCAGTAGACTTTTTACAACAGGTTTTTCTTCAAGGTTTTGATTATGCTGATCGTTTAGAGGCCTTAGTGGTTTACCAGCTTGGACTAGCAAATAGCCAGTTTGGACCTAAAAACCAGCTACTATCCAACTGATTAACAAGGCCAGATTTGTCTTTTCACTGATTACAGGTTTGAAGAATGAAGATGGGTATGAAATTTCCATCCCCTTTGAGGACACCAGCCTGGATGAATCTGGTTTCTATAATCAAAGTGACCACATCTTTGATGGTATTTACTTCAGCCACGTTGTAACATGTTTGTTTATCACAATTGAGGTCTACACTGTAGTATGTTTCAATGCTTCTGCAGAGTCAGCATCAGGTCAAGTTCCTCCTTGCAGTCCGTACCTTCTGATTACCAGCCTCCGAGCACAACTGCAGATTTCTCTGGAAAAAAACTCCTGGCTCCAAAAACGCATCGAAGATCTGGAGGACGAGAGGGACTTTCTGCGCTGCCAACTCGACAGATTTATTTTCACCACCAAGAGTCAGGAGATCAATGGCATGATGGGAAAAGGTAGCTTTAGATTGTCTACATCTGCAATGTAGTGTCTTGTAATGTAATAATGTAGTTTTATCTCCAGTGTTATCTTTATTTAATTTTAGAAACCGAAGCAGAAGATGAGTCTCAACCCACCAGTCAGAAGCAGCCCAACCATATGAAGCCATCTGCCCGGAAGACATCCATTCCTTCTCCATCACCCATGAAGACACGCTCTGGAAAAATCCCTACACGCAACCAAAAGCGCAGCCGAAAAAACAGCTAATTAGCTTTTATTTTGTTTTTAGACCTACTTTCTCTTTCTCTATCTATCTATCTATCTATATATATATATATATATATATATATATATATATATATATATATACACGCAATGATAAATTTGTCTAAATTGTGAAGTGTTTTTTTTCCCTTTTTTTTTTTGGTAACATTTTATTCTCCTCAGATCAAGAAGAGGAGGAGGTCATTGAGGAGGAAGAGTATATAGCAGAGGAAGACTATGTGGAAGAGGAGCAGGTTGTTACAGATGATGAAGGTGATGATGAGTCTGAGAGTAAAAGCTCACGTAAGAGTCGTTCTGGCAGGCAGAATGGCCAGACGAGGGTGAAAAGACGGCGAGTTTTCCGTATCGCACGAAGCATGGAAAGACAAAGAGGTAAGAAATTATGTTTTCAGTTTCTATATGGGCCATTCTACAGAACTGCTGTCCCACAACCAAAAACACATTTAAAAACTATTAAAATCTTAGATGTTTACTAAGATCCATCTATTATCTACTGAAACCCTCAGTAATATTTAAAATATTAATAAGCCTATTATAAATAATATAATCGTTTATTGGATACTTTTAATTGGGAGGTAGCTGTCCCGAACCCTAACACCCTAAATTTTAAGTACTTAATTTATTTATTTTTTTGATTTTTAAAAGTGTTTTTTTTTTTTTATTCTTTTAAAAAGTAATATAAATAAATAAATTTATTTTATATGTTCTTTGTAAAATAGGAAACTCCCTTTTTGTATACATTTTTCATGTCCCTATGTTTTAGTCCATTGGCTGAGACTGATTTTAACTAGACCCCTACATTTATGATCAGGAAATATTCTTGTGACCCTCTTTCTTATATAGCTACAAGGTGTGAGTAGATGGGTCCCAGAATTTTAAGGTAAATGTGTTCTAAAGTCTGAAAAATCTGTGTGTAACCTCACTACAGAGCATCTTTTTTTTCTGCAAATAAGCACACTTTTTTTTTTTCAGGTGTTATTTCATAACATTTAGTTTTATATGTATACCACTGTTCAGAATTGTGCTAGCTATCCATGTGCTGATTCGCATCTTTGAGCTAGGTTCAAAAGAATCTAAAATTGTCACTATTAAAATTCCACCAACTGTTTTGGTAGCGACATCTTTATTTTTATTTTTTATTTTTTTTTCAAAATTGTCTATACTGAAACACTCACGACCGAAACATGTCATCATTGCTTCAGTAGTGACAAAAGGGAACATATAGTCCTAATATTTGGGAGAAATAAACTAAATTTTAGAACAGTTATGCAAAACGTTATGTTAGTAGTGTTTTAATTGTAGTCAAAATGTGATGTGGTCGCAATCAAAGCATTACTATCACTACCGAAACATGGGATGTTTTGTCAAAAATAAAGTGTACTGAATTATCAACTAAGATGTTACAATATTTTTTCCAATGTATATTCAAACTAATGAATCCATAACTTTGAAATCAGTATGATCATCTTTTTGCCTTTTATAAAGAAAAACTGGATTCAAAATACAACAAATCTCATAAATTTAAATATTGTTAAAAATGGAATTATTGATTTACTTCTGAGAAGAATGTAATAAAATGGCAAAAAAATTTTTTATTATTACTATGTTTCGGTAGTGACAAATAGGAAGAGGACAAATGAAGAGTTCAGCTGCAAAAGCCTCTAAATCCATCTGACATCTTTCTTTAAAAAATGCATTTTTATCAGGCTTCAATGTAAAGGTTTCTATGTAAGTACTGGTACTTCTAATTGGCTGAGGGTGGGATGTGTCGAGAGCATTCATTCAGTATCATTATCTTATTTTTGACCGAGATGGCTTTTAGCTGGTTTTGCATCTTAACTCTTCAAATATTCAAAAACTTTCTGAAAATACAATATGAGAATTAACTGGACAATTACTAGAAATGTGTACCTTGGATATTATACAAATTCCATACAATTTTGACACATTTTTCCTTTCCAACTCCTGTAGAATGGCCCATATATTTCAAAGAGACTCTGTTTAAGAAATAATCAATAACTTCATTTTTGTTTGCAGTTAAGGATCCTGCTGGTGTTCTACTGCGCTACAATAAGATCCTCGTGACCTATCAGAAGTTAAAGAGCATGTCTAGAGCATTCCAGGTCCATGGAGTTGACCGAAACACTGTGGCCTCCACCACTCCTATTGCAGAAATGCTTTTGGTTGCTCCTGAGAAGGTATCTGAAGTTGGCGAGTTTGATTCCTCCAAGGAAAAGCTTCTGGATTATGCGAGACGCTGCTATAAAGCTCTCGACGAGGACGCTCATGCTAAGGTGCAAGCCTTGAAGAAGAACAGCCTCTTGCTGCCCATTTCATACAGGTTCAGACACTAAATTGACCCAAATGTATTCCTTTTTGGGGGGAGGAGGAGCCAGTGTTGTTGAGATAGTAGTTTTTTTTGGTTTTCTATTTTGGTTCTAGATTTATACATTAGATGTGAAAAATTGGTCAAATCCCAACCCTGTGCCTTACTCTGTTAATAATGGTAATTCTTCAGATAAAGTGTGTGAAGTCCGAGAATGGCATGTTGACCAAACATTTTGAAATTTAAAGAGAAAAAAACTTATTTGGGTGAATAAATGAAGAGAGAAGAACATTTGTGAGATAAGTAGTCAGCCATTGTATTTGAAGGGTTACCTGTCCTTATTTTGTATATATGCTTAAGTTACTTATTGTAAAGTTTGGAAACTCACTCCTGTCTCCTTCAGTGAAAGGAACTTTGTCTTGTTTGTGTTCATAAGTTGGAAATCACGCAAGGTACCAATTTTCTTTAGTATCCTGACCTTTGCAATCACATTTGGACGAAATGAGTCAGGCTAAAGATTGTTAAATACAAATAAAGTTCTCAGCTTGCTACTAGCTTAAAAAAAAAGAAAATAAAAATGTCATCCTAAATCATCTTCAGACTTTCTAAACTTCTAAATTTGCTATCAAATAATAAAACACATTTTTTTTTTTAATTAGCAGCCTTAAACTGCAGTTATTTTCCATGCAAAACCTTATGAGAGAAACTGAAATCACTTTATCATTGAAATCACTAGGGTTGCAGTGTGTTATGGCCTTAATAAATAACTGTGGCTTTCCAAGTGTTATACTGATAAATTATGGTAGACTCCACAAATGAACCCTTTCTTTATTTGTAATATGGGACAATGTAAGCACTTTTTTGACAAAATAAATTGTATATAATTTAAAATGTTTGATATTGGAGAGTTTTTGTACACTTTGGGTATTAGTCCTACTAAGGAGGTTACAAAGCAAAAGTCAAATCTTTGAGATTGTTTGTTTATTAAAATATTATTTATGAGAAAATGTTGTTCGGTCTGTTCCTTGGCAGTTCATAGTATGCCTGTATAAGATTAAATATGATACTAAAACAGTGTTAATACATTACAACGTCAGTCTAAAAGCTTAATTGGTGTTTTTGTTATTGTGATTACCTATTATTTTTTTCCTGTTTTATTATGACTATTCATTTTAAAACATTACCATACATCTACCATACAAAACACACATTCTGTGAACAAGTGACCGATTTCAGCTGCAGCTTCAGCATCTACTTATAGTGTAGGGGGGATGCTTCGGCTTCTAGAGAGCATTTGATTGGACAAAGTTTAATGAAGCTGAAGTGCAGGGTGATATCAAAGTCATTGATCCATATTGGCGAAAGTTAGAGACTACGTTTTGAATGCGTTATTTTGGAGCACACTATCTGAGAGATAACCTTAAGGTTAAATATTCATACTAAAAGCCAAAAAAACTTTTGTTTTTATTTCATGGGGACTAACACACCTCTAACGCAGTATAAAACACATCATTCAGGCATTTCCTACAAGAAATATATATATATATGTTTGTTTTTTTTGTTTTTTTTAAGTGGAAATTTAACATCTAATCTAAGATACTCAAAGCTAAAATTACTTGTGGATGTTGGAAATGGAATTGGCCAACCGCCAAAAGAAGAAGAAAACACATCCCTCCAGGCCTGTAGGGGGTGCACGGCACCGCAGCGCTTGTTCAGTGTGACTTTTGGCTTGGTGAAGAAAACGGTCAGCGCATCCGCCAACGCGGAGTAAGCGGTTAGCTTTGGCCGAGACGGGCTAGACTTTAGCACAGTCAATAATGACAAATAACTACATTTGACTATCAGGGAATATATCTAAAGAGCAAATCATTACATATAAGCGATTAAATCTTATATTTTGCCGACGTGAACCTTTATTTTTCTGCATCCTGCGCCGGTTCGACTTAGCATTAGCAGCTAACAACCCTCTGAAGCAAAGCGTTTATTTCCCTCTGCACAAATTTACGTGTTTTGGAATACTATATATGCTGGTGTAACATTTTAAAACATCTGTATTTTTTTATAGTCCGTCCCTTTAATTTGCGTGTGGCTGAGAAAGATATCTTTAATTGAAAGAGCGTGTTAACTGAAGTTTCTGCTTCAAACCAAAACACCAGGATGTCTGATTTTGATGAATTCGAGAGACAGCTATCTGAAAACAAACAAGGTGAGTATAAATGTGCACTACTGACCGCAAGGAACAATAATCACGTGCATAACATCGTAATAACTAAACATGGTGTATGTTTTCAGTATAAATAGTTGCATATTGACATATTGACGCTTACGGTAATGAAACTCATTCAGCACTTGAGGTATTTTTGTTGTCCTGTGCTTAACTTATAAAGACAAGAAATCTATAAAGCTGTGCATAAACATTTGAGAATTGGTCATTTCTGCTATTTACTGCCTTTATACTTAATATTTTTTTTGCACACTTGTTTGGATATAAAGGTGTCAACAAAAGCACAATTCACTTATAAGTTGTTGTGTAGTAACAACTGATTTATGTAAAAAAATAAATAAATAAATAAAAATAAATACATGTCTCTACAGTAAGTGCTGACAGGGTTTTATATTTCAAACCTCAGCTCACTTTGACTTTGACTCACTTTATGACTTTTTCGTCATAACTGTTCTAGAAATTATATGCAAAGGCATTATATTGTAGATCATCTGTCATTAGTGACACATTCTGTGTTCTGCTTGTAGGACTTATTAGATGTTTGCAATAGAGTCCCTCCTGTTCGCAGCATTTATTCTGTTGTTTTCATTTATTACTGTGAAGCTGCTTTGAAAAATCTGTATTGTATAGACCCCATATAAATAAGTGACTTGACTTAACCTCTCGTTCTCTTCTGCGCAGGTGACAGTCTAAACGGTCATGGTGGGTATCCCAGAATGAAAAAAGCATGCACAACCTGTCTCTTTCTTTTCTGTCTAATCTTCCTTTTTTCCCTCTAGATACTCACTGTGAAAACTGAAAAGCTCCATAATATTGTGCCAAATGTCTGTATTTCTTTTAATTCTGCAGCTGGAATGGGCTTACTCTTCTTTTTCTTTCTTTTTCTTTCCTTACTCCTGTTTGCTTCAGTAACCTGCAGCTTTGTCTCATGTTTTTCATGTCTTCATTTTGTCTCAGAGCGGGACAAAGAGAATCGGCACCGGCGACGCAGCCCATCACGCAGCCGCAGTCGAGAGAGGAAAAGAAGAAGCAGAGAGAGGAGAAGTAGGGAACGCCGCAGTGACAGCAAGGACCGCCGCCATAGACGCAGGTGAGAGTGGGGATGTTGTAAAATGACTGTTAGCACTGTTCAAGACTCAACAATAAAGGATGGTCCAGCCCAGAGGGAGAGGCCGGTTGGTGTAAATGCATATTTAAACATCTGATTTTCTGCAAGTTATTAGCTGCGTCTTATTTGGAAGGCGCCGTCCTCCGGAGGTCGCATTTGAAGGCTGCGTACGTCACCGGGGAAGTCTCATTTAAGAAAAGTAACCGTTAAATTGCAAAGTAAAAAAGAAATTCTAGTATTTTACACCTCACAAGGAATAACAGTCAATTTTATTATGGTTAATTTTCTTAAATAAGACATCCGAAGGACGCAGCCTCCAAAATGAGACGCAGCAATTGAAGCTAGCAGAATGAAATCTTATTGTTGAGTCCTGTTGTAATGGATGCTGTTATTACAATAAGAGTCACTTCATGACCTGAATATATAACTGAAGTAGTGCACAGTAATCAAGAATGAAGTTAGTCCTGCTCTTAAACCTCATCCAGTTATTTATGTACGTGGTTTAAGCTACTGCAAAGTAGCTACATGTCAAACCCTGTTCTTAAATGTCATTTCAGTGATCATACACAGAACCATCCCCAAGAAAATGTCAGGTAATACTGCAGATGTGCTGACCCAGTTTTACCTTCTTTTTTTTTTTTTACATCCTACAAATCCAAGTGTTGTGATTTTTTTGAAGGCATTTCTCAGATGAATTACTACTCTAATTTCTGTTATAAAGTAATAGTTCACCTAAAAAAAAAAATAATATTTGCTATGAAATTTACTCACCCTCAGGATATATAGGGCAAGGTGTAGATGAGTTTGTTTGATCATCAAAACAGATTTTGAAAAATTTAGCTTTACTTGCTCATTTAGCATTACTTGCTCATCAGTGGATCCTCTGCAGTGAATGGGTGCCATCAGAATTTGTGTCCAAAGTGCTGATTAAAACACAATAATCCACACAACTCTGTTTATAAACAGTCCAAAGCAAATGTCTCAGTGGATTTGGATGTGTATATCTCATTGGGCCAAGGTATGGAGTCTTTGCCTCTATAGTGGACATTATATTTTAGTGAACTTCTATGAGACCTCACATGTCAAAGTTTTAAGCCTGGATGTCCTGTGCAGAGCACATTCAGGGCTTTTTAGAGATACCACGTGTTTGGAAGTTTGACCATGACCACACCCTCTTCTTTTTCTTTACAGATGGCTAAAATGAATTTAATAAAAATAGTACATCCTTATGGAAATATGATTATATTTTGTAATTGTCATTTAAATCTGAATATTTTCAAGTTGATTATCATAAAGCAACATCTCAGGAAAATGTTATAGGTTTTCAAATCCAAATATGACTGACAAATATGACTAAAACAGGACATCATTTCATACGTCCACTGTATAGGACACCAGGACTAAAAGCATGTTTATTGTGCATTTTGTGAGACATAACAATTGAATAGGACAATAAATTATATATCAATATTCTTATGAAATATTATATATTATTATGAAAATCTGGCCAGTTATTACTCCCATTATGACAGTTCTTTTTTTTTTTTCCACATTAATATCCAAATTATATACAGTGTATAGATACACTGTGTTTAATGGGAAAACCAGTTTATGGACATTTTTACAAACATATTGCATAAAACAAAATGTATATCAGATCATTTTGTTATATCACAAATCATAATAACCATCCTATAGCCTTTTTTTATGTGTATTCATGCCATTTTATATATATATATTTTTTTTTTTAGAAAAACTGAATCCTAGTGTCCTCTACAGAGGACATAGAATACAATATAATAAAATCATATTTCAAACATGTTAATTTTCCATTTTTGCTCTACTTGTGGATTATTGTTAGGTTTTATTAGCTGTTTGGACTTTCATTTTGATGGCACCCATTCACTGCAGAGGTTAGCAAGTGATTTGATGCAAATTTTCCTGAGCGCGAGTAAATTTAAGCTAATTTTCATTTTCTCTACGTCATTATTTTGTTCGGTAAAATCTTTTTAATCAGTGCTAATTGTAACAATTGTGGTTTATCATTATGCTGCTTTTTTGTGCTTTTAGTTTCTCTACTTTTCACTAGGATTTTAAAGGATAATGTAATAAAATCTCTTAGCTCTCTCAGATAAAAAATAATAATTGTCATATTCTTGAACATTTAATACACTAGTTAGATACAAATGAATTAACTTCAGTTCTTTTGTTTTTCTCTGTGCATTTCTATAAATCAGCCGTTCTCCTCACCGGGAGAAAAAGAAGATAAAAATCAAGAAGTACTGGGATGTACCACCTCCTGGCTTTGAGCATATTACACCCATGCAGTACAAGGCAATGCAAGGTGAGGGACATGACATAAAACAGAACCCCAGTAATTTTTACTGATACACTACCCATTGTATCAGTACAAATTAAGTTTTTAAAAGACGTTGTATTATTTGTTAGTAGACTTTTTTAAATCGTTTTCCATAATTTCTGTATTATGCTACGTATTATCAACTAAGCATTTTGAAGAATATTGGAATTTTTCACCCACCCCTATCACTAAGTGTTATTTATTCTCTTCCCTCGCTCTCTTGGTTTATTTGATTTCTTTTGGTTCAGGTTTTTGTAAACCTCTCCTGATAATAACAAAGTAATTAAATAATTCATGTTCTGTTGTTAATGCAGCTATTTTCACTGTCTCTCCCTCAGCTGCTGGTCAGATCCCCGCTACCGCTTTGCTGCCCACCATGACGCCAGACGGCCTGGCAGTAACGCCGACCCCGGTACCCGTAGTGGGCAGTCAGATGACTCGCCAGGCTCGCAGACTTTACGTTGGCAACATCCCATTTGGCATCACGGAGGTGTTAAATGAATGCTATTCACATACTAGAATTACTCTGCAGGGCTTTGGAGAACTGATCCACATAGAGAACGCTGGCAGAATTATATATGTATTATGCAGAAGCATATTGTGTGTTTATTTTTGCATTTTCATTTCCTCTGTTTTTACATTTAGATTACGCTTGCCATCATCTGATATTCACTTAATGTAATATTTAAATTTAAATATACAGTTTAGAAACAGTTTAGAGCTTATTTACACAAATCATAAATGGTATGCGCTTTAATATAACCCATTGTTTATAACGTGTAAATGTATATCTGTGTTATTATTAGTGCATCCCTTTTAATACTGCGAATGCCCTTGCATTTTATATAACAAACTCAAAAATGTTTCCATAGCTCACCTAACATTCCTCTTCCTCAGGAATCTATGATGGACTTCTTCAATGCTCAGATGAGACTTGGTGGTCTGACTCAGGCCCCAGGAAACCCTGTCCTCGCCGTCCAGATTAACCAGGATAAGAACTTTGCTTTCCTTGAGGTGGGAAACACTTGTATACACTGACAGAGGCTTATATTTCTAATAAATGGGTAAGCTGGGTTCCTTACAATTTTCTTCCTGTCAACTTTTCAGTTTCGATCAGTGGATGAGACTACGCAGGCCATGGCCTTTGATGGAATCATCTTCCAGGGGCAGAGTTTAAAGATTCGCCGGCCGCACGACTATCAGCCTTTACCTGGCATGAGCGAGAACCCCAGTGTATATGTGCCGGGTACACAGTTTTAACCTTTCCCTCTGAAATCTCAGATCACAAAAAACATGACATTTTTCTTATTACGAATGGCTTCAGCATACCTTTGTATTACATTTGCATTTCCAGGTGAATGAAAATGAGCCTGTTAGCACGCTGTAATTTCTCTTCATTTCAACCCCCATTTTAGTCTTTTAGTCTATTATTCTTTTCCTTTTCTTCTGCGAGTCAATTGTCTGTTAATGGCTGTTCTCCATCTGCTCCACAGGTGTGGTGTCCACTGTTGTACCAGACTCTATTCACAAGCTTTTCATTGGTGGATTGCCAAACTATCTCAATGACGACCAGGTTGGTTACAAATAATTTTTTGGGGTAGAAAGTCTATATAAAACACACATTGAATCAGAGCATATTTTTGCTAATTTTATCTAGTGTTTTTAGATAAAAGAGCCTAAAGTGCAATGAAAACAAAGTTACCTTTTATTGTTAAGAACTAAAAAAACAACCATATTTTTCTTTGGAGAACCAATACTCCCCTGGTTTTAGAAAACCTGGATGTCAAGTAGCCTGATTTTAATAATGTAACTTTTAGAGGGAACTTTGGGTATTAAGACTTGGATTAAGGCTTAATATAACGTAAATTATATCTATTACTGAAATATGTAGTAGAAAACATTAAATACTTATATCATTGTAAAAATCCACGTTGTTTTATACATATTTTGGACTATGGGGGGGCGCTATTATTTTGCTGACTTGAAACGGCTGCATTCAGTGAGCTACTGGTGTTGCCCGTTACCGCCACACAGCTCGGAAAATAAAATACTAATGCGATGGCACATTGTGCGGCTTATGGTTGTAATTTTTAGTCAAAGGACAGCAAGAGAAGTGATGTAAATGTTCACTGCTTTCCTAGCAATGAGGAGAGGAGAAAATAATCTTTTTCGAATAAAATTTCCTAAAGACCTGCGTCTTTGTTCTCTCCACTTTAGCCCTGATGCCTTTGAGACTTTTAGTAGCCCACAGCTACTGAAAGAGCTTTCAAATGGCAGAGAACACTATCCATCACCACCTGTAAGCTCTTTTGCTAGCTGTGGTCATGGTATCAGTATTGTTGTGTGTTAAGAGTTTTGTTGCGGTGAAAATAGCAACAGGTAATGCCAGTAGCTCACAGAGTGCAACCAATTTACATAATAATGGCACCTTCCATAGTTAAAAATACACTATACTGCCAAAAGTATTGGGACACCCCCTTCTAATAAACCCGTTTGACTACTTTAGTAATTTCCATGAGTACTAATCTTAAAGTTTAAGCATATAATGATATTCTAGTGAGTTGTGTCCTCCTAATTTAATAGCAAAAGTTTGGACAGGACCCTTTTTTTTAACATGACAATACCTCTGTGTATAAGGCAAGGTTCATATAGAAATGTTTGATTCAGTCAGTGTGGAAGAACTTGTCTGGTCTGCATAAACCAAGTTCTGATCCCTGTTGAACACCTCTGGTGTGACTTTAAATGCAGACCTTGAGCCAAAAACTCATTACCAAACATCAGTGACTTGTACATGCACTATATGGACAAAAATATTGTGACACCCCCTTCTTTAGAATAGAAAAAGGCACTTTTAAAACTGTAGCAACAAAGATGGAAGCATAATTCATGTATTTAAAAATTGTATTTCTGTCTCTGTTACTTCAATTTTGGAAGTGTCTAAAATGACTGTACCCATATGCACAAGTCAATGGTGTTTGGTCAGAGTTTTTTTCTCAAGGTCTGCATTTAAAGTCACACCAGAGGTGTTCAGCTGGGATTAGGACTTGGCTTGATACTAATGACTTTCACACTGACTGAATCAAACATTTCTCTATGAACCTTGCCTTATACACAGAAGCATTTTCATGTTAGAATAAAAAAGGGTCCTGTCCAAACTTTTGCTATAAAATTAGGAGGACACAATTCCCTAGAATATCATTATATGCTTAAATAAGATTAGCACTCATGGAAATTACTAAGTAGCCAAACCCGTTCATTAGAAGGGGGTGTCCCAATACTTTTGGCAATATAGTGTATGTATAAAATTATGTGGATTTTTTTTTAATAACGTAAATCTTTTGTGGGTTTTCTGCTATATATTTCAGTAAGAAACATAATTTGCGTTATATAAAATTTTTATAATCCTAGACCTGGAAATGGTCATGACTTGTGTAATTAATAAAACAACTGGACAACTGGAAAAGTCATGGGGCCTTCAAATGTTGTTGGCTGAGAATCACTGCACAAAATAATGAGCATATTTTATTGAAATAATAAGGTAGTTGTATGGATTCCATTATTCCAAAACACCATAAGAAGTAACAAAATATGTGGTAAAATTTGTCCTGGCTGTGGGTAGCTCTTTGTTTTCTGCACATCCTTTGAAGGAGTTCCACATGAGAAATGAGCAGCTGTGGTTAATTTTTCAAAAGGTCCCTAATTATTTGTGTGGCACAGGTTGTTTTGTGACAACAAGGGGGAACCTCTTTTTCTGTTTTTCTGTTCTTTTTTTCTGCTTATGATATAGCAAATTGAGTTTGTTTCTTTATGTTCTCAGGTTAAAGAATTGTTAACCTCTTTTGGACCTCTCAAAGCCTTTAATTTGGTTAAGGATAGTGCTACCGGCCTCTCAAAGGGCTATGCTTTCTGTGAATATGTCGATGTTAACATCAATGATCAGGTGAGTTGGCATGGTTAATTTTTCCACTGTATCAATAGATTTTAACATCCTTTGGCCCACTTTAACAAAGTTAATCCGTTAATATTTTTTCCAGGCTATTGCAGGACTGAATGGAATGCAGTTAGCAGATAAAAAGCTGCTGGTTCAGAGGGCAAGTGTAGGAGCCAAGAATGCCACACTGGTGAGCATAGCATTTTTTTGTACAATCATTCAAAATGGATACTTTGTTGTTTTCTTAAGGCACTACTGTTGAATTTTTTTTAATTTTTTATTATTGTCTATATTACAAAAACTTGAAAAACTGATTTTTTTTTTTAAGATTCTTTGATAAATTTGAAAGTTCAAACAGCATTTATTTTAAATAGTAAAGACAATTATATTGTTTCAAATACTTCTATCACTTTTTGATTAATTTAACGCATCTTTTTTGAATGAAGTATTAATTTCTTTCTTTAAAAAATCTTGCTGACCCAAAACATTTTAAGTGCTAGTGGATATACACTACCAGGCAAAAGTTTTTTAACAGTAAGATTTTTTGTTTTTTAACATTTTTAAATTTTTTTACCATTTAGAAAAAACTAAGTCCACAAGTTTTCTATTTGAATATATTTAATATAGTGTAATTTATTCCTGTGATTTCAAATGCTTTTTAGCATCATTACTACAGTCACATAATTAGAAATTGTAATATTGATTTGCTGCTCAAAAAAACATTTATAATTATATAATAAACATTTATTATTTTTATGTTGAAAACAGCTGAGTACAATTTTTCAAGTTTCTTTAATGAGTAGAAAGTTCAGAGGATCAGCATTTATCTGAAATCTGAAAATCTTTTGTAACTTTATAAATGTCTTTCTAATCACTCTTGATAAATTTAAAGCATCCTTGCTAAATAAATGTATTTTTTGTCATTTCAATGTATAAATGTAATTTCTTTCCCCCAAAAAAGTATAGTGTATAATGTTTCAAAAGCTTTTTATTTCAGATAAATGCTGATCTTTGGATATTTCTATTCAAAGAATGAACTGTTTTAAATATTGATGATGATGATGATGATAATAATAATAATAATAATGTTTTTTGAGCAGCAAATCAGAATATTAGAATCTGAAGGATCATATGACTGGAGTAAAGATGCTAAAAATCAGCTTTGAAATCACAGGAATAAATTACATTTAGTAAAAATATTTCAAAATTGTACTGTGTTTGCAGTACTTTGGGTTAAATAAATGCAGGTTTGGTGACCAGAAGAGAAGAGACTTCTTAAAAAAACAAAACACATTAAATACAGTTTAAAACTTTTAACTGGTAGTATATGTTCTTGGTCTCATCTGTGCATGTTGTTCCAAAAAAAGTCTTTCATCAAAATGTGGGCAGCACTTCCTAGAAACAAACCTTAATGCAAGTGTTTCCTTATTTTAAACTGCATAAATTAATTTCAAGCTGTCTGTCTTCTTTCCATTCACTAACCTTCTGTAGACAAGTATAAATGAGACTCCGGTGACGTTGCAAGTGCCAGGGCTGATGACGAATCCCATGGTGCAGATGGGTGGCATTCCAACCGAGGTCCTGTGCCTGATGAACATGGTGGCTCCAGAGGAGCTCGTGGACGATGAGGAGTATGAGGAGATAGTGGAGGACGTTAGGGACGAGTGCTCCAAATACGGCCAGGTCAAGAGCATAGAGATTCCCCGGCCTGTTGATGGCCTCGAGATCCCTGGAACTGGCAAGGTAAGGTTCTTTAACAAACTAGCTTAAGTGATGAATGTAGGCCATGGGCTTGGGGTCAAACAACTTCTGCGGTTCTTCGGTTCTTATGTAGGTACTGATTAAAGCACTTGGACTTCAAAGCCTCCAGCAATGAACATCTGGTAGCGCTACACAAACCGTTTCACGATCTGTTTTGTTTTTCCAGATCTTTGTGGAGTTCACAACTGTTTTCGACTCCCAGAAAGCCATGCAGGCCTTAACGGGGAGAAAGTTCGCCAACAGGGTGGTGGTGACCAAGTACTGCGATCCAGATGCTTACCACCGCCGAGACTTCTGGTAGAGGAAGAGGGCAAGAAAAATAGGATGGATTAGCAGCTTTGCGATAATAACTCATAAAAAAAAAAAGAGCGAAATTGAGGCAGAGATGACGAAAGGGGGAACATTTTTTTGTACTCTTTAAAAAAGCCAAAAGCTGAATGTTCTGTTGTGTTTTTTTTTCGAGGCTAAGATGATTTGTGAGCAATTACAGGAGGGCTTTTGCTTTCGTTTGTATTTTAAGAACATTAGCGGGAGATATTCTCTGTTATACTGATTATACTTATTCTGTTAATAAAATTACTATTTTTTAATTGTATACTGAATCAAATGATGTAAAATCGTGACCATCAGAGAAGACGAAAGAACTATTGATACCCAACCAAATGTTCATATGTTCATATTAGCCAGATAATTCAAATGAAAACATCATATTCCAGTCTCTTACTTTGTTTTTATCTCATTTTATTTTTCATTTCAATATATCCCACTTTGACGGATCCTTCTCGGAGGTCATTCGTCTTCTCTGTTGGCCGACTCACCACGTCTCTCTCCCATTTTGTAGCTTTTTGCAGTTCATATCTCAAGGTATTAGACTGTCCCAGTTTTTGTCTGGTTTTGTTTTTAAACTTGGTCTCTTCCATACATATCACCAACCCATTAGATGGTGATGATTTTTGTCCAGTGTGGCACCTTTTCTGTATGTGTGATGTTTTTGTTTTTTTTCTCAGTATAATAGGCCACTTTTGATAATAAAACACTTGGATGTATGATCAATTGTGAATCTGGTTGTCATTGGTTTTCTAGACGCCACATGCTACTCTGTAAAGAAGCAACATTTAACATTTTTGGCTTACTTTCTAAACTGAACCAATCTTTTCTTCAGGTCTAAGTATAAAAATTCCCTCTGCGCATCAACTTTTGATTTTTATGTTGCTTATTGCTTCTTACATAGTACAGCACTATCAGACTTGTGTATTTGCTGATTTATTAAAATATTACTATGACCATTTAGTGAATGCTAATATTTGAAATCAGTAGATTGAAATGATACACTCATGTGCCACAAGTGTCTATAATCTATGACAGATTTTCGAATGTTTTCATTTAAGGAATATTTAGTGTTCTTTTCCAATGCCACTAAAGTTTATTTGGTTGTGAAGGTTGCGATTTCTTCATTATAGTCTATAGTCATTAAATTGAACTGGGATATATTGAGATGCTGTGGAGGGACTGTGATAGGTGTGTTGAACTGGTTTTATGACGTCTTGTGTGTCTGAACCACTTCTTTCTCCCTCTCTTTCTCTATGTAAAGCTAAAGGGTTTATCACTGCCGTGCAGCAACATGCTGCATACACTTTTTTTTACTATAGTGTGTTCTGATTTAAGCCAGTTTTTATGTTGTGATGTTACGTTTAAATTTACTCTAATCATGTTTGTCGTGGTTTCAACATCGAGGAGTGTTAACAAGCGTGTTTGGTAGAAAACTGAATAGGCCTATTGTGTTTTTTGTCTGCTTGGACAATTATGTTCGTAGTGTGTTGATATGTCTGTTTCAGTCTCATTCTCTCTGTTGATTGAATACGTTTGGTAATGTCTTGATTTTCTTATTATGCAAACAGTAGTAAAATGCTTTTACAACAATCAACAGTCTTTTAGTGAAATAGTGTTTTTTTTTTAGCATTTAAAAAACACAGAACAACATCCTATTTGAGAAAGTTGTTCAATTCTCTAAGCGATTTCAAGATATCGTCATAACAGCAGAGCATAAATCATGAGAAAATGAAGGTTTTCTGGATTGTCCATATATATTTCTCTTGTTTTTTGGTGGGTTTGTTGTATTTCATCAAGTAGTTAAAGAGAAGTATTTAGAGTTATTTATATACACTACCAGTCAAAAGTTTTTGAACAGTAATATTTTTAATGTTTTTTTAAAGAAGTCTCTTCTGCTTACCATACAACAAAAGCTGTAATATTTAGAAATATTTTTACTCTTTAAAATAACAGCTTTCTATTTGAACATTTTTTAAATGTAATTTATTCCTGTGAACAAAGCTAAATTTTTATAAATACTTTTATTTAGCAAGGAAGCTTTAAATTGACCAAAGGGATGGTAAAGACATTTATGATGTTACAAAAGATTTCTATTTCAGAAAATTGCTGTTCTTCTGAACTTTCCATTCATCAAAGAAACCTGAAAAAAATCTACTCCGCTGTTTTCAACATAATAATAATAATGTTTTTTGAGCAGCAAATCAGAATATTAGAATGATTTCTGATCATTGGACTGGAGTAATGACTTTATCTTATTTTAAATGGTAAAAATATTTTGAAAAAGGTTTTTGTTGTACTTTGAATCAAATAAATGCAGGCTTGGTGAGCAGAAGAAACTTTAAAAAAACAAAAAAATCTTACTGTTCAGAAACTTTTGACTTGTAGTGTACTATAGTATGCATTAATATTTTCAATTAGCATTTAGTCATTTTAATACTTTTATTTTTTTTCATCTGGTATTTATAATTTCCTTTAGCTTTATTTCACTTACAAAAAATATATAGTTTTAGTTGTAGTTAGCAATACCTTTGAAGATTTGAAAAATGTGAAAACGTTGCTGTTTCTTTACTTACATTAGACAGACTATTTAGCTTAGTTTTAATTATTTCAGTAGACACTGAAAACAGTCATTTCAGTTCATTTTTAATGAATGAATGAAGAATGCTTATGTTTAGAAATGATTTTACAGGTTTATCCAGTCTCGTGAGCTTTCATATTCCTAAATCCGATTCGTCTTCCAAGCAAGCTGGTTGACACGCAACGCTTCAATCACTTTGAAACTACTCTATCTTTTGTTAGAAACTTACATTCGTACATTTAATAATTACTAGGCCATAGAGTGAGTCGGAAAATTTCAAGACATCCCGGTACACCTTTAACCTCCCCGTATACACCAACCATCACTCGCTATGCACGGAAGCTGTCAAGCAGTGCGAGTAGATCGACAGCTCCTCTTATCCAATGAGAGAAATGCACTCATAGCTGGTGACCAATGACGTTTCAGTGGGCGGGGCCACAAGTCTCCAGCGCACCAGCGGAGGAGGTGTTCCTGGCGGCCATCTTTGATGCGAGAAGTGATTGTTTGGCGAATAGAAATAATAGGAAATAAAAATATAGCGTGAAAAGTTGGGTAATTGTGGCGGAACTGAAGGGGATATTAAGAGGGCGAGTGAAACTCAGGAAAATCAGGTAAAACATCCTCGCAGTGTGGAAGCGTCACTCCAATTACGTGCTGCTTTTTTTCTTTTCCTTTCCAATTTGTATTCCAGCCAAAAAAAGCTCGAGCCGGTCGCGTTCACCACAGGCTCGCGAGCTGCTTGGTGGAACGGAGCTTTTTCTAACTCTTCCGAAGTGTTAACATTATCGCATCAGCTTCTCAGAACGTAGAAAAAGTAGAGTGCATGTAAATTAAGTTGGGTGAGAGAATATAAAACAAGCCACATGCTTGGAGAAACAGTGGCAGTCTCTGGTTTCATGTTCCTCAAGTACTGTTTAGTAAAACCCAGCTTGCTCTAAATGAGATGTTATCACCAGGTTTGTGGGATTTGCTTTTTAGGTTTACTTTAAACTGTTCTGATGTATCTGATGGAGGCTCAGCTCTCGAACTACCAGCTACATTGTTGCGAGAACTCAATGGATGCGCGTTGCTGTGTCAGAGAATTTTGATTGACACGCAGCTGTCATCCAGGCTGTTCATATTTTATAAGATGATCCGGTCTGTGGTGAATGAATAGCAATTTTTGATACACTATTAGCGTTCTGCTTCAGTCACACATGTACTAACTAGTCATTACAGAAGTGCATGGATGCATGAAATCAAGTCTTTCTTCATTGTGCCAAATGAGGCTGATGCATCATGTTCAGTAGTGTTTGCACGGTGTGGTTAAAATCTGTCTAAAATAGTTAGTTGATATCTTTCATTATTTGATTGGACACTATTGTATAATTTATACCTTTCAATGCATGTTTTCACTGACCAGGAGCATGTTCAGTCAAAAGGCAGTTGGTATTTTGTCACTAGCCTTAGCCCTGACAGTGCAGTGCCAGAGAAATTTATCTGTGATAGTCTGTTAAAAGAGCCTAAAGGGGCTATTTAATCTTTTATAAATGCAGGCTTCAAAGTATGCTTCTTGCTGTCATGTGGCTTTACATCAAGAGCTTGTTTATTTATTGAAGAAACAAAGGTGAAAACCTTCAAGTCTAGGTCTTACAATCTGTCATAATTGATCTCCAGTTTTAAGTAGTACTTTACTAAAAAATGAATATTTGCTGAAAATCTCATCCTCAAGCCAGTTTGTTTCTTTATCAGAACAGATTTAGAGAAATTCAACATTACATCACTTGCTCACCAATGGATCCTCTGCAGTCAATGGGTGCCATCAGAATCAGAGTCTATACAGCTGATTAAAGATCACAATAACCCAGCGAAAATGTGTTTGTAATAAATTCATTCGCTTCTAGCTAAAAAAAGAGCCCTCTATCAGTAATATTGCTCTAGTAAAAAAAAAATCTCCGGATCACAAGGAAAAATATGTACAGATCAAGTGCCGTTTATAAGCAAAAACGGTTCTGAACAAATATGTTGGTGGATTTTAATGTGAAAGGACTTTTCACTTCACAAGAAACTTAATTGATGCACTGGATTACTGCAATGTTTTCTCATCTGTTTGGACTCTCATTCTCATGGCACCCATTCACTGCAGAGGATCCATTGGTGAGCAAATGATGTAATGCTGAATTTCTCTTAAGTCTTTTGTGATGAAGAAACAAACTCATCTACATCTTGGACGTCTTGGCAGAGAGTACATTTTCAGCAAATGTAAGTCAAGTCTTGTATACTGCTAGTGTTCAGCAACACTCTTGAGCTTTCTGAATCTGATAAACATGGATAACGTGTGCATCAGTGCAAGTCTCTATTATGTGGGATGTGCGAAGGATAGATTAATACATTTGCTAAATTTAGACCGTGATAACACATCTTTATGTTTCACGCTGACATGCTTGTGTGCATCCCAACATACTAGAAGCGTGCAAGTGTACATTTGACTAGACATCCCTGTCTGCACATGATTGGTATCTGATGCTGATAAACATGATTTATTACTATATTTATTTACTTGATACATATGGATGTAACCTCAAAGGTTTAGATATGGTTTATTTTGGAGGAGTTCGAAGACATTTTTGTAAGATTATGCCCAACTCTTCTGTATAATAATGCCTGGTGTAATGTAGATAAACAGAACTGGCAAATTTCCCTTTGCATTGTAGGTATTTTTTATTAAAATGAGTAAATGTGTGTAGCACATTTGCATGTTAGAATGCTTTTTGGACGATGTAGGTGTAAAGTGTTAAAATACTTTCTTATTTCAGTTTAATGTGCGGAAACAACTCTGTAACTATAAGTCATGCGTAGATTGATTTCGAAAGAGAGTGTAAAAACTGTGGCTTTAATGTCAGTATTTGATCTCAACCAATGCCATGGAGTTTTCTGGTTCTCTGTGTTTTCGGTACAGCTATTTGCTGAGATTTCCACGCTATTCTTTTTTCATTTATTTTATTATAATTTTTTTTTTACTATTATAATAGGGGTGGGCATTATTGCAAAAATGTCATATCACAATTTATTTTATTTTTTTTGTTTAGAAATATCACGATTTTATCACGATTCTTTGTCATGTTGGTTTTACTATTTTGCAAGTTGTCTGAGTAGTACAGCCAACTAATTTCCCTATTTTAAAACCATAGCCTTAGACAGTAACAAAATATAAAATAAAAAGAATGGCAGATGTTTAAGCCAAAGTGGGTGAAGAAAAATGTATTTTATTATCATTATTTTATCTTTGTTATTAAAGTAAGAACAAAGATAGGCTACATATTACAAATACACACACTATACAAATAAAACAAACAGTGCTTTAACTTTCAGGTACAGTAGGTGTATTTAGCAGTATATAGCATTGAAGAAATTGAATTACCAAATGTAAAAATAAAACACTATATTCACTATATACAAATATTATACATTAACTCTTATTAAAGCAATTATATTAAGGTTCTTCAGTCAAGAGCAGTGAGTTTTGTTTTATTAGCCTATACCATCACTCAAAAATGACAATTCTGTCATCATTTACTCACTGTTGCTTGTTTTTTAAACTCAAAATAGTTTCTTTCTTCTGTTGAACATAAAACTTATTTTGAAGAATGTGGGTAAACCAAACAGTTGCTGGTCTCCAGTTTCTTCCATAGTATTTAATTTATTTTTCCCCACTATCAAAGTCAGTGAAGACCAGCTACTGTTATCCATATTCTTCAAAATATCATCTTTTTTGTTCAGCTCAAGAAAAAAAAACATTTATAGAGGTTTGGGACAACATGTGAGTACATTTTTGGTTAAACTGTCCCTTTAGTGACCATTGGCTGCATGTTTAGTTCTGTCGCCTTGCATCCATGTTTCCCTCAACTGTTTACTTTCACTTTAGACATGACCAACTGTGTTTATATATAATACTTTTTTTTGTTTTGGACAGTATTAGCGAATCCGACACGAAAGATAGCTTAGTCCAGGAATCAGGAGCTGTTTGACAGGTTTTTAGCGCGAACACGCTTCAGGTGTACGCACTCATGATTAGGGCTGGGTATCGTTTGAATTTTATCGATTCCGATTCTGCTAATCGATTCAGATTCTCATCGATTCCTAGTTCCAATTCCAATACGATAAAAAAAAACCATTAAAACGTTTTAAAAAGCAGATCGTGGAGACATCTTCATCATCCACAATCAAAAACTTCTTATCACACACCCCTACTATTATTATTTATTTATTTTTTTTCTATTATAATGATCTAATCCAGGGGTGCCCAGACTCGGTCCTGGAGGGCCGGTGTTCTGCACAGTTTAGCTCCAACTTGCCTCAACACACCTGCCTGGAGGTTTAAGCATGTCCATTAAGACCTTGATTAGTGAGGTCAGGTGTGTTTAGAGTTGGAGCTAAAATTTGCAGGATACTGGCCCTCCAGGACCGAGTTTGGGCACCCCTGATCTAATCTGGTAATTTACTCAACCCCATGTTATCCACAATGTTCATGTCTTTCTTTCTTTGGTCGCAAAGAAATTAAGTTTTTGAGGAAAACATTTTAGGATTTTTTTCCATGTAATGGACTTTAATAAATGGGTTGAAGGTCCAAATTGCAGTTTCAATGCAGCTTCAAAGGGCTCTACGTGATCCCAGCTGAGGATTCTCTGAAAAAAATAAAAATGTATTTACTTTTTAATGCTCATCTTGCACTAGCTCTGCGATGCATGTCTGAGACTGATTATGGAATCACGTTGGAAAGGTCATGGGTGGTTAGTTCTTTGTCTGTGTACTCCGGTTCAAAACAGTAGGGTTGGGCGACAAACTCCGTCTTGTTTTCTCCTTCATCTTTAAAAATCGTCCAATATCGTTGTTTTACTGTTATATGTATATAAAGACCGTGACTTTCTTTGCATGTTCGCTTTGTAAACAGTGGGTTTGTACTTCCGCCAACATCTGTGTAATTTGTGGTTAACAAGATAACATATTTACATTTATTTTTGGGAAAATCACAGATCGTTTGGCTAGATAAGACCCTTATTCCTCGGCTGGGATCATGTAGAGCCTTTTGAAGCTGCATTGAAACCGCAATTTGGACCTTCAACCCATTAATCCCATTAACGTCCACTATATGGAGAAAAATCCTGAAATGTTTTCCTTAGAAAACAAATTTATTTCGAACTGAAGAATAAAAGGCATGAACAAGGATGACGTGGTAAGTAAATTATCAGGAACTTTTTATTTTAGAAGTGAACTAACTGTTAAAGAAAACTTTGCCACTAAATGGCAGATAAATACACATTTTGTTTGCTTTGCATGTGGAATAAGTATAGTCTTCACTGAAACTTACTGACAAGTTTAGTACACCATTGGTCCAGTTTTATAGCTAGCCTGAATTTACCAAATTAAAAAAAGAGTATTTACTAGGGCTGTGGGATATGGAAGAACAATGCAGTATGCGATAACTAATTAAAAAATGCGATATTTGCAAGTGGCAACCTCCCGCTCTCGCTCTTGAAACAATACAGAAGTGACTGGAGCTGCAGTTCATCGGCTGGCCGCTTGAGGCTGGCTGCAAAAGGGAGCAAATCCCCATAGACTCTCGTGTTAAAATGCTCAAGTTTATAACGGATTAAAACATGTTTAACAGCCTGGTGCAAAAAGTGGTTTTGGTTTTTACAGCTAGTTTTGCCCTTCATGACAATTCTGAGGGGGGTGAATTTTTTTCTAACTCACCCGTTTAAATTATATTAAGCATTAAAATTCTGCATAATTAAGGGCGTTGCCACTTGAGTGACAGGTGTCAGGCAGTGGTCATATTACCTCAGCTATTATTGTTTTAGGGTGTTACTTTATCAAGATTATTTTAATAATTTAAAAAAAACAGACATCTTAGCTCCACCCACGTCCCGCCTCTTTGTCCATTTTCTATTTTCCTGGAGTGACGCGCTTCCAAAATGGCGAAGACAGGCCCCGCGCAACTTTTGCTTCAAAAACGCTCTTCAGAAACCTACGGGTGACGTCACTGACACTATGTCCGTGTTTTTTACAGTCTATGGATATTTGATATGCGATACGATAATGTTTAAAGGGCTACATGCTCCGCTGTTATTGAGTGAACTTCTATAACTATCTTGTGTCATATTTATATATTTATATCTAGGATAACTAGGATACGTTTCACTTTTTTTCACTACCCAACAGTAGTGTTTTACTCTAGCATTACATTAATGTCATTTTACCATTAGTGTAATCATTTTAACATCAGTTTAGGATCTGACAAATAAAAAGGAAAAATAAAACACTGCTTAGATTTCACTCGATGAATTCAGTATGCACTGATTCTGATTTAAGCTGCAAAAGTTATTAAGGCAAGAGCAGTGAGTGATTTTTCTTTGTCTTTTGTTCCTGGCGCCAAATATTGCAAGCTGTAGTGATATGCATATTGCCATATGTACATATATTTTGATCATTTTGATATATTGCACAGCCCTAGTATTTACATTCACGTCTCTACAGCCATTACAAGAGCTGTTTTGTGTGTTTCTAATGATGTCAACGTGTCATTATAATAATTACGCTAATAGGTCAAGGGAAAAAACATGTAATTATTAAAGGCCGTTGGTCTGAGAGGCATGTGTTCTTTTATTGGACATACTGCATTGAAGCACATTATAACCACAGTCTTGTTTCTTACAAATCCAGTCATTTGTCAGGGACTCTGCTAGTGTATTTAATATTAAGCACTACAATGGTGCTCATTTTCTCTTCTTTTTCAGTAGAAGAAGGCATGAAGAAAACATCATAGTCAAGAAGTCATGGCTGATAAAAGAAAACTTCAAGGTATGATAACGGGCGTTTTTTTTCTGGGTCATATCTGTTTAATGGACTTCTTGGATGATATTTCAATGCAGCTTCGTTTGAGGAGAATGCTACATGACTATCTTAAATTATTTAGTATTATCTGCTGTATCGAAGCACATGTGCATGTCTGTTTCTGAGAATATGGCCTGGTCTCACCTCGTCCTATCATGGTGTACCTAAGGTTTGCTTCTCTCTCCTCAGGTGAAATAGACAGATGTTTGAAAAAAGTTGCAGAAGGGGTAGAGCAGTTTGAGGACATTTGGAAAAAGGTAGGAAACCACTAATTCAGCACTTTGTGTAAGGCTCATTATATCATGTTAATTGTAATTAAGAGAAGAATGCTGAAAAATGAGAGTAAGATGTTATTTACAAAAACACAACTGATTTCATGTTTTTTGAGAACCATATTAGAATGATTCTGAATGATCATGTGACACTGAAGACTGGAGTAAAGATGCTGAAAATTCACAGGAATTAGTTCATTTTTTAAAACAAAGTTATTTTAAATGTTAATAATGTTTTACAATATTTGTTTCACTCTGTTTTTGATCAAATAAATGCAGGCTTTGTGAGCATGAGAGATTTAGTTCGAAGCGCAAACTTTTGAACAGTAATGTGAAACTATAGCATATATACAGTGTTAATGCTATTCTTGTTAAAAACAGCTTTAAACAGCTTGTGGCCACCTTTAAACTTTTGCAGAGTGTGGCAATGCAAAAAACTAAATCACACAACAAAGCAAATTTGCAAACTAATACACACCCACAACAGCAGCCCTGCTCAGCAGTTACATTTAAACCACAAAACAATAAAAAAGTGTCCATCTTCCATGATGAGCACATGTAATTAATAAAGACAATAGAAGTAGTTTTTGAATGTAAATTTCTTTTTAAGAAAGTCTGCTTAGTTTATTGTGCTGCTTTTTCATTTATTTTTTATCTGCTGCTCAGGGAGTTGCTTGTTTATCTTTTTTACATTGTGGTAAATGTGGGCAGTAGTTCACAGTAGACCTCTGGTGTGATTTACAAAAACATACACTAACAAAAGTAAGATATTTTTTATTATTATTTTTTTAAAGTCTCTTCTGCTCATCAAGCCTGCATTTATTTGATCCAAATGACAGCCAAAACAGTCACATTTTGAAATATTTGTTCTATTTAAAATAACTTCTGTTTAAATTTTATATATATATATATATATATATATATATATATATATATATATATTTACATCATTACTCCAGTCACATGATTCTTTAGAAATCATTCTAATATTCTGATTTGCTTCTCAAAAAAATGTACTGAAAACAGTTGAGTGCAATTTAAGATTTCTCTGATGAATAGGACGTTCAGAATAACAGCATTTATCTGAAATATAAATCTTTTGTAACATTATAAATGTCTTTTATAATGCAACATCGCTAAATAAAAGCAATGAAATTAATGAAACTAAATAAAATGAAAGAATCCTGAAAAAAATTGCTCAACTGGTATAAATATTGAGAACAGCAAATCAGCATATTAAACACTGAAGACTGGAGTAATGATGCTGAAAATTTAGCTAAATTACATTTTAAAATATATTCAAATAGAAAGTAGTTAATTTTAAATAGCCAAAATATTTCACAATATTACTGCTTTTGCTGTATTTTGGATCAAATAAATGCAGGCTTGGTGGGCAGAAGAGACTTCTTGCATATTGGACCTTCTTTGTGGAGCACAGTTTAATCTGTTCTGCTTATGCACCATGAATTATGTGACATTTTATTACAATTTAAAATAACTGTTATTCTGTTTTGAACATTTGAAAATGTAACTCATTCCTGTGATGGAAAAGCTGAATTTTTAGCAGCCAGTACTCCAGTCTTGATGATATACTGATTTGGTATTTAAAGGAACACTCCACTTTTTCACTAGAGTTAAACAGATGAGTTTTACAGTTTTTGAATCCATTCAGCCGATCTCCGGGTTTGCCCAATAGCACTTTCAGCATAGCTTAGCATAAACCGTTGAATCTGATTAGACCATTAGCATCTCGTTCGAAAATGACCAAATATTTTCAATATTTTTCCTACTCAAAACTTGACACTTCTGTAGTTACATCGTGTACTAAGACCGACAGAAAATAAAGAGTTGCTTTTTTCCAGGCTGATATGGATAGGAACTATACTTTTATTCTGGAGTAATAATCAGGGAACTTTGCTTCATTTTCTGTTGGTTTGTACACAATGAAACTACAGAAGAGTCAAGTTTTAAATAGGAAAAATATCGGAACTCTTTGGTCATTTTGTGTGTGCCACATATGTTGCCCATGAATTATGTTTTGTTGTTTTTTTTTGTTTCAGCTCCATAATGCAGCCAACGCAAACCAAAAAGAGAAATATGAATCTGACCTCAAAAAAGAGATTAAAAAATTACAGGTGAGAATTTTCGCGATGACAAACTGAATGCACTTTTTGTATATAGGCGAACCAACTTTTTTATTTTTAATGCACTGGCCTTTTCACAAGTTGTGTTTGTCTTTATTAGTAACTATAAGGACAAGCGCTACCCACGCTAAGGGTCATGTATGCGCGTGTCCACTGTGCTTGGCGGCACAGGATGAGTTGGACATGCTTGATTTCAGGCATCCAGCTCAATTTTCTTTTATTTTTTGTTTCTACATGCTCTTTCTGTTTCTGTCTGCATTGGTTCTGCAGCGTCTCCGTGACCAGATTAAGACATGGGTCGCCTCCAGTGAGATCAAAGACAAAAGACAGCTAGTAGAGAATCGCAAACTCATTGAGACGGTGAGTAGATGTCTGTTTTAATTGTACAAAAAAGCCTGATACTAGTAAATAATGTATTGGTGTATTAGTAATGTTAACAGTTAGTTGACAATTTTTTTTTAATTCTTTGGGTATATATGCATAGATCACTGTAAGGTTAAGATAATGTAATCCAGAAATAAATAAATCTGAATTTTATACTTCTGACTGTGATTTGTGATGCGCTTTCCCCCCCCCCCCCCACAGCAAATGGAGCGGTTTAAGATTGTGGAACGGGAGACCAAAACAAAAGCGTACTCTAAAGAAGGACTCGGCCTCGCTCAGAAAGTCGATCCCGCACAGAAGGAGAAAGAAGAGGTCGGCCAGTGGCTAACGGTAAGATCGGCAGCGTGAGGCACTTGGGTTAAAGATTTATAGATGCTTGCATGACGTTGTTGTGCTACGTGGTCATGAAAAATTTTCATGTGTTTTTAGACATTGTGGTTAAAAACAAGTGATTTTAAGCTGTTGAAATGCAATCAGCAGCGAAAGAAAACTCATTTGGCTATATGCACGCTGTCAGAGAGGCACACATACATGAAGATTGAGTATTGAAGTATAGTTCATTTTTGCTACTTGTATGTGTCAAAAGGCCCGTCTATGCAAGTGTCCTGATTAACACAGTAATTTAGGTTTTAAGTGAACGCAAACTGAGAAAGAAAACGTGTAACAGTATATTGGATCCGGGCAATAATTATTTGAGATAAAGTATCAAAAGCAAGAAATTAGGGATGTGACGAGATCTCGTGGCACGAGATCTCGAGAGATCCGATGTATCTCGCAAGATCGTGATAGTATGTACAGTGTTTACATTAGAGCTGCACGATTAATCCTAAAAAGATTGCAATCTCTGTTCAAACGCCAATGCAATCTTATTCCTGTCTTTCAACCACGTAATGATCATTATTTCTCTGTTACAGACATTTAAATAACAGAAGTACTAGCATAAAAGTTTATAGTTTGGGTAAACATTTAACGTCTATAATAGCAATCAAAACGAAAGTATCTTAACACGTGTATGTATTGTAATGCTTATCCTCTTTCACCAGGAGGTGGCAATAATTGCACATTTAAGAACGCATTTATCATTGAATCATTCATTCAGGAGATTCCAATAGTAAATTAAGTCTTTATTAATTGCGAAATTAATTTGATTGAATATTTAAAAAAAAAAAGACTTGAATGTTGTGTCAGATTCACTAGTAAATTATGTTATTTTGTTTAGATTTCTAATCTAATCTTTTTTTTCTTCAGAATAGTGAGAGAATCGTGGTCTCCAATTTTGAAAAAAAAAGTGTTTTTTTTTTTTTTTTATCCAGGCTCCAACGGCCTGACGAGTGTTTTTACATTTACTGCATGATCTAATCCTTGTTTAATATTGACTAAACAACATTTAATTCAAATGTCCACTTAATATTTAATATTTAAAAGCACAACAACATGCAGAGGAGTTTGAGATGCTCCACACATCTAAATGATAACAGTTTGTGCAACTGAGATGCACATACATAACCTACATGCATGTAAATAAAGCGCATATATTAAACATGCTTAACATTTTTATTTAATTGAATCATAGCATTTGTTTTTAATCGCATATTTGCTTTATTATGATTTTGAAATGGGTTTAATATGTGGAAAGTGCCACTTCCGATATGTAGCCGATTACTCCACACAGCAGGGTTGCCAGGCTTGCACAACAAAACCTGCCCAAATGCTCCTCAAAACTAGCCCAAAAGTAGCCCAATGGCAATTCAAGAGGGAGTCCCCGATAAAAAAAAAAAATCACCTTACAGGCGGTAAAATACACATTTTGTGGTGGGGTTCCTCTGGTAAATTTAGCATTTCATTGGCTAAATATTACAATATTGGGGTCGCTTCAAACCGTGGTCGTGAAAAACGACCCGCGGCAACTATATGAAAGTAGCCCAATTCTGCATGAAAACCACGGATTTGGCAACACTGCCACACAGACAAAATAAAAGTTTTTAAATCGAATACTCAAATAGAATCAAGGAATCTTTGCAGCCCTAATGTGATATACTGGAACCATGAAAAGAAATTACTCGCATCATGATATAAGATTGGGTTTATATCACCCACCCTTACTGATAATTCATTTGAATTTATTTAAATAAATATCATCTTGGCGCTACTTTATTTCACTAAACAATTCTACCTCTAACGAGCTGTAGATGAAAGAACAAATGAAAATTGCCCTTATTTTCCTGTCTTTATCCGTTCAATCAGATTTTGTGCTGCAAAACATCCATGACAGCTGTTGTCCATGCTTGGAAATGGTAATGGCCACTCGACGTGAGTTATATAAATAATTTTAATAGCATGGCCA
Organism: Cirrhinus molitorella; assembly: GCA_033026305.1. Taxonomy (NCBI): domain Eukaryota; kingdom Metazoa; phylum Chordata; class Actinopteri; order Cypriniformes; family Cyprinidae; genus Cirrhinus; species Cirrhinus molitorella. The sequence goes on from CM065131.1 coordinate 27,040,390, forward strand.
TTCAAAACCCAAGGGTCTACCGTGTGCATAGTAAAGCAATCACTGACAATCATTTTGAGCAGAAATTAATGTAAACAGATAGCGGATACCAGTCGTGTCTAAAATGTATGTAAACAGGCGGGCCAAAAAATCGGATATGGTCAAAAGATCAGATGCAGCCTGTATTAAGAAAGTAAATAGGTCTTATTTTGATTCCATGTGGACTTGACAGAAATCCCTGTCATTGTAGGAAGGAGTTGTCTTGATTCTATGTGATAAAACATTAGGCTCATTTTAGTTGCCAAATGCCTTGTTTTTAACGTAGCTGATAGTAGGCGGCTGCTGTCAGGGGAGGAGTGAAAAAAGAGCAGCTGAACTCCCACTTCTTATAGTGGTCCAGGATTCTAAGCAAAGGCAAAATATCATGATCACATTCTTTGTTGCCAGTGAAGTGGTTGCATTTGAAATTACTTTTACATGAAGCTTGATATCACAGCATTTTGGTCAAATTTGCTTGAGCTTGAACCCGTTGCAACCCATTAAGCGAAAATCCAGATTGCATGGATTTCTATTGAAATTTGCTCATGGAAATTTGTCACCAGTGGTAAATGTGGCCACACCAAGTAATTTTCCATAATTCTTTTAGTTCACGCAGTCTTCGAAAAGCAGCTGCACCTGATTCAGCATGATGTTACTGAAAGCTTTTTGGCATGACCTTAACCAAAGAAGTGCTCATCTTAACTACTGCTCTGTTTGCATCCTTTACTTTTGTCATCTACTTCTGCTTTGTTCCTTGGTTCCCCAGAACACGATAGACACGTTAAACATGCAAGTGGACCAGTTTGAGAGTGAGGTTGAATCGCTGTCTGTCCAGACCAGGAAAAAGAAAGGAGACAAAGAGGTTAGTAACATTTACTCCACTATTCTTTATTCTCATCCTTTTGATAATTTACAATACAACTGTTTGCTGTGGGATACGCTGGTCTAATCGTTAAAGATCTGGGTTGGAAACTAAGAGGTTTGTTCAAACCCAGCATTTGGTGATTCATGAATGAGTCAATTTGTCCCCTTAAACAAGGCATATGTGGTCATTTTAATTATTTAATAAAAAAAAAAAATCTGATGGTATCATATTCATTTACCATAGTATTTGGCCTGTACTTTATTATTTGTGACCCTGGACCACAAAACGTTTTTGAAATTGACATTCATACATCATCTGAAATCTGCATAAATGTAAAATTTTACATTTTACAATAAATTTTGACCCATACAGTGTATATTTGGCTACTTCTACAAATATACCTGTGCTACTCAAGAGTGGCTCAGAGTCACGTTTTAGTATTTACCACAGAATATTATGGGATTGCTATGGTGCATATCCAAAAAAAACATGGTTTAACATGTTGTTACCATGTTTACTAATAATGGTATTGAACATAGGAAAGAGATTGGGTCTCATTCAGTAAGCATGCATACGCACAAATTTGTGTGCGAAACCTGTGTACGAATGTTTTCACGGACAAATCATGATTCACTAAAACCTTTGTATTAAAATTTATTCCTAATTTAGGAAAAAAAATATGCGAACAACTGAAAGCACAAATTTGTAAAAAGAAAAATCACACTCTGTCCAGTCTTAATAATCTATATATAGGCTATATATAAAGTTTGTTTCATTTTAGGATAATAGTTCTATATTATATATCATTATATGTAGTTAGTACAAAAATGTATATATTTTCATCATAAAACTATCATATACACTACCAGTCAAAAGTTTGGACACACCGTCTCATTTAATGTTTTTTTTTAAGTTTCTTATGCTTATCAAGGCTGTTTTTTACTTGATTTAAAAATACAGAAAAAAAAATTATATTGTGTAATATTATTACGATGTAAATCAATGTTTTTCTATATTAATATACATTAAAATTTATTTTTTATATGTGATTAAAGTTAAATTTCCAGAATCATTACTCCAGTCTTCAGTGACACATGATCCTTCAGAAATAATTCTAATATGCTGATGTATTATCAGTGCTGGAAACAGTTGCGCTGCTTAATATTTTTTTTGGAACCTGTAGCACTTTTTTCAGGATTGTTTGATCAATAAAAGGTTAAAAAAAGAACAGCATTTCTAACAATATACACTACTGTTCAAAAGTTTGGGGTCAGTACATTTTTATTTTTTATTTTTTTGAAATAAATTAATACTTTTATTCACCAAGGTTGTGTTAAATTAAAAAAAAGTGATAGCATAGATGTACATCGTTCGAAAAGATTTATATTTTGAATAAATGTTGTTCTTTTTAACTTGTTATTCATCAAAGAATCCTGAAAAAAGGCAGCATAACTGTTTCCAACACTGATAATTCTAATAATAAATCAGCATATTAGAATGATTTCTGAAGGATCACGTGACACTTAAGACTGGAGTAACAGCTGATGAAAATTAAGCTTTGCATCACAGGAATAAATTATATTGTAAAGCATATTAAAATAAAAACCATTGTTTTATATTGTAATAACATTTTGCAATATTACTGTTTTTTTTCTGTATTTTTGATCAAATAAATGCAGCCTTGATGATCACAAGAGACTTCTTTAAAAAAAAAAAACATTAAATGAGAGGGTGTGTCCAAACTTTTGACTGGTAGTGTATAGTAAAGGTAAGAAAAGTTGGATTAAGTTTCTAAGTTTCTGGACTAAGTTGAGCTGCAAAGTTTCTTTGAATGACAGCACATGTACAGCCGGCTAATGAAAGCTCTGTCAACTGGATCTGTATAAAAGGTGTTTTAATTGTGTATGAACTGATTTTGAGCACTGTGCAGTTGGCATTGATTAAAGATCTGGTGAGAGTCTGTAGACAGCGCCGTATAAGTGACAAAAAGCTGTAAGGAAAGCATGTGCGGAAAGCCCTTATATGAAGATCTGAGCGTGTTTTATGCAAATGACTGAAATTGTGCATGCGGGGCTCATTTAGAAACCTCCAAATTCACTAACATCAGAATGGGGATAGGAACAAATTCATGTGAATGAGACCCAGTGTCAGCAGGTTTTCTAGTTCTGTTAAAATGACTGCTCATTCACATTGGTAGGTCATTAGTATGATATTTTTTCTCATGCTGTGCCCTTAGAAGCAAGATCGGATCGAGGAACTGAAACGAATGATTGAGAGGCACCGGTATCACATCCGCATGCTGGAAACCATCCTTAGAATGCTGGACAATGACTCTATACAGGTGGATGCCATCCGCAAGATTAAAGATGACGTCGAGTACTACCTTGATTCCTCTCAGGATCCTGACTTTGAGGAGAATGAGTTTCTCTACGATGACATTGATTTAGAGGACTTACGTAGGTGTTTAGTGCATATATAACAATTCCATTGTGTTTTGTTCTCAGTCGTAACACTTTTTTTCCCCTGTTTCTTTCTTGTAGCCCAGCCACTAGTTGCCACATCACCAGGTCACGCAGAGGACGAGATCTTCCAGCACTCCAGTTCCACACCGACCTCCACAACGTCATCATCTCCCATACCTCCCTCTCCAGCTACTTGCACTACGGTAAGTATTAGAGAACCTGAGAGAACACGTCTGCGCGCCGCGTGAGTCTGGTAAATAGCGAAAGCGTGCGCACATGAGAGAGACCATGCTCAAACACACAGGGCAATGGCTAACAGAAAGCGCTCTAATGTGTGGGTTACATTTCAAAAAGGTTCATGTGGACAACGCTGCCTGCAATATTTGTAATAGTAAGTGCAAGGAAGACAGTGGTAATACATTCAACCTGAGGAAGCAATTAGTTAAACAGCATGCATTTAAAAGCGCAGGAGTGCAATTTATTACATAGCCGAACCCAGGGCTAGAAATGGTGTGGGACATGGGGATGGAGTTTGGGGAGTGAATTTCAAGGGAGGACGGCGTTTCATTTCCAACTGGTTAGTTGTATTTGGATATTAAAGTGATTTCTATTATTTCTATATTTTAGCAGAGTATGTGTCTATGGTTCGCTGTGAAATTATTCTCTATCTGTGCGCATCCTGCCACTCATAAATATGAATACACACAAAAGCACACAACATACAACAAATCTTTAATTTGGCCACAATTACAGGTGCCTGTCTTATAAAAGAACGTTTAGAGAAAATATGAAATAAGTTTAATTTTATTATAGACTATAAAGGGTTTTAGAATTAAATACATCTGAAAGGACATCTAAAATTACCATTAACTTCCCTGCTTCTTTTAAACCTATAGGTCCTATTGAAGGGTAATTTAAAGCAGAACAATACCATTGTTGATTTAAATATTGTTTTACTTTACCATAATACATATTTAAAATGTATTACACCAGTGGTTTTCAGTCGCAATGCTCAGGTGGGTCGCCAGGATGATTTAAGGAAGATGTATATGTATGTATGTAACAAAGTTCAAGACTCGGAGAAGGATGCGGGAAGCTGCAAAAGTAACTTTATTAACAAAAACATTAACAACAAAATGAAAGTAAGCGGCAGCCGCCTCGCACCAGACTCTAGTGCGTATCTGTGTTTGCTTTTATCAGTTTGAATCCACTCACCGCTCAAAATTGTTCCAATTGCAAATGTTTTGGTATTCATGTGCTTATTGTTTTTTTTGCACTGGAACAACACAAAAAAAACAGAAGAAAAGCTTAAAAAAATATATAAAATTTCACATGGAACTCACAAATGGACTGGACAAATTTATTGGCACCTTGTATTTAGACACACCTTTAGCAAGTAACAGGTGTGGGCTATATAGTAATCACACTTGCAGCCAGTTAAAATGGAGAAAAGTTGACTCAACCTTTATGTTGTGTGTCACACTAAGCATGGAGAAAAGAAAGGTAAAATACATCATGGCACTTTCTAGAAAAAGAAATGATGCCTTCAAAGAAAAAAAACACAGTTCCTACAGTCAAACATGGTGGAGGTTCAAAGATGTTTTGGGGTTGCTTTGCTGCTTCTGGCACTGGATGCCTTGACTGTGTGAAGGGTATCATGAAATCTGATGATTACCAAAGAATTTTGGGGCGCAACGTAGTGGTCAGTGTCAGAAAGCTGGGTCTCCACCGGAGGTCATGGATCTTCCAGCAGGACAATGACCCGAAACACACTTCAAAACGCACTCAGAAATGGTTACAAAGAAATAGCTGGAGAGTTCTGAAATGCCCAGCAATGAGTTCAGATCGGAATCCCATAGAACAGCTGTGGAGAGATCTCAAAACAGCAGTTGGGAGAAGGCATCCTTCAAAGTAGTTATTTTTCCAAAGGGATTGCTACCAAATATTAAGTTAAGGGTGCCAATCATTTTGTCTTTTTCTTCTGTTCGTCTGTTTTGTGTTGTTCCAATGCAAACCAAAAAATAAACGTGTGAGTACCAAAACGTTTGCAACTGCAACAATTTTCTGAGAGAAGGGTTGCATTTTCTGACAGAATTGCAAGGGTACTGATATTTTTGGCCATGACTGTATATCCAGAGTTGCAAATTTAACTTGGAATGATGAATCAAAGAGGAAAAATAGCATAACTTCCTGATAAATATCACTAAGAAAAAGAGAAACCACTGAATATAATAATTTTTATATGTAATAAATTACTTGTGCCTCAGAGCGAGCAGACTAATAAAATGTGGTCATTGCTTTCGGAGATGGATGCCTGCTGTTTGGGAATGCAGTCATGTAACAGTTCTGGGAGGCAATTATACAGAAAAACTTTAACAGACTTTGCTCAGGCATTTGAGAATGACCATAACATTTCAGATGCTGTGCAATAAGATTGATCCGCTGGTTAGTCAGGTTATGTGTCCCATAGCGCAAAGTCATATTTTTCATGCACATGGAGGATTTATTTCTGCAAATGTGAACCTGGACCACAAAACCAGTGTTGAGTAGCATAGGTATATTTGTAGCAATAGCCAAAAATACATTGTATGGGTCAAAATTATAGATTTTTCTTTTTTGTTAAGATCATGTTCCATGAAGATATTTTGTAAATTTCCTACCATAAATATATCAACTTCATTTTCTTTTTTGTACCCTCGGATTTTAGATTTTCAAATAGTTGTGTCTCAGCCAAATAAAATCATATCCTAACAAACCATACATCAATTGAAAACATTTCAGTTTTCAAGTGATGTATAAAAAAAAAAAAAAAGGTCAAGGTGTCAATTCAAATTTTTGGTCCCATATTTTTATAAATTTGACTGGTAGTCTGCTTTATTTTATTTAATTTTTTGGGGTATAATATGTTACAGTTTATCTTATTTTGCTATCCTCACTTACAGAAATGAACTGTAGTGTCCTGCACCTACTAGGGAAAAAATTATACCTGGTTTGATGACTGTAGTTTATAAAAATGGAATACAGTAATTCGTTTTGGTTTGCTTTTGTTTTATGTCATGTTCTCTCAATTTCGGCTAATGAGAATTCGGAAGATGACAAGAAAAGAGGTCGTTCGACAGACAGTGAAATCAGCCAGGTGAGAAAAGAAACCCCAGATCACTATATACTATATTATTAAACTTTTGAACTGACAGTGAGCTCATAAATGCTATTGTTTTGTTGCAGTCACCTATCAAGAATGGAAATCCATCTTCATCTCTGTCCTCCTCTTCCTCGTTGTCATCCTCATCCTCGGGAGCCTCTTCAAACTCTTTGATCTCCATGGCGACTATCGCCAACAGCATAAGCTCGGCATCAGGGAGCAGCAGCCTCTTAGGCAGCTTGAGCAGCTCCCTTCAGAACTCTGGCAGCTATAGTTCAGCAACCCAGCAACAAACACAGCAATCCCAACAGCAGCACCAGCCCAAAAACTCAGTCTTATCCCTGTCCAACGCCATCTCGGCCTCCTCCAACAGCAGTACCTTACTCCCAGCATCCACCTCCATATCACCGCCAAACACCAGCACATCAGCCCCCTCGACGCCAATCTCGCAGAGCCAGCCTCCGTTGGGATTGGGCCTTTCCTCCAGTCTGGGCCTTGGGAAGGGGACGTTGGTGACTAGTGGCGCAAACCAGATGCCCGGTCTGGTCCTTTCAGGGATGCCGGCATCCTTGAACAGCATGACTGGGTTTTTGAGTGGATCCACTCCGGCGCCTTATGCACAAGCGGCTGCCGCAGGTTGCGTGGGCAGCGGGCTTTCAGCGTCGATTGCAATGAATATTAGCAGTACAAACTCCAGTGGAGTCGTAACCTCAGTGGGGACTAACGGAAGTCTAGGCTCCACAAGCCTCTTGGGCTCAGGGCCTGGTATTTTGGGTCTTGGGTCCACACAGTCCACTGTGGAGCCTTTACCTTTGGTGGCTCCCAGCACTGTGGTAGCCACACTGACCTCAGGGAGCAACGTGGGAGTTATTGGAAGCAATGGAGGAAACTCTGGGACAGGAAATGCAGTGGGAAGTGCCGTGATACTGCGGCCACCTAGTGGACCGAAACAAAACGGCGGTACAAGTGAGTGGAGAATAACTGTCTAATCAGAAAAACAAATAATTAACAGTGTTTCTGCAGGTCTTAAAAAGTTTTAATTTGCTCTTAGTTCACCTAAAACTGAAATTACTTAACCTCATGTCGTTCCAAACCTGTAAGAACACAAATGAAGATACTTTTGATGAAATCCGAGAGCTTTCTGACCCTGCAAAGAAAGCAACGCAACTGACATGTTCAAGGCCCAGAAAGGTAGTAAGGACATTGTTAAAATAGTCTGTGTCATCAGTGGTTCAACTATAATTTTATGAATCTGGGAGAATATAATTAGTGTGCAAATAAAACAAAAATAACGACTTTATTTAACAGTTTCTTCTCTTCTGCGTCAATCTTCGACACGCGATCATGAGAGTACCATGACGCATGCATTCATTGGGCCCTATCATACACCCGGCGCAATGTGGCGCAAGGCGCAGCGCAAGAGTGTTTGCTAGTTTAAGTCAGACGCAGTTCGCATTTTCCCGTCCAGCGCCCCGTCGTTTAATTAGCAAAGCATTTGCGCCCGTTTGTGCGCCCATGGGCGTGCTGGTCTAAAAAAGAGGTGTGTTCGGACGCATTGTTGTTGCGTTGCTATTTTGAGGAACTGAAAATAGACTGCGCCAACCTAGTCTAAAGTCAGTGGCGCAGTATTTTTTGTTTTTGTTTTTATTTTTATTATTATTTTTTATTTTTTTGTTATTTAAAGAGCGCATTGGTAGATAATGCGTCTCTGGACAGGTCCACAACGCGCGTTCACTTTGCTTATTACACACAGGGATGCGCATCACACAAACATGCCAAATATTTAAAACAAAAGGATTACAGTGTAAAACAATATTATTGTGTAGGCTACATAAATATAAAAATGTAATGATGGATAGCCACTGCGTGTCGTAGAATTAGGCTACCTATTTGCAGTTCAGCCTATTAGTACTTATAATGATGAATGAAATTGGCTAATTAATTGAACAATCGTGCCAATACACACACATATATAATAACTGATTCCTCGCACTGAACTATTTGAAAGCCTGCATCCAACGCAGACGAATGAAATATTGACTGGCTACTTAACAGGTAATTTCAGCAAAACATCACTCGTTGAACTCCTCAGTTTACTGAGGAGCGCAACTCGCTCTTAAAGGGAAAGGGAGATAAGACTCTGATTGGTTTATTGCACGTTACGCCCAAAAAACACCCCTTACTTATTAAGACAATAGGGACAACCCATTTCGAGTATGCGCCCGGGTGCACGGACCGTTTTCCCGTCGTTAAATTAACAAAAGTGGATCTGGACACGCCCTGAGCGCACCTGCACCGTGCGCTTTGCACTTTGCGTTTAGATCGTTAAAATAGGACCCATAGTGTTACCTGCAGAAACCCTGAATAATTTTTTTCTAAAATAACATTATAAGAAGATACTGGTATTTTATGAAAGTTAAACTTTGTTCACATTTTACTTAAATATTCCCACATCTTCTAGGTTATAGTGCTGTGGTAGCAGACAGCACGTCAGACTCCGCCCTCAACAGTGCCAGCCAATCACAGAACAGCCAATCCTCATCCTTAAATTCCTCAACAAATCAGCCGTAAGTACTACTCACTTGCACCTTACACGACCACAAAACAACGCCCTGGCAATTACCACCAACAACCTAGTGATGTAAACATTTTTGTGAGGTTTAAAAGACATAATGTTAGAATATAAGAATTATTACTGTGCAACTTATTGAAATATCGTAAATGTACATATCGTAATAGGCATATCACTATAGCTTGCGATATTTGGGGCCATGAACAAAAGACAAAGAGAAAATCACTTACTGCCCTTGCCGAAATAACTTTTGTAGCTTAAATAAGAATCTGTGCATATTGAATTCTTAGAGTGAAGACTAAACAGTGTTTTTTTTTCCCCCTTTTTATTATTCAGTTCCTAAACTGATGTTATAATGATTACACTAATGTTAAAATTACATTTTTACGTAATGCTAGAGTAAAACACTACACCGCCACTAAATTTGAACTGAATTGAGCTGGGTAATGATACGGTTGCCTTCTTTAGAGCTGTTTATAGCTGAAATGATTGCCATTATGCTTTGCACTTTCTGTCAAACAAATTAAAACCGTAAGTGCAATATGGTTTAACCTCTTCATCAAGTCTTAAAAGGAAGTACGCACTTCGTTCAGGTCGATCAGCTCATGATCCGGTGTTTTCCGCTTTTCAGAACATGCCTGTTCACAGTGAATGAATTCAGTGAAGTCTTTTATTGCATGTGCTGTGCTTTTAGTTCGTGTTTGGGAACACAACGGCCACCAATTATGCTTTATTTTCTCTTCAGATTATTATAGAATTTCACTAAATTTGTAGTGAGATGCGTTTTTGTAAGCCTGTTTTCACTAAAGCTGAAGTTTTCCTTTAAAATACAAGCTCTACTGCTATTTCCGTCAAAATAAAAGCTTAAAAGTGCATGAATTGCCGACAGCTAGCGGTTTAAATGGGTAACGTTACTGCAGTCAAAATTCAGAAACTCGTTCATCTGTAGAAATTAGGAAAGAAGTATTGTAATTTTTCTACTGTAGTGTAAAGCAAAAATAATATACCTATGAAATATTTATTTTTACTTTCTGGGGGTAAATGGCGTGTTGGGGGGCGCTTCAACACAAAAAGTTGAAAAGCAACCCGTGGCAAAAGTGAAAAAGTAGCCCAATTTGTGGGAATTCTGTGGACTGTGGTCATATGGAAGTAAACACAGAGGACATAAAGTAAGCGATTATGTGGTTATTTATTGTGTGATGTTAATCTTGTGAAATTATGTAAATAAAGAGAGCAGAGTTTTAAAACTTTTATTATATGAGCTCTCATTTTGCTTGTATGTAGAGTTGTGAGTTTGTGATATTGTTAGGAGTTCTGACACATCACTGTACTTCTTATTACCTTTAACAGATGTCTTGATAACTTTGACTGCAACAATTTTTTTGAGAATGTGCGAGTTAAAATTTGACGTGGTCACATTTCTGCGATGTGTCTGAATGGTCTGCGCTGCTGATTGTGAGTGAGGAAGTTAGTCGCAAAAGAGCAACCAGTGGGTATGATGAGTCTAGAGCCCTGGTAAAATCTTTAAAGTGACTCTCATGAGCGCAGAATCGTGATAAAAAGTGATCTAGAGTGACGTAAAAGTCGAATGAATACAGATTTGGCTGTTCTCAGCTGACCTGTATTGGATTTAGTACCACATATGGAAGTGGCACAAATTGGAATTTAAAAAATCAGATTCTACGCAGGTTGTGCCATTCACACTGTCATGAGAAAAACAGATCTGAGTCAAATGTGAGCAAAAAAAATCTGATTTGGACCACATTTGACTGCCGTGTGAACGTAGCCTTATTGAACTAAACTGAATCAACATGAAATTAAACTGAAATCAAATTGGTTTCTTAATTAAATTTTACTCTATTAACACTTATTTTCATGTTTATTAATGTGAAGCTGCTTTGAAATTATCTGTTTTGTATAAAGTACTTTCCTGGCAAAAAAAACACACATGAATTGCAAATTTGTGTTATTCCTCATTAAAATGATTTTCTAAATGCTTTTCACCCTCCTGTCAAAACAGTAAGGACAGTGGGTCCAGCCTTCTGGGGTCGATGACACTGCCGCCCAGCTCTCCCTCACCGTCATACATTGAGAGTAAAGCAGGCGGTGGCAGCATGCTAAATGGCCCGCACTCATACACACAGGCTGCCGACGCCATCAAGGTCAGTCACGCAATGTTTGCACATACGCAATCAGCACATTGTGTCATTATATCACACTACACCTGTTTAATGAGTGGGTGCACATCTCGAGGCAAAGTCTACATTGTTGTTTCTCGATAGTGCCCTGCAAATTGGCCAAACGAGAATAGGGAGAGAAATTAACACTTTAAAGGGATAGTTCATCCAAAAATGAAAATTCTGTCACTAATTACTCACTCTCATGAACTTCGTTCGTCTTGGGAACGCAAATTAAGATGAATAGCTTTCTGACTCTGCATGGACAGCATTGAAATTGACACATTCAGGCCCAGAAGCTACTTTTTGAGCATATCTAATTCTATTTTGTGTATGCATATCTAATGTGTATAATATCTAATATCTAATTCAATGCTGTTATTTTGAACTTTCTCTTTGTTAAAGAATTCTAAGGAAAAAAATGAAAAATAGAAAGAATATCACATAATTAAAAAAAAATAAATAGTAAATAAATAAAAATTAAAGTAATGAGAAATGTTTCCTAAGCATGAAATTAGCATATTTGATTTCCGAATGCTCACGTGACACTGAAGACTGGATTAATGGCTACTGAAAATTCAGCCATTACAATTATTACAATTACAATTTCAAATATTTTAAAATAGAAAATTGTTAGTTTAAATTGTAATAACATTTCACTATATTACTGTTCTTAGTTTTGATCAACAAAATGCAGTCTTGGTGAGCATAAGTCACTTAATGATATAATGTTACTTTCAAAAGCATATTCTGCCATTCATCACATTCTAAACAAAAATGTTGTGATTAAAAATTATATTAATTATATTAAATTAGTAAATTTAAAAAAAAGAATAGAAAACACTAGTGTTAGATGGTAGTTTTTTATAATAAATGGAAATAAAAATAGTTTGAATAGAACAAATATTGAGAAACACAACTGTTACGTGTTTTTTTTTTTTTTTTTTTTTTTTTTTTTTTTAATATATATATATATATATATATATATATATATATATATATATATATATATATATATATATATATATATATATATATATATATATATATATATATATATATACACATATATATATATATATATATATATATATATATATACATAAAAAAACATCAGGTATATACAGTTGAGGTCAAATGTGTACCTATACTTTTTTTTTTTTTTTTTTTTTTTTTTTTGTTTAGTGATAGTTGTTCATGAGTCCCTTGTTTGTCCTTTACAGTTAAACTGCCTGCTGTTCCTTAGCAAAATCCTTCAGGGCCCACAAATTCTTTGGTTTTTCAGCATCTTTGTGTATTCGAACCCTTTCCAACAATGACTGTATGATCTTTTCACACTGAGGACACCTGATGGACTCATATTCAACTATTAGAGAAGGTTCAAATGCTCACTGATGCTTCAGAAGGAAAAATGATACATTAAGAGCCGGGAGTGAAAATCAGGGTAAATTTAACTTTTTTCTTCTGGGATACATGAAAGTAGCTTCGGAAGGTCAGTACTAAATGGAAAAAATATATAATTTTTAGGCAAAATAATAATGTACACATCTTTATTCTGTTCAAATGTTTTCACCCCCAGCTCTAACGCATTGTGTTTCCTTCTGAAGCATTAGTGAGTGTTTGAACCTTCTATAAAAGTTGCATGTGAGTCCCTCATTTGTCTTCAATGTGGAAAGATGGATCTCAAAATCACAGTCATTGTAGAAAAGTTAAAATACACAAAAATACTGGAAAACCAAGGAATTTGTGGGACCTGAAGGATTTTTCTGAAGAACAGCAGGCACTTTAACTGCTCAGGACAAACAAGGAACTCATTAACAACTATCACTAAAAAAAAAACAAAAACAAAAAAAAACGATTTGGGTAACAACGCTGTATTAAGAATCAAGTGTATGTAAACATTTGAATGGAGTAATTTTTATAAATTTAACTATTTTCTCTTGTGGACTATATGTGAACTACTTTTATGTGAAATATCTTACTCAGGTCAGTACTAAATAACAAATAACATGAATTTTGTATGATCCCTACAAATTCTGCAAGGTGTAGGTAAACATTTGACCTCGACTGAATATATATGGAATTTAGTTATTTATATAAAATGCACTTTAAATTTTATTCACATTTTTCTACATATATTGTCATCAAAATATCTCTTTCAAATGAAACTCTTTTGTCAGACGATGTGAATTTCTATAGATTTCCACTGCTCAGTGTGCATAGAGAACAGTGAACATTGCATAGGGACCATGTCAATTGGAATGCATGCAACTATGACTGATTTTCATTAAGCATTCTTGTAAAATCTTGTGTGTTATGCGTTCTATGATTTGTCTCTGTCACTATAAAGTTGTCTCGTTTCTATGCATAATCATTTCTTGGAAACCATTATGCTTAGGAACTTTTCATCATCCCTAATTATTTGCCCATGGCTTTGTTTTTAAAAACATGCTAGAGCAACCAACTTTTAATTGACCACTATTTCTGAGTGTTGTTTTTTTTTTTATTACTCTCTCCAGCCTCAGGAGCCTCTGAGCTCTTTAAAGTCGATGGCAGAGAGGGTTGCCCAGGGCTCAGGGTTAGAAGGGGAGCTGTCTGCACTACATATCTCAAGTGGTAAGCATCAACAAGTACTCATTACTCTCAGCTTATCTTGCACTGTTGTTGGCTGCATTCTTTCTTTCATCCTCTTCTAGATATATTCCCCAGCTCCACAGCCCCTTCAGGCACTCCTGCAGCTCCTCAGTCTGCTCTGTCGGAAGTGAGCATCCCCCCATCGTTGGGCGTGTGTCCACTGGGCCCCGTCCCCCTCTCCAAAGAGCAACTCTACCAGCAAGCCATGCAGGAGTCCGCCTGGACGCACATGCCTCACCCGTCCGACTCCGAGAGGATCAGGTGAGCGCACACACAAACACAATTCCTTAGCATTCACTGATTCTGACAGGTGACTAGTCACATGCCTCCAAGTCTGGGAAATTGCGGTAACGTTGCTCTCCAATGTGACCATGTTTTGCATTAGTTTGTCTTCATTTTTTTTAAATCTGTTTTATTCTACAGTGTCTAATGATGATGATAATACAAATAATAAAAATTATATTTCAATGTACCAAACTGGTATTGGAAAATTAACAAAATATATATTTTTAAATAAATAAAAAATATCAAATTTATATAAAATTACCAGTATATAAAATTGTTTCAATTCAGTGGCTGTGATTTGAATTAATCAAAGTGATTTTTAAATATTTAAGTATTCATTTTATTGGTTTATGCATTATTGTATTCATTTCATTTAACAAAATGTACCTATTGGCCCATTTTATTAATTATTTTTTTCTCAAATATGTATTTATTTTAAAGGTATATATTTATGCATTTAGAGGTACAATACGACACTACAAATGTTTTAATTTATTTATTAATTTAATATTATTATTATTATTATTATTATTATTATTAATAAAATAATTTTATTTTTTATTAAAATCAAATAAAGTAAATGTACAGTTCCAGATTTTTTTATAAGTCTGCTCACCAAGCCTGCATTTTTTTTTATCCAAAGCACAGTAAAAGAGTCAAATTTTAAAATATTTTTACTATTTATTATTTTTAATTTGTAGCATCATTACTTCAGTAACATGATCCTTCAGAAATCATTTTAATATTCTGATTTGCTGCTCAAAGTACATGTAGTAGTATTATTATTATTATTATTATTATTATTATCATGTTGAAAACAGCTGAGTAGAATGTTTTGTTTTCGATGAATAGAAAGTTAAAAAGATTTATCTGAAATAGAAATCTTTTGTATTAAAGACATTATAAATGTCTTTATCATGACTTTTGATCAATTTGAAGCATCCTTGCTAAATAAAAGTGTTCATTTTTATTATTTCTTTCCCCCAAAAATATTCTGACTCCAAGCTTTTGAATGGTATAGTGTATAATGTTTAAAAATACTCAATACTCAATGAAAAAAAATACTCAATTATTTCAAATATTGAAAATAATACTAATAATTGTTTCTTGCACAGCAAATTAGCATATTAAAATGATTTCTGAAGGATTATGTGACACTTAAGACTGGAGTAGTACTCAATATATTTCACAAGATAACTGCTTTTGCTGTTTTTTGAATCAAATAAATGCAGGCTTGGTGAAGAGACTTCTTTACAAAACATTAAAAATCTTACTGTCCAAAAACTATTGACGGGTAGTGTTTTTAAATTATTTGATACTCCATATTAAATCCACACTAAAATACTCTCATCCTATCCGATTTCAGTTTATCATGGGCGTTTGACTTGCTTTAATTGTATTCTCATCAATCATTGTTTTAATTGTTTACTCTCTTTTGGACATACAGGCAGTACCTGATGAGGAATCCCTGCCCAACACTGCCTTTTCACCATCAGGTGCCACCTCCTCACTCTGACTCTGTGGAGTTCTACCAGAGACTGTCAACAGAGACCCTCTTCTTTATCTTTTACTACTTAGAGGTGGGTGTATGTGCACACATTTACAGTTAACGCCCCCAGTGGAACCTCAGTAATTGCAAACAGGTTGTTTTGTCCTTCAGTAAGCACATATGGCTTGCATTTGATTGATAGATAGTGGTAATATTGATCTCAGAGTGTGATTTCAAGATTACGCTGAGATTACAACCCCTTTTTATTGGCGTATTTCTGGTGAATGACAAATTGCTCCTGTCCACTCCCTAGGGTACAAAAGCGCAGTATCTAGCAGCCAAGGCCTTGAAAAAACAATCATGGAGGTTCCACACCAAATACATGATGTGGTTCCAGAGGCACGAGGAGCCCAAGACCATCACTGATGAGTTTGAGCAAGTGAGTCGCACTACAGCAAAAAAATTCTGTGGGCAGTTTTATTTTTTAAATCATATGTGACCCGGGCTGGCATAATGAGAAAACGAAAGCGCCTTAATATACATCTGTCTCAATGTTAATCAGACATTAAAAGAATAGATGGAATTACTCGATGCTCTTGATTAAACTACTGTTTATTTGCATACATATATGTATATATATGTAATGTTTTTTTTTTTTTTTGGCTCATTCTGACTCATTTTGCCAGCACGGGTCACATATTTTGCTTTCGTAAAAAAAAAAAATAATAATAAAAGTAATACAGGCCAATATGTTGAGTGTCCCACTACATTTTGTTTTAATGTCCTATTTTGAGGCAATTAAATCTGAAATTGATGATATTCTGGTTTCTGGTTTATTAAAAGGATAGTTCACCCAAAAATTTTAAATTACCCCACACTTAAAAAAAAAAAATGCCGTAAAATTTACAGTAGAAAATATTTTAGGAATTTTACCGTAAAAAATTTGGTAGCAACAATTTGTTTACGGTTTTCAGTTACATTTACAAGTAAATACCGTAATTTCATTAACTGATATAATTGTAATGTACCAACCTACTGAAGTACTGAAATCTGTTTTATACCTTTGTAATATACTGATAACCACCAAAACCAGGTGGTGATGAGAAAGTCACATGACAAACTAAAGCCCATCACAAGCATCTTTTAAATATTAACATATATAGAAGGTGCACAGTGTCATTCACACTAAACAACACTAAACACCATCATGGTAACACACGAAACTGAAATAATGCAATAAACATTCAATTAACAACATTAGATGTAACATACAACCCTAATGTACAAAAATGCTAAGAAAAAACTAAGAAGAAAGAGTTATTTCGACAAAAAAACATCCAATTTAAAAAAATGTAACGCAGTTAATTCTGGGAATTTAAATTACGGTTATTCACTGTAAATTTTACTGTTAACCATTCAACAGTTTTGAACTGTAGCATTTTTACAGTTTTTTTACTGTTAAATTCACTGTCATATTTTACAGTGGCATGGTTTACTCGCCCTCAAGCCATTCTAAGTTTACATGACTTTCTTCTAGAGCTGCAACTAACGATTATTTTTGTTGTCGACTAATCTATCGATTATTTTTCAATTGATCTATTATTTTCTTATCAGTTGATAAATTCTTTAGTTAAACTATCAGTAAAAATAACAGTAACTTCTGCTATTAATCTTTTAACATTTTATTCAAACGTTTTCTCATAATTAATAATTTACATAAAAAATAAATAACAATAACAACAACAAAGAAAGAAAATAACAATAAAGAAAGAAAAATTAATACAAAGATAGAAAAAGAAAAATAATAACAATAAATAAAAAATAAAAAAAGAAGGAAAGAAAAAGAAAGCAATGAAGCAAGAAAGAAATAATAAAAAGAAAAAGACAGAAAGGGCAGTGATACAATACAATCAATAGAATTGCACATTATGGCTGCATTCACAGTTACTGTTTGGGACAGTTGCTTACAGGTGAGATGCTTAAAATGTTGTTTTTATTCAGCAGATTAAAACATCTGCTTGAATTCATGCAGTTGGACATTTAAAAATGTCCTGGCTTTTTCCAAGCTTTATAATGCCAGTGAATGGCTTTTGAGATTTTGAAGTCCAATAAAAGTGCATCCATCCTCAGAAAAAGTAATCCACATACCTCTACAGGCCTTCTGAAGTGGATTGATGTGTTTTTGTAAGAAAAATATCCATATTTAAAACTCTAGCTTCCACTAACTGTCGTACACGCCTTCACAAAAGAGTGACGTTCCAGTGGATGACGTAGGACATAGGCGTAGCGTAAGCTCCGGTTAGAATATGCTAAAAAGTTTTGTTTACAACAAAGGAAAACCAGTTTCCTCTTGGCTTATATCGAAATCCTCTGGAACGCCACTTTCTCGTGAACGTGTGTACAACAGTTAGCAGAAGTTAGAGATTACGATTTAAAAAGTTTAAAAATTAATATTTTGTTTTAAATATGGATATTTTTGGATATATACCTGGAGCCATGTGTAGCACTTTTTATGAAGGATGGAGGCCATTCACTGTCATTATAAACCTTGGAAAAGCCAGGACATTTTTAAATATAACTTGTATATGCTTGTATTTGTCTAAAAGAAGAAAGTCATATTCACCTAGGATGGCTTGAGAGTAAGTAAATCATTGGTTAATTTTCATTTTTGGCTGAACTATCCCTTAACAGTGTTAAGTAAAAAAAGAAATATGAATTCAGCAGGGATGAATTTAATTGCTAAAGTGACCAAAAAAAAAAAAAAAATCAAATAAGTGCTGTTCTTTTGAACTTTCTATTTATCAAAGCATTCTGAAAAAATTGTATCACAGTTTCCACAAAAATATTAAGCAGCAGAACTGTTAAGAATAATGATATTCGTGGGCATATTAGATATATTACATATTTTGCAAGATAAAAAGTCGTAATTGCCTTTTTTATTCTGTAACAAAAAAGAAACAGAATTCTGAGGGGAAAAAAGTCAAAATTGTAAAATATTAACTCAGAATTTCAAGAAAATTGTTAGAAGTGGAAGATATAAACTCAAAATTCTACAAAAAAATCTAAATTGTACGAGGTAAACTAATAATTCTTAGAAAATAGTTAGAATTCTGAATTTATATCTTTCAATTATAAAAAAAAAAATTAGAACTGCAAGATACAAACTTGGTATTCTGAGAAAAAAAATATAAACTGTAAAATATAAACTTAGAATTTTAAGAAAAGTTAGAATTGCAAGATATAAACTTAGAATTCTAAGAAAATAGAATTGTAAGATATAAACTTGGAATTTTAAGGAAACAGTTAGAATTGTAATTCCAATATTTTTTTCAGTGTCACACTTTGATCATGTGACACTGAAAACTAGAGTAATTGCTGCTCAAAGTTCAGCATTGCTGAAATTACATTTTAAAATGTATTCAAATAGAAAATAAATTAGTGTAAATTAATAATAATTAAGAGAATAAGAGAATATATTTAAAATCCTATTTGTCCCAAACTTTAACAGTGGTGTGTATATATGAATAAAACCTAAAAATAATAATTTCTAACTTCATTTTGCTAAAAATTTTGTTCCTTTTTTCTTCAGGGGACATATATTTACTTTGACTACGAGAAATGGGGCCAGAGGAAAAAGGAAGGATTTACATTTGAGTACAGGTACCTTGAAGACCGGGACCTCCAGTGACGGACGGTCAACTAGAACGGAGGACTACTGCCGACATTCCGGACTGAATCAACACACACATGTACACTCTCTTTCATTCATCGGGGAGGAGACCCAGATGCATGTGCGAGGCTGTTTTCTGTCTCGCTGGTGCATAATGCATCTGGAGCCCCTCCCACTCTTTACAATCCTCCCTGGCCACAAGCGGCTCCCTTTGTGACTCCGCCCCCTCTCATTCAATCAGACTTAATGCCAGTAAATCACCCCTTTATGGAACTTTATGGAGCATTTTTGCACCAAAGAAGTTGTTGAATGTGGTCAAATAAAGCATTCACCCTGTCAGCAAGATGACAAATACAAATCAGTGTGGATGAATTATTTAGCCATGGCTAAAACTGAAGTTCTGCTATGATAGTGATAACGTAAAACCAACTAATCCAAATTATCTGCGCTATAGTTGTGCTATTCAGTAATTATAAGCAATTGAATTCTTAGGCACAACAGTTTTCTGGCATATACCTGTCCACCAAAGCTGTAACAGCTGCCATTTTCTTTTACAAAGCTTGTTGCACCCTTGTCTTTTTAGCTTTGTTCAAAGCACAGGTCTTAATTATTGTTCCAAACTCTAATATTGCTGATATTCATAATCATGCTATCACTGTGGCACCAAATAATGAGTCTGACTGAGTCTCTTGAACCAGTTCAAGCACACTATTTTTGTTCATAGACAACAAACAGGAGACCAAGTACACATCACTCAGTTTGTGACTCTCATCAAAAGAAAGAAATGTTTTTTTTTTAGATATAGAAAAAGGGAATTAATGAATATATTCATTTATTGGGGGCAAATGTGCATCTCCAGCTGAAATTTTTGAGAGCTTCACTAGGCTTTCACTAAAGCTTCAGTGTTTCCTAAATCTTTTAGGATTTTGTTTCCCATATTTGTTTGTGCTGTATAGATTAATCACCATGGAAATCATTTTAATAAGAACATAATGCTGTAGAGGTGAATGATGTCAGCCAATTTGAAATTTCTTTATAATTCAGCAAGAAAGGGGTGTTAAATATCCAACCTTATGAAATGCCCACGCAAGCAACCTTGTTTTTATCTTAACCTTTATCTTTCCCGATGAGCGTGTGGAAGAGAGCAGAAATGTGAATTATATATATATTTTTCCTAACTGGAAAAGTGTTGTACAGAACATTTGTTCTCCTTCTGTTGACCCCCCCTCTCCCTCCCCTTCCATTTAAACGGCATGGAAAATTACACTTGCAAAGTGGACTGGAGTAAAAACATAGTAAATAAAGCATTGCAAAGAAAGTAAAGACTGTAAAATATAAATAAAAGAACTACTTTTCAAAGCAGGCGTCTGGGTTTTCATCATCGCTGAGCATCTGTTTTGAATTACATTGTTCTCATGAGGCTGTCTCCAGTAAAACAATTTATTGACTGCCTTGTGAAGAAATTGATTATCTTTTTAATTTAGTCCCATTATAATTCAGTTAGTTCTGGTCCTCGAGTGTCGTTCTGAGAGCGTTGATATACAGTACAACAGCTCTGGGACTTTCCAGTGTTCGTATCCTTCTGCTTGTCTTTGCAGGGTGGAAGAAGAGCGAGGGGCAGGTGTTGAAAGTCAGAGCATCTGTGTTTTCTCTTGATTCATGATCGCTTGCGGTTTCTCACTAGTAAGGAAAATGGAGCTGAATCTGCGACACTCCATTGCAGAGAAGAAATCTGTCACTCCACATCACGTATGCTCCTCTAGACTGGTTTTCAGTCTGTCTTCAGTCTGGCCGATGCTAAAATCATTGGCTCATTAAGAAAAAAAAGGCAAGTAGTTGGTTTAATGTAGAAATCATTTCCATTGCTGTTTAATTACCTGAAAACCTGCTCCATTCTAAAGTTTGGGGTCAGCAACATTTGTTTAAAGAAATCAATACTTTTATTCTGCAAGTGACAGTAAAGACATTTATAATGTTACAGAAATTACATAGTAAATACATTTTCTCTGAAGAATCTTGAACAAAATGTATCATGATCAGCCTTTTTAAAAATGTCAGCATATCGGCATATTAGAATGATGTCGTGAAGGATCTTGTGACATTGAAAACTGGAGTATCACAGGAATGAATTACGCTTTAAAATGCATTAAACCAGAAAGTTATTTTAAATTATAATATTTATATATAAATATATCAATATTTATAAATATATATTACCATTTACTTTTGTTTTTGATCAAATATATGCAGACTTACTGAGCATAAAAGACATTTTTGAAAAATATTCTCTTAACTCTTACCCACCTCAAACTTTTGGACAGTAGTGGTCAAATTGCAGTTATACATTTTGGATCAGGGTTGCCAGGTTTTCACAACAAAATCCCCCCCAACTTCGTACACTCCACTTTTTTTTTAAATGGGCTCATTTACCATCTCCCCTAGAGTTAAACAGATGAGTTTTACCGTTTTTGAATCCATTCAGCCGATACTTTAGCATAAATCATTAAATCTAATTAGACCATTAGCATCTCGTTCAAAAACGACCAAATATTTTCAATATTTTTCCTGTTTAAAACTTGACTCTTCTGTAGTTATGTCGTGTACTAAGACCAACAGAAAATTAAAAGTTGTGATTTTCCAGCCTGATATGAATAGGAACTATACTTTTATTCTGGCGTAATAGTCAAGGAACTTTGCTGCCGTACCATGGGTGCAGCAGGCCCAATATTTCGCAGCACCTGAAAATAGTCCCCAGCTAGGTAACTTCCAACGTGACCAGCACTAAACCACTAAGGTAATCGTTAAATACCTGGGGACTATATTCAGGTGCTGCGTAATATCATTGCACCAGCTGCACCCATGGTACGGCAGCAAAGTTCCTTGATTATTACGCTGGAATGAGAGTATAGTTCCTATCCATATCAGCTTGGACAATCGCAACTTTTCATTTTCTGTCGGTCTTTGTACACAATGTATCTACAGAAGAGTCAAGTTTTAAATAGGAAAAATATTGAAAATCTTTGGTCATTTTTGAACGAGATGCTATGTGCCTAAATGAGCCTATTTTCAAAAAAAGTGGAGTGCTCTTTTAAAACTAGCCCAACTGCATTTCGAAGGGTGTCCCCCAGTAAAAAAAAGAATTCCAGGAGGTAAAATAAGTGTTTTTTTTTTTTTTTTTTTTCCCTGTTAATATTCGCATTCCATGGGCTAAATATCACAATACTGGGGTCACTTTAACCCATGGCAACAGTGTTAAAGTAGTCCAATTCTGTGGGACTTTTTCACGGATTTGGCAACATTGTTTTATATATACAGTGGAGATCAAAATTAGAGAACAACCTATAATTTCCTAAATTTCAAGATCACTGCTAGTGCGATTTGAAGTTATCCTAACAAGAGTAGAAGGGCATGTTTTAAACATATTTCATAAATGAATTGTATTCTGGAGCACCGTATAAAAACCTTAAATGTGACCCTGGACCACAAAACTAGTTGTAAATGGCACAGTATATTTGTAGCAATAGCCAAAAACACTTTTTTCTTTTATGCCAAAAAATCATTAGGATATTAAGTAAAGATCATGTTCCATGAAGATAAATTTCCTACCATAAATATATCAAAACTTTATTCTTGATTAGCAATATGCATTGCTAAGTACGTCATTTGAACATCTTTAAAGGCGATTTTCTCAATATTTGGACTTTTTTGCACCCTTAGATTCCAGTTTATAGTTGTATCGTCATTGTCATATTTATCCTAACACCAATACATTATTGAAAAGCTTATTCATCTTTCAAACAAGTGATCCTTTTTGTGGTCCAGGGTCACAAATGAGATCTTTGAAAAAGAACACTTACAGGTACCTCCAAAGTCATTGGTGTTATATATATATATATATATATATATATATATATATATACATACAGACACATGCATGTATATTTAAGTAAAATGTTTTATTAATATATAAAATATTTCTAATTATATATATATATATATATATATATATATATATATATATATATAAAATATATACATAAAAATATTTTAAAAATATTTTTATGTGTACATTTATGTGTATATGTATTTATAACCTGGACCACAAAACCAGTCATATGGGTCAGTTTTTGGAAATTGAGATTTATACATCATTATACATCAAAGCTGAATAAATCAGCTATGGTTTAATAATACAATACAATAATAATATTTGGATACAACTATTTGAAAATCTGGAATCTGGGAGTGCAAAAAATCTAAATATTAAGAAAATCGCCTTTAAAGTTTTCCAAATGAATTTCTTAGCAATGCTTATTACTAATCATAAGTTTTGATATATTTACGGTAGGAAATATACAAAATATTTCATGGAACATCATCTTTACTTAATATCCTAATGATTTTTGCCATAAAAGAAAACTATAATTCTGACCCATACAATGTAATGTATTATTATATATACATAATAAATATACACAGTACACACACACACACATTATGCAAGCACAAACTTTTATTGACAGCAATACTCATTTTTATTTTGAACAGTAAATCTGTTTAATCATTTCAAATCTTTTTTGTGAAATGTTTTACTTAAAATGCTTGCCATGTCTTTAAGATAAATACTTTTAGTATTTTATCAAATCTAATGACATTTGTACGTATCCTAGAGTGCCTTTGAAATCCAAGCTATTTTGTGGAATAGCATTCATTGTATAAGAAAGATGTATTTCAGGCAAGTACACCAATGCATTGCCATCAAATTGACGCTTGGCAAAACCTCTCAGTAGCATCCAAATTCTTTATGCTTCAGTGTTGAACCGCTTTAACAAAACGGCATCCTTGAACTTGTCCCACACCTGAACTTGTTTTTCACATTTCTCATCTGTTCACACATGTGTGAGCGCGTGATTCTGTGTTTTTGTGTCTGATTATTTTTGTGTGTGCCTCTGTGACGCATTTGGTTTGGGCCAGCGGCTGCAGGAGTGTTTGAGTCATCTGGCTGTGTGTTTACATGTGTGTGCGAAGGCTACGAGCACTTCTGGCAGGTTCACTACCAAGAAGCTCCCACAGCGACAAGACTGACCCCACCATTGCCTCCGGCAACACAGGGAGTCATGTCATGCCCCAAATACAAACATTCGCTTTCACGTCACTGCAGATTGGAATGCTCATACCCCAATGTCCTAAAGTGTGTTGCCTTCAGAGTGCTGTATGATACTTGAGAACAATGCTGTCTCCTCCAGAACGCCTTCTGAAAGCATCTTGCCTTGTCCACGATGTGAGATAATCAGTGCCGGCTTCTGAAGACTACACGTGTATAAAACAAAGCAACCTCTGCTACTTGTAGAGCCACTACTGAGACAGGTAACACATTCACTTTAGGCCAATTCACTTTACAATCACAGCATTCAGCTATTTAACATAACCACCTTATTCTTTAACGTGGAAGTAAGGTTATGGGTGAGACTTCCTGTTCATTAGCCGCTATGGGGAAACAAGAAGTAAACATGCAGTAAACTCTAAAACTGCACTACAAACCAGTGTGCTCATAATTATGGTAATACATTAAAATAATATGGTAAGACACACCAATTTGCAATATCAAGCAGCAAAACAAGCTGTTTTGTACAGTAAAAAATAGCTGAACGCGGATGGGACTGGAAGCCAGACCCATAAGATTTGCAAATGGCCACACTTGCTTTTTTGGGAAGAAGGTGGATAGGTAGTAGTTATAAAGATGTATAAAAAAACAGCATGTGAAAAAAAAACTATTTTAATCACATTTTTACTGTTTTGTGGTTCAGTTAGTGCTAGGTGTGTTTTTCAATCTCAATTAATATGATAAAACAGCTGAAATATATAAAACAGTGGTGTAGTTATGATAAGAAAATTAGTAAAGTGTTTAAAACGATTATATATATATATAACATACACACTACCGTTCAAAAGTCTGGGGTCAGTAAATGTTTATTAATTTAAATTTTTTTTTTTAAAGAAATGAATAAATTGTTACATTAATAAAAAGTGACATAATAGATTTGCATTGCTAGAAAAGATTTATAGTTTGAATAAATGTTGTTCTTGAAAGAAAAAAATACAGGTTCAAAAAAAAAAAAAAAAAAAAAAAAAACATTGGCGGCACAACTGTTTCCAAAACTGATAATTCTACTAATAATTCAGAATATCAGAATGATTTCTGAGAGATCATGTGACACTTAAGCCTGGGAAACTGAATAACAGCTGATTAAAAAAATCAGCATTGCATCACAGGAATAAATTATATTTTAAAGTATATGAAAATAAAAAAACATTATTTTCTATTGTAGTAACGTTTTGTAATATTACAGTTTATTTTCTGTATTTTTGATAAAATAAATGCAGCCTTGACTCAAACTGTTCTTCAGCCTTGAAGTCTTACTGACCCCAAATATTTGAACAGTAGTGTGTATATATATATATATAGTGGTGTCAATCGATTAAAAAAGTTTACTAATTAATCACACATTTTTGCTGAAATTAATCGCGATTAATCCTACCAGTTTTTAATTATATTTTTATATTGCAATAATTTCACATTCATGACTCAAATTAATGTAGATACAACATAAAGAATGTATATATTTATAATATTTGTTTAATGCCATCTTTTTTTATGACTGCTGCTACTGCTGCTGACACTGCTGACCTATAAATAATAAGTACTTGCATGCACAGTTTTAAGGCAGCTTTAATCGCCTTTTTTGTAACTTCATGTCTTAACAGACGACACGAAATAACTGCGACATCGCATGATCGCAGTTTCATTTGGCTTTGATTGAATATGAAACAGCGCTTTAATATAGGCCTAATACAGTGCATGCCGGCACATTTGTGTGTGCACTTGAAGAGCACGTGCTACGATCACAGCATAACGGCTGACAGGACAGGTAAATTCATTTTTACCAACATATGGCCTGACAAAATCTCATCTGACTGCAGTTCACTGATGTTCTATTGAAGCTCCTTGTCACCGGTACCGTTTCCGCGCTCGTTTAACTCGCATCTGGTGCTGAAGTAAAGTTGGAGCACGTGTTTGAAAAGTCTTCTGTTTGATGTGCTCATAAAGACGCTTTGCAAATCTAAATGCAATTCTTTAGAAGTTGTGAGTGCTTAGCCCCGCCCATGCGTTAATTGCGTTAAATATATTTAGCTACTTTGGACGCCACTAATATATAGGCCTATGTATATATATCATGTCATATATATGATATATATGATGATGCTGACACCACTTGACATGTTGACTACCTATATGCAATGTTTTTTCAAGCGCATAGTGCTGAAACCCTATTGTAATTGTAAGAATGGCCAAGGATCAACAATTTCTACATAAAACTGATTGGGCAGACCAAACCGTAAGTCAGAGACTTGAAACTTGGAGGGATTTTAGTACTTCACACTGCAGACAACTTCACCAAGGCATGCTCCAATTAATCGACTTGACGGGGGCACTACAGCAATCAAATGTATAAAATCGCTCATAACTCCTAAACCGTCAGTCACAGGCTCAAGTGTCTTATGATGTTAGAATCCTTGGCTCACTCTGGACAAAATGCAGATTTGTTGTCGCAGAATTTTGGGGTATTTAGCTTTTTTTTTTGTTTAAAACCTACATTTGTGAACTAGTCCTAGGCTTTACACCCGATCAAAACCAGTGCAGGAAGATTCTCTGGAGAGTCAATATCAAAAATTATCCAAAAAAAATGTTAACTTTCGACTCTTCGTTTGCAACTGCTGCATTCTCACCTGCCCAAATTAACCGCAAGAGTGTAAACAAACTGTAGTGCGATTCAACCGAACTAAATAAGGCAGGTGTGAAGGCACCCTAAAAAAAAACATGGCCACCATGGGCCGATGAACTTTAAGCACCTATTTGACAAGTTTAACGGGAACCGATTAAAACTCATTGGGCCTGTTTGACTCATTATACCAAAGGACTGTGAGAAATTTTAAAGAAATTGGGCCAATGGGGGTGATATTACATTTTTCAGGGCATAAATTATTGTATATTGTGCTGTTTTTCCACACATACGCACAATATTCATATCATACAATAGACTTCCTTGTTCCAAACAACTTCGCCTCTAGAACCACTGTTGTCAATCAAACCGTTGAATGATTGAGAAGAGGTAAAAACATACTTTTGCTAACTAGTCCTAGCTTTTTAGCTCAATCTGGGGAAAAAAAGCACTAGAGTTCAATTCTCTGGACCCTCTAGGCCAATAATTATCAACAAAAAGTTGAACTGTCGACTCTTTGTCGCAAAGTGATGACAAAACGTTCAAAAGGGGCAGGGCTGCCTTTACTAAAATGGCTGTAAATTTAGAATGGAACAAGATATCTTTGCCAAACTCACAACACTTATGTAAGAGCTAAATCTGAAGTCACATAAAAATGTTGCAAAGCTATAAGAGGGAAAAAGACAACATAAAAACGGCCATACCTACGCAACCGTTTGTCCTATCAATGTGAAAATTGGTACACATGCTCTTGGTCCAAAGTGCCACAAGCATCTATAAGGACATTTGCGTATCTAAAAAACATGGCCGCCATGGGCCGACAAACTTTGAGCACCTATTCGACAAAGTTAACGGAAACCAATTCAAATGAAACTCATTGGGCCTGTTTGACTCACAATCCCAAAAGACTGAGAAATTTTAAAGAAATCAGGCCAATGGGGGCGATATTGCATTTCTCAGGGCATAAATGATTGTATATTGTGCTGTTTTTCCACACATACGCACGATATTCATATTATACAATAGACTTCCTTGTTTCAAACACCTTTGCCTCTAGAACCACTGTTGTCAATCAAACCATTGAAGGATTGAGAAGAAGTAAAAAACATACTTTTGCTAACTAGTCCTAGTTTTTTGTCCTTTTTGTCCTAAAAGTGACACCAAAATGTTCAAAAGGGGCAGGACCGCCTTTACTAAAATGGCTGTAACTTTAGAATGGAACAAGATATCTTTGCCAAACTCACAACGCTTATGTAAGAGCTAAATCTGAAGTCACACAAAAACAAAGCTATAAGAGGGGAAAACAAAACAAAACACAAAAACAGCCAAACCTACGCCATACCTTTTGATAATTATCAAAAAAAGATGAAATTTACCCTTTGGGGTCAGCGCTGATAGCCTTGAAGGCAGTGCACTGATATATGGTGCAGTTGCACCTCGGGTGTCCCGAGATCGAATCCTGCCTTGTGGACCTTTTCCGATCCCACCCTCCCTCTCTCTCTCTCTCTCCCACTCACTTTTTGTCATATCTCCACCATCAAAGTACTCTTTGGGAAGCTATAATGAGGTTATTTAGAAAAGGGACCTGTTCAAATATACTCAAAAGCCTAAATGAAATCTCAAAAGTTGGACCTCAGTTGACGCTATAACAGTAATAAATGTTAAAAAACATCATATTTCTATGGCAAATTACCTGTATTTGCCAATAATGCTTTTTAAATCATTGATTTACGTGGTTACAGGCTTGTTTAATAATATGTAATGTCTTTTTGAATATATGCTTAAATGCCTTAAAGTGCTTGAACACTGGTAATCACTGCTTGCAGCTATATTTTATTCTGTCATTTTGTCTGAAGAACAGTTTGAAAGTTTACTTAATAATAATAATAATGATAATCATCATCGTCATCATCATAAAATATGGCCTTTTTAATATAATAATAAACAAAACAACAACAACAACAATAATAATAATATAAACATAATACTGTTTGTTATATCTAATATCATTTTCATAAACACAACACCACCCAACCAGTTTAGTTTTTCACAGTACTGTACTTTTGAAATACAATACATTTTGTGTAGTAGTTTTTTAAAGATCAAATTGTCCAAATTACATTATTTTGACAAATATTTACATTTTAATATTGTATAAATACTTTCCTATTTAAATATGGCATTGCTTTGTTTTTGCGTTATATTTCCCTTTTACAGAATAGGGGGTGGGGAATTTTCGTACTGTCATAATAGCAATCTTGTATAAAAAAGCTAAATATCTATTATAGCTGCTTTTTTTTATTTCAAATCTGAACAGAACATGTTTCGTGCGATTCACCTTAAAAAGAGACATCAATCCAGATTCATTACTGTCAAGGGATGCTGCGGTTACCACAGCAACCAAAGGCACAACACTTTTATACACATTCCAGTCGCGCAAACGGAAGAGCTAAACTCTGTTAGTTTTACTCATCCCGTTCTTTATTTCTTTCATACACAATTAAGCTCAAACGCAGACCGGTTTAGGAGTTTTATCAATTCTCGAGGGCTAGAATCTCCTGAGCGCGTGCCGTTCTGCGCGCGCCAGTTGATTTTCCCTAAAAACCGAGCACGCGTTTTAAAGCCGTTCTCGCCAATAACGCGTGCTAGCGATTGGCAGATCATTTCCAACATTTAGCAAATGAAACCACGTGCAAGCATCTGCTCGCTCCAATCAATTGATGTAAACGGAGCGAAGCGGACCTTTGTGGGAGCAAATACGTTTCCGTGGCGCGGAGGTAGATCTCTATTAGTGAGTGTGGAGCGTATTGAATTTGTGTTGAAAGCGGAATAATACGGTCGTTTAAATAGTAGGGAAACGGATATTACCGGGCGCGTCTAATTAATCAGCTGTTTTATGCTTATTTGCCAACACACGGATCAGACTGTGCGTAATCAATAGCGTTTTATATGATAAAAGAACCTATTTTTACCTGGATGCACGGAGTATTATGCGTTTTCGTTTCTCGTTAAGACTGTGAATTACGCATGGTCGGTATTTTTGCTAAGATTTGGACGTCCACTTATTCCTTTCATCTTTTTTATGACTTGTGACTGAATGAAAACTATATTTTAAAGCTGACGTTTTTTTGTAGACCATCCAGGACGAGTGGAGATTTGATTCGCCTTTAAATGAGACACTCTACCATCGCCAATGCCACAAAACTGCGTCTTTTTCTACGAACCAAGAGCTGTAAAGAAACGCAAGACCCCATCTCTGTGAATACTGCGTGTGCTGCATCATCTCATTCAATTTGCTGTCAGCCAAGAGAGGGGCAACAATAACTTTGAACGGTTATTGTGTCACATTTCCTCCAGTCTCCGCATCATTTTCCACAGATTCGAAGCGGGCAGCTGTTGCAACACACGCAGGTAAGACGGACGTGCCTTCATTTTGTTCCCATCTGATGCTGCTACTGCTGCAACGTGCTCATTACAGCCTTTCCTTTGCGGGTTTTGCTTGATTTCTGTGTATGGAGACGTTTGTTTATGAGCTAAACAGGGAATATTCATAACGAACATAAGATTTGGGAACGGATACATGTCATGGGGATTGGTGTCGCACAGCGTGTGTCGTCCGCCACTGGAATTTTAATTTCCTCCCTGAGATCTGCCATGATGCTGCTGCTGTGTGTGTATGTGTGTGTATAGCTTGCTATAGTGTTTGCGTCAGGATTTGTGGACTAAATAACGCTAAACGAAAGCCTAAAGTGTCTTAAAAGGACAAGTTTAGGGCTAGGGAACTGAAAATGTAATTACCTCAGTATAACAACAATAGAAGTCAACGGAAAGTGATAGAAAAACAAGCATGTTTGTTTATTAACGGCTTGTGTCACTTCAAACCATGGCGCATTGTGAACACCACCAGCACTCAAGTGTCGCAAAACGCACACAATGAAACAAATGTTCTTTCATTTCTTTTGTTCATGTTCATCTGTAAAGGACAGAACAAAGCTTTTTTTGTACTGGAACTTGTTGCTAACTATCAGACTTTTAAAATCCCAAGCTACTTTCATTTTGTCTCCCAAGGCCTACTGTCCTCTTTCTGCCCTTCATCCCTCCATTTCAGTGTGTGCTCGCTCGTGAAATGGTAAAGGGCTGCATATTGGCCTGACATCTGTCATCTGCACCTGTTTGTGGATGGGACGGATGCCTCCCGTCCTCTTGAGTCAGAGAAACAGGGCTGATGATGAGGAGGATGAAGGGGGTGGGGAATGGAGAGGAAGAGGCAGCTGAGTGGAGCTTATAGGAAGAAGCATGTAGGATATTTACTGCAAAGGCGAGCGAACGAAGCGAGGTGATCCATCTGCCCATCTCTGTGTCACATCCCTCTCTATCTCACTCACTGCAGCAGAGCTATTCTAAGAGAATACTTTCGACCCACGCTCTGACAAACAGATCGAGAAAAATAAAGAGTGCATGAGAGAGAAGGAAGGACGAGAGGCGTGCAGTGTGGCACGCTCGGGCCGTCTTTGGAGAGTTAGTATGTGCAGATGCTGTAGAGGCAGCCCGTGCTTCCAGGACCCTGTCTCTTCGCTTCACATCATTAGCCACACAAGGCGTTGCCGATGGCAACTCCGGAAAAGAGGCGACTCGAGCATGCTGTAAAACGAAAGGGCATAAGATGCTGCACTTGGTTGCTGCATGTTGAAAGGTGCGTAGCCGTAGCCTTCCTCTTTTTCCCTCGTCTCTTCATCCTTGGTCCCAAAGACCCTTCCTCCCCCATCCCTGCATCCTTCCTGTCTTCTCTTCTCCTCTCAATAGGGTCTCTCTCTGCCCTGCCAACCCCCCACTCGGCACACATCTGTGGCTGTGTCACCCCCCGCTTCCTCTCTCTCCCTTCGTCCAAAGCTGCACCACTTTGAGCGTATTAAGCCTTCAGTATGTTCCCACAGGCCTTTTTAGTGGCGTTTACACTGTTTTGTATTGCTTTTTGCGCCTGGTGCTGTCAATGAGGGATTAAAATTCACTGTGTTGCATCAGCTATGCTAACATGTGCATGTTATTCACTGGCGTAACGTGTGACTCAGTATGTGAGAAAGCTGAGGTCGCACTACTATATGCAGGAAATATGGTGTGCATATTGCATACGCTTTGCACCTTGTTGATCATGGAGGATGATGCGATTCGCAGCCATATGATTTTGGATGACTTTGAGTTTGTTGTCAAGAAACAACATGCAAACATTGCTACACATTTTAAATAGTTAACTGATTGTCGTAAATATATGTCAGTGTCAGAATAATAAGGCTGTGAACCTCACAGAGTGAGTCATTTTATATCACTGTTACGGTGTAAATGAATACCTCTTTTTATTGCACAATACAGTTATTTTATGGGAAATTTAAGAAAAATTGTTTTTATATTAAATAACCATATGGTAATATAATTTTGAATAGTTCCCTAAATTATATTTAAAAATATATGTGACCCTGGACAACAAAAAACAGCCATAAAGCCGAAAAACAAATCTAGAACGTGAGGGTGAAAAAAATCTTACTACTGAGAAAATCGCCTTTAAAGTTGTTAAAAACCTAGCAATGCATATTACTAAACCGAAATTACGTTTTGATTAATTTACGGTAGGAAATTTCAAAATATCTTCATGGAACATGATCTTTATTAATATCCTAATAATTTTTGCCATTTTTCACCCATACAGTGTGTTTTTGGCTATTGCTACAAATATACCTGTGCTACTTAAGACTGGTTTTGTGGTCCAGGGTCACATATATACAAAAAATAGGATCATTCATAAAAAAATGAATAAGTCTGGCATCAGTGCAGCAGCTGCTGCACATGATGTAATACTTGAGTTAAAAAACAGTAAAACTATTCATTCTAACTTAAAATTTTAAAGAGGATGAGATGTTTAAAGCATGTTGTGACATAAATTGGGACTTGTAAACAATGCAATGCTCTGTGTTGTGCCTAATTGTCAAGATATTTTTTGATTATCATCCTACTTTCACATTATAAGTTTCTTTTTGACTTTCACTTGTCATTGATGTAATTGCCTAATTATTATAAGGTTATATTAAGGAATCTGTCTACAGCATGTGATATGTTTGAAAATCAGTGGTAAAACAGATACTAATAAGAGGTTGGGGTTGTGAATACCTAAAAAAGAATTGGTTTCAAACTGAAAACATTTAACTAATGCGTTGGGGTATCAAGTCAGAATTTGTTAACTGAGGGACTCACGCAACTACTACGGAAGGTTCAAATGCTCACTGATGCTTCAGAAGGAAACACAGTGCATTAAGAGTCGGGGGTGAAAACTTTTTGAATTTGAAGATCAGGGTAAATTTAATTTATTTTGTCTCCTGGGAAACATGTAAGTATCTTCTGTACTGTAGCTCCTAAAGGGCAAATTTAATGTTTAGGCAAAATAAGAAAAATGTACACATCTTCATTCTGTTCGAAAATTTACATCCCTGGCTGTTAATGCATCGTTTTTGTGGACTATATGTATGATCCCTCTTATTTTGGTAAAATAATTACCATTTTGCAGGTTCTGCAAGGTGTATGTAAACTTTTGACCTCAACTGTAGATTATCTAGCACTGTGCTGTTTGTGATTACATCATGTTGGACATATAAACTAATGTCTTAGATTCATTCTTAACTTCCTTTTGTATTTCAGTGAAAATCCAAGATTAACAAAGGAAAACTGAAGCCAAGACAAAGAGCCATCAGCCTGGATGAAAACGACTGGAGTCCTGGCCAGGAATACAAGTCGTCTTCATTTCTAAAGCAGATGAACTACCACTGTTTTTGTGAGCCAGGGGCTTTTTGAAAGGATGTTGATTTGCACAGATTGGAGATTTTCTCTTTGACTTTTTGCTACCTAAACCAGTGCCAAACACTAACCGTGCCAACCAGAAGCAAGAAATTATTTCACTAGTATTTTTGCGTTTTTGTTGATCCATTTAAGCCACTGAAACTCAATTTACACCAACATTAGATCACAATTTTGACCTTATTTTTTATAACAGTTGCCGAGGTAGAAAGTTTATATGTCCATCACTTAGTTTCAGTCAAAAACAACAAGCAGCTTTCGCTCCCCAAAATAGGGAGAACAGTGCATTATTGGTTAAACATGCTTTATGTAAGAGTGGCCGTTACGAATGCATTAGCCTGAGAGAGTTCGGCTCCTGATCGATTGATCGATGGATGGACGGGCTTATGGATGGCTGGCACAAGCCTCATTAAACTTTCCAAAGTGAGCTGCTGCTAATTCTGTTGATTAGTCGTGCGTTCCTCTCACTAAGGCCTGTTTAACTCTTCCTCTCCATCAGAGCTCTATAGTCATCCATCTCGCATGCTCCTCCCTCCTCTACGGAGAAGTCTCTGAAGGGTTTAGATACTGAAGCCATACGTCTCATAGCCATACTAACGTCAGAATCCCTGCCATCATTGCGAGAATTCGGCTTGGTCGTTTGAAAAGAGCAGGTGCATGGGTGTATTCAGGAATATTTCACTGAACGGTGGTCCAGGTTTGACGTCCTGTAATCTGCCATATTCACCAGCGAGCCATTGACGCGTTTACTGTGTTGACAGTGGGACGACGTTTAAAGTTGTCCCGCTACTTGAAAAGACGCTCTTTAACACTTAGGATAGGTCTTTTGTTGCATTTGCTTGAGGATCTCCACGTGCTTCACATTGACGGATGAATCCTGACTTGTTCATGCCTGTTCAGTGGGCACAACCATGCTGTCCTGCCAGAACCGGGCCCAAGCCCCCGTTTGTTTTATTCTGTTGGGTTGAGCTAAATCCAGAGCAGAGACACTCACGCAAGAGGGTCCAACACACATAGACCCTCAAACTTTACCTAGACTCGGTCCATCCTTCCATTTCCTCTCTTCCTGTCCTAAACACTTCTTCCTTTCTGGCCTGACTTGTGTCATCAAACCAGGAACTAATATATACCTGCTGCTTGTTATACTTCGCCAGTGCCCTAACCGACCTACACTCTTCCAAAGCCTTCGTAATGAGCCTTTGTCCCGTGGTGCCGCCTTTAGAGAAAAGATCAGCTCTTCCCCATTTCTGAACTCTGTAAAGTTGCTCATTCATTGCTTCGCCCTACCTTTATCTCTAGCCTCAATGACTTCCTTCTGAAACTCGAAGAGATGAAGTACTTAGTATTTTTCTTGAGAACTGACACTGTTAGCCTGATTATTTGGACTGCACAACAGAACCTCAATGACCTTGAAAGGTATTCTTGTTAGTCTCGCAGACATTCTCATTGACGATTAACGCCTAAAGCGGCAACCAACTGAGATTTGTTTACAAGACGACATCAGTTCTCGGGGCTGACGATGACTACTGTTTACAAGTCACACGGAATAGCTGAGTACTAGTAACTGTTTCTTTAGTGAGTCGACAACTGAAGTGCCAACCAGAATAGAGAGCATTTGGTGAGACATAGTTTACACTCGAACAGAAATGTTTACATGTTGCCCATAAGGTGAACTCTGATTGAGTCTTGAATGAATTGTTAGTGCCATAGTTCAGTTCAGTCACATAGACTTAAACAAAACCACCTTTAAGAAGAAGCTGTGCTCTTGACACTTTGAAAGGTTTACATTGTTAAAATACACATTTTGTTTACAGGACTAAATTGCTTGAAACAAGAGTCAAATATTTGTTCATTTCGCATTTGAGTCATATTC
The DNA here is from genome assembly GCA_033026305.1 of Cirrhinus molitorella. NCBI lineage: Eukaryota > Metazoa > Chordata > Actinopteri > Cypriniformes > Cyprinidae > Cirrhinus > Cirrhinus molitorella. The sequence continues at coordinate 27,076,198 of CM065131.1, forward strand.
AAAGCTGTTGTTTTATAGAATTAGCTCATTTAGAAGATTCCAAAAAAAATTATTTTGTGCCAAATCTAAATTTTCAAACATTCCAGCTCTCATCCATCAAGCATAAAACGTGTATATAGATTTACCTCATTCTAGTTAAAGTTTACACCCTAACCAAGAGTCTCATGCTTTCTTTCTTTAACTCGAACCCCCGCACTCGGATGTGCATTTTGCATATGAAATCATTTGCATACTAGTGTATGCATAGGTGAAAGAGAGATTAACTTGTCTACATGTCTTATATATTGCCTCACTGACTTGCAACTTTTGATAGACGTCAGCTTTTTGTAGGCCTCGGAAGTCTTTTGTACGAAGGCTTCGCATTTTTTTCATCTTTGATAAAATAAGCGCCCCTTTTATCAAGATGCCACCCGCTGCCATCTTGCTTTTCTTCCTGTTTGGCCCTGTGGTCTCCACAGTGACTATTACCTCGGAACGCTCCTCCGTGAACGGAGGGCCGGTGCTGCTTCTGTTGCGAGGACGTGGCCGCAAGTTCCCTCAACCCGATGTTGGGGGCAAGGAGGCAGCTGCAATGGCGGCAGAGCCAGAGGCAGCCGAGATCCCTCCGAAACCCCTGCCGCAGATTATGCTACCCCGCAATGTGACGGCTGATGCCCTGAAGCCCCCGCTGGGCGCCGCGCAGGTGGCCCCTCCACCTCGGCGGCTGGTGGACGTGGACGTGTGTCAGGGCTACTACGATGTGATGGGACAGTTTGACAACACTTTCAACTGCACCAAGGGCACCTACATCTACTGCTGCGGCACCTGCCACTATCGCTTCTGCTGCGAGCACCAGCGCAGCCGTCTAGACCAAGACTCCTGCACTAATTACCGCTCACCTGACTGGGCCGTCACGGCTGGACCCGTCACCCAGCCCCCCGTCCGACACGACCCAGATTTCGACCCGCTGCAGCAACAGAGCAACAACACAGCTTACGTCATTGGGGGAGTCATCTCTTTTACCGTGGCCGTGGCCATTGGGGTTAAAGTGGCCTTCCATAAACTGTCTCGACGACCGAGGAACCGAGACATCAACATGCCTAGGTGAGTGAAAGGCCCATTATGAGCGGGCTCACGATGTGGAAGGAGACAATGCTGTACACATCTGAGTGTGCATCAGTGACTGCCATCTGAAGAGATCCGTAGTGATTTTGATGTCAGAGTCTTTCAGCTTTCGCCTTTTGATTCCGTCATACACTCATCCTTCATTTTTACTGTTTATCTCTCCGTCTCCAGAGCGCTGGTGGACATTCTGCGTCACCAGTCTAGTCCGGTCCAGCAAGGAGAGCGGAACAACAGCACGGTCCTCACAACCGCCACCTCCAGCGAGGGCACGCTGGGGTGGACGTCGAAAAACTTCTACACTCCCGTCCTTCAGAGCAAAGACAACCGGAGTGAGTCTATCTCGCCCACTCATAATGGGCATAATGGATGTAGTCACAACGTATATAAATTTGCAGGGGAATGAATAAGCAGATATCGAGAAAGAAGGGTTTAAAGTGTAGAATCAACAGGGCAGAAAGAGAATCTGGAGGCATGATTTAGTCGACAGATCGACAAGCCTGAGTGTATGAGGTAATGTAGAACAGAGGATGTGTCAGAAATGAGTCAGATTAATTCTGCTTCAGAGGCAAAAGATGCTATGTAACCACATGAAAGTAGAGCAGCAAGTGAAGGAGGTGTTTTCCACCTTTAAAGCTAAAGCATTATCGACTAACATCCAAAATAGGAATGCTCAAATTATGCAGCACGTGGGCTGCTTTTAGGAAGTGAGGAGTAATCAGCAGCACGTGAATAAATTATACAAATCTTGTAATAATGATTTTGTTGTTGTTGGATGGTTAGATGGATTCATTAGATGTTTTGAGAAGTGCACTAACCAACAATTACACCTGTGTCTTAAACCGGTTAAGTGATGTTTTCAAGTCTCTTCTGCTCACCAAGGCAGCATTTAGTTCTAAAAATACTGTAATAATGTGAAATTTTAATAAAACATAAAATAACTTTTATTCTATTTTAAATTTTTTTAAAGGGAACTCTGAGCATTAAGACTTGTATAGCTTACTATCTCTTACTAAAATATGCAGTAGAAAACCTATTTACATTATTTTAAAAATACACATTGTTTTATAATAATGGGGGCGCCATTATTTTGATTATGTAGAACGGTTGCACTTGGTGAGCTATCTGTTGCTGTTTTTACCACAACACAATTTAGAATACACAACTTGAAAAATAAAATACTGATACAATGCCACATTGTACAGCTTTTGGTTGTAATTTATAGTCGCAGGGCAACGAGAAGTGGTTAGGCTAACTAACCGTCGATTTTGATTATTAGACTTTGATTATTCTGCTTTTGCACAAAAATATGTTCATAAATAAAGGTCACTTCAGCTTTAGAAAAGGATATTATGTAATTACAATTATTATACAATTAATTGGTAATACTTTACAATAAGATTCATTACTTAACATTAGTTAATATGAACTAAGAATGGACACAACTTTTACAGCATTTATTAATCTTAGTTAATGTTAAGTTCAACATGTACTAATGCATTTATAAAAATCACAAGTTGTGTTTTTTTAACATTTGGTAAATGCACTGTGAACTAACATGAACAAACAATGAACAGTTGTATTTTATTAACCAACAATAACAAAGATTAATACATAAATGTAAATAATGTATTGTTCATTGTTCATTTATGTTAATTAATACATTAGCTAATGTTAATTGATACCTTATTCATTATACATATACATATGTATTTGGCACTCAAAATGAGATGACAGACAGAGAAACTGTCGCATACACATCATTCTGCCTAACATCTCCTTTTGTAAGTCATACGGATAAGAAACAAAATAAATGTAAGTGATAATTTTACTTTTTTGATAAAATTCTCTATTTTTTGGATAAACTATTTTATTCACAACATGTCTTAAAATACCTTTTAGGGTTATGATAACAATACAGCTCTAAGCTAGATCAAGTTTTGATCTCTGTAAACCAAACTATCACTATGAAATATTTTTTTTCCCACTAATAAAACATTTTTCTCGCTAGCTAGCTCCACACTGGAGAGCTGCTTTATATCAGGAAATCAAGTTGTAATTCTAACTGAAAGCAACAGATTTTTCATGTTAAATATCGTAAAGCTGTTTGATTTAAGGCCATCTATTGCATAATGTACTATATGAATAAACATGATGTGAGCGGACATTACTGGAGTAAGTTAAAATTACTGAACTGCAGAGCTCGTGCAAACATCCACATCTTTGTAATCAGATGCATTTTTAACTGCTGCTTTCACACTGCTGTCAGTTTTTGTTGTGTTTATTTCATTACTGAGAGGAAAGCGCGCAATATATATTTACATATTCATCCATACGACACTCAGATTCAGCTGCGTTTGCTCTGAAGCGCTGTGTGTCTTCTCCTCTTGAATTGCATCCAGCAGGGCTAAATTACAGTCTTGTACTACAGCGCCACACTGGTCAAACCACATTATTGCAGGCTCTTACATTACGTCATATGAGATCAAACGACTACTCAACAGCAAAAATATTTGTTGACAATCTTTTATTGTCGTTGTTGTCGATAATGTCGACGTATCGTTTCAGCCCTAGAAGCGATGCAAGTCTTCACTGCTTTTCTAGCGATAAGAAGAGGAGAAAAGAATGGGAACATGCCTGTAGACGAATAAAACCTACTAAAGACTCGTGTCTGTGCCAGTAGCTCACCAAGTGCAACCGTTCTAAGTAATCAAAATAATGAATATTATTTTGGGGGCGCATCCCTCATTCTGTGTGGTAGTTATCCCTGATCTAACAAATATTGTTCTTTTCAGGATTCAGTCCATTTTGTCTTGAGTTGTCTGTTTTCACTCACAACTTTTCAGTGTTTGCTAAATGGAACACATGCTTTTTAAATGTGCTGCAGGTGGTCTGTCTAATCAGTGACAAGAGTCTTTTAGTGACACAAACCAGTTGTGAGAATATTTTTTTATAATTTATTTTTATTATTAAAAAAGAAATATGACTGCACTGCAAGCAAGCGACAAAATTGCATCACTGACATAAGTGCTTGCAGTCTAGACTGCTTCAATCATTATAACTGGAGCCTCCTTTTTGCGTTTTTTTTTTTTTTTTACTCCCAGTACTAATACAAATTTATCTGAAAAAAAAAAAAAACATGGAGTGCAGGCCACAGACATTTTTGGTTTTAAGTTGAGATTAAACTAACAAAAGAGGCCTCGCATATATTTTTTTGAACTGGGAGTGGATCAGTGTTCACTCTGCTCTCTTGCAGCTGGGAAACACAGTTTTGGCCAGACTGGGTCCAGTCCTAAACACACAGCTACTATCGGTAAGCCAAGGAGCTTAGGCCGAGTGTGCAAATGTGTCACTTGTGTGAGAGCGCCAGTAAGAAAGCTTTAAATTTGTCTGTGTGTATTTGTCACTGCCTTTGCTTTGGCTTGGTCTCGTTGGTTCGAGTGTGTTTGCTCGTGCCTTCCCACTCTGTCGCTACCCTGAGCTATTTTCTTGTTGTTTGTCCTGCACCCAGCGCTGTTTGCACCAGTCACCAAAGCTTCAGTAAATGTGCTGGCATGCATAGAAGCAGAATGCCAAAGTCATGAAGAAAAAAAACTGTCTTTTCTTCATGTTTCTGTATGTTATATATCCATTTATATTTATCTTAAGTGTATAAATATGTTTAATGAATAGATTAGGAGATGTTCTGGATTGCACCTTCTGTTTTCTATCTATCTATCTATCGTTCTGTCTATCTGTCGTTCTATCTATCATCTATCTATCTGTCTATCTATCTATCTATCTGTCGTTCTATCTATCATCTGTCTATCTATCATCTATCGTTCTATCAATCTGTCGTTCTATCTATCTGTCATTCTGTCTATCATCTATCTATCGTTCTGTCAATCTGTCGTTCTATCTATCTATTGTTCTATCTATCATCTATCTGTCTATCATCTATCTATCGTTCTGTCAATCTGTCGTTCTATCTATCTATTGTTCTATCTATCATCTATCTGTCTATCTATCTATCTATTGTTCTATCTTTCTATCTATATATTGTTCTATCTATCTATCGTTCTATCTATCGTTCTGTCTATCATTCTATCGTTCTATCTATTTGTCTATCGTTCTATCTGTGATCTGTTAATTTTCAAGGCCTTTTAGATATTTTTTTTCAAGTTGAAATGTTTAATTAATTTCTTTAAATGCTAAATCAATTCAAATTCATACTAATGAACTGAATTTGAATTTAAAATTCATTCTCATTTCAGTTTCTAAATGGCTCACATCACAAATAGACTTAATTATTTTCTTAGAATGATTTTGTTTGTAATTTATTTATTTTATTTTATTGTATTATTTTGCTTATAGGAGGGTGGGTAGTGCAAAGAAAATGTTGTTTATTAACTCATATTGTGAATTGTAGATAGAATATTTATATACCATATATATTTAATTAAATATAGTTTATAATATGATATACTATATTCAGTGCTGGGGAGTAACTAGTTACATGTAACAGAATTATGTAATTTAATTACAAAATAAATATAACTCAGGGCTCGACATTAACGCTTGTCCGCTTGTCCGGGACAAGTGGATTTTGTGAAAGGGCAAGTGAAAATTTTTTTTACTTGCCCGACCGGACAAGTAACCAGATTAAAACGTCAATAACAAACAATAACTAGCACAGCACCGAAACTTTGGTGAGATTGATTCTTGATTGTATTAACGTTACTTACAGTATACACGGTGAGTGAAAACTGACAGTATCAAGGTTGCGTCAGTTGATTCTCGTGCAGCCTATCTGCCTCACGTAAAATCTAAACTACTAGGCGCAGCAGCACACACAAAGAAACAAACATGAACAAACATACTGCGGTAGAAAAAAATATATATATATATTGTATATAACATATGATATAGGTAAGCAACATCACACGAACAAGCACCATTACGACTGCAAATGTGACATTTTATAAAACAGCAGTTAAATAAACTAATAGTTAATATTAACTGACACACATTTTAGATACCTCATTGGCCGTTTTGGCTAATGAAAATAGTTTTAAGCAAAGCCATAGCAGAACAGTCGCGAATCTCAGAGCAACATAGCGGTGTTTCAGTACCGAATGATTCAGTGAGCCATTCATAAAGTCAGCTGTGTGAACAAACTGGTTGAATCCGTCTACGGTTGAATCTGTGACTCACTCATTAAGACAATGACTTACTGCCACCTTCTGGTGGTTCGATTTCATATTTTTATGATAGAAGTACATTTAGTAAGGTTAGGAAAATATTGCCATTCATAAAGTGAAAAAGTGTCCTAGAAATCAATTTAAGGCAAATATCACAAATATGCTGATTAAAGTAAGACCTCATAGAGTAGTGATGAGACTATTGCTTCAAAATGGATTACATTTACGCCAAAGAAAAAAAAAAAATTTGGACAAGTACATTTTTTACTCGGACAAGTGAATGAATAATTTACTTGTCCGAAGGACAAGCACATGTCAAAGCTTAATGTCAAGCCCTGTAACTAAAGTACACAAATTTTCTCAGTAACAGATAACATAGAAAGTGTTAATGAATACAAAGGTTACATCTGAATATTTTCACACACGCATGCATATTTGATTAATGTCTAAAATATGAGTTTTTTTTTCCAAGGCTTTTTTAGATACCAGTGAGACATGCAAATATTTGATTTCAAAAACAGTATCAAAGCTAATAAACTGTATCTTATGATTTTAAATCTGCATTTTTTTAGATCCTCAGAATGATCTCAAAGTAAAAAGAGGTGCTAAAGTCAGATTTTCTGGTGGATGTGCTTTAAAATGCAATTACTGTAATCTTAATTCAAGTACAGAAGGATTTTGAAAGTCTGACAGTAATCACTGTTGAGTACTGCTGTAAGATTAACCCTGCCTGCTTCAAATGTTTCAAAATGATTATCAGCTTAAAAAAATGTTTAATTTAGAAAAGTAATCAAAAAGTAATTAGTTACTTAGTTACACTACTTACATTTACATTACATTTTAAATAGGGTAACTTGTAATCTGTAACCTATTACATTTTCAAAGTAACCTTTCCAGCACTGACTATATTATGTGTAAACCTGGACCACAAAACCAGTCTTAAGAAGCACAGGTATATTTGTAGCAGTTATGCCAAAAATCATTAGGCTATTAAGTAAAGATTACATTCCATAAAGATATTTTGTAAATTTTGGACAACTTTAAAGGCGTTTTTTGCAATATTTAGATTTTTTTTACACACTCAAATTTACCTTTATGACTGGTTTTGTGGTCGAGGGTTACATATATGATATGTATATACTATATTTTGTAACATATATGTGTGAATCATAACAGTTTTATTCTGAAGTATTATTTCATGACTTAAAATAGCACATATTGAATGCCCTGGTGAACTGGGACTGAACTGGACTGCTAACTCCAAGGTACTTCCGTTCAAATCTCAGCAAGGATGATCTATGAACTGGAGAGTTGCTGAGTTCCCCTGTGACCACTGTGCCCTTGACTACATTTAATCTGCAGTGCTTAACCCAAGGCTGCTCCAGGGGGACTCTCCCTGTAGTATGTGCAGTGCAAATTATTTATAAATGTGTCTGTGGTACAAATTACTACATGAATAAGGATATTATCATTACATAAGGATATATTAAATTTAGTGGTATGACAAAAAAGACAATATTCTAGTCACACATCTCCACATAAATACTCCAGTTCCATTGTATTCTACTGTAGGTAATTCTTAGACATCTGCTGTTGTCATTTAGAGACTCGGGATGCAGCTTCAGTGCTCCAGTCACCCACATTTAATCAGACCCATATTTTACAATCAACCAGATAAATATGCTTTGAACACATCAGTTGATTGTCTTTTGTTCTCCTCTCTTAGAGCGAGTTCCACGCATGAACAACACCCAGCTGGCCTCCACAGGAACACTGCTGTCCAGCAAGCACAATAATTCCGGTTTTCACCCCTCCTTCTCTCACTCCTTCCACAACCTTGCCCAGCTACCTCCATCATACGAGACCGTCATGAAACCAGAGCTCAACCGCTACAGCTCCCTCAAGAGACTAGGTGAGTGTGAGTCTGAAAAAGAGAGTGTGTAATTTCAGAACGGCTACTACTCAGAGGGTCTCTGTGAGGGAGTGTAGCTTGGGGTCAACTGCTACTGTTTTAGGAAGGATGTCCTGTGGCATCAGAGAGTTTTTGCATGTATTATTTCTTCAGCATGATGAACAAATATTTCGGTTTGATCTTATTCATATTCAATCAATGCTTAATTGAAAGAATTTAGTTAAGGAAATTTCTACAATGCAAGGAAGGCAGTGTCTCCTCAACAAATTGAAAGAGAAAAAAATGTATATTACAAAATTAAACAATGCAATATTTCAAAATATGACATAAAACGTGTATAAATTACTTATTTTTCTAAAGTAAAACTTGTCCAACAGTGGCACCAGCAGGTAAAGTTACAGTGGGAGTCCCGGTCTCTCTCGCTTCCCCTGAGCCCATTGAGTTTTAACAGAAGCGGTGAGTTTGGTGGCAATGCCTCCATAACGATATGATTGAATATGACTGGTTATGATCGGCTGTGATTGGTTCATGTGATAAATCGTGCCTCTCTGTTTGTGCGCGTTCTGCACTGGCGAATCACCCTGAATATACAATATAAATTAGGCCGGTAATGTAATGCGTTAATTAAATTAATTAATTACAGTGAAAAGTAACATGTTAAAATGATTAACGCACTTGGCCCCACCCCAAACCAATGTGGATCATCTGACATTTCATACAGTTGATTGATGACAAATATGAGGCAGTGCAACAACTCACTGCGTGATAGAGCCTAGAGAATGTAGTTAGAATGTCCCTAAAATTCTAAATTCCCCCCACATTTCAAAATCCTGTTTGTCCCCTCCACTTTCAAATTTGTTTGTTTAATGTATTGTACCGCGTTTAGAGAGCGACTCCCCAATGTGTGCAAATTAGGCTACATAACATATCTAGGCTGTTATTAGTATGTAGATTATAATAGGTTGTGTAGTTGTCTATAGCTCTGTATCATGCTTAAATCTATTTCTCTCTATTTCTTTGCACTTTGAAAATTGAGAGAGCCTACAAGATAAGTTCAAACAATTCAAATGATTCCACTCTCAAAATGCACCAGATTTTTGCATTTAAATTTGAAATGAACAAAGTAGAGGAACCAATGTGCACCCACTACAGTCTCAGAAAATCCTGTGGGGACACTAGGAATGTAGAGGAAACACTGTAGGATTGGCATGCGTCAGTGAGTGTGTGTGTGTGTGCCAGTTCACCTTACTATTTGCATTTGACCATATATGGCACTAAATACATTTCTCCTGTAAAGCATAATGATTAAGAGTGGGACCTCACACAAAGAGCAACCTAGCTAGGGCCCTGATTCAAATTGCAAACATTTTCCCCCATTTTGTTTATTTAACCCTTTCACACATGAGTTTAAAATATTCTAGCTGAGCCCCCCAGGCTGAGTTTTTTTTTAGGCGACCATTATTTTAGAACCTATCGCTTTATTGTTTCCATGGCGACGCATCATGCTTGTCACGTGGCACACCACAGCCACAATAGAGCTGTAAGACACATGGATCACGTTTATGTAGTTTTTCTTTTTTTTATTATTCATATTCACAAACGTGCTCACTATATTATGAAACATCTGATATTCCGATTCTGAAATATGTGCAAGTACATGTATTTGGAAGTTTAAACACTTTTATAATGACCCTGTTAGTTGATCTATGCCGGGTGATGGGCGCCGCCATGTTAGTTCATGCTGAATCCGAGCGGTAACACGCAAATTCATCCTCTACTCCCAAAAGACATTGAAGTAAGTCTCCGGTGAGCAGAGAGAAGAGCAGAGTAAACTTTACAGTTACCTGCACAATGTGTATGATATTAATAAAACATGTCGTCAGATTATATTTGTAGGATCATTATTTCCCCTTTCATAGACATCATCGTGTGTTTTTACAAACTATAAATGTATGGTTTTGCTAGTACTTATGTGTATTTAAATGTGTGGAACCTAAAATACGCATTAAATGGTTGGGGAGTCTGACTTGTAACCTAGAGGTTGCGAGTTCGAGTCCCAGGTCCGGCAGGGATTGACGGTGGGGGGAGTGAATATCCAGCGCTCTCTCCATCGTCAATACCACAACTGAGGTGAGACCCTTGAGCAAGGCACCGAACCCCCAACTGCTCCCCGGGCGCCGCAGCAATGCAATGGCTGCCCACTGCTCTGGGTGTATGTTCACGGTGTGTGTGTGCACTTGGATGGGTTAAATGCAGAGCATAAATTCCTAGTGTGGGTCACCATACTTGGCCTCACGTCTCGTCACTTTCACTTTTTTTCACTTTCAATAGTTGTAATAATATGACGAGCTCAGCGCGTCCAATCTGGCTCAGCGCCAGCCAAAGCGCCAAATCAGATTTGAATTCAGCAGCTGATCACGTGATGCGCTCAATGTTCCAATCACACCGGTGTGATCGTACACGTCAAAGGGTTAAAGTATCATTTCATTGAAGAAATAATTAAAATTACAAATTACCCAAAAATTACAATTGAGTCATCATTTACTCAGCCTCATGGTCCAAAAGAGTATAATATGTAATATATGTAATATACTCTTTGATGCTTTACACAACAATGACTGTAAATTATCTTGGGGGAGTAATTTCTCAGCCAAATTTGAAGTGCAATTAATTAGATTAATTAATCACCACATCGTGTAATTAATTAGATCAAAATTTTTAATTGCTTACCATCCCTAATATAAAGGTGTTAATGGAAAGACTAATAAAAAAGTAAGTAAACAACTTGCACATGTAGATATAACCACTTTGGTACATCAAAATAAAACTTTAAATTGCCTGAAAACATGACCTGTGGCCAATATTTACAGAGCTTTGATGACTGATGATCTCAAAAATGTAAAAAAAAAAAAAAAAAGCTATTAACTATCAAAAAGAACAGATGAACATATGTTTACAAATAAAATAAATGGTTTAAATTGTTTCTGCCTTGAGTTATTATTTTGAAATGAATGTAAAATGCTTAACACTAAACTGATGAGATTTAACCAAGAAAATGTGACTGGGACATGAATTTACTTTTAATAAAAAAAAAAAAAAGATTAACCCTTTCTATATGAACCCTATAGTTTGTTTAAACAATTTGATAAATAATCTGAATATTCATTCATATTAAATCAAATGTAATTAATATTAAATCAAAATATTAAGATATTTATGTTAACATACTTTGTTAATATTAAAATATGTGACCCTGGACCACAAAAACAGTCATAAGTAGTGATGGGAATAACAGCGTTATAAATAAACAGTGTTACTAAAGGCATTATTTTTCCCCATTACTGTTACTGACAATAAAATGCAGCATTACTATAATTTATTATAATATTATAATTGTATTTTTCAGTTCATCTGAATGCGCAGAGCACCTGTATTTGACAAACCGCAAACTCTGTGAATGCACACGACTAGCTGTCACTTTGTCTCACATACACGCAAAGAAAGATACAGAGCTAGAGAGTCTTACTTGCATACTATGCAGAATTGACGCACTATATGTAAACAATATTCTTGTATTTTCCTGTCGAAATAACAGAATTCTTCAGCTTTTAAGAACTGCTGGTTTCTCCGGTAGCAGATGACAATCTCATTGGTTGGCACTCAACAATTATCGTCCCTGTTTTGATTTCAGCAAAGCAGTTCGAGTGAATGCAGACAATATGATTAATATTCAGGAACCCAGCAGCTCATTAATTCTTAGTGTGTTTGATATTGTAATAAAATTTGTAGTAGTTTTGTTGTCTTATCAGTATTATTATTAATTTTTTTTCCTTTTTTATAGAAACACTAAATGACAAAGGTGTCCATAGAGGGTTGATAATTTAGTGAATTTGACAGGTGTCTCTCACATTGTCCCACAGCAACATTAAAATAGTGTAGATTAGTATACAATGTCTTATAATAATAATTTATTCTATTTAGTGTCCATTGCATTCATTTAACATATTTAAAATTGGGGACATCCAAGTTATTTGACATATCTGAACTTCTTTTTTAAGTAACACAGTAGTTACTTTTTTTCATTTGTTAGAAATAACTAACTATAACTAAGTACACTGGTCATTAGGGTCAACTTTCATAAGCTGAATAAATCAGGTTTTCATTGATGTATGGATTGGTAGAATAGGACAATATTTGGCTGAACTACAACCGTTTATAAATCTGGCATCTGAGGGTGAAAAAAAATTGAAATATTGAAATAAATCACCTTTAAAGTTGTCCAAGTTCTTAGCAATGCATATTACTAATCAAAAATTAAGTTTTGATATATTTACGGTAGGAAATTTACAAAACATTTTTTGGAACATGATCTTTACTTAATATTCTAATGATTTTTGGCATAAAAGAAAAATGTATTTGTTTTTTTTTTCACTGTTATGTTCTGCAATAATTTGATACTGTATTGTGTTTTGAGATGCTTGTGCTTTTCCAATAAAGTACTGAAATATATATTAAAAAAATAGTTAATGCAGAAATGAGCATTAACCACCATGAATAAATGCTGTGAATAAGTATTGTTCATTGTTAGTTCATAAAGCCTAATGCATGATCTGTTAACAAACGAATGTGAGGTGTTACTAAAAAACTGCAACACTGCGTTTTTAGTAATTATATTTAGCATTGTATATTACATGCAAAACACATTTGCATGTTACACCTTCATCAGATGTGGTTAACATCCATCCAAGACCAGAGATTCAATTACACTGCATCGTTTAAATGCGATCAAATGTAATCTGATCACCAAAACACTTGTTAAAAATGGGTGTAATGGGTAAAATTTATGAAAGATACTAATTTTCCTTTTTCCTTATTACAGAGAAAAACCTGGATGAATATTCTGGATATTACACCTCCAAGCGAAGGCCAGACAATGCTCCTCCTAGCTTCCACTCCTCCCAGCACCACCTACCCTGGGGTGGTGACTTCACACTGGGTGCCCGGGGTACCCTCCCGCTAAACACATCCCGCACGCGCATCCACATGCCCACTTCCACCCCCAACCCCTACCCTTTACCCCAGACGCAGTACAACCCCACGTTCGACACGATGAGCAAACCGCCTCGCAGGGTGATGTCCCAAGACCAGCTTCTGGCGCTGGGGGAGGGGAACACTCTCTCACGCCTCTCCAAGAACCAGCAGCATCAGTATTACAAACCCATGACCACCAGCAAGAGCTCCAACACCCAGACTTTGCGCAAGTCTCACGAACGCCTCCTGGTGTCTCCGGACCGCCTGGATGAGCGAATGATGGGTGATTATGGTGGGATGGTCCCCACCATGTCCCGTCTCAGCCACCACCAGAAAGCCCAATCTCAGCAGAATGTGTGCGTGACGCCCTCGCTCGACCGCCATCACATGATCAAAATGAATTCGCACCCTACCTCCGGTCGCGAGCAAGACCATTCGGTCGCCACCATGTCCTCCGGCCACGGGGCCGGGACTTTGGGATGGGGGGAGGTCCACGGGTCCGGAGGAGGACCCGGAGTGATGCCGCACAGCGCTCGCCGGATGGCCTTTGCCACGAAACGCCAGAACACCATCGAACAGCTGCATTTCCTTCCCGGAGGAGGTGGGGGAGGGGGCGTAGGGGGTGGAGGTCAGGCGCTGAGAACGGGGAGCAAGAACGAAGTAACCGTGTGAGCGTAAAAAGAAAGATGGTAAGGAGATGACGGATAGATGAGGTGTGATCGCGCAAGCCGAGGGGAGGGAAGACGGTGGAGTGTAATAAAGGCTGAAGAACGAAAAGGGTCAGAAATTAGGCCCATGTGAAGGGAATACACAGTGTATTGCTACTGAGAGAAAGAGGGATGTAAAAACTATAGCATAAGTGATTCTGTAGATCCCTACATTGCCAAATTCTCCATAAATAGAAACGTGAAGGCCTCCTCAGTCCTGTGAGTAGCATATAGTGTTTCGATGGCACTATTTCGAGATACAAAAAGGAAAAGGTTCATTACTAGAATAGGCCAAGTTTTCTCTAGCTACATTCCAGCTGATGTTGTAGACGCCAAATGGTTTAGGGGTTAATTAGTTTTTTCCTGAATCCAATGATGCAGTTGACCTTGCCTCCAAATTTTTGGTTTCACTCAACGCAAAGTGTCATTCTCAAAGATGTGTATCACATTCATCAGTAAAATAAGGAAACAATGAGATATACCGGATGAAACTGACGTGTCCAACAGTACACTGAATTACCTCATGGAAACTATGATTTGACTTGACTTGAGAATGGATTATGACTTGGGAGTAGAGAGAAGAACTTGAGGATTTGAGGAGAGAAGAACTTGAGGACTTGAAAAATGTCACTCGTTCTGTGACCTGACTCTTTAGTCTGCACTGTTAATATAAGTCCAAATGCCATCAGCCATATTAGAGCTTATTCATATGGAGGAAAACATTTTCATTGGGAGACGGGTGTTATACTGATGATCAGATTTTTAGCCTCTTATACTGAGACTGTGAATCAAAGCTGACGTGAATGTCGGTTTGATTTTTTTTTTTTTTTTTTTTTGCATTGTGGATAACATTTTGGCTGTTTTATAATACGCTGATGGGTAAAAATGCTTGAGCAGACCGACATTTGGAAACTGAATTCAGCCATTGAGATCTTATAGAAGTCATGCCTCTTTATTGCATGTTTGACCAATCAGAGAACAGCTTCGTATGACGTCCTTGAGTCGTTACGGCTGTTCTGTTATTTATAAGCGTTAAGAGCTGCGATTTAATCATGGGCATGCAGTAACCTCAAATAAGACAGCATACTCTTCACATTTAATTTGCAACTCAAGCTGTTGTATTAAGGGGGAAAGGGGAAAGGGTTTGGTTATACAATGGACAATTTAATCCAAGGGCTATTCTGAAACTTCTTCATGTGTGTCTGTGCTTCCGTGTTCTGGCGGCTTTTTATTCTTTCCCGTGACACGGCTGTGCGGAACATAACGGCCACGTGCCAATGAGTGTACAAAACAGAAAATCAGAACAAAATCTGCAAAGCTACTTCTGTGTCACACTAGGATGCATTATTATCTAACCGATGAGTTAGGATTTAGGATTAAAAGGTGTCTTGTTTATCTATATTATATTCAAGAAAAAAATGTCTTTTTTGTTAGCAACTTCTGTGTTTTTCAGCTGTCTCCACATCAAATGGACACTGTTGTGGTGGAATGTCTGAGAACGACCTGGCTGAGCAAGATTATCGGGCCATAATATAGTATTTTAGATCACTCTGCAATGTTTAAGCTTTTATTAACTTTAACTGAATTTAAATACGTAAAAAAAGGTAAAAAAAAAAAATTTAAATTCAATCCCGAATGTTCAAATATGTACACGTCAATTTATGTGCATATATATATATAAATATATAGTCATCAATATTATTCATATTCTTGATTATAAACATTTTTTTTTCTCTGTGATTTTAGAAATTGTTTTTATTCCTGTTTTCTGTTTAGATTTGAGTTTCTAGTGGATTCTAACCTTTGTAACTCGACAAAAAAGCAGATGCAATCATAGTGAAAAGACAAAACGCATGAAGATGTCAAAGCCAGTGTTGATGATGTCATATTGCTGACTTCTGATGTCAAGGTGTGTGTGTCCAGTTTGTGTGTCTGTATTTGTGTGCTTGTGTGTATTTCAGTGTCTCTTTTGGAATGCTTTATCTCGCATTTTATCTGACTTCTGCTTCGCGTAAAGTCAGAGAATGTGCATTTCAGAAAACCCAAAATATAATTTTATTTTTTAAGTGAGTGTCTCTATGAATGCAAAAACAAACAAACAAAAAAAAAACAACAAAACAAACAAAAAAAACCTATATAAATATATATATAAAAAAAATTCATTGTTGCATTCACCAAAGTTATGGAAAACAAAATAACCACAGAGTATTTAATGTCTTTTTTTTTGTTTTCCTTTTTTTTTTTAAAGATATAAATGTGTTTTGTTTTTTTTTGCCATAAGAAACATAAACCTTGTTGTAAATTTTCTGGGGGAAAATGCCAAAATGCCATGCATAAAATATTTACAGCAAAAACTTTAATTATTATTTTTAAATAAAATCCTCACCATTAAGAAAGACGTTTCCTGGAGATTGACGTGTACTTGTGTACTTTTTCCTCATGAATTATTAAATACACTGCGGTTCAAAAGTTTTTGAACAGTAATATTTGTAGTATTTTTTTAAAGATGTCCCTTCTGCTAACCAAGCCTGCATCTATCTGACTCAAAATACAGCAAAAGAAATAATATTGTGATTTAAAATAACTGTATATTGTATATAAAATAACTGCTTTCTCTCTCTCTCTCTCTCTGTCTATATATATATATATATATATATATATAATGTAATTCCTGTGACTCTAACATATTGATTTGTTGTTCAAGAATTTTTTTTTTATAATCGACATTTAACACCATACCATCCAAAAGTCACATTTTTAAAAAATATTTTTATTTACAAAATATTTCTATTTCAGATAAATGCTGTTCTTCTGAACTTTTTATTAATCAAAGAAACCTAACATATTCTACTCAGCTGTTTTCAACATAACAAATATTAGAATGATTTCTGAAGGATAATGTGACTGGAGTACTGATGCTGAAACTGATTTAAATAGAAAACAGTTAAGAAAATAGTAAAATAATTTAAAATGTTACTGTTTTACTGTACTTTAGATCAAATAAATGCAGGGTTGGTGAGCAGAAGAGACTTCTTTAAAAAATAAAAAACTTTGTGTATGTGTATGTTGGTTGGTTTTACATGTTTTAGCAATGTTTACATCCTAATATATTATGTGCTGAGTATTTTGATCTTGTATTAGATTGTTTGTCTACATTGGGTAAAACAGCCAGTGGTCCCTTAAGCAGAACTCAAATAGCTACTTTTAACAGCTATGATTTCAAAAAATCAATTTGGATTAGAATTTGTGGAAGGTTTATGTTAATAATGAAAGCTGAAAAAAAAGAAACTCACAGAAATTCTAATGGTTTCCACTACAACTACCATTACAAACCATAAACTTCTAAAAATTGTATTATGTTTTGGGACATTAGAATTTAGTGTTTTTTACAAGCCACCAATAGAAGGTGACCAATTACCAGTTCCATAAGTTTCTATACAAGTCCCAAACAATTACAAATTTTGTGATGGTGTCACGTTTTTTTTTTTTTCGGCAGGGAGAGAGAATAATGTAATGGATGATTTATTGTGTTGACTCTGAAGGATCAAAGTTGCTTCCGCACATTTACATACCATAAATCTCAGCTTTTCATTCAACTGCGTTAATTCATGTTTTTCACGACTCTCTAAAATATTGTTTAAACCCAACTTTTCCACTGCTTTGGTGTAAATACGAATTTAACTTGACATCGAATCATTTTTCTGCAGTATAATTTCCTGTTTTATTAATCTAAAACGGGCCGTTTCAGGTTCCTAAATGGTTCCTGAGGGAGACAGACGAAGCATCACCGGCATTCGCCATTTTGAGGGGCAGGGTGGGCGAGGACCTTATGTTCGGGTAGGGTGGGGGGGAGAGACGGCGGCATGTTGGTAAAATGGCTTCAGAGAGGTGCTGTGCCCTGCATCCTTTCCAAAATGTATGTGCTGTCTAAAAATGCTGCTCTCCGTAGTTCTCTCACAAGGTGTGACAGTTGTTCTAATTAATTTGGCCCGCATATGCGGGGAACAGCTGTTCCGACTGGCTCTTTTGCTTCAGTCAAAGCACAGCGCCTTTTGGCGCTTTTAGACAGTGGTTTATTAACCTGTAACATTACGAGACAACGAGTGCCGTGAAATACAAAGTTAGGAGCGTTTTATTAAAACTTACGCGCCGTGTCCTTGTCATCCTAGCTCAAGAAACTCAAGTATGTTATAGAATGAACCCATGAATGAAAAAGCCTTTCTTTGACCCCACTTCATCTCGTACTGGCTTCGGTGCGCTAAGCAGGACAATGTCGGACGTTTTAACATGTAACACCACCCGGAACTTGTATCACTGCCCGGAAACGACCACTGTGAGGCGAACAGAAGTACCCGAAGGAAGACGGGGGCACTAAAAATTGACACGGGGCGGAAAATATTTGGCCGACCATAATCCGCAAAAAAATTAAGCGGAAAACGACCTGGAAGGGCAGTTTCGGTCGAAATCTTGGGATGAGAAAGACATCGCGCGGGGTTGAACATTAGCAAGCGCAGCCAGCGGAAATTGGGGTTTGTTTAACGGATCGAAAGCGATGGAGAGGCCTGCGAGAGTGTTTTTCCACGGGATGAGGAAAAATGACCTGCTAACCTGAAATCGGAAACCGCCTTTGTGCACATCTACGCTTTCGGCGCCCTTTTTAGCATTATTATTTTCACGCATTGCTCTTCAAGAGGACTTTCTCCGTTCACGAGCAGGTGGGATAGCACAGCTTTTGAATGCATTCTGTTGCAATGTAAAAGGGTACGACGTCTTTATTTAGCTAGCTAGGAGGCTAGCAGAGTGAAGTGGGCTTATAGCCTGAATTCATCTGACGGGCTGTCTGCCCTCACAGTCACTTTCTTGTTTATGTTTCTGTTTTTCTGTCACGTTGTTGGCCTCTACGCAACGCGTAGCATACGCACATTTCATCTGGATTAGTGCATGATTACGCCAGGTTGTTTGTAAATTTAACTTGTTTGTTTTTGCTCTATTTTTTGATTTTGAAACTTTTTGCTCTGCCATAGAGGGATGTGATTGAAAAAGGGAATTCGGCTCTCCCCCTCTCCCTCATCCCCCTTTCACAGTCCACACAACCATCCCGGAGAACAATCGACGCTTTTCTTTCAACCTGCAAAAGCTTTGGTAAGTTTAATTTTATTTATACATTTTAATTTAATTGTAGTTGCGTGGATATTGTGTTCTTTGTCTCTGATGTTGACATTTGACCGTCATTTGATTTTCTTTGCTGAGCACTTTTTTCCCCTCAGTGAATTGCTGATTATTGATTATTTTTTTCATGCATGTTCTCATAATAGAGTTATTGTTATTAGTCACCAGTGTTTTTAGCTGCATTTCAGTTTTCTCTTTTGATTTGATTTTGTTATATTTATAGATTTAAAAAAACAAAACAAAACAAAAAAACATTACACTAACAGTCGAAAGTTTTAAGATTTTTAATGTTTTTTAGTCTCTTCTGCTCACCAAGCCTGCATATATTTGATCCAAAGTAAAGCAAAAACAGTCAATTTTTTTAACAATATTTTTTATTTGAATATATTTTAAAATGTACTTTTATTTCTGTGATTTCAAAGCTTAATTTTTAGCATCATTACCATTTAGCACCATTTAGCCTCAAAGTTCAGATGAACAGCATTTATCTGAAATATAGATCTTCTATATAAATCTTCTATAACATTATAAATGTCTTTATCATCACTTTTGGTCAGTTTAAAGCATTATACTGACTTCAGGCTTTTGAAAGGTGTAGTGTATAATGTTACAAAAGCTTTCAATTTCAGATAAATGCTAAATGCTTATCTTAAGATCTTTCTATCCATTGAAAAATCTTGAAAAAATGTACTCGGCTGTTTTATATATTGCTAGTAATAACAACAATAATAATAATAATAATAATAATAATAGTAAATAAGCATATTAGAATGATAGAATGAAGGATCATGTGACACTGAAGACTGGAGTAATGATGCTGAAAATGTAGCTTTGATCACAGGAATAAATTACATTTGAAAATATATTCAAATAGAAAAGTTATTTCACAACAAAAAAAATATTTCACAACAGTACTATTGCTGATATTTTGGTAATAAATGCAGGCTTTGTAGCAGAAGAGAATTCTTTAAAAAACATGTTCATGTTACTGTTCAAAAACTTTTGACTGATATTGTATATTTACAGTTAGTTAAAAATATATTTACCCTAGGCAAATTCATGTAAACTGACACTTTTGACAGCTGTTTGTTTGTTTGTTTATTTAATACATATTGCTGTACAAGTGTGAATTTGGTCACTTTTTGTTTGCGTTGAATAAAAACAACCGGTGGTTGTTTTTAAGTAGTTTCAGCTCAGTTACTTTTGACTGATATAAGGATTTGAGATTGACCGATTTAAGGACTTGTAATGAGCAGTTCGTATTGGAATGTTTGGATGAATGTTTCAGCTGTTTTGGCTGTGTGGTTTTACCTTAGTATTTATTTATCTACCCATCTTTACAACTCCATTCAAGGTAAATTGTCACTTTTGACAGCCATTTGTTTATTTAATAAATAGCTTGCTGTGCAAGTTTGAGTGCTTTGCATATGTACATTTAAACTAGATTAGGGCATGATAACGCCAAGATGTTTGTAAATGTAACTGATTTTGCTCTAATTTTTGATTTTTGTATAGAGTAAAACAACCAATGATCATTTAAATAGTTTCAGGTCAGTTACTTTTGACATATATAATATCTAAAAAAAAAAAAAAAATCAAGTCCTTATTAGAGTTTCTAAGGACTGCTTAGATTGGATTGTATGAATGTGGACAGTATTTATTAATGAAGATACTCATTTGGTTATTTCTTAATTAAGCATATTATGAAGTATACATTTGAATAAATGAATAAATGAAGTTTGTCATAACAAAGCTTGCATATCATATAATATCATGTGATGTACAGTTAATCTCAGACCAAGATGCACCTGATAACATGTTATTTGGCTTAGCCCTCAGAAATTTGGTTTGTCTGTCAGTATTAATATACTGTAATGTAGTTGTAATACTATGTTTTCAGTAGTTGTTACTGCTGAAATATTATTTTATTTGGATACCACAGCAAAAAAAAAAAAAAAAGAATATGCTATTGTTATATTACATGTTATAAACTAACATTCCTTTATTTAATTAAATATTAAAGTTTAATTTATTTTTTAGGTATGCATGAGCTTGTGAATTTGGTGCTGTTTGTTTACACTGAGTAAAACAACATGTGGTCTTAAATAATAGTAGCACATTTTCTTTTAAAAAAGCTATAAGGACTTCTAAGGACTAACGTAGATTTGAGTGTATGTGTTTTAGCTGAAGTGTTAACTCCATTTATCTGTCTGTTACATCTAAGCTTAGGGCTGTGCCGATAAACGATATCATATCAAATCACGATAAAATATATGTTAACGATGATACACTCTAGGCATTTTTACTCAATATGGATTAATATAAGAGCCAATCACACAGCAGAAATATGCAACAACAGCCAATCAACGTGCAGGTTTTAACGTTCATGTCAAGGAACCAAGTCTTTTTCTTACAGCACTTTGCAAAGCAAACTTGACACGAGGGCAACAAAAATGAGTGGAAGCAGCGAGTTATCCAAAAATGATGAAATTGTTGACAAAAAAGGTTACACGAATTCAGTTATATGGAAGTGGTTAGGCTATTTGAAAAGCGACGAGGCGCAGATTAAAACGATCTGTAAAATATGTCGTAAACGTTTTACACATTAAGTGCGCTGGCTAGAAGTTGTATAGTTTTATGTTATAGTTTTATTTTGCACATTTAATCTACCTCTTAAAGCCAGACACTGTTGACAGACTGAGATGGGTGTTCAAAAAAAAAAACAAAAAAACGGTTTTACAAATTGTGATGAATAGAAGTTGAATATATTTGTTTGCATTTTGCACATTTAATCTACCTCTTAAAGTCAGACAATGCTGACAGAAAAAATTAAAAGTTTGACAAATTGTGTGCAATTTCTAGTTGTATAGTTTTGTGTTTATATTTTGCACATTTACTTTTAGTTTTTAATTTATTTTAGTAAGTTGTCTTAATTTTTAAGGCCAAATGTGTAATTGTTTTTGTTAATAAACTATACTTTAAAATGTAATTAATGAACCCTAAAATTTGTATGGTTTCAGTCATAGTTGGGATACTCTGTTAAAGCTGGCAGCATTGACCGTTTATATATTGAAATGTATATCGTTATCGATCAATATGGGAAAAAATTATTGAGATTGCATTTTTGCCATATCACCCAGCCCTATCTACGCTACAGTAAAGACTGTAATGTGAAATATTACAAAATCTTTTTTATTTTAATGCTTTTAATAAAAACATTTTAAAATCTAATCTTTTTTTAAATTTAATACATCAATACAATAAAATGTAACTTCTTCTTGTGATGGCAAAACTGAATTTTCAGCATTCAGTGTCACATGACCCTTCAGAAATCATTCCAATATGCTGATATGGTTTTCAGTAAATATTTATTGTCATTGTTGAAAACATTGCGCTAATAGTGTTGTGTGTGTGTGTGTGTGTGTGTGTGTGTGTGGAAACAGTGATGCATTTTTTTTCAGAATACTTAAGTTTAAAAGAATGTAATAATTTGCAAAATTGCAACATTTATGTTTTCTGTTTACATTAAGTAAAAGAACCAGTGGTCTTTTAAACAGCTGTAGCTCGGTTACCTAACATTCCTTACAGGAATGTGTGAATGAATGTAGACCATATTAGATTATATTAACAAAGGTGCTTTTTTTGATTGGTTCTTGGTTATAGCATGTATAAGTAATGTTTGCATGTCATAAAAACACTATTTGGCTACAAGGAGTTATTAGCCTTACACTAAATGTAAAAATGAAAATAAAAATGACTCTTAGATGGTAAAGATGGTAAAGGTTGATTTTCTGTCAATATTATTTTAAGATAATTTAATGATAACACAACTACAGAAGTTGATATGCCAAATTGTATTATATTCCATACCTATTTTATCACAGAAAACAATATTGAACTATTTACAATATTACACTGAACTTTCTAGTAAGTAGTTAAATATTAATGTACATATTTTAAAGTTTAATTGAAACAATGGTATGTAGCATCATGCATTTCTTTATTAAGTAAATGCTGTTTATCTGAGTAATTAATTTTGGTATTATTGTAGTACCAAGGTCACAATAGTTCTGACATCTTTGTTTTAAGGTATTTAGATGTGTATTTTTTTAACAGTATAATTCTAATGCATGTTCTTGCTAAAATTCTTTCTATTATGATTGCGTGTTGTGTTTTATGTCTTTTATTTTTATGTCTTGAGGATTTTTTTGTGATAGAAAGTGATTTGATCTCTCTTTTGTTTAAATCAGGACTGACAGGGTGCCCACAGCAGAGAGGAGGAAGAACTACTTGGTCATACCACTGTGCTGTGTTTGTGGTCTTCCAGCGGAGGTGTTATAGACAGAGGTTGGATACACCCTGTGGATTATCTGACCTTTCACCTTTTCACTCCAATTTGGAAGAATTGGAAAAAAAAAGAAAAGTTGCTCTCCAGAATTTTCTCTTTAAATGAAGACATTACTGAGGAAATCAAAAAGTGGGACCATTTTATTCAGAAGTTGTCAAAGGAATACACCAATATCAAGAAAGAAAGAAAGACATTCCCTCATTGCTTCAGTTTTAAATGGCTTTCAACACTAAATGATTTGCTTTTTAGTGATAAACAGATTTTGTGAAGCAAATTTTCGTATGTTATTAGTAGACATTTTTACTGTTTTAACTGTAGATATAGTAATTTTGAAAGACTAATGCAGACCTGTGTTTATTGCATGATATTGTAAACCACCTTTTACCCTTTTTTATATTTATAGATGATTATTTAATCCAAGACTTCCAGAGTTTTATCACATGTAGTGGCCCACTACTATAGCCAAAACTCTGTTTGTTTGGGATGGACAGTCACAACATCAGACAGATTAATCCCACACAGGCATTTCTTTTTAAAAACTGGAGCTGCTAGCAGATTACTTTAAAGCTTTATATTGATTATTAGTGGCCCTAGTGCCAGCTTTTTTCTGCACATCTATTAGGTTAGATTACGTTGTCCACTTTACTGCATTAAAAAGTGAGCAGGAAAAAAAATCT
The DNA here is from genome assembly GCA_033026305.1 of Cirrhinus molitorella. Taxonomy (NCBI): domain Eukaryota; kingdom Metazoa; phylum Chordata; class Actinopteri; order Cypriniformes; family Cyprinidae; genus Cirrhinus; species Cirrhinus molitorella. The sequence continues at coordinate 27,100,323 of CM065131.1, forward strand.
TAGGAACACCCCTCAACAGTAAGAGGGAGATGTTCCAGTTTGGAAAGTACCCTATGGACATTTTAGAAATGCTCAGTGGACACCAGGCTCACCAGTTCAAAGGACTGGGGCTGGAAAGACAACTGCAGCACCAACAACAGGTCCAACTTCAGCACCAGCAGCAGCTTCAACAGCAGCAGCAACAGCAGAGTGAGGCATCTGGTGGCCTCCTGTCTGGGCTTGGCCTTGGATCCCTTCAAGGATCTCGAAGTAATGCATTCGCGGATTCTTCATCCTTGTTTGCCAAAATGAGTGCACCCCCTCCACCTCTTCCACAACAAACTCAATCCTCATCCTCACAAAGCACACGTAAATCAAGCAAGATGAGCAGCAGCAGCGGGAGTGGCAGTTCTGCCCCTGGCTATCCACAGTTCCTACGCACATTTCACCCTGCTGAGGCTGCGCTAGCGCAGGAGCAGCTGCACTCAGGTATGGGGCGTTTCGATTTTGCTGGAGGAAGTACTGGAGGAGGCTCTGGGGTAATCGGAGGAGTTGTAACATCAGCACCACCGCCACCACCCTTGCACCCTGGCCTCTCTGTTCCTCAGCCATCTCCTGGGCCGTCCTCATCATCGCCCTCCCCTTCGAGTTCAACCACCACTTCTAATAATCCCCCCAGCAGTAGCAGCTCAGTGGCTGGATTAGTCGGGGCCCAGTCTGATGCAAGAAGTTTGCACCAGCAGTTCAGTTGCATGCTCGCTGCAAATCAATATCTGTTTTCTGGAGTGCCCACAAATGCCAGTTTAGAACAGTTTCTAGTTCAGCAGGGTCCCCATAATCATCTCGGTCTTGCAGATTCGAATACAGGTCTTGCTCCTCCTCCAGCCCTCCATCCTTCCCACACTCATGGCCATCCAACTCCACAGCCCCAACAGCAGCAGCAGCAGCTGCCGCCTCATGCGTTGTCCCACCCTCACAGCCATGCGCATCCACACCACCCTTTACACCCTGCCCCCCAACCTTCACCTCTTGGAGGTTTCGACTTCCAAGGCATTCCTGTACTCTCGTCAAATCAGCTGGCTTCCCTAATGCAACAAGAAGCAGGCCTGCCTTTGCCACTCCCACTCCATCTCTCCGTACCCAAAGATGATGGGAAAGGGGATAGCGGATCCGGGGCTGGAGGAAGTGGAGGTAGTGGCAGCAGGAGAAAGAAAGCCATGGCTGGCTACCTGCCCCAGAGGAAGACAGAGAATAACAGTAGCAGCAGTACAAGTAGTGCTAACTGCCATGCCAGCTCTGGGGCACATGGTCATGATGGGTCCTCTGGTCTTGTGGGAGGAGGTGGAGGGGTTGGTATGAGGGGTCTTGGTGGTGACCCCTCCTCCATCCTCTCCTCGTCAACACCGTCCTCCTCTTCTTCAACTGTCTCCTCCTCTTCTTCCTCTGCCCCGTCTTCAAATTCTGCTTCTGTGCTGGTATCAAATATCTCTCAAAACCCCAAGCCTGAAAATCAGCAATCAATGACTCCTAATATCACACAGCCAGAGCAAGAACCTCTCTTTCATTGCGGAGAGTGCGGCAAGTCTTTTACCCACCTCCCAAGCCTTCGCCGACACATACGCTGTCATGAAGAAGATGGTGGCGGCCCTAACAGCAGCACAAACACAAATCCTAATCATCAGCATCAGTCAGATCTCCCCCACTCAACACAAGATGGAATTACGCAAAATGCTCACCATCAGCATGAGAATACAGACCCCATGTCTTCCACTTGCTCAAGTCCAGATAAGTCATACTGTTGCAATGAATGTGGAAAAGGCTTCAAGAAGAGAGGGCACCTCCTTCAGCATGGCGTTATACACTCTGGAGCTCGTCCATATGCCTGCTCCGTCTGTGAGCGGTCATTCAACCGCAGAGAATCTCTCACTCGGCATGAGAAAATTCACGAAGAGAAGCCCTACCGCTGCCCCGCTTGTGGCCGCTGCTTTAGAGAGAGCACTTCATTGCTTAACCATGCTGCGTCAGGTAACTGTGGCAAGCCGGGAAGGAGATCTAGAAGCAGCGATGGTAGCTCAATAAGTTCAGTAGAGGGCAAGGTTGAAAGCGATTTTCCAGGTGGACAAATGGATGACACGAAAGAGCTAGTATTTTGCAAGAATGAGGAAAGCGCAGCAGGGTTGCCTTGTGACAGTTTGTATGCACAGGGAAGAAGTGTTAATCAAAATCCTGTGGGCAAAACTGAAGAGAAGTATAATCCTGAGTACTCAAGAGATCCTTACCAAACGTCCTATAGAGTCGACGACTATCGTCGTCCACAGGGCAATCCGTCATCCTACTCTGCAGAGTCCTGTACCAACAGCATGTCAAGTCCAGCCCTCAGAAAAGCTCCTTTAGCCCCCACACTTCACCCACACCCTCAAAATCAGCAGCACCATCACCAACCGCAGTCTCATCTGCCTCTCTCCTCTCTTTTGGATGACTCTGAAGATGAAGTCACCAGTAGTGCCATGTCTGCCATTGCGGCAGCTGCTGCTGCCTCTGTCTTGCCTGCTGAGATGAACAATACTGGGGGACGAGAGGAACGGAGAGACATTATCGGAGGTCTGTTAGGAGGGCTCGGCTTCACGTCTATGGGTGCCTCTTCATCTACATCCGCAGGAAATGGTGGGAATGAAGAATGCCTGAGTGGATCAATGATACCTTTATCTCACCCCACCCAACAGCAGCCTAACTCGCAGAATGCCAACAATCCTAATGCCAAACCCAAGCGGCCTCGGAAGCCCAGACAGAAAAGAGAACCGAGACCCGGTGGGGCACCAGGAGAAGGAGTGAAACGTCGGAGAAGCAACGGTGCGGCTGGAGATGGTTCTGAAAGGCCTTATTTATGCACTGTTTGTGGGAGGGGCTTTAGCAGACGTGAGACCTTACGTCGACATGAACGTGTGCATACAGGGGAAAAGCCATTTCATTGTGACATCTGTGGTAAAGATTTCCGGGAGCCGTTTCACCTTACCAAACATCAGACTGTTCACTCGGGGGAAAAGAACTACAAATGCACCCTCTGTGGAAAAGATTTCGGATATGCACAGAGTCTGAAAAGACATGAAAAACTGCACCTACGGGGGGATTTTAAGCCAAGGCGGAGTAAAACCAAATCTGCAAATCAAGGGGCACCCACTAATCAAGATCAAGCCGATCAAACAAATCAAACCAACCCTGGCGCTTACTACTCCTATTCTCAGGATAAAGTTCAAGGATCTAATGCTAGCACAAGCAACCAACCCCCTCCTAAGCTATATACCTGTGAGATTTGCTGGAAATCTTTCCGCCATCACTTCCACCTGACTGCCCACCACCAAGCAATTCACGAACACGGAGGGGAGAAACTGTTTTCGTGTGAAGTGTGCGGAAAGGCATTTTCTTACTCCAACAGCCTGACAAGACATAGATTGTCTCAACACGGCTTGACTCGTACTGGGCCAACAACACAACCAACAGGAAGTGAATCTATTGGAACTGCCCCATCTGTCTCAGAGAGCGAGGCTGCAACCAATGCACTCCTTCATATAACACCCGAAAGTGGAAGTCATGGAGTACAACAGCCCCATTCAACCATTGCTCTTACGCAGCATCCTCAGCCTGCTGGTTATTCGCCACTCTTCTACACTCCAGAATCAGGACATCACAGTTCAAATGTGACTTCACACCCTCAACATCTGCACTACTCAAACCCCTCAATGGGTCCCCTCCAGCTTCAACAACCAATCGGCGGCAAGCAGCTAATTTATTCAGGGGTTCCAAGTAACACTGTTCATTCCACTCCACCTCATATCCACATTTCGCCACCCCAGCACTCTCAACACCACCAGCAACAGCACCCGTTTTCGATGCAGTCTCAACATCTACAGCAAAGCCCTCAGGCCCAAGGAGATGCCACCCTGAGGAAGAAAAAAAAAAAAAAGAAAAAATATAAACTGGCTACTAGCATGCAGTTGATGACTGGATTCAGTGCTTACGAAATTGCAAGGAGGCATATGTATTTAAAACGAAAGAAGTGCAGGCTTCAACAGCAGCTAAAGAGAAAAAAGTGGATAGCTCAGCTGAAATGGGCCAAGTTTACTGGAGGAGGGCTTGGTTTAAATGTAGGTGGAGGCACATGGCGTGTGGGGCGGTTAAGGTTTAGAGGCCTACGGTCTCTCATCGTTCCCTTAAAGTCATACTCTTGCCCCGTATGTCCCTTTACCACTTTTTCAAGCCGCATAGCTCTTTCAGTGCATCGTGTAACCAGGCACCCGCCGAGAAAACACGGCCGTCAGACTCGCCTGCGCTGCATAGTCTGTGGAAAGCGTTCTCGAAGGCTACTGACAGCCCTCCGTCATCGCGCCCACCACCTGTCTCAAGGGGCGTTCTCTTGCTCTCGATGTCCCTTGCGATTCTGGAACGGCACCCTCCTGCAGCGCCACAAATTTGCTTGTCGGCGTGTCAGTAGAGGAATCAGAATGTCAATAAAGGGGACTCATGTTCAAAAGGCAGAGGACCAGACTGAAAGATCAACAGTTGTGACAGGTTACAGGCACTAGGTAAATTGACATCTAAAAAAGGTGGAAGACCTTGAAAACTGATGTTTTGGAGGCAAGGATCACGTGAAAGTAGGCATAGTTGACTTGGTGGAAATCACCACACGTTAAACTCCTTAAACGTGGTCAGACTATAACCAAGGGAGTGCCTCTTAAAAGACTCAGATGACGTGAAAACAAGCCTGTACCTAAAGAACCATCCATTATAGACATGGATCTCTAACACGGTTTCTCCAAAGGGGAAGAATATTCTAGATTATGGAACTGTTTTTTGGTAGCACCTTTGTTGTAATGGTAGCATCTCTATCCTCTAAAAATGCATTCATTATGTATTTTCGTAACTTTATTTGTGCTGCAATGATGGATGCATACCAGTGAAAGTGAACTAATTTGAACAGTAACAATCTATTCTCTAAACTAGTTTCCCCCCCAGTACTCAGAGCTTAACGGTATAGCCTTTGTTTACTCTCAATTATACGTAGCTTTTTTTGTTCATTGTGGTGTTGTGTTTTGTTTCCCCCCACCTTTTGCTGTCTTCATGTTAAAAAGCAAATGTTTGACCTGGAACTGAAAGTTACTGGTTTTGGGAAGAGAATCAAGTACATAGTGTGTGTATTCCCAATGAACAACCTCAATTATGACACTCCACATTGAATCGAACAGTGTCTCAAAGAGGACTCGCTGCAGTGAAACTGTCGAAACGTGCAAAATATTCTGCCGAGCTGATGCGGAGGGGACAGAATGGTGTTGCTAATGCCATGTTCCTGTGTTTAATGTCATCTGTTTTCTAAAGAAATATGTAAAGAAACCTTTGCAGGTCTTTCTATGGCAAGTGTTAATGTCTTTGGTTGTGAGATTGGCTAGCGGGAGCGAGGAACAGCCAGTCTGTACTGTACAATGCGTATTATATTTTATTATGTAACAGTTGTGTTCTTTCTTTTTTATTATTCAAAGTATACTTTTTTTGTTCTTTTCTTTTTTTTTTTTTTTTTTTTTAATCATTTTTACCATTTTAGGGGTGGGAGGGTTTGTGGCAGGGTCTGTCATTGTAAGATGTGGGGAATATATGTATCGGTGTGATTTTTGTTCCCTGCCCCTTTGATCTGTTTAACCCAAACCACAGTTTAGCCCAGCTTTCCCAACACTATTGTATTCATTCTCAATACTTTACTTAGCTCTACTGTCCCAATGTTTTCCTCTCAGTAAACTAAAATACAAAATATAAATACTAAACAACTGTTTTCTTTTTCTGAGTCAACAGAAATGTTGAGTTTCTCAGAAAGCAAATAAAAAGATAGAAAATGTACAGTCCTCGTTTCCAGTGTTTTGTATGTTCTTCTGAATGTTTATGAGAAGCAGAGCTCTGCCTCTTCGTGACAGTAAGCAGATTGGCTTAATTGGTTATTTATGGCATGTAAGTTAAATGATTTATAAACATCAAATGAGAGGATTCGACCAGGTGTTACGCACCTGGTGCCATGGTGCCTTGTTCTGCTGGATGGGGCTGTTTACAGCTCACATGTGTTGGCACATGCCCTATGCGGTGCCACACACTATTAGAGGTGGAGGGAAGAATGCCCTTAAGGGTACTTTAGTTTGGTGTGTCAGAGGAACGTAACCGTCTGTTCACTTAGGTTCTCTCTCAGGTGTCTCCAAGCAAAAGTTTAATGAGTTCAATACAGGACATCATCTCACATGACCTTAATTGAAATTAACATGAAACCGCAAGTTGCAAACAATGTCCACTAGGTGGCAGTAATGCTCTCTGTGTGGCAGTGGCCTCAAATCAAATCAACTCTGTTTGCCTTGCAAGACTTGTACAGTGCAGGCTGTTGAACACAATCATGCACAATACAAACAATTCTGTTTCTTCTCTTTTTTTTTTCTTTTCTTCTCCCAGGATCATGTTTGTTTTCACATCTGTTACTTTGTCCTAATGTTTTTTGAATGCAAGTAGAAAGAATTTTCAGATGTATTCTCATGTTTTTTTTTAGAACCGTTCTCCTTTGCATTCAGATTAAAGTGATTATCCATATACAGGTTTTCTACAGTAAAATAAAATCTGTATTTGTCTGGCAAAGTTGTGATATTAGCCTGAAAAGTTAGAAAGTTACATAGGCAACATTTTTGCTCTACTCAGTAGTTCACTGTCTGTATTGGTTCTCCTGAGTGTTTTTACGACATACTTGCTTGTAAGTTAGCTGAAACAAGGTTTTTATCTGAGCACTTAGTATATTTTAAATCATTTTTTACGAAAGACCTGCCTTAGAAATACACCCGTCTCTGTAAAATAATAATAATAATAATAATAATAAAGACAAAACGATCCAGCAGTAATTTCCATTCCAGCATGTAACTGCGATTAATGGATTTGACAGCAGTTTTAATTTTTACCAGTGCTGTCAAACGATTCATTGCATTTAATCGTAATTGTGTATATTCATTATATATAGATAGATATATAGATATACAGCCAAGCCCGAAATTATTCATACCCCTGGCAAATTCTGACTTAAAGTTACTTTTATTCAACCAGCAAGTTTTTCTTGATTAGAAAAGACACAGGCGTCTCCCAGAAGATAATAAGAGGCATCATTGTGGAAAAACTTACTCCCCTTTTATTTACATTTGAACAAAAAGTGGCATGTCCAAAATTATTCATACCCTTTTCAATAATCAATAGAGCCTTTATTGGCTATTACAGCAATCAAACGCTTCCTATAATTGCTGACCAGCTTTTTGCATGTGTCCACTGGTATTTTTGCCCAATCATCTTTAGCGATAAGCTCCAGCTCTTTCAGGTTGGAGGGTGTCCTTGCCATCACCCTGATCTTTAGCTCCCTCCGCAGGTTCTCAATTGGATTTAAGTCAGGACTCTGGCTGGGCCACTGCAAAACGTTAATGTTTTTGTTTGCTAACCATTTCTTCACCACTTTTGCTGTGTGTTTTGGGTCATTGTCGTGCTGAAATGTCCACTGGTCCCCTAGGCCAAGTTTCTCTGCAGACTGCCTGATGTTGTTGTTGAGAATTAGGATGTGCTGCTCCTTTTTCATGGTGCCGTTTACTGTGATTCGGTTCCCTTGTCCACCGGCTGAAAAAGACCCCCAAAACATTAGGTTCCCACCACCATGTTTGACAGTGGGAATGGTGTTCTTAGGGTTGAAGGCTTCTCCTTTTTTACGCCAAATGAAGGCTACATCATTGTGGCCAAACAATTAAATTTTTGTTTCATCTGACCATAAAACAGAAGACCAGATCTTCTTCTTTGTCCAGATGAGCATTTGCAAAGGCCAAGTGGGCTTTTGTGTGCCTTATCTGGAGAAGTGGTGTCCTCCTTGGTCTGCGTCTGTTGAACCCAGCGGTGTGCAGTGTCTGTTGGACTGTCTGCCTTGAGATGTTGCCACCAGCAGAGCCCAGATTCATCAGGATGGCCATGGTGGTGATCCTTGGATTCTTTTTTACTTCTCTCACTATCCTCCTGGCCAGCACAGGTGTCACTTTTGGCTTTCACCACGTCCTCTGAGATTTTTCACAGTGCGGAACGTCTTGTATTTTTTAATAATACTTTGCACTGTAGCCACTGGAACTTCAAAACATTTAGATATGGTCTTATAGCCCTTTCCTGACTTGCGAGCAGCCGCAGGTCCTCAGTGAGCTCCTCTGCCTTAGCCGTGACTGTCCACAAACCAACAGCAGAGAGCTTCTGTTTTTCACCTGTTGAGTTGATTAAAACAGCTCTTTCTAATGAATCAGGGTAATTAGAATGCTTCAGAACAGCGTGGACTATTTGGAATGGTATAGAACTTTGGATTTTCCCATAGACTGTGACAGTTTGAATAATTTTGGACATGCCACTTTTTGTTCAAATGTAAATAAAAGATGAGTAATATTTTTTTCCACAATGATGCCTCTTGTATATCGCCTTTGTTATCTTCTGGGAGATGCCAGTGTCATTTCTAATTAAGAAAAAACTTGCTGTAATAAATAAAAGTAACTTTAAGTCAGAATTTGCCAGGGGTATGAATAATTTTGGGGCTTGACTATATATATATATATATATATATAATTATTATTATTTTTATTATTTAATTTTTTTAATATATAAACATAATTTTTTTCTTAAATCTATACATGCATGTGTACTTATATATACACATAATAAATATACAAAGTACACACACATTATGCTAGCACAAACTTATTTTGGATGCGATTAATCGCAATTAATCGATTTAACAGCACTGCTTTTTACTAATTAGTTTCCATTAACTTTTCAGTTGTTTGTTATTGGTTAATGGCCTTTTAAAACCCACTTATGAAGAACAATTTCTAGCCAATAAGTCGAGCATAACTAGAAAAAAAAAATGTTTTTTAAATGTATTCTCTGTTGGTCTTGGTTCTCCATGACTGCAAACCCTGAATCATTAAGGAATGAAAGCCATGGAAATCCTTTCATCAAAAGGTAAGGGGGTTCCTAATATACAGTTGCAGTCAAAAGTTCACATACACCTTGCAGAATCTGCAAAATGTTGATTCTTTTACCAAAATAAGAGAGATCATACAAAATGCATGTTATACATATGTGCTATAGTCCATAGTCCACAAGAGAAAATAATTGTAGAATTTATAAAATGACCCTGTTCAAAAGTGTGTTATTAATACAATGTTGTTACCTGAATGATCCAAAGCTGTTGTTGTTGTTGTTTTGTTTGTTTAATGATAGTTGTTCATGAGTCCCTTGTTTGAACAGTTACACTGCCTGCTGTTCTTCAAAAAACTCCTTTAGGTTCCACAGATTCTTTGGTTTTTCAGCATTTTTGTGTTTTTGAACCCTTTCCAACAATCACTGTATGATTTTGAGATCCATCTTTTCACACTGAGGACAACTGAGGGACTCGTATGCAACTATTACAGAAGGTTCAAACCCTCACAGATGCTGGAGAAGGAAAAACAATGCATTAAGAGCAAGGGGTGTGAACTTGGAACAGAATGAAGATGTGCACATTTTTCTTATTTGCCTAAATATATTTTTCAGAAGCTACAGAAGATACTTACATGTTTCCCAGAAGACAAAATAAGTTCAAATTACCCTGATCTTTAAATGAAAAAGGTTTTCACCCCCCGGCTCTTAATGTAGCGTGTTTCCTTCTGGAGCATCAGTGAGCATTTGAACTTTCTGGAATAGTTGCATATGAGTCCCTCAGTTGAGTGAAAAGATGGATCTCAAAATCATACATTCATTGTTGGAAATGGTTCAACACTTGAAGAACCTTGAACATCCATGGAACCTTTCAAATGCAGAAAAAGGTTCTTTATAGTCGAAGAAGGTGGATTAGATTTTTCAAATGTTCTTCAAAATGGTTATTTTCTGAAGAACAGCAGGCAATTTAACTGCTCAGGTCAAACAATGGACCCATGAAAAACTATCACTAATACAAACAAAAAAACATTAAGAATCAAATGTAAACTTTTAAACTAGGTCATTTTTATAAATTCAACTATTATTTTCTTTTGTGGACTATATGTAAAAGTCTTTTACATGAAATATCTTTTTCAGGTCAGTGCTAAATACAAAACAACAAGCATTTTGTATGATCCCTCTTATTTTGGTAAAACATTTTGCAGATTCTGCAAGATGTATGTAAACTTTTGACTTCAACTAAATTACAAGCTTGTTTACTATGGAAATCAAACCTTTATATATTGCCCTTTCATGCACAGAACCTAATAAGGATCAGATGTTTTAATATTATTTCAAAGGGATATTATAATTTCACACACTTTAAATAGTGCACAGTAGAAACCTCAGCTGTGAGGTCGAAAACAGCAGTCTATGCATAACAATCCCTGTGGATGGAACCTTCTTCGTATTTGTTTTCATTTTTAAACACGCAAAGGCAGATTCCATTTGATCTCTGCATCTGACAAGAGTTGCCGGCACTAATCCACAAAGATCTCACCAAGCCGCCTTTGCATGTTGTTTTACTCCCATCTCACGCGGCACTAGCATGGGGAGAACTCTGGGAGGAGCGACTGACCTAGTTTTGTCCAATCGGATCTCGCGAAGGGCAGATACTGACCTACTTTAGACCAATCGCGTCGAGGAGAGGCCGCCGGTAGGTAGCGATCGCCCGTGCCTGAGCCATGTGCTTGCTACGAGGTCTAGTGCTGGCCTTAAGGTACTGTGGAAACACATTTGTGTCGGCCAAAGCGATGTGCTCACGTTTTTGACTTCTTCTAGCCAATGACAACTAGCAACAAATTAGAGAATGAATGAATATGATGAGGGTTAGAAATAGCAGCGTTACTAAGAGGCACAGCTTGAATTTGGGCAGAGCAGACAAATGTTTTTGCAGTCTTTTGTGTCTTTGCATCTATTGATTATTTTCTCATAGACGATGTTGCTAATGTATACTCATTGCAGCCCAGAAGATCTTGCTAGGCAACTTCTTTAGTGCATATAAAGAAATGACGTGACAATCTGTCAAAGAGTCTTAAATACACATTTATTATGAATAGTGTCAATTCGATATCCGTCTGAAAATAATAAACGCCATAAAAATTATAATTATAAGAGTGCTTAAGGAAAAATTAAGCAAAGAAGTAAAACATTCAAGCACTTCTAGTCACGAAAAGCTAATATAAACACTAAGAAAACATTTATAAGAACTAGGCACTATTGTCATTGACCCGCACATGTATCATATCGAGCTTTGTCCTTTGTCCTGTCGTTTGGATGTTTGTAGCCTCCCGTTCAAATTAGTTCGATCTGAAATTGTAACGGCACAGAAGAGGTTAGTAAAAAACAGGGGTGGTCTGATATTAATATGTAATCAGGGACGCTTTCTATTGGCCAGAGCGGCTCGTTTATCATATTGTGGGCGTTTGTTTGAGGAGGTGTGCATGATGAATAATGAATAGCCCCGCCCCTCAGTGCCATTCCCCCGTGAGAGGTGATGTCACGAGCGCTGCCCGTGTACGTTCCAGCTGACTCTTGCTACGATACCGAGCGAGCGCTCGCTTTACCGAGTGCCCGAAGAAAGAAAGAGAGAGAGAGGGAAAGAGAGAAAGAAAGAGGTTGCGGAGGTTAGCTACAAAAATAACGAGAAAGAGAGAGAGAGCAACAAAGAGGGCAGAGGAATAATAACAGCCATCAGTCTTAACCGTCATAGCTCACGTTTAATTGTTTATAATATTCTGAAGAGGGGGAACCATTTTTTTATTTGCACACGGAGTTTTTCCAGCCCCGTCGATTCGGTTTAATCTGATATTATAGTTTACTCGCAGTTTCCTTCCGACTGTGTGGGACCGAATCGAATCCCTGCCTCCATGGACGCCCGTCTAATTCAACTCAATCGTTTTTTCGGGGAATATTTCTGTCCTGGCCGCGAGGAGCACCAGTTAAATGCGATGACATTCGTCAACAAATGTGCGGCGAGCCACGGGAAGGTTTACTGAAGGCGAAACAATCAACACAGTATTCTTTCAAAGGAGCCAGCGCGTTTGAAGAGGATGAAGTACAACTCCGGCATCTTTCTCACTTGAGCGGAGCATACAGGACGTCAAATCACTTTCCTAATGGGAACGCACTGGGACTTTGAATACGAATTTTAAATGCTCATAAACTTCCATACACACTCTGATCGTCTGATATTTTTTGTACAGTTCTACTTTTGATTGGAACACTTGATTCTGCCAGCTGAACTGTCCAGTGACCTGAAAAGTTACTAACTGGTTGAACCTGGACTAGGTGCTACACCGAGGAATGTCCAGGCCAATTTCTCAGCTATTGCCACCTGACCTTCCAGCAGGGACCAGTCCACAGCTCGGTCCTGCTAACCCTGCAGGTACCACCACCAATGGCCACCTGAATAATTCCATGGCCAGTCTGAAATCCCTTCTTCAGCTGCCTATCAAAGGGGACCAGAGAGGGAAAGACTGCTGTGCTGAGATGAAAGGTGACTTTCTCTCTTTATCTCATCCACTAATCCACTCTCCTAGTTAAGATAATCTGTTACCCACAATATAAATTTTGTTAAAAACAATGTTGATGTTAAGCTGCAGTATAACTTTTGTTGCCTCAAAAGCTCTAGACTGATCTACCACAGTTCTGTGCAACCAGGAAACATACTCTGTTCCTCACTCAGTCAGGCTGTTTTCTCAGCTCAACGGATAAAACGTTGATAAATGATGGGAATTAACGGGTTCACAAATAAATTAAAGAAATTAAGGGCCTCTCCCCTCTCTTAAAGGGATTTCTGAAGCTCCCATGGCTGCCTTTAAAGGGATGCCATCCTAAAATGCATTGAGGTGTTGTCTTAATACGGATGTACACATTACTATTTGCTCAATCGCGCCCTCTTGTGGATAATACAAGTCACTTTGGCGTTATAAAGGTTAAAAGTAATCAGGAAGAGGAGGATGAATACTGTGACAACACTTGCCAGCGTTGTATTATCAAACTATATTTTAGATATGGTAATTTTTCCACGTTAGCTCTGTTGAAACTCCCACTCCACATCGATATCCTTTTTTCTCACTTAATTTGTTATGTTTTCCTCTTCCAGTTTATTCGTCGCGCTGTCTTGAGAATTTTTCCATTCCCATTTGTCAGAACACTGTTGTTGTCGAGTAAGACACCGCTTTTTCCCCAGCTATCTCTATGCAGTGCATATTCCCCAGTTCTGTCTTCAAAAGCCCCTGTGCTGGAGATGACAGCTCAGCTCCCTGCTTCTCTCAGAAGCACTCATGCAGCACTCTCATTTGCCAGCCAACCCCCCCTCCCCACATCTCTCATCTCTCCATCTGAACGACAGGCAGAGAGAAAGAGAGAGAGACTTCCATCTTGGCCCCTGGCATTCCAGCCGTGTACATTGGCATTGTGTGTTTCCAAGCCTATTGCAGCTGCGATACTGCAGCAGTTCAAGGGTCATGTACTCATGAGATTTGTTTAGTCATTAAGCACACTGTACGCCTTCATGCATGGGCGGCATGTGTTTTTGTGGAAATATGTTGGGATGCGCCCAGTAGTAAAACTCTGACAACTGATAAATGGCCAAATTAAATTATAAACTGTTTTATGTGAAGAAAAAATAAAGCACTAATAGGACAATCAGCCATTTTATAGGCTGTGTGTGAATTTAGGCACCACAACATTGTAATGTACAGTATGTAAAATAGATATTCATTGCTTCAGAGAAGGATCATGTGATGGGAGTGATGATGCTAAAATCAGCTTTAAAATCACAGGAATAATTTACATTTTTAAATATGTTCAAATAGAAAACAGTTGTTTAAAACTAAATAAAAATATTTTTTTGCTGTACTTTGGATCAAATAAATGAGACTTCATTAAAAAACATTAAAAATCTTACTGTTCAAAAGCTTTTGACTGGTAGTGTATGAAAAAGTAATAAATATTATGATTAAAGATGATAATATTAAAATACTATGTATTTTTTTTATTAATTAATATTAAAATACTATGCCATTTTTTTAATTTACAAAAATGAACAAGTACATAATAAATCAGTCTTCTAAACTTGTCTGTTATTCTGACAAGAATACAGCGTGTATGCCTATAATAAGTGTTTATATTCTTTTGCAAGACACATGCAGTTTTGTTTATTAACCACTACAGCACCAAAAATGACATAGTGTACTTTAAAAAATCCTGAATATCACCGATATTCATTATAGTACTGATATAATGCATCCCTAGACCTTTTAATTAATTTTAGAGCTGCAAAACGATTAGTTGTGATTAATCGATTCAAAATAATAGTTTATGTTTGCATACTATATGTGTGTGTACTGTGTATATTTATTATGTACACACATATATGTATATATTTAAAAAAATATATATGTGTATGTATTTGTATGTAAACATATTTTTCCTTAATATTTACATATATGTTTGTGTATTTATATATACATAATGAATATACACAGTACACATATATATATATATATATATATTATGAAATCATAAACTTTTACTTTGAATCGATTAATTGCGACTAATCGTTTTGCAGCTCTAATTAATTTGCACAAAATATGAGCTTTGTGCAATGGTAAACTAATGTTTTTTTTTTCTATTATTGAAGCCAGATTTTTGTGAATTAATTTTGGTGATTTTCTTTCCATTAAATATATATCGAATAATGTTGTTTCTGCCTCTTTCAGATAAAGACAAACCAATAGACTCTGATGAAGATTCATTGGGTGGAGTTGGGGGCATAAACGGTGGTAATGGCACCCTACGTTCAACTAACCAGTCGGCCTTCCTCGGCCCATTGCTATGGGAGCGTACGCTTCCGTGTGATGGTGGCCTGTTCCAGCTACAGTACATGGACCTGGAGGAGTTCTTGACGGAGAATGGGATGGGGTGCATGCCGTCAGGAAACACTTGCAGTACGGCCGCTCAGGTCCCTTCTCAGAGCACGCAGTCGGCTGTACCCAGCCAGAGCTCCCAGTGCCCACCTTCTTCCTCTCCACCCTGCTCTTCCTCGGCCTCCTCCATCTCTTCCCTCTCCTCATCGTCGTCATCATCCTCTTTACTGGGTCTGGACGTGCCGCAGGGCCCTGGACTGCTGGGAGGTCCGGAGTGTCTGCATGGTAAAACAAATTTTCATTCGATTTTTGTTGTCTAAAATACTTGCATATTTTGCACAGATTTGTTAGCGTGTGTTTTGTCGACAACGTGTTATTTTGTTCCCACCACATTTTTGGTGGATTTCTTGCGAGTGCATTGGTGTGAACATGAGCAGGACAGTCTCAGTGACTCGTGTAGACTGCAGTGAGGCATGATGGGATGTCTAAAACTGTTGGCCTCTGATGCCCAGGGCAATGCAGGCTTTGAAGCTTTAAGGGCACAGCTGTGTGTGTGAGTGAGTGCACTAGTGTGTGCAGAGTGGAAATGTTTCTTTACAGCATAATCATCAGAGCAGATAATAACCTCATGTAATATTTGGCGAAGCACTAAATTTAGCTTTACCTACCTAACTAGCATAGTGATTGCACATCTTCCACTATGTTTTTAGTTTTTGGACATTGTTCAGTTGAGACTAATATAAATTAGTGTACAGTATTCTGCACTGCATTCAAAAAGGTGCATTTGAATTTTAAAAATGCTGCACAGAAAGAGGGAGAGAGAGGAGTGCTGGAGATGGTGGGTGCATTTCTATTTCATGTTTTGAAATCTCTCTCTCTCTTTGGTTCCCCCTCCCTCCTGCTCTCTCACACGTTGAGGCCATGTGCAGTAGACTTGTCACGTGCTGATGCAGAGAGCAATGGAGAGAGAGACTGAGGGGAAAGAACGGACAGAGGAGGAGAAGGAGGGGCAAGAAGGATAGAAAGAGAAGGCTGAAAGATATGTTTTTTTGGAGATATGTATGCCTAAGTCTGTCTTTCTATCATGGTAATACAATTGTTTGATTGTGTTTGGACGTCTGAAACAGATCAAGTTGTGTGTGCTGTGTGTTATGTGTGGGGCCAATAATGTGGTTATAATTGAATATTTAAAGTATATATAGTAAATAGACAGACAGACAGATAGACAGATAGATAGATAGATAGATAGATAGATAGATAGATAGATAGATAGATAGATAGATTGATTGGATTTCCTTTTTATATATTTAAACAGACAGACAGACATAGATAGATAGATAGATAGATAGATAGATAGATAGATAGATAGATAGATAGATAGACGTATAGGCATATAGACAGACAGATAGATAGATCGATCGATAGACAGACAGACAGACAGATAGATAGATAGATAGATAGATGTATAGGCATATAGACAGATAGATAGGTAGACAGACAGACAGACAGACAGATAGATAGATAGATAGATAGATAGATAGATAGATAGATAGATAGACAGATGTATACGCATATAGACAGATAGATAGATAGATACATACATACATACATACATACATAGATAGATAGGCATAGACAGACAGACAGACAGATAGATAGATAGATAGATAGATAGATAGATAGATAGATACATACATACATACATACATACATACATACATACATACATAGATAGATAGGCATAGACAGACAGACAGATAGATAGATAGATAGATAGATAGATACATACATACATACATACATACATACATACATACATAGATAGATAGGCATATAGACAGACAGATAGATAGACAGACAGACAGACAGACAGACAGACAGATAGATAGATAGATAGATAGATAGATAGATAGATAGATAGACAGACAGACAGATAGATAGATAGATAGATAGATAGATAGATAGATAGATAGATAGATAGATAGATAGACAGATAGATAGATTGGATTTCCTTTTTATATATATAAACAAATAGACAGATAGATAGATAGATAGATAGATAGATAGATAGATAGATAGACGTATAGGCATATAGACAGATAGATAGATAAATAGATAGACAGACAGACAGACAGACAGACAGACAGATAGATAGATAGATAGATATATAGATAGATAGATAGATAGATAGATAGATAGATTGGATTTCCTTTTTATATATATATAAACAAATAGACAGATAGATAGATAAATAGATAGATAGATAGATAGACAGACAGACAGACAGATAGATAGATAGATTGGATTTCCTTTTTATATATATATAAACAAATAGACAGATAGATAGATAGATAGATAGATAGATAGATAGCATTGGATTTCCTTTTTATATATATAAACAAATAGACTGACAGACGTATAGGCATATAGACAGACAGATAGATAGATAGATAGACGTATAGGCATATAGACAGACAGATAGATAGCTAGACAGATAGATAGATAGAACTATATATATATATATATATATATAAACAAATTGACTGACAGACAGACAGACATATAGATAGAATGATAGATGGGTTTGCCTTTGTATGACAATATAAACACTGTATGTCATTGTGTGTGTTTGTATAGCATGTACTGTGTGAATTGTGCACACAGCTGTGTCTCTTGTTTATGTCTCCTCCTTCATAGAAAGGAAGAGGCCCAAAGGACAGCTGGTCTTGTACGTGCTCATGGGAAAAAAACACTTTTTCCCCTTACTAGATTTTAGATAGATGAGGATTAGTACAGGAACTGGACAATACGTTGATTTTGGTGGGAGCCCGCTTTACGTAACGATCTTCCTATATCACTTGGTGTTGGTCTTTGTGCGTCGTCTTAATGAATGAAAAACAAATCTTTGGCAGGCCTCCTGAGTGCTCAGGCTTAGAAGCTCATTATTAAATTACAAAGAATTTGATTATGTTTACATGAGCAAATTGGGCTTTCGAGAGCTGTTTTTTAAAGTCTGAAGCCGGATTGTTCTGTTGTTGAAATAAACAGAATTGTCTTATTTCAACATTCACAGGCGATGTTTGTGCGAAGGTGCATAAGCTACACGCATATAATTAGCTCGTAATTATATGTATGCATCCCAAAATACATTATATCTGTGTAAAGAACTTACTCAGGAACAATTTAAAGCAGCGGCTCAGAAGCGCTAAAGCAGAAACTGCCATTAAAGATAATGTATCATAATTAACGTCAAGTGCTTGCCTTCCAATCGCAGCATTATCAGCTGCCCTAAAAGCATATTTCAAACTAAAAAGAGGAAGAATATATGAGAAGTAAGCAGTGGGAAGTGCTGTAAAGTGCTGGAAAACGAGGCCCAATGAATTTAAACGATCTTGACCGTGAACAAAATGTGAGCATTTTCAGGGTCAGTTTTATGGCGCTTCTCTGGATGTTTATAACATGAATTGAAACTGCAGGTTGGTTTGTTGACCTTGCCTGCCAGCTGCTGAAATTGGCAACTGTCCACGTTGGCTTTTGGCGCACCCTTGTGGCCAAAATAAGACATTGCGGCTAGTCAGGGAACATACACGTGTATTGTTCATAATCCTCTTTGCTTTTAGCCCAGATGTGTGGTGTTTTCATCTGTCTGGTAACATGTGGATGTCTGAGAGACTATTTTTTTCTGATGCTTCTTTTTTTCTCAACAGGTGCTCAAACTGTACCACCTGACCCTTCTCCGAGCCCCTCCTGCCAACCTCCACCAGTGGTGCCGCCCACCAACGCGGCTGACGTCATGGTGAACTTTGATCCCGACCCTGCTGACCTCGCCCTGTCCAGTGTGCCAGGCCAGGAGGCGTTTGACCCGCGTAGGCATCGCTTCTCAGAAGAAGAGCTGAAGCCTCAGCCCATGATCAAGAAGGCACGCAAAATGCTGGTGCCAGATGAACAGAAGGTACGACATATAATTACATTTTTAGAAATAGTTTTAGATAGATAGATCGATAGATAGATAGATAGATAGATTATGACTTCTTATAATAAAGGACGCACCGATATTAACATTCTGTCTGATGTTTTATATGAAGCCAGTAATTATTATTAATATTATGGTAAATAACAGATGAATAGCCTTTGTTTACATTCTGTAACCTTTGGGGTAAATAAATTGAAAATAAAACACACACACACACACACACATATATATATATATATATATATATATATTCAAACAAAAAAACATTTTTGAAAAATCATTTTAAAGGTTTACAGGTACATTTAGGCATCACAAATTCATTTTATGAGGATTACATTTAACTGTTAAAATTATTATTTTTTATTAAATGTATTAAATGATGATAAAGCTAATGTAAAAGTAAAAATTACCACACACAATTACACTGACATTCAAATTTTGTCTGTTATGCTCATCAAGTCTGCATTTATTTAATCAAAAATACAGAAAAAGTGTAATATTGTGAAATATTATTACAATTTAAAATAACAGTATTCTATTTTAATAAACTGGAAAATATAATTTATTCCTGTGATCAAAGCTGAATTTTCAGCATTACTCATTACTCCAGCCTTTAGTGTCACATGATCCTTCAGAAATCATTCTAATATGCCGATTTATTATCAACGTTGAAAAGTTGATAATAAGAGTTTTTGCAGCTTCATATTTTTTTGGAACTTCTAATACTTTTTTCAGGATACTTTGATAAATAAAAAGTAAAAAAGAACAGTATTTATTCAAAATAGAAATCCTTTTTAACAATATACACAACCATTCAAAGTTTACTTTTTTTCCAAACGAATGCTTTTATTCAACAAGGATGTGATAAAAAGTGATAGTAAAGACTTACATTGTTGGAATTAATTTGTTTTTACTATTAACTATTTTTAATAAATGCTGTTATTTTTATCTCTTTATTAATCCAAGACTCCTAAAAAAGTATCACAGATTCCAAAAAAATATTAAGCAAAAAGATTTCCCACCGTGATGATAACTGGGTATCAAATCAGCATATTAGAATGATTTCTGAAGAATTCTGTAATGGCTGATGAAAATTCAGCTTTGCAGGAATTATACTTGAAAGAGTATTATAATAGAAAACATTATTTCAAATTGTAATCATATTTGACAATATTAATTTTTGTCTGTTTTTTTGATCAAAAAATGCAGCCTTGATGAGCATGAGAGAGACGTCTTTAAAAAACATTAAAAATCTTACTGATTCGTTACTTTTAAACAGCAGTGTAAATATCTAATATAAACTGAAAAAAATGTAAATAATGTCTAATAACCCATATGGGCTTATATATCTTGCATCCATTACTATGATCTGATCCGTTTCCCTTTTTTCACCTCCAAAGGACGACAAGTACTGGAGCCGACGCTTTAAGAACAACGAAGCAGCAAAACGTTCTCGCGATGCTCGCCGACTGAAAGAGAACCAGATTTCAGTCCGAGCGGCGTTCCTGGAACGGGAGAACGCCGCCCTTCGCCAGGAGGTTGCCGATATGCGAAAAGAGCTGGGCCGCTGTCGCAACATCATCAGCAAATACGAGAGCCGCCACGGAGACTTATGAAGAGGACAAAGGAAAAACGGAAGGAAGAGAAAGAGACAATTACTGATTTTGAAATAGCGTTTCAAGGGCTGTTCAACTCTGTTCAAGCACTACGATACTCTTTCCGTATGTGCGGGGATCGGACAAATTAGCTGGCGTGGTGTTAGGTTGAAACTTGAAATACTTGAAACTTGTGGTTCACAGTTGAACAGCCCCAGCGCGAGGGATGTGCACAAGGTCTACACATAAGCACAAACGCATTTCATAAACGTCAGCTCTTCTCCTACGATACCACCCCAAACCTTGACTGAGGATGTGCAATCCAATCTCTCATAAATACTCATGGATCATAAAAGCAGATAATTTATAACGTCACGTAGCCCTTGTGAACATCCTCTTTCTATACGGGATGATTTTCTCAGAGAGAGAATTATACAGGAGGCGGTAGAGATGTAATTTTTTCTATGACAAAAAAAACACATTGTATATTTTTGAACTGTTAGGGTCAGCTATAATAGAGTAAATGAAGAGGCGGAGGAGGGAACGCGGATGGTGGCGAGAGCGCGAAAGAGATTTTGACATAGGAAAACTGTATATTTTTATACTTGCAGAAGCAGGCAGGCGATGAGATTTTGGAAATAATCTTTTTGTATATTTTATATATGGGTGGGAGGGTAGGGGAGCTGGACCGAAAGAGGGCTATATATGAAGAAAAAGTCAGGATTGTTATCATTAAATGATATATTTTTAACATCAGGAGCAGTCAGGCAGGTCAGGAAGACTAAAGGGACTAAAGGGACGAACGTCAATAAGAGTTACGAAAAGAAACTGATAGGAAGCTAAAAAATAGCGAACATGAAAACTGTATAGTTTCAAATTTTCATCATGGGTTTGTTCAAGCACTTGTTTTGGTATCTTTGATTCCTTTTCTTAAAATTCAGTGTGTGTGTTTGTTTTATCCTGAGGTGAGAGAGAGACAGAGAAAGAGAGAGAGAGAAAGATGGCATTACATTCTGTCTTGGGAGTCGCGAAACGTGTACAATGTATATATTTAGATGTTAAAGCAAATACGTCCACTTGCGTGCACACACACACACACACACACACACACACACTCGCTGTTTTTAACACAAACTGGACGTGGGTTTTCATGGCCAGTACGATTATATATATGCACAAACTGACTCTTTGAAGACGTGAACCACGGAACTGTTAAATGCAGCAATATCGTTTCTCTCTCTTTCTCTCTTCCTCGAGCTTTTGACGTTGTGATCGGTGCTGGTTGGGCATTTCTCACCCAGGTCGAGGCAGCGAGTGGGTTGCATGCTGGCGCATGCTTGCGTATTTTTTCCGCCGCAGGAAAAAACACTTGTTGGTGTTTACGACCGTCATTTTATATTACATGGTGCTCACCCAGTCTCTTGACCCAGACGCACATAACCCGACAGTTATAACCTGTTTGCCTATAACCTTTTATGATTTCTTATGATTATTGATCATTGTATGAGGGATCGTATATATATATATATATATATATATATATATACATAGACCTACACGAGTATATCTATACATTTCCTCGAAATTAACCCCACATCCCCCCAAAAAACATGCACCCTAATACTACTGTACCATACAAAGTACAATATTATATTATATATTAAATATTAAACTATTCTCTCACTAGATATATGTGTGTACATGAGTATATGCTTGAATATGTGATTATAGATGTAATTTGCATAACTTAAATATATAAATGTAGTATCTTTCCGATAAAAAAAAGACAGATCTGATTTCTTATCCGTTTTTCTCAGGTGTCTGGGATGACTATAAAAAAAACACGCCACGCTGATCAGCGATACTGTGGCTTTTTTTGCTTGATTGTTGTCCAATTTTTTCAAGCCAGCTAATGGTGGCTGTATAATTCCACGGAAATGAATAGTGCACTACCAACTATTTTTGGAGGAGGATTCTGTTAAAAAAGAAAAAGGAAAAAAAAAAAAACCAGTGCTGGATATATAACTTTATTACTTTACAGATAGAAATTTAAATGTCTTTTCCTTTTGAACCTTCTTGCTCTATTATTACAATTGCTTGCATTATCATTGCTGTTGTTATGATTATAAATCTCACGTTTCTTTTCAGCGTTTCAACTTACTTTTTCGAAGGAAATGTATTGCTCTCTTACCTCCCTTGTAACTGCAAGACCATCTTGAATTACTCAGTCGAGCCCGTTCACTGTTGGAACCATCCACCGAGACTGTGCAAGGCCTCAAGTGCAATGGGGGGGCCGTAATCTTGTCCTTGTGTGTATGAATTTGATATAACCTGAAACAAACAAATAGCAGACTGACTGTTCCTTTCTCTTGACAGAACTTCTTCTTCTTCTTCTACCACCTTTGACTCGCTACTTTTTGATGCTGTGTCAAAGACTTACTGTTTGTTTAAAAGAAGCTTAAAGCAAGTGAAGGTTCGAAACCTTAAAGAGCTTAAAAACTTTTGACAGTGCTATTTTTCTATGTAACTGTGTGCACATAATCTTTCATGGGCATTGGTAGCCCGCCGTCACTTTTGAGGTGACGGCGCTCTGCTAAATGTTATTGCGGGTATTGTATTCATCATTTTATCCCTTTCCACATGTGGATTATCAACAGCTCCCTGTTTGTGACTGTTATGAACTATGAATCTCATGAGTGCACCACTACCAAACATCACTTGGTAATGTCTACTGTTCCTGCCTATAGGGATGCTGAGAAATGTGGTCTGGCTTTTTTTCTCCCCTCAAAACACCAATAAATAATTACCCCTGTTCACTGACAACGAATCCCTTGTGCTGTAAATACCGATTAATTTCGGAATTGATGGTTGAAAGCAAAGTCATTTGTGTATAGGCCATTTTGAATGGATGCCTTGGAATCTGATCAGAGGCTGATTTTTTATAAACCACTG
Organism: Cirrhinus molitorella; assembly: GCA_033026305.1. Lineage (NCBI taxonomy): Eukaryota > Metazoa > Chordata > Actinopteri > Cypriniformes > Cyprinidae > Cirrhinus > Cirrhinus molitorella. The sequence continues at coordinate 27,123,734 of CM065131.1, forward strand.
GTAGACCAAACCAGAACATTATGCCAAACACTGACTCACAATCTCAATGGTGATAGAAGTGAAATAGCAGCTCGGCCCTTGCTTGTGCGTTTTGTTTACTCGCTGCTATTGTCAGTCTCTAAGCTAATTGAATAAAGGTTAACAACAGCTGTGTTACACACCCCATCAGCCAACTATCCAAACCAGTTTCAGCCATGCAAAAGGCTCTTTTAGTCTGCTTGCGTGCCATCTGTTTGGCCTTGCGCATTGAATGCTTACATCAACACGCGACTATTATGCTCCTGAGGCTTCTCATAGATGTATCTTAAACTATAGGTGAAGGTTTAAATCTGCTCCAATCCAAAAGTTTCCAAAAGCACGACCTTTCTCGTTCTTCATTTCTGAGAAGCATTCAAATATAGCATCCATTCTCCCAAGTGGCCTTCAACAGACTGCAGGTGAAATGTCTCCGCTTACCAAGTTCTTTAAAAAAATTACATCTATACAAACAATTTTTTAGGTGTATTAGACAACAGTCTAGACTTGGCATTGGATCACTGATTCAAGTCAAGGTTTATTATTGCGGTTCCTTCCACAGTGTTGCAGACTTAACAAAATGTACTTTCACAGTGTGAACATTTAGCAGAAGACAGGCAACATTAAACAGTGAATGAAAATAGAAAAATAAAAAGAACATTACCAGGAGTGGGCAACAATAAATGAGACATTATTATGAAATATAGTGCTCAGTGTAGTGCATTATTGCAGTGTTGAAGGGAGAATTATTACACTGAGGTCCATACTGTAATTTCATACACATAAGCAGGCCTTTCAGTGCCTATAGTAGACTTTTCAGGTGGGAGGTTGGGGGAGGCGATGAGTCAGTGCTATTGAGCAGCGAGATGGTTTGAGGGAAACGGCTTTCATTGGATCTTGTAGGTTGTAGTGTTATATGAATAAAAAGACGAGTGTTTTGGTAGGCTAACGTTAGATTACTAAAAATAGTAAACAGAGACCAGCTCACGCTGGTCTGCCAAAGGGCCGTAGTGGTCAGCCTGTGCTGTATTCGCCAAGAGGCCTGGGGCCGTTGTTGTCAGCTTGTTATATATGCACCAACACCAACAGCCCTGCTGCTCATCTTATTTTGGCAGTCTCGAGCCTGAGGCTTTGGAGGGCCCTGACAGTCCTGAGACCCCCGAGCTTGAGGTCCATAATCCAGGCCTGGCCGTACATGCTTCATAACATGCCAAAACCCCTTTATGTTTGATGAATAACAATGATATCCCAGAACAGGCTGATCCTGACAAGCTTCTGCCTACCTGTAGATGGTAGTGAAGTTCAGGCCTTTTGTGTTAATTTTTTGAATAATCTTATGGAGAAAAGATATAGGAGGTTCTCCATTAATGAGCAGGTGTATGTGTTTTATCCCTGCTGAAAGAAAAATGGTTTCCACTATAAATACCATTACAAACATTACAAACCATCAACTATTAACCACTAAAAAATGGTTTCCTGTAGTGGTTTTGGACATATTCCATCAGGATTAATACATTTTAACCAACCAACAACCAGCAGAAACCAACAGGGGCCATTTTAGTTTCCATTAAAAACCTCATACCTTTGTGGTATGAGTCCACAATCATTAAAATAGATATTAAAGAGATGTCCAAAAATGAACATTCATAATTTTGTGGAACATTTGAGAAGTTTGAAGAAATTTGAGAAATGAAATGGTCACCAAAACTGTTTGGTTAACATATATGAGAGTCATAGAGGTCTGGAACAACATGAGGGTGAGAAAAATGATGACAGATTTTGATAGAACCCTTTGAGTGAAGTAAACGGAAATCTAAAAAAGTAAACTTTTTATTTTTTATTTAGATTTAATTTAATTTAAATATATTTTGCAGCAAAACTCACTTCAAATGCGTATCTCCGACTAAACGCTGTCATATGAGATTATATAAGCTTGGCATGAAATGTATTTGTACCGAATGTAACCGTATGACGTTCAGTTCTGTTTGTCTCAAACGTGAACGCACTCCCGCCGAAACTGACGAAATACCGCTCTACAAGAAGAAAAGACGTGAGCCCCAGTGAAATATTACTGATAAGTCCATGTATGTTAATGGAGATTCGTTCTCAGAATAATTTTCCCTGATAGTACTTTAAGCAGTCGTGTTTTTCCCGTCAGCTGTTCAGAATTGGACGATTCAGATTTGCGAATGAATCGCTCTTTTGATTCAAAAAGGTGATTCAGGACTCTCTTTGATTCATTTGAAAAGTCCACTCACACGGAATAGTTTCAAGCGGTTTCTTACATCGAGAACAGGATACTGAAAGACAGAGACAGAAAGCAAAAAGAGCACCGGGTGAGATGAAATTGTAATTAATTTTATGAAACCTGGAAACCTCTCCTTGGTCAGCGACGAAGCACTGGACATGCAGCTTTGGAACGACTCTACAACAGGTAAAGTTTATATACATATATTCATTAGTATTAAAAGAGTGTAACAGTATAGGGAAACTGTAATAATGAAACTGGATGTGGTGAATTCAATTCACATGTTATTCAGTTCAGGAGTCGAGAAGACTTTTATGAATGAGTTCTTAATGAACCATTTAATTAAAAACGACTCTTATGAAACAGTTCTCTATGATGAATTACCTAAACGACTGGCTGCATCTGAAATCACATACTTCCCTACTATTGAAGGGTTTTCACCACGATCATCAATCGGCCATGTTTGCGGTACTGAACGTAAACAATGCCACCAAAGCGAACGAAACTCGCATATTTTGCTGATTATTGCTGCCGAAAATAATCAATTATTGTCATGTTTTGGGCTGTACTAATTGTTCAGAGCGGGAAAACATTTGGAGTACTATAGACGGCCAAAAGTAATAATAAATCAAGGAGAGAGTGCAAAAAAACTGTCTGAGGAACAAAAGGCTTTTATGGCTGGCCAAACTGAACCAGGATTTCCAAGGCAAGAGTCTTGACTACATTCGTTCTCATAATTTCCAGTCAGGCAGGTGAAATATCAAGCTAATCTTAATTAATACTGCTCATACTTATCTTTACCATCTTTTTCCATGGTTTAGACAGCACGAATTAGCAGAACAACGTATTCAGTAGTACATTAACCATGCAATCAATGCTGTTTACATCCAAGTATCTCCAATATGGCCGCACATCTGGGTAACTGACCAAATAGTGATGTAAGTGGTCAGGTGACAGTGACAACGTGGTGAATGTAGAACATCCAGATTACATTCATACTATATAGAACATACTCATTTTGAGGTCATGAAGTAAATATCTATTCAAAAAAGTACCTAGTCAAGAGATTTTGGATGCAGTCTTTGAATCAGACTTCGCCGTTCTCACCATGTGTTTGCTGTTTCATGCAGCAGTGAGGAGAATGCAATAGAAAGATGCAGTGTCTTTTTAATATTTCACTGCATGTCTTTCTCTTTCAAGATATTAAATTCAGATTCCAAGCTCACAACTCATCATTTCTTATGCCGTGGTGCTGTAGATTCAGTAGCAGTGCAGTAAACACTGTCAGAGTATTTTACCATCTTTTCACGTTGGCAAAAGAACACAGGCGTTCAAGGACTATTAATGTCATGAAAATCATTGGTTCCACTACAGTTCTGAGGAAGAACTGGTTCTAAATTACAAACCCTCGCTGTATGTAATGTGCAGCTTGACAGATAATGGTTTTGATTTCCAGTAAATAGTCTAAACAACTCAAATGGATTCTAAAGAGGACAGATTTTCACGCAGAGGGCCAAATCAAAACAGTATGAATATTTTTATTATGGGCAGGTGATTGCGAACGTATGGAAGGGTAACTGATTATATGAGTGCTTTTGTATGTACAGGTTCTTAAGAGACAGGAATGAGTGAGAGGTCCTATTCATTAGAAACGTCTTATGTGCAGTGCCTCAATAGAAACCATATGTGAGACCTTCCAGTACCCTTCCTGCAATCTATACAAGTCTACTTATTAATTTTCACCCTGCCTCCCTCTCTTTCTGTTACTTCATCTCTCTTTCCATCTCACACCTCATCCTAGTTCTCTGCCTCAAATTCCTGTCTCCTTAGCAACTGCTTGGTAACAGTGGGCTGTTAGGACCCCACGGTCATTCCGAGAGAGCTCGGACAAACAGTGCTAGAGATTGTTGCCATCAAAGTTGTTTCACAATGTGGACAAATGACTTGTTTGTGACACAGCGTCTGCTTGATACCATCTAATTTTCAGTATTATAGCAGATAATCTCTCAAGTGACATGGAGACAGCAGATTTAGTTCTATTATTGAATTTGAGTGTAACCTTGAAGCAAAGCTCAGCTGTCTGCATGCACTCCAAGCATGTCATTTCATAATAATAACTGACTTTTCAAAATGACTTATGTACTGAAAAATGTGAAATATTTCACTGCTGTGCATTCTGTATACATACACAAGGTCTTTCAATAGCAGCATCTAAATTTTTCACTAATACTAAATTACCTTCAAACTATCTATATGGGTAATAAGCATTATATATATATTTTTATTGATTTCTTTTTATTTTTTAAATATTTCTAAAACCTATTTTAGCCTCATATTAGTCAATATTTCTATTATTTCAGTCTGAATATTCTTCTGACTATTAGACTTCTGACTCATTAGCCACTATACACAATAAAAAAATAATATCCATGCATGGATTTTATATATACTTTTTGTTCATATGTTTGCATTTTAGGAAATTTTATATACATATAAAGTATATTAAATCAAGTAATGTTTTTTTTAATGTTTCAAATCACTTTTGTGAAAATAAAATGAAATAAAAATCCTGCATAACATTTAGCGTAACAGATATATTTATGTGAAAATTAGGGATGCAGCAAAATGAAAATTCTGGAACATTTTGAATGCACTTGGCTGAAAACCGAAACGGAAACTGAAAATGCTTTGTTGTAATTATTTATTATTTTGTGAAATAATATAAAGTAATTTTGTAAGACTTTTTGAATTTAATTCAAAAACTGTAATGATATTAAATAAAACAAACAAACAAACAATAAAAGTAACTTGTGCTATCAAATGATTAATTGTGTTTAATCGCATCCAAAATACGTTTTTGTTGACATAATATATGTGTGTATACTGTGTATTGATTATGTATAAATACACACACATACAGTATATATTTTGAAAATATATAAGTATTGTAAAGAAATATTGTAAAGCATTATGTTATATTGCCATATTCATGTAAAGTTTAAAAAAAATGTTGCCACATTCAAATAAAGATTTTAAAATGCAGGCTAAGTGTCACTAATTAAACAAGTATATGTTCAGCTGATTTTCAGCCTTTTATATGTTTGCTTTTCATAAACAATTAGCTGATATGCACATAAACATCCTTTTTATTAACAGAATAGAATAATCATGGCTGATAGTAAGATATGCAAACGTAAAAGAAAACCAAACTGGACTCAAGAACAGCTGTTACTTCTTGCCCAACTTGTTAATCAAAACAAGGATATAATCAAAGGAAAATGTGAAGTTGGGAAACCAAAAACGTTGCGTGGGAAAACATATGTGTGCAAATAAATGCAGAGTGTTTCTAAAAAGTTTACGTTCCGAGGCCATTTTAGGATAGTTGGGATTTGGTCTTAGTTACTTAGGAGTCCTCTTCAGTTCTCCTAACTTTTCACAGATTTAGGAGCAAAATGAAATACTCTTAGAGCAAAAAATGTAGGATTCCTAAATTTAGGATTGACACACCCATTCTTTTTTACATTTTCTCCTAAATCAGCAAGTTATGAGCTACTTTTAGCCTTAAGATGGGCCCTGATTTTCAAATAGTTTTATCAAATATTGTCCTATCCTAACGAATTGTACAACAATGGAAAACTTAATTATTCATCTTTCAGATGATGTGTACTTCTCAATTTCAACAAAAAAAGACCCTTATGACTGGTTTTGTGGCCCAGGGTCACATATATAAAAAAAATGATCATACAAAATTTTATTATGTTTCAAATATTGAAAACATCTTGCTGACAAATAGGTAAAAACTAGTGGTTTGAACAATATTGCATTACGCACATACTTTTTGTGTGTAAAGAAAACAAAAACAACGACTTTATTCAACAATTTCTATTCCGTGGCAGTCTTTGCTTAAAAGTGATTCAGGACCAATCTAAGAGCAACTCTGAGCAAGGAAAAGACAAAAACCTTTATCTTAGTGAGGATGCAGGGCTGACCCCATTGCTAGCTATGACACAGCCTTTTGAAAACTATTGGTTGGTTGTCCAAGCAGGAAATAGAAGTGCACTTTTAAGTGTAGGGCCTATTATAAGCCTTCACTTTGAAATTATAGGCGGATAATTTTTTTTCCTGATTTAATGAACACACACACACACACACACACACACACACACACACACACACTATATATATATATATATAGTAAATAAAAAATAAAGAACACACACACACACACACACACACACACACACACACACACACACACACTATATATATATATATATATATATATAGTAAATAAAAAATAAAGAACATACATATGTATGTGTGTGTGTGTGTGTGTGTGTGTGTGTTCTTTATTTTTTATTTACCCTGTTGTTAATGTCTTACTTTATGTATTTGAAACAAAATTAGCAAGGTAATTGTTTGTGTTGCTTATTGCTTGTTTGTGACATACCCAAATTATCACTGTTGCAATGCTGCTTGCATTTTTCCAATTGCCAAATATGTTAATGTAGTTAATTTGGTTATTACGTCCATTTCTGGCAATTTTAGAATATATTTTTTAAATGTCATCTAATGATTTCCGTTATAAATATGGCTGATTTATTTGCTATACAAACTTGTCACTGAATGACATTTTTTTTCTGTAAACCATTTTAAAAATGTATGACAGTCATTATTTTTTACTCTGAAAGAATAAAATGAAACAGGATGCATTCTAATGTACAAAAAAGAGAAGCTGTATTAAACTTTTATTGTTTTGTTGCTTGAAAACCCCTTTTCGTCTTTGACCCATATTAAATCACTTGCTGAGTCAAATGTATTTTTACTCAATATCATCTTGCCCTAAAATGATGGCTTGCCGCCAAATTCTATTGCCGGCCCGGGTCCAGGATCTCAGCAGGAGCGGGTGAGGAGGGGCACGACAATGCCGCAATACTGCCAGCACGTGATGGAGCACATGTGATGTTTATTATGCCTCGTCACCGCAGTCATAAATCTTGCATTGCACCTCGCTCTTGGGAAAAAAGTCTTTTTCTTGCATGCACCAGTTGTCCTTGAAGTCCTGATGACCTCCTGGCCTTGCGCCGCTCAACCCGACCTTCGCATTTCCCATATCGGATGTGAATATCACACTTTTATATTGTTTCATGCCCCATAGACTTCACAACTACTTTGACACTTCTCCTTCTTTTTATTTGTTTTTTTATTTAATAAAGGCCTCTCAAGAGTCCCCCCACTGATGCACAGTGTCTGTCTTCACTCACCTGAAGACAGCTCTGGCCAAACAACAAGACCTCTTGCTTGCTGCTCAAACATGCCGCATGGCAAACAGGAGAAAGGAAACCAGAAAGATCCGCTTCTTCTCCATTTATTCAGTCAGCGTCTCCGGAGCTGTGGCAACAGAAAGTATAAGCACCTGCAGCTCAATACCGAAGCCACTCGCCTTCAAATAACCTAGAGAAAAAGACACACCTGAGATGAATTTCTCAACTCTAAGGTAGCCACGCACCGGTCATGAGTGAGAAAGAGCCACAACTTTTAGACTCTGTGAACTGTGACTGTGCAAATTATTGATAGAACAATATATCAGCTAGGTAGAGTAATAAGATGAAATCTTGCCACTTTGAAGTTGTAAGAACAGAGGCTAGAAGTTGCTGATATACTATCATATATTAGAATAACATATTAGGCCTACTAGCTTTCTTTTCCGTCAGTTCCATGTCAGTCTTTGAACCACTGATGTCACATGGACTATTTTATCAATGTCCTTACTACCTTTCTGGGCCTTAAACATGGTAGTTGCATCGCTTTCTATGCAGGTTCAGAAAGTCTCAGATTTCATTAAAAATATTCTTCCAGTGGTTGTATGGGTTTAAAACGACATGAGGGTGAATACTTAATGACAGAATTTTCATTTTTGGGTAAACTATCCCTTTAATTTGGGCCAATGATCAACCACAACCACACAGCTATTGAATAGCAACACCTGGCAACCACCCTAGCCCTAGCATGTTTTTTAAAACAATAATAATTCTACAATATATATTTAAATAATTTAAATTACATTTAAGAATAATTTTGATTATAAAATACATTTTCATTATAAATGAAACTTTAATTTCAGCAATTTTGTGTACAGCTCAACTAAAATGGTGCAGAAGCTTTACTATTACTCATACATACTTTTCTAAGCAATCTTGCTTATAATTTTTTGCCTGGTGGATGATATAATTGGCCAAAAAAATCGATTTACAGTGAAGGAGGGACTCAAATCATATCAGGTCATATACTTAAATCGGGAAGATAATTTTTCATAATATCATATTAGGGCAACCTGGCAACTACTTTTACAACTACAATTATTTTATTTCAATTTAATAGAATATTTACGTATATAAGCTGTATTTTATACAGACTGTATTATATACACTTCTGTTCAAAAGTTTGGGATCAGTAAGATGTGTAATATTTTTTTAAAGAAGTCTCTTATTCTCGTCAAGGCTGTGTTTATTTGATCAAAAATACCAAAAAAAGTATATTAAATATTATTTGTATGTAAAATACTGTTTTTCGAATTTAATCTATCCTGTGATCAAAGCTTATTTTCCGCATCATTACTCCAGTATTCAGTGTCACATGATCCTTCAGAAATCATTGTAATATGTAATATACTTAATAGATTTTTCAGGATTCTGTGATGAATAAAAAGTTAAAAAGAACAGCATTTACTTAAAATAGAAATCTTTCAAACATTATATACTACCGTTCAAAATTTGGGGTCAGTAAATTTGTATTCCTTCTTTTTTTTTAATTAATACTTTTATTCAGCAAGGATGTATTAAATTGTTAAAAAGTGACAGCAAACTAAATGCTGTTCTTTCTAACTTTTTATTCATCAAAGAATCCTGAAAAGTATCACAGGTTTAAAAAAACTATTAAGTAAGCAGCACATCTGTTGCCAACACTGATAATTCTAATAATAAATCAGCATATTAAAATGATTTCTGAAGGATCATGTGACACTTAAGACTGGAGTAATGGCAGATGAAAATTCAGCTTTGCATCACAGGAATAAATGATATTTTAAAGTATATTCAAATAAAAAGCATTATTTTATATTGTACTAACATTTCGCAATATTACAGTTTTTTTCTGTATTTTTTATCAAATAAATGCAGCCTTGATGAGCATAAGAGACATTTAAAAAAAAACATTGCAAGTCTTACTGATTTCAAACTTTTGAACGGCAGTGTACACATCAACCGCATTCTACAATGCCCTTTGACCTCAAGCTTTTGTAGTCTCAAAATAATTTCTCTCTCTTTAAGTCTCTTTCCCAACCATCTCGTGCTGTTTCTCATCTCCTGTTATTCTACTGGCAGGCCTGTTCAGAGACACGACTTGATTGGCTGTTGCCACGGAGACCAGAATGGTAGTAGGGAGGGCCTGTTTCCCTCTGCCTAGGTGGATGAGGTGAAGAGCCCTGTGTGTGAATGTGTGCTGATGTGTGTGTGTGAGAGAGAGAATGAGGCAATAAGAGCCAAAGAGAGCGGGAGAGGGGTGTAATGAGGCTATGTTTGTCAGCTGATCGCCGTTGCTCAACAGTATGAGTGTGTACATGCGTGTGTATTAGGTCGCTGAAAATGTATTCAGGTGTGTGATTGTAGAGAGCTCGGCATGCATTTTAATTAAGCACTATCTGAATTTTTCTGCACCCCATGCGACCCGAACGAGAGGTTTTCCTGAGTGAGAAATGCATAAGTGTGTTTGTGTGGGTGGCAGCTGTAGCTGAGCAAGGCTCGGTGCCTGATTGCTCATTTAAAGCACTATGCAGCTCTCCTCTCGCTCTATCTATCTCTCTTTCTCTCACCGAGACACAAACGCACACACGTTTACACAGGCACACACACTAGTCGACGCAAACCCAACGCGGACTGACAAGATAAGTACCAGAGCACATCAGTTCTCTCCCTGTCGTCTCTCAGGAAGATATAGTGCATTTAATTAATAAAGCTATCATGGGCTTGTCAAAATGACTTATGATTAACCTGTGATAATTATGATGTCCTTTAGCTTGGCACTCTGCTGACATGCCAAGACACAACACACACCGTCACAGTCTCTCTCTCTTTTTTTTCTCTTTCGGATGCACATCTTCTCTGCTGTAGCACTGCCAGCGGTTGGCAAACTAGTGCTGTCAGCATACGGGTTCACTCCACCTGCACACCCAATACTTGAAGCCGTAGGTGCCAACAGGAAGCACTAGTTGGCGCCGTGGTCTAGTGATTAGCATGTGCTCCAGATGGATTGAGCTGTGGTGCTCACGTGGGAGATGCAGTTTTGAGTCATGTTTCGACGCCCCCTGGCAAAATCCTATCCACCTTAGTTTCCAAAGAGAGTTCTTTGGCTGTTTAAGAAGTGTTGAGGAAAAAACATCAATGAAGGATTCAACAGATAATCAATTTAAACATGTTTCTGTTATTTATTTAAATATTCACAAGTTTGTAACCTGTGTAAGCCAGTGCAAATTACTGTAGATAATCAAACATTACTGTTAAAAAATGTAAGGTTAAATTCTTAAATTACAGTCAAACCAAAAATTATTCGGACACCAGATATAATTTTTGATATCTATTTTTTTTTTTACTAGTGGGCGCAGGACAATATAGTTCATTTATGTAAACTTATCTTAAGTAAACTGTGACATATTATACCCAAAAATTCTTCATACAGTGAACTACCAGTAAAAATGATAAAAATTTGGGACCAAAAATTATTTAGACCCTTTGACCTGACATCTTTTTACATTACAGACTGAAAAAATGAAGCATTTCTTGGTAATTGGTCAACAAAGTATTAATAGTTGTGTAAATACTAACAGTAAAAGCTTTGTTCGTCTTCTGAACACAATTTAAGATATTTTGGATGAAAATTGGGAGCTTTGTGGCTGTCCCATTGACTGCCAAGTAAATAACACTGTCAAGGCCCAGAAAAGTATGAAAGACGTTGTCAAAAGCATCAAGCGGATTTGCTGTTTTCATTCGAATCAAAGTGTAAATAAATGTAGAAAAAGTATCCGAGTGCTGCGACTGACAGAGAACAGTGTACGCTGTTTGTGTCCAGTGGATACTCTTCAAAATGGCGCTACGTTGACGCAGAGGAGACAAATTGTTCAATAAAGTCGTTATTTTTGTTTTCTTTGCGTACAAAAATTATTCTCGTAGCTTTGTAAAATTATGGTTGAACCACTGATGGCAGATAGATTATTTTGACGACGTCTTTCATACTTTTCTGGGCATTGACAGTGTTATTTACTTGACAGTCAATGGGACATCCACAAAGCTCCTGGTTTTCATCCAAAATATCTTAAATTGTGTTCCAAAGATGAGTGAAGCTTTTACGGGTGTGGAACGACATAGAGGTAGGTGATTAATGAGAGAATTTACATTCTGGGGTGGAGTAACCCTTTAATTGTGGTTTTAAACTACTCTTTAAAATCAGAACATGACAAACACTTCATGTTTTTGAATTCTTTACACTTTTCTATAAATTTTTCCTTAGCATTTTAATAATATTATACTTTTTAGAGCCATCTTTACTAACAGCTTGTACTGCCAGGATTTACTAAAGCCACGGAGTGAAGAATAAGTGCTGAAAAGCTAAATTGCCTGACCTTATTGAATATGCATTTGTAGGGTTTCCGTCTCAGAGTATTAAAATGAATCACGCAACGCAATTTACTAACGTTTGTGCACAATTTGTTGAGTCAACTTAAAACAATTTGTCACCCTGCTGCCCTAAAATTTTAGGTTCAGTCAATTCAAATAAGTTTATTCAAGTTGAAATGTTAAGTTGTACTAAGTGACAACTTAGACTACGTTCACACTGCCAAAAATATCAGATTTTTTCATTAAATGTGACCCATGTGTGTTTTTTGCATGACAGTGTGAACAGCACAAACCACATGGAATCTGATCTTTTACAATCAGATCTGAGCCACTTCAACATGTGGTTCTAAATCCGATACAGGTCGGATGTTTCACGATGCAACCTCAGTCTGAACAGTCAGATCGGAATTCAGGCGTCTTTCAGCGCGTACGCAGCAGGGTTGCCAGGTTTTAACAACAAAATCCGCCAAATTGCTATTCAAAACTAACCCAAAAGTAGCCCATTCGCGTTTTGAAGGAGATTCCCTATTAAAATTCGCGTCCTGGGGGAAATACAAGCTTTTTGACGGGGTTCCCCTGGTAAAATTAGCATTACAGGGGATAAATATTACGTTATTGCGGTCGCGTTGACCCGCGGCAACACTGGTAAAGCCGCAGACTTGGCAACACTAGCATACGCCGACTTCCGTGGCTTTCATGTTTACTTTTACGGCAGTGCGGTACGCGGGGCTTCTTACGTTACTGTCGTTGTGCGCATGCGTTTCAGTTCATGAGCCACATGTTTAAAAACAATGTGAACAGACAAACAAAAAATCAGATATGAGCAGAAAATCGGAACTGAGTATTAAGGCTTGCAGTCTGAACGTAGTCTTAGATATTCAAGTTGACTAAAGTAAAAAATTGTTAAACTTAATAGCTATGTGTTACTCGGCTGCCTTAAAATTTTAAATTGAATCAACTTAAATATCTAAGTTGACACTTAGTAAAATGTAACATTTCAAGCTAAACTTATTTGAGTTGACTTAAAACTTAAAATCTTAACAAATTATTTTAAGTTGACTCAACAAATGTTTTTTTACAGTGTATTTGTGCCAGATTGCACGTCACTATGGAAATGATCTGGCTGCATCTGCTTTCTTTAATGTGCGCATTGAAAAACAGTAGTCTAAATACAGTCCAGTCCTGGAGTGGAGCTAAAAGAGTGTTGTTTTTTTCCCCCCAGAATAGTTGAATGTACATATGGTACGTTTTATACAACGTTTTTGTACATGTCACTGTAGTTCTGACTTGAAATGTTCGTTGTGTGGCGCTATAACTCTAATGCTCTGTGACAATTTGAAATAACATACCATCTGCACTACACCTAAACCTCCCCTATAGTATGAGCTAAAGCGAATGTGACGTAAAAACGCAATCGTAAGCATGTTGTTTTAGCTTGTTGACAGGATTTTGACAAGATTCGTTTCAAAGGGTTCTTATTTCCAAAACCAGTTCCCTGTCGGCTGAATTACCAAGCAAGCTTGTTACGTAAGGAAAGTGAAATATATGGAGCTATAATTACAACTGTGCACAAAAATGATTACAAGTGCTAGCTGTTTTACCATTCTGTTGGAAACTGCAATGATATGTACTTATTGGTATGTATTTCGCATCCTGTGAAAAAGTTGCCAGAGGTACGTTTTCGTCATGAGATGAAAGCCATGCACAAAAGCTAAGCTCATTCACAAAAAAAACTGTAACTGTAATTATATTATTTTACTGTAACACATTTAATATATTAATAGCAATAAAAATCTATATAAAGTATTCCACATTTCTGACACAATACCATGGTGCAGTTAGTGTACTACAGTCAGTTGTATCTGACTTTAAACTAGCTTAAATCACCAAGTCATTTGTGTTCTTCGCCATTTTAATTTTTGCATTTATAGTCAGCAAAGTATCCTGGCAAAGAAAATTGTGGCATGGTCTCCACATATATATTATTCACTTCATATTTATGCTCCACATAAATATGAAGCAGCACAACTGTTTTCAACAGACCCTGCATAGACAGAAATGCAACTACCATGTTCAAGACCCAGAAAGGTAGTAAGGACATCGATAAAATAGTCCATGTGATATCAGTGGTTCAACCTTAATTTAATGAAGCAACGAGAATACTTTTTTCTGTGCAAAGAAAACAACTTTTTTCAGTGTGTCATCATTGTATTCTCATGAATGCACGTTGAAGACTGACACCGAAGAGAAGAAATTGTTAAATAAAGTTTTTTTTTCTTTGCACACAAAAAGTATTCTCATAGCTTCATAACATTACAGTTGAACCACTAATGTCAGATGAACTATTTTATCGATGTCCTTACTACCTTTCTGGGCCTTGAACGTGGTAGTACTATTGGTGTCTGTGCAGGGTTAGAAAGTCCTGGGATTTCATCAAAAATATCTTAATTTGTGCTCTGAAGAGGAACGAAGGTGTTACAGGTTTGAAACGACATGAGGGTGAGTAATTATTGACAGAATTGTCATTTTTGGGTGAACTATCCCTTTAAGTAAACAAATTTAAAGCACCACCATGACTCCGTACACTAGTGATGGCAAAACTAATCATGTGGCATTGATTTTTCCCTTTTTATTGTATCGCAAAAGGATTATGCAAATCTTTTCATCAGTGTGTGAGTTGCGGCCAAAACAATGAATAGCAGCTGCCTTAATTCACATTCACTGCTGCAACTGATTTTTTTCCATTAACATTTTTATTACTTAAGAGTAATTGATTAAGTGATTAAGTCATTTGGGTGTAGTGGCACTAAAACAAATCAGTTCACATTAGAAAAAAAGCCACATTCATCCTTAAAATATAAACTCCACTCATGGGCTTTAACAAAATCTGTGCAAAGGGGCAAACTTGTATTATGAACAACACCATAATTGGCAATATGGATATGATAATATTTAAAACCAATAATGATATTCAGTCAACAACAGAAAGCTTACATAACAGAAAAGCAACATTATATATATATATTATCCGCACTCAAGTACTGTTTAATTATGAGGATATTTATGCAATCAGTTACAACAGGATAATGCAGCAGACATTTCTGATTAGGCATGGCTACCCCTTGGGGTCCAAGAGGGATCGGAGTCTGTATTACCAGCCTGCTTTGCTTTCTGATCCTGTTCTCCATCATGTTCTGTTGTCTATCCGCTTTGACTACCAATAAGATAAACACAGAGAAGCTGGAGTAATTGTAAATGTCAGGACATTGTAAATTTGTAATGAGTATTATTTCATTTCAACTATCTGGCTGGATACTGTTATTGACATTTCAGTGATATTACAGTTTTGAGGTCTGATGGTATTTGAGATGCAACAAATTATTATAATTTATGCATTACAACTGCCCCAGTTAAATTCAATAATAAGATAATCACGTCTTTGATACAGTAAACTCTTGGAACACATACTTATTTTATACACCCAAAGATACATTGTCATTCTGGCCTGTAGTTATATTATTCTCCATAATATAAGTAAGCCAGCTTTATATTCCAGGCTTTGGGTTCTTATTACTTACTGAGAGCAGGGCTCTAACTGTACCCCGTGGAGAGGAGGGCAGAAAGTAAAAAATAGTTTGCTGCGGGGAAGGTACATTCACCGTACCTTCCCTTTGAAAAAAAAAGCAAAAAGAAAAGGGGAAAGGGGTCAGTGAAAAGAAAGGTCAAAATATCAGTGCTGCAAGCAAAGCAAAAAAAGCTACCTAACTTTTCACACAGTTAGTTCTCTGATTCTAATTTGGACTTAAAAACTGGCAGATCATACCTAGTGAGTCAGTTTTTCTTCAAAATGCATCGTGCCCCAAGAAAAAGAACTATCGACTGTATTACAACAGTGGCGTTATTTATTAAGGTTTTGTTTATCATCACCTCACTTTGACAAATACACCAGTTCTTTCGCAGCCACAGGAAAAAAACGTGGAGAGTGGGATTTGATTTTGTGGCTGCCAGATGGTGAATTAATTTTAAGTTCTGGTTCTTGTAATTCCCACTTGTGCAGGCTGCTTATTTGGAGTTCTACCGTATACAAATCAGGTTTGGGCAACGCAACATCACAAGTCCCCTGTGTAGATTTCCACGCAGTTATTTTCAAAGAACAAGGAAAATCTGGTTTCTATTGTAATTCAATTCCCATACAAAATGTAACTCGTTATTTGAATACAATCAAAGCATACAGTTTCTGCATGCTTTATTAAATAAAGGGCAGATTTTCACAGACTTTTTAGAGATTTAAACTCTGCAGTCTTCCAAAAACAAACATCATGTTCACTTTGTTTGA